>JABFTP020000185.1:60574234-61958807 GCA_013387265.2 Cryptolaemus montrouzieri
CAATTGGTAAGTCTTTTCTCTCACTTATCTCATCGTATCATATATTTTCGATCATATTGTAGCGAGTATCTTTCCGAAAGAAAGAAGCAGGGTTTCCGCATGAAATAGGAAAATTGTAACAGCTTCTCCTAATAAAAGAACAGTCCGCTTTATCGTCAATTTTAAACATTTGATCCTTCGGGCCGGATATTTCTATTATCAATTTTGCTCAAACCCTGATTCGATCATTCGAAAAGACCTCTATACTTGTGCAGGTGGTTAGAAAAGTTTGATTCATTTTATTTCAATCAGGAACAAAAACGATATACGATACATTTTTTCTTTACATATATTTTTCAGAAACCTATTTACTATTTTACTTCTCAAAGTAGATTCGTTGACAAAAATTACGTTTGGAATTGGGCGTCCCTTTCCATCTCATTATTCTCTTCCTTTGTCGGCAAATTTTACGTTGTTGTTTACATCTGATAAATAAAGTAGCGTTTCGTTTTTTTTTGCGATAAAATTATAAGCACACCTGTTTCCCGATTTCAAATCTCCTCGACTTCGGGTTCCCTACATTGTTGCCAGCTCGTAAGAGCGTATTTACTTATCTGTTCGCACTTACTTTTACGTACATTTCATATTTCCTTAGCGCTATATTATTCTTACTTCATTATGCCGGAAACGGATAAGGAAAAAATACTTCGTCTTAAGGCCTTGCGTAAAAATATTTTCGATAATATTCAAGCAGTTTCCGATTACACGGTTGATCTGATGGACACACCTGAAAACTTTTCCAAATTTAAAGTTAAATGTCGGAATGTTGAAAAATGGAGGAAAGATTTTGAGAAACTACATATGAGCCTTATTGCTGTTTTAGCACAACAAGAAAACGCAGATACTTTTCTTCCTGCAGAACAAAAAATTTGTAATACTTTTTTGAATAACTGCGAAACAATTGAAGCTATGTGTTCAGACATTTTTGAGCGAAATGATGATTTAGATCAATCCAATACAAATCAATCTAATGTGAAACTACCCAAACTTGATTTAATTACTTTCGACAGTGATATTAAAAACTTTCCAACTTATATCGAAATGTTCAATGCCCTTATACACAAAAATAACACAATTACAAATATTGAGAAGTTTAACTACTTGATATCTTCTATTAAAGGTTCAGCGTTGTCTATAGTACGAAGTGTTCCAATTTTAGGAGATAATTATAGAATCGCATATGAAGCGTTAAGTAAACGATTCAATAATAAACGTATTATAGCGGCTTCCTATTGGAGGGAATTAGAATCCTGTCAACCTATATCGGGGGTTAAAAATTTACGGCACTTGATCGAAACGTTTGATGAAAATTTATCTGCTTTAAAGACACTTGGATTACAAACAGAGCAATGGGATTTTATTATAACCAGTATGATGTTGGATAGGTTGGATGAGCATACTAAAACTATTTTCGAAATGGGTTTCATGTCTAATGAGATACCTACTTATCAAGAATTGAAAGACTCTCTTATCAAACAATGCAATGCAATAGACGTTGTTACTATGACAACAAAAAAGATTTCAAAATTTTCATTTTCCAAAGACAAGCAATTCAATAAAAAGGCACTGTTTGTTAATACACCGGAATCTTTGAAGATGTTGCCAGATTTAAAGTCCGAGGGTCCATCTAGATCCTCATATCCTTCTTGTTTTGTCTGTAATCAGTTTCATGCAGCCTACCAATGTCCACAGTTCATTTCTAAGTCACCGAAAGAAAGACACGAAATCGGAAAGATACGAAATCGCCAAAAACTTCAAGGCATGTATTAACTGTCTATTCACAAGTTCTCATTCTACGAAGAAATGTGTTTCTTCAAAAAGGTGTAAACATTGCAAAGGTTTACATCACAGTTTACTATGTTTTCGATATAAAGAGCCGAATAAGCATACTGAAAAGGTACAGGGGGTGTCAGAAAATAATGACGATCATACACAAGCTAGTTCATCCCGAGTAGTTTCTTCTAATTTCATTGGGTTGTCATCATACACGGATAGCGTTTTGCTATTATTGAATATCAAGGATGCTTTTGGTAATTTACACAAAGTTGGGGGAATCATTGACTCAGGTTCTCAAGTAACATTTATTAATGAGGCTGTGGCTAATAAATTGGGCTTCAAAAAATCGAACATTTTCATATCTATACAAAGTCTTGAGAATATGTCGACAAAATCTAAGTCTAGAATACATTGTCAAATTTCTTCCTTACTAAATCCAGATAAGTTTCTCGATGTCGATGCAGTTATTCTTAAGCAAATTTGTGGCGATATGCCTAATATTTCTACTTCAAAATTATCATACATTTCAAATCTTATTGTGGCAGATAATTACAATGAGAATAATTAGACTCGTCCAGTCCATATATTGATCGGTTCCGATTTGTTTCCACACTTCCTAATGGATGGTCGTATACCTGGGGGTCCAGGTGAGCCTTTCGCGAAAAATACTATATTCGGTTGGACGCTCATGGAAAAATTTCCCAGCCCAGCTCTTCTAAAAAATTTTCTTTTTCTTTACAAACTTGCGAAGATAATTCCTACACTTTAGAAAATACTATCAGTCGATTTTGAGAAGTGGAAGAGGTGCCTCACGTTAAATCAGTATCAACGGAGGATGCCTATTGTGAAGATTATTTCTTGAAATCTGTTTCCAGAACACATAATGGCCGTTTCGTAGTTTCATTACATTTCAAACTTAATGCTCCAGATTTCGGAGATTCACGTTCGGTAGCACTTCGACGTTTCTTTTCTCTTGAGAGGAAACTTTTACAAAATCCACATATGCTTTCCACTTACAGTTCAGTAATGAATGAGTACCTCGAAACTGATCAACTAGAACAAGTACCGTGCATACAAGGGTCTTACAATCAAAACGATATTTATTATCTTCCCCATTCTTGTGTGTATCGCCCTGATTCAGACAGTACACCTGCCAGGGTGGTCTATGATGCTTCCAGCAGAGCTCAAGGCAAGCTATCTTTAAACGACGCTCTATTCGTAGGTCCTAAGCTGCAAACGGATATCGCTTGTATTTTACTCAATTTTCGATTTCATAAATATGTATTTACAGCAGACATTCGACAAATGTTCCGTATGATTAGTGTTCATCCAAGCCAAAGAGATTTTCTTCGTATACTTTGGCGTTTTTCTCCTAGAGATGGCATAAAGGAATATCGTCTGAAAGTTCTACCTTTCGGTCTCAATTGTAGTCCTTATCTTGCGATAAGAACTCTCATACAGGTTGCCAAAGAAAATTCTGCAAAATATCCTTCAGCTGTAACAACACTTTTGGAGAATACGTACGTACATGACTTGACTGACGGTCACAATAATTTCGAGTTAGCTCTACAAAAAATACAAGAATTGTGTAAAATTCTTGAAGAAGCCTGTTTTGAACTGCGAAAATGGTCTTCTAACTGTCCAGAATTACTTAGAAACATCCCTAAGTCGCATATTCAAACTGGATCCTCATCTTTCAGATCAGATGATCAATCAGCGTTGAAAGTCCTAGGTTTGAATTGAAATCCTTCTTCTGACTGTTTCTTCTTCACTAAAATCACGCCCAGCAGTCAAAGTACCAAGAGATCTATTCTTTCAGATGCTGCACGCACATACGATCCTCTAGGATTTATCACACTTTCAAAAATTTTACTGAAAATCCTGATTCAGCAGTTGTGGACCTTAAAACTTGGATGGGATGATATAGTTCCTGAGGAAATTGATCTTGTGTTTAAACATTACAAATCTGAAATGCATTTATTTTCAGAAATTCGAGTTTTACGTCACATCGATACTGCAGATGCTTCTGCATTCAAATTGTATGGATTCTGTGATTCTTCTATGAAGGGTTACAGTGCAGTCATTTACCTCTAACTTACCTATCAAAATGGGAGAATCAGAGTATATTTTCTTTGTTCGAAGTCCAAGATTGCACCCTTGAAGACCTTATCGTTACCTAGGCTTGAGCTATGCTCGGCAGTACTTCTTGCTAAACTTATGCATTTTGTTATTCAATCGTTTAAGAGTAAGATTTCATTTAGAGGAATTTATGCGTGGTCTGATTCCACAGTCACCCTCTCATGGATAACAGCCTCTCCACATCGATGGAAAACTTTTGTTAGTAACAGAGTGTCTCATATTCAAAACAAAATCATTCCTGAAAATTGGAATTATATTTCCACTAGTACGAATCCAGCGGATTTAGGTACACGGGGTTTATATCCCTCAGAACTTATAAATAATACTTTCTGGTTTCAAGGTCCCGAATTTTTACTGCAGTCTTCTTCGACTTGGACACTATCGAAAAACTTCTCATGTTCCTCTCAGAAAGTTTTGTCAGAAGCCTCTTAGGTTGTACTGAATATTTCTGTATCCTCAAATTACATTGATGTATTACTTGAAAAATCATCTTCGTTAGAAAAGATTCTTCGAATTCTAATTCTTTTTTCACGGTTCATTCATAATCTTCGAAATTCTGATGCCAAACTACTTACAAAGGATAATTTTACTACTTAAGAGTTATATGAAGCTTTACTTCTTGTATCGAAAAGGGTACAAGAACTTCGATTCAGGGAAGAAATCGAATCAATTTCATTAGGTAAAAAACTTCCTAAGCCTTTCCGAAAATTGAACCTTTTTTTGGATAAAATTGGTTTCCTCAGGGTGGGTGGTAGACTTGGTTATGCCAAACTCAGTTACGATAAACGATATCCTATTTTAATTCCTAGCAAGACTAATTTCACGAATATGCTCATATCCTATATTTATACAAATCATTCACATGCTGGAATAAATACTACGCATTTTCTTCTATCACAGATATTTTGGTTCTTTCAGCGAAGAAAATAATTCGCAGTGTTATAGCAAAATGCTTAACTTGTTGGAAAATCAAAAAATCAACCCCACTCCTTTTCAGCAACCTATGGAAAATCTTCCAAGTTTTCGTGTAGCATCTATCTAGCCCTTCTCCAAAGTTGGGGTGGATCTTGGAGGCCCGTTCTCCATTCTCATGAGTAGAGTTAGGGGAAACAGAACGCTCAAATCTTACATTGGCGTTTTTGTTTGTTGTGCCACAAAAGCGATTCATATTGAACTGATTTCGGATCTTTCTTCACAGGCCTTTTTAATGGCATTACGTCGATTTATTGCTAGAAGGGGTAGGTGCTCTGACATTTATTCAGACTGTGGTACCAATTTTGTGGCTAGTGAGAAATACTTAAAACAAATTATGACTCACGCGGCGGAAAAGGAAATGATAAAATGGCATTTCAATCCTCCATCTGCCCCACATATGGGCGGTTTGTAGGAAAGTGAAGTCAAGTCTGTAAAAAATTTGCTGGTTCGTTTAATAGGTTCACAAATTCTTACTTACGAGAAATTTAATACTGTTCTAACTCAGGTTGAATCTTTCTTAAATTCAAGACCTTTAAGTCCGATCAGTACTGATCCAACCGACCTGAGTCCTCTCACTCCAGGTCATTTTTTAACGCTTGAGCCTTTAGTCGCCTTACCAGATCCAGATACGTCTCATATCAAAATGAATCGACTTACGCGCTGGCAACTCTTTCAAAGGTTACACCGTGATTTTTGGAATCGATGGCAACAGGAATACTTACATACATTTCATCAGAGAGCGGAATGGAGTGATTCTTCAACTTCACCTTCTGTTGGAACCATGGTTCTCATTAAAAATGAAAATACGATACCACTCGAATGGCCTTTAGCCAGAATAGTAGAGTTGTACCCGGGTAAGGATGGAATAGCTCGAGTAGCAACTGTGAGACCTCTCGTGAAATTATGTCCATTACCAACACAGTAATTCTGAAAATACATGGGGTATTTTCAGCGGGGTGGGAATGTTTGATTACCACTTCCATCAATTTTTTTATTTCATTTTTCCTCAATTTTATTGTTTTCATTTTCTTATTAACAATTCCAAATTTTATTATTTAGTATATTTTCTTTTATTTTTCAACCACTTGCACATGTCGCGGCCGGTTCTCAAATCAAACTTTTGGCTTAATTGCATATATTTGTTTGAAAATATCCTTTTTCAAAATTTCGACTTACCTACTTCCTTTATACCTTCCTTCCTTACACCTTGGCAACACTGCTCAACATCAAGGGAGCAGAGAAACTGCATACAACACGACACAAACAGAGAGAATACGCACTCAAGAAGACGAACCACATTTTCATAAAATTTTCTTTACATTACGAAATAAAATTAATATTTCACAATTTAAAACGTATCCGGTGTGTGAGTGAAAGTGCCGAATCGTGGAAAATTCTTCTACAAGACAACGAAAAACTGTCATTGCTTTCCTTTTTTTGTTGCTCTCTTATTTCCTGTACACCCCATTGGTAAGTCTTTTCTCTTACTTATCTCATCGTATCATATATTTTCGATCATATTGTAGCGAGTATCTTTACGAAAGAAAGAAGCAGGGTTTCCGCATGAAATAGGAAAATTGTAACAGCTTCTCCTAATAAAAGAACAGTCCGCTATATCGTCAATTTTAAACAGTGTATATCCCCTATCAGCCAACGATATCACTGTATGTAAGTCAGAAGTAAGAGCTTCTGTAGAGAAGATTTTTCTGAGATCTTTTATCTGTTCGGTGTGTTAATTGACAACATCTATTAAGCCGCGTCCTCCTTCTTTCCGCTTTAAAGTTGTTCGTATCACAGACGATTTTGGATGATGATTGTTGTACTTTGTCAGCATCGTTCGGGTCTGCCTTTGAATATCATCCAGTTCTGTCTTAGTCCATCTGATTATTCCAAATGAGTAAAGCAACACTGGAATGACGTAGGTGTTAATTGGCTTGACTAGATTCCCCGAGTTCAACATTGATTTCAGCACAGTTTTCAGTCTGAACGAATCGTCCCGTTTGATTGTTTTTGGTCTAGCAATCTGGCTTGTTGGTATCCCAGATATTTGTATTCATTGAGGACAATTGGTTCATAGCTAAACAGAACCATAGTGGACCCAAAGGAAAAATTGAAAAATTTCATGACGTATGGGTATCTCGTCGGTTTTTATTGATGTATTGTTCATGTTGACCTGCAGAGAAGTGCGCCAGTGTGTCATTGTTGTCTTCAAGAACTCTACCAGGGCTGGGTGAATTTTGTATATCTGCAATACTTCAACAAGCCAAGAATGGGCGGTACTATCGAATGCCTTCAGATTATCGAGAAAAGCTGAATGAACATTCCGATGCCCCATTTGCCTGTTTCATTATCACAGAATCGATGATGAGTTGTTCCTTGCACCCGTGGTGTTTCTTTCTGCATCCTTTCTGCTCCTCTGCTAATATGTTGTTGTCGTCAAGGTGTTGGTATATTCGATTGGATATGCATAAGGTGAGTATTTTGTAGAGTGTTGGCAGGCAAGTGATTGGCCTATATTGAGACGGATCCTGTGTGCTATCGCTCTTAGGTAGCATATATGTTAAGCCTTGTGTGAGGAAAGTTGGTGTTTTCTTTGGATGTTGAAGAACGTACGTGAGCCTTTTCGCTAGGGCTCCATGGAGCTTATCAAACTTCTTGTACCAGTAGTTGTGGATATTATCTATACCTGTTGCCTTCCAATTGTTGGTCGCTCTAACTACTGTTGTGATTTTTTCCTCCGTTATTACTTCGAAGTTCATATATTTGATATCAAGGCGTTCTTTTTCATGCGTGATCCATTCCGCATCTCTATTGTGTTCTTTGTGGTTCGACCATAGTGATGACCAATAATCGGTCAAGCACTGTGCCTCAGGTAATTGTCACTTATTGTTGGTTGCAGTTTTGTTATTTCCCTTATGAAAATTGGCCGCGTTTTGGAGGAACCTTTGGTTTCGGTGTTTCCTTTCAGTACACTTGACGAATCTTGAAAGCCTTTTTGCTTTTGCTTGGAGTTTCTGTTTCAAAGTGTCCATATACACGTCGATGTGTTGTTTGTGATCAGGGTGTTTTGTGTTCGTACCAATTTTCCTATAAATTTTGCGTATATGTGATTTCAAGCGCCTTGAGGGTTTTCTGTTTCTCAAGAATTCTGTGAGGCGACCGATTTCTGCTCCAATATTATTAATATCCTTCTCCAGTCGTTTTTGCCATGGTGATTTTCTGACGCTTTTTGGCTCAGCTTGAATCAGAGTTGTGGAGATTTGTTGTTTGTGAAGTCGAAGAACCGCTACTGCTCCACAGTTAATCGAAGTGTGAATCTTCTCCAAGGTGTTCTGGTCGGTATATTCTCCAAACACTGAATTTACGCTTGCTAGGATGATATTGGTGTACTTGTTCGTTTTGAGTTTGGGCAGCTTAGGTCTTTCAGTTGGGTTAATACCACTGAATTCAGTTATTGCTCTGTTGAGTTCTGATCTTGCTAAATACATATATTCGTTCTGCTGATTCGGCTCAGGAGGGCGTTCCATGTTAAAATTCGTTTCCGTGGCTTCGATGTTATCTGTAACACTTTCATTGACTTCGGCAGGTATACCGTTATGAGTATCATTTTCGCTTCTGAGTTCCATTATGACCTCCTCTCGTATGCTTTGCAGCGTTTCTGAAGAAAGTAGCCTGTTTTTAACGATTGTTCTTCGTTGATCCGAAATTCTCTGCTCGGATATATGCTGTAATTCAGGATATTTTTATACGAACGCAAGATGTAACGCGTATCTGTATGCTGTCATTTCCGATTCCAAGTTTGTAATTTTGTAATAGGAACGCATAATGAAGGAATTCATTTCTGGGGTCCACCTCAAGCGTTTCCTAGAGAGTCCGCCACCGTTGAAACATCAAGAGTCGGTTGGGTGGTGTTGATGTTATTTCCCACCTGGTTTTGTTTTGCAGTATCCCTACTCGATATTACGCTGCTTCCGTCGCTAACCGAGGGAGACTGTGACTCACTTTCCGAACAAGACCCTCTTCCTAAATCTTGAACGCGACAAGAGGTTATGGTGGTACAATGTCGATTCACCCGTTTATTCCTTAGATTGTACATCATTGGATAAGTTGCATTTTATACCTACTGCCAGGTTCAGCTTGGGTACCTCGGGTTCGCTAAGCCCGTACTCAGAAACAATTTTCCTGAGCCCCTGAGGGGTTTTTTATTATTATTTATTATCGTGGACTTATGCACTATCTCAGCTAGTAGCTGGATATAATTTACCTTTCCCAGATTTAGCAATCAAAGGGAATAGGCTCGATTACAATATACTTGACATAAATTTCCTAACTATCTTACATGTATTAAGAATTACAGCTTTTTGCATTTCTATATAGGTATTCTGATGCAATTCTAATTTCTTAAGACTATCATGCAAAGTTTTGGGTATTAACCCAGTCGAGGATACGATGACAGGAACAATATCTATTTTCTCGAGGTGCCACATCTGCTTGATCTCAATAGCAAGGTCAGTGTATTTGGATGTTTTCTCCTGGAACTTATTCAGCACGTTGTTATTATTCGGTATGGCGACATCCACCAGCATTGCTGTTCTGGCTCTCTTATCGTTCACCACTATGTCCGGCCTATTATTCGTCACCATTCTGTCAGTGAAAACAGGCCTATCGTAGTATTATCTGATAGAGTCATTTTCCAATACGGGTGGCGGTTGATACTTGTAATATGGCTGGAAGGTGTTCAGAAGTCCGTACATGTGTGCAAGTTTCTGGTGGATAATGTTGCACACTTGATTATGCCTGTGAAGATACTCCGTATTGGCCAGTTGTTCGCATCCGGACGTAATATGCTAGATAATCTCTGATCTTATATGGCATTTTTTGCACTTATCTGTTTGTAATGTTCCGTCCTTCATAATAAATTTTTTGTAATTGTTTGTAGCGATCACTTGGTCTTGGATGGCCATAAAGAATCCTTCTGTTTCTGCGAATAATTCTCCTTTCATCAACCATTTGTTGGAGGCTTCTTTGTCGATGTGTGTTTGATTAATCTCATGGTGATGTCGTCCATGCAATTCCTTTCTTGACCATTGCTCTTGTTTTTCAGTATCTGATAGGAATGGTAGATTCAGAAGGTCATCTCTGGTAGCAAGATTTAGAGGTGTATATCCCTTATCAACCAACGATTATTATTATTATTATTATTATTAATACATGGATAAGATTCGAGGCAACGCCTATAAGACTCATTCACCAAACAACTTAAATAATGCATACTGAATACATAGTATATAAACAAAAAAACTAATTGAAAAATTGTAAAATAATGAAAAAAAAAAGAAAAAGTTGCATTTCCATGAGCAAACGAAAACTTGCAGCGAGCAGCGAAGTAGGTTCATACCATCAAGAGCCATTGCAAGTCGATCAGGAACGTGTCTCATCAGCGGGCAACATAGCATGCTGGTCATATTTATTCTTGAATGTTTTCACAGAATTAGCAAATCTAACCACCTCGCATGACGGATAATTCCAAGTCGAAAATATCCTATTGGGCAGGAAATGTTGACGCTGAATTGTTTTGAAATTTTTCTTATACAACTTGAAACCATGTCCACGGAGTGGTCGTTGACAATTCAGCTGGAATAAAGAAGAAAGATCAATATTGAATAACCCGTGGAATGCTCGATAAGTTATTATAAGGTCACCTCTAAGACGTCTGGATTCGAACGAAAATAGCTTGAAAATGTTGAGTCGTCAGAGTAGCATGGCCTAGATCGGCCGAAGGGGTTCCTTGTAAATCGCTACCAGCGACTCCATATTCTTACGAAGGATTCCGTACCAGATAGGGCCAGTGAATTTCATAATGGGGCATACATAGGATTGGTAGAGGATATAACACGTATTGACATCGCAGCCCGGGAAAGACTTCAGAAGAAGGAAAGACATTCTAGAAGCCCAAGTTCGAATACTGTCAAACAGGTTAGACCAAGTTAAATCATCAAAAATTGTCACTCCCATGTCAACGTGCGTACGGCAGGTGGCAATATCTCCAACATCCAAGAAATATTGCAAACGAGGTTTTTTTTTAGCCTAGGTGTAAGATACAGCATTTTTCGAGATTAAGGGGTATCAGCCAATCAGAACACTATTCAGAAATCGTATCCAGATCGACCTGAATGTCGCTGTTCAGAGGACAGCTATATATTTTGGTATCATCAGCAAACTGTGAACATATTGACGACAAGAGAGAAGAAAAATCGGCAATGTATAGCAGGAACAACAAGAGACTCAGTACCGAGCCCTGAGGCACACCACTAGTGACAGGTCTGGTCAAAGATTTCGAAGATCCCACTCGGACGAAGTAGCTCCTATCAAGAAAGCCCTTATCCAGGACAACAGATCGCCTTTGATACCAAAATGTTCCAGTTTAAAAAGCAAACATCGCAATAGATCCCAGTCGAACGCACGAGAGAAATTCAAAAAGATCACATCAATAGGTTTTCCACGATCCAGCGCTTCAGTCCAGTCATTGAGACAAAGAAGGAGATTAGTTATGACAGACCGACCAGGAACAAAGCCGTGCTGATTTGAAGGAATTAGGTTGTTGTTAGCTAGAAATTCGTACACACTGTCAGCAATAATTCGTTCAGAAACCTTGGAGACTGTAGACGGCTGATAGGCCGATAGGTAACTGGGGAAAATTTGTGACCCTTTTTGAGTATAGGAGTATTTTATGCAGTTCGCCAAAGATCGGGAAAAAGAGTCTGCGATTGAGAAAATAGTGTGAACAATATTGATAAAGGAACAGAAACGGATGCTGCGCAGTTTTTGAGTAGAGCAGAAGGCCGTCAGGAGCCGGAGATGAAAATGTTTTCAAATTATGAAGGTGTTGTTCGACAATCTCAGAACTGAACAAGACTTCTGACAAACTGAACCGGCAGCGAGGAGAAGATACTGAAAGTAGAGGGCCAGGAGGTTCAGAAGTAAAAGCGGAAGCGAATGATTCTGCCAAGACTTCTCGAGCGGATCCTTGATAACGTTACCAGATAAATTACGAACGTGAAGTTCTCTCACCTTTGTACATATCAACGAGCGCACGTACTTGAAGAATATCTTCCTGTTCGACCGCGCAAGTTCATACTCAAATTGCTTTTTGGCTTGGTTAACCGAGCTGATGAGCCTGTTGAATACGTACGATGATAAGTATAGTCCTCCTGGCTGCGACTTCGTAGAAACCGTTGCCATAAAGCCTTCTTGCGGAGCAACATTTCAATCAAATAAGATTTCATCCAAGGTTTAGCAGGATCCATGTAAATCTCTTTAGTAGTAGAACAGGAATATATGAGGTATTTAATCTTTTCATGAAAGAGGCACCATTTCTGATCAATGTTACCATCAACAAATAGGTCCGGCCAATTGGTACCATTAACAGCCTCATTCAGTTTTTCATAATCTATTCAAGTGATAGTTTTGCTTGAATGTCCTTGAATGGATCATCGGTACAAACTGAATGGCCGACTTCAAAACTACGTGATCCGACAATCCCATGAGAGGTAAATGTTCAATTGGGGTTACAAGTTCACTGTCATTGACGAAAACTAGATCCAGGAGGATGGAGTATTTCCCAAACGAAATCGAGTAGGTTTGTCGATAAGTTGTTGAAGATAAGAATTCAATGCGACATCCGCCAAGGCATATTACTAGATACAATTGAAGGCATTGAAGAAGTTTGAATAGGCCACTTAATATCAGGGCAATTGAAGCTACCAACAAATAAAATATGTTTTTGGATGAAGATATGGCAGCAAGATGGTTGAGAACTAAATGGTCAAAGGGTGAGGGTCGGAGTCGATAAATACATCCCAAATAGAAACTGAAATACTGATTATGGATATTCAGGAAAATGGTGTCTATTCCTGGTATATTTAGTGATGAAGTAGTAACAGTTAAAGCACTCATAATGTCATCATGAACATAAACACAAACACCACCATAACCGCGTGTATTAACACTATCCATTTGGAAAATAGAGTACTTTCCTACTGCGTACAAATAACTTGGCTGGGATGGTTGCAACCAGGATTCGGTTATAAAAATCAAGTGGGGTTTGTGTATTTTTATTAAACCTAGAAGCTTGTTAAACTTTGAGTGAAGAGACTGAGCATTGTTATACAAAAATTACCATTCATTTACTGATGTGTTAAGTTTTTTGTCGCAGTGACAGTCGTGTTCGGAACAATAGTAGTATTTTATTGTGTGGTTGGTTTTGCCAGTGTCATATCTTCTCGTTAATTTACTGCGCAAATTTCTCAGATTGTTTCGAAGTAAGGTCGTCGGTACTTTTGACATTTTAAAACGAGAGTGATTCAGCAATTGGCTTTTATTTCGAAGAAGTTTCGTCACAACGATAGGACACGTGTGGGCTTTCGGAACTACAATGGTCCACTCAGGCGAATCATCAGAAGTCTTTGATCTAGGAAAAATGTTTTTGTAGGGAACATTATTTTCAACCTTAAAATCAGCATGAAGTTCAGAATCAGATATAACATTATTCATTAATCTACGATACCAATTATCAACTTTAAGATTAGATAAATTCAGGACTGCAATCTGATGTGACTCAGAAATCCTAGAGAAAGAATCAGCTACATTACTAAGGGAACCACTACGATGAACGATATAAAATTTGTGACATGACAACCGCCAAGTGAGTGAAGAATGGTCGGTTATAATAGTATATTTAGAACTGGGTAGTTTAGGATTGAATTTACATTTTCATGGTCAGTTTTCAGACCAGACTCGTCAACATGAAGCCAAGGAATAATAAGGACGAACGTCAAAATTCACATTTATCGAAGTTAAAGGTTAAACCAGCCTGTTTCAAACGATTATAGAGTTGTTTGAGTACTAATAAAAGAGTTTCAAATACAAGTGTCACCACAATAATGTTATCTAAATAATAAAAGACGTAGGGTTCTAAATCAGGGCCAATAACCATGTCCATTAATCTACACATGGCCTGAGCGCTATTGTTTAAGCCAAAAGGTAGTGAGTTGAAACAAAATAAATCTCTAGATGGAACAGCAAAAGTGGTTTTTATCTTGGATTCTTCATCGAGTGGAATTTGGAAAAAGGCTTGTTTTAAGTTACAAGAGGATAAGTATGAGGCATTACAAACTTTAGGAACAATAGTGTCGATTAGAGGCATTAGATAGGAATCGGGTAAAGTTACAAGATTTAACTTTCTCCCATCAAAACATACTCGATAACTATCATCCTTCCTCTTGACCAGCCACAGGGGACTCAACCAAGGACTACAACCAATTACAGGTTTTATTATATCGAACCTCAACGTCTCATCCACCTCAGAATTAAAAATTTGCTGTACAGCAGGGGAAAGAGGATATAGACGTTGCCTGACAGGTTTGGCGTTTCCAGTGTCTATGTTGTGTATATACAAATGCGTTCTACCTATTTCATCTGTTGGACTGATATCTCAAAAGGTTTCAACAACACTGAATAACCTCAAACTCTTTTCAGGGGTCAAAAACTCTGCAGGTTTCATAGTTCCTATAGCGACGGTGGAAATACAGGATGAATTGAATGAAAAGTTCTTGAAGTCCAAGGTGATTCCGAACGCCTTGATGAAGTCCATACCCAAGATGAATTTTTGCGAAATAGAAGGTTTAACTGAAATTTTGAAGGTTTTTGTACTATTTTGCAAGGTAATTGGCAGCCAGATATAACCTAAGGTACTTTGTACCTGACCATCTGTAGTAGTGACATAAACCGAAATATCATAATTTAAGGACAAATTGAGTTTTTTTTTATAGAAATAGGGAATCTGATCCCATTAAAGAGACGTTACTACCCGAATCTAACAACGCAGATATTATTTCACCCTCAATAGAAATAGTGATTTAAGGGCGGTTATCTTCCTTTCGAACATCTAACAAAGGATTAGTGATAGGGACCGAATTGAAATTTGAAGTAGGTGTTATACAATCATTCTCGCTCCTTACTGAAACACGTGGAGCAGCCGATGAAGGACCAGAAATGTCAAAATCTAAGTTGAAATTGCGGGTTGCAGAAGTTGGAATCATGGGTCGAGTAATAAAAGGTTTAAAGAAATTTTTAATAGTTTAAAGCCATGATTTCCATTCCATTAGATCAAAATAATTTACTTGTTTTTCTTTTTGAGAGGCGATTTTTGAATGCCTGAATGAGGCTACGCCTTCCTGAACGCTATACTTGGACACGTTTTTTGAACAACGCTTACAAGTAACCTTAGTAACACCTTCAGATCCACAAGAATAATAAAAAACTTGACGCGGATGTGGACAGTTACAAAAAAAAATGATCTGGTACACCACAGTTAAAGCAAGAACGGGAAGATTTAATCTCAGAAATAGAAAAAATATCTTCTTTCCTACGATTTGGTTGAGGGTCAACAGCAATGCACAATGCGTTCTTAATTCTTTTACATAGAGAAGTCAATTTAGAAATGGAATTAATGTCTTGTAGGACGACAGCTTTGACATAGTCTGGTAGAAGATTTGAATGCAACATATTAACTATTTCGCTTTCTGGAGGTGGAGCATTTTATCTATGAAATTGAGCCTCTTGTGAAGCAATGGAAAAACAAACAGGTTTCCTTACACTTTGCTTCCTAGACTTGATCTCATTTAGAAGTAATTGATCGTAATTATTGTGCAAAATTTTGTTTCAACATAGAAACTAAACCCTGCCAATCAGTAAAACGTTGTTTCATATGGCCGTTATGCCAGAATATCCGCCTCATTTCATCAAGCTCTACCTCTAAAAGTAAGACTTGTCTAAAAATTTCCTGTTTGATCTTTCTCTCTGAATCATCCAGAGTCGACATACGTTCTATTTGATACAAGGGTCAGTCGTGATGAAATACGTTTATTGTCATCGGTGTTAGGACTTCCTCGGAAATAAGAAACTAAGTTAGATATATCCGTGATTAATTCCTCAAGCTTCTTCACATTATCTTCGAAATCATAAGGGTCAGTAATTTCTAGGAAGCTTCTATCTGAATCTTCTTGAGCTTGGATACCTTTTAAAATTCACGTTTATCTGCCATTGTTGCTGGACGATCAATATTTCTGTAAAATTCAATTGATGAGGCTTTTACATGATAGAAATCCATTTCATAATGAATAATAAAATAAAACAAGTTACTATGTTTCAACTGTCACTAATTTATCGATGTAAAGAATGACAAAATTTTTTATATTGATTGGACCGGTTTCGGACATACGTCCATTATCAACAACAAGCTAATGAAAACTGAATACTCATGTACAATACAGGAATTACCATCAATAAAATGCTAGTAGAGATCACAGTAACTTGAATAATAGTGATTGGCAAGTAATTAAGTCTACCTGGACGTTAAGCAGCTTAACCCTTTCTACCCTAGATGCCTTGAAAATTTCCATCGATTCAAAGAAATTGAGTTTATGAGATTTATCACAGGAATGAAGAATTTTCAGCTGTTGAAGTTCTGGAAAATGATGACATTTATTCAGACAATGTGCAACTAAAGCTGAATCATATTTCTGATGTAGGAATGACCGGAAAATGTTCTTTGTATCTAGCCTTGAAAGAGCGTCCTGTTTGACCTATATAAAAGGAATTGCACTCAGAACATGTTAATTGGTATACTCCTGATTTTTCGAATTTATCGGTTTTATCTTTTGTGTTGAAAAGCAGGCCTGGATTGGGGACATATCATGTTGAATGTATTATTTTTCGATTAATTAAACTCTCTATTGCTTTTATATCAAAGCCGTTCTTCTATGCTATTAAAATAATGGTGTTAAATTCTGATTTTCGGTCCATGTCCGATAAAGGCAAAGAAATCGCTCTGTGAATCATGAATTTGAAGGCTGCTATTTTTCGAGAATACGGGTGAAATGAATCTATGGATATGACATTATCCGTGTACGATGGTTTTCTGAAGATATTAATTGATAAACGTTTATTATTCTCCCGGGTTTGATCTAAGAAATTGATTTTACTATCGACTTCTGTTTCTACTTGGAACTTAATATCAGGATGAATGTTATTAATGAAATTTCTAGTTGTCTATTCGTTGTCAGGCCTGCTTTTCAACACAAAAGATAAAACCGATAAATTCGAAAAATCAGTAGAATACCAATTAACATGTTCTGAATGCGATTCCTTTTATATAGGTCAAAAAGGACGCTCTTGCAAGGCTAGATACAAAGAACATTTCCGGTCATTCCTACATCAGAAATATGATTCAGCTTTAGCTGCACATTGTCTGAATGAATGTCATCATTTTCCAGAACTTCAACAGCTAAAAATTCTTCATTCCTGTGATAAATCTTATAAACTCTATTTCTTTGAATCGATGGAAATTTTCAAGGCATCTAGGGTAGAAAGGGTTAAGCTCCTTAACGACCAGGTAGACTTAATTACCTACCAATCACCATTATTCAAGTTACTGTGATCTCTGCTAGCATTTTATTGATGGTGATTCCTGTATTGTACATGAGTATTCAGTTTTCATTAGCATGTTGTTGATAATGGACGTATGTTCGAAACCGGTCCAACCAATGTAAAAAATTTTGTCATTCCTTACATCAATAAATTAGTGATAGTTAAAACATAGTTACTTGTTTTATTTTATTATTCATTATGAATATCAACTATCACGTAGTTCAGGCTTCATCGATCAATTATTACAAATCCATTTTCAAATATAATTAAACAAAGATTTTCACTAGAATATATTAATAAATGCTTGACGCGTTTCGATATATAGTATCTTTGTCAAGAGCGAATGAATACTACGAAATTATCTCAACAAACGTATACTTATATAGACTAAAGAGGCAATCCATTAAGAGTTACCTGTATTTGAACTAGTATTCAACAAACTAGTATTAAGGAAACTAGTTCAATAAGGGTGAGTTATTTATATCTATCTGGTCATTAAGAATTTCTGGGGAATACCTAAATTTCAACACCATATAAGAAAAAACAAAATTAGCTTTACAACATATTCATCCAATCGGTGAACATCAAGACAAGAAATTCCATAGTTTAACATATATAGGCAATATTAGCAATAACGTGAAATCCTTCTTAAAAATTCAAATTTGAATATAGCGTTCAGAACATCAACAAATTTAGGTTCATTTATCAGAAATTATAAGTTTCCAATTAATCAAGAAAATAAATCAGGTGTTTATAGATTGGAATGTACAGATTGAAATTGTTTTTATATAGGAAGAACAAGAAGAAATTTCAGTGTTAGAATCTCAGAACATAAACACAGTTTCATCAATGGAAAAACCGATTCGAATTATTCTAATCATCTTAGGGAAAATAGTCATTCTCTCCATTCGGAATTTGAAATCCCACATTCTGAAAATAGAGGTATAAAACTCAACCTTCTGGAAGTACTTGAGATTAACAGATTTAGGTATTCCCCAGAAATTCTTAATGACCAGATGGATGTAAATAACTCACCCTTATTGAACTTATTTCCTAAATAGTACTTCAAATGCAGATAACTCCGAGTGGATTGCCTTTTCAGTATGTTGTGATGTTGGAACCTTTGGCGTATGAACGATGAAGACACTATATCACCACTACACCAAAACTACAGTTTTGTTGTAGTGGTGTCTTCATTGCCTCCTTAGTATATATAAGTATATGTTAGTAAGATATATTTGTAGTATTCATTCGCTCTTGAAAATGAAACTGTGTATCGAAACGCGACGAGCATTTAACAATATATTTAAGTAGAAATCATTGTTTACTTGTATTCGTGAAAATGGATTACCTCTTTAGTCTATATAAGTATACTATTGTTGAGATAATTTTGTAGTATTCATCCGCTCTTGCCAAAGATACTGTGTATCGAAACGTGTCGAGTATTCATTAATATATTTTAGTGGATTCCTTAAAACAATTTTGTAAGAAAGTTCAGACGATTTCAAAAAATTAGGATTCTATTTAGGCCTTTCGAAGACTTAGTACACAAAATAAACTGGTATAATATAAATGAATCACTAGGTACCTGTCAAAAAGCAATGTAACGAGCGAGCAATCAAAAACAAAATCAATGTTATTATCAGCTAAAAATATATAAATATATTATAATAAATATGAATAAAACCAAAAAACTGATAATAATCATCTAGAAAAATGATCGCTGCGCATCCACCAAATATTTTAAATGCCCAAGTTAGCAAGTGAAAATGAAAATCAATAAAAAAAATAAATCAGGAAGCAAAATTGATGTATGTAGAGATGGAATATGAGGGTTTGAATTAATGACCAAAATTTTAGTCTAGTACATTCATATCACCAACTGTTGTTCATCCATTGAAAAGAAGAATCTATATAAGAACTTGAAGAAAATAAGAAAATAAAGACCTCACGAGTTGGTCGCCAATTGTGTAATTTTGGGAAGAAAAAATAATATGAATTTTTTAATTTGAAATTATCTATTCAAAAGAATAATGTAATCTATTTGATAAATAATGTAGACTTCACAGAATTTTTGAATTGGACTTATCTTAATGGTGATGTGCTACCACATAAAATGGAGAGTAGTCCAGCAGGTTGGTAGCTATTCAAGAAAAAGATTGATCTCCTCTAAAAATAATGGAGATTGGTGGATATCAAAGAAAATGATTGGACTCCTCCAAAAATAAATCTTTAGGACCAAATGATGTTATCCTCTTCGAAAGTAAAGCTGTGCTTTTGTCTTGCCCAAAAATAATGTTGTCGTTTTTGTCCTCAAAAATAAAGGCGTTGTCCTCTCCTAAAATAAAGCTGTTGTTTTTGTTCTCTCCAAAACTCCTTTTATTTTTAAAGGTTATTAAATACATCATAAATTATTGTGATTAATTATTTTCAGGTGGTTTTAACGAAGTCTTCAAACGAAATGAATGAACTCCGATGTTCTCTCATGCATATCAGTTGTCATCCTTCGAGACTTGCCGATGGTAGAGGGGATTCTTCACGGGATGAATTATCATAGAATTAATGTGACTTGCACTGTGTTAAACTTGTCCCTTGTAAATCTAAAGATTATTCAAATAAAGTAGAAGCGGCCACTTAGCACGATACAGTATGATGAATCAGCGAGTTTTTGGTGATTGAAATTCTACGCCCAAAGTGTGATTGTGAATGATTTAAATTTTGAATATATGCTGAAACCTTTTTTTTTTATCCTGTGTCAGTTCAATCAGAAATAGTTGTATTTTAAAACTGAATGTATGTTTCTGAATTAGAAATAGTGAATAATCTTGAAATTTGTATGATAATTGAGCCGGATTCCATAAAATAGCATTCGAAGCTATCTTAACATAAGAATGTACGAGGTAATATATGAGGGGTTCAATATAACATAAAGATCAATCCAGAATGAATGACAGCGAATATAGTGAGGCTTTCAGTATAGAGTCGGATATGAATGGGGGTTCGGTATCTTAGGTTAGATAGTATATTAGGCGTTTAGTATATTATGGGTTGGGTTTATTAGGCGTTAAGTATATAATACGTTAGCTATATGAATACAAGCAATGAGTGAACTAATTCTTTTACTTAACTTCGTATTCAAAGTGTTTTCATGAAAAATTATATCGTGAAAATTTCTTTTCCCATTCATAAGGAATATTTCAGAAATCATGGAACAATGCATTGAGTTTTGAACCTTTCCATGAAGAACAGGAAAGAGGTAAGAATAAAATACTCGAACTGTTATAAAATATAATTCTATTTTTCGGCTTGAAATAATAAACATGAAGTATTCACCGGGCAGTAAACGCTTTCCTTATTGGGCCCAAATATACTGTTAATATTCTTCAAGCATAATTGAGGAAGTCTTGATGGCTTCGATACCTCATCGATGTGTTGTTGTCCATATTGATGTGTATGGGGTTATTCCAGTCAATATTAAATTTATATTTAGGAGCGAATTGGCCTTGGCCTGTAAAAAACAGGTACATGAATACTTAATGTCAATAATTTGATATTGCTTACCTGAGATAGATCTATTCAAAGTGACAACTATATCATCCAGCTCTGTTTGATTTAATTTCACAACAATTTTCATATTGGTTTCTGGATAAAGCGATCTTTTAGTTCTTGAAATTAGTGGAAGAGTAAACTCATTTTCGGTGAGAGGGGTGCCATCTAAACCAAATTCCTGGAAAGTATTATGGATCTTTGAAATATATGATTATAAGTGGAAGGAACTAAATGAATTTCTATAATATTTTGATTAATTGAAAAACTTTTCATGACTACTGCCATTTTCATTTGAATGATAAGGCCAATGAAGGAAATAAAAAAATATCATTATGTTTAAATTAGATCACAAGTTCAAATCAGTGTTTATTTTTATAGATCTAAGAAATATGGTATATATCTCATTCGACTCATCATTCGATGAATAACGTTCATAATAATGTATTCGATTGCAGTTCAGCACATGGAAAATTCCATTAGTTATTGTATGATTAGGATGAAAAGATAAAGGTATTTTCAAGAAAATAATTCGGAATCTGCTAATAGATAAGAAATGATTACCAAATATTCTCAATTGAGAAAATTTCCGATCAAAAAGTTCAAACTCTGGAAATTCTCTTTCTCTCGGTCTCTCATTGGAAGTTCAGTTTACCGTTGAATTCACTCAGAATGAGCGCTATAATCATTACACGAGCTCATAGTCTCCAAAGCGAACCGATGAGCTAAATATTTTGAACTACTGAATATGAATGGAAAAATTAAGAAAAATATTGTATAATTTGAATATTTGAGAGAATGAGGTCCGATTAGTGCTGTATTTATACTTTTCTTCTGTATAGGCTCCTTCTCTTTGTGCCGCCCGATTCTGGTAGTAACTAATTACCTAGGCCTTAATCAGGTGACAAACCATTTTATGTAAGTATATAAGTGGGTGAGGTAAGTGGTATTGAAGAGACAAACGAAAAAATGAATTATAGTCATGAAATAGAAGTGTAAAATAAAACAAGAATTACACTTTTTTACGGGATTTTTTTTGTGAAATGATCTATTATATCGTCATAATTAATGATGTTCATTATGTCGACCTCTATATTTAGAAGAGCTAAAAAATTTAGTTTTTCTTAAAATAATGAGGACCTCTGGTAGTTCTGTAATCTTTTCAAACAAGAAAATCTCCTTACTCCAGAACAATTCGTGGCCGGAGTGCAAAGTGAAATACAAGGAGCCATTTTCAAGTTGAGGTAAACATTATCAGAGACTGTTTCCTTGAAATTGTAGAGAGACTAATTAAAAATGATGTCTCAGGTTTACCTGCAGTCTTGTTAGAGGAAACTTTATTGAGAAAATGTATACATTCCTGAAACAGAACGTCCCCTAAATCATTATAATAATAATGCACGAGAGACTGAGCTTTTCCCGTAATTTGTTGAACTGAAAATTCACATTCTAATCAAGGATTAAAATTTTTCTTTGAAGCTCACGTATGCATTATGCCTTCTTCCTAATTCCACTCTCAGCCAATCAATGACGACCAAAAAGTTACGTACTCTGAAAGAGTCTCCAGAGGTTGTTTCAGTCTAGTCACTTAATGTTTTGTCTGCTAATTTCTATCATCATTAACATCGACCTGATATTGTTTGATTGAACTCATATCAATTGCACGTTCTTCAAAATAATCAAAGTTTTCACGAATTCGAGAAAGAGCCCATAAAATGGAGTCTCAATTTGAGCACTTACTTTATTTAGCCTTTCCGAAGTTGCATTCCAAAATACGACCATAAATGCAGTTTCAAATGTTTTTATTTTGAGAAAAATTCCCCCTGTGTAATTTCGATTATTTTCAAAACTCTAATTACTGCATTCCAGGAATCCATTAGATATTCACAGTCATCCGCTTATGCCTACCAACGTGTGAAGTTCACCCTCTTGAGTTATAAAGTGTTACCAAGAAAGCATATACCTCTTCCAGGAATATGAAGAAGTGTCAAGCATCTGTACAAGACTCGGCGGCCGAAGTTCCCACCAAATTTAGTGAATGAGCTGCACAAGGGACAAAAATGACAAGTGGTGCTTGTTCTTGAATTTTGGCTTGTAAACCATTGTAAATTCCAGACATGGAGGCATTATCATACTACTGACCACGACTTCCCTAGCTCTAAAACTAATGGCTTCAAACATTTCTTTGTGTCCTACAGAAGGTAAACATTTGAAGAATCTCTCGCATGACATATCGAAAACAAAATCACAAGTGTTAGTTGATCCACGTTTGCTGAATCCGATGTAGAGTCCACAACTAAAGAAAAGTACTTTGCTTTCTTTATCTCATAATCGATGTTCTTTGAATCTTTCCATGCCATTAAATGAATAAATTAATTGCAGACAGTTTTGGACTTTCAGATCCTTGGTTTGCATATATTTCAATATGCTCCTCTGAAAACGGATCAAACTCTGCTATTAATTCAAATAACATTCGAATACATGTATAATCTGTGAGTCACCAAATATCTCACTGCTTCCTCTGGAAGCGTGACCTCTTGAAGCTAATCCATTCACTACAGCAGCAACCCCTCTTTAAAATATTGTTTTGTTTGAAACCATTTCTAATAATAATAAATAATAATATCTCTCGTCGTATCGTTTATTTCCCATAAGAGTGGATCTTGGTTTAGTTTTGTGTTTGATTGAATTGCAGTAGATTTCGCGACTTGAGACGCTTCTTCATTAACTAACATAAAATAACTACCACTTGCTGAAGCAATTTTATTGTCCGAATGAGGAGGTCTAGTAGGTTTTATTAAATAAGACTTATCTGATTGTTTGAGCTGATGTAAACTCATCAGTTAAAACGAAGTATCAGTACCTTGTCCACATTGTAATTAACGCGACCAGAGTTACATCTCCCGACCGCGACCCGCCTCAACACAGAGCAATATAGTCATATCGATTTTAGGAGCCGTTATATTCATGATATACATATTCGCCTCAACACAGAGCAATATAGTCATATCGATTTTAGGAGCCGTTATATTCATGATATACATATTATTACGCCGAGCATATTCATATAAATATTTAATATAGAATTCAGTGTTTGTTTTGTTTGCCGTAATCAAGTTGATAATTAGAAAAGTATTTTGTTTATTCTTTCTTTTTTCTTTTCTTGTTAGAATAGGTATTGCTGAATCCCAATGCCATAATTTATGTTCATCGGTTTATGAACTCAAAAGAAATTCGAATCAAGATATTCCTTTAAATAAGTCTAATTTTTTGTTTTGCGTGCATAAGGTTATAGAGCAGCTGTTGCAAATCAATCGTCGCTTGGTCGTGAAACGAAACGTGGTCTTGATGCTCCTTAGAAAACATTTTTGCTCAATACAGTTTTGGTATATTTTTTGAACTATAATTCTCTAGTGCAATTAGAAATCGTATGTTGATATATACAGTCCTCCTGCCGACGAACTTAGCTTAATGTCAGTACCATTTTTGGATGCCCAAACTATGTGCATTTAGTGAGTTTTGTCACCTTTTCGTGTCGACTTTAGTTTAATCCGCAACACTATTCGGTCCATTAAGTTAGCCACATAATTTTTCGTTTGAAGAAGCGATTTTTGGGTTCAGTTTTGAAATTTAAATCATCATTTAATTGATTCGTATTTCGTTCATTGATTCACTTTTAAATTCAGTGGAAACCGACCATTTTTTGCGCGCAGTAGCATCTATCGCTGCCTTCATTCTTTATTTATTCCGTTCTGAGGAATACGGAAATAACTTGACTTAATTTGTTGCAGCGGAATTTGACTTACTGCTTGGTCAATATGACTAGCACTGTTAAATTAAAACAAGCGGGAGCATTATGAGATATTTGGCAAACTAAATTGCAGGAATTGAAAAACGCTGGTATTCAGGCCCAACTATATTCGTCGAAAAGTCTTTATTTTGAAGAAAGATATAATGATGTAGATCAGATTCATGAAGAATTCCATAAACAACACTGTTCTATCATTTCTTCGCTGTTGAATAGTCAAAATGCTGATTGAGAGTCCCAAGAAATTATGAGATTAGAATTTGAGAACGTTTATTATGATATAAAATTAATTTACAACGAACTTTTCAAAGCAGAGTTAGATGTATCATCCATGAAAACACCTTTAGAAAATCATCGTATGGATTTGCCACAGTTCGATGGATCTTATTAATCATGGCTAGCATTTTTTGATTTATTCAAATCATTAATTCATAAAGATTCAAATATTTCAGATATTCAGAGATATTGAGATGATTCATGATTTGCGAACTTCACTCATTGAAAACGCTTCACTACATATACATTTACTAATATCCAGTGATAATTAGCAGGTAGCATATTTAGCATTGGTTAATCGCTTTCAGAATCCTCGTTTAATTGCTACGTCATATTGGCAAAATATTGTAGATGCTCCAAAACTTCACAATAACTGTCCTGGACGAGTGAGAAAACTAGTTGAATGTTTTTCTGAAAATTTGGAAGCACTTGAACTTTCAAATTTACCTGTGCATTCATGGGATTTTGTTCTTGTACATAGTTTAGCGAAAAAATTAGACTGAGATACATTGAAGCGATTCGAACTTCAGAATAAAAGTACGGATATTCCTTCGTATCATAATTTGGTGAAAGTTTCGAAATCTCAAAATACTTCGCTTGAGTCAGAGATTGAATTCGAACAGAGAACTGCAACTTCCTTTCCCAAAAATTATAATTCGAGAACTTTTCTAATGACAACGACTGATAGTTGATTGGTGTATAAAAAAGATTCTCATCCTTTGGTAAGATGTTCGCTATTTTTTAAGAAAAGTCCCACGATCGCTTCCTTTTTTCTTAACAGAAACGTCTTGATATAAAACTTGACTAAATTGCTTATAACCATCTTACATTTCGGCAAATTGTAGTGGTAATAATATATGTAAAACTTTCAATTTCAAACATCATACTTTATTGCATTATTATTTAACACACAGTGCTGGTTTTTGTCCTTCTACTTCGGAAATAGAGTCATCGAATTCTACTGATTCAAAATGAGAAATAATACAAAATTTTTCCAATCTTGCCCAGCCAAGCTCAAAGAAAATTAGTTCATGTATTATGTAAACATCGGTCCTTGCTCAAATTAGGGATGCAAAGCACAATCATCAGCCTGTTAGGTTCTTATTAGATTGTGAAAATCAGGCAAGTTTTATTACCTCTGCTAGTTGTCATCCTTCATGAATAAAATCGTCCTTTTTTAATGATGAATGGCCAAGAGAATATGTTTTCTGAATCAAAGGGTTGAGTTAGTTTTGAGCTTGTCGGTAACATAAATTCAAGCTCTAAAGTTGTTGAAGCTTTTGTTCTGTTATCACGACGTAGAACAAATGGATAGTTCCTCTTCTAATGCCCTCATTTATGTTCATAGGTTTATGAACTCAAAGGAAATTCACATCAACATCTTCCTTCAAATTAGACTAATTTTTTGTTTTGCGTGTATGCGCTGACAGAGCAGAAGGCGCAAATAAATCGTCGCTTGGTCGTTAAACGATACACGTTCTGTGGTCTTGCTGCTCCTTAGAAAATATTTTCGCTTTAACACAGTTTTGGTGTTTTTTTAACTCTAATTTTCTTGTGCAATTAGAAAACGTACATTGGTATATACAGTCCTCCTGCTTCTTATCGACGAATTTAGCTAAGTATCGCTACCATTGTTGGATGTCATAGGAGTGAGTTTTGTCACCTTTTTTTTTTGACTATAGCTTAATGCGCAACATTATTGCAATTAAACTTTTAGTTCAATTCATCCGAATGATATTAAACGTTTAAAAACTCTTCATCCACAAGCGACTTATTCGAGTATTGTGCGAAAACCTTCTAAAATCCGCCGCCTCTAGGCGCCCTATACAGTATATTGACAAATTCATTGCTGGGTCCTATAGAAAACATATTTATGATCAATTTTCCAAAAAGTTAGCAATTGCTAACTAACAAATCTTGTTGGTAAAACAAAGATTGTCCCCATCCATTTATAATAATATTCTTCTGTAGTATTGGAAAGAGTAGAGCGAGACTGTCACTGATCATTGGCGCACAATAGTGAAGAAAATGAAACATAATTTTACCATAGCCTCAATTTTACTACAATCTTTCTCTCAATTATAAACTGTGTGCTAGGAAGATTTTCTGGAATGAATATGGTTCAAATTAGCTTTACTTTATTTACTTCCTACCCCAATTTTTGAAATGTTAAAGTGCTAAGGCTTATTTCGAGGAAAGTGGACAGATGGTTGGAGTTGGAACCGGGCGGGAAAAAACGGTTAGAGGGGAAAAGCTGGGGTCGTAGGCCTCTTGTGAGTTTTTTCCTGTGTAGAAAAAGATAGGAGGAAGGTGCGCACAAAATTCGGAGTCCGTAGCTCGAACGACGGAGGCAAGAGAATTGTTCGAAAATTTCGCTGAAATATGGCCCCGGACGAACGGAACGGAATTTTTGCAGCTATATGAATTTTTCTATTGCCTTCGATCGCTACCAAACCTGGATGACACATTTTGCGTGACAATAGTGCGATTATCATAAAACCACGGGAAAACGGAAAAACCTTCGATCGAACGTGCTTGGACGCAAAATTCCACTCTACTTTCCTCATTCCCAGAATCTTCGACGGCCCGAAATTTCACGAAATTGACGAACCTGGAGCTGTCAAAATACGTGTTTTTCTCTCATCCGTCCTACTTAAACGGGATTAGAGAGAGAAAGGATTCATCAATCGAACGATTCCTACATTTCTCGAGATCGGTTCCGAGAAGAGAAGACGTCATTCTACGACTTAATTTTGGAATTTGGGACCTAGACTTTCGAGGAAAAGACCGGAAACACAGGCGATACTTCCTCTTTCTCCTTACGTTTCGATCTGTCGATCTAACGAGCCGGAGATTAAGAAGTTTTGAAGGGGAACGTAAGCGGAATCACCTCAACGTTCGTTCAGATCAAGTCTATTCTTTCACTAAACGATCGGATATGTCTGTCGTATACGACGGACTTTGCACTCTCCAAGTGTTAATATTTCAGATTACCGACATCTATATATAAATATAGTGCTCTCTCTCTTTTAAATAACAACAATCTACTATACCGTCATAAATTCCTTCTGTCAAATAAATATCCATAATGTGAAGATATATCTGGTAGACCCTCGCATATCCGTACCTATCATATGAGGTATAAGCGAGAAATCTAACCTAACCGAAACTCAAAATATTCATTCCAAGGTAAGTGAATGTAATTTGGCGTATAAGTATGTATGGTTATGTATATTTTTATTCAGCATGCTGAAAAATTCTCATATTTCATGTTCAAATTCAATGTTCTAACTTATCTGTTCAAAGGAAAGAAGGTACCATAATAAATTTAATATTTTAAACTGAATGCCTGCAAGTCTGTGTTCATTTTGATTCAATTTTTTTCAGTTTATAAAAGATGAAGTATGTTTATGATCTAAAACTAACCAAATGAAAATGTAAAAGGAATTCAATGTGTTCGAGGGAGCTCCAGTGCGAAGTACAGTTATTCAAGTAAAATTGTGTGGCTATGCCATATATATTTGAAAAGTATTGAAGAAAGTAAGTTTTACTTTCGATGCATGGATTAGTTTCCATTCATGAAATATTTATTTTAAGGTTACAATCCACTTGATAAAAAGAAAGTGAAGAATGAATAAACTGTAATCAGGAGATAAAATTGAATGACAAAAGGGGAAAGACAATATTAAGTATTAACATGAAAGTTACATATGAATATAAATTATATACAATGTCAGTTCTCTGATAATAATATTCGTAGATATTTTTGTGTAAGTACATCAGTCTGATTGGAAATAGTTACAATTGGGGCAGATGGATATCCCGGAAAGATGTGGATCACTAACTCCGAAAAAAGATGATAATGAGAAATTAAAATATTACAACACAAGAGATTTATTAAAAATCAGGATTGCAATTTCGGTCTGATCCTGATTTTCAATGAATCTCTCGTGATAGTATTATACATAGTTCAATTTCTTATTATCATCATGACTAACTATCACGTAGTAACGGTGGAATCAATTAATTGTTCGAAAAAAAGAGATCAAGTATATTACCTACAATGCTTAACTTCAAAGTATTTTTCAGGGAGAATTTTTGATATAGTTGGCATGAAACCTTGAGCTTTCCAGGATATTCAGATATTCTTCTGTGTCATTTTGGTAAGCACATAAGGTACATATTATGAGTTATTTCTATTCATAACGAATTCTTCTGTATTTCAAGAAATTTCGACTGGATCACACCAGTCATTTTCAATTCGGAGATTCTTCTTCAGCTGTAGCGTATCTATGTTGCGTGGTAGCTTTATACTTCCGCGATCTAAAGTTGTATCATGTCGTGCTCCCATTGGTCGGCTGTTCGACTCGCGGACTGTGTGTATTCGTCCCTGCTCCTACTGTTTTCTTATTTGTGTCGTCCTGTTTCTGTGTTCCTGGTGAAGTATGTTTTATTACTGTCTTCCAAATCACTGGTAAATTTATGGCGTCATCCCGTTGTTTCATAGTTGTATGTTTTTCTATCTCGATGGCTTCTCTTATTTTCCGTTTTCGTAGTTGTTTTATGTTGGCTACCTGTTTTGTGTTCCGGTAGTCGAGTTTGTGACCAGTTTAGCTCGAGTGTTGAAAGATTGCTGATGAAGGTGCTTGTTATTTTTCTGAATTCTTGTATCCGAACTCCTATTGTTCTATTTGTTTCCTCAATGTAGACGCGATCACAGCCCGTGCACGGAATTTTGTAGACGCCTTGGTTTTCGAGGGGTGTTCGGTCTTTTGGTGTTCTAAGATTGTTGTGGATGGTATTGTGCGGTTTGTAGATAGGCTTGATGTTGTGTTTCTGAAGAATCTTTCTTATCGGTTCCTCCTTTGACGTATGGTAGGATGGCAAGGCTTATAGGTTTGGTTTCTACGTCGGTTTCCTCGTTATTGCGATTTTTGTTTGTGATGGCTCTTCGTATTGATCTCCTGTCATGTGCGTTTTTCTGAACAATGTCTGTTAGTCGTTCCAATTCTCCATGGATGTTGTTTGGAGAACATAGAGTTTTCGAACGCTGAACGAGCGTCTTAATCACTGAGGTCAATTGTGGCTGATGATGATGCGAATTTCCGTTCAAATATCGGTTGGTATGTGTCTGTTTTCTGTAGACATTGAAGATTAAATTGCCATCCAAGTGTATTCGTATCGTAACGTCCAGGAAAGGGAGTTGATTGTTGGATTCCAGTTCGACAGGGAATTTTATTTTGTTGTGTTGTTGGTTCATATGATGTACGAATTCGTTGAGTTTTTCTACTCCATGTTGCAAAATTATGAATATGTAATCGACGTATCTTAGCCAGATCTTCGGTGTGAGTTTTGCGTTTTTTAAGGCTTTTCTTACCAGGCTTGTCTTCAATAGATTCGCTATTGCTGGTGATATTGGTGACCCTATAGGTGCTCCATCCATTTGTCTGTAGAATTATTTTTTGTAGCTGCAGTATGTGTTTTTTAAGCAGTGTTCCGTTAGATCTATTATGTATGATGGGAAGTTGTAGTCGGTGCAAAGGATGTCCAAAGTGCCTTCGACAGGGATGTTGGGGAATAGCGATACCACGTCTAAGCTAGCTAAAATGTCGTCTTGGTCGATAGAGACATTTTGCAGCTTCTCGACGGAGTGGGCTGAACTGCTTATGCAGGACTCGGCTTCTCTAACTGTAGGTTGTAATTATTTGGCCAAGAATTTTCCCAGCTTCTGGAGTGGTGCATGGATGGAGCTTACTATAGGTCGGAGAGGTGTGTTCGGTTTGTGGATTTTTGGTAGTCCATGAATCCTCAGTCAGCGAGATGGTTTTCCTCTTGGAATCAACTTGTTCTTCAAGTCAGTTTCTAGCGGAGTGGCGGATATTTTTGCCTTCGTGGTCTGCTCCAGGAATGTGGTTGGGTCATGTTTGGTCTTCTTGTAAATGGAATCTGCTAATATGTTCGTCATTTTTGAGTCGTAGTTGTGTTTGTTCATGACCACTGTTGCTTTCCCTTTGACTGCGGGAAGAATTATGATTTTTACTCAGTGTTTTTAATGCGTTCAGCTCTTCTTTGGTGCAGTTGGGGTGGCAAAGTTTGAATTTTCTGATCATCGATGTGACGTCTTGTCTGGTCACTACGGCTTAATTTTCTGGTAGTTCTTTGATGGCATTTTCGACACTGCAGATTATTTCTTCAACAGGAACGTTCCCGGTTGTAATGGCAAAGTTGATACATTTTGCCAGCACAAAATTTGTGTCTTCATTAATTGGGTTATCTGATAGGTTGATGAATAAGTTGTCTGCATCTAGTGTTCTGGGTTTGTTGTATCGAGGTTGTTGGCGGTTCATTAGATTGTCAAACTTCTTTTTGAGTTTGTTTGTGTTTACCTCCTTATTGATTTCGGCTCTCTTGTGGTATATCACGAGAGATTTATTGAGAATCAGGACCAGACCAAAATTGCAATACTGATTTTTAATAAATCTCTTATGTTGTAATATTTTAATTTCTTATTATCATCTTTTCTTCGGAGTTAGTGATCCACATCTTTCCAGGACATCCATCTGCCTCAATTGTAACTATTTCTAATCAGACTGATGTACTCACACAAAAATATCTACAAATATTATTATCAGAGAACTGACATATAATTTATATTTACATGGAACTTTCATGTTAATACTTGATATTGTCTTTCCCTTGTGTCATTCCATTTTACCTCCTGATTACAGTTTATTCATTCTTCACTTTCTTTTTATAAAGTGGATTGTAACCTTAAAATAAATATTTCATGAATAGAAACTACTCTATGCTTTAAAAGTAAGAACTCACATTCTTCGATACTTTTCAAATATATATGTCATAGCCACACAATTTTACTTGAATAACTGTACTTCAAATTGGAGCTCCTAGAACACATTGAATTCCATTTACATTTTCAGTTGTTTAATTTTAGATAATAAACATACTTCATCTTTTATAAACTGAAAGAAAAATTGAATCGAAATGAACACAGACTTGCAGGTATTCAGTTTAAAATATTTAATTTATTATGGCACCTTCTTTCCTTTGAACAGATAGGTTAGAACATTGAATTTGAATATGAAATATGAGAATTTTACAGCAACCATACATAATTATACGCCAAATTAAGTTCATTTACCTTGGAATGAATATTTTGAGTTTCGTTCACTTAACCTAAACAACCTCACATTATGGATATTTATTTGACAGAAGAAATTTATGACGGTATGTAGATTGTTGTTTTTCAAAAGAGAGAGAGCACTATGTTTATATAAAGATGTCGGTTATCAAAAATATCAACACTTGGAGATTATCACATAGTGCAAAGTCCGTCGTATACGGCAGACATATCCGATCGCTTGAAAGAATATACTTGATCTGAACGAACGTTAAGGTGATTCCTCTTACGTTCCCCTTCAAAACTTCTTAATCTCCGACTCGTTTGATCGACAGATGGATACGTAAGGAGAAAGTGGAAGTATCGCCTGTGTTTCCGGTCTTTTCCTCGAAAGTCTAGGTCCCAAATTTGAAAATTAAGTCGTAGAATGACGTCTCCTCTTCTCGGACCCGATCTCGAGATATGTAGGAATCGTTCGATTACCGAATCCTTTCTCCCTCACATCTTATTTTCTGAATATGTTTAATGATCGGAACTAGGGATATTTCAAGTTCAGACTAGGAAAAACCTTGCTTTTGCGAACATGGATACCTACAGTTATAGAAAAAGCAATTCATATATCCAACCATTAATTGTATTTTTGTAAATGATGAAAATCTATTCACGACTTCAGCCCAAAACAGATTTTTCTCTCCTACACTTCAATTTTCTTGTGGATCAGGAGACAATGAAGATAATTTAGGCAACTCGTCGTGTTATTGTTTTAGCCATTTAGAACCCGCCCACCATAAAGGGTACAAAACAATTCATCATGTTTGAATGCAGAATGAAAATATGAAAATAACTCTTCAAAGATTTTTTAACTAAAGATATATATATATATATATATATATATATATATATATATATATATATATATATATATATATATATATATATATATATATATATATATATATATATATATATATATATATATATATTCTATATTATTTAGTTGAAATTATCTTTGAAGAGTTATTTTCATATTTTCATAGACATGATTTGTTTTCATAATTGACAAAATTTGAAATGTACTGAAACTATCACATATTGATTTTCACAGTTATTCTTCTAACTTCAAAATTATTCGAAATGTACTCAAATTCTGCAATATTAATTTCAATATTTGTTTACCTAACTTGCAACATTATTGAAAAGCAATAATAAGCTCTTATACTGATTCCAATAACTTGGTAACTATTTGAATTTGAAATGTTATCAGGTTCGTATTGATCCGGGACACAAAAATTGATTGGAATGTTACAAAACTATTTATATTAATTCAGGTCTTTTGTTTTATAATTTGATGAATGATACTATTGAATGTGAAAAACATTCAATAGTGATTCTTACCTTTGATTCTATAAATGGGCTCATTATTTATTTGAAATATCATAATCCATTTATTCAGTATTTAAATTTATCTCCTTTTATAACTTAGTCGAACGTAAACTTGAACTATTACGAAGATATTTATACTAGTAAAAGAGTGGTAAACTGTCTATGGGAAAAGTTCTTACTTTCAAAATATTGATTTGATGTCCGATACTCCGCCGATGCTTTATAAGGGAAGTTCCCCCTGCACTTCGGTGTAATAATCGCCTTCGAATTATAACCTGTCACATTAGTATAAAGAAATTTCTTCAGGGACGATACGCACGTATGAACCCACAGACATTGAGGCTTGTACGATCAGTCACTATGAAGGTTTCGAAGAATGTCTGAGTTGGTTGCATGTATGTGCTGTTTGTGGTACATACAGGTGTATGATCAGAGGGCATCATTTCCTGGTTGACAAATCCGCGAATATGGGAATAAAGTATGTTTCGAAGTCAGTGACATAATGGCCTATTGGCGCTCAGTTGAGCATGTACGGCTTTGCGGGTATATATATATATATATATATATATATATATATATATATATATATATATATATATATATATATATATATATATATATATATATATATATATATATAACGTAGTGGTACTATACGAATTGTTGAATTTGATTGAAAATACCATAACGAATTGCAGCTTGTCAGCTTTGAATATGACTTTAGAATTTCAAAATGAAATCTCAGAGTTCCAGAGTATCACGGCTATGACCCAGACATAAAACATAATATCATATTACCAAAACCCTTAGAAAGGATCAGTTACCACTAATAATATGGGTGAGGACCGATTAGGCCTGTCTATAATGATCTTATATCCCAAATTTCACTCAAAATATGGGTGAGAGCATTTTAGGCGCGTATCTGAATGATCGGATATTTCATTAAATTTATTCAGATACTCCAACGAATGCAAGGATAAGGATTTAATACTAATGCTTCGAAGATCAAATAGACATTGTTATCGAATCTGTTTTTGATTTTCCAATTTCCTTACCGATGGTTTGAGCGACGAAGAATTGGTCGTGTCATATCAAACCTCACATAAAAGAACTTGAATAAGTTAGTACAGATACAGAACATAACAAAAAAAAGAGGTCCTATTTCCTAAGGAGAACTTCAAGGCAAGTTCAAGTACTAGACGATAACATGGCCTTTCATTTGACCGATCTCATTCGATCTTAGGTGTAATTAATGTGGGGCAGAAAATAAAATAGTTCAGATATTGCAATTGATATAAAAGCGATGTATTTTGCATCTTCTTTTATAGATAGAGGTTACGGTTGTTTCTTTGTTGCCTTGACCAGGATGTGAGGTCAGTGAAATTGTTGTGACGCGGCTAATTTTTCGGTTGCATCTGAAAGTGGATGACATGGAAATAACAGATACACTCGCTCTCAGTGTTATCAGCGCCTAAGAATGAAAAGTTTTATGTAAGTGTTGATACTCGTTGTGTCCCACAGATATTGAAACGCAACCAACTTCCGACCAAAGCAGTACGCTCCCGATAGCCCTGGAACCGCGTATGGATTTTAATTTGCAAACCATATATGCCCTCATCGATGGTCAGAAGAAGGCTCATGTCGAGATGGAAAGAACTTCCTTGCCGTCCAAAACGAAAATCAAATGAGTTTCGTTATCCTGAGAAGGAAGATCGAAACAATTCTCGCCCTGACGTCGAGTATTGCCAATCTCCGGAAAGACCAAAAACATTCAGCTACCGACGTTTGTTATTCTCGCCAGCACCTGTAATTCCCGTTTACTATCCTGGCTGCAGTAAGCACCCTATCAGGTATATTGACGAACTGGAGCAATGAAAAGAGCCGCAAGTCACGGATCATGTTCAGTTAGAAGTTGAGGAGAGCAAAATCCACATCGTTTAAATCTATAAGAATTATGATAACGGTTCCTTGATTTTTGATATGATCCGGGTAGCTTTGCTGAATGGGGCTAAGAAACAAGCACTTCTTACAACTTTGATAGAATTCGCAGACATTTTTTCGGACAAGCCAGGCTTAATTCATTTCTACAGCCACGAAATTAAATTATATAAGCTGACACCGTTCTTCAGACGCAAACACCCCATCCCATTCTTCTTACGAACTACTGTGGAAGCGAAATTGAGGGGAAAATTGATCTGGAAGTTCTAGAATGACGGGCATCTCCTTTTTCTAGCCCCATGACAGTCATTGAGAAGAAGGACGGAATTGTGCGGATATGTTAGAATGCAATTGAACGAACAAATTGCTGCTGATCATGAGAGATCGATACCAATGGGGGAGGTTCCACAAAGATTTCATGGACTCCGATATTTGACAAGCATTGATCACTTTTCTAGTTATTGGCAATACCTTCAACCCCATTCAGTAGAGAACACACCGCCTTCCTATGCAATGGGGAAAGTTATTGTTATAAAGTGTTACCTTTTGGTAACAAGACATCAGTAGGGCCCTTCACGCAGGGTTTAGACCTGACCCTTGGCCCGAAAGTAAGATATTTCATCCATAGATGTCCTATCAATCGCCTCATATCCTAGCACTTACCAGATTACGCATGGACCCCGAGAAGGTAGCTAAAATTCAAAATTTCCCATCGCCAAAACGAATGAAGGATTTATGTTCACTTCTTGAATCACAAAATTTCTACCGTAAATGCTGTGCTGGGTACAGCAATTTTACTCTGGTTTTTTTTCGTTTATGGTTTCTTTCAAGACGCTTATTTTGTCCTTTAAATTTTGAATGCTGCCTCATATCATTTTCTTGAATAATTACCCCTCGATAGTGCACGACAGGTCGCTGTACTGTTTATAATGCTACATTCAGTTAAGTGATGAATGGTCATGAACGTGTCGTCACTGAGGGCCAACAACAGTTGGGTCGCATTAAAAGATTCGAAGATGTTCAGTCGGTCACTACCCAGGGGTGTGTGTTATGAAGTGAGGATTCTTTAACTTAATAAATGTTTTGACCTTGAACTATTTAATGTTGAAGTGAATATTTAAACTCAACTTCCCATATCCCTATGAACAGAGGGGAAGAATGAACTACCCAGAACAGGAGTCTATTTTTTTGGGTAATTTGCTGGAAATATCCATTCGATTTGATTATGTAGATCTACCTGCATAAAATTTCATATAGTTCATCTAAATTTACAATTACAGTGAAAAGACGGTCATTTTCCAAAATTATTCAATAATTTCATTTCAAAATCTCAATCTAGTGAGATATAAGGTATTTTAGAGCAGCTTAAAATTACCCAAATTCGTAAAAATCTTGACGAAGGAATTCATGCAAACCTAGAAGAGAAATCGAGCGCAAACAATATTCGACGTTATCACCAACAGTCATTAAACACCCTTCCGTATCCACGATCGTAGACACCATCTGGTATTTTGTCAGACTACAATCCTCGCGTCGCGATGAAGTAGGATAGGGGAGAGTACGGGTGTAAGGATTTCTGGGCCACGCAGATGGCGACGTTGAGATTATTCAGTTTTCGAAGCTCAGTGAAATTAATCAGTAAGTAATGCTGATTCGATTGTGGTTATCTCGGTTTCTCCTTTGGGCTCGAAGTGGTTCACCCCATTCGTCCCTGGGGGGAGACGTTGATCCGTTCCGACCTTGGAAATATAGCTCGCAGTTCTTGAAGTGGTCCAACTCACTTATACAGATATCATCCTATTTGTGGGAATTGGTGGTCGATTTTCTCTTCTAGTTCTCTAAGTGGTTCAACCCACGCGCCTACGGAAGACAAAATCGGATTGACCAGGATATGTTGAAACCCCGTTCTCATGGCCAGGAAGAAGTGTGGTCAGAGTACGCCTGAGGCTTGAAGTGGTCCAATCAACTCGTCTTCGGTGAATGAGGTATTCCCAAGATTGTTCGGGGTACGTTTCGGTGTGCTGGAAGTGGCCCAACCCACTTGCACAAAGAAACGTGCTCACAATGGTAACAATATTAATGTTCGTCCAGGAACTACAGTTCTCACAAACAGTAGTAGACTTGTGTATGGTCAAGCAGATGTTGGAGAAAGACTAATTCGTTTGTTGTACTCTTGTTATGTTGCATATTGTATTTTTCACAAAACTTCTACGTCTACTTTTGTTTGTACTACCATTTATTATGACCTCCATATAGAGTACAAAGAAAGCAGATTTGATTTGCGATGATGCCAAGAGAAACAGAGCGAATCTTTACATATACGTCTGCGGAATCAGTGAATTACGTTTCTGTCATCTCGCTGGAAAAATCTTTTTAGTATTGCAACCAGTTATTGCATGCATAATCAAGGTATAGGTCAGAAATTTCTGATGTGCAGATAAACTTTCCGCTCAATATTTTTTGTTAGAATGGCGGTGATTCCAGGATTTGAAAAGTAAATAGATTTATAGTTAAAATTGCAGTGAGTAATATCAAGAAATTCATATTTTCAGCAATAACGATGATTAGACATTTATTGAATCATTAATAAGAAAAAAGAGTCGGATAATGAGTCAATAAGCAGGTAATAAATTTTTTCATATTGCGCTTCTTCGTATATATTCAAGGTTAAGGATAGGTTCAAATCTAGAATGTACTTCATAAATTCACGCGGAGATACAGTTCAAATCTCGCGTGTTTCGAAGTAATATAAGGTAAAACAATTTGCCAGGAAGACCAGTTCGTTTCAAGCTCTGCTTTCTGCCACCAAAAGAACCTAACTGTTGCTTTCCCTAGCTTCTAGTGATTCATATTTGTACTTCTAGCATTGTAGGGTGGTTTTTGTGAATGCACAAATATCACGTATGTTTTTATTTCTTCTCCCATTTAATGAAAATTTACGCAGAAGAAGAGCAAAAAACGAGTTTTCAAACCTGGTCCTAGATATTCAAATTTTGAACTATAGAACGCTTTTCTTTGAGAAGAAATTCAAGTTTTGGGGATGTTACCCTGGAAGTCCGCTACCAGAATTCATTGGGTGCGTAAGAAACCATTACTACTTACATAGTGAGGTGAATCCTCGTATCATAAGGTGGGATTCTCTGGTACCCACGTATTTTGACCGATATTTTGAATCACCGAGGCGAAACTTTCTGAATTAGCTGCCAATAGTTCAAAATGCTCCTACGCATTTTTGTCCCACATCTCCAGAAAAATTTCATTTTTTGATATTTTGTCCCGTGAATAATATATTTAAGATAATACACAGTAAAAGATTGCGGTCATTTTGAAATATGATCTCTTTTTTGCACCTGTTTCCAACTAGATGTACTTTCGAGAACTTCAACCATAGAAAGGGCTTGCGTACAGGTTTTATGATAATTGTACTATGACATATTCAGTATTTGACAGTTTTCCAGCATCGTTTTGATAATTGGTGGAATTATCATATCTGCTACATTGAAAAATCGCAATTTGGCGATACTATTCGAGTTTCAAACCATTTTCATTAGTAAATGCAAAAGGTGGAGTTCGTTGAAATCCTGCAGAGTCTAATTAATTGGATAAAATAACCTTGTATGCTATCGTTGTACCAAGAACTGTTGCGTTATTACAAGATGGCTGAGGATAATGTGAAAAGATTTTAAGAGATTTTGTCCGAAATTACTTGGAGTAGAATAATGAATACTGGGACAGGGTTATGTTTTCTGATGAACTCCGTGTTTGCACACATGGTTCGGATGGGTGTCGAAGGATATGGAGGAGACCTGGAGAACGATTAGCTACTGCTTGTATTGATGAGAGGCTCCTTTTTGGAGATGGGTCGGTTATGGTTTGGGCTAGTATTATTATGGAACGGCGCACACAGTTCGTTTTTATCGATGGCTTTTCGACAGCTCAGCTGTTCTAGAAGACCATGCAATTCCATTCATGATAACTACTGTCCTTAGACCAGATTTGACTCCCATTAATCATGACTGGGAGTTAGGGAAACGTATTCGAATCCACATTTTAGATCCACCAGATTCCCAGCAGTTTAGAGAACTGATACAGCATGAGTGGAAGAATTCCCCCAAAATATCAATTCAATCATCAGCATGCCTCGCAGACTTCAACGAGTCACTAATTCAAGGGGAGGAAAGACTAATTATTAGATAACAGTAATTTCCACGCTCTCAGTATTGTGTTTCACCATTTTTTGCTATATTGCACCTAACCTTCTCTTCGTTCATTGAGCCCATTCTTCTTTTTGTGAATAAATAGGTGAAAAATCAATACAAGATACTAATTTATAAGGGTCCCCATTGTAAAATATATGGAAGAGAAATATTGAATGATTCTTATAAAAAAAAAGTTGAAGATCTGATCAAATATCCCAAAACAACACTAAATTTCTACGACCTCAATTTTTTGATCGCCAGTGAAAATTTTGTGGTTGGGAAACATTTATCAGTAAGTTATATCGAATAAAGATTAAATCAACGTCAAACTAAACGAGACTACCTAGATTTTCAGAAAAACTAAGACATGTGGAAAAAATAGAATTTAGTACACGCATAGATGAATTAATTTAAAATTTGCTAAAATCATAAATTCCAATTGTATATACTTAACATACACTTTGATCAAGAGGTGATCGTCCTCATATCTTCCTTTTGGTTTCAACATTTTTTCCATGCATATTCATCCCTGAATAATGTGAATGCGTTCGTTGTAAATTCCTTGTCTCATGAAGGAAAGTTGAAATGGAAGGGTTTTCAAAAAATCGACTACTCTGCAGAAATAAAAAAAAAGGGAAAAATCGTATTCACCTTATTTTTGAATAATTACTTTATTTACATAGATACTAAGTTAAGGTGAACACAGGAAAATAGCCCAATATTTCGTGAATATATCTACATTTTGTCGAAAGAGGGAATAATTCATTTCAGAAATTTTGGAGAAGAGGAGTTTCTCGTCTTTTCCTTGACATTCACAAAAAAAAATGAAATGAACAGGATGTGACAGCAAACACCTCAATATTTGTAGATATTAATTCCTCACCTAACAGAGAAATGAAGCAAGACTTTCTGTGAGTATTCGCAAGTCATTGTTGTTGATTATTATCATTTTACAATATAATAAATAAGAGATAAAAGTGCATATTAGCATGTTCAATAGGAAACTCTTATATTTGTTATACTTTGTTGAACCAAATATTTTGTGAGAGATATAGATTGCGAAACCGCAGTAACAGTGTTCTATTAATTCAATTTATTTCTTGGTAGGAAAATGATAGTAGAAATTGTTTTTAATTGTGTTTAAATAATTCTTGACTATCTAACCATAACGGCTAAATCTATACAGTATCTAAATACCATAAACTTCGTACAAAGTACAGTTTTGTTCCCAAAATATTTATTTGAATCAAGAATGTACATGACGAAAAGCGATTCCTATATATGTGCAAATCAAGAGCAAGTTCACTTCTCATTCAGAGAAGAAGTTTGCAGAAAAATCATGTATTGAAGAAGTGAAATCTGTTCTGTACCAGAAGAAGTATATTGTCTTGAAGAATTGAACTTTGAACTCACTTCGATGTGTTTAGAGACAAAATTAGGTTCGACATCAGTGAACACAAAATTTTAAAAACGAAGTTAAAAACTTAAATTATTACAAGTAGCACGAAATATAACTTCAACAATCAACAAAATATAACATATAAACAACAACATGTAAAAATACTGTTCATGTATTGTTAATTTATCTACATCTAAGCTCTCTTACTCAGATACATTTAATTGAAAAAGGAAAACAAACTTCCACCCAATATTAAGGGCAAAGCGATGAAAGAAATTTTAATAGTAGAATCTTTTTGAATAATGATGACTCACAAACAATAGTTTCAAATGTTACAAGAATTCTCAAGAAATGTAAAATCGAAAATTCTATTCAATAACCTTAACATTAGACAACTTCATGTCACTAAGTAATTCGTACTTCCTAAGCTTAAATGTTCAGTTACATGTGAACTCATTGATACATTGCGCATTTATAATTCTTTTGTAGTTATGCATACAGCTAAATTAATTATCTTCAATTTAATGAAACAATATATTAACAACCTAAATCATAAATTGTATCCATCCGAAAATAAAATGAAAATTCAGTGAAACCATCAAATATCATTTTTGATCTTTAAATTTTCCACTCAAACAACAATATCTTAAGAAAACCTACTAGCACAAGTATTCCAACTACTTAAATTCACATAAAAGCTTGGCATATGATCAAGGATCCACAGAACATTTCCATTATATTTATCTTTAGAAAATCTTGGAAGATAAATTGAAACCATTAAAACTAAGGCACACAAATGTGATTTTGATCATGCCTTGATTGACAAAATAGTGAAACCAAAACAATAACATATAGCTATTAGCCAAATATATTCAATTATAGTGGTACCTCGACATACGAGTGTTTTGTGATACGGGCAGCCGAGCGAGTGATATTTTACTTTGAGATGAGAGCAATATTTCAGATAGGTCGAATTGTACACTATACCACTGTACATGACCCCAATCTGAGGGGCGCATGTTGATTTTGTGGGAAGCATCTAACGGATTCTCTTTCCACATACTAGACCCCTGTCTATACGCGGTTTTCCTAGTTTTCAGAACATTTCTCAAATTGGGTACGCGTTTATGCTCGTTTTACATTTACAAAACATTAGATGTCACATTTATTTTTGTAACCTTGGGTCCGAAGAAGATAATGATGTCTATTGAATAAAAGCGTGAAATTATAGAAAAACATGAGCAAAATGTGCGAGTGATTGACTTGGAGAGACTGTACAGGCGTAGCACATCAATGATATGTAATATGCTCAAACAGAAGGAGTTGACAAAGGGAATAACGCCAGCAGGACGTTGATATAATAATTTCTACGCTCTGGACCTCTCTCCATGAAAAGATGAGAAGCAGCTTCAAGAAGAAACCTCAACACAAAGCATCATGTGTGGGAACGCACGAGTGATTTACGGTGGTTTGCTGGAGCAGATCCCACACACTTTCACAAACGAGGAATTGGAAGAACTAATGCCTCTGCTAGAATACCATTTGGAAAATCCTAGAGTCTTCAAGTCACATAAGATTCTAAAAGAAAAACTAGTTATATGGAGGGCAAATCTGAAGACGTAAATCACCAGGAAATTCTTTGTGAAGTGGATAAACCTCGAGTTTGGCCCTTCTGTTGAAAATTATCTACAGGAAAACAACTTACCTATGAAAACCAATTTCGTCTTTGACAGTGCTCTGGCTCATCCATCGAATTTCAAGACGATTTACTAGGAGAGTTCAAGTATATAAAGGTTCTGTACTTACCACCCAACATCTTTCCTATTCTGGAGCCCACGGATCACTTGGTAATTTCTACATTTAAGAAAATATACAGCAAACATTTTACGATGCTGCTTTTAGGTGACGGATAACACAAACCTTACCCTTCGAGGGTTCTTGAAGGACCACTTCAATATTGTGTTATGTCTACGAATAATTGATCAGACCTGGCTGAGTGTTACAACGAGGACCTTATCCTCTACATGGAAGAAGCTGAGGCCTGAGGCTGTAGATAAAATGGCCTTCGATTGGAACTCGCACTGTTAATGGTAGAGGGGATTTTTTTCAGCAAATTAGTTGAGTCACAGTCTCAGGAGCTGACAACCGAGGAATAACACGATCTACATTCGCAGCACCAAAGGATGGTTCAACGAAAAATCATTTCAGAAGATTAGCCAGAGATGAAGGGGGTTATTTCTACAAGAGATATTAAGGAGATCTTGGGAATATGCGGTAACGTCGTACACTTACCGGGGTGATACAAATCACCCCGATAAAATTGAAACTCGTTGTGCATCCGACTTGTTCAACGAAAGTTGCCTAAGACATTTCCGCAATATCTTGAAAGGGAAGAAGAAAAAACCGCCTCAGATAGTTTTTTTGAATGATCTGCAGGTGAAAAGGTGCAAAGCATGACTGTTCAATACAAAGTATTGAAATTGTATTGTATTGAAAATTATTTATCATTTAAATACAGCCTTGTACATCATCTCACGAATATCTCAATGGTCGCAATTGCAATTCTGGTAACTCCATTTATTAATTTATTAACCCATCTGTTCAATAATTTCTATGAATCCGAATCTTGACTGATAAACAAGTTAAATCCTTTATGATTGTTTACTTAAGCTATCGTAAACTGATCCTCTGAACATGGGATGTACTATGTATTCAAAAGAATTCGGTGTTTCATTTGAGTTTATCTGGGGTATTACGTTACATCGCATAAAAAGGGAAATAGAGCCCTTCAAAATGTATTCATTGTTAATTTCTTGCAATTGTCCCTAACTACATTTTGAAGGAAAACCACACCTTTCGAAAACTAAAGAATTCTCAACAATTCTTGCCGACCAATGAGATGTTTTTACTTCCCCCAACTTTTGGGTAATGGCCAATGATTTGCATTTTAAAATATCTTCCAACTCTTTGGGAAGTCTGTATTTTGTTCAAAACCATTTACCAAGTTTTTATATAGTCAGTTTTTCGAATTATTTGAATAAACTAAGATATGTTAAAGTGTTAACAATCTTTTCAAGTCCTACAATTCATATCTAGTGTACGCAAAAAATAGTCGCATACTCCTCGAGTTCCAGACAGCTACGTCTCTTGCGTCATAATTTCACCGACCTATTGTGTTTTTTCTTTCAAGAAATATACCAATAGTGTCAACAAAACAGAATCACCTACAATTCCTTAATTGGCCTAGTAGGCGTTCAAGAGACGTACAAGTTTAGTGAACATTTTTTGGTACTTCGAGCCGGATATATGAATTATCCTCATACTTATCAAAATTATTAAATCAAAGTGTATTAGTCATATAATTATTCAAAGTGTGTTAGAAGAAAAATTGTGTCTGTGACTCAAATAATGTTCTACGAAGTTCAGAGTATATTGTCAACTTCAAAAATACAATAACATCAGCTGATATCAAGTAAGCTTGTTATGATTTCAATGGCCAATTTTTTTCCTTTCGTTCCTTCGTTATACGAATATCTACTCGCTAATCATGTCAAAAAACGAGAGCGGTAATTAACATGAAGAAACGTCAGCCGAACTCAAAAGGTCCTTACATTGAAAACTTGGTTCTATCAAGACCTCCATTACGAATTTCATGAAAATTCTTAGCGACTGGGAAATAGACCCTGATTCGCGAGATCCTGATTATCTTGAAGCATCTCTTGAAACACCGCAACGAACTTTAAGAGGTTTGACGATCTTCAAGATCAGCTTGAAGAAATTGATCTTACAGAGGAAACAAAGAGGACAGAATATGTAGAAAGTTACAATGAGGCTGTTGAAAAAACTAGCTGATTTCTCAGAGAAGCTGCTAAGGCACCACCAAATCTTTCTGCACCAATTAAAAGGATGCAACCATCGCTTCCTGTAACATAACCACAAGTTTCACTTCCGAAATTAGACGGATCGCCTGAGAATTGGGATTCAAATGAATCTGAAATTATGAATGAAGTCCCATCGGAGAAAATCAATCAACAAATACCTTTTACTGATACCAGTAACAACGAAAACGACTAAAAGGGTTAGAAGCAAAATTCAAGTCAAACTCGGAATCAAGCATACAATACAGAAATATTTTTCACGAATATTTTCATCTAGAACCTATATCTATAGTTGAAAAAAATGAGGAACTGGAAAATGTGTTCTATTTACCGCATCACGCAGTTTTAAAAAGGACAAGTCTCACAACAGCAGTCCGGATAGTTTTCGACGGGTCAGCTAAAACTATTAAAGGGATTTCACTCAACGATGCACTCATGCTTGGTCCCACTATACAGGCAGATCATATAGCGCTACTACTTTGAATTCGATAATTTCAAGTAGCTATCACCTGTGATATAGAGAAAATGTACAGAGAATTTCTTGTCCACGAACAAAACCGAAAATATCAAGGGTCCTTTGGTACAACTCCGAATTCAAGGAACACAAACCCTTGAATAGTAAAAGTCGGCTACTACCGTTAAATCCATTCTCAGACGGTAATAGTCTTATAAGCGTCAGAGGACTCAAGCATTCCTCTATGAAATATACACAGTGTCATCCTGCACTTCTCCCTAATTCACATCATATCGCAAAGCTTAGAACAGAAAACGAACATCGTGTTAATCTTCATCCTGGAATACAAGCAACTTTATATTCTATTAGACGAATATTTTGGATTCTTGACGGCCGCAATATTATAAGAAAAATAAATGGAGCTTGTGTTATTTGTTGTAAATTACAACCTCCATCGATCGAATATCATATGGGAGACTTACCTTCATCTCGAGTCACACCAGCCAGGCCATTCAGTCGAGTTGGGATCGATTATTGTGGTCCATTTTTCACCGAAGAAAAGAAACATCGTAACACAAAAAGTAACGAGATTTATGTAGTCATATTCGTTTGCATATGTGCCAAAGCTGTACACTCGGGAGTAGCCAGTGATCTTTCCACTGAATCTTTCTTTCTTGTCTTCGTCGCTTTATCGCGCGAAGGGGTGTTTGCACAGATATATACTCCGATAAAGGCACAAACTTTGGAGGAGGATGTAATTAATTGAGAGGAATGCATTCCCAGATGAGAAATTCTCATACTCCAAAAAAAAGATTTCACCATTTTACCACTAAAATAGAAATCAGATGGCATTTTATTCCATCAAGAGCTCCAAATTTCGGTGGACTTTGGGAGGCTGTGGTCAAATCCTTTAAAAATCACCTCTATCGTATAATTGGAAACACACTACTAACATATGAAGAATTAAATACTTTCGTGATAAAGCTTGAAGCTATATTAAACTCATGCCCTTTAACTCCCATTATGTCAGACCCAAATGATCTCCTTGTACTCATTCCTGGTCATTTTTAATTGGCGATTAAGTAACGAGCTTGCAAACGCCAGACTTGTCTCACATTTCTGCAAAAAGACTATCAAATTGGCAACACTCTCAACAAATTTAGAGAATATTTAAACGAGTTAGATATCAGTCACGAATGGAGTTAGCATTAACCCTCAATCAAGGTAGGCACGGTTGTGCTTGTCGAGGAGGATAATCTTCGCTCATAACAATGGGAACTTGGACTGGTAGTGAGAGTCTATCCTGGTTCGGATGGAATAGTGCGCGTTGTACAAGTGAAAACGAATCGCGGAAATTTCGATCGTAGCGTTGAAGAACTTGCTCCGTTGCCCGTTGATCCAACTTGTGAGTGAAAACTCTTTGTGAACTGTTTCCTGTGAAAGTGAATTTTGAAAGGACTACAAATAAAGACTTTAATCTTGAAATAATAATTTAGTTTTCTTTCTTTTTCCTGATCCGCTTGATCCTCTCAGCGGGGGGAGTATCTTCAATACAGAGTATTGAAATTGCATTGTATTGAAAATTATTTATTATTTAAATACAGCCCTGTACATAGTCTCACGAATATCTCAATGGTCGCACACCTGATTCATTTCAATTCTGGTAACTCCATTTATTAATTTATTAACTCATATATTCAATGATTTCTATGAATCCGAATCTTGAGTGATAAACGAGATAAATCCGTTATCATTGTTTACTTAGCCTATCGTAAACTGACCCTCTGAACATGGGATGTACTATGTATTCAAAAGAATTCGGTCTTTCATTTGAATTTATCTCCCACTCTTTGGGAAGTCTGTATTTTGTTTAAAACCATTTACCAAGTTTTTGTATAGTCAGTATTTCGCATTATTTAAATAAATTAAGATATGTTAAAGTGTTCAACAATCTTTTCAAGTCCTACAATTCATATCTAGTGTACGCAAAGAATAGTCGCATACTGCTTGAGTCTCAGACAGCTACGTCTCTCGCTCATAATTTCACCGACCTATTGTGTTTTTTCTTTCGCGAAATATACCAATAGTGTCAACAAAACAGAAAAACCTACGATTCCTTAATAGGCCGAATATGAGTTCACGAGACGTACAAGTTTAATCAACAATGAAGAAAAATGCGAAGACCAGTGACGAAAATTAAGCGGTTCTGTAATCACTTCACTTCTTCTTTTATGATGTTTTTATAGAATATGTATTTGTTATTTATGAATAAATGTTTCTTCTTGTTAATACATTTTTCTTATTCAAAAACGTTCTACAAAAATGTCTTTTTGGGATCAAGAAAGGATTAATAGAATTTCAATTAATTTCAATGGGGAAAATTGCTTCGAGATACGAGCAATCTGACATACAAGCAAAGTAACGGAACGGATGAATTTCTTGTGTCAAGGTAACAAATGAAGAGTTCAATAATTATCTTGTCTAGTCTACAATGATTCCTTCATAGGTCAGAGTGGTTGTTTATTCAAAATTAAATATAAGGAACTTCATTTATTAAAGATGAATAAGATTCAACATCAGCTAAACATTGCATCCAAAATGTCCACTGTATCCTAGTACGTATATTGATAAATTGAAAGTTCCTTACATCACCTCAAAGCTCAGTAACTCCGAATTAGTTGAAATTTTCAAGTGACTTTTAATGACAAATTTTAGATAATGAACGACTATAGTGATCTATTTAAATGCCAAATTTCTGATGTATACAAATAGTAACTCACTTTCTATAGTTTATGAACAGCTTATCTAATATATCATTTTTCCTAATCCAAAGACCTTCCCATTTATATATATTTTACGTCACGTTGTACTTGGTTTTCATACATGAATTACCAAATAGTAATTACTGAATCCATGACTGAGTCTTGTATATTTCATTTTAAATAGGGTAATTTGAGACCAGTATAAATTTTCAGCTCTTAATAAACTATCACTGAAACTACTATTTTATACAAACTACGTACCAGACATTTTCCGCTTATACAATAGGCCTTCTTATCTGAATTTCCTCTTGTGCAATCAGTTCCGAAAGGGAACCAACCTTCCTCGCCGTTTACTAAGTAAAACCTGTGGGATATATTTTCGTCTTGGCAGGCTACCCTACAAGGTCTGTCTGGATCTTCTGCAAATGTAATTATTTAGTAAATGATTTCCAATTGGTTTTCACAATATTTTACCCATTACAGGAGAAATTTGCATTCCAAGGCCAGATAATCTTCTTACACGTTCTTTGTATTTACCACAAACTATTGAAGCATGTTGAAATGGAGATTTTATTCTACCACAGCCCTAAAATTCAGATATTTGAATGGATTGTTGTTTGAATTCATTGATTCTCTCACATATTCGTCGGGTTGACACAGCTGAATACTAGATTTAGTTTGAACTGCTTTGCTCATTACAAGACGAATTCCTGATCCTGGAGAGATGCAGTTAAAATGGCAACCACTTGCACTTCCCCACTTTGTTAATCCATCTCGTTTTATCAAGCCAGTTTTCCACAGAAGTTCATTTTCTTCTCTGAAAATATATATAGTACAAATATTTGGAATATTTTCTCTATACGTTTATGATCAGAGAATGTTATTTTCGAAATTGAGGTTATACCTTTCAGTCGGACATAAATCGGGCATTTGTATGAACGGAGAATCGTCGAAAGTATCACAAGCAAACTCTTCACATTTTCCATTTATGCAATAACTGGCACGGCCGTGACGATTGCGTCTAGTTTGACACACGGTACCATCAGGAAGATTCCATCCTCTGCTTTTTATTCCACCATTTCGTTTCTGGCACCAAACTACGCAAGCTTCATCGGCTGAGAGCAGAAAATGTCACGTATAATACACTAACACCGGTCAAAAAAATTTTTTTTTCAGGGTTCCAGTTCTTATGCTTGAATTCTAATTGTATACATTGAAAAACACTTGAATATTCATTTTATATCATGAAGTTTACTTTCGTCTGTTTTATATCGATAAGTTTCAAATTATTTCATAAACAGCACTTCGATTAACTTGAACAGTAAAATATTCTATTGTTTGAAAAAGATACAGTAGTCAATGCTAACTTGTTTATTACAGTTGAAATAACTATATTTGTGAATTTCTCGGTTGAAAATGGCATCAAAAGAGTTTTGGGCCACATTTTATTAGCTCGTGTAAATTTAATGACATAATGCGAGACCTGAGCTTATCCAAGAGTGAAGCGGACATTCTAAGTTCACGACTGAAACAATGGAACTTGCTTTAAGTAAAAATAACTGATCAGAGGAAGCGCCATGAAACTGTTTCATATTCTTTACGGAAGAAGCCGTTATTTGTTACTACAGCAATGAGACTGATTTGTTTGATGAAATCGGAATACCATTTGTCGCACCTGAATGGCGGCTTTTTATCGATAGCTCTTCGAAATACTTACAAGCAGTTTTGCTCGGCCATGGAAAACTATTGCCCAGTCTTCCTCTAGCACCCTCTGTATTGTGGAAAGAAACAAATGGTAGTATGAAAATCATACTAAAAAATTTAAAATAAACATAAAATACCAATGGCCAGTGATCGGTGATTTAAAAATGGTTGGTTTCCTAATGGGAATGCAAGGTGGATATACTAAATATCCTTGTCACCTTTGTTTATGGTTCAGCACAGCTGACTCAGTACTTTATCAACAGCGTAAGTGGCCTGATCGCGTCGAATTTCAAATTGAAAACATAACGTAAAGACGCAACCAATCGTTAAGCCCCAAATATATTGCCGCCACTGCTACATATAAAATCAGGGTGGATGAAGCAGTTTGTAGAAGCTCTGGATCCAAACTCTTAAGCTTCCGAATATTTAAGGGGATTTTTCCCCAAATTATCTGAAGCTAAAGTTAAAGGAGGTATTTTCGTTGGACCGCAAATAAACCAAATAATGAAGAGTAATGATTTTACGAAGCGTATCAATTCTCGCAAAACCAGCATGGGAAAGTTTTAAAGCAGTAGTTGATGATTTTCTTATAATTCATAGAGCTTTTCACTATGCAGAATTGATTGAGAAAATGCTTCAAAGCTTTAAAATTATGGGCTGCAGAATGTCGCATAAACTTCATATGCTACATTCTTATCTGGATGAATTTAAATACAACATGGGAACCTTCTGCGAGGAACAAGGAAAACGTTTTCACCAAGATGTGATGGATTTTAAACGTCCATATCAAGGGCAGTACAACGAAAATAAGATGAGAGTTTACATTTGAGGTTCAATACGAGAAAGCTCATACGAGCATAAAAGAAATATAAAAAAATTCACTTTTAGATATTAATTTTTTGTTATTTCACTTCTATATGTTATATTCTATCACAAAGTTTTACCGAAAAATTGCCCTAGTTACTACAGAAACAAACTTCAATCGAAAAAAAATTTCTTTCAATTTTATCGTTTGAAAAAATGAAATTTAACATATATAAGTCAGACACAAAAAATCTTGTTGACTGGTGTAATCAGAGAATAATCCTTAAACCATCACTGAGTAAGTTACGGAGCTGGCGCACAGATGGTGCCGTCAGTACCATGGTATTCTTTTCGTTAGTATCAAGTTTCAAATATAAAATTCTGTCTGGATTGAGGTACTGGAGGTTAAGTGATGTTATGTTGTTGTTTGAAAAGTGGATACAGATGAATTTTCAAGTAATGAGTGAACACGGTATTTTTTTCATCAAAATCGAATAGAGACGATAAGTTATTTCACGAAATATTTCTAGCTTGTACAATAAACGTAGAAGAAAACCTATATAAAACGTGAACATCACAGCCTTTTTGATAATAAGAAATGAGAGTGATTAAGGAAGAGAAAAATTCCATATGGCATCATAAAATTGTTTCGTTCCACTTTTTCCCCATGGATATCTCACCAATTATATTACTGCGGTATGGTGAAATAGTAAATATCACTTTAAAATATGTTCTCTATTTCTACCCATTCGATTCACTTCAAGGCATAGAATGCAAGTAAGATCCAAGATAGTAGATTTTCAAATCACTATAAGAAAAACACACCTACTACGGCATTAGGTGCACTATTAGGTCAAACCATTGCACCTCACAATCATTAGTTGGGCAGTTTCGACTGCTTATAGGCAAAGGACAGGGTGCGTGCCGGAGGAATGGTTGGGGTTTCTACCTACCACTAGATAAATATTAAACAGTTTTTCAGTCGGAAATCATAGAGATACTTTGCTGTGCTCAAAAACTGGCAGAACTGGGTAGAATCAATGAATGAACCACGACCCGCTTCGATAGCCGGGCTGCTCTGGCAGCCCTGGGCGCACACAGAATTACTTCCAAGTTCGTCTGGGAGTGCGTTCAGGCATATTCATCTCCGCTGAGGAAATGAGATTGCGGATATGTTGACCTACCTAAGAGCTAGGAATGCTCTAATGAATCCAGAGCCCGCGGTCGGGATCTAAGCCTGTGTTGAAAAAGCATGGCTGAGAAACTGGTTGAATGCTCGAGGTTGTTGCTAGTCGGAGACGATGCAGAATACATCACCTATTAGAATCTGTACAATGTTGGCACTTAAAACCAGTCGAGCTAATGCTCGGTTCCTGGTATAGATAGTGACGCATCAAGGAAAGATCAGATATCAGCTGTGAAAGATAGAACTGTAGAATAATCCCAAGTGCAGGTGCGTGAAATTGGGGTCGAAACACTAATTCATTTGATCACCACATTACCAGCAATAATACGCATTAGGATTATCCCGGTGGGAAGGGAAATCAGTGATCTGCCAAAGATAACCATCCGCTTTATTACAGACTTTTCTGCAAAGATTGAGCAAAGGATGTAGTTACAAGGAAGAGGGACACAAAGAGCCATATGCCCAGGTGTCGATAACCATGTTTTGGGATCGGCACTTATACATATTCTGTTCCTTCTGGATTACATATGAAGGAGTGATATTCGCTGGATTAGAATCCTTGAACAAAAATGTCTTGGATCATCGCAAGAGATGCTTTTGTCGAAAAAGTTTAGTAGGAGCACTACGCTTTGTCCCATTAAGAACGGATCATGCTGAGAATATACGGCGAACCAATTTGTCACATTCTTACGATATAAACTCGTCACGTACCACGCTCTCCAGGCATTCCTTTAGTTAGGACACTTTTTCCTTCTGAAATGAACTTCCCTGAACTGTTTTCTATCGAGTACAACTTACAGCGATTCAAGACTGAAGTTAATTCTTTTTTTTCTCCACGGACTGCACTTGTAGTGCCATCAAGATTTCTTTGTAGTGTGTGTACTACAAATGAAACAATACAAGAAGAAACTTTGAAACCGCTTCATAAACAATTATAGAAAACGAAAATAAATTTATGTAGTGTCGTCACCTAACATCCAGAAGTGTGAGTAGATTAATCCATCGATTGAAGTTTACTACATTTGGCGATGATCAGTAGAACTGTTTCGGAGAATGATTGAATCCCCAAGAATCAACATAGAACAGTGATTCTCCGAGAACCAATATGGAAGACTGCATTGAAAGAAAAAACTAGGAAGGTAAAATACATGTGTAGTGTGGAAATAAGATGAGTGATCTTTCTAGCATCTCGTCGAAAATGAAAGCAGATCCTTTTAGGACCACGGTTTGGAATATCTAGGTGACATCTCATCACATTCTGATACTGAAATAGATAGAGAACCAATACTAAAGACAAATTAGTGTGTTAAAAATACTATGGAAGTGACAGATTATTTTATTGTTATATAAGACGCGGAAAGTAAAAGTAAACATGATAACGTGGAGTATTGTGATCTATGCTAGTCCAAAGCATCAAATTTTCAAATAAAGAACTGTATAATCACGTCGCTGAGGAGACATTTGAAATTAAAGCATGTTGAGGTTCACAAAACGCTCTTTGAGGTTCAGCTCACCTCTGCTGCTAGCGATTGTTGGAGCATTTCATGTTAGCTGAGTGGCAACACCATCAACAAATAGGTAGATCGAGAGTTTTTTCATTTTAAATTTTATTATTTAAAAACCGTTATTATACCGAAATTATATGCAGTTTCCATTTTCAAGCCATTTTCTATCCCAAAAATGACAAAATTGATTAATTTAAAATCTGAAGGTATTTTCAAGGTCAATTTTTCATATTTGTGAATGACCAGAAGTCTAAATGACAATAATTTAAGAAATTATCATGGAAAAAGTTTACTGACAATTATTAATTGATACAGATCTCAGACTTAAACTGCGAAATGAATCACGGACAGGTCAATTTCTGTTCTAAAGAAAGTTCACTCGATACTTATTCTTCAAAATTTCGCATTTTTTCGAGCAATCAGCAATTTCGTGGATCTTTTTTCTTGAATTTTCAATTTTCATTCCTAACCCTTTGGGTACACATAACACAATTGAAGACGAAATATACGGTGTTGCTTGCGTTTGCATCAAATCTTTAAGCACATCTGCATACCTTTTCCTATTATATAAATGAATTGATAAAAACCAATTTCAGAAATTGTGGTGGTGGCATCTATCTATTCTTAGCACGGCATATCTGTGGTCTTGGTATTGGATTTGCATTTTGTCTTGATTTGCGTCGACGTATTATCAGGAGCTCTCGTTACGTCATTCTGATTAAGTCTTTAGTGTAGAACTGTTTCTTGATTTAGATCGATTATTTGTTCGTTATAGTATGATTCTGATGATGAAAGGTCTTATGTGAATGAAGTTCATTATAATTATGAAGAATTCAAAAATCCTTTTAATTCTATTATTCTACTCAAAACGATGACAGACCAGTTCAATTTGTGACTTGGGAAGACTATATCAATTCCTTAAAATGACTGCAGAAAATCCGAAATACACATTTCTCAAATGAGAATTTTCATATCGCACAGTTTCCTATCCCCCGTCAAAATCTGTATCGCGAGCGGCCAGCGTGAATCCGTGTATAAGCGCAGGCGCATGATATTATGCGAATCCGCTACCAAGACGTTAACCTTGGAGATACAGGGTTCTGAAAATAGCAGCAAAATAGTTTTTTCTGAATAACTTTGAATCCACCGGTGAAAATTGTTTAAGGAGTTCAATGTTTTCATATTTTATGAAATGTCAAAAACTTTCTGCCGATAGGCCCATCTTATTTACAGGATGATTCATCCAGTTATGAGCAAGAGAAATTCCAAACATTACTGGTGAAATACATGGTGACTAAGAGAAAATATATTCAAACATTTGAATTCTTAGGCAAATTTACCTGGTAGGAAACAGATGACTTCTCTAACAAATACATTCGAAAAACAAGAAAATATGCTGCGAGAGTTTCTTAGAAAATGTAACATAACACAAAATTCTCTTTCACAATCGAAAGGTGATCGCCTTTCAGTATGCGAGGGTGTAATGGGATATATTATGGGATTTTATAGATAGCAGAAGGAAGCTCATACTATTCTCTTGGATTTTGTTCTAGCTCATGGTCGAAATAACGGTAGAGGAATCTTTTTCAAGTTTTGCTATCTGACAATCAAGAAATTTCAGTAGATTAAATAACAACAGAATACAAATAGAAATTTCATTTTTGTGTGTTTTGCACACATCTTTAACTTAAGAGCAAGAGATTTCTTTAAGATACTCGATTCTCACATGGGCAATATTATTAGAACAAATTCATCCGACACAAATGAAGATGAGGAAGAGTTCACTATAAATTTTCCAGTTAGGAATAAATTTTCCAGTTAAGAAAATTTATACTTCAGCCAAATAATTGATAAATTCTGAAAACCTTCGATATTGAATAATTTTGCAATAGTGTCAGTTTGATAATAATGATGCCAAAACTTGACATCATTACCCGCTGGAATTCATTTTTCGAGATGTTGCAGTGGGCTTCAAAGTTTAAGAGGCCAGTCAAAATATATTGCGACAATGAAACAAGTAATTTGGAATAACTTAAGTCGACAGTCATAGATTAGCCATTCATAGAGAAAGTGTGTAGACACTTCAGAATCTTTTTAACTGTTTCAACAATATCAGAAGGTGAAACCTAGTGTTCCCTTCCTCTTTTAGTTATTGGCATCAACATGCTCAACAGTGAAAAACTAACCTACCGATCATGATAACCAACCGAAAAGAGATCAAATCGATGGAAGATTAATACACAGCATACAGGAGGCAAGGGAAAAGATCTTTAAATGTTATAAAAAAGCAACTGGATGTACTTTGTAGTTTCAATCTTGGCCTCTCGCCATAAGGCGGAAACAAATGTAAATTGTAGCTGTAGAAAGGAATTGCAGGTTCAGGCAATTTCTATCTTTGAGAAAATTCATAAGAAAACATTTTAGAGCCAACCCAAGTCGTCCAAAAGGTCTGTTGTGTCCCCACCGAATGATGATATGTGGGGATGTGGAATAGATATATACCTAAGTGACTCCCGTGCAGAAAGCTCGAGGAACATTTCAGAGTGGAGGAAAAGGCACGAACATATATTTCCAAATCTGGCCACTCCTGCAAATTCGGCTCCTATAGAGAGGCAGTTCTCACAAACAGCGTTAACCACTATCTAGACTCGAAACAAATTGAGGCACAAATCAGTCAGGACATTTATGTGTCTCAACTCTTGTTGCTTATTTTTATTCTTTTTTACTTATGTTTCAATGTAGGTATTTCTTTCATTCTCACAGAAGTGTAATTCAGTTATTCTATAGAAAATTTATTTATATTGTGTTTGTGATGCTATGGCTGTGTTTTATTTTATATATATATATATATATATATATATATATATATATATATATATATATATATATATATATATATATATATATATATATATATATATATATATATATATATTTATATATATCGATCAAATATTCAGTTCTCTTTGAACTTTTATTCTGGTTCATATTGAATATATGGTAAGAGGAAGTTTCATTGCAATTGTGCTCATATTCAAGCGTCCAAGTTTTGAGATACAAGAATCTTGAAATTTCAAGGTTTTGTGAAAAATAAAGCCTGAATGGATTAAATTCAGGAATCGAAAGATTGAATTGATTTCAAGTCAAGTCGAGCAGCTTGATTTTCAAGTCAAGCAGCTTGATTTTCAAGTCAAACCATGAATTCCTAGTCAAATCTTGACAGACTATCTCACACCAACAAATAGGAACTCGTTTTCTTGAAGAACTATATTTTCAGCAACAAAAAGAAAGCTAAGAATTTCAATGTTTTGAGCATTCGAAAATTCTTTTTAAATAATCATTTGTCACGTTTTCTTTGATATTTCTTAGAAATCTTTTTTCCCTATAATGCCTGTTTTGTAAATCAGTTACACGTAGTTTTAAACAAAATCTAATCGCGAAAAACTTGATCATTTTTGGGCACTTTATGGTATTAAAACTGTCACAGTTCCCTTCCACTGTGATGGTACCATTCTTCAAGAGAACAATGATTTCTAATTTTTTCAAAAAGTAATTCATGCCTTGGAAGAATTAAAATATCTGAATAAGTTTTCGAGTTTTTCTAATTCAAAAACATTTATAGCATATAAAACAAAAAGTTGATTTTCGACTTTTTTCGAAATATCTCGAAAAGTAATCCTTCGATTTATATAAAGCGAAAAATTAATCGGTAGATTATTTTGATGTTTTGAATCATAAAATTCACTTCCTTTTTATTTTAACTTCTGTTTTCTTTTTCAATTTCATGAATATTAGGGTTATGGAAAATATTAGAGCTACTATGGAAAAAAGACTATATCTCATAAATTTTTCTCTTCAAAATGATAATATGTTTTTGCTTCTTGTTAAGAATTTTGGGAAACTAAACATTGGGCCTATTGATTAGAATAGAATGGTGTGAGTGAAATATCGTGAAATGTTAAAACGATTTTTTATTCTAAAATAAATGACATTGATCCAGATAATATAAAGTTGCAACATTGCAGTCAATCCATCATATCTTGCTATTGTTGCAACAATTTCCTGAAAGAACTATTGCAAGAAATTAAAATATTAATTAACCATGATCAAATCCATATTGGTTATATTTTTTGGAATTATACAAGATACCACGCTTATAACAACCACCTAATCATTTCTGAATTGAGGAAGTTATTCGTGTTATTATCGTAACAAACAATGAACCATTGCGAAAGAGCAATTTATTTTCGAAAAAATGCGTTCAGTATTTATAGGGCGATCACTATGAATTAGTATAAAATAAAAAGGCCATGAATAAGATATTATCAGAATGGCTAGTTTGAATGACTCATTAAGCTGATGAAAATAAAACTCACGGTTATGAGTGATTTTTTGCAATCCAGCTCCTGTGAGTTCAACGTCTACTTCCTTAGCTCTAGTGCAAATTTGGTCAGCAAACTCTTTGACTGTTAGTCTTGGCACATTCACGCATTGCTCAGCATTACAGGCTTGATATTTTCTTTCTGAGCCTTCACATTGAACTCCTCCACCTTGTGGTCTGAAAAATTTCACTTGCTTAGATGTTATTCCCGCACTTTAAAGTTGGGAAATAAAATCCATATTTCAATTCACTGAATGCCAGAATCACCAGAAAATGATGCATTGAAATTCACAAATTAGTTTGAGCCTTCTTAGAGGGTGATGATGAAAAATTATATCACATTAACTTACCTTGGATTATTACAGAATCTTTCTGAAATCTGTATACCAGTACTACCAGAGCTTAAGCGACCTTCCTCGCCAAACAAGCATCCAGATGCGCATTCGCTAAAAGGACGCCATTCACTCCAACCACCATTAATTCTGTCATATCGGGAAGAAATTTTCTGTGCTTGCTGAGTGAGAGCCGTAGGCCTGGATAAACCTTTGCTGATACATTTACCTCCCCTACACCACTTTGAAAATAAATAAGATATAAATGATTTTATTCTATCACAGAAGAAAGTAAACATCTAAGAAAGCTCTTGGAATCATGATCTACGTTCTGGGTTTTAATATATACATATTTTTCCACCAGTTTTTCGAAAGATGATTGATAACATGGTATTGGAAGAACATTATATTTTTTTTTGTATATATATATATATATATATATATATATATATATATATATATATATATATATATATATATATATATATATATATATATATATATATAGTGATGATGAACGATCGAATCGAATACTGCTTTGAATATAAATGACAAAATTGTCAGCTGATTATATTACGTTTATATAAACAAAAATTTCAAGTAAGGTTCTGAGCAGTATAAACTAAAGTAAAAAAGAAAAAACCTATGACTTTTCCTCTTATTTCTTTCGGAAAGAAACTCACGAAGAATATTTTTATATTTGACAACACCACAGAACGTATATATATATATATATATATATATATATATATATATATATATATATATATATATATATATATATATATATATATATATATATATTACATTATTGAATATAAACAACGCGTGAAATATTCACGTGGCACAAAGTCTTCTGAAAATCCTTGCTGTATGCGGGAATAGTATAATGGTTGCGGTTATCTGTGTTACGATTATTATTTAAAAGTGAGCTGATGCCCATTGTGAAGTAATATGAGGATTTCTTAGTACTTTTGCGAATTTTTCATGCGAAATGAGCCTAACTGGATCACCTACAGACTTTTGACAGTTGTATAGAAGGATATCATATATGCGTAGCTTTAATCAGTATAATTTAATGCAAGTGAGATGTCTTAATTTCAGTGAGTCCGATATGAAAATTGATTGCAGTAACCACGAAATTTCATACATACCGCATATATACCGTGTTATGTCGCAATCGATCAACTATCACAAATGTTAGCTGTATTTTCAGATTAAATAGGTTTCTATTTAGTAGATATCTCTTCTTTCAATTTTCTTTCACTACACATAGCCATAGCTATCTATATATAGCAGGATACTGAATGAAATGATTCAGTTAGAAAGTTGTGTTTTTTGGTGAATCTATGATCGCTAGATTACCCTTACGAATCATCTGTTCTAGAATAAACTTACCAAATTATGACCACATAATGTTCCCTCTAGAGCAGGATGGGATGTCCACGTGTATCTTTCCCTTTCACAATGAAGATCTCTGCAAACGTCATCCAACGGTTGCTGAGAAGAATGTTTACTTCCAGCTCCGTATTTCAGCATACCTGTGATTTCAATTCGAATTAAATTGGTGTCCTATTATTTCGCTGTTATAAGTGAATGTCATTCTGTTTTGCTCAAAATTTATTCGTCTCAATAAGAATAATAAAAAAAGGAATCGAATTACTCTCGGTTTATCAGCTTAGTTGTGTGGATACTTTCTCTAAACATTCCAGAACCAGTACTTCAAATGAAAACGTCAATCAGAGCAGTTTCAATTATTGAATAATTGGTTTTCAATTTAAAAATTTTTATATAATTACGTTATGCTTTACCAAGAAGAGAGTAAAGATAAGCACTCCCGGTAGCTGACCCCATAGCCGTCGTCCAGGAATCGACTATCTTCTCAGGTGTCTATGTTCAACACTTGTAGAACCATTTGGATTCATTATAAGATTAGATTTGATACTGTTCAGTCCTTTATCGTATTGTACGTTGTGACTTAAAATAAAATAGTTTTTAGAAACAGTTTTCGAATCTTTTTGTTTATAACTGGCGCTGCGAACAGGATATCGCGACTGGACCCCCGAAAATCGATTTCGAAGCTTCCATTAGTGAATACGGACTTTAAAATTCTTTCATCTACCGAAAAAAAGACAAAGTGCCGTGTTCGGAGAACTCCAGGTGACTCTCAAGTCTTTGTGCGATATTCCAACCAACCACAGAGGATAACATCGAGGGAACACTCACTTTAGGATGCAAATCTTGGTGCTGTAAGTCCTTTTCTGTTCCTCTCCTAATTTTAAGTGATTGTTTGTTTCATACCTATCAGAATTATTTTTCACTTATGTCCGATTCTGATCTTAAAGATTCAAACGAAATCGAATTAATTGCTGCAGACTTAGAAACTCTTAATCTAGGAACCACACAGGTTCGAACAAATAATTCCCCCGATTTAAAAATAAAATCACATCCCTTGAGGAAAGCTAGATTTTCGCTTATTAATTACGAACGTATACAGGAAGAGACTCTGCCAGAAATGAGTCTTAATCAAAGTCAGACAAACTCAACACCTATTCCTTCAGGAACTACATCAAACCTCGAACCACTTTCTAGAAATGATATTCAACTTCTTTTACAATCCATCCCTGAATATTTTCCTGGCGAGAACCTTTCAATTTTGTAAATGAAGTCGATAACTTATGTAAGCACCTAGAGGGTAGGTTAAATGCAGATTTAGTTTATGTGGTAAATTTTTCCATAAGATCTAAAATCAAAGGCGAAGCAAGAGACTTTCTTTCTTTCCAAAACGCTACAAATTGGCCTTCGATAAGGCGTGTTCTTTTACAAAAATACGGTGATCAGAGAAGTGAAGATCTTTTAGTTTCATCACTTACTCATTGTGTTCAAAAAGAAACGAAACATACATGCAATATTATAGTAGAATTCTCAAAAGTTACAGTGACTTAATACAATATCTTACGCTAAATATAGCAGATCCTGTATTTTTGAATACAAAAAGCGAGATATGGAGAGATTGGCTCTTAAAACCTTTCAAATTGGTCTTTTAGAACCACATAGAAGCTTTTGAGTAATTTCAATCTAAATTCTATCGAAGATTGTATAAATAAATGTCAGTTTTATGATAATAGAAAACAAGAGTGGGAGTTCAGTGAGTTTATTAGAAGAACTCAAGAACCAGATAGGAAACCTCAACAAAATTTTCTGTTATCCAGATCTATGATCAATACGAATCGCCAACCTCGAAATCAAAATTCTCTTTCATTTACAAATCAACAATCCCTAGATTTGTACAACAATCACAAAATTCTTTTTCTTCCGCAAATCAGCAACCTTCTAGCTTCGTACAACAATCACAGAAAATAAATCTAGAAAATTTCACTAATAAACCTTATTCTCACAATAACCAGGGTTTTCCAAATTCCATAAATAAGCCTCTTCCTTCATGGAAGGTACCACTTACTAACAAGAAAGTATTTGGAACAAATCCAGGTTCCAGTTTTACAAAAACGAAATACCAACCAACCCCAATGTCGACATCAACCATAGTACGACAACAACATCCACATCAAAGAACTTTTGAATTTGAAGAACTCTATAATGTCGAAACTCAAAACGATGACTTCAATGAACACTTTGAAGAACTACTTGACGAAAATCTTTATGACGAAAACCTTTATGACGAAAACGACGAGACTGACGAAAATTTTCGGTCAACGGCCTCGGAATCCCAACAGAAATAGATCTGAACTGTCTAAAAACGAAGTCGAAACTACCATTCATTTACTTACCTCAGGTAGATCTCAAAATTTTAATTGATTCAGGTGCAACAAATTCGGTCATAAATCCAAAACCAGCTTTTGAAAAATTCTCAAAATTCATGTACACAAAAGCATTCCACGTTTATAGTCTAGGAAATACAATTTATGCTGAAAATAACTTGAAAGTACGTTTGCTTCATGAAATTGGTATTTTTGATGATATCCACTTTCACGTCGTCAAATGGCATAAAAACTTCGACGCTCTATTAGGAACTCATGACCTACAAAAATTGTGTGCAAAAATAGATTATCAAAGAAATATTTTAGAAATAAATAATTTAGAAATTCCATTCTTTCTAGAATTCGCTGATTTCAAAATTGAACCCCAACGTGTAAGAATTAATTCAAGTATCAAGGTACCTGTTTCCATCGAACATGGAGAAATTATTTTTCCAGAAACAAAATTTCATGAAAATTTTACAGTCCCAGAATCTATCGTTAACGCTCGAAACGGCTTTTGCATTCTTCCAGCTCACGAATCTGCTGATATCGAAGTCAATTTTTCTGAAAGAATCCCTGTCACACCATTTTACGAGTCCGAAATTTCAGAACCACATTTAGAAAACAACAGGAGTCTGAAAATTGCAGACCATATCAGAACTGCGCATATGAATTCCGAAGAAAGGCAGAAGATATTGAAATTGTGTGGTAAATTCCGAAATATTTTTTATAATGAAAACTGCGACCTCTCATTCAGCAATACGGTAAAACATAAAATTCGTACTAAAGACGAAGAACCAGTCTTTGTGAAATCTTTTCGCCATCCAAAAACAATGCAGCTAGAAATTCAAAATCAAGTTCAAAAATTACTAGACGATAAAATCATAACACCATCGATTTCACCTTACAGTGCACCGGTTTGGATCGTACCTAAAAGGCCGACGCATCTGGTAAGAAAAATACCGTATGGTGATTGACTATCGCCGCTTAAATGAGAAAACTATCGAAGATAAATATCCACTTCCTCGAATAGACGAGATTTTGGATAATCTAGGTAAAAGTCGTTACTTTTCGACAATCGACCTAGCCCAGGGATTTCACCAGATTGAAATGGACGAGAATTCAATCGAAAAGACAGCATTCACTGTCAATAATGGGCATTACGAGTATTTACGTATGCCTTATGGTCTCAAAAATGGTCCTAGCACTTTTCAACGTGTGATGGACAATGTCCTGAAAGAATTTCTACATAAATTTTGTTTCGTCGACATGGACGACGTGGTCATATTTTCGAAAAGTTTACAGGAACACATCTGTCATCTTCAACTAATTTTCCAAAAACTTCAAAATTTCAATCTCAAAATTCAGCTAAACAAATCTGAATTCCTCAGTAAAAACATAGAATTTTTAGGTCACGTTATAACACCCGAAGGCATAGCTCCAAATCCGTCTAAAGTAAAAGCAATTCAAAATTACCCCATTCCAAAAACCGTCAAAGAAATTAAATCATTTTAGGCCTAATAGGTAACTATCGAAGATTTATCCAGAATTTTGCAAAAATAGTTTCCCCCATGACAAAATGTTTAAAAAAAGGCGCAAAAATAAATTCTGACGACCCAGAGTATATTTCAAGTTTTCAACTTTGTAAAGAACTTTTGATGAATGCTCCAATTTTAGCTTATGTAGACTACGAGAAAGACTTCAAAGTTACTACAGACGCATCAAACGTGGCAATTGGAGGCGTTCTTTCACAATCTGATCGACCCGTTGCCTACTATTCTCGAACCTTAAATTCAGCTGAACGCAATTACTCGACAATTGAAAAAGAACTGTTAGCAGTACTTGACACAACGAAATTTTTCAGACCTTATATTTTTGGAAGAAAATTTACTTTAGAGACAGACCACCAACCACTGATATGGCTCTACAAATTAAAAGAACCAAATTCTAGGTTAATTCATTGGAAATTGAAATTGGACGAATTTGACTACGATATTGTACACAAGAAAGGTAAGGAAAATATAGTAGCTGACGCTTTATCTCGTGTAGAAGTGAATAATACCGAAAACAATGACGCCACTGATACAGACGACAGCTCTATTCTACCAAATATCGAAGAAATTCCAATCTTGACTGACGAAGACTTAGACAGAATATTAGAATCACAAAATGACGATATTATCCAGAACCCTGAATATTCCGAAATTCTGAAAGAGCTAGAGAACTCTAAAGACGACCAAAATTCCTGCGATACAGTTCATTCAACCCAAGAAGATAACGGTAAAGCTATCCCAATTAGTGAATCTTCAATTAATACTCTTCCCAATAGAATCATTTTAAATACTAGCGAACAATATAAGGTGAAGTACACTAAACCATTCAATAAAAACTCCTACATAGTATCCATAAGAAATAATTCAATAACAACCGACTTATCAAAAATGTTCAGAGAAATATTTCGACCGAACGAAACTTATGGTATCTTTTTCATAGACCACAATCTACGCCAACCTTTCATTCAGTTTTGCAAAGCAAATTTCAACTATGCAGTAAAACTTATAATTTCTAATAATTTTTGCAAAGACGTAACACTAACAGAGAATCAAAAAGACACGGTTAAAACTTACCATGACAAAACCCACAATGGTATTACAGAGACGTATAATTATCTGAAACAAAAATACTACTGGCCTAACATGAAAAACACCATAGCCGAAATTATTAATAGTTGCGAATTATGCCTCAGATCAAAATATGAGAGAAATCCGTACAAACCAAAATTTTCGGGACCAATTTTAGCAAAAGACCATTTGACGTCATCCACATTGACACATTTTCTTTTCAAAATTCCAAATTCTTAACAGTTATAGACCTTTTCTCGAGATATGCACAAACATACCTTGTAAAAGACGGAACAAGTCTCACAATTTTGAATAAATTACGTCACTACTTCTCTCATCACAATCTACCAAAAAAGATTGTTTCAGATGCAGGGAAAGAATTCCAAAATAAAACACTCATAGAATTCTGTAAATTAAACAAAATCGACCTACACTTTACAACAGTTAACAATCCAAATTCAAACTCACCAATCGAACGTTTTCACTCTACAATTCTGGAGAAACTCAGGATTCTCAAACTCAAGAATCAGAATGAAATTCCGGCGAATCTAATGATATCTGCCACCCTTATTTATAACCAATCAATACACTCATCCACAGGATATTCCCCATTCCATTTACTTTACGGACCTTACGATAGACCAATAGATTTTGACTTAGACATGACTGTTTATGAACATTTTAATGAGAAAAGAAAACAAGAAATTTTACCGTTTTTCGATCAAATTTATTCAAAAAATGAAGAGAAAGCTAAGAAAATTTTGAATAAGCGTAACGAAAATCGTAACGATCCTCCCGATTTAGAACAAACAGAAGTGTTTGTTGAACGAAATAGACCTCGAACGGTTGATCCCCTTTTCGAAAAAATTTCAGTTGAATGTCAAAAAGACAGTAAAATTATAGGAAAAACTGAAAAATCACGCACGACCACTGCAAACATCAAACATGTAAAGAGAGTAAGGAAGGGTATTTCTTGTTTACAGAATACTCCCGATATTACTGTCGCAGACCCAAATGAACCAGGGCCTTCACATCGAGCCGATTAAAAATAATGGATACTTCGAAGAACCCTTAGGCGAAGTCAAGTTCTTCGACCATTATCACAATTTTCTTTCATTCATTAATACAACAAATTTGATGGCTAATTATAAAAATTTGCTCTACAATTCTCGGGTACTTCAGAGAAACAGCACCATCATCGAATCTATCTCCAACTCGATCGGAATTTGCAAAAGATCGAACAATTGATCGGTAAAATAAGTTATAAAAAAATAAAACGAGGACTGATGAATTTCCTTGGGACAGGTGTAAAATTCATTACCGGTAACCTTGATGATGATGATCTTAAAACAATAAACGAAAATCTAGAGGCTCTCCACAAGAGCAAGAGTTCTGAAATAAATAAAATCAATAAGTTAACTTCATTCGCTAACCACCTATCTAAAAGATACTCCGATGACTTGGAATTATTGAATAAAAATATTTTGAGTACTCGAAGATTTTTTCAAACCTTGACAACAACAGAAGAAATCAGAATACTTTTACAAAATGAAGTATTCCATTCAGAAATGTTACTAGATACACTATCAATGTTAGAAAGAACAATAAGTCTTGCCTTCAATGGAATAGCAAATCTTGAAATTATAACCGTTAACGAGACGTTAGAAATTCAAAACTATTTAGAGAAAATTTACAAATATCAGCAATTATCTTCAATCGATCATATTCATTTGTTCAAGGTGTTAGAGTTTGCAAAGATCTCTATAATCGGTACAGATCAAACAATCACTTTCCTCCTCAAAATTCCCATTTTTCAAAATATTATGGCTAACTATTTCCGAATATACCCTATCCCTAACCACCAAGATATTGCCTTGCTTCCACCAAAGAAGTATCTCGTCAAGTTTGAAAATGAAAACCGATGGACCAACGAGGAATGTCGAAACAGTTCTGATTCCATATCCTACTGCTACCAGAAGACATTTGCTGAGAACTGCAATCTCCAAACTTTTCAACACTGCCGTACAGTGAAAATAGAAAACAAATACGAAATCATCCATGTCCTGAAGAACAAAGAACTGTTAGTACTTTTTCAAGAACCACAAGAAATTCTTGAAGACTGTCAAGGAAAGCTGACCAGAAATTCTGTCAAAGGAACGAGTTTGTTGAGCTCACCATGCAGGATAATTATTGGTACATCTTCCTACGATAACACCGTTCCAGTATTCGAGATTGCTACGCAAAATATTAGCGAAATCGACCTCAAATCTGAAAAAAGATCGATCTCTACCTACGACACTTAAATTATCCAACTGAAATCATCAAAGAAGCCAATGAACTTAACGAACAGCCCCTGTACCTACAGCCTCTAACCCAAGTATTCCATTACTCCTTGAGCGTAACCGTAGCTTGTTGCATGATAATAATTTTCACAATAATCATACGACACAGAAAACGAGTCATTGAACTGCTCTATTATCCGAGGCAAATCATCCACATATCCAAGGACAGCAAACCAACTCTAGAAGAAAATTTGAACGAGGACGTTCAAAACTAAGGGGAGAGGAATTACGTTATGCTTTACCAAGAAGAGAGTAAAGATAAGCACTCCCGGTAGCTGACCCCATAGCCGTCGTCCAGGAATCGACTATCTTCTCAGGTGTCTATGTTCAACACTTGTAGAACCATTTGGATTCATTATAAGATTAGATTTGATACTGTTCAGTCCTTTATCGTATTGTACGTTGTGACTTAAAATAAAATAGTTTTTAAAAACAGTTTTCGAATCTTTTTGTTTATAACTATATATTATATGTTTGGTCCTGGGGGAGAATTAACTAAGGAGAATCCACTCCACCCGGCTGTCGTATCGTGGCTTAGGGCTTGCACGGAGTATAACGATGCCAGTTTAAGAGCGGTTTTTAACAGCCTCACCAAACTGACATACCGCACCTGTCGGCCACGATAGCCGGGGGATCTCCGCTTAACCGCCCATACTAAGTGCATGGAGATACAATAAAAACTCCGCAAAGCCAAGGTGAAACAGCATACGCCGATGGCTGTGTGGCTAGTGGGAGGACCAGTCGATAGTATGCGAACTCCGGGCGCCCTCCGGTTTCAATTTTGCCTTACTGCGGTAATGCGGGGCTCTGCCGCAGGTGACCGTTATTTCTCCGCTACTCGTGGGAACAAAATGAGTAACAAAAACAAAAAACAAGGTCAGGTCCTGCCCCAAAAGGACAAAATCCAAAAGGCGATGAAGAACCTATGGAACTGGAACAGGAAAAAATGCCAGACATAGAAACTGAAAACGCCCTACTCGAAAGCAGCTCTGAAGGGGAAAATCCAAAAGCACCCAAAGAAAATCCGAGGACTAGACTCGGCGGAGCTGCTCGTAAGTGGATAAAATTCCTCATAAAGATGGGTATGACGGCAGAAGAGGCTAGAATTAAAGCCTTACAGCCATTGAATTCCCAAGATAAGGGAACGAAAAGAGCTCGATCCGATGGCAGTACGCCACAAAGAAGGGATCAAAAAAGGAAGCTCAAAAAAATATGCAGAAGGCTTTGTTTAGTCCAGCGGAAGCGGGAATAAAGGTATGAATCCTGCATGAAAATTTCCCGAGTGAACTGTTAACTGGGGACCAAGTTACATCCCTGGAGCAGTTCATCTTGGATAAAGTGGTAGAGGAGGGATTGAAGGCGGAACTGAAGCCTAAATTCCTTCAGCGCCACAGTAGACAAGGATGGCTCGGACTCACGTGCGCCGATGAGACCACTGCACAGTGGCTTAAAAGCATCGAGTCGCAGTTGAAACCCTAGATCAGTGCTAGCCTAAGAGTGGTGAATGAGGCAGAATTGCCTCACCCAAAAATCCTCATAGGGTACCTACCAGGAAGCCAGGACTACTCTAACGAGAAAATCCTGGGACTAATTGGGGCCCAAAATGATCTCACAGCAACTAGATGGAGGATTCTCAGGAAAAATCCTGTGGGAAACTCCCTAGAAGTAACCTTTTCGGCAGATATACAATCTGTTGAAGAGCTGAAGAATCGGGTTAGCTACAGATTTGGAAATATTCAGTTCCGACTCAAGAGCAAACCTGATAAAACAGAGGCCTCAACCGCAACCTCAACCATAGTTAGCCAACCGGAGGGGACGATCTCATCGAAGCAGATAGAGGGGGGAAATAAGAGCACACCGCTCCAAGGGAATTTCAATACGTCTGCCGGTGGGGAAAGCTCATCCTAATAGCTGACAAATTCGAATGCCTTAAGGTCAACCTGCATCATGCAAAGGCTGCTTCAAGCATCCTCTGCAGGTTGGCCACAACAAGGCAAATACGAGTAGGGCTTATTCAAGAGCCCTGGATTAATGGGGGAAAAATTAGAGGTCTCCCAACTAATTCTAATGAATTAGTCTACAATAGCAGGTGTGTAAATCCAAGAGCAGCACTAATGCTCAGTAAGAATATAAAATTTGCTTCTGTTCCAGAATTCATCACTAGAGATCTAGCAACAGCTCTAGTAGAGGTGCCAATGATAAGGGGTAAGAGGCACATCATCATGGCCTCAGCATACTTCCCAGGAGAAACGTCCTCCCCACCACCAAGAGAGGTACAAAAACTCGTAAGCTGGTGCCACAAGGAAAACAAACATTTGATCCTGAGCTACGATTCGCACGCTCACCACACCGTATGGGGCAGTACAGACGTCAATGAAAGAGGTAACTATCTTTTAGAATATATTTGTTCTAATAACATAGACATTGTGAATAGGGGTAATAAACCAACTTTCATAAATGCGGTTAGGAAAGAGGTCCTAGATCTCACCCTTGCCTCGCCATTTATACTACAATCGATTATGAAGAAGTGGCGCGTCATGGACGAAATACCTATGTCGGACCACCAAATGATTGGTTTCTAAATTGACTCAGATACGATTCAAAAAGTGGAATATAGAGCACCAAAAAGGGAGAACTGGGATTTCTTTGAAGAGAGGTTGAAGTCGGAACTGGATGGTCTCGAATATAACATAACCACAGTAGAAGAACTGGAAAATGCTTCTACTCACCTAATCCAAACACTAATATTAGCATTTGAGAAGAGCTGTCCAATGAGGAAAAAACGCTTCTCAAGGGATACGCCTTGGTGGAACAAGGAGCTTGCTCAGCTCAAAGCTAGAGCCAGAAAAGCATTCAATAGAGCGAAAAGAACAGGTGAATGGGACGCCTACCGATAAGCTCTAAATAAGTACAACAAAGAACTCAGGAAATCCAAACGGCAATCATGGAAATCCTATTGCGAGGGGATCAATGATCTTGCCCCAGCTACACGAATTCAAAAGGTTCTAGCCAAAGACCATTCGTATGCACTTGGTCTCATTGAGGAGCCTACAGGAGAATATTCTAAAGACTTCGGCGGAACCTTGTGGGTACTTTTAAATACCCACTTCTCGGACTCGAAAATACTCCGCATCAACAACACCGAACAACAGGAGCTAGAACTGTATAGCTCCAGTAGGGAAAGTAGAAATCTAGCGGGCCGAATCTTCACCCTAGATAGGGTGAAGTGGGCCACCGAAAGCTTCAAACCCTACAAATCACCAGGGGCGGACGGAATCTATCCGGTCATGTTGCAAAGAGGCAACACATATACAGCCCCGTGTCTGAGAGCTATATACAAAGCCATCTACTACTGGGCTACATACCCAAGTCATAGAGGAAAGTCAAAGTATTATTTATACCGAAAATGGGCAAAAGGTCTCCAGATGAGCCTAAATCATATCGCCCGATAAGCTTAACCACCTTTCTCCTAGAATCAATGGAGAAAATTCTCGACAACCATATGAGAAGTTTCATAAAACTTCATAAAAAACAATTTGCCAACCAACCGGGCAAGTCCACAATTGATGCCCTACACGATCTAGTCAAAGAAGTGGAAGGAGCACTAGAGGCTAAAGGAATAGCCTTAGTTCTATTTGGAGACATTGAAGAAGCCTTTGATTATACCTCCTATACATCCATTAGCAATGGTGCAAACAATAAGGGTGTCAAAACATCCACCATCAAATGGATTAAAGAAATGCTCAAAGGCCGGATCATAACGGCCACTTTTGGAGACACCGAAATATCGGTGTCAGCAGTGAAAGGACGCCCTCAAGGAGGTGTCCCGTTGCCGCTACTATGTCCAGTAGTTGTGATGGTCTCTTAGAAAGACTGAACAACGCTGGCTTCAATGCACAAGGCTATGCTGATGATCTAGTTATCATCATTAGGGGAAAGCATGATGGAATCTTATCGAACCTGATGCAAAAAGCCCTTAACATCGTGAATGAATGGTGTGCTGAAGAGGGACTCAGCATCCATCCAGACAAAACCATTCTAATTCCATTCAAAAGACATAGAAAGTTGAACTTAAACCCCCTTTCTGAATGGACATACTCTGAAATTGTCGGAACCGGCTAAGTATCTAGGATTAACCTAAGATCAGAGACTCAACTGGAATTTACACATTGACAAAACTCTTTCCAGGGCTACATCGTGTCTATGGGCATGCCGTAGACTCTTCGGAAAGACCTGGGGACTACAGCCAAAAATAACCTACTGGTTATACACAGCGGTTATGAGACCCATTGTCACATATGCGTCGTTAGTATGGTGACGAAAACATCAGAAATAAATACGCAGAAAAAGCTGCAAAAACTGCAGCAGCTTGCGTGCTTGGGCATAACAGGTGTTATGAGAAGCACCCAGACTATTGCCCTGGAGGTAATCCTAAATCTCCCTCCTCTTCATATAAAATTGAAGAAGGAGGCATTGATGGCGGCATTACGGCTCCAAGACACAAAAAACTATTACCTGGTAATCTGAAGGGACACCTGAGGATTCTGGGTTACATACCTCGAAAAATCTTATCACAACGATCGGATATAATGCCGCTTAAGTTTGATTTTCACACACCCTTCGAAGTGGTCATAGAAGACCGCACATTTGAACGGACAGTCAGGCAGTAATAAAAACTCTAAACTCTTACAGTTATCGGAGCATCTCTGTCTGGGAATGTCATCAATCCTTGAAGCAACTTGCTGAGGGGAACAAACTTTTCCTGTGGTGGGTGCCTGGCCACGAAGGCATACAAGGAAATGAAGCCGCTGACGAACTGGCCAAATCAGCTGCTGGAATCCCACCCCCAGACCTGAACCGTTCTGCGGTCTAAGTAAGCCGCACAGACGACAGGAACTGGAACGATGGGAAGACTCTGGCAAAAAAGAATACTGGAGGAAAACTCCAGGCTAAAGGCAAGCGAAAAAGTTCATTGACTATTCGCCAAAGAACACAAAACAGCTTCTTGATCTCTCTAGGGACGAGTTGAGGACCATAACAGACCTCCTAACTAGACACTGCCCATTGAGATACCATCTCAATAAAATCGGCAAATCGGAAACGGCAACATGCAGAATGTAAAAAGAGAGCGATGAAACTGCCGAACATATTCTTTGCAGTTGCATCGCAACTGTCCGTCAAAGACATATACACTTCGGTAGCGACAAACTTGAGCCGCACGAAGTAAGAGTGAAAGCTCCCAAAGAGATTCTTAATTTTGTAGGGGATCTAGACCTACAGGGAAATGAATAAGAAGGGTTACGATTAAAAGATCAATTTGTTCGCAGTTCGGAAAGGCTTGCAAAGCCAATCGACCCTCACGAATGTAATGTAATGTAATGAGTTCTGGGACCATTCTTTCACTCAAATGTTGAACGATGTTTCTTTTTTTTTCGAACTGAAATCTAAGTGCTTCGAGCCTTTGTATGAAAACCAATTCTATAATTGCAAATATATCAAAAAAGCTGTATGATGAATATTTTGAAAGATAATTTTTACTCAACGTACCAGCGAAAATATAGTGTGATGTGTGAAATTGAACAAATACTTGTTTGAATTGTATACTGTCTTCAAAAGATGCTTACATTGCTGGTTGGCATCGAATCGTTCGCCAGGAAGTGCGCCTTCAGCACTGTGATCTAATGTTCCGGCTGAACTTCCATGATCCAAGAGACACCTCGATTGGGATGTACTGAAAATTATGAAAATTATATACAAATACAATCCTCTCGACTTACATCATTTTGATAGCGCCACCTACTCGAGAAACTTTTGTAGGTATTTTCTACTGCAAGGAGACCATGTGATTTTGCCGCTGCCTAACGTTGGTGACATAATATAGCTTGTCGGATCACATTCGTTATCAGCCAAAGGTCCGTCGTGCCTCATACCTAAACTGAAAAACAGTTATCTTTACAGAATGTTTTTCTAGAGTTGATTACACAGCTTAAATGCAATTAATTTACTTCTCAAAATTTGATGGAATATTAAAGTGATTAAGATTTATCATTCATCAAGCATCTTTAGAAAGGATGAAACGCGACATTTTATATTCAATTCTTTATGGGAGCATCTGAACGCGTTTACTGATAGAATTTTCTGTCTTCGTTTTTCCTTTACATTAATGAATTTGGAGAAAAAATTATCAGAAAAATCAAAAATTGTGTTGAAATATTGTTTCTCGTATCGACATTCCTGTGAATTGATAATACATTGAATAGCTTCAGCGAGATGTTCATTGATTTTAAGAACTTTCTACGTCAGGATTTTGAGGTACCTAGCCTTTTGTTTAAAAAATTTGTTTTAGAATTCTGCCTAACTTTGAAATTATGTGTATATGCTCGTTTTAATTTTTTCAGAGTGTGGTGGATAGAACTTGGCAGCGTTATCTAACAAATTTAGCACCAACATACGGTCGAGGATAACAAAGAAGTACCACCTCCGTCGAAAACTCGATAACGGGTGAAGGTGAAATCATATCAGCATCATGCTGATGATAAGTAGCTTTTTCTTTAGTAGATCGATCCGGGTGGTGATTGATGGTGCAACGAGTGACTCGTTTCAGGTTAATGCAGGAGTACCTTAGGGTTCTATGCTCTCGCCAACTCTTTTTCTGTTGCACATTATTGATCAGCTCCATTCTACCTAAAACAGATTATTTGAGTTTGCGGACGACTGTAACCTAGTCTTCTCATTTTGTTATCAACGTCCTATAGCTGCTGAGGAGACACACCGACAGAGATAAAAACTGAGCATGCCACTGAATTCAGACTTGAGAAGATAAGAGAGTGGGATCAGTTCAGTTTGGTCAGGAATACTGTTTCCTTGTGTGGGGCTCCGCACAACAACATTCATTCCATCTAACAGCAGTGCGCCTCATCGATCACCTGGAGATCTCGCGTGATCTGCGCCTCTCGTTCAAAGGCGACAGGTTGCTGATCATTCTCTTCTCTACTACTTCCATAGTAAATGCTCTGGAGAATTGAAAAACTTCCAGATAGATAAACCACGCAATGTACCTTTCTACATAAAAATTATTTTGTTGAGATCGCAAGTATTCTGTGGAGCTCGCTTCCATCGAGCACCTTTTCGAAAACTTACAATTTGGGACTTTTCAAGAAGCGAGTAAAGATATACATTAAATCATTTTTAGTGGTCACACCTGTGGTATGACAGGCCTCCTCACAAGATTTGAGAATCGAAAATGCATAAATAACCCTTTAGAAAGGCGAAAATTTTTCCAAGGCTTATATTTGGTAGTGTTCATGATAAATTTTCTGCAACCATCAATTTGGAATGACCTATGATCAATGATAAACTAGAAAACAGAAAAAGATTTTAATCATACATGATTTTCTACAAAAAGAACTTCTGTTCATTTGAACAATATTCATTAGGTATTTCATTAAAAATATAGAAAAATATTGGAACTTGTAGGAAGCAATTGGTATTTCTTTTAATTTCAATTCGAAGCAACGAATCTTAGAATCGAAATACTTTGGTTGTTATGAAAGAGTGTTTCATATAAGGAAATCAATACAAGAAACAATCAGAAATTTATTATGACGTCATTAACTTAAGCTTCAGCTGGTAACGTCGGGTCACTATTTTCCTTTGACGGGAAAAATAGTGTCAGAGGGAGAGATTGTGGTAAGTTATACGTTTCACTGAGCCCTTTCAGGCACCACGTCATCGCTTACGTTACTTTTTGTCAGTATTGTTAAATTATTATTTGTGTCTAATTTTAGAGTGTAACCGCATAAATAAAGGGTGGAAGTACTAGTAGGCAAAACATATCGGGAAGCAGTTTTAATTTTGAACAACAAATCGGAGAATAGTTGGAGGTATGAAGACTCTAGTGGTTCTGAATCTGATGATTTAGCAGAAAGTTGTTTGATAGAGCAAATTGACCGCAACTCAGACACTGAATCCGAGGACGATAAATTCAACCAGGCACAGTGAGATCCTGACGCTGATGAAGATCAACATTTCTCTAGAAAAGCCAGGAAAATACTTTTTTTCTGTGGAACAAAATTGTGAGTCCCGACATTCTAGAGTAGATTCTGAAGTGGACCAATGTATAACTTAACGAACTTAGATCCAAGTATAGCCGAGAAAATCGCCTCAAACTTCAAGATATTTATATAATTGAGTAGAACGCGTTTCTTGGCAGTCTTGTATTCAAGTTAAACCATGAAAAAATTGACATATTTGCAACTAACGGATCCGGAAAAACATCTTCAAACGCGTTATGTCCAAAAAAAAAAACGACTCCTTAATGTACTGTTGTCCTTACGTTTTGATAACAGACTTGATAGAGAGAAAAGAAAACAAAACGATAAACTAGCCGGGGTTTCAAAGATATTTGGGATTTTCGTGAACGAAATGCTAGTTGCCTGTTGAGGTCGCTCGTACTTCATTTATATATGCCAAGCATACCATGAAAGTATGGGCTGAAACTGATGTATATGTGCGATGCAAATACCGATTACTTCTACAACACCTACATTTATCGTGGCAGAAGATCTGATGGTGAATGAAGAGAAGACTTGTTCATTCCATCACAATCCGTGAGACGTTCGATGGAGCCAGTGCATGGTACTAATCGTTACATAACTTGTGACAATTGGTTTCCATCAATTGAGTTAATAGATGATCCAAAAAATGAGGCTAGACATACAGGGAGACTCTCAAAAAGAACAGGAGAGAAGTGCCAAAAGAGTTCTCGCCATCAAAAACCTGAGTTGTTCGATCGCCGCTTTACGGACTAACCAGCCATACGACTCTGTTCTTTAACGTTCTGAGAAAAGTAAAGCTGTGCTTTTAGCGTCTTCGATGCATCACAGCGAATCAGTTGATGACTGAACAGGAAAGCCTCAAGTTATTGCATATTATTATTTTACCAAGGGAGGAGTGGATGAGATCGATAAAAAATGCGGAATGTACACCTGTAGTCGCCGTACACGAAGATGGGCGTTGGTGATATTTTATCGTATTCTGGACACAAGTACATATATTATATGAAGCTGACGGTTATAGAACTTTGAGAAAGGGTTTTTTTATCAAAACTTTGAATAGAAGCTTTGTGTTACAGTGCCGAGCTTAAAACTCACGATTGCCACTTAAAATAGGATCAGACAAATTTTAGTTTCAGATTTACTACCTGAGCCGCAACACATGCAAATCACGGAGAAGGCGCGAAAGAGACGTGCGTTCCGCCCCATAAGAGGAACCAGAAATCTTTTTAATAATGTGTTTCTTGTAGAAAGCATGTATGCCTGCAGATATGTCCTGACTGTCAATAAAAATAAGTGAAATTTACTCCTTGTCAATTGTGGGATTTTTAATTGTATAAGAAACCAATGTTATTTTATTAGATGGTTGGAGTTTATACTCAGATTTAAAAAGGTTTTCATCTGTGAGAATGATGGTTTTGTATTTCTATGATCTAATGTTGATCTTATGTCCTTTTTTCTAGAAAGCTAACTTTGATATGTCCTCTCTGAAATAAAACTGATATTTGGAATATACAAAGTGATCTTATTTAATACTTCAATGTCTATTTTAACATAAAAATGTAAGCTTCAGTCATTTATCCACGTACATCGCGAATCATATTCATATTAAGTCGAGTTAAGTAACAAATTTTCTGTCGATGTTTGATCCCATATATACGTGTAGATTGCATGCTCTTTCTAACTCACTTCACTTCTTTGCTCTAATCAAACTATACTGTGATCTCATCCTCGACTCCGTTGTCTTTTCCCTCCCCATAAAATCCTAGTATTCTATATTCTCATATCCTTTCCAATTTTCTATGATTTGGTAAATTGAATTCATTCATTTTGAAGTGGATATAACCTCAAGGAGGCATTTTAACACTTTATCGACCGTGTGTACCAAATCTGGTACGCACTGAGCTTTTCACCACAAAGTGTGTGCCCGTATTTGGGTACAGGAAATCGTCTAGTTTTTTGAGGCGTATCTGTGCCGTGTACGCGTTGTATGCGTGTTTACATGTTTCAAAGGAATCAACTGGGTTGTGGTTGAAATCAAGTTCAATGGTTTGAAATTCTACCTTTAGGTGGCCTCAAAGAAATCGCTTGAATTGTCGACTTGTCGTTTCGAAAGAGGTGTGAGCTGAGAGAAGTTGCATTTGTTTTCTGGTGTGTATAAGTATATGAGATCTTTCTTCGGAAATGGGTAGAAAGGGATTGAATCAATATGAGTTAGAACAATTGGTTGAAGATATGAGTGTTATCGAGTATGATTCGGACGCAGATTTGGATTATGTCGAGTTTGACAAGGACAGTTACGACGATCATATTCCTATTTCCGAACGACCTGGAATGGTACCTAGTTCCTTTTTATTGATTTCTAACGACGAGGAAAATTATTCATCTAATGAAGAATCTGAAGCAGAAGACGATCCCTAACCGGATATTTAAGTAGTATGGCAGAAGTTTACAGCTCCATTCAGTTGATTCGAAATCCGACGATACTGTTATTCTCAATTAATGCGTGTTTTCAGGGAACTTGAAGATTTTCGATTTTGTTGAAGTTCCTGGTTTTTCGAGGTGGTTTCTGGATCTCAGAAATAGTAATACTCCATAGGATTTCTAGACTTTTCATTGACGATCAGATTTTATCACTGATAACAGAAACCAATAGATACGCTGAACAAAACATTATATTAGGAATGGAAACTTATCCAAAGATTCACAATTTTACTACTGGCAAGATACTAATTACCAGAAGTTTTTATTTTCTGGAATATCTGATATGGATGGGTCTGGATGAAAAACCAACTCTGAGTGATTACTTCAGCATCAATATGCTATATAAATCTCAAATTGGTAAATTTGTACTCATGTCAAGAAGACGATTTGAATTACTATTGGCTCATATACAACAATGATCAATGCCCAGACAACGAGAAGCTTTGTAAACTATGAAAATAAAAACTTCTTCTCAAAAAATTTCGAAATAACTTACCTTCCAAAGAAGTATGTATAGACGGAACTTTCATTCAATTTCGAGGAAGACTAGATTTTAGCCAATACATTCCAGGAAAACGTCATAGGTATGGCATGAAACTATTCAAGCTATGCCTTAATAAAAACAACACATACAATATTAAGATTTTTGAAGGAAAAGAAGATGACCATATACTACCAACAAAAAATTTTGTTCATCAGGTGGTTTTGAATCTTATGCTGCAACTTTTCGATTCGGGGATAGTTCTTTATGAATTCAATTGACGAGGCTTTTACGTGATAGAAATCCATTTCACATATACTATGATTTCTACTGAAATATATTATTGAACGCTCGACGCGTTTCGATACACAGTATCTTTATCAAGAACGAATGAATACTACAAATATATCTTACTAACAAATTTTTATATATACTGAAGACGCAATTCACTCAGAGCTTGAACTAATGTTTAGGAAATAAATTCAATAAGAGTGAGTTATTTATGTCTACCTGATCATTAAGAATTTCCAGTGAATACATAAATCTATTAATTTCAAGTACTTCCAGAAGGTTGAGTTTTACACCTCTTTTCTCAGAATGTAGGATTTTAAATTCTGAATTGAAAGAGCGACCATTTTCATTAGATGATTTGAATAATTTGTATCGGTTTTTCCATTGATGAAACTGCACTTATGTTCAGAGATGCTAACATTAAAATTTCTTCCTGTTCTTCCTATATAAAAACAATTGCAATCTGCACAATCCAATCTATAAACACCTGATTTATTTTCTCTATTAATTGGAGATTTATAATTCCTGATAAATGAACCTAAATTTGTTGAGGTTTGAACGATATATTTACATTTGAATTTTTAAGAAGGATTTAACATTATTGCTTATATTGCCTATATATGTTAAACTATTGAATTTCTTGTTTTGGTGTTCACCGATTGGATATATGTTGTAAAGCTAATTTTTGTTTTCTATTATGTAATATGCTGCTAACTAAATTTGCTTCATAACCAATTTATTTATTTCGATCTGTTGTATCAAACTCAATTCTTTGAAATACTTATCATTAGACATCGGTGTGCAAGAGTCTATGATTATAGCTATTAAATGCTGCAACATTATGTTGGTAAGGATGTGCCGATGTATAATGAATTGTGATATCTGTATGAGAAGGCTTATGATAAATTGAAAACTGATGTTTATTATTTGATCTTGTTATTGTTAGATCTAGGAAATTGATCGAATAGTTCTGTTCTATTTCAGAAGTGAATTTTATTTTTGGGTGCAGGTTGTTGATGAAATTTTCGAATACAGCGAACTGTCTGTCTGTTCCTGTGAAACACACAATAATGTCATCGACATATCGATACCAATATAGAAAATGTTTACTAAGCGGGTGTTTATGAATAGTTTTTTCCATGTTATCCATGAAGATTTCTGCTAAAAGAGGCCTTAAGAGGTTTCCCATTATAAGTCCCTCATTACTTTTATAAAAACAATCGTTAAATAAAAAATAATTTTGAGTTGTGCAAATATCTGATAAAGCCATAATGTCGTATTCAATTCGTGGATTGGCCCATGATCTTTTGAGCAGAGAAACTCATTTGGTTGGTACCCTTAGAACAAATAGAAAGTTGATCCCTGATCCAGGCATTGATGCGAAATTTTGAAGTGGTCAAATGATTATACGGGAGAGTAATACTAATGCTACAGTTGGGAAATGGAAGGACAAGAAAGATGTCCAATTTCTCACAACGGTGTCTTTCCCTGAATTAGTTGATGTTCCAACAAAACGAGGTACTGTACAAAAGCCAACCACGATTGTACAATATAATAGTGCAAAATCAATCATTGACGTATCTGATTAAAAACCGTCATATGACACAGCAGTTCATCGCGATATAAAATAGTACCGAAAAGTCACTATAGAGCTCTTATGCAATACAGTAATGCTAAATCCCATATTGCTCACATGATTACTACTGGCAGATCAATGAGTTTAACAAGGTTTCGAGAAGAGAGGTTGCCAAAATAGTTTCAACGTAGATGAAGGTTAGGTACATGATCAAAGAATTAATTGATGCAAAAAAATCAACGAGGAAGGTGCACCAGAGAAAGAAAGAGTGAAGAAAATGGTAGAGGATTTGCTACAAAACATATAACTCGGTTCAAATGGAATTGTCTAGGCTGTGAGGATAAAAACTTATGTGTGCACTCCTTTTTTTGAAACACATAATGTTTCAAACTGAATGACCCGATTTCTGTTGCCATTTTTGATTATTTCATAGTATAATTCGATCAATGATGCTTCAATTTTCAGAAGGCTTGTTTGTTTTCTTGTTATTATCCGATTCATTTTCTCGTTTCTCATATATCTTTATTCAAATATTTTTTCAATATGGATTGTCCAAATATATAATCTCTGTCCAAACTGATATTTCCTAGAACCCTTCCATGTCCAAGTATCATAAACTTGAGATCGGCTGATGAAGATACTTTGTTTTCTGTGGAACCATGTGTACCAAACAAATGAATACTCGGGTTCCCATTATTCTGTCATCTTATAAATCAGTTATCAACATGAAAAATAGTGCGGGTTTAGGGTAAAATTCTTGAAAGCCTGGTCGTTAAAGTGTTAAGATTGAATTTCTTAATTTGGTCAAGTAAAGAATTTCGAAGAAATACTGTCAGTGGAGAAAGAAAATGACCATTTGTTAACTAAGTTTGAAGTTTGAAAAGTGGTCGCTAGTTTAAACGTGAATAATTCGAGGTAGGTAATTTTATTTTTCAAGTCCATGTTGTTTCTTGAATTTTCAGATTTCTCGTAAATATCTCTTGTTATCTTGTTTATTTTTTCTAGCACTTCAAAGAGCCACGTTCTGTTTGATTTATTGTAAGTTAAAATATGGATAAAATAGAACTAGTCAACTAAAAACATAAACACACCCTATATATATAATATATATATATATCATATATATATATATATATATATATATATATATATATATATATATATATATATATATATATATATATATATATATATATATATATATATATATATATATATATATATATATATATATATATATATATATATATATATATATATATATATATATATATATATATATATAGAGGGGTTTTACCCCGACGAGTTGCCCATATATCTGTTCATGCAATCAAACTGATTTCATGAAAAATATAAATCCACCACCCGGTAATTAATACCATTGCCAGGCAATGATTATAATCAAAACATATCCTGAAGTAATTATATATTAGGATAACGTTAAATGTTATGGGAATATATCAATCTACCAGAATATATACATACTATAGCATCATCAGACAATGATATCAATGTACCAACGAGTAGTGTCAGAGGCTTTCTCCCAGGAAAATCCAGTGTACGGACCTTAGTCAAGTAACACTGAATGTTACTCATTAATAGTTTCCTTTGTGTGAAGTGGTGAACGATCGAATAGAATACTGCTCTGAATATAAATATGACAAAATTGTCAGTTAATTATATTACATTTATATAAACAAATAAATAAAATATGAAATGAGATTCTGAGCAGTATAAACTAAGAGAAAACCTATGACACTACCTCATTATTATTTTCGGAAAGAAACCTACGAAGAATATTACAAGATTTGATGACTGTTATCTTTTGTAACTGTTCAAACAAATTTTCTTCAGACCCAAAGTCTCAATACTTTTGTGAAGATTTCTAGGAATTACGCCTGTTGTAGAAATAATAATCAGTAGAATAAATATTTTCTTCATTTTCCACATTTTTTAATCTCGTCGCCAAGCATCATATATTAAGAAATTTTTTCATTGTATTTATTTTGTATATTATGTGTGTCGGGTATAGCAATATCAATTATATATGTTATTTGATTCTGTTTATCATTAAGAATGATATCTGGTCTATTGTGTTTTACAGCTCTGTTGCACAGAATTGTTTTATCAAAATAAAGTTTATATTTGTCATTTTCACAAATAATCTCAGGATCATATTTTTGAAATTTTTGTCTTTTGGGAATTAGGTCATGTTTAATTCCTAGATTGAAGTGAATAATATTAGCGACGGCATTATGTCTTTCTAAATAATCTGTTGATATATATATATATATATATATATATATATATATATATATATATATATATATATATATATATATATATATATATATATATATATATATATATATATATATATATATATATATATATATATATATATATATATATATATATATATATATATATATATATATATATATATATATATATATATATATATATATATATATATTCTATCAGATGTGATTTAGGAAGATTGACTCAATATTCCAGAGGTAATCGATCAAAAAACTTATGGCACATATTGGAAAAATATTCCTCAAATATAAAACCCATAAAAATAATGAAACAAGTAATGGATAACTGATAGAAAACATCGATACTTTAAAACAAAAACTTTCAGTATACTCCATTAGACTACATGAATATAAAATAAATTCAGATAGAAAATTCCAAAACAAACTATTCAAAAATAATGAAAAACATTTTTACAAATTTATTTCAGGTTCAAGTGAAAATATTTCTGGGAATGGAGTTCCTAAAATTGATATTCTAACTGATTATTGGTCTTCAATTTGGGCAGTGCCAAGGCAACACAATTCCAATGCAAGTTGGATTTTAAATGATAGGTCTCGATTTTCTAAAATAGAATGCATGCAATTTGAAAAATTTTCAAACGAAGATATAACATCAGTTATTAAACACACAAAAAATTGGAAATCTCCAGGTGTTGATGGTATTCATAATATTTGGTTCAAGAAATTCTCTTGCGTTCATGAAAAATTGGCTGAATATTTTTCATTTATAATAAAGAACCCCTCAGCTACTCCTTTATTTTTCACACAAGGAATTACTTATTTAAAACCGAAAAGTGATAATAATATTGATCCGTCTCAATATAGACCAATTACTTGCCTTCCAACAATATATAAAATTCTAACTGCATGTATTACCCGAAAAATTTATGCACATTTGGAGAATTATAATATTCTTTCCGAACAACAAAAAGGATGTAGAAAAAAACACCTTGGCACTAAAGAGGAACTTGTAATTGATTCTGTTGCTTTGAATCAAGCTCAAACTAAGAAGAGAAATATTCATACAGCCTTCATTGATTACCAAAAGGCTTTTGATAGTTCTCCCCATTCATGGCTTCAAGAAATTTTGGAAATTTATAAAATTGATAAGGCACTTCGTCTTTTTCTTGAATTTGTAATGAAAAATTGGAGAACCAATCTTCATTTAAATATTTCAAAACAATCGTTAAAATCCGAAGTAATTCCAATCAAAAGAGGCATTTTTCAAGGTGATTCTTTAAGTGCTCCTTGGTTTTGTCTTTGCCTTAACCCATTATCTCATGAATTAAATGCTACTAGTTTCGGCTTCAAAATAAAGAGTCTATCAACCGAATTCAAATCAAGTCACTTAATTTATTTAGATGATATTAAATTATATGCCGGAACCAGATCACATTCAAAAAGTCTACTTGAGATTACTTTCAACTATTCCAATGATATTCATATGAAATTTGGGCTTCCAAAATGGGAAAATCTTTCTATTGAAAAAGGAAAGATCACCTCTGATTATATAAAGATTTCCAATATCGAAATCGAGCAAATGCATCAAGGAGATACATATAAATATCTTTGATTTTGTCAAGAGAAGACAATTAACCATAGCAGCCCTAATGAAAATATTAGAAGTTCATATAACAAAAGACTTAGAAATATCATCAAGAGTCATTTAACTAGTAAAATCCTTTTCAGAGCTATCAACTCCTATGCAGTTCCTATTTTTACATCTTCTTTTGGAATTATTAAATCGTCTAAAACTGATCTAAATAAATTACAATGTCAAACGAGGAAAATGCTCTGTAAATATCATAAGCACCACCCAAAGTCAGCTGTTCAGAGAGTTACACTACCTAGACATCTTGGAGGTCGTGGATTAACTGATTTGAATAATCTTCATAGTAAACAGATTTTTCATCTACGTACCCATTTTCATGATAAGCAGAGAACGTCTAAATTACATGATATTGTTGTTGCTTCAGATTATAATCTTACACCTCTGAACTTGACAATGCAAAAGGTAGATTTTGATATATTTGATGATAATTCTAAAAGAGAAAGTTGGATGCAGAAGGAATTAAATGGAAAGCACCCTAAAGAATTGAAAAATGATTATATTGATGAAATCGCATCGAATAAATGGTTAGTATCTGGAGAATTGTTTGCTGAAACAGAAGGCTTGGCAATTGCGATCCAGGATCAGGTTGTTTTCACGAGGAATTATAGAAAACACATCATCAAACAAAATATAGATGATTCTTGCCGTAGATGTTTCTGTTTTTCAGAAACAGTTTTTCATATATTATCATCTTGCTCAGTCCTTGCTTCAACAGATTATTTAGATAGACATAATGCCGTCGTTAATATTATTCATTTTAATCTAGGAATTAAACATGACCTAATTCCCAAAAGAAAAAATTTCACAAATATGAACCTGAGATTATTTGTGAAAATGACAAATATAAACTTTATTTTGATAAAACAATTCTTTGCAACAGAGCTTTAAAACACAATAGACCAGATATCGTTCTTAATGATAAACAGAATCAAATAACATATATAATTGATATTGCTATACCCGACACACATAATATACAAAATAAATACAATGAAAAAATTTCTAAATATATGATGCTTGGCGACGAGATTAAAAAATGTGGAAAATGAAGAAAATATTTATTCTACCGATTATTATTTCCACAACAGGTGTTATTCCTAGAAATCTTCACAAAAGTATTGAGATTTTGGGTCTGAAGAAAAATTTGTTTGAACAGTTATAAAAGATAACACTCATCAAATCTTGTAATATTCTTCGTAGGTTTCTTTCCGAAAAAATAATGAGGTAGAGTCAAAGGTTTTCTCTTTAGATTATACTGCTCAGAATCTCATTTCATATTTTATTTATTTGTTTATATAAATGTAATATAATTAACTGACAATTTTGTCATATTTATATTCAGAGCAGTATTCTATTCGATCGTTCACCACTTCACACATAGGAAACTATTAATGAGTAACATTCAGTGTCACTTGACTAAGGTCCGTACACTGGATTTTTCCGGGGAGAAAGCCTCTGACACTACTCGTTGGTACATTGATATCATTTTCTGATGATGCTATAGTATGTTTATATTCTGGTAGATTGATATATTCTCATAACACTTAACGTTATCCTAATATATAATTATTCCAGGATATGTTTTGATTATAATCATTGCCTGGCAATGGTATTAATTACCGGGTGGTGGATTTATATTTTTCATGAAATCAGTTTGATTGCATGAACAGATATATGGGCAGCTCGTCGGGGTAAAACCCCTGTATATATATATATATATATATATATATATATATATATATATATATATATATATATATACTGGCAATTCAAATTGAAACTGTTCAAATTTGATTTTAATTGAGGATTGAGAGATAGGTGCTCCGCAATATTTCAGCCGAGGCATTCTCTCCTTAAAAAGTTTTTATATCGATATAAAAATTGCCGCCACATCGTAAAAGCCCACGAGTTTCTTGGGGTACTTATCTTCGAATGCCTTGGTTAAATCTTAAACATTTTGCGGTGAAAGGAGAAAGTGGTTCACAAGGTGTTTTGTTTTTTTAATATTTATCAGTTGATTTGATAATCTTACGTGAGTGAATATCTGCTCCGTTTCTTTTAATTCAATTACAGGACCATTTTAGCCTTTCATTCTATTGACTTTAAAATTTTTATATTAAATTTTCAACTTAATACCGTCATTATATAATTTGAAGTGTGTTTTTCGAAAAATGATTTCTTGAATTCTCTTCAGTTTTCTTGATATAATAAATTAACACTTTTTCATTTTTATTTGTATTGGATGTCGGAACATTTATTTTTTATGTTTGAGTAGTTAAATTTTTGATAAATTTTTCATATGATTGATACTGACTGTTTTATATACAATTTTCAGTTCTCTTTCATTTCTTGAATTTGTAGCTTTAATATTGGACAGCTTTTTAGTTTGTAGGTTTGATTTACTTTTTTATTTGATACTTTATACCACGAACGTAAAACTTCTTCTTTTAATTTTTTAATAAATAATGAGTCAAAGAATGAATTCGAAGCATCTTCGAGCCATTGAATTTAGATATGTGGAGAGACCTCAGACTTCGTCAGAGAATAAAATGGAGATTTTGAGAAGATTACCTGCCGAAGAGTGAGGTAATCGAAGTTTTACTCCAATTGAAGTCATTTTTACCTTTCAAGAGGATTAGCAGGAAGTTAATCAATGACTTTCATCATTCAAAATTATCTCTTCAAGTCCTGTCCACATACAAACTAAAATGTCGCATCTATCTGGTCGAATATTCAGGATTCGGTCTACCAACTCTAAAGAAGAGAGTGTTAAGAAACAACTTAGGACGAAACTCCCTTGGTAGGAGCGTGAGCTTGCTGAGCAGGTTGAGCCTCAAGAAGATGATCCTATTTAGAGTTGTGTCCCTGACTCGCAGTCTAGCCCTCTCCGCAGCTCATTCAACTCAAGTGTTCAGTCCACTAAAAGGGTGCCTGTTCTCGAAAGAGGCCTTAATTCAATGTCATAGGATCTTTGAATGAATTCTTACAGTTGATTGATTCACCTAAATTATCTAGTGGTTGTACGGATGTAGACCTTTTTAAGGCTGTCTCTGATTCAGTTGAAGGAGATGCATGGGTTTTCTGCCATAATGGCCATATGAAAAATAGGTTTTCTGCTTAAAATAATTCGGTAAGATGTTTAAAACAAGTGGTTCTTCCAGGGAGTTATGATGAAAATTTGTTGGTTAGTATTAAAGCTCGCAAATAAGAAGCAAGGGAGCATGTTTCTATTTTAATTTCGTCCACGGAGGCACAGTTTAGCCGCCTTAATAATCCTGTTTCGGAAAAAGACATGTTCAATATTATTAGAAATAATCAGCTAGCAGATTATTTAAAGGCCTTATCTCGTCACGACATAGACAATTTGCCATAAGTAACATCTCTCTGTTAGCGTTTTGACGATACCTTACAATTATTCATGTCTCCAAATCTTAGTTTTTCTTTTCTAAATGTTTCGGTAGTATCTACTTCCAGAAAGGATACTTGTTGAAACTACAGGAAATTCAGTCGGAGTGCAGTGGAAAGAGAAAGATTTTTTGCTTTTCTTTTGGTAAAGTACGAACATTAATTATCCCCAGTGTCTAAAAAACGATGTAAGACCAGGTGCCAGTTGTCTCGACATTGCAGGATCTTCCGGTCATGGAAAGTCGAGAAGCAAGCACCGTTTTTGAAACTTTCATTCGATCATCTGAAATGGAAGCCATGGCTCAAGTGTGTCAAAAATTTTTTTGCTTTTCATAAGTGTAGTCATGATAAAAATATAGTCCCTGATTTTGTACATAATTCCAATCTGATCAATATCTAACCGTTATTAGATTCCAGAACGGCAATCGTCCTTATCTGTCGGTTAACGTTTTCTCTGAAATGATTTCAGCATTGTTGTATAGAGGTAGCAATATGTCTTTCTTAGGTTCGTTCGCGTTATATCTTCTACATAAATTGAATTTATTTTTGGATTATGATATTTCTGTTAATTCAACGACAGCCGATGAGCAATTACAGAACTCATTAGGATATGTGGATTTGCCGATTTTTTTGACTGGAGTATGTAAAAATGTTAAGGTTCTGGTAGGGCCAACTATAACCCAAACATTAATTTTGGGAATGAATTTAAGTTTAATCTAAATTTAAATGTTCGAATTTTTTTACGATGTTTCATCTATTTCCAATAGTGTAGTTAATATTATACAGACATCGGAAACTCTGTATGAGTACGAAAGATTGCTCCTGAATAATGTTATTATATGTTTAAAGGACATTGGTCCTGATGACCGACTAGGCGGTACGCTTCTGTATATGCATCACATTGATACTTGAGCTCCAAACCGATAAGGCAACGCCAATATCCAGTCTCCTTCAATGCAGATTGTTGTTGTTGCTTGAATTGTTAGATCGACAAAATGTTGCAGCAAGGTGTCATCGTGCAGCTCGAAACGCTTTCTCCTTGCTTGTCACCTCTTTGGTTAATTCCGAAGAAAGATGGTACTTATCGTGTCTGCTTCGATGGCGGAAAGTTGAATTGAGTTTCATTCTTGGATGGTTAACCCATTTCCCTAATAGACTTTATTATTTCTGCAATAGGTGACGCTAAATTTCTTTCTTCAATGGACTTATCCGCCTTCTGTCAAATTCCTTCGGATGAAGAATCCTAAATCAAAACTTCAACATTTTCTGTCGCAGAAAGAGGTTTATTTTATTTCATCGTGTTACATTTATGGTAATTTGTCCTGCTTCTTTACTATCTAGATGATATTATCGTTGAAACCCCTGATTTCATTACCCACTTCAAGTTCCTTCCACAAATTCATGCTCGCCTAAGGGTCGCTAATCTCACTATCAACGTTTCCAAGTCGCAGTTTTGTCGACCTCCTTTGAAATTTTTGAGTTATCTTGTCGATAAACAAGGGTTAAAAACTGATCCTGAAAAGGTCGACACCATTTTAAATTATCCGGTACCTACAACTACTACGTTATTATATTAAAGGAGCTTTAATATCTACCTCCGTACTGGCTAGCCTGGACTTTTCTAAACCTTTCATTGTAATGTGGGAAGCTTCGGATCATACTATTGGTGCGGTTTTACCATATTTCAGGATGCAGATGGTTTAGAATAACCTACCGCATATTATAGTGAAACTTTGAATAACTTTCAAAGGAAGTAGAGCACCACGGAAGAAGAACTGTTAAGTGTTCTCTATGGTATAGAGAAATTTCGGTGTTATGTCGAGGGAACCAATTTTACGGCTATTTCTGATCATCTCTATTGTGGCTTAATTTTATGAGGAATCCGTTGCCTCGATTGTCTAGGTGATGTCCAAATTACCTCTTAAAAGTTTGAAAACCTTATCCAAGAATACTTTGTCCAGAATATAACGCCTAAAATCATCCCTAAGTTAATTCCGCAGAACGTCTTAGTACTATCACACCAGCTAATTGGTCATACATCCACGATAATCACAAACTTTGGGACAAAAATTTCTTCAAAATAGCACAAGCTATTAGCAGTACATGAAGTGACCAAGCTCTCACCCTTTTTTATGGTTTTTTGTAATGTTGCTGTCACGCCCGTCTCTTTGATTTATTCGGTCATAGTTTGGGAAATTTTCATGTTCAAGTCGTTTTGTTGTATGATCCATTGAATCATGTTACTGTAGTAGGATGACCATATGTGAATTCAATTTTGTCTCTTCCTTCTATTAGATTCTTTTTTCCGATCGAGAAGAGTGATGACTTTCTTTACTTGCATTGGTTTCTTGCTCGTGTGACACTTATCTATGAGTACTCGGTTTGTTTGATCTACTCAGATTTCGGATTGATGCATGAGCCCATTCAAAATTTACCGTTCAGATGGTGCTAACCGTTTCGTTGTGAGTATGGGAACGATTATCTTTAAGTTAAGAGAAGCGAATTAATTACTCTCCTTACATATGGTTTATGTGATTATATTTTTTTCTGGGTGATGAGACATACGCCATTTTAACTCCCTTCGTGTATGCCCTCAATATGAATTGAATATCTCCAGAAATCAAACTATGACTCCTTCAACCAGGGAATATTACATTCGACAATATCTTACCGTTTTACCGATCATGACCGTTTTCGTAATAGTTGGCTTGATGGCGCCCTTGTTTTTTTCCTTTAACCTTTATTACCTGAATGATACTATTGAGTTTAGGTTCAGCAGTATCTTACGTTTATGTAATGTTTCATTTGAAATGTAATTTATTGATTCTTACCGAATTGTAATTCGACTTTTATATATGGGTAGATAATTGCTTACTTTTTTTTATCTTATTTTACCTCGTACGTATATACCCGGTGCGTCCTTTCTGGAATTGATAGGGTACCCCGAAGTAACTTGATAGGATGCTGAGAAGCGATATGCGACACTGATGAGCTCCTAATATGGGTAAAACCGCAGTCTGCCGCTTCGTTTCTCGGCATCCTGCTTAGTTGAACTATTGTGGCTCTTGGGGGCTGCGTGCATGGCGAGCAGATTTGGGAACTAGCTCTTGACAGGAAGGATTATTCATTGATCTACGGATTTTTCAATAATTCTTCTTAACTCAAGTTTACATATGCAGACTCCTCGCGAAGTTTATCGCAGAAGATATTTGTCCCATCAAATATTTAACGACGGAAGGTTTTATCTCGGAAACAGAGGCTTAGAGCACTATTTCAGCGGAATTATTTCACTCGTTTTCTACCGTTGATGTGATTCACGGAACTGCGAAAGATGTATCCCAAATGTTAGAATTTTTAACGTTCCCGCATCTGTTTGTTATTGTTCGTATCTTTCTCGAAGTCCGGTAGCCGGTTAGCCGTGTTGGCCCATAGAGGGTGAATCTCGTACGTATGTACGAGGTGCGTCCTTTCTGGAATTGATAGGGTACCTCGATGTAACTTGATAGGATGATGAGAAGCGATATGCGACACTGCTTAGCTCCTAATAAGGGCGAAACTTCAGTCTGTCGCTTTGTTGCTCGGCATCCTGCTTAGTTTCACTATTGTGGCTCTTGGGGGCTGCGTGCATGGCAGGCAGATTTGGGAACTAGCTCTTGTCAGGAAGGATTATTCATTGATCTATGGATTTTTGAATAACTCTTCTTGTCTTAAATTTACATAAGTAGACTCCTCGCGAAGTTTATCGCGGAAGATATTTGTTCCAACAAATATTTACCGACGGGAGGTTTTATCTCGGAAACAGAGGCTCAGAGCACTATTGCAGCGGGATAATTTCGCCCGTTTTCTACCTTTGGTGTGATTTACGGAACGGCGATAGATGTCTTCCAAATGTTATAATTTTTAACGTTCCCACATCTGTTCGTTATTGTTCATATCTTTCTAGAAGCCCGGTAGCGGGTTCGCCGTGTCGGTCCATAGAGGGCGACTCTCGTACGTATGTACGAGGTGCGTCCTTTCTGAAATTGATAGGGTACCCCGATGTAACTTGATAGAATGTTGAGACGCGATATGCGACACCTATGAGCTCCTAACAAGGGTGGAACTGCAGTTTGCCGCTTCGTTTCTCGGCATCCTGCTTTGTTGCACTATTGTGGCTCTTGGATTTTGCGTGCATGGCAGGCAGATTTGGGAACTAGCTCTTGTCAGGAAGGATTATTCATTGATCTACGGATTTTTGAATAATTCTTCTTGTCTCAAGTTGACTAATGTAGACTCCTCGCAAAGTTGATCTATATATATATATATATATATATATATATATATATATATATATATATATATATATATATATATATATATATATATATATATGCAGATTAGATTTTTTAAACAAACTTATAATTTGCAGAGTGTTTCTAACTGTTTTGGCCCAGAGCCATCATCAGAAAACATTCATCTCTGCACAATTGTTATCTTAAACAAATATCATAATCTCAGTAAAACACATAATACAATTCCTACGTTAAAAGCTATTCACCTTACACATTCTCTCTTGACATCATTATCATCACTGGTAAAACAAAAACAATAGGAAAGACAACCATAACAAGCAATAACAATTAATATTTGAGTATAGCTGGTTGCAGCAACCTATTGAAGGGTGTATTCAAATTATCAGATTACTGTAGACATTCATAAATCCATCAACGTCAGCTCTTGAATTCACTGTCTTAGGTTCTTTTTGGATTTCGATCATTTCTAGAATGTTCCTCTTAAAGTCATTGCTTTCAGATGCAAGAACTCGTACATCAGTAAAATTACATTTATGTAGTTGTTCAATGTTATGTTTTGCTAGGGCGGTACTTATTTTATTAGATCTAACGGAGTAGTCGTGTTGCTATATTCTTCTAGGCAAGTATTGTTCAGTATTACCGATATAGCTCGCTGCACAGTCCTGACAATTAACCATGTAAATACAGTGTGTTTTGTTCTCATGTTTCACCCTTGGCCTTTGAGTGGTGAAAATTTTTTTGCAGTAGTTGTTAGGTTTGTGTCCAATGTTGATGTTGTAATTTTCTAGGCATCTATCAATTTGTTGTGACATTCCGGGTGTATAGTGAGGCCGATGTATTTGAAATCTATTCTTTCTTTTTTCCTTTGTTCTGTTTTGTATATTTCATGTATTCTTTTCTTTATGAGTGATTCAAAAAAACTAGGTGGCAACGCGTTTCTCTGTAGTACGTTCTTCAATTTCCTCATATTTTTTGTTCTAAATTCAGAATGTGATAGTTTGATGGCTCTACCAACCAGGCTATTGATAACGCCTTTTTTGTATCGGTTTGGTACAATTGATTCAAAATTTAGGTATCTACCACTCCATGTCGATTTCTGATACCAATGTGTATATATTTTTCCTGTATCGTCGTGATTGTATATCGAGGAAATTGATTGTTTTATCTTTTTCGATTTCATTGGTACATTGAATTTTTTTGTGATATGAATTGAAGATTTTGGTTATTTCGTTTATTTTGTCGTGAGGAATACATGCTATACAGTCATCTACATACCGTTTGAAAAACTGCACTTTGATTGTGATCTTTGAAAGTATTTGACATTCAAGGTCTTCCAATACTAAATTTGCAATTGCTGCAGATATGGGTGAACCCATCGGTGTTCCGAAAATTTGCGTGAATATCCCAGACTCGAAAACAAAATATGTGGATTCCAAGCAAAGTTTAGTTGCTTTAATAAATTCGTCTTGAGGTAGTTCAGTGAAATCTGTGAGATTTTGCCATTTTTCACGGATGATATCTAAGGCTAATTTACAAGGAACATTTGTAAATAAGAAAATTACGTCTAACGATATTAACATAAAACCTGTTGGAATAATTAGATCTTTCATGAAACTATGGAAATGCCAGGAATCTTTTATGTAATAGTCATTTTTGCCAAGTGTGTTCGTTTATTATCGTGTTTGAAAGGTATTGTGCTAGGTTATACGTGGGTGAATGAATATTTCTAACAATGGGTCTCAAAGGGATTGATCTTTTATGTAATTTAGGTAACCCATAAATGAAGGGAGCCCTTCCGTTGTGACAAATCAATTTTTTTTTTCAATTCTTCATTTATATAGTTTTTATTTAACCTGTTGTCAATCTTTTTGTGCATTTCGAGTTGTATTTTATTTGTAGGATCAAGTTTTTCTTTTTTGTAGGTTGATGTATCTTTGAGCATGCTTTTCATTTTGAAGTTATAGTCCTTCTTGTTCATAAGTACTGTTCTGTTTGTTTTGTCGGCTTTTAAAATGTAAAAGTTTGGATTTTGTTTGACGAATTTCTTAGTTCTTTCAATGAGTGTATGTTTCTATTTTTCTTGAAAACTTTTTTATCCTTATTTTTGTATTTACGGTTAATACAGATTTTACTTCTTATTTCGGTTTTTATCTCTTCAGCATCATTACAAATTGCTGCTTCAATGGATGCAATTATATCGCCTTATAATTGGTTGTTTTTTGTATTACCGAAAATTTGTTTCCAAGTCCAAATATTTGTTTCACGCTGAAAGGAATTTTTATCTGAGTGAGATTAGTTATCCATTCGGTTGGTATTTTTGTTTGTTTCTGAGCATCTTTTTCAAGTAAGAATTCAATCTTTTTACGATGATTTAATTTGACTTTTCTGAAACTTTCGTTATAAATCTTTGTTTGTTCACTCAAAACAGCTTCACTAATATGTTCAGGAAATTGACTGTTAATTTGCCTTTTAGTGCTGGCAATTTGTTTGTCTAGATTATATATTTGGCTATATGTGTTGCGGATGCACAAGTTTAAACATTTCATAAAGAACAGTTGGAGGAAACTGAGGTACTTAGGTTTTTATTTATCAATGAAAATACTCACTTTTGGCTTGACGTTGAGGAATTTAGGTACAATCTTAAATTTTTTACGTCTCGGAAGAAAGATTCACTTCTTTTCCCCCTTAGCTATCTTCTGCTGTAGATATTTATGTAATAGTCATTCTTTCCAAGTGTATTTGAGAGTTATTGTGGTTGGTTATACGTGGGTGAATAAATATTACTAACAATGGGTCTAAATAGATTGCTGCAACCAGTTATACTCAAATATAAATTGTTAGTGCCTGTTATTGTTGTCTTGCTTTTTGTTTTCGTTTTACCAGTGATGATAATGATGTCAAGAGAGAATGTGTTGGATGTATAGCTTTTGACGTAAGAATTGTATTATGTGTGTAACTGAGATTATGATTATTGTTTTAGATAATAATTGTGCAGAGTTTAATGTTTTCTCATGATGGCCCTGTGCCGAAACTCTTAAATACACTCTGCAAATTATAAGTTTTTAAACTCAAACACTTTCTATTCTCTTAACCCCGATTCCCCAGTAAAAACATTTATTTATTTTTGAAGAAAGGGTTAGCAAATAAAATTCAACTTAATCTCTCTCTCTCTCTCTCTCTCTCTATATATATATATATATATATATATATATATATATATATATATATATATATATATATATATATATATATATATATATATATATATATATATATAGTAGCAGTAGTAACCCTTGAAGGGTTCTATAGCTCTAAAAAACATCATTGCATGCTTCTTCGGCCAGAGAGGATGAATACTTTTTCCTTTTGTTTTCTCATTGGCCAAAGATAGCTTTATTGATGAATTGAAATAGATTATCCTCATGTTATACAGGACAGACTATATATATATATATATATATATATATATATATATATATATATATATATATATATATATATATATATATATATATATATATATATATATATATATGGGACAAATATCTTCCACGACAAACTTCATGAGAGTCTACATATGCAATATATAAATGCAACAGTATTTCGGTGATGGTTCATTTGAAATCGACTGAGTTTGCAATATATATATATATATATATATATATATATATATATATATATATATATATATATATATATATATATATACTCATTAAAGTTAAGCTTAGTAACCCTTAAAATGTTCTATAGCTCGAAAAAACATCATTGCATGCTTCTTCGGCCACAGAGGATGAATACTTTTTCCTTTTTTTTTCTCATTGGCCAGGGATAGCTTTATTGATGAATTGAAATAGATTATCCTCATGTTATACAGGACAGACTATATATATATATATATATATATATATATATATATATATATATATATATATAAATATATATGATGAGACAAATATCTTCCACGACAAACTTCATGAGGAGTCTACATATGCAATATATAAATGCAACAGTATTTCGGTGATGGTTCATTTGAAATCGACTGAGTTTGCAATCACACACATATATATATATATATATATATATATATATATATATATATATATATATATATATATATATATATATATATATATATATATATAGATATATATATATATATATATATATATATATATACTCTTAAAGGCTTTCTTAAAAGGTTCTATAGCTCTAAAAAACATCATTGCATGCTTTTTCGGCCACAGAGGATGAATACTTTTTCCTTTTTTTTTTCCCATTGGCCAGGGATAGCTTCATTGATGAATTGAAATAGATTATCCTCATGTTATACAGGAGTGACTCAAAAAATTATTGAATATTGTAATTTTGAAAATATCGTATCCTGAATGTTTCAAATGGAACACCCTGTATTGTATTATTCATGTCAACGCATAAAATATTGTGCTATATTTTTCAGAAGTTATCTTATCTTCATCTTCGATCAATTTCGAAATATTCGATTATTTGTAAAAATTTTTATGAAAATTCTACAAATCGTATCAAACTCATCAACATGTATCATTATTCGCACAGTTTTTTTTGTAATGATTCGAGTAGTAAAAATTGAAACCTAAACAAGATAATTCTCTAACGAATGATAAAATCAAGATGATTAAAACGCAAATCGAGGTATGTGTTACATTTTTTTTATTTGTGCCTTCTGTCAGGTGTCCTGACATATCGTATTCTGCAGTTTACATGGTGAACTTATCAGTGTTTCATTATTGAACATTGTTAAAGTGAGTTTTGAACCCAATTTTCTCAATTGACTGCAATGAAGTTCTCCAAAGAAGAAATGATTGATATGATTTTTATTCTGGGTGAGTGTCATAGAAATTTTTGTTGGCAAGTAGAGTTTATGCACAAAGGTTTCCTGATAAGATGCTCTGAAAAACTTCTAATTAGATTTATCGAAACAGGTAATATCGCTCACAATAAACATGAAAAACTAAAAACTGTTACAGCTAAAGACAACCAGTTATCAGTTTTGTTGACAGTGACAGGGGACCCATATGAAAGCCAAAGAGAGATTTCTCAGTTAACAGATATAAGTCAAACTTCCGTCCAAAGAATCTTGAAAGTTAACAGCTTTCATGCATATTATGTACAGCTGTACCAGGAACTGAACAATCAAGACTTTGAAAAAAGAATCAATTTTTGCAATTGGGCGAGTGACAAAGTAGCGGAAAATCCAAATATGTTTAGTAGAGTTCTTTTTTTCGGAAGAGGCAACTTTCACAAGAATAGGCTTGTTAACAGGCACAACTTTCATTATTACGATACGGAAAATCCACATCTCATGAGAATACTAGATCACGAATATCGTTGGTCCTTGAATGTATGGGCCTCTATAGTAGATGGATATCTAATCAGGCCGCACTTTTACGACGGGCACCTCAATAGTGAAATGTATTTAGATTTTTTGCAAAATCATCTACCAATGTTACTTGCCGATGAACCAGAGCATATAAGACAAGATTTGTGGTTTCAACAGGATGGAGCACCGGCACATTACTCACATCAGATTAGGGAGCATTTGAAACATGTATTTATAGACAAATGGATAGCACGTGGTGGTCCTGTTAGATGGTCAGCTAGGTCTCCGGACCTTACAAATCTAGATTTTTTTTTGTGAGATTATATTAAGGGTATCGTTTACCAGATTCTTTCTACAACACAGTTGGATATGAGACAGAGAATAGTCGACGCCTTTCAGTCAGTTAATCCGTAAATGTTGTCGAGAGTTCAACGGTCTTTCCTCAGAAGGATTGAGTTGTGTCTACAAAGAAACGGGCAACATTTCGAACACTTATTGAAACAGTTCAACACCTTGTAGATTATCTCACCAAAAACCAATCGATTACTTATTTCATACACGACTACCTTAAAATATCTCCATTTCTCTGATCAAGTATAATGAGATGTACTAATAAACTCTTCTTTCGCAACCTTTGATTTTAATAATTTAGTTTATTTTTTTATTACGAAAATGGTTGAAGATAAAGATAAGGTTAATTCTGCAATAATATGGCACAATATTTTATGCTTTGACAAGAATGATAAAACAGGATGTTCCATTTTAAAAAATCAAGATATGATATTTTCAAAATTACAATATTCAATAATTTTTTTGAGTCACTACTGTATGAAATGAGGATTATCTATTTCAATTCATCGATGAAGCTATCCTTGGGCAATAAGAAAACGAAAGCAGAAAAGTATTCATCCTCTCTAGCCGAAGGAGCATGCGATGATGTGAGAGCCTATTTTCATGAATGTTTACAGAAAAAAAATATTGGGACGAAACTACTCACCAAACAATTTTATTACTTGAGGACATTATAGCAGAGTTATGGAAGCTCTTGAATCTTCATTAAAAAAGTGGTCTTCCAATCTGAAAAAACCTCCCAAGATTTTTTTATAGAAAATTGGGACACCCTGTTTACTTCAAATTAAATTGCTGAAGTAGATATTCACTTTCTAAATACAATACCATTCGAACAAAAATGAAATCTCCAAGAGTGTACGAGCTACAGAGCACCGCGCCACTGGTGAATCACCCAGTTGATATAGGGCATCCCGAGTTGAGTGGCCTATTGCTATTGTTCTGAAATTTCGGTAGTTGATTCAGATGGTCTGAAAGTGTATTTGTAAAATACTCTCACTCCAATGGCACTTCCGTTTGTAACGGAAATGCATACCTACTTTGTTATTTAATATAAAACACCCTGTATGTTGATCACTGGTTCAATAACACTTGTTATTTCAATTACAGTAACGGCTAACACATAAGTCTAGCATATTTTGTTGATGAAATATCCTAGTTTTATTCGAAAATTATCGATTTTTTGCGTTTTGAAAAAATTGATATATGTCGAGAACGGCGTGAGCTATCAAAATAATGAAAGTTGTTTTGCAAACAGGAAACCATGCGGGACATAACTCATATTCGACTGAATCTCAGTCAGTATAGAGTGATTTTTTTTTTCCGCCTCTCATGTCGAAACAAAGAAATATCAAAAACTACTTTTTTTCAATTCATTAGATTTGCCGTAAAATCTAAATGAAGTTTCCTCACATACCCTGTACTGGAGATTTCAAGTTTTCAAGTTATGGCAAAAAAATTACTATCATATACCTACCCAAAGTTGGAAAAGGCTGCTTAGATTCCTACACGTGCATAGACAGTTGCCAGATCATTAAGAAATAATTGTCCTCTTGTCATTGAATGATTGATAAATTGAGAGAGAAAAATGCGAAACTGAAGTTGTCGAATTTTCAAAGTCAATTTGAAAGATATCAAAACGAATGAAACTTTATTTTCCTGAATTTCATTATAATTGTTCAAAGTGATGACCATTTACTTCTAGACATAATTCTACTCGACGCATGAAACCCTGTGATGTGGCTCGCCTCAGTTCCTCCATATCCAACTGCGTAAAAGCATTTTGCAGTCCAATAAGCAGAGCATTACTTGAAGTCATTGGACAGAATTAATTTCATCTTTCAGCCATCCCCAAAGATAAGAATTCATAGGTATTAGATCAGGTGACCTTGGAGGCCACAAAGACGTCCAATCCATCTATCTTCAAAGATATCAGTTAAAGTTTGATAATTTCTATTTGTGCCCTGAGCTGGCGCTCCATCGAGTTGGTACCAACAACGCCTTGATTCTGCTACTGATAAAGAAAGTGTCAACGAAGTCACTCACTACGGTCCTCAAAATCTCCATATAAAGTTCACTATTTGAGTTTTCATCATACACAAAATACGAAAAACTGTCCTTCGAAAGTGCAAACACAATAAAACTAAATTTATTTTGAAGATTTCTTTTCCTTATAATATGAAGATTTTGGTTGGCCCAGAAGTGTGAGTTTTTTCGTTTAAAAACCGAAAACATTAGAAAATTGGGCCTAATCCGTCCTGATAATCCTTTTGAGAAAATCGGGATCCTTTTGTGTTCTGAGAAGAAGGATCTCACACAGTTCCATTCGAATCTGTGGATCGCCAGCTTGTAGAGTTTGGACCAATGAAAATTTATAAGGGTGCAGTTCATGTTTTTTTAGAATTCTGTTACTACTTCTATGAAGTAAATTCAGATCATGCTCGGCTATTTTCCTTTTCCAGATTTAGCAATCAAAGGGAATAGGCTCGATTACGATATACATGACATAAATTTCCTAACTATCCTACATGTATTAAGAATTACAGCTTTTTGCATTTCTATATAAGTATTCTTATGCAATTCTAATTTCTTAAGGCTATCATGCAAAATTTTGGGTATTAAACCAGTCGAGAATACGATGACAGGAACAATATCTATTTTATCGAGGTGCCACATCTGCTTGATCTCAATAGAATGGTCTGTGTATTTGGACTTTTTCTCCTGGAACTTGTTCAGCACGTTGTTATTATTCGGTATGGCGACATCCACCAGCACTGCTGTGCTGGCTCTCTTATCATACACCATATGTCCGGCCTATTATTCGTCACCATTCTGTCAGTGATAACAGGCCTATCGTAGTATAATCTGATAGAGTCATTTTCCAGTACGGGCGCAGGCTGATACTTGTAATATGGCTGGAAGGTATTCAGAAGTCCGTACTTGTGTGCAAGTTTCTGGTGGATAATGTTGCACACTTGATTATGCTTGTGAAGATACTCCATATTGGCCAGTTGTTCGCATCCGGACGTAATATGCTGTATAGTCTCCGATCTTATATGGCTTTTTCTGCACTTATCTGTTTGTAATGTTCCGTCCTTCAATATAAATTTTTTGTAATTGTTTGTAGCGATCACTTGGTCTTGGATGGCCATAAGAAATCCCTCTGCTTCTGCGAACAATTCTCGTTTCATCAACCATTTGTTGGAGGCTTCCTTGTCGATGTGTGGTTGATTAATCTCATGGTGATGTCGTCCATGCAATTCTTTTCTTGACCATTGCTCTTGTTTTTCAGTATCTGATAGGAACGGTAGATTCAGCAGGTCATCTCTGGTAGCAAGATTTAGTGGTGTATATCCCCTATCAGCCAACGATACCACTCTATGGAGGTCAGAAGTGACAGCTTTTGCAGAAAAGAATTCTCTGAGATTTTTTATCTGTTCGGTGTGTAAATTGACAACATCTATTAATCCGCGTCCTCCTTCTTTCCGCTTCAAAGTTGTTCGTATCACAGACGATTTTGGATGATGATTGTTGTACTTTGTCAGCATCGTTCGGGTCTGCCTTTGAATATCATCCAGTTCTGTATTAGTCCATCTGATTATTCCAAATGAGTAAAGCAACACTGGAATGGCGTAGGTGTTAATTGCCTTGACTAGATTCCCCGAGTTCAACATCGATTTCAGCACAGACTTCAGACGCTGACTGTAACGAATCATCTCCTTTAATTGTTTTTGGTCTAGCAATGTGGCTTGTTGGTATCCCAGATATTTGTATGTTTCGCCATCTCTCATGCACTGTATAATATCACCGTTTGGAAGTTGTGTTTCACTATCTATGACTTTTCCTCTTTGAATGTTCAGGGTCTCACATTTTTCAATCCCGAATTTCATATGAACATCTGCCGAGAACTCACTGACAGTTTTCAGCAAATCATCCAATTGCTTCTTGTTCGAAGCATATAATTTGATGTCATCCATATACAGCAGGTGCGAGATTGTATGATAATTCCTTTCTGCTTTTATCCTAAATCCGTATCCTGTTCTATTGAGCATTGAGGACAATGGGTTCATTGCCAAACAGAACCATAGTGGACTCAAAGAGTCTCCTTGAAAAATTCCACGACGTATGGGTATCTCGTCGGTTTTAATTGATTTATTGTTCATGTTGACCTGCAGAGACGTGCGCCAGTGTGTCATTGTTGTCTTCCAGAACTCTACCAGGGCTGGGTGAATTTTGTATATCTGCAATACTTCAACAAGCCACGAATGGGCGGTACTATCTCGATAATCGAGAAAAGCTGAATGAACATTCCGATGCGCTACGTGTGCCTGTTTCATTATCACAGAATCGATGATGAGTTGTTCCTTGCACCCGTGGTGTTCCTTTCTGCATCCTTTCTGCTCCTCAGCTAAAATATTGTTGTCGCCAAGGTATATTCGATTGGATATGCATGAGGTGAGTATTTTGTAGAGTGTTGGCAGGCAAGTGATTGGCCTATATTGAGACGGATCTTGTGTTCTAACGCTCTTAGGTAGCATATATGTTAAGCCTTGCGTTAGGAAAGTGGGTGTTTTCTTGGGATGTTGAAGAACATACGTGAGCTGTTTCGCTAGGGCTCCATGGAGCTTATCAAACTTCTTGTACCAGTAGTTGTGTATATTATCTATACCTTTGGCCTTCCAATTTTTGGTCGCTCTAACTGCTGTTGTGATTTCTTCCTCCATTATTCCATCGAAGTCCATATGTCTGATATCGAGGCGTTCTTTTTCATTCGTGATTCATTCCGCATCTCTATTGTGTTCTTTAGGGTTCGACCATAGTGATGACCAATAGTCGGTCAAGCACTGTGCGTGAGGTAGTTCTCAGTTATTGTTGGTCGCAGTTTTGTTATTTCCCTATGAAAATTGGCTGCGTTTTGGAGGAACCTTTGGTTTTGGTGTTTCCTTTCAGTACACTTGGCGTATCTTGAAAGCCTCTTTGCTTTTGCTTGGAGTTTTTGTTTCAAAGTGTCCATATACACGTCGATGTGTTGTTTGTGATCAGGGTGTTTCGTGTTCGTACCAATTTTCATATAAATTTTGCGTACATGTGATTTCAAGCGCCTTGAGGGTTTTCTGTTTCTCTGGAATTCTGTGAGGCGACCGATTTCTGCTCTAATATTATCAATATCCTTCTCCAGTCGTTTTGCCATGGTGGTTTTCTGACGCTTTTTGGCTCAGCTTGAATCAGAGTTGTGGAGATTTGTTGTTTGTGAAGTCGAAGAACCGCTACTGCTTCACAGTAAATCAAAGTGTGAATCTTCTCCAAGTTGTTCTGGTCGGTATATTCTTCAAACACTGAGTTTACGCTTGCTAGGATGATATTGGTGTTCTTGTTCGTCTTGAGTTTGGGCAGTTTAGGTCTTTTAGTTGGGTTACTACCACTGAATTCAGTTATTGCTCTGTTGAGTTCTGATCTTGCTAAATACATATATTCGTTCTGCTGATTCGGCTCAGGAGGGCGTTCCATGTTAATATTCGTTTCTGTGGCTTCGATGTTATCTGTAACACTTTCATTGACTCCAGAAGGTATACCGTTATGAGTATCATTTTCGCTGCTGAGTTCCCCTATGACCTCTTCTCGTAAGCTTTGCAGCGTTTCTGAAGAAAGTAGCCTGTTTTTAACGATTGTTCTTCGTTGATCCGAAATTCTCTGCTCGGATATGTGCTGTAATTCAGGATATTTTTCTATGAACGCAAGATGTAACGCGTATCTGTATGATGTCATTTCCGATTCCAAGTTTGTAATCTTGTAATAGGAACGCATAATGAAGGAATTCATTTCTGGAGTCCACTTCATGCGTTTCCTAGGGAGTCCGGCTCTCGTGGTCGTAGGCATAATGGCTTGCGCCTCCGTTGAAACATCAAGAGTTGGTTGGGAGGTGTTGATGTTATTTCCCACTTAGCTTTGTGTTGCAGTATCCCTATTCGATATCACGCTGCTTCCGTTGCTAACCGAGGGAGACTGTGACTCACTTTCCGAACAAGACTCTCTTCCTAAATCTTGAACGCGACAAGAGGTTATGGTGGTACAATGTCGATTCACCCGTTTATTCCTTAAATTATAAATCATTGGATAAGTTGCATTTTATACCTACTGCCAGGTTCAGCTTGGGTACCTCGAGTTCGCTAAGCCCGTACTCAGAAACAATGTTCCTGAGCCCCTGAGGCTAAATATTATTATTTTTATTATTATTAAAAAAAAATTCAAGGCAGAGGACTGGTTCCTAAAATTGAAAAAGGAAATGAATGATGAACAGAGTGCACCAAATCGAGAAAAAAGTAACTAATTATTGAGGCACGAGTCGATGCCACTATCAAAATAACTAACCGACTGGCTTCTCACAACGTCACTTTGAAGTTTGTTCCACATACAGAAAATCTCATTCACTAAAAGGAGTTCTCTCTGTCTGGTAAAGAATTTTTCTCTTACCAACATAAGATGGTGGCCGCGAAGTCGTGGGTCAATGTTCAAATCAAAAAGGGATCTTGAATTAGCAGTCCTGGATGGGACCAACACACGACTTAAAGATAGTTACAGAAGTTGGGAGGGATAAAAAATTAAGATATTTAGGTAGAAGGTACAACAGGATATTGGCACACCCGCTGACACCAATAATGAGCTCAGACCATATTAGATCAAAAGCTACATCGTGATCGATGTGCGATGGTACAGCACCGAGGTGACCACCATCGATAAAGGATTGAGCGGAGGGATTATTGTGTCCTATTTGCAGCACGATGCACTCGTCCACAGGTAGTAGCCAGTCACCGCTCCACTGCGATATTGCTTGACCCTGGAGAGAAATCGAATCGTTCAGCGGATTAGCTTATAAGTTGGTGTCACCTGCGTTAAAGAATTTGCTTGTTACCAATAGGAATAATAAACAGAGTGGACCAGGACAGACCCTCATGGGACACCACTTATGACTAGTTTGTCGGAGAAGATTATGGGACCAAGTCTTACTGAGAAGGTTCGACCCGACAAATAATCGCTTATCCACAGGAGAAGACCACCTCGTATACCCACGTGATCGATTTTGTGAAGCAGCCGATTATGAGTGACTATCCAAATCTTTAGCAGAGTCAAGGCATATAACATCGGTTGACATTTCGCCGACCTAACATAGTGTCAAATTATTCAGAAAACTCAGAGGATTAGTGGTAGTGGATCTTCCTCTATTACAAAACCATGCTGTTCAGTAGGTATAGTGGAGTTGTTAGTTAGGATTCCGACATTTTCTCGACAATGCAGAACTCCATTACATTCAAAGTGACAAAAAGGAAAGTGATCAGCCTATAATTGAGAGGTTCGAGTTTATTTTCGTTTTTTCAGATTTCTGATGATTTTTTCTATGTCAAAGGTAGCTATGATTTGCGGAAAGATAATCATTGATTTAAGTCTCGAAGATGTTTTTTCACCATTTCAAGAGTGAATTCAATATCTATGAAGCTATTAATACAGTGACGTTTCAAAATTGATGGAAACTGATCATTACCAGGTTCGAGTAATCAGGTTTAGGTATTCAACAGGTTCCCTATACGCTTGGATTTCCAGTGACCCCATTATTAAACAATAGGATTCTGATCGGAAGGCCTTCGTGTCCGACTAACTGGAGATATTCCCTCGTATGAAGAGTGCCATCATCAAGTAACTAAGCTAACGTGTTTCTGAATTAGATTCATAGTTTTTATTTCGCTAACAGAACCGAATTTTATACGTGACTCAATAACAAAATCGAAGAAAAGTTTGATTTCTCTAATTGAATACACCTTTTTTGCCTCTTTGATGGGGCGATTTTATAAGAAATTATATTTTCAACCTGTAATTTTGGCGTTAGAAAACCCACACACTGCAATCGAAAATCTACTCAGATTTCAGTGAAGATTTAATTGGAATTATTGAAAATGATAATAATGAAAGATAATTATTATAGGGAATTAGAAATTTACGAGGAATAAGGTTAGTGGTGTACTGACAAAATGTTCCGGAAAATAAATGAGAGTATGACACCGAGAAAAATATCCCCCTTAAATGCAACAGAATATGTACTCATGTAGACAATTCAAAGTAACCCAAGACTCAAATTTGAGCCCCAAAGTTAATTACTATGAAATAAATTTTTTTCGAAACACTCTCGGAAACGAAACATTTCTGGATATGAAAGTAGTTGCCAATTTCATATTTTTAGAAGAATTATTTCCAGTTTAGCTCCAGTTCCGGAAAACCGAATTAATCTTTCGAGCAAAATTTTTTCCTTCAACAACTGCTCGCTGAAGTTGCTTTATCATAATTCGATTGCAGAAACAGATAGTGGGTTGTTATTAAATATTATCACTTTAAATAATTGCCATCATTGAAGTCGAAAGAAAAATATTAAACGTCAATCCATCTATAAGTATAGGATGAAATCTGAATGAATTATAAATGAAACTCTATAGTGAATAAGGTTATGACATGTTTGAAAAATAATTTCAGGAAAATCATCAACATGAAAATACTTTTTATCTTATTTGAGTAACTGCTATGAGTTGTTAGTTGCTGAGAAATGAAGAGCTTACTTGTGGCCAATTTCATGGGCGACTACATAAACACTTTCAAAATGTCTGCCTTCGTTTACTGTGCAACTACTAGTTGCAGTACACATTCCTGCTACTGGAGCCAAACCTGAAAATGACAAACAAATTATAGTACAAATATTACTACATTTTTAGGGTTCCATTCTCCAAAGGAAACAAGGAACCCTTATAGGATCATTTTGTTGTCTGTCTGAATAACCTCGTCGATTAGAACTCCGAAAAAATATTACATTCAAGTCAACGTAATCCAAAGATATGGCAGTTTATGTTGCATTTAACGGCATATTTTGACACAGTCAAATGGATCGAAATCTATAGAGCACTTCCCGTAGATTTAGGAACCTGAAATTTGGTGAGGAGCAGTGTGCTGTAGTACAGATATGGGAGAATTGAAATTTTGTAGGTACATCACGAATCAAATTTTTTTTTTGGTATAATGAAATTATCAACCTTTCCCTGAGAAACGAATGCAGGTTTCGAATTAAAATTGGTACCAGATACTCAGGTCTGCATTCTCTTCGATCTATTAAAATCATTTCAATCAGTGCCATTGGAAAATACGCCCGTTCATGTTGCTTTCTGCTAAGCATTTTACACTAAATAACAAATGAAAAACTATAGGCAACTTTGCGTTGACCTAAAAACATGAAACTTTTTCACGAGCAAAAGATTTTGCTCGTGAAAAAATTTCATGTTTTTAGGTTAGATTTCGTGGATACAGCTAAAAACTGAAATGATAATGATGTAATGATCAAATTCACCAATTTCGAAGAAATACGTTGAGGTTGCGAATTGAAATCGATACATGATATTCAGATCAGTAATACATTGATCTGTAAAAAAAAAACAGACATTTAAATCGTGAAAAACAGCTATTTATGTCGCATTCTATAGTAAACTTTCTCCATAGTAAGAAAATCAAAAGATATATGGCATATTCCGTTCCTCATGAACCATGAAATTTTGCAAGAAGCGATGTCGTTTATCTCAAATGAAAGAAGGAATACGAAAACTGTAGATTTGAAGTTGCATCATAAGAAATGCGCATATTTTCAGGGTCAGGTTGGAGTATAAGTTGAAATTAATTAATCATTCCTGTTGTCATCAAATCATGAAATGCTTCAAGAAGAAATGTTTCAAAGCATAACACGGTAGAAATTTTTTTTAATAAATTACGAATTGAAAGAATTTAAGAAACAATGTTTCTACGAATGTCAGCAGATATCTCATGATATACATGCGGTGCTTTTGATTCTCAGTATATTAGAAAGTTTTGGGTACAATATTTATCAATTTTTTTAGGATTTTTATAGGAAAGTACGTATGAAATGGCATACACGAACAAAATGACACATTCATAATATTTCAAATTCTGCCGCGTCCAGCGGTCAGTAGATTACTATATCACGTGACCCTACCGGCTCTCATACCAACCTGTCAACTCGGGAAACCGGGCTTGTCTTGAGTTTGGATGTCATGACCGACGGCAAATATTGCTAAGATGAGTGTTTTTTCTCATTGAAGGTAGTTTTTTATACTCACATCTTATTTTTCACAGTTTTACCTCGTGTATACATTTACTGCACTCCTTAAGTGTTTATTCTTGTACTTGAATAACTTTTACTTTAAACATAATTTATTTTGCATTTGTTGTTGAATTTAAACTTTTTATAACGCTCTATGAACAAAAAGATATACATAGGTAACGGACAAAATGACATGATATGTACATCAGTTGTCAACTAATTACTTAGGTCTTTAATATCTATTTTCCTTTATATGAAGCAGTTTATTTCGTCACAGATATACCAAAATATCGAGTAATTATAATCGCAAGACTGATTGCCAATCCTGGAATGGTGAATCAATGCGTAAAGGTGTGGAAGCAGTTCGCAACAATAAAATGGGCTGGCATCTGAAACATTCCGAGTGCCACAACTAACTCTCCGACATGCTACGAATGGTAACGAAACTTTGGAGTCCTTTTCCACCTAAAGTGGAAAGAAAATTTGGGGAGCATTTAAAATTACTTGAATCTCGTTTGTTTGGACCGACTGAAGCTTCTGTTCAAGAATTAGCTCATGGGAAGAATGAAACGAACGGTTTTACTTAAAAGTTGAATCCACAAAAACGGAGAGCTGGCAAGAATGGTTGCAAGGATTTTCGAGACGAAATAGAAATATCTCTCTTCGCGAACCTGAATTTCTTCTTGCTTGACTTCTGTATTCTGATTATAGTTCACATTGGAGAATCTCATTCTTGAAAATAAGAACTAGCGTTATGATATAATACAAATTCAACTACTTCTGTACTGTTCTATCGGTGGAAGTACTGAAATTATTTCGGTCGTTCGTAATATCAGCTTTTGAATTATTATGGTGTTATTGTAATAGGGTCCCAATAGATAGATATTAATTGTACATTAGTGAAGAACAGATATAACAAAAATTTTCTATACTGATTATAATTTAAGTGAAAAATAACATATATTTCCTCACCTACGACTTGAGTAGAAATTTTTCCATGTTTTCCTCTGACATATAAGTCTAGACCAGTTAAAATTAAAGCATGATCCCAGTGTTGAGGCTCCTTATCTCCTACCGGGTTTTTTGTTCTCTGCCAGTTGCAGAAATTTGATAAAAATCGATCTATATCTGGAGGCCTAGACAGTCCAGGGGCTTCTTCCTTCAAAATCTCTAAACGCTTTAACACGAAATTCACTGGTCGTCCTAAACTCGGATCATGATACAGTAACTGAACCTAAAACATTTCATGAGACGACTAGAATTGATGAATATTGAGAATATAACAAGTGTTAGTAGTCTTAGTGACGCTACTCAATTTTCAACAATTACATTTGAACCCAAGTATTTGATTTTTTATATGTATTAAAGTATTGACGGCTCAGACATTGTGGCTGGATAAGTGTTATTCGGACTGCTGCAATGATACGAACAGTACTTAAGTAGTTTGCTTTGAAGGTTTCATACATTTCGAATACCAGTGATACAGACCCAAATTCGATAGTATTTTCAGAAAAATTGAAAAAGCTCCTAGGAAACTCGATGAATCGAGAATTGAAGATAGCTTGAAGATGTTCCAAAACAACGTATCAACATTGTGAAGACTTTTTTTTTATTCAGGGAACAATATTCAACCTTCTGAAGAATGTTAAATATCCCTCCCTCAAAAGGAGCTGGTTTCCGATCAGCTCTTCATTGTCAACCAGGATCACACAGTAGTAGTACAGTCTAGTTGGATGTCATGAATAGGAGCAATAGGCAACAGCTCGGTCTCGTTTGATCTCGTCAGTACTGCACATTTATTCATACCATAAGACTACCACCTACTCTCAGTCCAATATAGCGCATCAAGTACATGTATGTGAATGATTACTTATACAGTTTGCGCCCTCCAACAAACTGGCATACAGGCTACTACTACAGCCTCCTGGAAATGATGAGAACAAAGATTAGATCAAACAGGAAAATTCGAGAAGTTCTACTAGTTGTTGAACATATGTGTCACGAGGTCAAACGAGACCAAAACTACCGTCCATTGCCCCTATTCATGACATCCGACCGAACAGTACCACTACTGTGTGGCCCTGATAGGCGGTGATTATGAAGAGTTGATCGGATTACCAGCTTCTTCATGGAGAGATATTTAATATTCTACGGAAAGTTGTATATTGTTCCCTTAGTAAAAGTCTTCAATGTGTTCACACGTATAGCGATCAATTTTCGCATATTATCATTATTGAGGTATTACCATGTGAACTTAGGAGGCTTTCACTCGATGAAAATCTATGATTGAATAAAACAATATCTAATAAGTTTGGGGATTTTCACTAGAAATTAAATGAACCGTGATCCGCTTTAATCCACAGTAGTTTTCTCAGACGATTGAGCATACATGAGTATTCAATATTTATGATGGCAATTCATTTATGAGTGTAAAAGAAGTATAAATAAAAATTCAGAAATTAAAGTCTGTTTGTTTATTGATGATAAGAGTGCTAACCTCCAAATTTTCAACAGATTTGTTATCAAAATAATAGAGAACAGAATAAAGGAAACAATGAAAAACCTCTTTATCAGTGCAATGATATTTCAGTTTGATGACTGTATTGGTACTAAAAGTGGAATCAAAATGAATCCGTTATCTTATCTTTCATCTTTAATCTGCACTAAATAGTGAAATGGTAGTAATCTGGAAAACGGAAAGTATAATAACAATAATTAAGTATTCTGATACTAGAGTGCAAAACTCTATGAATTACTGTTTCCCCATCCTCTGCACTGGCATTTTGGAGTCTCTACTGATTGATTTCCATTTGATCGGCATACTTTTTCTTATAACCATACCTTGTAGGAAAAAGTTATTCTATTAGATTTTCTGAAGAGTTAATGCATCTAAAGAAGTGTGAATAAAACAGAGCGACCAAATCGGTTTCCGAGATTTCAATTTCATATCAGCAGAAACCCTTATTCTATGAATGATTGTAAAACTTTCGAAAGAGAGTAACGTATTACATGGATCAGGGAATTTGGGTACTGTGTTTGGATAGTAAAATTGGAATTCAATTTTACTGGAATAAGCACTATCTAATAAGACATTAAAACAGTACCTAGCTTTAGAAATGGCCAAGACAATAGCACCAGTTTGAATATATTAATATTGGCACCCCAAATAAATCAAGCTAATTTTTACAGAATTATTGTTTTTTGTTTTCAACTCTTTACTCTGCTTATTGATGTGGAGTTTATGAGTCAACGAAGAATATAGTTTGACCCCATAATTCTTGAAAGCTATTCTGCACAGAGCAATATTCAACTTTCTGTGGAATGCTAAATATTCCTCTACGAAGGACCTTGTTCTCTGATCTACTCAATATAATCATCGTCAAATGGGGTCACAAGATAAGTGGTCAGGTGTCATAAATTGGAGCAGCAGACTGCAGTTCACAACATCAAGGTACACCGCAACCTACTCGCATCAATTCGCTATGAAGAATATGCATTTATACAAATATATGGCACTCTCCGACCCTGAAGACTATCAGAGTCACCGGAAAACGATGAAGATGAAGTAGATCAAATGAAGAGAATTTTGAAAGCCAGACTAGTTTGAATAGTCATTGTATTGCTACAAATTCTGCCTAATCGATGCAGAGGTCAAAATCAACCAACGTTTCAGTACTTGATTGGCTATCAAACCAGATGTATATCGTATCTCAATATGAATTATTGTCATATATGCAAACACATTGAGAATGTTGAATATAGTTCACTGAAGGAGCTGGTTCTCTGATATTCTCACCATAATTATCGTAATTCTGGGCCACAATAGTAGTGATACTATGTAGTCGGATATTATGAACAACAGACTGCAGTTTCGTTCTCGTTTGCTTCTGGTCAGTTTTGTATACCCATTGACAAATCATGCTTAACTGCCACCAAATCATATATATTCTTTGAATGGTATTATAAAAATGCATGTGTATACATATGCACCTACCGACACAAAAGATTACCAGGGCCAACGATTCTACGAAGGGTTGAATATAGCTCTCTGATTGAAAGTCTTTAATCTGTTTACACATATAGCGAAAAAAATGGTGACTTATATGAATGCCATAATATTTGGGATAGGATTAAGTGGAGAAACATTGAAAGATACTCTCAATTTTATTTTTTGGTAAGTATTTAGATAGAAACATGATACCTCTGCAACCAAAGATTTTATTGCATTAACGACTCTCTCTGAGAAAACCAACTCTAAACTTCCAGATCGATAGTCAAAAGTTGTTCAATGGCTTAGAACTAAAATTTATGAAAGAGTGGCAATGGTATTAAAAATATAAAGTACCTTCACTGACTCAAAAACTATTAACCCAATTTGATAGTTTCTGGAGGACGTGATAATTTTCAATTCATTCTTGAAAATATACTTCGTATACCGACCACATAATTAAATAATAGACGAAAGTGCATTAGCGGGTTGTATCAAATAATATCATGTGATATATAAATTACGACAGCTCTAAATGACTAATCTTATGTTTGAAAGCATTGTATTTGCTTCTGTGATGAAAAATATAAATATTCCAGTAGTGAGATTTATCACAGAGAATTAAAATTATTCTGTATCACTGAATATTTTGCAATAAAAGAGGGGTGTTGGAAAATTCAGAATAATAAAAAATAATCTAGAATTGATTCGAAAAGAGAAAAAAATAGCATAAGAGACCCAAGAACCAAGAGCACACAATGGCTCAAAAACTTAAGACACTTGTTAGGAAAACTACAGGCCAAACTTCTTTGTGCAGTTGTGATACTAGAAATCATCAATATGAAAGTCTATCTGAACATTAAATGTTTTCATCAATAAAATGAGATGGATACATTGAACTTCATTTCCTTCATCTAGGATAATTGGTTTTCAGATATGGCAATTTACTTTTCTTCTTGTTTTTTTTCGTTTCTTATACTTCTTTAAGTTTCATATTTTTCGAGTTCATATTTATATCTGTCCGCTAGTGGCTATTGATAATTTAGCGGTTGCAACAGAAGAAATAGAGTTTGCCTTGAAGATATAAAAATCATCATAAAGGCATCAAGATTACAATAAATTGATATTTTACTTTTAATTATAGCAATCATACTTCAACTGCAGTGAATCAGAGTGACGAAATGTTAAATGCTAAAAACGCCATTCTTATAGTTAACCGGCTAATGACTCAATCTGCTCACTTTCATATACAAGCTCTACGTCTTCTTACCCAATTTGATTTGATTGACCTTGTTCAAGATATAGGAAGGACCAGCTTCTGGTATAAAGATTAAAACAATAGAATTTGTTGAACAAAATATCACGGCTTCATATTTCCGAAACAAGTAGTTTTTCTGAGTCATTCTATTGAATGAAATGATATGGCGTTTTGAAACAATACTGTAAAACTTACAATTGAAGCGACTTCACCGGTAAATGTTTATAGTCCAGAAATACTGCTGAAAGCGACAGAAAGAAACTATTTGAAAGTGTATCATAATTTTCGTTCGGCAAAATTTCCGGGTTAGTGAGGAGACAGAATTCTCCGGCGTGTCATTAGCCGAAAGGCAGAAATAGAGAACGTTAAAGTAAAAACAAACAAACTAAATAATCTTATATTTTTGCAGGCAGGCGATATCGTGCAGTTAAAGGAAACGTTCTTCCTTTAGAAAATCTATTCAAAGACGATGAACCAAAGATTTCTGAATGATAAAATGGAACACTTTCTCGGGCAGAATTCTTAGCGCCCCCTAGGGTCATGAAATAGAAACCTTTATTTCGACATTTCGTGGCAAAATATTTTGAAATTTTGTTCATCCGGTGCCTTCCACTTGGCATTCTGGACTGAACCTTATTTCATTGATCCCCGTATCATTGATGAAAAGTGATAAATTGATTGATTTAAGAAATTTTTGAAAGAAAGAAAAGAACGTCGCCTAACAGTCATTTTACAATTCGTAGCTTCTTAAATAATTTTACTCACCGCATTTATCATTGCCAAAACAAATCGAATCAGTTCGCGTTCTGTTTGAACAGGAAAATTACTCCTCATATGGTCAAATAAATCCCTGTCAACAAACACAGCTGTTTCCACAAAAACCGGTGCTCCAGGAGGAAAATTTTCCCTTTTCACTCGCTTTTTCTTCACAGTACGGTAACTCTCTTTGGCAGGATAATCTTCGGCAGAAAACTTCTTCAACTTATGGTAACATTCAAAAGACGGTTCTCTGTTTTCTACAGAGTTTCGTTTCTCAATCAAGATATGTGGAACATTAGATCCATTTTTGAATCTTTCTGGTAATGGCTGAATGAGGTAAATGTCATTATTATGGTGGATAACTCTCTCTGCAAAAGAGGAAGTATCTGACAATCACATATATATCTATATATATATATATATATATATATATATATATATATATATATATATATATATATATATATATATATATATATATATATATATATATATATATATATATATATCAAAATGAAATCTTCGTGAGTGTGCGAGCTACATATATATATATATATATATATATATATATATATATATATATATATATATATACACGGTGATTCACCAGGGCGCGGTGCTCTGTAGCTCGTACACTCTTGAAGATTTCATTTTTGTTCGATCAGTTGGCCTAAATCGACTTATTTTGAGCTCAAGAATCTGAGTCGATTTAGGCCAACTTACCTATGATATGGAAAATTTCTTCGTTTAACCCCTAGAGAAAGCCAAATCCAAAGATTTTTTTATTTCTCAAATAATTCGAGAACGACTTGGTCGATAGAAACCATATTCGGTATGTGTAATCAGGTGCGTTATTCACGTTTTTAAGTGATCCACTCGATGACCTTGATGTTTTACAAGTGTCCCTAATAACTCGAACGTGTTTTTAATCAACTATTATTTTTCAACTGTCTGAGTTTGAGCAGAACTGTTTCAGACATTGAATAGCCAGACTAATGATCAAATTTTTTTCTCTTGAGAAATTTTGATATGATGATCGGTTCAATCATAAAAAGAAAGATTTTCAATTTCATGATTTCATTACTTCAACCACCAAGAAAGTCATAAATATCACATATTGACCATGTTTGCTTAGGATTTGTTTCTGTTGTCTGGCAGATTGTCATTTTATCAGGCTTGACAACCTCTTGCTGACAAAATGATGTTTTCTAGGTAGCTAAATCGGATCAAGCAGATAGGAAATTCAATGTTCAGTGGTACAAAATTCGAAGAAAATATTTAATAAGTTTTTCACAATGACTATTTAAAAATATGAAAAGAGGTTTGCCAGTTGGAAATTAAATAAGAAAAAACAAATCACTTCAGAATAATGATTAACTAGTTCACACCCGAAATTTCATTCAACTACAGTAAATGTTCAACAAATTCCACAATTTCGCTGAATACAGGAGAGTTAATCCTCTTAAAAAAATTAAATTGGACCCTTGGCATTACTTCAGGGTCATTTTTGAAGGAGTTGGCCGCATTTAAAATTCTCAGATGTACCTCCTCTCGGTTGTTAATTGGAGAAGAGTAAACTCTAGATTTTCAAAGTACCCAAAGAAATAAGTCGCACGGTGTCAATTCGGGAGATCGTGCTGGTCAACTTGCAGGAGCATCAGCTCTCCTTCCAACGATTCGCATACTGTACGTGTAAGAAGTCGCGAACCGCTAAAGTGAAGTGAGGAGGTGAACCGTCGTGCATAAACCACATTCCTGCAGCAGTATTTATTCTGAATTGATTCTGATGATGTGTACTTGTAAAAGCATGTGGATTTTCGACACTTTACACGTGTTAGTTAGGTTAGTGATGCCAGACCTAGTAAAAGTGCATTCGTCAGTATATAGAATTTTCCTACTGAAGTGGAGATCCTAAGTTCACTTCTCTTGGATGAATCGGCAGAAAGTTAGGCGATTCTCACGATCGTTGGCAAGTAATTACTGAACTTTCTGAATGTGATAAGGGTGAAATAATTGTTCCTTCAAGACATCATAAATCATTTTCTTTAGGAACGACCAACTGCAAACCTAAATGCCGCCCGCTTATTTGTGGGTTTTCCTCAACCATGTCCAAAATTTATTCTTTGCGTTTTACCGTCCTGTTCGCTGACGTCCTCGATCCAAATTCCTTGGCTTGGAGCAACTATTCTAGAGGAGGCGCCACCAGATTTCCAAACGTTTGGTGGTTCGGCACTATACGCGCTTGCACGTCCATTGCCTCGACAAAACCCGTACACCATAATCATATCAACAATTTCGGAGTTACTGTATATCTCCGTGCCTAATAGTGATAAAAAAAAATCAACAAAATACCTAGTTAAGAACTTAAGGAACAACAATTGTTTGTCAAGCCTGAAAAAAAGGCAATCTGCATGACCACAGAAATAAATCCAAAGCCAACATGGTCAAATGTGATATTTTTGACTTGCTAGATGGTTGAAGAAGAAAAATCATGAAATTGAAAAACTGTTTTTTGTGATTAAACTGCTCATCATATCAAAATTTCTCAAGATACAAATAAGTTTGATAATATAATTAGCCTAGCTACTCATTGTCTGAAACAGTTGAAAAATTATGGTAGATTAAAAACACGTTCGAGTTTTTAGGGACACTTGTAAAACGACAAGGTCAATGAGTGGATCACTAAAATACGCACGCGATTACGCATACCAAATATGGTTTCTATCGATCGAGTCGATCTCGAATTATTTGATAAATAAGAAAAACAATATATATATATATATATATATATATATATATATATATATATATATATATATATATATATATATATATATATATATATATATATATTTTGTATTTCCTCAATGTTCTTCCTAATTTATCTGCTACTCCTTTGATATATGGTAAAAGAGTTGTGTTCTTTTGTTCTTCTGTGCATATCATGTTTCGAGCAGTGAGGGTGTCTCTTATAGCTGCTTTTATTGTGTTTTTGTTATATTCATTATTTTCAAGAGCGTTGGTTATTGTAGATAACTTCTTCTCTGTGACTGTCATTTGTGAGTGCTACCGATCTGCTTATGAGCGTTTTGACCACTGATTTTAATTGTGCTGGATAATGGTGTGATGAGGCATGTAAGTATCTATTTGTGTGGGTTGATTTTCTGTATACTGAGAATTGTAAATGTCCGCTTTGTGACTTTGTTAGAGGAGATCCAGATATGGGAGCTGTCTGTTTTATTCTGTTTCAATTGAAAATATTATGTTCGCATGAATTGAATTCAGGTGAGCTGTGACCGCGCTTAGGGATTCTTCACCGTGGGGCCATATGATAAAAATGTCGTCGACGCAACTCAGCCATCTTTTGGGTTTCAGATACAATTTTTGTCGTGCTTGTGTCTCGAAATTTGCCATAAATGAATTAGCAATAGCTGGTGACAAAGGAGATCCCATGGGTGCTTCCGATGTTTGCTTGTAACGTTTGTGTTCATAAGAAAAATATGTAGAATTCAGGCAGTGTTCGGAAAGGAGTACAATGTCTTTATGGAAATATTCCTTGAGTCCCTCTATCGCCTCTTCCCCGGGAACGTTTGATAATAAATACACTATGTCTAGACTTGACATGATATCTGTGGGGTCCAGAATGATATTTTTCGTGAGTTCTATGAAATGTTTCGAATTTTTGACATATGATTCCGTTGTTTATACTTCCGGCTGTAATTGTTTAGCAAGATATCGGGCTAAGTTGTGTGTCGGTGAATTGACTGCGCTAACAATGGGTCTCAACAGGATGTCAGTTTTGTGGATTTTCGGCAAACCATATAGTTTGGGAATTCTAGAGGATTTTTTTCTGGGAATCAGGTCCTTTTTGATCTCCATAGAAATTGACGAACTTTCCATCAGTTTCTTTTTTTTTTCTAGGTAGGTGGTAGGGTCGGTGTTTGTTTCTTTATTACATTCGTCATTCAGGATCTCTGCCATTTTATCTTCGTAATCATTTGTGATCATGATTACTGTAGCGTTAGTGGTAGGGAGTTTGTGGTTTCTTAGAATTTGGGTTGTTAAGTGCCTTATCGTTTGGATGTTTCTATGCTACTAGCGATATCTTCTATTGGGATGTTCTTCGGAGTTATTGCAAAATTGAAACCTTCGGATAATATCGATTTTTCTGTTTCTGACAGGTGGTAGTTTGATGTAATGTGAATCACGTTGGGTTCATGACTTTGTATGATTGTGCGTTCATGACGACTATATTTATTCTGTTGGTCTGTCAGTTTTACGAATTTGTTTTCTAAATTAGTCGTCCTTTCTTCGTAATGCATTTCAGATTCTGAAGATGACAAGGGACAACTTGTCGAAACGTTGCCAAAATCAAATCATAGATACTTCCGTTTAAAATTTAATGTTATATGTTATTGGAAAATCAGCAGTGGGAATGAAAAATACTCTTGTTCCTTCTACTCGATCTTTCGACTTCATCAGAGCGCAACAAAGATATATATATATATATATATATATATATATATATATATATATATATATATATATATATATATATATATATATATATATATATATATATATATATATATATATATATATATATATATATATATATATATATATATATATATATATATATATATATATATATATATATATATATATATATATATATATATATATATATATATATATATATATATATATATATATATATATATATATATATATATATATATCATGAATTCATATATTCATGTTCATGCAATCTCATAATATGTTCAAATCAATAATTCTCGTTTTGGAGGAAGCTAATTATAAAGACAATAATTAATACTCACAATCCCGTCACATATACTCAGTGCGGCTTCTTTTCCTTTAAAGTGGCAGTTTACGTCATCTTCCTGATGATTCATATTATTAGATCTATTAGCGAAACTTTCTATGATTAAAAAATCAGGTGTCACGATATAAGTATTACGGACTAGATCCAATGTAATGTTCTGTAACTTGTGGTGCACTGGAACTGTCAGTCTTATGAAAGAATTGTTTATCTGCTCGAGTTTGGGATAGGTGAGTTCGAATGTTGGATCTGAAATGGAGAAAGATCGATCAGTGTGTAAAGTTTGAACAAAAGAGAGGAATATATCTTGTTCATTAAAATTACAGAAGCAATAAAATTGAAAAGACATATTATATTACCGTTTGGTACACACACATAAAAACAAAATACCTACCCAGTTTTTAATTTATTCATTAAAATGGTTATAAAAAAACGGTAAGACTTGTGACCTCCTTCTCGAAATAGACCACTTGGGGAATATCTCAATTAATTCCTAAAGATAGCTATATAAATTCTTTCAGTAGCGAACTTCTCGAAATACACTACACTACGGTGAATAGCTTAGACCCAGAAACACTCTTATATCCGTACGATTAACCAAATTTTGAACATAGCTTCCTGTCAGTGAGTGTATAAGTATGATCACTGGAGTTGAGCAGCGTCGATACGGATAATACCTGAATGAATACTCACCCTTGATGCTAGGAATCAAGGTGCAATAGATATTTTTCTTTTATTCATTTGTTTAATTGAATGCTTTCATATCTTCCTCTAGAGATTCGGCGAATTTTGAACAGTAGACTACCATATAATTGATGCATGAAGTACTCTGCTGCATTTTGCCGCTGAGCATAGCTGAAAATAGATTTCGTTTGTCTGACAATTCATATTATGGTTGCTCTGTGATCCTATTCTGATCATATTTATTGCAATTTGTAACAATGCGGTCTAGACACTTGAAAAAATGTGTATATATAACGTCGTAAAGATGATCATATTCTATGGACACTGTAGGTGCACTGATATTTCATATTTGGAACAGATAGTATCGTGAAATTTTTCCACTACATTTTCTAATTTACCAGCCATCACGTATCACGAAATTAATTTTCAACTTAATGGCAAACTAGATTTTAATAAACATTGTGTGTTGATAAAAACAACAGGTCATCAAAATTTTCAACGAGAATGTATTGAACTAATGACTTAAAAAAACTGAAATTCAAAAATCTAGAGAATTTAAATTCTAATGTTCCGTACTTCCCCTATCTGCCAAAACGGGCTAGCGCTTCATCATGCATGAACCATGATTGCTCTTTCAGCTATAGTGGTTTTTCTTCTAGAAGAACAGATAATTTCTCGTACAGTGAAATCAAGTATGATTGTTCACCATCGTGAGAGGAAAAAAGGACCTAATAAATGATCATCAATTAACCCAAGTCATGCATTCACAGAAAACTGATGCTGCAAATGAGCTTCAAAGATTCTATGTAAATCTTCATTCCATAAGTGATTATTATGAAAATTTCGTCTACATTGTCTTCCAGTAGTCTTTCACCTACATAAGCTGAAGGGCATACTTTACTTTCGATTTTGTAAATACCAGCTTGTTTGAGTTAATCTGTTTTCTGTTTTGCATTAAAAAGTAAAGATAAGGACCAATTGTTTTATTTTAAGATAAAGTCGGCCGACATAATTGAAACAAGCAAGATGTGTGTGATGTTCGACTTTGTTCTTTGCGTCTAATGACTTTATTCATGAAAGAGGCTGATATATTGTTGCTTGAGGTTATTCTTTCTATGGTATTCATTTCCGTTTCGAAATCTTGAGTTGACAGGAGTATTGTAGAAGCTCTGTGGATCATAGAACTCTACGGGGCGAATGATTATAATGATTGAAAGAGTCCAAGGGGATTGTTCCGTCTGTGAAAGATTTTTCAATAGATATTATGAATTAGGCTATTGTTCGTATTTTTCATAGTAATAATCGAAAGGATTTATGCAGTTATTATTTTCAACTTCAACGGTAAATCTTAAATGAACATTAGTTTCATTGAGAAAGTTCAAAAATATATCTAATTGTCTATTCGATCCATGAAAACCAACCCAAATATTATCAACGTAAAAATTTATCTAAGTTACCTGAAGTATTGTTAATGTAAGATACAGGCCAAGCAGATTTCTCTCTACATTTTGCATGATTGACGGTTCATCAGTAAGAGTCATCAAGCTACATAAAAAAGAGAAAGCTTCTAGGCCGGTAGTATCGTATATTAACCCTATTTCGGGTACTTTAGCCAAATTTAAAACCATAAGTTTATAGAACTCACGAACTTAGCCTCACAACATACCATTTCAAGTTCTAACCACCTTGTACAAAAACTCTCCTTACTCAAAATCAGGCATAACTTTTAGCTTGATTTATTTAATGTAAAAATCATGTACTCAAACAATGTCTACCTTGAGTTTTAGATATTTTCATGAAAACCAACATATTTCCACATACCTCCTCAAAATTTTGCAACCTATCAAAAACATTTTTCGGCTACTTAGGAGACAATTTACTCGAAAACGTTAAAAAAATTTTATTTTTCAGGTAAGTGCTGACAGCAAGTAGCCAATTAGGTAACGTTCTAAAAAAAATAGGATAAATACGCGATTTGATTTCGAGGTATCCAAAAATGATTTTCAGTTCGAAATGCCTCAGTGATGTACCATTTTTTCGTCCTTGAAAACAATTGAGATCATTACAAGTATACGCACCAATGATGAAAATGAACTTCTTAATTGCATCTCATTAAATGCGCAATAAGTACCTTTTAAATCTTACCGAATTTCAATTGCATATCTCTCCCGGTTTCAGGGCTATACATAAATCGTCCGTTTTCAAAGTAAACTTTAAGTTACCGTACTTTGGACAAATTTTATCTATGATACCCTGAGTGTATTTTCCGTTATTCTCTACCAGAAAATTCATGCGGGGAATGTACCTACTGTAACTGAAGAAATGTAATTACCTAGCTATGAAATAAAATGAATTTCATCGACCGTCAAGTGTAATTTTTCAGCAAGAAGGATCCTTTAGAAAACTTGCTTTTAGGATTGCATGGGGGGAGAGAAAGATTTTCAACAATTACTCTATTGATTGATTGATAATATTGGTTAATAATGTTCCTTTTTCATTTGATTTTTCTTATTTTCTGGAAAGTACTTAGTATATCTGAATGAGAAGGTACCATCAGATATGCAATTCATTGTCTTTGAAATAAACCATAATTCGACCGCCCTTCGTTCGATAGGGAATGTTCGCCTTATAACTTAGAAGGTTGATTTTTCCTGGCAAATTCATTTATTCATTTACATAACAATCAACCTGAGTTGAAAACTTTACATGCGCCACCTCGTTGATTCACCAACTATGTATTAAATAGAAATACAAAATTTAAGAGTAGTAGGTTGGCCAGTGTTCGATGCTGGAGCTGCAAAGGCTACAAAATGTTCTATAAATACACGTGGAAACCAGGAATTAACCGTATTCATGCTGATTCACGATATTTCCATAAAATTGAAGAAAATATGCAATAATAATATTTATGTTCAATAAAATTTACTGGTATATGTTTCTGGTTTTCACATATTAGTAAAAGCAGGAACTCACCGATCATGTACAGATACCTTTTTCAACTATTCTTCGATTGATCTGAAAAATATGGCTTCCAAACACTAGTTTGGACTATTTATTTTCGATGTCGGTTTAATGAACGAAGGATATGCAAATTTCATTTTGAATGGATTCAAATGTCAAACCTTAGAGAGTTGAAGAATTATTGATTTAAATTCATTGGATTTTAAACGAGAAAGTATTCCACGGTGCAATCAATTTCATAAAAATGTTATCTTAAGGACTACTACTGCTAATTCACAGGGTAAAAATTGGCAAAATAATGGTTTAATCTATAAAAAATCAAAATTGGGGTTTTACAGAGCACTGACCTGGGTACGTTATGGTTCCTCGAATTAATCGACACTTCGGAAATGAATAATTTGAGAGTTATGCTAATAGTATACACGGATGATGATTCAAAGGAAATATATGTACAAACTACACGTGAAAAAGTTACAATAATGAAAACTTGATTTTATTCAAGTTCTCGAGACTAACGTTATTAAACTTCAGCAGAATTCGATTTAAGAATCTAATAAAATATCATATATCTACTCCAGAAGAACTATCCGTTGTTTGAAAACATCTAATACACTAAATGAATGACCCCAAATAGTTGTTTGTAAGATCTTGAAATCTTGAAATCTATAATGGAGCACAGAATCCATATCACAATGTTGTGTACAAAGTTCGAGTAGTTGGTTTAATGGCGTCCTCACAATATTCAATGTCTCCGAAGCTATATATGAATGACAATTATCTAAATTAATCAAGATCTGAAAGTTGAGATTAATTATCTATCATAGTAATATTGAGAAATATTCAAAGTTATAATTATGATGCTCAAATACGTAGATATCTTAGGTTTCAGATACAAATCACAGAATTTTACCCCTAAGCATGCGATGTTGGCTATATATGTTTGTATGCTTTTGAAGAGAGCGACATGTATATTTTTATTCAGGACGTAATTATAGAGAAAGATATATCAGACTTTTTGGAAATCTCACCACCACACAGGCTGCGCAATAAAGGACCAGTTTATTTTAGCAATAATAATCCTCGTGAATATTATAAATCCAAAAAAATATGTTCAGAAAGAAAAATCCTAAATCGTGGTAATATCAGATGGGCTAGACATACGTCGCGGCTACTTGCGGAAGCAGGCCACGCAACAAACTTATTCGTTCTTATTAATTCTCTTTGATTTCAATATATTTATGTTTGGATGTTCATTTTTCTATCTTCGAAACTCTTTTGACTCTACTATTGAAAATTCGTGTTTAAATGTAATTAATTCAAGTATAAAACATAATAGTCCATATGTATTGTGCAAACAATCGCAATTGGAGCTCAATGGTATTTTTGGCAGTAATACAAATAGAGAAAGTTGTAGAAGATTAGAACATAATCAGTGATGCAAGTTGACGTTAACCTTGCCTGTGAGTGGAACAGTAGAAGGGATTGAGAATAAATCCCTCGAAAATCATATTTCCCTATACTGGTCGAATAGGTGGATAACCTCTTGCCAACTTAGGTCAAATATCATAATACTACATGGAGGCAATGTATGACAGAAGAAAACGAATCTCAACATCTAAAGAAGACAATGCAATTAGGTCCAAATCTGGTGTAATAGAGGTCATGAAGATAACACCCATAGCAACCTTGTACTAACCCCACTTTATCTTTGTATGAAAGAATAAGCTGCAAGAAAAGCTTCACAGAGTCGGAAAATTCAAGCATCACGGCAAAGGATCCTCAAGGAACAAGATCATATTATGCTGCAGACGTTGATCCTTGTAAGAATAGGGAAGCTTAGCTTTGTGAAGCTTCACAGTGTTACAATCCGCACAAAGAAGAACTAGAAAGGGAACCTTACCAGACCTCACCTAACTTGAGCACTCTAGATTTTATAAGCTTCTCATTTTTCGACTTTCAACGTAACTCTAGAGTAAAATGAAAGTTTCATCGACAGGGTAAATGATGGTATAAATTGATGATGAACGATGATTACAGAATCCTTGATATTATCACCTTTGCCAGTTGATAAATCTTAGGATTTCTGGAAAAATCTTAGGATTTACCTAGTTCAGGCTTTATACAACAGCACATAGCCACATCTTGACAACAAATAAATTTATACTCATTATCTATATAATTTTCAATCAATTGTATTTATAATGATGGATTTTACTGAAATGTAACAGCAATGATTACTACAATGATGAATTCATAACAAGAAAGGCTGTTATGTTACTGTAATTATTCTATGGCTGGATATTCAGTTGAATCATACCACAGTTCTTGTGACTCTTGTCGACAATAATCTTGAGTAAAATATCTAAGAACTAGCGCCTCATGATCATTAGTTATTGAATCTCCCTGAATTTTCACTAGTATAATCTCGTTGTACGAAGGATTTCCACTGTAAGCTTGGAAATATTGTATGTCGCAATAGGTGAATACATAATCAATTTGAAGCTTTCTGTTCAATTAATTAATTCTGCATTCCTCAAAACATTACATATAATTGATGCTCAATAACCTCAAGATTTTTTATTACCATATGGGCTGATTTTGGGTCAAGAGAGGCGAGTGTAAGTGATCGAAAACTTGGTTGAAGTGTGATTTTTATTGGATTCATGAAAGACTTCAATCACACATTTTCCATATCTTTGACAGTATATTTTTACGGAAATTCACTAATTAAGTTGTTCCAATCACTTGAAGGTAATCACCTACTATATTTTGAAGAACTGCGTTGTGAAGCCATTTACATTAAGCTTTTTCTTTGATAAATTGAATATGCTCCACAGAATTTTATTAGATATTTGTATTTTCGAAAGAAATGATGTATGTTAATTTTTGTTAATAATAATCAGCTTTGTACAAAATATGTGAATTCGTTCAAAAAGTAAATTATTTTCTGAAAATCAGTATTCTATGGAAGCAAATTCCGTTTTCCATTCTAACACAGGAGAAGAAATTCGTCAGGTTCGATTGCCTGTATATAACTTATATATTTACAATACTAATTAACATATCAGTATAACATTTCATTTCTGCACTTTCAAGCTACTATATTGTCCAGAAATGTTATAACTTGTATTCTAATACGAGGGATGTCTTTCATATATGCATGCTGGACATAGAGTTCACAATTAATCAACTGTCAGTACGAAAAACGAACCTCTATGATTTGTCGATATAAATCCCAAATTTCAGTTCAATGCGTGCTGTGTTTTGCCAACAACAACTGTCAAAGATGACATGTTAGTTGTATCATGGAATTGAACCGTGAGCATTTTCCTGCAATAATTTTCTACAATTTTTAGAACCCTTTTTTTGCAACAAGAATGTCTCAGCGAGTTGACTTCTGTTTTCAGCATTAAAGCAACACACCAATCAACAGTTTTCCGTTGGTATGGAGAATTTAAATGTTAAAGGGAATAGCGACGATCTTAGAGCAGGTGCAACAAAAACAGTTGTCACAACTGGTATGATTATCCAGGAAGAGCGACATGCAATATATCGAGAGATTGGGAGATCATCGTGGATCTCAAAGACATCAAAATAAAAAATTTTGCACTAAGAGCTGCGTGTGAAAAAATTAGTTTCTCGTTGGATACCTCCAACCAAAAAACAGAAAGCTGCAAAGGTGGATTGGTGTCAGAAAACTCTGGACCGTATTAAGTATGGAAAGTACAAAAGCGTTTATAATATTCTTTGAGCTGATGAATCTTGAATTTATTCTTACGAGCCAAAAAATAGGCCCAAACTGTTTGGGTATTCCGAAAGAAAGAAAAACAGAAAAAAGCCTTCCGAGACCTAAGTGTCTCCAAAAAGATGATCGCAATGTTTGTTTCCAAAACAGATCATGTAGCAACAATTCCTTAACAAAATCAGAGAACAGTTGCTGCCGATTGGTACATAACCATACTTCACTTCAAGTCGTTAGTAGGTTTCGAGACATCAATCCCGAACGGCGAATCATTCTTCATCATGACAATGCAAGTTTGCATACATCCCGGGATATAACTGAATATTTAACACAAGAAAACATCGAATTATTAGATCCTTCCACGTACAGGGCCTAAGTGCTAATAGTTTTTTTACTCTTCTCAAGATCAAGAACGGACTGCGTGATCAAAGGTCTGAATCGTTAGAGGAAGCTGTTGATGCCTTCCAAAAGGCCATTTTGAATGTAGCAGTGAATAACTACTTCCAGAATCGCTTCGAACGAATGCAGACGTATGTCAATCTTCGAAGAGAATACTTCGAAAAAAAGTCTTCAAATGCTCTCAATTGTATCATTTCAGCTCTATATGCAAAACTTAAAAGACGTATCACTACTTCATTCATTTTGACCTGACTGATCAGTTCGCCCCCGTACACAGATCGTCATCGTCAACATAATTATAGTTCACGATACATGAAGGATCTAGGTTCTCTGCAAATTGTTATATCTTAAAAGTTTAACGAATTATTAAGAACTCAACTTATGCGTCTCAATCAATCGACTTAATTTCCTTCCCACAAGGTGAACGAAATTATTTGCCAACGAGATCTAGATGGAATAAAGCTTCTCCGTAATTATTGGAACAATTGAATTTCACCGATTGTTCTGCAGTTTCTAATCTAGTTACAGCAAATGGGTATTCACATTTCAGTGGATATAGATGTATCCGAGAATACATTGAAATCAATCAAGAAAAGGTTCATTCAATGCGAAAGTAACACGAAAGTTACTGTATTCATTCAATCTATCTCTCCCGATTAAATTGAAAATGGTTATAAAATATCCGTAATGATATAGTGTTTCAGTTCAAATTTCTACGTAGAATGGCTTAAATCACTTTAATATTAAAAAATAGCGGTCGTTGCGTAATGCAAATCCATTCCAAATTATAAAGAAAATTTCGATTCATATTCAATTATGAACCCTGAAAACGACAATTATTCCTGTATTTTTCATCCGATTGTAAATATTCAAACACATGGTTAAATTGTTTTTAAAGGACTATTAAATGGGCGCACTACATTTTCTTACAGACTAAGGAGAATATACCGTTGAAAAACTCGTATTTCAAATTAAAACATACAGATTTCAATATTTTTCGTGTAGGATATATTCTTTTGAATATATCGATATTGGACGTTACTGATTATCTTCCTTCTTATAGCAAAACAATATTTGAAGAATTCAGTTTTTAATGACGATCAGTTATTTCGGGGATGTTTAGGTAATTTCAATCAAAGCATAGATAACAATAAGTTATCGTCAATATTGTCTTGTGGTATTTGAACGACAGTAGAGAGAACAGTGAAAAACTGTAATACTTAATTTTTTTATAATTATAATAGAGTACTATTATGAATGTACTAATAACTCTAATTACGCTGTAGTTCTTTTTATTGAGCGGTTCTCCGATGAAATCTTGCAACAAGTAGGGAAGTTCAAAATAATGTACGCGATTGTAAGATGTGGAGCCTTCGAAATCCCAAAGTTATGGAACGTGAATTCATTGAAAATAAAGAATTGTATCTACATATACAGGGTAGACCAAATTCAATGTATTAGCACAGTAGCTATGTGAAATAATGTAGATAGAGCAAATGATCCCCTCCCTCTCTCGAGCTCAATGTTTGAGAGAAAATCATTGGGGAAACGGATTTTAGTTATCGTTTTTTAGTTTTCGAGCTATTCCGAATTTTTCGAAATTAAAAATTCTAAAAATAGCTATCCACTCACAACATAGTAGATATTCACAATTTTTTGGTGGAAGAAGTTCGTCTGTATGCGTCGAAGATTATTCAATTCTGTATTCACTTCTTAGAACATAAAATTTTTTGTTGAAAAATGCAATTTTGCACTTGAGAAAAATATGTAAAGACGAAAAGCAATAAGTATTTACTCAACAAGCAAATTATCTCATGAATTCGGAAGTATGTCTATCATTCAAAATGCTGGAGTTGCAAGGCATGGCAACACTTTCACTTGCGTTTCCTATATGAATGTTACTCACATTTTCCAAACAAATCCTAAAATTTTGTCTCAGCTCATCTATGTTATTTGTTTCTTCTTTATTCAATAAATTCTCAACATGCCCCCCGGGGAAGAGATCTAGGCGAGTCAGATCTGAGGAACGGGGCAGCCATTCCTCTGGTCTCTGATTCCTATCCAATGATCAATTAAATTTCAGTCCAGCAATTAAGATACGGTTCGTTTCTGGTGTGGCGTCATGCCGCAAATATATATTTCTTTTTTGCTCTAAAGGCAATTCATCGAAATATCCTTCCACTATGTTCTCATCTGTAATACGATGTTAAATTTCGACATTAAAGTTGTTTTCAAAACAGTGCATGCCAATACACGATTATCTCACAGAGCGCACCACACATTGAAACCGTATCTCTCTTGGTGTCGAATATTCAACTATCGATAGAGATTGATATCCGACCTATGGTGGTCATTGTGCCCATTGAAAATTCCGTCACTTGTAATGCGAAGTTCATCGGTAGATATAACGCGTCGATAAAATATTGCGTTTACTTCTGTTTTCTGAAGAAGTCGTCGTTAGTTATCTCAAGGAGGAATTGCGAACATCTCATCCTGTAGCATCTTCTCTATCTTGAATGTATATGTTTTGCCTCATTTTGCTTTGAAAGAACCTCTAGCAATTACATTTTCCTTCACACATACACAACCTCTTCTTCCATAGAATTGTGAATATCTGAGATATTATGAGTGAATAGTTATGAATCCTCGGTTTTTTAATGAAAAGGGTTGATATTGAAGAAATTAATGAAGCATGTGATATATATTTGGACAAACAAAATCATATCTATTGATACTTGAATCCCCTATAGTTCGTATTTGAAAAAACACAAGTTTGCTTCAGAATTCAGGAAGCATTAGGCACAAAAAAGTCGAATACGTCCCTCCATTCTACTCAACAATGTGAATATTTTTCACATAACTTCAATGGAATTTGAGATATACTCACTTGTTGAAATCCCGAAAAATCTGGAATTCCGGAATACCTTGGAAGTAAAATAGCCCAAATCCGTTTTTACCAATGAGTTCTTCTCGAAAATCAAACTTGAGAGATAGGGATCATTGTTATCTATCTACGATATATCACATGGCTGGCGTACTGAGCCATCGAATTTGGCCCAGCCTGCACAAGAGAATCCAAAAACGTAAATTGGAGAAATATAACTGAAGACGATCTAAACGCACAAAATTGAAAAAAAAACGTAAAATCAAAAAAATTACATTTTGAAAACGAGTCAGATATTGGCAAGTACTTTAATTTTCAACGTAGAAATAATAATATAGGACAACAGATGACTATTTAAATTATCACTTAAAAATAGTGTTCAAAATGATCACAGTTTTGTTGGACACACTGCAGACACCTTCTTTCTATTCCATTTTGTTCATTCAAAATAAAATTTGCAGGTAGTTCGAGGCATTTATTAGAATCCTCTTCCTTAATTGGCGGTGTAATGTAAACTGGTCAGATCTGGCAGAGAAACAGGCCACTGTTCGGGTCAGTTTATTCCTATCCTCTTTGTCCAATTGTTATGTACCCAGTTAGTATTAAACTTTACTGGTACCTTCCAGCACTATTGTTGGGAGGTATCATTTTATTAGAACTATACTACCATGAATATATTGAATTAAAATTTTATTGTACTCAATTTAATCAAAATTCCATCTATGAAATATATGCATAATATTATATTATTGTTTAGAGCAGACCAAAATAGTACGTTTAAATAAAAATTACGAAATCGACTTAAATAAGGTCAATGTTTTCTGAAGTGAACTGAGATGTTCGAACTTGTTTGCTTAAAATTCCGAGTAAGGTTTATACTGGTAATTCCATGTTTACTGCTATCTGTCTGACTGAAGTTTTGCTGGAATCTAACCTAATCCTATGACACATTCTTCATGAATGTCTTATACTCCAATCATCCAGGAACATCCTGTGTAAGGTTGAGCCCAAGGATTTAAAAAATCAGTGGAACTCTCGTCAATATATTTATAAATATTCGTGAAAATCAAGAACTATTGTTTTATAGCTCTAAAATAATGGTTTAGCGCAGAAAATAAATGAATTTTCGGTTAATATTCGGTTAGGAGTTTTTGGTGACAATGTTTGCGGTCCACATTTTCTACCACCAAAATTAAACTCAAAATTATTTCTTGAGTTTCTTACGAATAACTTTCTGGACTAAATTGAAGGTTAACCTATTCATTTAAGATATGAAAGTTGGATACAAATCGAAGGAGCCCCACTGCACTTCGGAGTAGCTGTAAGAGAATTAATGAACTGAGTCTTACACACAATTCAGAAGAGTGTTTTTTTTCATCTAAATTGAATGGAAAATTTTTCATCTAAATTGAATGGAAAATTCAAAACTGATTTTCATTATGTGAGAAAACAGTGTCGTCCAATTTTATCTTTGAAAATATATTGTAACGTGGTAGTACGGACACCACTGGTGAAATTAAAAATGATACTTTCATTGCAGAACATACTCTCTGGATGTCTACGAAATTTCATTCAAATATCTGTAGCCCTTAGGCGACAATTAATAAATATGAATTTTTGTACGGAACCTGATGACCCCGTATTTCTTTAACGAAATAACGTTCATACTTTGACAATTTGGTATCCTTCAAATGAACCAAAGAAGAGACTAGAATGCCAGAAAAATGGACAAGTAATAAAGAATTTTTGAGATCTGAAATTCACCTAGAAACTTAAATTACCAAAGTAACATAATTACAAATTCAAAATTCAATCTCATTATTAAAACAATGAATGTAATATGAAAAGTATGCAAGAAAAATCCTTGGCAACGGAATGTTCATTTAGCGTTTCATGAGCGTATCGTATTGTGTCACAAAATATTCACATGTTACATTATTCCGAACAAGATATATCTCCAACATTGTAAGGATATTGCTCCAAAATTGTGTTCTAAAAGACCTTGACTGAATTGTGTTTCTTAACCTCGATTCCGCGAATCAACGTTACAATTGAGATTCATTCATTAGGAAAGATTATTAACAGTTAAATGTAGAAAATCCTGCTAACTAAAAGTTTTCACTTTAATGCGATTTCTCGAATAAATTTTACACATTGATGGAGTTAAGAATCTGCACTTTTGATTGCTTAAAGCTAATAAGAGATAACTCATGAACATATGTTTGGTTCCTAATGCTACTGTGTTGATCATTTTTATTCACTTCCTGCTTCAATTGAAACATTTTGTAATGCTAGTATTCCACATTTTATATAATTGTGATAACAGTTGAACCGATTCTGATGGAATATGTTTGATCGTGTCAGATGATGTCTTTAGTACACAACTGAACCAGGCCGGCATCGCTACAATCGGATTTTAGGAAATTTATTTTGACTATTTCAATTCATTACCAGAATATGTAACCAAAGAATTCAAAACCTCCGCCGTCCGCTTAATTTTTCAAAATGAAAAAACATAGGTTATGAAGCTTACTTACGTTCTTTTTCTGACGTTTCAAATTCTTTTGGTTATGTTTTGATAAAATATCAAACTCTATGTCGAACATCACTCAGTATAAAATTTATTGAGTATTTGAATATCCGAAAAACTTTTGCTCATCCTGTTCAGGTAGGGCAACAGTCAAAATACAAGAAGTGAGTTGGTTTCAACCCTATCAGTTGTCCAGTAATTAATAATATTACGAGGTAATGGTTATAGTCCCAACATATCCTAGGATTATCATTATTCATCGTATTAGGTGGGACGCCCCAGAACCGGGGTCTATTCTTGTAATATTTATTTGCTGAAATCATCCATATATTTCTCGATTACTAATCCTATTGAATTTTACTATCAGTTGTGAGCAACGTATTGTGTAGATCCACCTGAAAAACATTTCATATATTTCATCTGAATTTTAAATTCCAGTGAAAAGACGTTCATTTGCTAGAATTATTCCATAATTTCATCTCAAAGTTTCAATGTAGTGGAATATTACGTGTTTTAATGCAGCTTAAATTCATCCAGAAGCAATAAAATTGTGTCGTAGGAATATAGCCAAACTTAGATAAGAAAACAAGCGCAAAAAACATTCGACGTTATTTCCGATAGTTATCAAATACCCTTTCATAGCCACGATTGCAAACTCTATCTGATATTATCTCAGACAGCAGTCTCCTCGTCGCGACGAAATAACGCGCTTCAAAAATGACTTATGCAACAGGTACTTAAGTGCCGAGGGTGAAATGACTTCTCGGTAACACAGATATACGGGTTGTGATCACGACGTTAGGGGTATTCAATTATTCATCTTCGAAGGTCAGTGAATTTCCTTTATGTGTCGTAAATACAGAAAGATGGAAGGCACATACTGGACCTCTCCGAGAAGGCCGACAAAGAAAGAACAATTACAGTTCCCGTTGTGTCCCACAGGTAATTACTTTCTGAACTTTTCTTCAATATTTCTGTTCAATATCTTATTTTCACGAATTTTTTGCAGAATATATGCTACGTAATTTTTAAAAGCATTGATGGCGAGTTAAAATAATCACTTCTAAAATTTCAAATTATTGTACACATTTTTACTTGCAAATGATCTATTAGATTATACTGAAATTATCTAATATTGGCTTTGGATAGTTATTTTCATATAATGATTTATAACATTTGTTCTAATAACTTGCAACATTGTTGAAACGTAATGATACTATTGTATATTGATTTCAATAATTGGGTAACTATTTGAGATGCAATGAAGTATGATATTGATTCGGTACTGCACTTTTTCAATTCAGAAAGTGATCTGATTGAAATGTTACGAAACTATTTATATCACTTCAAACCTTCGTTTTATGATTGTATAGATAGAGGATTTGAATGTAAAAACATTTAATATTGATTCTAATCTTCGCTTCTATAAATTTGCCGATTATCTATCTGTAGTGTAATGGATCGGGTGTCAAATGAGGAAATCAACTTATTGTTATTTTTTATATTCACTTACACTTATATTCATAACTACTTTCACTCAACTCATTAACTGATTTGGTTGATATGATCTATAGCTGATTCAATTCTTTAGATGAACGCTGGTAAGTACTGTGGTAGTTGAACTGAACTTCCCTTCTCTAGTGAATATCTTTTCCTTCATGTAATAAATTAAAGGCGTCCTTCTGAAGACATAATAAATTCTCAACCTTAAGAGCAGTTTGTTTACTTCAGTTAAATAGTAAGATTCATCAATGAAAATTTATATCATGTTATAAATCAGAGGCGTACCTTCCGAAGATATAATAAACACTTAACTCGAATTTCCTTCGACATGAAAAATTTGATTATATTCCCTGCAGATTTCGATAAGTGAGATTTTGTCATCTGAATGTAAGTGATCCGTTCTTAAACTCCTTCCGATTATTGTGATAGGTATTTCCTAGTTCTCTACTTGTAACCGAATATGTGATATTTGCATAGTTTTTCTGATGTGTTTAAAATAGTGGTCAAAGCATGCTTTGACGCATCAAATGAAACGAAACTTTCACAAGAATATACTCCTTCCATTGCATATTAAGGCAAGAATCCTTACTTTGAAATTAGCTTATTAGTTATTCCAACTTTTATCACATTTTCGCATCTGGGAGGTGAACCAGTGAAGTTTTCTGATTTGGATGTAGTTTTTAAAGAGTTATGCTCCATTGTTTCAGAATAGGATTCAACTTCATTAACGATATGAGGAATTACTCCAGAATTGTTTAAGCTAAGTGTAATTGTTTCGTAATCGATTTTCATTGCAAATTTTTTTAAAAAGGCATTTCCGACCATACCCTCGAATGAAATTGGAAAATTAGTTTAGAATTGTTATATTAAAATGGGTTTACTCGAGACAGTATAACGATAGGGTTATTTTCAAAACATTAGGTATCTCCTTTAAGATTTCCTAATTTTATTAGTGAAATGAAAGATCCTGTATCTAATAAAATTTATATTATGATTTAAGTTCGGGTATCTCGAGATCGATTCATGTGGTGAGGCATTGCAAATTCATTGTTAAGATGACGAGGTGAAAAGAAGTTCTTCTGAACTACTATATGTTTGGTTATTTTGAATATCATTTGGAATTTGAAGTAAACGTTAGTTTTGAGTTGTTATTATATTGTCTTCCTACTTTCGTTAATTAAGTCTTTTTGCAGTAGTTTCAGAATTTTTGTCTATAAGTGGTACAATTATTTTGGGACTTGTAATTAAAATTATTTTGTGAATTAGAACTAAAATTATTAGTAGGTCTAAAAGGATTGACACACTTAACATTTTGTTTTTGGAAGTTAGTGTTTTGTGTGAAATTTAGGAATATTGAATGAGACTGCTCCAACTACTAGGGTTATTAGCAACAGTGTAGAAAGTTACAAGTCAAAAATATATTGAAATACTTTACAGAGCAATATGGACTATGAGGGGTTTGTCAATTATGATATCACAGTTTGTTTATCAGATCGATTTCTCTTATATAACCAAAAATGTTTCCGAAAGAAAAATTTTCCCCGAGGACTGATTTTAAATCTTCGCCAATATTATGTTTTAGTCGTTGCTCTATAAACAATGGACACTCCACTAAAAAGTGTTTAACAGACATTGGCATGCTGCATGTTTCACACACTTTCTCCGTTACTCTGCTCATAAGGTGCTTATACCTTGTATGGCCCGTGCATAGGCGGATTAAGATCACCTGATGTTGCCTCGTTTGTGTCGTGGTTTTCCGTGGTGTGATAGAGCCCTTGATTTATTTCAGTTTAGTTCTTGATGGTTGCCATTTGGCCTCCCATGAATTCAGGCCTGCAGTCTTCATGAAGTTTTTGAGATATAAGTGTGATACTTTCTCTTGCGCTATAATTGCCCTATCGTCCATCGTTTCTTGTGCAACTCTGTCAACGCGTTCATTGCCAGATGGAACCCATATAAACTGAATTTCGTTGGTCGTTTTTGTGGCTGAGTGTATTCGCTCTTTAATTCGTGTGACCAATGGATGGTCTGAATTGACCCGCTCCATACCTTGTAAAGAGCTGAGTGAAACAGTTATTATCATGGTTTTGTGAATGCCTGCTGCCATGGTAAAATTGATCACCTGAACAATTTCAAACGGCTCTCCACTACAGTGAGGAGACATTTTAAAGCCTTGTGATGAATCTTCTGGGGGAATAGTAGATGAAACTCCTTCGTTCGACTTTGAGGCATCCGTGTAAATATGATTGACCTCTGGGTAAACTTCCAGTGGTAAGTGAAGAAGGCTTTGTAGAAGGACAGGACGTGTTTCAGATTTGTCGAAATTGAAAATGTTGAGGTTGCTATAGAGCCATTTGATAAGCCATGGTGGGTTTTGAAGATTTTTGATGGGAAGAGTTTTAGGAGAGATATATATTCAGGTCGGATAAATAAGTGTTGATTCGTAGGTAGAAAAGTTGTGCTAGTCTTTTTCGTGTTTTATACAAGTTACTAAATCTCTTTGAAAATCTGTTATTATACAATGGGTGGTTCCTATCACAGGAAACGGTGGATGCATATGGGAGGCTCAAGTACTGTCGTCTGCACTGCAATGATAGATCGCCTTCTTCAATGTCTAAGCTCTCAATGGCTGTCATTCTATATCCCCGAGGTCCAGCCTCAAGGCATTGTTATCGATCGCATCGACGATTTTCAAAACGGATTTAGTATCTGATGCATATATAATGGAATCATAGTCGAGTTTAGATCTGACTAGAGCTCTGAAGATCAATAAAAGGGTGTGCCTATCAGATCCTCATTTCAGATTGGAGAGTACGGGGAGGAGGTTCAGCCCACTCAGGCATGACACTTTGAGATGTTCCAGGTGTGCTTTCCAGTTCGATCTTCTGTTCATAATCATTCCCAAATATTCAATCCTCTCTACTACTTGGATATCATGACCCTCTAGTTTCAAACATGGTCTCGGTGTTTCTTCTTTTGTAGAGAAAAGAATACACTTGGTTTCATCTGGGCACATTCTGGAGCCCTAAATGGAAAGCCAGTTCTCTATTTTGTATACTGCTCCTTGTATGTTTTGCTGAATTGTTGACAAAATTCCACGGGACAACGTATATTCGGAACAGCTTCATTTATTGCTAAGAGGAACAAGATAACGCTCAGGACTTAGCCCTCAGAGATTGAAATTCTCTTAGTTTTTCATCTCAGACAGCACACCTTTGACTTTAACTCTAAAGAGAAGATTTCCATTGAAACCATATGAATTCAGTCTCTCTAAAATATAGTACCTCCAGGCCATGTCGTAGGCCCTGCTTCCGTCAAATAAAATGGCTATAGTCTACTGTTTGTTAGCAAAACCTTTGTGAATGTACGACTCCAAGTTCAGTAGGTTTTCACGTGTAGATCGATGTTTTCTGAAGCCGCTTTATTTTGGTGTGATGAGTTGATTTTTGTCGAGGAACTAGGTGAAGCGTTTATTTATTATCTTTTCCAATAACTTACACATTGTGCGAGTTAGTGAGATAGGTCAGTATGATTGTGGTTCTGATTTTGGCTTACCTGGTTTTGCTATAGGGATAATAGTGGCTCCAGCCATAATTCCGAAAAAACTCGTTATGTCCAAATCTTGTTGAAAATTGCAAGATACGCTATTTCTGTGGGGTTGGCAGTCTTTGAGCCTTCGTATTCGAGTCTAGAGATTCCATACTCTAGTTTGTTGACTTTTATACGTTTGACCTTATCCCAGACCATACTTATCGGTGTTGAACTATGGATTTATGATACGTATCTAGCCCATAACTCCCTTCTACTCTTCTTAACGGTCCATCTTGTTTTCGCTCTCAATCTCTTGAAAGCCATCAAGTTTTTCGGCGTCCGATGCCTCCTATATCTGTTTAGAGCATGTTTAGAGTCTCTAATTGCATCGTCACAGTCTTGATTCCACCAGGGTAATGGGACATGTTTGTTCAAGTGTTTCGTTCTACCCATTGCCCATTGACATTGACTAATATCTCGTTGAATTTCTTTACACAATCGTCGATACGAACTGTGGAAATATGTTCCAGTTAGCTCTTTTTAGTTTCCACCTTTGGCGTATGGTTGCTGCTTCGCAAGGTATTTGCTGGTTGTTCAGGTCTATTGCACTGAAATTTCGCGAGAAGGAGTTGAAACGTGTTTTTTCTCCGTTGTTTAGTATTGTTATGTTGTTCATATCAATTGCTCGTTCTAGGGTATGTACCCTGGCATGTGTGGTGTCGCATCCTCATAAGATGCTGTGCCTTGGTTCAGAGATTTTGAGGAAGATGTCATTCAGCTCGTCGTATGTCACATTATGGTTGAGCGGGATGCTGCATATGTTCATCTCCTTAGGGTGAGATAAATTATGGCTACTGCTTCTAAACCGGATGTTGATGGAATTTCAACAGGATCATAGGACCGTTGAGCATAAATGACAACTCCACCACTGGCTATGTTTCGATGGGCTCTGTTTTGTTGAATAGGTGGTTTTTCAGTCTATGGGCATAGTCACCCTTAAAATGGGTGTCTTGTAGACAAATAACTTTGGGTTTGTGCTAGGTGATGATCATATTTAACATTTCGAGTTGCGTAAAAAACCCGTTTGATTCCACTGAATAATGGAATGCTTCGAGAAAAGAAGGATAAGAGAAGTTCATGAGTATCTTGGGAGGAGGCATCACTTTCAGTCTCTGAAAACAGAACTGCATCTGAAAGAATATACGGAGGACTCAGTTTCTTCTTTATTTTTGTATATCTGGTTTTGATACTCCTTTCGGTGAAGTGTGGGTACACACTGGTTAACATTTTTACTAAACCATAAAGGTCACCCTGGAAAGATTTTGCAACATTGACAGGGTCGCTTGAGCCAAAATCATTTTCGAAGAAGACTCCCAGTTGTTTATATTTCAGAACGAAATTTTGTGCGTCGATAAAGTACTTGGTTAGTTGCATTAACTCTTTTGTAATATTGTGTTCGGGGTGGTTTTTTTTGGGAATACTTGCAACTGGTTTTTGAAAGATGTTTTCTGCAGATTCGTCAGTTGGTGTTAAAGTTTCCACGATATTTCTTTTGTTTGCAGAAGTTAATGAGGTCTTAACATTTTTCTGCTCTGTTCCATGTCAGTTGAGTACAGTTTATTCCAAAGGATCTGCTCCCATTTGTGGTGGTTCTTGGGTGTGTACTATAGCAGGAACTGGTGTATACTCAGGAATCTGGTTTATACCCTGGAATGTGATATAACCAGGTTGTTTGCACCAAAAGCAGTTGGTATATCAAGAAATGAAGATGCGGTATACCGTGTTGTCGTGGTTTATGAGGAGGGATTCTGGAATATTGAGGTTTTCGGGAGGGGATATGAACCTGCCTTAGGAAATTTAATACGTGGGCAAATTCTGTATTTGTTGTATTCATTCTGAGGAGTTGGATGAAATAATTTGATGCCTTTTAGTTGGAGAGTTTGTTCTAGAATAGAATGAGGTATTGTTGGACATACAGAGGAAAGAAACAAGCGTACCGATGGCGTTATCAGTCTTCGACCTTGAACTACTTCGTTGTTGATAGTAATTTTCCCAATGTTATCTATGAAATCGTCCACTATATCTGGGCTAGAAAGGTATATGCATATTCTGTTGTTCGATAATCTCGATGCAAATATGATATTTCTGGGGCTTACGTGGGATCCACGTGCAAAGAGGTATTCATCAATTTTCGCGGTATGAGTCGAAGTGAAAATTACTTAATTTTTTCCTGGAACTTTGGTTGGTTGTTGTTGCCTTACAGCTGACGATAACAACATATTTTAGTTGGCTAGTTGGTTTGGGATACCTTGTGAAGATTTCACTGATGTGCTTTCGAGGTTCCTGTAGTCAGAAATCCCCAATTGTGGTGGTTTCATTTTACCGGGTGTCAAGTTATCCATGAGCCATGGGTACCTGAGTACGGCCCTGACCCGCGAGATATCACCGTTGATGAAAACAAATCGGTGTGTTTTGGTAAGTGTAAACAGAATGAATTGAGCAGCGAAGTAAACAAAATTTTCCACTTACAATTATTCGATAAGAGTACTGTATCACTAAACTATAGGAAGGTACACGGTTTCGAATTTATTTCCTCTTTGAACTTGGGTTTTGACTTGGTTTTTTAGAGACTGGTTGAACACAGCGTATTGCTATACTGTCCAGGCTCGGACTTTCTGTTATAAGCATTCTTTCCGCTATTTCCAAGGATACAAATAATTGAGAATTTGTAGTAGTTGCGTGCATTTTGAATAATTAAAATTCATTTGTGAAAATATAGAATTCGTAACTATATCGTAACATATATGTTTTCTGTGAGATTTGAATACATAATTTTGACTAGGAATTTTTCTTCAATATGATTTAGGCTTAGATTTAAGATTTGAATTTAGAACAAGAAGTAGGAGTTGTATTTAGATTTTGAATGAATTTGAATTTCGATTTTGGTTTTAGAATTTTTGAATTTTGATTTTGGATTTTGAATTTTAATTTAAATTTTGGATTTGGAATTTCGGTTCAGACTTTGGATTTAGAATTTCAATTCAGATTTTGGATTTTGAATTTTGATTTCCATTTTGGATTCAGAATTTAGATTTAGAGACTGGACTTAGATTTTGAATAGTAAATATATTATTGTGTTATAAAATATTCATAAAATGAAAAAAATATACATTTGAGTCCTGGCGAGTTAAAAAGTTGCCATTGAAATGATTTAGTTTCGAAAATATTTTTCCTTGTTGCACGAAAGAAGAATTTGAAATTTGATTTAAGATTAGAATTTAAACGATTTCTCTTGATAAAAGTATGATTAGGAAGTCCAGTGAGTTGCGAAATATATAGAATACAATCTCGATTGATTTACGGTTGGAATATAAAGAATAAGTAATTTATTAATTCCAACAATAGTAGGTATAAACTTACTTCAAAATTATGTATGTTATTTATTCTGATAATAGCGAGAGCAGTGGTATGGTTTTTAAATCTACGGATACAGCGATAACAGCTAATGGGGTTTTTACTCCAATCAACGGAATCAGTGGAGCAATTGAGGAGTTTTTTCCTTCAGTCAACGGATGCAGCAGGGCAACTAAGCGGGCTTTCCTTTGCTTTTCACCGGATCATTTAGATTTTCTCTATATACTTTTTCTTCATCACGCAGAAAATGAAATAATCTGTCTGACATCAATTTTCTTGTAATGGATTGGGTGTCAAATGAGAAAACAACTTATTATTACTTTTTCATATTAATTTCTCACTCAAACTTATATTTATAACTACTTTCAATAAACTCATTAACTGATTTGGTTGATTGGATTCTTTAGATGAATGCTGGTAAATACTGTGTTAGTTGAACTGAACTTCCATTTTCTCGTGAATATCTTTTCCTTCATGTTATAAATTAAAAGCGTCCTTCTGAAGACATTATAAATTCTCAACCTTAAGAGCAGTTTGTTTACTTCTGTTAAATAGTAAGATTCATGAATGGAAACGACATACTCCGTTTTCAATATATCTCATTATTTCTATTGAAAATTATTTATTTACTGGAGCTAATTGGAAATAGATATTGGGATTTTTATGGGTAAAGGAGCTAGTTAGTTAAGTCTATAAGTACTGATATAACATGGTAATTTTGGAACACGATATTTCTGGATTTTATTGAAATACATAGGCGAATCTCAAGTATGAGTTGAGTTTATGAATACTGAGTAGGTACATTATAGACGTGTCATAATCCATTTATTCAGTATTCAAATTTATCTCACTTCCATAATTTTACTGCAGATTCACTCGAACCGTAACGAAAATTTCAATAATTATTCTTTGTAATCGAGTGATAAACTGTCCAATTACGGAAAAGGTTCTTATTAAAAAATATTGATTAGTTGTCCTATACTCCTAAGCTTAAGAAAGGAAACTTTCTCTTCATTAAGGTGTAAAAATCAACTCTGCATCATAATCTGTCTCATAAGTATAAAGAAATTGACTTAGGGATGTTGCGCATGTATGAACCCGCAAACATTGAAGCTTGTGTGTTAAGTACGTATGAAGGTTTCGAAAGATTGAAAGATCATCAACTTAATTCAGAGCTACAGTTTCAGAAATAACACGATTTCTAGGTGATAGCTTTCTGTTGGAAAAAATATGAAAATTTATATAATTACCTCGCTAACCGATGAAGATAGGTATAATGGTAAGTATTTGAAAAATGTTTTAAATTAAGTAGTAAGTACTTTGAAATGGAAATAACATATAGCGTGTGCTATTCGAAGAAAAGCAGTTACTACTACTTTTTCAATAAGCGGCGACACAGCACTCTTCAAAATATAGGTAGGTCGAGATATATTCAAACCAAATTCCAAGGTAATCCTATGATCCATTCCCCATAAACGTCTAATAAGCCATCCTCTCTGGCTCAGTCGGTATATGGGTGAATACTATACAAGGTTTGTAATTGAGAACGGTACACATTTAGTTCGAGGATTCGAAATCGTGATTCAAGGAAAGACACGAATTATTTTTTCTCGAAATGTTAATAATTTCTCTTATTCCCAACGCCAAAAACTTTCCTATAACCATTGAATGGTTTTTGCAAGAATGGTATAAACTTATGATACTTTATATTTCCTCAAGTTTCTTTATTGGTTTCTCAAAATCAGTTAGAAAATTATGGTCACGATTTTATTTCAGTAATTTCTAGACTACAATGGCCAACCTTTAATTATACAGTTATTTGTATCTATTCTGCCATAAATTAATTTGTTTATTTATTTATTAAGTACAGAATGGACTAAATTCGATGTTCTATTACGGCAGCTATATGATATATTGTAGATAGGGAAAAATGATCCTCTTCTGTCGAGCTCAATTTTGGAGAAAAACTAATTAGTGAAAACAGATGATCATTTTGTTTTAGCTCATCTATGCTATTCGTTTTTTTTTTATGAAATAAATTATCAACATGCTCCCAGAGGTAAAAATCTAGGTGAGTCAGATCTAGTGAACGGGCAATTCATCTAAATATCCTTCCGCAATATTCTCATCTATTTAAATTTAGCCATTGAATTTGTCGTCAAAAATAGTGTATGCCAATACACGTTCATCAAACAAAGCTCATCACACATTGGTGCTGAATATTCAACTGTCAATGGGGATTAAAATTCTTGGTTTTCTTCTGTTTTCTGAAGGTACTAGTGTCTGAAATGAAACAGTCGATGGTAATGGCTTCAATTGCTATTCGACAGCTTTAAATATCAGGTTGGGCTGCAAGTGCTCCTAAAACGTCGACGATAGAATCTTCACTATATCTTATTTCATATGTTGTGCTTTGAAAGAACCTCCTGCAATTAAATAAACCTTCTGTTTATAGAATTTCAACATTTCATACCTCCCGAGCTTTTGAAATGGAAGAGTCATAAGGATTCAGTAGAAATTCTCGAAGCAAATAGAAAAGAACGACATAAACTTATGACATAAATAATATGAATAGATGAATAAAATCAAGGCCATTGATTCTTGCAATTGTTTCAAACACAGAATAGAATGAATCCCCATCAATTGAATTGTTGAAATAGTGTCGTAAGAGTAGGAAAATTTATTTTCTAAGGGATGAACTCTATTGTTTTTAACACAGAAATTAATGAATGGGATCTTTGACGCCCTTAGAGCAACCTATTCTACCATAGAATTAATAACATCCGAGTGGATAGATCTGAATTTTAGATTCTTCAGTGAAGGAGGCTGATGTTGACCGAATTAATGAGGCACGTGATATATATTTGGAAAGAAAATATATACTCGTCTCTATTGACATCAAAATCGCATTCAGTTCATATTTGAAAAAACAAAAGTTTGCTGTATAATTCAGGAGCAAATCGGCAAATAAAATTCTCGAATACGTCCCTGCATTTTGTTCAAAAAAGTGCCACTAGAATGTAAAAAATATTCTTCACCTAACTTCAATATGGTTCGAGATATCGTCACATGTCACATGTCGAAATCCCGAAAAATCCAGAATTCTTGAATCACTCGAAACTAAAAAAGATAGCTGAAATCCAGTTTCACCAAGGAGTTTTTATCGAAAATGGAGCTCAAGAAAGGATCATTTTTATTTTTCTACAATATATCACATAGCTGCCATACATCGAATTTGTTCTACCTACACATTTGAAAGCATATTCAAAGTTGACTACAGTAATGCTATTTAACGTTTCATTGAAATTTGTTTCTTTATAGCAGTTTTATTTCGTCATATTCGATGATGATGGTAATGTACTAAATATCCATATGTAGCTTAAATATTGAGTTGTTATAAGTCGATTCTCATTCAATTAAACATATTCAAACCAGAAGTTTGAATGGTATGAACCCGAAAGACTATAAGCAAATATCTGACAGATGATATCAAATTGATTCTGTTTATAGTGAAAGTTAATTTCTTCTATGAGCTACTTATAGAATGAACCGTGAATATTCAACTACTGGATACCACAATAAGCACTTTTGTAGCGCAAGTGATAATAGTGAAGCAGAACAGGTACGGTGATGATAAATATTTATTTGTTATCATTTATAAAATGTTGAAATCTTGGGTCTTTTCATTCAATCTTAGGATTTTCGATTGAACTATTTCATGATACTCTTTTTGTTGGAAAAAATTAATGAATGGGTAAATTAATAAACACTTCAACTACACATGTATGTTACAAAATCTATACTGTGAATAATTTTCCTTTCAAAATATGTTCCAGTTACATTTATTCTCTTAAAAATCATTGAACTAGAGAAAGCAACTCTACATCTAGAAAATTATCTGCTAGCTACGGATAAAATGTATTATAGGTTTCTTTCGAAACTAAAAGCTGTTTAGAGAATATGCCATTATGGTTTGGTACCAAATCTGGAAAAATTAAACATAATCTAAGTAAGAGTTATGGGGATAACTACACTACTATTGGTATGTCTTGATATTGTTAGGAGTATCCCGAATACCTCTTTATGTGCTTTAGTGATGACATTTTCACTTGTGAAAACACTTAAAATTGATACAAAAATAATATCCAAAAACAACAGAAATCCAAATATAAAATCACATTCTTACCTATCTTTATTGAGATTTCGCATATCTTCAGAACAATTCCTTTCTTTTTTAGTAGAATTATTTACAATTCATCCTTTTTGTATGCTTGGACAACAGAGTATTTCAAATTCTATGATACACTTCTCAACACACTTTGGAGTAGGGAGAAAGCAAGAGACATTGAATACTTATTATTCCTAGATGTATAGTATAAGTATAAGTATATTTATATAAAATGGGTTTCAACACAATTGGTCTCTAGAATAATATTTTTCCATATTGAAAGAAGAGATTCAAATTAATTCCTCAATTTTTTCGCAATTTCATTAATTAATAGACCTCATTAATAATAACGGCCTTTCTTATGACTCATCGAACTACATCAAAGCGCAGTATTTCAACCAAATTCAAATCAAATGAATGAGTGTTTGAGATAATGAAATAACAAATCAAGGTGAAATGTTCTGTGACCTCTGGTTTAGGAAGTACACATTTTCTATTTCCGCTAAAATTCACCTTCTCTGAACTTGGCCGCATACACTCAATTGTATTATTACACTGTAAAGCAATTACCTTGATACTATCTATTTTCGTCATGAGCGTAATGGAAGTTGAATGGTATGTGGTATTTAGTTCATACGTTTTCTAATCGAAAGAAATTCGGCATACATGTGAGGCCGATCGTATGAAATGATCCAGAAAAAACAGGGCACTTTGTTCCATTCGTTAATTACATCGAGGATTGTTTCCGTGAACAATATAAATTTTCAGAACATTAATTTAAGTTCAGTAAGTCCACTCTTAACCTAATTTTATTCTCTAGAAAACGGTCACGATTAGGGTTTTAGGTCTGATTTCTTCACACGGTAGTAATATTTATGACATTTCATACTGTCCCATCTCTGAGAGTATCAAATCAACATAATGCGATGAGGTTGTAGCAATAGCTTCATCTACCTTGAGTTTAGGTAGGTTAAAAAGGATTTTACTTTCTATATATATTACTAAGTTATAGCTATGTTGATATCTTCATATAAACGAGAAGATCGTTTTAAAAATTTGCATCTGTTTAGAAGGACTTTCTATTTTATATGAACGTGTTCAGTTAAGGTGAGTTTTATGTTTCTAGCATAAGCGTGAAGCTTCACTTGTGAGGTTCTACAGTAGTTAAGACAACCATATTGCGTTGGTTTTGAATTGTGTCCATCATATGTGCAAGTACAAAAACTGTACAATTACATGTTTCAACAATTACGATGGAGATACGATCACAGACAAACCGCATGTGAAACGTCATGCGAATGGTTTTGATGCTCATAGCCTTATCTCACCTACTTGGGATGCGCATTGTTACACTACCAACCTGCATGCGCATTGTTCATATCATAGTTTTATGCTTGGATATGCCTTTGATGAACATTTTCGCATGTTTTGAGCCATGCTCTGATCCAGCTAGAATGTGCTAAGTTCAACATTATTCTGTACGCTATTGTTCACTGAGTGATTGTTCATTCGAAGTCTATCTTGAGTAATTCGGCACTTACCATATCGTTTCCGTAGTATTGCAATGGAAATCAAGAGCTCTTAGCGCTGCTTTACAGTAGACATATCTGTGTCTTAGTCAACGTTTATGTTGAAGAAATTTTAACCACGTTTCTGAATCATCATCCAGATGAAATGAGAATAAACAAAATACCACTGGAAAATATGTGATACGCTAACATAATACTAATGAATATAACTAAAGAAGAAATCGGGGAAACTTTTTTGATAACTAAAACAGAAAACTATGAAATGAGGCAGCTGAATGTTGACGATGAATTTGAAGACAAACCTGAATTTCTTCGTAGGAGACTCATAAACATTCTCGAGTTGTGACGCAAGATATTTTCGGAAAATCCTGGGATGCCATGTGTTCCCGGTAATGATATACAAATTAGAATCTCGGATCTATAACGATACACATTAGAGACATATTTGGTATGATCTGCAGAAGAATGCTGCAAATATCACCGACAGAACTTACACAATTGATAGTTGTATCTTGGTTGAATGCTTGTCACTACAGGGTTTTCGAAAAGTGCGTCAAGCTTCAATGAAAAATGATTGGAAAATTATTTCAATATAGAATCGAAATAATTATTTCTTTTTTGATTATTATTAATCACGGCGGAATTGCTGCTTCCATATTTTTTGGCTCTATATTTCAGCTAACATCATTATCTACTCTAAGTTGACATGCAATATTTAGAGCTACTGCAAATCCGAATAAAGGAGATAATCTATTATTATCTTATCAATTGTCTGGCTAATAATTAAAACGAAAAATGTATAGTTCGCGTGTCTCAGGGTGAGGTCAGAGTTGAAAAAATGTAACAAAGAATTAATTTTTCATTATTAAGGATCAATAGAATTTATCTTTTCAAGATTGTTTGGGCATGAGAAATTCAGATCGCCCGACCCGGTTTTCGATATATGTAATTGTATATGAATTCGTCATACAACAAATAAGGCAATGTGAAAGTAAATAAAGAGTTTGCAGTTTGCATTCACAAAATATAACATCGCCACATTATATGAAACTTCTTAACGGTAAGTAAGATGTTGATCATAGAGAAAGTGAATTCGATGAGAACTGTCAATATCATTTTTTTCGAAAGAATTGGTTTGAGTCACTGTATGAAGGGAGGTTAAAGTTATGAACACTTCAATAGAGAATCACAAATTTTTGGGAATATGCAAAACGTTTTGGTTTTGGTCCTCCTATTGAATACCATTTCATAAATTAAAAATGGGGCCACAGAGAAATTTATTTCAATACATTAGCAGCCATTATAGTTTCTTAACGTAGATACTTAGAGTTTGCTGGAAATTGAAAAGAAGAAATCGTCAAGTCATATACTTACTGAAGAAATTGATAAATATTATCGGAGCTCTTCCTGAGATTCTCCGATGAAATTCGATACCTCGAATAATCAAATATCTGCTGATATTCGTAGCAAACCTGCTTGTTCAATTTTTCCGAGTCCCAATTTATTGCAAGGCTTTAGATTATCATACTAGGGGTGAAGCAAAATAGTCCGGAATTATTTATTCTTTAATTTATTGGCAAACTTAATAGTAACATCATTGTCGAATCGTTGATCTCCTAGTACTTCTTTTGAAGACCCAAGCGTGATAATCACAAGGGGTAGAATCAGGGCCTCCAATGTTGTTAAACGCATTTCCGCCTACTTTTCATTTGTCAAGTTGCCTATATAGAGATGGGCATTGTGTCTGATCGAAAATTCTTTTGCGCAAGAGTTATTTCTTTCAACAGTAGACAGTAGTAGGCAACATTAATGGTTCGTTGTTAATGCAGAAAGACAATGAGCCAAACTGCTTTTTTTTGTTGAAGTATTGAGTTACGAATCATTATGATATACAGTTGATGATGAATATTAGAATAATATATCATTGATGATGTAAATAAAAAACTGCATGCATGTGAGGTTCATACAAATTTTTAGCGTTGCTAAGAAACTGATAAAGGTGTGTGTAGATTTTTATGTTATTAGCTGCCAATAGATTGTAGGACCATTCAATTTCAAAGATGAAATTTTGTTAAACATAAATTCCCTGTACCTATCATAAAGTGGACATAATAGAAATAAATGGGTAAGTGTTTCCTCTTCACCACAGGAACAATTGGGGTTAGCCCTAAAACCTATTCTACGCATGTGTTGAGCGTACATTCCATATTATGAGCGTATTCTATTAATTGTTACTATAAACTGTCTGTGAATTTGTAGTCTGTGAAACCAAGTTTTCTTAAGCGGAGTATTACTGACGATATTTTTGCATTTCGAACCTTTCCTATCGTTTCGAAACTTTTGGCTCCATTCAACAAAAATTTCCTCCTTAATTGACTTGATGAACTCGTATTTAGGGACCGCAATTGGTATTTCCTCATTATCTTCTGAGGTGGCTGCCTGTGCTAAGCCATCGACGATTTCATTACCTGCAATTCCTTTGTGTAAACGTACCCATATGATCTCTATATTAATTCCTCGTGTTTCTGCCAAAAAAAGTTTCTGCCTCAAGTCGATTAAAATATGGTTATTTTTTGAAGAAAAAGAGAATTTAGCTAGTTGTTCTAGGGCACTGCGGGAGTCATAGATGATTAGAATATCATTATAGTTCGAAGATAGACAATATTCGATAGCTTCCTTGATTGCCAACATTTCGCATGAGAAAATTGATAACGTATTGGGGAGACGAAACAACAACTTTCGACCAGAATATGAATCGTAAACTGCACAACCCGATCTGCCATTTTTAACTGTGCCGTCCGTAAATATTTTTGAAAAAATGGTGTATATTTGATTTATATATGTTTGAAATCCTTTTTTGTAGAGGTAATCACCTCTGAATGGGGCATTCAATGTTATTTTTGTTGTGGGAAAAGGGAATTCAAAATTGTGTAGAAGATTTGGGTCAACGTGACTTTTGAAGAGCGAACACCAATTGTTCGATTTATGTACTAAAATGTCAAGTAAAGGAAGATTTTTTAATTTTCCAATATGGTAACGTCAAATTGAAAATGCTTAGGTTGTATAAATCATCATAAATTGGGCTGCATTTGCTGCGAAGATGAAGGATGAATTTGGTGCCCATTAGTTTCGATCTCTTACTCAATGGAAACTCGCCTGCTTCAGATTAGAGTGTTGATATGGATGTGGATCGTAGTAACCCTAAGAATTGTCGTAGACATTTATATTAGAGACCATCTAGCTGCTTAAGAAATCCTTTCGGTGCAAGACGATAGAAGAATGAGCCATAATCGATAATAGATCTCACGAAAGATTTGAAGAAGTTCGAAGAAATGGATGGATGAGCACCCCATTTCGTTTCACTAACTGAGCGAATAATATTTAACCCTTTCTCGCACTTTTTCAGAATATTTTGAATGTGACTTTTGAAATTCAATTTGTTGTCGATTGTGATGCCAAGAAATTTCACTTCGGTTTTCAGGAGAAGTTCTGACCCTCCCATGTTCAAGACTGGGGGAAGTAGAATTTTTTTCTAGAGAAAACCATCAATGCTAATTTTGTGGTGAAATATCTAAGTTTTTCGACCATAGAAAGTGTTTTATTTCTTTGAGACATGTTGAAATATTTTGATGAGCTTCAACAAATGTTTTTGCTGATGTGAATACACATATGTCATCTGCAAATTGTATCAATTTTATATAATTAGGAATTACTGTTTCCAACTTTTCTGTATAAAGAATGTACATAAGCGGTGATAGGATATCTCCTTGGGGAAGGCCTAAAGAAGTGAAAAAATGTTTAGAGTTGTGGCCATAAAGTCTTGGAGAAATTTTCTGGTTTGTGAATATTTTGGGAATGTTCGATACGATAAAAGAGGGCATTCCCAAACAAATCAAATCATTGTATAATAAATTCAGAATGACGTTGTTATTTGCTCCTACAATGTCCAGAAAAGTCACAATCACGATTTCATCTTCAGATAGACTCATTAGTATTTCTTGAGTGGAAAAACCCTTTCTGAAGCCATACTGAGTGCTAGGCATCTTTCTGTGATGTTCTAACCACTACTCTTACCTGTTTTTCATGAGACGTTCATAAGTTTTTGATATGCAAAAGCAGAGGGAAATTGGACGATATGAAGATGCTAAGGAGGGAGGTTTCACTACACCGTAGCTTCTTCAGACGAATGAATATACAGAAAAAATATAAATGAGAATATAACTATAAATGTTCTTGAGTAATTAAAAGTTTATTGGGTTGCTTCTTCTTAAGTGGTTATTTATGACAGGTATATCCAATAAAATTAAGGAATAGATTGCTCCCCGAAAAGATTCAATAGAGGTGAAGGGCTTAAATCGACTTGTTCATTGATGAGTCTACCTGAGTGTTTGTATTTATTGATTTCTAAAGTTTCCCAAAGATCTACCTTCCAATATTTATTATCTGAATGCAAAATTTCAAACTGTGGGTCGAAAGAATGATCATTTTCGAAGAGATGATTCGCGTAATTTGAATCTGATTTTTTATTTGAAAAACTGCGTTTATGTTCCGATATTCTAATATTAAAATTTCTGTGTTCTACCAATGTAGAAATTATCACAGTCATTGCAATTCAATCTATAAACACCTGATTTATTGTTTTTACCTGGTTTGGTTTTATAATTTTTATATATTGGCCTAAATTATTATAAGTTTGGAAAGTTATGTTGAAATTATTGCTACTTAAGAATGATTTCAGTTTCTCACTTGTAATGCCAACGTTGGTTAAGGTGTTGAATTTTTGTTTCAATTTATTGACAGGGTAAACTTCATTCAATGCGATTCTACTTTGTTTTTATTTAAAATATTATTTATTAGTTTGGGATTGTTACCATTATTTTTGGCTATTTGTTTAATCAAATTTAGTTCTTTGTTGAAATTTTCTGGTGATAACGGGATGTTAATCAATCTATGAATTAAACTATTGAATGCTGACATTTTATGCTGATATGGATGACACGACGAGTTATGTATTATAATATCTGTATGTGACGGCTTATGGTATATTGCAAAAACATGTTTTCCATTTTCATTCGAAATTGTTACGTCTAAGAAATTTATCGAATTATTGCTTTCTATTTCGGTTGTGAATGCAGTTTTTGGATGTAATGAATTTATATGATTTTCGAAAATTTTCAACTGTCTATCTATTCCTGTGAAGCAAATAATGATATCGTCTACATAGCGATACCAGTATAAACAATATTTATTGAGTGGCTGATTATGAATTGATTTCTCTAAGTTATTCATGAATATTTTTGCTAACAAAGGACTTAACGGGTTGCCTATAATCAAGCCGTCTTCAATAGTATAATAATCGTTATTGAAATGGAAATAATTTTGATCTAAACAAATTTGTAATAATGCAAGAATATCTGATTTAATGATAGTATTGACATGATTCTTTTCTAATAATTCTTCAACTAAGTAATACGTAGCTTTCGGAGGAATGTTGGGAAATAGATTCTTAACATCGAAAGAAATGAGTTTGGAATTAGGTGGTATAATGGTATCTTTGATATTGGCAATAAATTCGTATGAATTTTTGACCGAAAATTTAGATTTAAAATTGCAATGTTTTATTAGCAAGTCGTTGAGGAATTTTGAAAGTTTGAACGAAGGTGCCGTTACATAAGAAACAACAGGTCTAATAGGGTAAATAGGTTTATGAAGTTTTATCAACGAATATAATTCGGGGGATTGTGGATTGGAGTTAATGAATTTATATTTTTCGTGGTCTGTATTTAATGATTTTGCTATCGAAATTATGTTTTTAACCATTTTCTGAAATTTTGCGGTAGGATCCTTAGTTGATGTTATATCTCCCAAATTCAAATATTATAGTTTTACAATAAATTGGTATAACTGGATAAAGAAAGGACGAGGTAATCTTGAAAAAAAAACATCCCAAATTCTAGACGATATATTGAGGGTAGGCTTAACGTATAAAGAAATAAGACTAATAAATTTTCCATCACCCATATGTAGTTTGATTGCAATTGCCATAACTTCTTGTGGTACATACTTAAGCGGTATTTTTTCGTATATAATATTTGAACTAATCAAAATTGGAACTCCACCTTTCGCGTCTGATCGATCCTGTCTTTCTACGTTGAATGTTTTGAAATTATAATTCACACCTTGTTTGAACCAGATTTCTGAAATCAAACATACATCTATTTTATTAATATCTATAAACTGCAGAAAGACCGAATTGTTAGCAACCAACGAACGCGCGTTCTATTGGAAGATGTTTATACCATTAGTTAGCGTTACTGGTAGACTACTGCCTATATTGTTTTCATGTGGACGGTGGAGTTAAGTTAGCTGATCCGATACTAAAGTTATTTTTTACATACTCTAATAAACTAGTTGAATTTGCAAGTGATTTTTTTTTCTAAAACAGCATTGACTGTGTCTATAATAAATTTAACGAGATATCATTTTTGTCTATGTTTTGAGTGAAACAGTCATTAACGTTTGATGAATTTGTGAGGCAGACACCCCTGACATTCGAAATGGGGAAATAAATGATTGAATAGCTATCTTTCTCTTTCTCTTGAGCTTCCCTGTATGAAATATTTTCAAGCGCCATTATTTTTTAATACGTTGCTGCTTTGAAAATTCAGGACATATCTTATTGTCTGTACTCAAATGGTTTCCATGACAGTGTACGCATTTAGCTTCATCTTGGTCACATTGTTCTAAAGAATGATTTCCGCCACATTTTTTACACCTAGGTGATTGACTCCTACATTGATCAGAAATATGACCAAATCTTGAAAAACATTGGAAGCATTGTATAACTTTCTGAATGTAGGGTTCAATCAGGCATATAACTTTATAAATTGCAACTTTTTCAGGTATATCTTGACCTTACCAAAATGACTGGGATTGGGATATGCCATATTTGATTATTACTATCTTCAACCTTTTTTTCATTCTTTCAACTTCTGATATATTAATCTTTCTGTTGCCTAATGCATTTATATTATCCAATATTTCTTGTTCGTCTAAATCTGTAGCAATGTTTCTAATCACACCTACTCTTCTAGTTAGAAAACTTGGGATATACGCTGATAATTTCTTTTCTTTCAGGATGTCTGAAGTTATTATTTTATTTGCACTCATTGCTGTACGCATTTCTAAATATATACGATTTCTACCCTGTTTTGAAATTCCCAAGATGTTATCGGTTCTGTTTTATCATGATTGTGAATGATTCGACCTAAACTCATTGGGTAGAGCGAACCTACGTTGTGTTCAGTACTTTCATTATAAATTTTAAAAGTACCAGAAACCAGTGAGATCAAACGACGTAATTTTATTCTTCTTTTGAGTTCTAATTGTAGACTGGGTTTGTGATAAGAATGTTTGAGATACTGTAGCAGATTGTGTTTGAACTTGAGAATTAATTGAATTAAAAGTTTCAATATTATATTATTCGTTGTCAATAGATTTTTCGTACAATAAATTCAGAGATTGTAATATTTAATATTAAGCTAGGTGTTAAATGAATTCTTGGATCTGTCTTAGAATACTTATCCGTATCTCCCGGGTCCAGGGGCTTCACAGGTAGATCCTTAGACCAATCCATAATAACAAAACAGAAAACACTCGCGATAAGATTACGATCAAACAGCTGTTCGACAAACTACCGTTCAATACAATATCTCCAGCACGACTGCAAAACTTTTTTGGAATCCCCAAAAACGAACGCAAGGACATTTCCCGCAGAGAAACTAGTTTTAGTTTTAACATGTACCGATTTCCATCTCCACCCCTCATGCTAGCTTGCTTCGATTCCGATGTATAATGGTGTACCAAGGTTTCATCACATGTGAAATTTTAAAAAAACATCCCGCTCGCTCCGAATACAGTGAATTATGCGCCGACAAATCTTCAGACGTTGTGAATTCGGCAGATCAGGAGATTCCTCTGACCCCAATCTCATCTGTATTTATGGATCGAGCATTCTCGTAGCTTATTCAAGTTGAGATGCAATTTCAGTAGCCGTTTAGCGGCGGTGTCTATCAAGAAAGCAATACTTTCTTCGCTCAAACTTGTATGTCTGTTTTATAAAACACTGCTTCTTGCCGAATTTTAGTTTGGTTTCTAGATCTAGTTTTCTAGTTTTACTTGAAACCTTCAAAATATGCCGTAAAATGCAACAAGAATGGCCGTAGGCCGTATCTTTAAATTGAGTTGATTTCAAAGTCTGATATTGTCACAGATGCAATAGCTACATGTGCTCCTAAGAAAAAAGTCTTGACGGACACACGAATAACGAAATGATCCTATAAGAGTCAATTCCTTCTTTTGAGGTTCGGAACTATAAAAAAAAGAGAGTGGCTCAAAATCTAAGCTTGCTTCATTAAATGTTGGTGAATAACTGTATACACAAATATATTGAAAATAAAGGTCTCTTCATAATCAATATTGTGTTTTTTCTCGATTTCATCCTATTAGGCCCTACACGGGTCCCATCAGAAACATAAAATGCAAAGTTCTTAGAGTGCAAAAAATTCGTGAGATCCTATAGAAAACAGAGTGTAGGTAAATGCATCTTGAATGAAAGCCTCGATTTCGCTTTCATTCATGGCTGGCTAACCGAAGATCAGTTTGCGGACTTGGAAATCTACCAGGCCAGATGCTTTTCTACGGTCCTGGGGACTACCCGAGGAAGTGTATGTTCATCAACAACAGAACTGTTAACCTTGTACTCATCGAATTCTGTAACAGAGACACTACCTCTGTACTTGAGTATTCCAGGAGAGCGTGGTAGACTTGATTTAGTGGTCTGCTCAGCATGTTTTCCGGGAGATTCTGTCGTTGCATGTGACACTAATGCAGTCACTACGTGTGGGGCAGCTCAGACGTCAATGCGAGGGGCGAAAGTCTTTTCAACTTCCTCATGGCAGAAGCCCTCATTACGTTCGGTTTACAGAAACCCAAGAAGCACGAACTGGAATGGTTACATAGGCTCCCTTAGTGCTCATTTGGGAGGTATTGCCGTAGCTTCAAATAGTCGTGAAAACGTTGAGCATGTGGCTGAGGAGGTATCCCGGCCCACTAAGGAGAAAGCTTGAGAACGGCAAAACTTCATGGTGGAATCCTGTCCTCGAAAAATGGAGAAGAGAAGTTCCGAAACTTCTCAACCAACATAAAAATACTGGCAAATAGGACCATAAACGTTCTATTCCAACAATGTATAATATAGCAATTAGGAGTGCAAAACGGGATTCCTGGCGTTCTGCGGATAGATGGAAAGTACTCCCGTTAGTGCAAGGCTAAACAAGGTTCTAGCCAGCGGCCCGGTATTGACAAATGTATCTGTAAAGGACCCGAATGGACAGTAAACGGAATCTGGAAGAGAATCGTTGGAGATTCTTGCGAGAACACATTTCCCAGATTATCGGTTTTTTGATATCAGTGATAACACCTTGCCTCGAAGAATCTTGCTAAAAGGCCAAAAACAGACGATTGGAAGAAGCGAAGAACAATCATCAAGCCCGGAGCAGTTAAGATGGCAATTTGATCGTTTGATTCATTTAAGGTTGCAGCGGATGACATCATTATTCTTGCCTTACTACACCAAGGGGTGGACGTCCTCCCTCCATATCTAATTAAGCTTTTCCTGGCGAATCAGGCCTGGAATATTGTCTCGACCAGTTGGCGGAAGGTTAGGTTTGAATGCATCGCTAGGATGGCTAAATTGAACTAACAACCTAAATCGTTTGAAACGATATGAGTCTCATTTCTTACGTTCTGACAACCCTGGAGAAGGTGTTGGATGGTTTCATCAGGACGGAAGTGTTATCGTTGAAGCCTCTGAGTGAACATCAATAGGTCCTTCAAAAAGATAAAGGAGACTACAGCTGCAGCCTTCATTGACAATGTGGGTCCATTTAATGCGGCTCCCACTAGTTCACTATGCGGGGCTGCGAGAGCTAGATGAGTACCTAATATTATTGCGGAATGAATTAGCAACATGCTAACTGCCGAAGTGATAAGCACAAGTAGTCAGTTTTATGGCTGCCAGGGGCGGCCTTCAGGGGGGAGTATTATCCCGTCTCTTGTGGTCCCTGCTGACCTTCTGGTCATAATTGGCGCACTAGATATTTATGTAAAACCGTACTCTGACGAAATAGTCATTGCGGATGTCAGAGATGACGACGATGTCTCTGTCAGACTTTAAGAGGCTATGTCAGCTGCTCAGTGGTGGTGTGACGGTGAGAAACTTAGCATACACCGCCACAAAACCCTTATAGCACTATTCACCAGGAAGAGGAGGATATTTGTTGTTTATTTCAGTTGCGGAGGAAGCAAAATAGCTGGGGGTCACCATGGATAGTAAGTACTTGGAAAACACAATACACAATACTAGATATTCCTCATGGGCATGTCAAATGACCTGTGGGAAGAAATGGGGTCTAGCCGCGAAGCAACTTCAGTGGCTATATATAATGATGGTTGGACCAAGTATCACATACTGCTGCATTACTTGGTGAGAGTGTATTCTTAAAAGGCAATCCCAACTCAAGCTGGCTAAGTTGCAGAGAGCAGCCTGCATGATGATTACTGCAACTTTTTGGTTTACATCTAATGTTATCTACAGATTCCATCACATTTTCCGAAATAGTACGACTATGTTTAGCTTAGTGCCCGGCGCTTTATAATCTGAAATCAAGGACAACGAGATGCTCTGTGTGAAGTCTGACACAGCAATACCCCAAACCCATATGAAGATGCCATTTCTGATAATCATTTCTAGTAGACAGAAATGGACCAGCTTCAGAATCGTCTACTCGAGAGCCTCTGCTGGTACACATACAGCTCCAAAACTGCAAAAGGTATTGGAGCTGATGTATATGGTCGAGGTGCAGCCAAGAACAAGTCAATCTATCTTGGCGGGCTTGCGACTATTTTTCATGCAAAAATATTTGCCATTGACTACTGTGCCAACGTCTTGCTTGAGAGGGATTAACAAGTAGGTCAATATACATCATCAGCGATAGCCAAGCTGCACTGAAGGCATTGGAATCCCACACCTGTATGTCACTTATGATGCAGGAATATTACTCCACCCTCACCAAATTGGGAGAACGAAACGGGCTCCGTCTAATGGGTACCAGGACACTCGGACATTTAGGGGAATAGGAAAAAGGACTCATAGGCCGCTCGAGGAACAGGCTTTAGATACATCGGGCCGCAGCCTAGACTCGGAATTTCCTTGGAGACTGCAAGTATGGAAAATAACCGGTGATTGGACCAGAAGGTACCAGAGCACTAAAAGTGTGTCTTAAGTCTCAGATACTCCAGACTTGCCATCAGTGGACCTTCCAATTTGAGAGCCAAGGCTTCTCTTGAACTCTCCAGGCTGGTCCTGAGAATTCTAACTGCCAAATAAATAGGGCACTTTCGCCTCTGCAAATTAGGATTGATTTAGGATTCTGCATGTATACTATACTAAGAAGATATAGAGTCAATGAAATACTTTTCGTTCGAATGCCCTGGTGGGGACAGAATCAAGCTGGAGGAACTTTGATCTAGCAAACTGAAGCTAACTAAGCTTATCAAAAGCTCAGCCACAGAGGTTATATCCTTTACAAGAAGGATGGAGCTTGTGCTAGAAATTTAGGACAGAGTGCCACAATAGACAACTGGGTCGAAGTGGCCCGGCTGTTAGGCAGCCCGTACTTATTATCCATATAAATAAAGTATTAATTAAGGGAGTATCATCTTAACTGAGGCGGTCACTTATTGACCTCATCAATATCTTTAATTTCTTTTCTAATATACTGTGTTGGAAACTGCTTGATAACATAACAATGGTAAAAATACAGTGTGAACAGTATACCTAGGAATATAGTAATTCAGATTACACTTAACAATAAGCATTATGAATAGTTTCATTTCCAAGCTTCAAAACGTATTGCAACATTAGAGATGTTTGATATTGCAGTCACTAAATATTTTAGTAGGTAAACTATTCATATAACAGTTTAAATAGTTGTTAAATGCAGTAAAATTATGCCAGCACTATCAATGTTGATAGGTAACTAATTAGATTTGCTTATAAGAAACTTAGGAGGTCTCACAGATATAGTCTTATTTCTTATTAACGATCATCTTCGGAACATGGAATGTTGATGGGGTTGATATGGAACAATTTCGGGGTGTAACATAACCCGTTTCTCGGATCTTTCAGTTCTAATGGTCGATTATTATGCACAGTGAATGTAAAACGGGTCCTTCGAAACAGTTGTGCGAGCGGAATATTATGTTCTTTTCTAGAGTTGTCAATGCCACTATTAGATAGACATCAAGCACTGATTAACCAAAAAAAGACTCTTTATAGTGGACGTTAGCAGGAGTTTTTCTTCTCGAACTGATTTGGTTTCGCTATATGGTACCCCAAAACTTCTTATAGTAAAAGGGCAGCGTTGCAATACTTGGCATTTTCTTACATTAGATGTTTTAATATGGTATGGAAATCCAATTTTGCATATTTTGAGAACGAATTAAGTTATGAAGACCTATCTCAGTCTCTTGGAAAAGAGATGTGCCACTTTTCATTTTTCTCCCACGATAACTTACTATATAGTTAAATCGAACCTATATCGGCTAACGCTTTCCTGCTAGGTACCGATTGACAATTTTTTAAAGCAGTTTGAAGGATTTCTAATTCTCACCATAATTCTGGTGAGTTGATTTGCTAACGTCCGAACGTTGAAAGGCGATTACGTTATTTGATTAGACAAGAGTTTACCTAGTTTAATTTCACTATATTCAAGAATGATTCATTTCAGATGAGTTCTTGTGAATTGCTCTTTGTTAAGGTTATTGTCTATTGTCAAACTAATGCTCACTATAATTCGGATGAGTTGATTGGAGAACCTCCGAAAATTAAGGTGTCTGCGTTATTTGATCAGATGATAGTTTAGCTAGTTTAATTTCACTATATTCAAGAATGATTCATTTCAGATGAGTTCTTGTCAATTGCTTCTTTTGTTTGAGTTATTGTATATTGTCAAACTTTATATGTTGAATGCAAGCAGATTTCAAAAAGGGCTTCCTGTCTTAAGACTGTATTATTTATGATCAAGCAATTAAACATTTACCAACAATATGTTGACAATCACACTTTACTGAACATATACCATTCTTTTAGATGTGACGATTTCAAACGACATTTGTCTATACTCAGCATTATAAATGTACAGGGTGTTCCATCTCAAACCAGTAACTCAATATATTTTTTATACCATCGTAATTGGAAAAATTCGCCGAACCAGGTCAAATGGTTTTGTTTGGGAGACATCTTTTGACATATATTAGAGGCTTGAAACTTCCCAGTGAGAGGAGGTGCTTCAGCACCTCAAAATTGAACAGAGCAAATGGGTAATTCGGAAGCATTTCGGAGCTTCTTCACAATGATGTATGAGAAAAGTAATTTTGACGAATCTTTCTCGCAGAAATTCATTTCTGATCTCAAAGGAGCCTCCTTGAATATTTTTGCTATTTTCAAGATTATTGAATGGAAACGAATCAATTTTGTTTAGAAAGGAAACCTCTCGAGCTAGCGCCTACGCTTCAACCAGTAAATTCGAATATCTTGAGGTTATAGATGAGGGAAGAAACATTTGTTACATATTTTGAAAGCCTTTGTTTACCAAATACAACAATCTTAGGAAGATTTTAGTGTTTCATCATATTCACAATAAAAATATGAGATCCAATAATAATTTTTTCCCTTCAATTACTTCCAAACAATAATACAATTCCGACTGAAAACCGGCTCTCACAAGGTTCAGCATATTTGTAATTATTTGACAATACTCATCTTCAATTCATTGGTGTCCAAATTTTCAGGTACAAAATTTTGATCTAATATATTCCCATGAAAAAGTTTGTGGGATTCAGATCAAGCGATCGGGCAGACAACTCGATAGGTCCTTTCCACCATTTCAACCTCAAGGATATTGAAAATTGAGATATTCGCGAACTGTTGCGGCGTCGTGAGGAAAAGAACCGTCTCTAACATCGAGTTAAATTTCGCTGTTTAATGTACTAGAAATAAATAGAGGTCCAATTAGGTGATCTTCCAACATTCTTACCCAAACATTTAGCTCTTCCAGATATTGAATGTGTTTCTTGAAATTTATGAGAATTTGGATCATAACCGAAATCTACAGTATACAGGTAAGCCCGTCAAGTAGTAAAGAAGTGCATTCTTCAGGTAAGCAACATGAAATTCAGGTTATCGTTGATACGCTCAGCCATAATTTTGCGAAACTCATGCCTTCGATCCAAATCATCATCACTTAATTCATCAATCAATTCAATTTTGGACGGATGGAACTTGTACTTCGATTGGTGAACACCGGAAGCAACATGAACTTATCGTACATATTGCGTATTTGGCATAAGGTGGACATGTCCAAATTTGGCCACAGCTGCTCCTTCATAATTCTCAATTCCAATGGGGCCCTTTTTTTATACATTACTGAACTCATTAAATTTGATATTAATTCCAGTACGTGCTTCTGGAAAATGTTCAAGATGGCTTTGGTTCTATATATCTGCAGCAACTAGGGCTCAATTTTGATTTTGGTAATGAAGGATTTCCACTTCTACACGTTCATAAATGTGTACACCATAGTATCTTCAAAATTTCAACCATATTAGCAAAATAGTATTTCAATGATAATTCACAATACCTCAAATGATCGAACAAACAAATTATCAGATAATCACCTCATTCTTGTGAACAAAAATTGAGTCAAAATAAATTTAGAATTTTTTATTTATACATATTTTGAGAGAATTTTTCTAATTGAATAAGGAAAAATGCATTTTGAGTAAAACTTTCCTATCATCAATCTCTATCAAGGATAGCAGAATTACTGGTTGATGTACGCAGTCTCTAACTATTCTCGTTTCCCTTTCCAAAAAAAAATATTTTATTTCTCCTTTTTCAATTACCTTGACAAGAGTCGAAATATACTAGATGGTATGAAAAAAATTAGCTTTTGTGCAAAAGATTCGTCAATATTACTTTTCTCATATATCATTGTTAATGGGCTTCGAAAAGATTTCCAATAAGGTCTCGCTCTGCTCTTTTGCTTTGCTTCATTTTGAGAGCGGAACCGCCATGTCTTAGAGCGTTGCTCGTTATTGCCTCAAATATACGTCAGACGATGTCCCCCAAACAAGTTGATTCGATGTGTTTCGGCAAAATTTTCCAATCACTACAGGATAAGAAATATACAAAGTGGTTTGTTTGAGATGAAACACCCAGTATTGAAATAATATTCGCAAAATACACCAGAGTTTCGGAAAAACCCTAAATCTGTGATTGCCAAGATGCGATTCGCGGAATATAAGAAGTCCCGGAATTGATCCATGTGGTCATTGGAAAGATTGATTTCAATTCCTTATACATAATAAACTCATAAGATTTGATAACAACAAAAGATAAAAAGGTATATTTCCATTTTTCGCTAACAAACATCTCATTCAAGTAACTGTACGTGAGGTGAAACGTATGAGCATTTAATAAAAATTGGCATGTTTCTAGACGAAAAGAAACCAAATTCAGTTTCATCATGGTCTACATCAGAGCACATAAAACTTTATTGGCTGATATTTCTGGACTTTTGCGTTGAATCTTCACTGTCAATGACCATCAATGACATCATTTGACCTATGGAAAAAATCGATCCGTTACTGTAAGAATCCGAGGCAAGAAGAGATCATATGAAATGGTCGCTTTATCTTCAGAGTATATGTCCAGAACAGCGTAGTAAATAATACAGGAATGATCATTTCAAACAACATTCCCAAGCAGGCTCTGACAGGAGGATTCCGTACTTCAAAAAGAAATAAACGGTCGGTCATATTGTGTTTTGAATCATATTTTGACACTGGTAAGAGAATAAAAGATGGAAGGGAACCTCCTGTTAACTCAGAAACATGGAATTCAGTTAGAAGAAGTGTCTTTTAGTACAGATAGAGAAAAATTTCAACAAAATTAAAATTTGTAGGTACATCATGAAAAGAAATATATTTTTTTTAATAAACGTATTCACCTTTTCTTTAGGGCACTAGTATAGCTATCGAAATAAAATTCATACTAAATACTCAGGTCTGGGATCTCTTTGATCTGTGAGAAATCAAAGCTTTCAGTCAACGCCATCGGAAAATACGGCCGTTTATGTCGCATTCTGCCGTGCACTTAACACTCGAAAGGAATCAAAACATAACGTAATTTGCCAACGCAAGTTCGAAAAATTTCGTGTTTTTAGGTCAACACCAAGAAACACCAAATTTTTCTACGAACCATGACTTTTAAAACGAAGATAGAAAAAAATACTAAAATTTTAAATTTGTAGTTACATCACGAGAAAAAAATTCTCTTCATTACTATTCAATAAAAAACAAGTAAAGGTATCGACATGATATTGATACTAGATCCCCAGTTCTGCAATTCCTTTGAGCTATGGAAAGATTGAAATTTTCAGTCAATGTCATCAGAAATACCGTCGTTTATGTCGCATTCAGCTGAGCACTCAACACTCGCAAAGAATCAAGAGCTATAGGGTACTTTGCGATATTCAAGAATATTGAAATTTTGTTAGGAGCAGTCGTTTAACAGAAATACATGGGAAAACCCGAAGAATGTATATTTATGGTAACAAAGTAACATTTTTGTTTAAATAAACAGATTAACTGTTTTCTAAATAAAACGTTGAAGGTAGCGAATTGAAAATGATACCCGATATACAAATCTAATCTTCAATCCCATCGATCTGTGAAATAATCAAACTTCTAAGTCAACCCAATCATGAAATGCGGCTCTTCATGTCGCATTCTGCTCTATATACTGACTATTCCAAGGAAATCAAGAGATATAGGGTAATTACCGTTCATCTAAAATTATGAAATTCTGCAAAAAGCGAAGTATTTTTCAAGTCATCCATGTAGAGTCGCGTTAAGCCGAATTTTAGTTCGCCATAATAATACGGAGTATTGTAGAAATGACACTATATTGGGCTCTTTTTCATACATTCTTAGGATTTTTATCAGCCACTCTGCGGAACGGAATCATAAGCTTTCTGGTTGTCTACGTTAGCCGTGAAAAGATGTCATTTGTTTGAATAAGCTTGTTTGCTGATAACTGAATCTATAATAATTCGTTCTTTGCATCCCATGGCATTATTTTTACACTCTGTTGTGGTGCGATAATCTTGTTGTTCTCGCTATGTTCGAATATTCGTTGAGAAATGCATGCAGTAATAACTTTGTATAGTGTCGGTAGATAAGTTACTGGACGGTATTTGGATGGATCCGGGGTGTTTTGGGCATCTTTTGGCAGTAAATAAGTTCATCCCTGGGTAAAGAACAGTGGCATTTTTCTGAACTGAATAAGGCTTCATTAATCAAGACAGTGACTCTTTCGTGTATGCACTAAAGTTTCTTCAACCAGTAGTTCTGTACGTGGTCGGCGCCCGGGGTATTCAAATTGTGAAGTTTTACAATGATGTAGATAACGTTTTCAATTGTTAAGGATGTATATTCCATGTTCGTGTAGTCCTGACATATTTCGCCTTCTTCGTCAATCCAGCTATCCTTTGTATTGTAGGGCTGGTGTAGCTAACTGTCCTGTCTGGAATTCTTGAATTCCGGCTGTTGCTAGATTTATATCTTCTTAGGCGCCTCGAAAACACGGATAATTCTTGTTTGAGAGTATCCTGGTACTGATCTGGTGTGGCATTGCTGGGGTCTTGTTGTTATTGTAGTTGGACCCGGCTCATTATCAATTATGCTGATCTTTCCACTCTCGCACATTTTAGGCCTCTAAGATACTCCGTCAGTCGTCCTATGTCACGTCGGAGAGCCTCGATCTTCCAAGTCAGTCGTCTTTTCTATTATGGCGTATTCGGTTGCCTTCTTGTACAGCTTATGTTACGTCTCGTATGTATTATCGTTGCTCTATCTGCTGCCAATGCGCTGCAGTAAATCAACGTGTGCAAGGAGTCCAATGTGCGAGCATCCAATACATAATCCTTAAATATTTCATTGTTTCAGGCATGTAGTGCGACTTCTCATCTCTTAGAGGAGTTCATTTTTGGAAGCTAGGGTCTGCAAAGTGCGTCAGTGCCGAACAACGCTATTCTAAATTCTCTAATTAAATTGTCTATCAGTTCTGCATTGTCTTCTTGGTTTTGCTCTTTTTGTACATCTTGTGAATTTATGATTCAGTAGATAGTCCTGTTTGCGAAGTGTCATCTGTCTGATTATTATTTTCAAGAACTGCGAAATTTCTCTTTCCACTTTCTATTTTATGGTATTGGGCCTCGTATCTGGAACTAAATTATTTGTCAGTATTACTCGATGCTTGTTGACTGTTCTCAGTGTGGATATTTTTAGGTCGAGATACATCCTGCTAAATTCTGCGAAAGTTGTTGCCGATAGCCAACCATTTCCTGTCCAAGTGGGGACACCCTGTACATAACATTATTACTATTATTATTATTGCTATTGTTACTCACCCTAAGATGCTCTCACTCCCTCTAAGGGAAACATTAATTGATCCCAGATATCTTCGATATCAAAAAATTTCAAATCTGATGATTTCATTCATTGAAAGTGTTTGAACGGATTCTATTATCCACTGTTTTATCGTGTTTTCTTTCAGGTCTCGATACTTCGCAATTTTGTCGACATGTTTCAGCTCCAAATCATTGTTGTTGGGAATGGCCATGTCTATCAAAGTTGCCATCCTAGAAAACTTATCTTTAAGTATGATGTCAGGTCTATTGTGTGCGACTCGTTCATCGGTGAGAAATATACGGCCCCAGTACAGTTTATAGTTTTTATTATAAAGAATTAGCTCTGGGATGTATTTGTGATATGGGACCTTAGTTGCTCGCTTGAGCTTATGCTTTTGTGCCAATTCTCTTGTATCGCCAAAAGGAACCCTTCTGTCTCACGAAACATCTGTCCGGAGATCAGCCAGTGGTTCGACGCAAATTGGTCGACTTGTGCCCTGCTGGCTTCGTTGGGATGTAACCCGTGCAGCGGTTTCCCTTCCACATATGTAGTTTTTCATCGTCGGATTTGTGACGAGTCCTATATTCGTGTTCGTTTAGACGTAAAGAGTTGAGTCATCTACTTCGCAGATAATTCTATGGAAAATTGAAGTATTAAAATCGATACTACGTAGCACCACTCATTATATTGAAACAGTCTCTTCAAAAAAATTAACGCTTGAGCAGCATAATTGTATGCAGATATATTGCTTCCTGAAAAATGTTTTTGTTCGGTAGTTCGAAAATATGCCAGTGTAATGAATCTGTACTCTGTTAGACACCACCTAGCCCTTTTCCAATTCTATGTTACGCCTATGAGTTGCTATAGGAATTTAACAAAGAACTCTACATTATCACTTTGGACTTGGACCACCTAACTACTATGTAGTTGAAAGGAACCTTTCTTTCCATGAATTTGTCCGGGTTATCATATTACGTGACATAAAATGTGAAATCGAGCCACTCGAAGTATTCTAATGGTTACTTTTTAGAATAAGGGAAACATAAAATCCAGAACCTTCAAAAACTAGAGAATTCTTTAGATTTCTTGTCATGTATTATGTGGCATCGGTGACCCCACACATTGCGAGAACCAAATGTATTTCAGAAGATACTTTGCCTAGGTCAATTTAGTCAGTGGCATATATAGGCCACAGTTACATAAATTAAGAGGATTCACTCAGACTCACTAATTCAGTTCTCAATATTTCAACATTCATTCTACCGCCAACTTTACTTCAAGTTCAGGGTAGTTGTCATAACCACGAATTGAAAATATACATATTCTCCTGTGATCAAAAGTAGTAGTAGTGTAGTGCAGTGTAAAAATTAGTGTTGTGTTCACATGTATGAAACTTTTGTATTTATTGAAAACAATTTGACTGATTGAAACCCGACTCATGACAAACTGGTGTCAGAAGTGAGGGGTCTTCTTCTGTTACTAAATATCGAGAACAATATAACAGAAACCCACCAGGTCCGGAATTCAATACAGTGCCACATTTGGATAACTATACGTAACAACATCTACGTACTGATCAAAGCAACGAGATGCAGAAAATCCAAGTAACAAGTTCCAGAAAAATCCAAACAACAAATTCCAGAAAATTCAAGTAACAAGTTCCAGAAAATTCAAACAACAAGTTCGGCTGTTGCCAGATTTATATCTTCTTAGGCACCCTGAAAACACGAATAATGCTTGTTTGAGAGTATCCAGGTACTGGTCTGGTGTGGCATTGCTGGGGTGTTGTTGTTATTGTAGTTGGACCCGGCTCATTATCAATTATGCTGATCTTTCCACTCTCGCACATTTTAGGCCTCTAAGATACTCCGTCAGTCGTCCTATGTCACGTCGGAGAGCCTCGATCTTCCAAGTCAGTCGTCTTTCCTATTGTGGCGTATTCGGTTGCCTTCTCGTACGGCTTATGTCACGTCTCGTATGTATTATCGCACCTGTTGCTCTAGCTGCTGCTAATGCGCTGCAGTAAATCAACGTGTGCAAGGAGTCCAATGTGCTAGCATCCAATACATAATCCTGAAATATTTCGTTGTTTCAGGTATGTAGTGCGACTGCTGATTTCTTAGAGGAGTTCATTTTTGGAAGCTGGGGTCTGCAAATAAGGTCAGTGGCTCTAGAAATAGCCGAGCGAATGGTAATAAAATATGACGGCAACAAAAATGAACTCTTCGGTCTTGGAACACCTATCTACTATGTAATAAAAGGAATCTTTCTTTCCATGAATTTGTTGCATAACATGTGAGATCGAAACACTCAGAATATTTTAATGATCACTTCTTAGAATAAAATAAAATAAAATCTAGAACTTTCGAAAACTAGGGAATTCTTTAGAACTCTTGTCAACTCAACCAAGAATTATGTGGCGCCGGTGACCCCACACTTTGCGAGGACCATATGTTTTTCAGAAGATACTTTGTCCAGGTCAATTCAGTTAGTGCGATACATAGGCCACAGTTACATTGATTGAGGGAATTCGCTCAGACTCACTCATTCTGGTCTCATTCTTTCAACATTCATTCCACCGTCAAGTTCAGGGTAGTTGTCATAACCACCACTTACAAATATACATATTTACTGTGATCAAAAGTAGTGTAGTGTGAAAATTAATATAAGTGTTTACATATATTAAACTTTCCTATTTCACGAAAAAAATTTGACTGATTGAAACCCGACCCATTACACCAGTTTAAAACAACCTCAATATTTCCAAATGCTCTCACTCTCTTACAGAGCAAGATATGATGATATGAAAACAACAATATATCACATCTAAATTTATACAATAATGCTTACTACTACAAATATTTGAATTATTTGGCAATGCCCAAATGTTATTTACTATGTTCATTATCATATATCGGTCGAATTAACGAATAAATATTCTTGGCGCCACCTATAACTGTACCAGATTTTTGCATTTGTGAGAAGATATGGTTAATTTTATACAAGCAGTTTTCGAGCATGCTGAATACATATTACAAATACAAATACCCAAGTATTTCAATGAAGTCTAAAAGACTTCCTCTTTTCTAGGAAGACAATTTTTGTAAAGTTTTCATGTTCTTGAACTCACCCATTAAATTCATTCATTTATGTATACGAATCAAAAGAGGCAGGATTACATATCAGTAAATACTATATTGCTCAATGTGAAATTTTGATGAAATTAGAAACATGATCCGGAAAAATTAAGCCCCCCACAATCATTTCTTAAATGTAGACTAAGGAGATAAGAAGAATATGGTAATCCATAAGTAATGTTTTGAATAAAGGTCTAAGAGAACAGGAACCAGGTCTTCGATAGGTGAATGTGAAAGGTGGAATAACAGTTATCCAAAAAATTAAAAGAAAAACGCAGAAAAGGATAGTGTCAGTATTTCTGAATGTATTATTTAAAAATTGTGAAGAAATTGAAGATTCTGCGATCCTATGACAAATAAAATGGATGTTTCGTTCACAGAATTAATTTTGCTATAGAATAAATTTTACTAATGGATGAATTGCTCACTCGAATCAGAGTATGACCAATGATTTACTGAGGATTTAATTCTGCCTTAGATAATTGCAAAAATCAATTTTATTTATTCTAACTTCAACGGAGGTGGACTATAGGTTGATTATTCGAGTTTCTGTTCAGTAGCTGAAATACCCATGGTTAACTTACTTGGACCACATTGATTCTGAGAATTCTCTAGGCGGAGATATCACGCTCAAAAATCGGTGCTCGAATAAAAGTAAAAATAGTTAATGTAAAATAGGAATAATTCTTGTTAATGGTTCTAACATTTTTTGCATGGTAATATTTGTAAGGTAGACAATGAACAGCGACTTACTGTAGTTTGAAAAATGCTGAAAATTTAAATCTGAAGGAAACTGATTGTGGCCCTATCAAAGGACCTATTTATTAGCGAATAAATCTCAAGTTTTCTGAAATGTTTCATGGTTTTTGCACAAAAAGTGAAGCACACTTTAATTGAAAAATAACTAATTGATATTGTTATAATGGGTGAGAATATCTTTCTAACGAATTTGAAGATTATTGTGTTCAAGAGGGTATTAGCTACCATATAACTGTACCAAATACACCGCAACAAAATTATATATATATATATATATATATATATATATATATATATATATATATATATATATATATATATATATATATATATATATATATATATCTTCTGGAAAGAGAGGTTTAACAAAATTTGAATATTGTATTTACAATAAATGCTTATATCTATAATTTTGGTTTGTGTCAGAAAAAACACAAGTGTGAGCTCAGGAAAAAGTAACAGGGGAACCATACTATCTTGTATATGATTCAATAAACGAGTGAAAAAACCTGAGAAAAAACTCGTTTCCCTGTCGCTATTGCACTAGCAATAGCTTGTCTGATTATGTTGTGTTAGTGTCGTGTGTACGTACATAAAGGATACCAAAGATTTTTCTCCTTAGCCGCTTCATTCTCTATTGTATTCCATGATTTCCATGAACAGGTCAATTACAGAAAAGGCTCGATCAATATGGTATATGGTGCTAATTCAAATAAAACCTTTTGGGGTGAAGCTGTTCTGACAGCAACATATTTAATAAATCTGATACCTACAAAATCCCTAAACCAAAATAAAACACCTTTTGAACTGTGACATGGTGAAAATCGCTGAATAAATAACTTAAAAATTTATTGGGTCTACTGCATATATATGCATAACAAAGTCGGGAACGATAAAAAATCGAATGAAGGCATAATGGTTGGTTATCAATCGAATAGTTACAAAATACTAGATATTCAAACTAATAAATTTATTGTAGCACGAGACGTCATTTTTAACGAAATAAACTCTTAAACATCAAGGCCCAAACTTGATGAAGGGGTGGAAACATTTAGACCAAAACTTACTAAGGGTTTTGAGCTAGAAAAGTAGTTGAAGACCTTAAGACTACATAGAACTACAGCCATATATATATATATATATATATATATATATATATATATATATATATATATATATCCAAATAGATAAATCTGTCACCAAAACAGATAACGAACACGATAATAATTGCAGGAGAAGTGAAAGAATTAAACATCTCTCGCCTATTTCATATAGCGAAGAACAATATGCAAATAATAATAGAGATGATATAACTTCTGGAGTCCAGAAATCTACATGAATCCGAAGCTGAAATAGAGGGGTTCCCCCATATGCAGTACTAAAAACACGTTTTGGAATTTGAACTCCCTAAGTGATTGGGGACTATAACATAGACGATATCTTCCGCGATAAACTTCGAAAGTAGTCTACATATGTAAACTTGAGACAAGAAGAATTATTCAAAAATCCGTAGATCTATGAATAATCCCTCCTGACAAGAGCTAGTTCCCAAATCTGCCCGCCATGCACGCAGTCCCCAAGCGCCACAATAGTGCAACTAAGCAGGATGCCGAGAAACGAAGCGGCAGACTGCAGTTTCGCCCTTATTAGGAGCTCATCAGTGTCGCATATCGCTTCTCAGCATCCTATCAAGCTACATCGGGGTACCCTATCGATTCCAGAAAGGACGCACCTCGTACATACGTATGAGAGTCACCACCTATGGACCGACACGGCGAACCCGCTACCGGACTTCGAGAAAGATACGAACAATAACCAACAGATGTGGAAACGTTAAAAATTCCAAACATTCGGAAGACATATTTAGCCGTTCCGTGAATCACATCAACGGTAGAAAACGAGCGAAATAATCCCGCTGAAACAGTGATTCATAATTTATGCAATTAAATATCTAAGTAGCACTTCATTGACTTTTCTTCCAAGATTTCAGTGACAGTTACTGTATTAGAGTCCCAGTGCTCATTTTCATCTGGGCTTAACCAGTATAATTAAAAACTGTTACAATATCGCAAAGAGCTTACGCCTCGTATATGCCATATGCAGAGAGTACCCATTGATGTTTTATAAACAGTTGACAAACCGCACAGGACCGTACAAGAGCGGAAAACTACTTGAACATTCCTAGAACAAAATGCTTCATTTTATTCAAACTACGGCGAGTATCACCAAGTCCTTCGGCCTGAATATGGAAAATATACAGGCGCTTCCAATCAATTTTTGGAAACAAGTTAATAATTCGTACGGGACCGTACAAGAGCGGAAAACTATCTGGACATTCATAGAACAAAATACTCTATTTCATTCAAACTACCGCGAGTACCGCCATGAGCTTCGGCCTAAAATTATAAAATACAAAGGCACTTCCAATCTATATTTCCAAGAAAGTTGACAAACCGTACAGGACAAAAACTATCTGAACATTCTTAGAACAAAATGCTTTATTATATTCAAACTACGGTGAGTACCACCAAGACCTTCGGCCTGATAATAGAAAATATACAGGCGCTTCCAATCAATTATTCAATAAAATTTGACAAAACGTTAACATCCGTTAATTATGTGGACATTCATAGAACAAAATGCTCTTTTTCATCCAAACTACGTCTAGTACCAAGATGAGTTTCAGCCTAAAAATAGAAAATAAATAGGCACTTCCAACCGATATTTCTAAAAAAGTTGACAAACCGTACAGAACAGTACAAGAGCGGAAAAGTATCAGGACATTCATAGATCAAAATGCTCTATTTTATTCAAACTAAGGCGAGTACAACCATGAGCTTTGCCCTGGAAATAGAAAAATTCAGGGACTTCTAATGAATATATCAGAAAGACTTGACAAACAAGATCAGAAAACTATCTGGACATTCATAGAACAAAATGCTCTATTTCATTCAAACTACGGCGAGTACCACCATGAGCTTCGGCCGAAAAATAGAGAATATAATCATTAATTATTAGTCGTCTGGAACGAACACAGTGCAGTTCATAATACTACATCTATTGCTGTTCATTCTGTCATAATGAAAAATCTATTAAGCTAAATATATCGCGTTCATTTAACCATAATTTGTGAATATATTGATGCTAGTAATATTTACGAAAATAGTGTGAAATATTCTTATAGATAACATTCTCGAAGTGAGGAATGAAAAAATCTTATCCATTAGAAGAATTATTATTCGACCAGTATTTTTAGTCTGTGTTTCTAAGTAAGATAGTCATGGCGTTACTAGAAATTGTTTTTTTTCCTACGCATGTATTCTGAATCCTTTTTTTCTGCTATATCTATTTTTCGGCGAAAGCAAAATGATTAACTCTATCAATCAACTTCACAACCTAGAATACTTTCCTTGCCAATGTTTCCAATTGCCAAACATATTATTAGTCATTTTATGACTTATATTATGATGACCTCAGCAAATATAGCATAGTAAAACAATTTAATACCTCATCGAAATATTTCGAAATCTACAAGATTACACACCAAAATGTATAAATATGAAGAGATGCGACAGTGTTGACAACATGTTAAAAAGTAATTGAAAATCATTATGATTTGAAAAGTAAGAATGAAAGTTATCAAAAACAGTTAAATTGATAAATGATAGAATTTATGATTATGAAATTATTTGATTTCAATGTGTTGAAATGGTTTTTTTCTTTTTATTTTCTTATTTCTTATGTAGAATTTGCATTTTTGAAACTCTAGGGACTGAGAATCTGCTAGATCAGCGATGAATTTGAAAATGCAATGCGAACCTCGAGTAACATTTGAAACATTCCCACATAAATTCAGGAATGCTGAACTGGTAACGTGCAAGCATATGAGCTTGATTCAGAATCTCCCCTATGACGGAGTACATAGTTTTTTTTCCTAGTAAGGGCAAATTATGAAATCCAAAGAGAATCTGTGTTAAAAACACACAACACGAAATACATGGTGACATCAGGGGTATAGAAAGTATTTGTTTCATTCGAAGAGAAAAAATTAAATCACTTTCAATTATTACCAAAAAGCTTGCCCTCGTTACAAAATCAACGATGAATTGAATGAAGCAATGCGAAATACTTCCACATAAGAATCCAGGATACTGAAAAGGTAACGTACAAGTACCTAAGATTTATTCGGAACCTTCTCTATGACAGAGACTTTTCTCACCTTATAATAGAAGTTATGAAATGCTTGAAGATTTGTTGTTCAACCAACACAACACGAAACATATGGTTATTAGGTATTCATAAAATAAACAAATGCATGATATAATAAATTTAATGAATCAGTTGATTCCGGAACTGATGACTCCTGATTTGCTCCAAATATCTGCTGCTCTATTTCGTTCTCCAGGGAACTCCTACTCTAACACGGAGGTTGGCGTATTAGTTTTTGATTTTTGATATTTTAACGACATTTGTCTACAAACTTAGTATTTCCAAGGATGATTTTGTTTCTTCTATTGATTTGTATATTCTCAACATATTTTCAAAGAACCTATAATCAGCTCTTTGCTATATAAAAATTCGAAAGTTTCAATGGTATAGTGCATTCTGTTCTAGGAATGCTGTCCAATTTTCACATCGATTGTAACTGTATATATACATATATATATATATATATATATATATATATATATATATATATATATATATATATATATATATATATATATATATATATATATATATATATAAAGTTACAATCGATGCTTCAAATTAGGTTGATAATTCGTACGGGATCTTCTATTTGAATGTCTGAGTTCAAATTGGCACTTGCCGTAGTTTGAAAGATATAGAGCATTTTGTTCTATGATTATTCTGATTTCCGCTCTTGTATGGTACTGTACGGAAGTTAACGTTTTGTCAACTCTTATTGAATAATTGATTGGAAGAACCTGTATATTTTCTATTTTAAGGCCGAAGCTTATGGTGGTACTCACAGTAGTTAGAATAAAATAGAGCATTTTGTTATGTGCGACTCATAGAATTTTGTCGATGGTATCAGGCAAAGTCGAGGGGAAATTCAGAATTTCACCAGTAAATCATATGGACTGATGAAATGGGGTGACCAGTGATCGATTATTCAATTGCAATAATGAACATTATTGGTCGGATATCAATTCCCATCGGGAAGTGAATATTCAACACCAAGGGCGATTCGTCATTAATGTTTGGATACACCTTGTTTCGGCTTTATTATTATAATTAGTTAGGAGATAGTCGAGGATGAAAATCCCTCAGCTAAAACCAGGTTAGTATACTTACAGCACGACAGTGCTCCTCCGCACCAGAGCTTTAAAGTCTCGTTCAACAGATTGATCTGTTTAGATTTTTTGTTTGGAGCTATGTTTAGGATTCAGTATGTAGATACACCCATAATAATATAGAAGAGTTGAAACAAATCTCTCGAAATTTTTTTGCTTAAGTTACCAATATTGAAATTTAAAATACATGCAGCAGTGTTTTCGGACGTTACAATTTTTTCATCTTGAATGATGGAAATACTCTTCATTATTCGGGATAGGATTTATTAATTTTTCGTTGCTAATCAGTTTTGATATATCCTTTTCATGATTAATAAATATCTTTTCTTGTTCTTATTATAATTGAGCTTCATTGTTGCAAGCATGAATTTGGGATGTTTTGTGGAAATGCACATCACGTCCGAATGACTAAAGAATATATATATATATATATATATATATATATATATATATATATATATATATATATATATATATATATATATATATATATATATCGAAAGTAGGTGAAAATTGTTTGGACTGCTGGCACAGAAATGATTAGTTTATCTCTGCAAATGTGCCAGCAGAGAGTCCAAACAATTTTCACCTAATTTCGATAGAAACCAAGATATTGGCATAAGCCGACACCTCAGAAAATCAAAAAATCTGGAATAACTCAAAAACAAAAGCATATAGCTGCAATCTGCTTTCAGCAATAAATTTTCTTCGAATAGATGGGGGGTCATTTTTTGCAATTTGCAGTATTTTTCACATAACTGTAGTTCGAAGACAAGAAAATGGGACACCCTTGACATTATTAACTAATATGTGTCAAACACATATTTTCACGTATATTTTTTAATTTTAGGATCCATTGGGTGAGCAAAATTAGCGTTAAGGATGATTTAAAAGTTAAACAATGTAAACAGGTACATGGAAATATCATTCGAGATTCTCGAACTGTACACAGAACTGTTGCGAAAGAAAAGTGGTTGTTATGATAAGTTCGCACTCCTAAAGATAGGCTGAATAGCATTGACTTGCTCAATTTGATGAAAAATAGGCCATATTTATTATGAATTGTGTACTTTTTTTTATTGAATGAAACACAGAAATACTTACAACGTAGTTAGAGAGAGAATTTTGAAAAGTACAGTGTTGATTCAGGTGATCAAACTATTTATCACGAATTCCCTGAAGGCGTTTGTTTATGAACTGTGAAACTACGTTAATTATCATTGACCCTACAGCTAACACTTCTGTAAGTTCTAAACTGCTTTCTCAATGTATGTGAGGCTACTACACCTGTATTGATCTTTACATTTTGGGTACACCTTGCCTTGTGTTTGTGATTTTTTCGTTAAGTAAATCTGTTATGATCTTTAGATTATAACCGTTAATACGAGCTATTTGTTTGATAATATAAAGTTCTTCATCGAAATTATTCAGAGAAAAAGAAACATTTAATAATTAGTGGATCATGTCGAGGCACGCTGCCATTTATGCAGAATGTCTGTATGGGAGGATAATGATTTTTATTTTTAGTTGAATTCAGTTTATAAACTTTTCGAAAATATTGAGCTGACGGTAAGGATCAGAAAACATACAATGATATCATCCGCATACCAAAATCAATAAGTCAACGGTTTAGCTAAAGGGTTATTATGTATTGTAGTCGCTAAATTATCTATAAAAATTTCTGCTAATAGGAAGCTGAGTGATTTCCCATTAAAAAGCTATCCCTCGGACGGTAGAATAAAGACTCAAGATTTTGTTTTACACACATATCTAGTAACAACAATATTATCTGTTAAGATGAATGGTTCATGTTGTCAAGTTTCATACTCTTAATAATGATACCGACTGGATCTTTCGGCGGGATACTTGAAAATAAGTTTGTTTGTTTATATTTCCTTTAACGTGCTCTGTTTCTGCCTTTCGGCTTATGACACGCCGGGGAATTCTGTCACCTCACTAACACGGGAATTTTGCCGAACCCCTCTCGTGTCGAGGGAAGGGATCTTTAATTTCCAACACATCTCTGTTAGACAGGACCGACAGCTTCACATCTCCTCCGAAAGATGGACACTCAAGCGATTCCCAGAATCCGAAAAATCGCACCGACTTTGTGGGGATTGAACCCAGGTAACTCTGCGTAGGATACGAGCATCATATCCCATACGCCACCGAGCCGGCTTTGAAAATAAGTTATTCACATCAATAGAATGTATTCTTTGTACGTTATATATTAATTCGTAGAAATTTTTGAGAGAGTATTTGGGATTGAATCGACAATATCGTTTTATCACATCAATTAAAAAATAAGATATCTTAACCACTAGAGTGAAATATAGAAAACAACTGGTCTGATACGGTATCCCGGCTTATGAAGTTCAATGAATATAATTACGAAGCGAGTAGGTTATTTGGATAATAGTTCTCTGAGTTTCCTTAATTCTAAATCATTTATAGATTGTTTGTTGTATTGGTCTAATGAAGGCGAAACCTGTACACATATATAAATTAAGTACAATTTTTTTTTATTCATCATCGAATGCGCGTTAGATTCTAATTGAAGCAAGAATAGAGCTAGGCGAAAATTATCGACATAGTGAAACAAATGTATGATCAAAACACAAAACAAAAAGTGGTATAAATGGTTCAAAGATTGCCACATATCTGTTGCTACACACGCTCGGAGAGGCACCCAACGGCAAAAACAAACGATAGCATCGCAAGTGTGTGATTAATGAAGATCGTCGATTAACAGTACGAAAACTAGAATATATATCGAAAAGTAGCGTTTAGAGAATTTAAGACAGATGAGCAAAAAAACTGTGATACTGAAATCACCCAGGACAACTTGAAAACGGCCAATAATATGAAAATGTGCTTGAAAACATTATACCTAGAGGAGAATCGTTAGCTGATTGCTGTGCTCCCGAAACCTACATCAACCTTTTAAATCGAATCTATCAATTTGGCCACGGCGGGAAAAGCATCTCAAAATTGGAGCATTGGATGTTAATTATTATAATGATACACTATGCTGATGCCTGAAGGTGAATGAAAGAGTAAGAAGACCTGAAAAGATAACATGACGCAATATGAAAAAAAAACCGCAACAGTTTTGAGCTAGCAGTAATTAGCTGCTTCATCATAATTACACGCCAGCCCTTTCGCCGAACCTTCTGCAGAAGGATTTGAACAAACATGAAGTCTTACAGCTACGTCAACTTCCGTACGGCCTTGATATAGCCCTCTGGCTGTTTGTAAGATTGAAAGCGCTGATTGAAGTAGTACCAGGACTGCTTTAAAAATGGAAAGAGGCGTTGAGAGCATGTTGTTAACGGGGACTAATTTGGAGGATATCATGAGCCAGACGAAGTAAAATAACAGAGACAAGAAATATGGACGATATTTTTGGGACAATCCTCGTATAGATAAATTTCTGCAACTTTTGTACAAGATTTAATAACTTATTATTCGGAATCTGTCAGGAACTAGGTACGCCTGATACACACGAATTAATCATCGATAAGAAAACCGCGCTCTTCATGAAATTCCCTGAAATTAAATTTTTAAGAGTTAATTTCTTTTTGAAGTAACTTTGTCAGAAATAATTATTTAAAAGTGGGTACCTCATATATGTACAAGTATCGGCGAAAGTTACTCCTCGTGACCTGGTTTGCACAGATCGAATTATCGATATCATTTATTTTCATAATTGAAACTCGATCTAGCTCTCTTCGAAGGCACGTCACGAGACTAACCAGATACTTTCAATAAACTGCATTAAAAGTTGACTAAATTAGAACTGATGAGAACATAAATACCTGAGCTGTTTTTGATGAAATACACACATGTCCATAGTCCAACGATATATGGAATGAATTTGAACTTAGGTTAGATAATTGGATGGATGATTCGAAAAGAATTAAAAGTATAAAGAAGTCATGGAAATTATAGAGTTTCTAAATTCAGAGGATTGTAAAATTCACAATTATAAGGTGAAAGACGGTCCCACTTCCGTTTTCCGGGATAATACCACCATATCATGGGCTATGGGCTCCATGAATTGGTAATTTGTAAATAACTTTCGTATGCTTGAGCGATAGTCCGGTTTCCAGAGTGGGAAGCATTCTTCAGTTGAGATATGATGAACTTTCTTAGGACAAAATCATCCGAAGGTAAACTCGTTCCATAGTCAAATCTCCGGGAGGAACTGGCTCGTGAGAGTCATGGTGACAATACGACTAACAACGGTCCTCTAGCGGATGCAAAAATCCGATGAGAAAAACCAATTCGTTATTGTGTTTTGCAACAAAACAGGACTAGGACACACCAACATGAATGTTAGAGCAGTACACCAGCACTTACTAGACACGCAACCTCATGTCATGGCTCTAACGAAAACTGAAATGTCAGAATACATCACCTATCTCTGATTCTATTGCACTCAAGGCTTCGGTTTAAGGGAGGGCTTTGTGTTTTTGCCAGATCTGATGCCGCTTTCCAAAGAAACATATGTTGGAAGATAACGCTTTCGACCTGGCATGGTTCAAAATCTGTTTATATAACAAAACTATGTTTTTATGGTTCACCGTATCGACCTTCTAACGATAACAACTACCCTAGATTGTTTCAGTTTCTATGAGACAAGAAAGACACGATCCAATTACTGCATCCGTCACCTGAGGTGATGATTATGGGAGAGTTCAACGCCTATAACATCAACTGGCTCCAACACTCAAATAAGACCAACGAAGCAGGAAGGCAAGCGGAAGCCTTTGCTGTATCTTCACGCAACTCGTCGATGAGCCGATAAGAATTCCTGGCAATATAACCTATTTTCCCAAAACTCTCAATCACATTCTTATTTCACAACCAAATGATTTTCGTTTACAGGTTTCAGCACCCTTAGAAAAATTCGATTAAAATCTTGTTTCTGCCATTGGTAACTTCGTACAGCCACACAATAAAGATAAAACCTCTTCCAGGAAGATATGGCGTTACAACCAAACCAGCTGGAATGAGATGCGTGAGTTTCTCTCCCTTTTGCCCTTTAATGATGTCTGTTTTCAGATCCTGACAATACAGTCCTCACTCCACGAATAAACCATCCGCACAAAAACCTTGTTCCAAAAAGCTGCCACGATTAAAAACAGAGCCTGGAAGAACTGGAAGACGAATCCTACAGATAAAACTAAAGCTAAATATGTGTATTCCAGGAAAATTCGTAACTCAACAATTGATAAAGCGAAAAACTATTTCAATGAATTGGACAAGTGGAACTTGTCAATTGTGGTTTACAGTGGAGGCAGTCAGCAATAAGTTCTGCAAGTAATCTTTCCCATGTTTGATTGGCTGTTTCAAATTTTTTTTTCGAAAATCTATGTCTCGAAAATGCTCCCAAATTCGTTGATTTCATCAATTTCCTAACGTGAAAGTTTGGCGAAACTGAGTAGAGGGGGTACTTCTGAACCGAGTTCGATTTCTGGAGAAGATCACTTTCTACATTAATTTAGCGATTAAACGTTAGATTTCAGAAGGAAATGCGTACAGTTTCTGATAAGGAAAATATCGAAATATATGTCAACATAGGATTTCCCCGAAAATTCGACTCGAAAACGCCTACTTTGCAGGGCGAAATTAGGTGTTGTCACGGTACTCTATATGGCCTTGGGAAAGTTTTCGTTTTTATCGTTTTTGGCGGTCGCTAGAAAAAGATCAACTTTGGAGGTGGATTCCTCCGGAACGATTAGGAACATCGAGATGAGATTACGCAATGTGAAAAGAAAAATTATCAGGTAACGTTTCTTATCAAGAAACCGCAGCTCGATATCCGGCCATTTAGGCTAACACACTATCAATTCGATCCACATTTCGAGGGAAAAATGAAGTCTCCTCCCAGACACGTTTTACTGAATTTTTCGACCGGGTAAAAAGCGTGTTCTTCGTTCGGAAGGATTGAATTTTTGTTTCCCGGCGGAATTCTGGCCCAATTCCACCTAGTGCGGCCACGTTGCGCTTTCTTCCTCTGTTTCCGAGAGGACCTAGCGCTGCTCCCGGACGTCGTTCGGACTTGAACTGGAGTCGTCGGACGGAGAAATGCCCAATCTCTCCGAGAAAATTGTACACTATATGGAAAAAAATTATCAGTCTAATAAGTCGCCTTCGATTTTCATTGCTTTTCCCCACCGATTTCTTCCATTTGTCTACGCCTATTCCTTACAGACTTAGTATAGTTGAATAATGTTTCTAAATTTTCTCACAAAGTTGAATAAATACATGAGAAAATAGTAAAGGAGTCCAATAGGGCATTACAAGGATGGCAGATTAACATGAGTTATATAAGCTCCTTATATAGGACTCGGAAGTGGAGCCGAAAAAAATATCCTGACAGCTATATTCAGAAAAGATTGGAAAAATGTACCTGCTCATGATGATTAGAGGATTGGCATCATAGTTCCAATAGGGAAAAAACCCCTGAGCAAATTTCAAGGAAATGAAGAAATATTCGGAATTAATATTTCAATGAGTTACAGAACACAAATGAAAGCATCTAACAAGGTAACAATATTCATGATGACCAAGATTACTCAACAGTAACGGTTGAGGAAAATATGAAATATAAAACCAAGAAATAGAAGAACTAACCAAAAATATTCAATGGATAAATCAGCAGGCTACGATACTATAAAACAAAACATAAAATGCCTGGGGGAATAGAGGGAGTATAATCCAGAAAACAATATTCAGAAGCGCTTGGGAAAACGAAACAGCTCCTAATGATTGGAGAACTGGCATTATAGTTCCTATAAATGAAAGATGATATCAGTATTTGACCAAATTAAAAATAGATCTCTTGGAACTCATTGCCAAACTATTACAAAGAATTCTAGAAACCAAACTGATGAAAAATATAAAAACAATTCTAGAACCACACTTCTGGTCATGAAGAAGTGTTCAGGATAATATTTTCACAATCAACAATTTCATAGAGAAGACCAGACTAGATGACAAAAAAATATTTATGACTCCTCTGGAACTGATGAATTTGAAATAATGATGGGATGAGCAGTAGCGGAGTCAAAGAAAAAAAAAAGAAAAAGAAGTCTATTTACATAACTCATTTTTAGTAAGAGCTTAATCAGCGTGGAGTGTTGAGTAAATTATTATTTCTTATTGTTATAATTGTTATCCTCAAAGTAATTGAAAACATCACACATGATACAGAAGCCAGGAATCAATTGGAATTTGTAAATGATATGATGATATAGCCAAAGAATAAAACGAGGTTGCACGATAATTTGCAATAGAGTTGGAGAAAAATGAGATATGATTGGAACAAAAGATGGTTATGGAAATATATCACAAACAAGTATATATGAAAATAGTTGAAACGAAACTGGTATTTAGAGGTAATAATACAAGATGGTGATACGAAATATAAAAGGATAGAAAATGTTTCTGACTTGCATTTCTCAATAGCAAACTAATTTGTGAGAAATAGAAAGATGAGTAATAGGACGAAAGAATTTTTATTAAAGGTATCAATTAGATCTGTTCTTGCATGCGGTAGTGAAAGCAGGCTTCTGATATTGGCGCAGAAGAGCCTACTACAGGTTATCAAAATGAAGTACCTGGAAAGAGTAAAGTGAGTGACACAAAAAAGAAACTGACTGAAAAAGGAAGATATAAGAAATTAACTGGAATATATATATATATATATATATATATATATATATATATATATATATATATATATATATATATATATATATATATATATATATATATATATATATATATATATATATATAGGAGGTTTTACCCCGACGAGTTGCCCATATATCTGTTCATGCAATCAAACTGATTTCATGAAAAATATAAATCCACCACCCGGTAATTAATACCATTGCCAGGCAATGATTATAATCAAAACATATCCTGGAGTAATTATATATTAGGATAACGTTAAATGTTATGAGAATATATCAATCTACCAGAATATATACATACTATAGCATCATCAGACAATGATATCAATGTACCAACGAGTAGTGTCAGAGGCCTTCTCCCCGGAAAAGTCAAGTAACACTGAATGTTACTCATTAATAGTTTCCTTTGTGTGAAGTGGTGAACGATCGAATAGAATACTGCTCTGAATATAAATATGACAAAATTGTCAGTTAATTATATTACATTTATATAAACAAATAAATAAAATATGAAATGAGATTCTGAGCAGTATAAACTAAAGAGAAACCTATGACTCTACCTCATTATTATTTTCGGAAAGAAACCTACGAAGAATATTACAAGATTTGATGACTGTTATCTTTTGTAACTGTTCAAACAAATTTTTCTTCAGACCCAAAATCTCAATACTTTTGTGAAGATTTCTAGGAATAACGCCTGTTGTAGAAATAATAATCGGTAGAATAAATATTTTCTTCATTTTCCACATTTTTTGATCTCGTCGCCAAGCATCATATATTTAGAAATTTTTCATTGTATTTATTTTGTATATTATGTGTGTCGGGTATAGCAATATCAATTATATATGTTATTTGATTCTGTTTATCATTAAGAACGATATCTGGTCTATTGTGTTTTACAGCTCTGTTGCAAAGAATTGTTTTATCAAAATAAAGTTTATATTTGTCATTTTCACAAATAATCTCAGGTTCATATTTGTGAATTTTTTTCTTTTGGGAATTAGGTCATGTTTAATTCCTAGATTAAAGTGAATAATATTAGCGACGGCATTATGTCTTTCTAAATAATCTGTTGAAGCAAGGACTGAGCAAGATGATAATATATGAAAAACTGTTTCTGAAGAACAGAAACATCTACGGCAAGAATCATCTATATTTTGTTTGATGATGTGTTTTCTATAATTCCTCGTGAATATATATATATATATATATATATATATATATATATATATATATATATATATATATATATATATATATATATATATATATATAGGGGTTTCACCCCGACGAGTTGCCCATTATCTGTTATGCAATCAAACTGATTTCATGAAAAATATAAATCCACCACGGTAATTAATACCATTGCCAGGCAATGATTATAATCAAAACATATCCTGAAATAATTATATATTAGGATAACGTTAAATGTTATGAGAATATATCAATCTACCAGAATATATATATACTATAGCATCAACAGACAATTGTTGTTTATTATAATTCATGAATCTTATTGGATTCTTATCTGATCTTATACGAATCAGAACTATTGAGTAAAAATTAAAATTTGAAACTATAGATCTGCTTATATTGATCTTTCTGAAATATATTTAAAACGTTTGGAACTAGAAATTTGGAATATTGTGAATTAATATTAGAGTTGTTGATGATTGAATTTCTATGCCTAAAGGGTGATTGAACAATTCTTTTTTGAATCAATGTTGAAATGTTTTATTTTCATCTTATGCTAGCTCATTTGGCGAAAGTTTAGATTTTCAAATTTAATGTATCCCTTTGAATTGGGATAGTAGAGATAGTGTTGAAATTTGTGTGGTTGATGATATTCATAAAACAATACTGGAAGCTGCGTTACCCTAAGGATGACTGAGGTAATATATGAGAGATTTTCATGTAACATAAAGTACTATTGAGTAAATATATGAATAATGAAGTGAAAATAATAGGGCGTTCAGTATAGATAGAGTTGGATATAAAAAGGCGTTCAGTATATTACGCGTTTAATATATTGGCTATTTAGATATACAAGGCAATCTCAATGGGCTCACTAGCCCATATAATACTAAAGCAGTAAGCCTTATTTCGAGGAAAGTGGAGGGGACGGTTGGAGTTTGAACCGGGCGGGAAAAAAGGGTTCGGCGCGGAAAAGCGGGGTCCGTAGGCCCCCGTCTGAGGAAGATCCGAGCGAAATTTGGAGTCCCTAGCTCGAACGACGGAGGCGCGACGATTTTTCGAAAAATTTCGCCGAAACGTCGCCCCGGGCGAACGGAACGTCGACACGGCGAGATTTCTTCGAAATCGATAACTCGGATCTTTCGGAGGGCGATCGGAGAGGTCGATCGGGCAAAAATTCCGGGAAAAAGTTCCGAAAAAGCGAGAATAAAATACGTCTCCGAAATCTCCGGAATGGAGGGGATAATTTCTATGGACTTTTGCAGCTATAGAAAATATTTCCTTCGCCTTCGATCGCTACGAATCCTGGTCGACGAAAAAGCATCGAGTTTCACATTTTGCGCCGCAATAGTTAGATTCTCATAAAACCACGGGAAAACGGAAAAATCTTCCATCGAACGGAGGGCTATCGGCCGACTTTCGCAAATTTTCGCTTTACTTTGCATATTCAGAAAATCTCCGACGGCCTGAAATTCGCGAAATAAACAAACCTCGAGCTGTCAAAATACGGGTTTTTGTTTTAACCATCCTACTTGAACGGGGTCACCGGGAGAGAGGATTCGACCTTCGAACGATTCCTACATATCTCGAGATCGGGTCCCCGACGAGAAATCGTCATGACACGACTTAATTTTTAAATTTGGGACGGATTTTGAGACCTACATTTTCGAAGAATAGAACGGAAACTCGGGGGTGGAGCCAGTCACCGCTCCTTCTGGCCCTTATATCGCTATTCAATATCGGAAGTGAGCGTTACCAACGTGTAAAATGTAATGCTCTCTCTCTCTTCTGAACGAAAATAGTGAAATGGAAATAGTTAGTAACTTTGATTTTCACCAACATAATTTCGGTATTAACTACATCTAGAATATAGTGCTCTCTCTCTTCTGAGTAACATTCGAATCTAACCTCATTTCAATTAGTCTTATATTTGTTTGTTTGTTTGTTTGTTTTTTCTTTTAACGATGTGCTCGGGAACTATGCCCATTTACACAGGTGGACCTACAGCTTATAGTGGATTCCGAACCACTCTCCTAGACCGTGCAATGATAACTGCCACCACAAGGATTACAAGTTATCTGGTCTTCGGAAGTTTATGCCCTCTATAGGCGACTCTGTCAAATTCAAAGACGCATACAACACCCAAACCTTCGCCGGAATCGAACCGGCAGCCGCATGTGTACAAACTGGGAAGCGTGTGATCTTCCCACCTGGCCACAGCGGTGGTTAGTCTTATATTTGGTCTGTCAAAACAAGTGATTCCGAATTTTATTTGTATGAAAAGTTTGACGAAACTTGAAATAAATTTTCAGAGGTAAGTGATCGTAGTTTGATGTTTATTTTATCCATGTTAATGTATAATTTGTTTAAGGAAAGAAACGATAGACTTTCAAAATTCATAAACTTAACATTCTGTGGGTACTATAACCTAAACAATATGATTCAAACGAAATGTTATAATACAAAGGAATTAAGGAGACTTAAATAATGTTTGAAAGGTAAGTGAATGTAATTTGAGGATTATTCATGCAAATTAATGTATATTTTTTAGGCGTGCTCAAGAAATGTACTCGGCATTCTCTTATTTCATTTTTCTTTCATGGTTATTTTAACCTCTATGCATTGAAAAATGTCCTGGAATTACTAGGATTTTTTAACGAATCAATTGGAGGATCTTACAAAATGACGGGAGATATCCTTTGAGTTGCTATTAATAGGTATTGAGCCCTTTTATATAATAATAATTTTTTGGAAGGAATTCAATAAAGTTTTCGTTAGGTCATTTAGAGTATGTATCATATGAATATTGAAAGCTATCCACTTAAGGCTATATGTGTATTAAAATATTTCAAGCTGGATGTCAATATGACCGTGCCATTTCAAATTGAATTTTCGTTTCAGTTTATTCAAGTGGAAGTTTGTTTCTATTCTACAATTATTCCAATGTAAAAGTTAATGAGATTCAATGTGTTTGACAATGTTCAAGTTTGAACTAAAGAAAATAAGATCACAAATTTGCACAAAAGGTAATTATTGTGAGTTCCTTCCATTCATAACTCATAGTTACTGTTTCTCAGGAAATTTTATCAAGGTTGTTGAATGAATGACAGGAATTCCTCATTGATTTGAAGTTGAAAGTTTCTCTGTTATAGGTGTCTGATAGTGGGAAACATGATGTTCAAAAATGTAGAAGTAGCATATGAAGTTTCATTTTGTACAACTACAACTTTCAATCCAAGATTTATGAAAGTCACAGGAAACATGCTGCTACTGCTGCGACTCATATTTCGGAAAAAATTCAACTACTACTTGGAGAATGCTATGGAATTTGACAATTTTGTAATAGGTAGTTGTACTATAGGTAATTTATATAATTGTGTAAAATGAGTATGTTCATCACATATGGAAAGTTATTCAAGTTGAAATGTATGAAAGTGACTCTTTGAAAGTGAGTTTTTACTTTGTGTGCATATAAGTAGTTTATTTTCAATGAAATATTTACATTTAGATTACAATCTACTTGATAACAAGAAATAATGAATTGGCTCCACTGTAAACAGGTTGGAAAATTAAATGAAAAATAAGCAAAGACAATAATAAGCAATAACAAGAAACTTTCAAGTGAATATGAATGTAATACATCTCTCTTCTCTGATAATAATCTTCGTAGATATTTTTGTCTTAGTAAACCAGTCTGATTAATAATAGTTGCAATAGAGTCAGATCTCTAACTCTGAAGGAAAGAGATCAAGTAAATTACCTGCAATTCTTAACTTCAAAATTTATTTGTTGAACAATTCTTCATTTAGTTGGCATTAAAAATTGAGCTTTTCAGGACATTCCAATATTTACATAACACATAAGGTACATGTTTTGTGCTACTTCTGTGCATAACACATTCTTTGTATTTTAAGAAATTTAGTCAAAGCTGTTCACTGAATAACAGGTAGTCTATACATTTAGAATGTAAAGTTTCTTTTTTATTGGTGTTTGTGGGAAACTCGATAAAATCAGGAGAAGCAAATTGTGAAGCTTCATCACAACAGGAACTTTCAGTTCGAGAAAATCATATATTTTGTGGAAAATGCAATTACTTCTTGAAAAATGCTGTGTATAGTTGATCATTTTCGTTAAAGATACTCACGTTATATGTTATTTCAGTCCAGTTTGCTCATAAATTTTCATTTTATATCATATAATGAATTGAAGATAAGTAAGATTATATAATATAAAATTCAAATATGAAGAGATATTTAAGTTTTATATGCACAAAGTCTAGATACATCCAATGTTACAAATATTTATTAATATATACAGGGTGTTTCCGAATAAGATGTCATAAATGAAGGATGCGAATCCCTGAATGATTTGAGCAAGACAGTTCGAAGAACCAATGGTCAAAAAAATGCTTCGTTGCCGAGATACAGGGTGTTAAAGTTAAGAAAATTTTTCGATTTTCTCTCGATAAAACCTAGACTTCTCAAGATTTCGGGCTCAAATTTTCCACATAAGCTATTAAACACAATCTGAATCACCAGGTGAGGCCAAATTTTGGAACAGTATACAGGGTGATACTTTTTCATGGGCCATGTTCCATTTTTACCCTCGGAACTTTTTTTTGGTACGCTACTGGCACTAACAAAAAACAAAATCGAATAGATCATTCAATTTGAAATTTTTTTTGACTCTTGCATTTTGATCGTAACCATCACCGTTTCTGAGATATTAATTATTGAAAATAATCCAATAGTTTTTCCATATCGAAGCCATGGAGATATTATCTTAATAACTGATGCAATTTTTCAGGAATTGAGCTAAAATTTACATCAGATATCTCCTTATTGTATGTTTATAACAAAATGGGGCAAAAATTCTGACAGTATACAGGGTGTTATTTTTTCACGTGCATTTTCCTCTTTTGCCCCTGAACTTTTTGTGGTGCGCTACTGGTATATTCTGAAAACAGAATCAAACAGATTATTCAATGCGAAAACTTTTCTGTTCCTTGTATTTTCCGTATCTGCCACCATTTTAGAGATATTAATCAAGAAAAGTAATCGTATAGTCCCTTCCGTATTGAAAGCTTGAAGATATTTTTCATGTTATTTCGGCAATTTGTGAAGACCTTGAGCTCGAATTTCAAACGAAATTCACATTTTAAGATCTGCACCACTAGATTGGTAGGATTTATGAGAAAGTATAAAGGGTGATATCATTTCCCTGATCATTGAATTCGAATTCAAAAATGTGTTTTATTGAGTGTATAAATCGGAAGTAAATGAATAAACAACATAAATAATCGCGAATGATTTCAATAACAAAAACTCATAATGATGAAAACATAAATTGAACAAACAGAACAAATCAAAGAAGATGTTGAAAATGTCCTCCACCTGAAAGAATACATGCTTCTGCTCGTCTCCGCATATTAGTGCGCACCCTCTGAAATATTCCTGGGGTATTTCTGATGACGTCACATGATACTTTAATTCTATTCCTCAATTCTTCAAGTGTATTCACGGAGAGCTATAAACCAAAGTTTTCAGATGTCCCCAAAGAAAAAAAATCCAAACTGTTTAAATCTGGCGACCTTGGAGGCCAAGCTTCTGGTCCACCACGCCCTATCCAGCGGTTATTGAATGTTATATTCAGATATTCTCTAGCTTCCATGCTGAAGTGCGGTGGTGCTCCGTCATGCATAAACCACATTCTATTTCTAGTTTGCAGCGGCACATCTTCTAGCAACACAGGTAAAATCTCTTCTAGAAAGTGGCGATATAAGGCTCCATTCAGCCTGTCTGGCAAAAAAATGGCCCGATCAGGAAATCCCCAATTATTCCAACCCAGACATTAAACGAAAATTATTCTTGATGGTGACATTCCTCAATCATATGGGGATTTTCTTCAGTCCAATAGTGATTGTTATGAAAGTTCCTGATTGCATTTCTCGAGAAGGACGCCTCATCTGTGAAGATGATTTCGCTATCGAAAAGGGATTATGAGCAATGTTATGAAGGAACCATCGGCAGAAATTGAGTCGCAGAGGAAAATCGCGGGGTAGTAGAGCTTGGACGCGTTGAATATGGTATGGGTAAAGCAAGAAATCATGGAGAATTTTCCAGACCAATACAAATGAGATATTCAACTCTCTTCCAATTTTTCTTTTACTCAGCTGAGGATCCTCATCTATACAATTTAGGACTGCCTCTTCGATTTCCGGGGTCCTTATTGTCCGATTTGCCCCTTTCAAGTCATGATTCGGTTTGAATGTACCCCGTTCTCTCAATCTTCTGTGGATGTCAGAAAACGTACGCCTATCAGGAATTATTCGATTAGGGAAGCGTTCTTGATACAAACGCCTTGCGTGCACTGCGTTTCCTTCAGCCACACCGTACATGAAATGTATATCGGCCATTTCTGCATTAGTGAAAACCATTTCAAAGATTATTGGTTACTACTTACAGCTGTTTCAAATGTAGGCACAACAAACTGAATGACAAAACTTACAATCATTGAAGTGTCAAGTTTTTTTTCTATGATTTCATTTGCGAAATTGTATCAGAGCCTACTAAGCCTTTTGAAATCACCAACGTGTTCTGATATGAGGAAGACACGATAAATTCGGATGATTTTCAATTCAAAACGGTGAAAGACATGAGGATCAAGATGAGCACAAAATTATCCGAATTGAATGAAAAATCCGTTTCTGATTACGAAAAACGTCAGTTATGCACCGAAAAAATATACGGAGGCAAAGGGGTAGCCTGTTCGGGCGTTGTTGATTAATTTTTCGAAAATGGTGGCAGATACGGAAAAATACAAACAACAGAAAAGTTTTCGCATTGAATAATCTGTTTGATTCTGTTTTCAGAATATACCAGTAGCGCACCACAAAAAAGTTCAGGGGGCAAAAAGAGGAAAATGCACGTGAAAAAATAACACCCTGTATACTGTCAGGAATTTTTGCCTCATTTTGTTATAAACACACAATAAGGAGATATCTGATGTAAATTTTAGCTCAATTCCTGAAAAATTGCATCAGTTATCAAGATAATATCTCCATGGCTTCGATATGGGAAAACTATTGGATTATTTTCAATAATTAATATCTCAGAAACGGTGATAGTTACGATCAAAATGCAAGAGTCAAAAAAAATTTCAAACTAAATGATCTATTCGATTTTATTTTTTGTTAGTGCCAGTGGCACACCAAAAAAAAGTTCCGAGGGTAAAAATTGAACATGGCCCATGAAAAAGTATCACCCTGTATACTGTTCCAAAATTTGGCCTCACCTGGTGATTCAGATTGTGTTTAATAGCTTATGTGGAAAATTTGAGCCCGAAATCTTGAGAAGTCTAGGTTTTATCGAGAGAAAATCGAAAAATTTTCTCAACTTTAACACCTGTATCTAACAACAAAGCATTTTTGACCATTGGTTCTTCGAACTTTCTTGCTCAAATCATTCAGGATTCGCATCCTTCATTTATGACATCTTATTCAAACATATATATATATATATATATATATATATATATATATATATATATATATATATATATATATATATATATATATATATATATATATATATATATATATATATATATATATATATATATATATATATATATATATATATATATATATATATATATATATATATATATATATATATATATATATATATATATATATATATATATATATATATATATATATATATATATATATATATATATATATATATATATATATATATATATATATATATATATATATATATATATATATATATATATATATATATATATATATATATATATATATATATATATATATATATATATATATATATATATATATATATATATATATATATATATATATATATATATATATATATATATATATATATATATATATATATATATATATATATATCCATATATATATATATATATATATATATATATATATATATATATATATATATATATATATATATATATATATATATATATATATATATATATCCACAAAGAAGTAAAAGATCAAAGTACTTAAAATTGGTGTTTCACCAGGATATATAATAACAAGACCTATCATAAGACAATGCATGGTACATAAGGGAAGAAAAGATCTGACTGCAATATTCAGAAGGTCTTGAGAAAGTTTGAAAGCTCATAATGATTGACATTTGAAAACCAATTCTGTAAAAGAAGGATGCAGGAACTGAGAAAATTCTGAAGGACTCACATTAATGCCAAACTCTTCGAAAGACTTCTTCGAAGAAAAGTGAGAGAATTATATGTCAAATATCTTAAGAAACTCACACTTCACATTAGGAAGAAGTGTATTCAGGATCTTATTTTCACGATTAACCACCGTTTAAAGAACAACAGATTGGATATATGACTGAAAATTTATTTATTGATACAAACTCAACAGGATTACTCCCAATTATAGAGCCAAAACCATATTTATGGTTTTCCCTCATCTGTAGAAGGCTTTTGACAGTACACTGAGAAGAGTAGTATGAGAGTCTCAGAAAAAAAAGGAGTTATTCATAAACAGAGAAAGAGTAGCAAAAGCTTTATAATGTACAACAGTATGTGAGAAAGTTTGACTTTTTTCCAAATTTTTCTGTCATCAATATAAACTATCTGTTTGTCTTTGAATTAGAGAAAGAATTCTAAAGACCAAATAGGGATATAATTGAAAAACAACATAGGAAACACTCCCCACTCATATTTATGGGTTTCCCTCATCTGTGAGAAAGTTTGACTTCTTCCTAAATTTTTCTGTGATCAATATAAACTACCTGTTTGTCTTTGAATTAGAGAAATAATTGAAAACAATATGGAAAACACTTCCAGAAAGGAAGAAGTGTTCAAGATTACATTTTCACCATTGACTAGCAAATAGAGAAGAACAGACTTAAGGGCATAATATGATTATTATAGGTTTTCTCTGATCTGGTATAGGCTTTCAACAAAGAACTGAGAAGAACACTATGGGAGTGTTGGGAGATTCTAAGGAAAAGAGGAGAGAATTATTAACTGTGAACGTGTTTAAGGTAGATTTCAGTCCTGTCCCCACTTATGATGGCAACACTTTGGAAAATGTGCCAGCTCATAACAATTAAAGGATTGACATTATAATTCCAATACTGAATAGAAGGGACAAAAGTCAAAGAGCAAATTTTAGGGGATTTACTTTATTGCAAAAGAATTCTTGAAACCAAACTGAGAGGATCAATTGAAAAATACCTTGAGAAACTTACTTTTCAGGGATGCAAGAAGTTATTGGGATTGCATCTTTATCATCAACAAGTTATAAGGAAGTGTAGACTAAAAGACAAAAAAATATGAATGGCTTTCCTTGATCTGAAGGAAGCTCTTGGCAGAATGTTGAAAATAGTAGTAGGGGAGAGTCTAAGAAAAAGAGGAGTGACTTATGAAGTGAAGAAGTATATCAGAATCCTATATACAGCAGATAAAAATCATATAAAGACTGGAAATTCCATATTGCACTCATTTTTACTGAGAACTCAGGCAGGGTGGAGTTTTGAGTAAATTATTATTTCTTATTGTTAAAGATGTTGTCCACGAAGTAATGGAGAAACATCATACATGATACAAAAGCCTGGAATCAATTGGAATTTGTAAATTATGCGATGGTATGTCCTAAGAACAAATCGAGACTGCACGATAATTTGCAAGTATGGACAATAGAGTTGGAAAAAAATGAGATAGGATTATGAGAAACAGGAAGATGAGTAATTGAACAAAAATATTTCAATTGAAGAAGGCATTAATTAGATCTGTTATCGCATGCGGTAGTGAAAGCAGGCTCCTGAGTTTGGCACAGAAGAGCAAACTACAAGTTATAAAAATGAAGTACCTGCAAAGAGTAAAGTGAGTGACACAAAAAAGAGACTGACTGAAAGAGGAAGATATGAGAAATGAACTGGAAGTAGGGCATCTGTTGATAGAGTTGAACATTTGGTGAGAATGAGAAGGGGGACCAGTGAAACGCATATAGCAAACATAAGTCAGGAACTGCTGGGTGAGTGGAAAACTTAAGGAGACATCGAATGACGAATGACATTCTACAATTGTAGAAAAAAAAGGAAAAAAAGGCACAAATTGGAATGAAGCCAAACAGTTTGCTAATAAATATATATATATATATATATATATATATATATATATATATATATATATAATTTAGGATATTGTGAACTGAAAACTATCGAGGGGTTTCTTTACTAAGTGTTGTTGCGAAAGTTTATGAGAAAGTGCTAGAAGGGGAAACTGTAACAGAAAGTGGAAGAACAACTGGCTGACTCACAGAGCAGATTTCAGAAGGGGTACAGTATCCAGGATCATATTATTAGCCTTAAACAGAACACCGAGAAAATACTCATTCAGGATCTCAAGGTGTGGATAGCGTTTATTGATCTAGAGAAAGCCTTCGATAGGATATTGAGACATCGAGTTTGGGAAATTTTGGCAGAAAGACAAATAGGACACAATTTTCTAAGGGCACTAAAAAGCTTATATGCTGTATGCAGGAACGTGGTATGAGTAAGAGGGATAGAATCTGAAGAGTTTTTCACCGAACAAGGTTTGAGATGTATTGAGTCCCCTTCTGTTTATGGTGGACATGGATGAAATTATCAAAGAGACGAGAACTAAAGTCAGATAACTCCACCTGGGTTTCAAAAATTTTTATCCAGTTAAAATCACTGAGTGCGCCTTTGCTGATGATTTGGCGATTTTTGCCAAAAATTAAAATGATCTCCAGTACAATAAGGATGTTTGGAATAACTGCCTTACGAGATGATCCCTAAAAATCAACGAAGGAAAAACGAAAATTATAGTTATATCGAATAACAGAAATAATCCGAAGGTGACACTCAACAACAAAATCATAGAAAGAGTAGAAACTTTCAAATATTAGGGGTATATAGTGGAGGAAAAGGGTAAATAGGATTTGGAAATCGGAGAAAGGATTCAGAGTGCTGCGAAAGTTTATGGAACATTCAGCGAAAGTTTTCTTATAAAAAGAAGGATCGGGAGAAAATCGAAATTGAAAGTTTATAAGTCAATATACGCGCCGATTATTTTGGCTCTGAATCTTGGACATTGAGTAGAAGGGAGAAAAGCAAAAAAGTTTCGATGGAGATGAAGTATCTGAGAGGTGTGGTTGGAGTGACAAAGAGAGATAGACTAAGAAATCAATATATAAGACAACAGCTAGAAGTAGACAGTATTGTGAAGATAATTGGCCGAAACCAGCTAGGACATTTATGCAGAATGGATAGTTCAAGACAGGTAAAATCTATTTGGGATACACCGTTCGAAGAGAAAAAGGGGACGACCGAGGGAAACGTGGAATGGTGTGGTAGCGAAGATACTAGCGGGACAAAATTTAGAGATGACAGAAGAGAAGAATGGCACAAAATAGGGGACACTGGCGAAATAGTGTTTCGAATGTAAATTATTTAAGTTGATTTTCATTATTAAATTTTTGATTAAGTTTTTCTTTATTTCGAATATTGTAAAATTATGTTTTGTATCAAGCCTTACACCGTTACTCGGTAGAAAGGCTTTTAAATGATAAATATATATGCTAGCTCAATTGGAGTAGGTTGAGATTTTCAAATTGATTGTATCTCTTTGAATTAGAATAGTAGTGAATAGTGTTGACATTCGTATGGTTGATGAGTCAGTATACATGAAACAATATTGAAAACTGCGTTACGATAAGGATGTATGAGGCAATATATGAGAGAGTTCCATATGAAATAAAGAACTATTAAGTATAAATATCAGTGAATATATGAGGCTTTCCGTATAATAGAGATGAAAAGGCGTTCAGTATATTTGGTACATTTTTAGTTTATTAGGCGTTTAGTTTATTAGGCGTTTTTGTATATTAGGCGTTTTGTATATTCGGCATTTTGTATATTACACGTTTTTGTATATTAGACGTTTTTGTATATTAGAAGTTGGAGTTTTGTATATAAGTCGATTTTGTATATTAGTCGTTTATGTATATTAGGCGTTTAGTCTATGAGGCGTTTTTGTATATTAGGCGATTTTGTATATTAGGCGATTTTGTATATTAGGCGTTTTTTATATGAGGCGATCTTAATGGGCTCACTAGTGTATATATACTAAACGCGTAAGGCACTTTTCCGTCAAAATGGAGGGATGAAATTTGGTTGAACCGGGACGGGGATTTTTCGAATAGCTTTCGAGCGGGAGGCGGAGGCCGCGCCGAGTAATTTTTTTACGAAACTAGGTAGTCGGTCGAAAGTGCGTACGAAATCGGGAGGCCGCGGGACCCCGAACGGCGGAGATACGAATTTTCGAAAATTTTCGCGATATCGCCAGATCTCGAAAACGGAAAGAATCGAGTGCCGGATTCTTTCGGTATCGGTAAATTTCGTCTTTCGGAAGACGATTCGTACGGCAATAATCTTGAAATTCCCCGAAAAACCATTCGAAAACGCTGAAAAGAAAAAGGGTCACGATTTTCTCGAAACGGCAGGAGGAAATTACCCAAACGAGCAGGCTATACAAATTTTTTCCTTCGCCTAATCAGTCCCGCACCTATCACCGAACGAAGCGCTGGTCTTTCCCATCTTTCTTCCCTATATTTTAATCGCGTATTTTCCACGAGAAAACGGGAAAATATTCGATCGAACGAAGGTCTATCGGCCGACTTTCGCAAAATTTCGTCTACTTTCCTCATTCCGAATATCTTTGACGGCCAGAAATTAAATAAATTAACGAACGTCGAGCTGTCAAAATACGGGTTTTTCTTTCACCTATCCTACTTAAACGGGGTCATCGGAAGAAACATAAAAACTTTCCGTTATCGGCATATCATTCACTAGAAGTATCTAGAATTCTTAACTATGAACTCATTAACTTTTTGGGTTTCATTTTGAAAATTGCTCCATTATAAAAATTTCTTCAAACATATTAAATTCAAAATAACTGCTCCAAGAAGAAAGGTCTAAAGATAACGGATCGTTTTCGAAGTTTCGAACGTGATTTTCGACATTCACACGTGACAGGTTAGTTTGAAGTGTATCAATAAAAAACAAAAGTAAATCGAGGGTTTGCCTGAGGGCAACGTGGGTACGTGCGTAAAATTGTTTATAACGCAAGGTTAATTGGAGTAAAGTTACGTGGAGGGCGGAAATACATGAAATTGTTATTCCCAACTCCCCTGTTTCAATCCATTGCTTCATATTTATACTATTCGATCAATGATCAGTTAAAAAAAAGGAGAGTTCTATCCTCGATACAAAGTGAGGTACATCCCCTCCGGAAATTACCGATCAGGTTTCATCTATTACAGAGATAGTACAGCATAAGTAAGTAGATGCATTCATATCCCACGAACTGTAAAGATGATAGTGTGTTGCGTCGGTCTATTATATTTAAAAGAAAAATTGTGCCAAGAAACATAACATTTTAGACGGGTATAATTCCAAAGCCCTTTGAAGAAAGCCATCGCGTAGTATATAAGATTAAAATCCATAAAGGCATTCCTGACCGAAAGTCTCAATAGAAGGGCCAAAGAATTGGTCGAATTTGCACACATTCCTCACCCCTAGACAGAATAGTAGAATATTCTATTATTATCGTTTTTTTTTTCAGTGGCATGTGACTTATTTTTCAGAACTAAATAAGAATGAAGTGAATTATATAAACTTCTAACGATTATTCTTAACAAAAAAGAAAATAATAATGCTATTCAAATGGTAATACCCTAATATGGCATCGAAGGATAGCGTTAATGGTTCCAGGGTGGAAACACAGGGCAATGTACAGTCCGAAACGGGTTAGAGAGCAACGCCTCCTTTAGAATATTTTATTGCCTTTTTCTGTGTTTGGAAATATGGAAACAATCGAATTCCCGCTAAAATTATCGAGGGAAGATGACTATTGATTTTCAACCGAGGCCATTTTGAAAATGATTGTTTCTATTAGAGATTGAGAGCTCTGAGTGTAATTGGGTCGAATTTGTAAGTTATTTTATGATATTGAACATATTGAAATTGCATAAATTTATGCATTTGAACACATCTACACACAAACACACACACACACACACTCATATAACTATTATTATATTATATTGACTTAATAATGACTGAAGACAAACCAAAGATTACCTAAACAAGCCCAAAGAAAGATTGTTATAGCATTCATTATGAGCCATATGTTATATTACATACAAGATATAAATTGAAAAGTATCCGGTTGACACAGCATTTTCAGTTGCTAGGTAATTCAAGACGATGGATGATGGAACGTTCAGGGAGCTTAGGCGTTTGAGGATTCTAGGAACTCGGGCACCGGTGGAGTCGGAGTGCCCAGGTGTTTGAAGTTCAAGGTCGGTTTTGGGCACTAGGTGTTCGAGGCGTCTGGACGTTCAGGGGGTCTGACCGTTCGAGGCGCAGGGTGGTTCGAAGGGCCCGAGTTTTAGGCGCATAGCAGTGTAGGGCGCTTGAGCGCTTATAACAAGGTAGTTCTGAATACAGCAGGGTAGTTCTGGACGTTTGAACGCGTAAGGTAGTTGAGGGAGATTATGCGTGAGGGAGTTCGGTGCACGTAGCCGTTTGAGGATGAGAGGTAGATCTGCCGCCTAGGAGTTTGATATACAAGGTAGATCTGCCCGCCTGGGCGTTTGATATACAAGGTAGATCTGCCCGCCTAGGCGTTTGATATACAAGGTAGATCTGCCCGGCTAGGCGTTTGATATACAAGGTAGATCTGCCCGCCTACTAGTGAATATATGCTAAACGCGTAAGGCACTTTTCCGTCAAAATGGAGGGGATGGAATGTGGTTGAACTAGGACGGGGATTTTTCGAATAGCTCTCGAGCGGCAGGCGGAGGCCGGGCCAAGTAATTTTTTTACGAAACTAGGTAGTCGGTCGAATGTGCGTGCGAAATCGGGAGGTCGCGGAACCCCGAACGGCGGAGATACGAATTTTCGAAAATTTTCGCGATATCGCCAGATCTCGAAAACGGAAAGAGTCGAGTGCCGGATTCCTTCGGTATCGGTAAATTTCGTCTTTCGGAAGACGATTCAGACAGCGATTATCTCGAATTTCCCAAAAACCTTTCGAATACGCCAAAAAGAAAAAGGTCGACGATTTTCTCGGAACGGCAGGGAGGCAATTACCTAAACGAGCAGGCATATATATATATATATATATATATATATATATATATATATATATATATATATATATATATATATATATATATATATATATATATATATATATATATATATATATATATATATATATATATCATTTTTTTTCTACCATCTTGCTGTCTTAAACTCATATAAACTCATATTATATGTTCGTTTAAATTCATGAATCTTATTCGATTCTCATCTGATTCTATTGGTATCAGAACAGTTGAGTGAAAATTAAAAATTTGAAATTATGGACATCGTATATCAATCTTCCTGAAATATGTATTAGATATATATTTTTGGCACTAAATCTTTGGGTTATTGTGAATTAATATTTGGGTTCATTGCTGGTTCAATTTTTATGCCTGAAGAGTGATGGAACTATTTGATTTTTGGAATCAATGTTTGAATTTTAAAATTCTTTTATGCTAGCCTAATTGGAATAAGTTGTGAATTTCAAATTGAATGTATCTCTTTGAATTGAAATAGTAGTGAATAGTGTTGAAATTGGTATGGTCAGTATCTATAAGACAATATTGAAAGCTGCGTTACCATAAAGATAACTGAGGCAATATACGAGAGAGTTACATATAACATAAATAACTATTGAGTATAATTATCAGTGAATATATGAGGCGTTCCGTATAGATAGAATGGGAAATGGAAAGGAGTTCAGTTTATTTGGTTTAGCAGTTTAGTTAATTAGGCGTTTTAGTATATTAGGCGTTTTACTATATAAGGCGTTTTAGTATATAAGGCGTTTTAGTTTATAAAGCGTTTTAGTATATTAGTCGTTTTAGTATATTAGGTGTTTAGTATATTTGCTGTTTAAATATAAAATTACGATCTTAATGGGCTCGCTATATAATATTAAGGTCGATAGGCCTTTTCCGGGAATAATCCGAGGGGATAACGGTAGTTTGAACCAAGCGGAGAAGAAGAGTCGCGGCGAAAAATAGTGGGATGAAGGCCCGCGCTACTATTCTTTTTCCAAAGGAGAAGGGTCTGGGGAAGGTCTTTGCCAAATTTGAAGCCCCTAGCTCTAACGACGAAGCCTGAGGATTTTTCGAAAATTGTCGCCGAAACGTCGCCAAAGGAGAACGAGAAGTCGAAACGGCGAGATTTCTTCGGAATCGGAAACTGCGGTCTTTCGGAAGGCGATCGGAACGATCGATCGAGCGAAAATTCACAGAAAGCTTCGAAAAAGCGAAAATAAAAAAGTTCTCCGATTTTTCGCGAGTGGAGGGGATAATTATGTCAGAATTTTGTCTATACAAATTTTTCCATTGCGTTCGATGGTTTCAAAATCTGGACAAAGAGCAAGCCTCGAGTTTCGCATGTGTACCCACAATTATTTCATTCCCGTTAGACAACGGGAAAACTGTAAAATTTGCGATTCAACAGAGGGCTATCGGCGGACTTTTGCAAAATTTCGCTCCGTTTTCCTCATTCCAAATATCTCTGACGGCCAGAAAATTAGATGAATTCATGAACGTCGAGCTGTCAAAATAAGGGGTTACTTTTATCCATCCTACCTATACGGGGTTATTGGCAGAAAGGATTCGGGTGTCTAACGATTCCTACATATCTCGATATCGGGTCCGCGAAGAGAAATCGTTATTGTAACACTTAATTTTCGAATTTGGGACGATTTTTGTGACCTATGTTTTAGAGAAAAAGACCGAAAACACGGGGGCGGAGCTAGTCACCGCTCTTCTGTCCCTCATATCGCTATTCGATGTCGGAAGTGAGCGTTATCAACGAGTAAAATTTAATGCTCCTTCTCTTCTGAACGAAAATAATGAGATGGAAGTAGCTAGTAAATTTCGCCAACATAATTTCGATACTACCAACATCTAGAATATAGTCCTCTCTCTTCGGAAAAACAATATGAGATGGAATGAAATTTCCATTAAATCTAATCTAATCTAACCTTATTTAATTTAGTTTTATATGCCATCTGTCAGACGAAATAATTTCTAATTTTATCTCAATGAAAAGTTTAACGAAATTTGAAATAAACTTTTAAAGGTAAGTGAACGTAGTGAGATGTTTATTTTGTCCATTCTTATATAGATTTTCTTTAGGAAAGAGATCTAACCTAACCTAACCTAACCTACTTCCAAAATTTATAAATTCAACATTTTGAGGGTTATTCTAATTCAAATAATGTGATTCAAACGGAATGTCATAATAAAAAGAAGTTGACTTATAATATTTAAAAGGTAATTGAATGTAATTTAGAAGATATTTGTGTATTTGAATCAATATTTTTTCAGTATGCTCAAAAATTACTCAGAATTTACATATTCCACATTTGTATTCGATGTAATCCTAACCTCTATGCGTTAAAAGAGTCCCAGGAATAACTATGATTGTTTAATGAATCAATTCAGATTATCTTACAAAATGATGGAATATCCTTCAAGTTGCTATTAATTAGGTATTGAACTGTTAGTCTCTCAGTAAGACTGTCCATTTCAAATTGAATATTCGTTTCAGTTTACTTGAGACGAAGTACATTTCTATTCTACAATTATCCTAATGTAAAAGTAAATGAGACTCAATAAGTTTGACCAAAGAAAGTAAAATTTCAATTTGAGAGGTAATGAATTTATAAAAGCTAACCTACGAATATATTTGGGAAATGTGGAAGAGATGCATCCAAAATGTGATTAATGTATCTTTCAAGTGAATCATCATCTTGTCAGTGGTTTGAAGGTGAGCTGTTATATTCAATACAAATTTAGTAGTTCTTATTTTTCAACTACTTATTTTTAGGTTACAATCCACGTGATGAAGAGAAAATATGAAATAGATCCACTGTAGAAACGTTTGAAAATAAAATGAAATATGTAGAAGTTGCATACGAAGTATTATTTTGTACAACCATAACTTTCAATCTAAGATTTATAAAAGTCACATGTTGCTGCTGTTTACGGAAATAATAGTTTGGTAAAAATTGACTACTACTTGGAGAATGCTTTGTATATTTGACAATTTTCGTTATAGGTAGTTGTACTATAGGTATTGTCTTCATATAATTGTGTAAAATGAGTATGTTCATCACGTGATATAGAAATATGAAGCTGTTTTAATGCAATTTATTCCTTTCATTTTCATTTCACAGTATATTATAATCTTTCACAAGAACATGAACTGAAGAGAAGTTGAATTAAAGAATAGCAATTTCAATTATGAAATAAGTTTACAAGAAACTGACTGCTCGAAATCAACTGCCAATTGTACAGTTAAGGATTTAGGAAATTAACAGTTACAAGAAACAGTTTCACTGAAACTGATATACTTAACATCATTGTATTGTATATGAAGGTCTATAATGTAATTTACAAATTTACAATTCAATTCAGAAGATGTTTGTTCTTTCTGTTTAATTTTGGTCAATTTGAATTAATACGATATAGTATGTATATGGCAATCACATAAAGTGAAATTTGTATGTATTCAGTAGTGTTCCTTTATTTGATTACTAATTTCTCGTTTTTGTCTTTTGGATACTACCAAGAAATTTTAATTTGAGAAGAACTTTTATTTTCTATTTCATTGATACACTTGGGAAGTAATACTTCCATCTTGCTTTTTAAGCTCATATTTGTTGTATATTATAATTCATGAATCTTATTTGATTATTATCTGATCTGATTCGAATCAGAACTGTTGAGTAGAAATTAAAAATTTGAAGCTATAGATCTGTATATATTGATCTTCCTGAGGTTTATATTTAATACTTTTGGAACTGAAAAATTGGGGTATTGTGAATTAATATTTGAATTGTTGATGATTGAATTTCTATGCCCAAGGGTGATTGAACAATTTGTTTTTTGAATCAATGTATTAATTTGTATGGTAGATGAGTCAGTATCCATAAAAGAATATGGGAAGCTGCGTTACTATGAGAATGTGTGAGGCAATATATGAGAGATTTCCATGTGAAATAAAGAACTATCGAGTATACATATCAGTGAATATAATGAGGCATTCAGTATAGATAGAGTTGAATATGAAAAGGCTTTCAGTATATTTAGGTTTAGTATATTAAGTGTATAGTATTTAGGGCGTTCAGTTTATTAGTAGTTTTTGTATATTAGACGTTTAGTATATTAGCTGTTTAGATATAAAAGGCGATCTGAATGGGATCACTAGTTAGTTTTATTTCAATCTCTACGAGTGCCATTTTCATTTCGATTGTTCTTATGCGTGCGTTAGTGCTGATGGATTGCAGGAAATATAGCTCGTCAACAAATCTTAACGTCTTCTGAATAAATTCGTATCTTCGATTTTGTATATTCATTTCTTCGAACAGTTTAATAAATGAACTTTATCGGAAGGTGGGAAAATGAAGAACAAAATCAATCTGTTCAAGCGTTTTTCATGAAACTTGAAGTGTACTTATTTATTAAAGTGAGGAAGTATTCTTTTCCTACACTAACGGTGCCCGTTTTTAGAACCATTCACGAGGAATAATTCATAACTGCAGCTGATTCAAACATATACATGATATCTTTCAATTTCCTAAGCTATTGGTGATATGGGACCCCGCATAAGTTTAGGTACTATAATTTTAGTGCCAAATAAGATTTTCGTATACCTAGAGCATAGAATAGAAATACAAATAAAGAGAAAGGGTAACATTATCGGAAATTCTGCTAGTTATAGCCACTGGTGATACCGGTTATCGATAATGCAAATTCTAGGGATAATTGCATTGAACAATGAGACAAATAATGCTACTGTATATTGCATATTCAATAGTAGAATGGAAACACGGATTTATATTTCCCTTTATAATTACTATTGTATATAGATAAAATCCTTCATCATTTCGGTGTCTTATAATTTTTGAATTTGTAATTATTACACAAATTAGAGAATTTTCACTGCATGTATCTCAGAGAAAGATGTAGAAGAAAATAGCTTGAAACTGAAGAGCAACTGGTTATTGATTCCGTTACTTGGAGTCGAGCTCGTACAAAGAAAAGTTATATTCATACAACTTTTATTTTTTATTAATAAACGTTAAATGGCTCAAATAATTCATGGTTTCGAAAACTTTGGAATTTTTCAAAATTGGAAAATCATTTCTCCTTTTTCATAAATTGAGTCATTCGAATTAGAAGGGAAAGGAGAGTTTTTTTGAAAGGGATTCACTGAAGTTGCCTTGATTTCGTCTTTATTATAATTCATCATGTCTAATTGAATAGTCCTAGTTCCGGCTTCAAATTGAAAATATAATCTGCAGCATTTAAGTAAACTTAGTTATTTAACTCAGACGATATTAAATTGTATGCAGGAGTAGTATCACATTTGAAAAGTTCACTAGAAATCAAATTCAACTTTCATTCATAAATAATTTACCTTCCTAAATGTTAAAATCTTCCTATTGAAAAAGGAAAACCACCTTCGATTGTATAAAATTTTGTGCAAGACAAGACATATCCTTAAAACAATATTTGAAGTTTATGCTATAGAAGATTGTGAGTTATTAACAATATCATATAACTAGTAGAAATCCTTCACTCGGCTTTCAATTTTCTTATGCGGTTTCATTTCTTGAGTACTATTCTAATACTAACAGATGACTGTTTCAAATGACGCATAATATTTTTCAGTATTGAATACTGTTCAGAACCTTATTTTTATTCGATATATGTATATATAGGAATAAAATATAATTTTAATGAAAATTTTATCAAATGAATTCTTGGGGTTATTGGCACTATTTGATCGTGTATCACTATTTAACATGAGAACAATTAAGAAATTGCATTACTTTCCATGTGTCACATGACTATGGTCTGTACGCTAGATTTTCCAGGAAGAAACTATTTAATATTACATTGATATCATTGGTTAATAATGTTATGCTTCATGTATATTTTGATTGATTGGTATATTTTCATAATATTATTCTAATAGACAATCATTCCAGAATACATTGAGATCATAATCATTGTCTAATCACCAGGTGGAGGTATTATATTCATTCATGGAATTGTTTTGATTACATGAAGAGAGGTATAAACAATTCGTCGTGGATGAATTCAATTTTTCTATTCTAACCTAATTTATTATTTTATGACATAAGGTACTCCTTGAAAAGATTTTCATTCCAATAAAATACCCAATCCGTGCTTTATCATGCAGGAAATAAGTACCTAATAACAATTCCCGACATTTGATTAACGAATTCAAGGCTAAAGACTTGATTACAAAGTAATGAAACGGGAATGTCCCCAAATCAATTATACATTGCGGTTGAATATCGTTCATTTATTTCTCGAAATAGTCGAGATATGTAATACGTATAGAAAAGCCATTTCATTAGATACTCAATATTTTGAATATAAATCGAGATTGTTTAGTGAACTAATACTAAAACTAATATGAAAATTAAAGAAATATGTTGACTTGGTTTTAAAGCTTATTTACTAGATTTTCTTAGAAATTTGATCATGATACCAATAGAATGATAAAGTTGCCGACAAAACACCTTTATTCGCTTGAGATGATGGCAATATGATTATTGCAGATGGTGAATTGGGAATGAGTGGTTGCATTTCTAGCGAGCGACGTTTTTCTCAATTTCTATAGCAATCAAACATTAATAATTGCTGAGATATTAGCATCAGAAACATGAGAACTTATATCTGATGTTTGGGCATGAACTAGATCGAAGGAAAAATGTGTATCATTTTACGTTTTTCGTTTTCATCTGCACAAATCACACACAAATATTGGATTTTATTTCAAGACAAGGAAAACTGAAGATCAGTGATATGGTTCAGAATAAAGTTTTCCAATAATGAGAATGAATCAATTATTTTTATATCATTATCTCTCCAGATTGTGACAAACTATGGTAATTTCTTGTAAATGTTCAATCTTTTCATATTTCATAAGTTTGCATATTTGTTTTACTGTTCTTCATATGAAACTATTACATTGAATGGAAATTCTTTTCTTATAGCACTGGTAACCTATTAATTTATTGAAATTTAGGCAGATTAGGTATATATATATATATATATATATATATATATATATATATATATATATATATATATATATATATATATATATATATATATATATATATATATATATATATATATATAAACAGAATCGAATAACATATATAATTGATATTGCTATACACGACACACATAAAATAAAAAAAAATATTTATTCTACTGATTATTATTTCGAGATTTATTATTTTTAATATGTTTACAACAGGACAGGTGTTATTTCTAGGAATGTTCATGAAAATATTGAGAATAAGTCTAATTGACGAGTAGTTCCAATGAAACATACTAAGATGTCGTCAACATATCTATACCAATAAAGAAATTTGGAAATGTGGATGTGTATGAATTTTCTGTTCAATATTATTCATAAAAATCTCTAAAAGTGGACTCAAAGGATTTCCCATGATCAAACCATTTTCACTACTGTAATAGATGTTGTTGAAAGAAAAATAATTTTGTTCAATGCAAACGTCCAACAGATTCAATATTTAACGCATATTTCTAACCTAACGCAAAACTTATTTCGTTTGATGTTGAGAATTTATACCCAAGTGTTCCTCCAGGTGATGTCAGAATATTAATCGAAAACATGTTGAATTCGAATCATGTTAACCACATAATCAAATCAGAAATATTGGTATAGATATGTTGACGACATCTTAGTATGTTTCATTGAACATTACTCGTCAATTAGACTTATTTGTTAATTTCATTAATTCCATCCATTTGAACATTAAATTCACGATAGAAAATTGAACAGAACGATTCCATAAATTTTGGACTTAAAAATCACAAAACAAAATAATAATCATGTTTTTTTCGGTCTTCGTAAACCAACACATACTGATACAATTATACATAACTACTCATTACATCCCATTCAACACAAAGTTGCAGCTTTGAACAGCATGGTACATCAATACTCAATTTACCTTTATCAGTAGAAGATTATAATAAAGAGTTAAACATCATCAAACAGATAGCCATTAATAAATCATATAATCCGATATGATAGACCTAATCATTCGTAAAAACTCTATCAAAAAAGCAATCAATGAAGTATATCCTATTCATAAAGACTATAAATATTCAACAGTTTAATATTCTGCGGTTCTGCAAGTACAAATATTAAATCCTTTCTCGTCAAAACAAAAATCTTAATATAGCTTTCAAACTTCTAATAACTTAGGTAAACATATTAAAATAATTAAATCTCGTGTTGAAAAACAAGTAAATCAGGAATCTATAAACTCAAATATATATATATATATATATATATATATATATATATATATATATATATATATATATATATATATATATATATATATATATATATATATATATATATATATATATATATATATATATATATCAATCACCAATTAACCAATATCTTAGAGAATGAACACTTTCTGGACTACACAATAGACTTAGCTCAGCATTACCTCGAGAATGCATATTTTCTATTCCAAGGCCAGTTGTATCTGCGAAAACATGGAGCACCTATGGGCTCGTCACTATCCCCGGTCGTGGGAAATCGATTCATGGTTTACTTCGAACGAAACGCCGTCCAGAATGCTACTTTCGAAACAAAACTTTGGCTCCGATACGTCGACGACATTTATGTTATCTGGCCACACAGTAAAACTCACCTCATGGATTTCCTGGATCACCTGAACAACAAACGCAACAGAATCCGATTCATCATCGAACTGGAGGAAAATATAAAAAGCAGCCGTTCCTAGACGTCCTTGTCACAAAATTGCAGGACCAATTGAGACACACAGTGAACAGAAAACCGACACAAACGGATACCTCAACACCAAATCGCACCATCATCCAACACAAATACAAGGAGTTGCAAATACTCTCTTGTCCTTCCAGACAACTAAAGTATCAAACAAGAGATCGGAAACACCAAACAAGCATCAAGGCAGAACGGCTACACTCGACACACAATAAATAAGGCATTAAGTCAGCAAACAAAACCACGCCAACAACTCTCTTCAACCAGAGAAAATAGAAAAACCACGTTCTTACCCTACATCGAAAGAACAACAGATCTAATTGGAAGAATTCTACGGTAATATGACATATCAACCACTTACAAACCTCATGAAACCATTGGAGCCTCCTTGAGGAACCCTAAGGACAAAGTTAAATTGGAAAACGAAGGCCACTTTAGCATTTCCTTCGAAACATGCTAAGCAAACTATGTAGGACAATCCAATAGAAAAATATCTGCAAGATTGGATGAACAAAAAGTAGCCAACAAAAACAAACAAACAAAATCAGCCCTTTTCCAACACTACATAAATACTGGCCATAAGATAGACTTCGGCAGCTGCAAACAAATCGCCAACATAAGCCACTTCAAAACCAGAACCATATAACAAGCAATAGAAATAGAGAAAAACGGATCTCTCAATAAAGGAGGCGATGCCCTAAAACTTTCAACGACTTTGAAATCACTCACCATGAAAAATACCCTTTACACCGCACCAGACAGCACCGAACATCGAAACAACACAACCACGAGGAGGCGGAGCCAACATCAACCAACCAGCGACCTCGCGTGTCTACTATAAAAGGTGCCAAACTTCAGTAGGTGATAGTACAAGTCATTTTCAACAAAAAATGTCCCATAACATTTTTTCGAAAAGTTAATAATTATCTAGTTATTAATCAGTTCTTGATTTTACGAAATTTTTTGCTTCTTTATTTTATTTATTAAAACAAGAATATCTCTGTGAGTATTACAGCTACATCAAATTTGACCATACTATCGGAAAGAGCATTGAATTTGTTATATGATAGGTAAGTACTAATGTTAAAAATCTTTCACGAAATTAACAAAATTGGTGGTATTTTCTTGTTAGCTGTACCACTGAAAACTGATGGATAAGTAGCCGTTTTGTTTTTGGAAAAAACTACTACATTGATCTGGCTTTTAAACGGTATATCAACTTTTGAGCTTACCATTTCTTTACCAGCAATATCATGGGTAAGAATAAGGGTAACAACATTAAATTCTCCTATCCTTCGATCACAAATGAGCTAGTTACACCGGAGCATCTAAACAGTTCCACAAATGACTTTTCAATAATAATAAGCGATAGACAAATAACATATATAGATATTGAATGTTTAAGAAACTGGGAATAATTAATTTTTCTCGAATTGAAAGAAGAAAATTAGAAAAAAGATTCGTGAAAGAATAAATCACAGAAGGCTTGTGATACTTGATTTTAAAACAAATAAAAATATTTAGAATTTGACAGGAACTGCCATTCAATGAATTGATGAATTGAAGTGTATATTTTCTCCTTTTACGGTTCCGTTTTCTTTTTCGAAAAAAAAACATGCCTAGTTTCTCAAATATTAAATATCGAGATATATTATTTGTTTATGGCTTTGCGAATGAGAATTCCCGTGCAGCGGTGCGAGAGTATGCATTGCGCTCTCCAAACAGACAGCAACCATGCAGAAAGACGGGAACTCCGGTGAAACTGGTTCATTCAGTGTTTCAAGAATTAGAGAAGGTGGTGGAAATGCTCAGCAATGGAGACAAGCACCTGCAATATAACAGGCTGTTCGCGAGGACCCTACAACGAGTACTCGGAGAATTGGTGCTACATTGAGACTTCATCATTCTACGGTTCATAGAGTTCTGAAGCAAAATAATTTACATCCTGATCATTTGAGTAAGGTTTAAGACCTATTGCCAGTGGATAGTGAGTTGAGGTTGCAAATGTGTAGTTGTTACATGAAAAAATTACAGGATTGGGGATCAGATAAAATTCTATGGACGGATGAGGCAACTTTTACCAAAGTTGGTATGACAAATTTGAGAAATTTCCATATATGGGATACAGAAAATTCTCATGGCACTATTGTGTCACACTCTCAGCACGAGATGTGTGGTTGGGGTTCAGGAGGTGTTAGCTTGTCGGGTCAGTTATACTTCCTGATCGTCTCAATTCAAACGAAATTTCAAATCTATTAAATAACGAAAAAATGAACGTTCTGGAAGAAATGCCTATAGCTTCTCGGCATCACCTTTGGTTTCAAATGCACGGCTGCCCGGCTCATAATTCTAGAATGGTCAAGAACTAGATGACTGAGAGATTTGGAGAGAAATGGATAAGTCGATTCGGGCCGGTGAGATGGCCACCCAGAAGCTCAGACCTATCGCCAATTGATTCTTATGTGTGGAGCTCATTAAAGACTAAAGTTTATAGAATTCCCTTTAATACTCGAAAAGAATTAATTGAAAGGATTCGAATCTGTTGCAACGAAATGAGTCAAAAACACATTGAACTTCAAAGACTAGTTGATAGTTTAAGAAAAAAATGTGTTAGGTGCATTCAAGAAAGGGGAAGACAATTTGAACACCTGTTGTAGTTTTTAAATCTCTTTCGTGAAAATATGATTCATTTTTTCCATGTTCAAGTTCCGTTATGTAGCATAAGATATTTGAGTTTTCGAATTTTATGTTATTATCACTCTTACCCATGATATTGCTGGAAAAAAACAGTTGGATCAAAAGTGGATATTTCATTTGAAAGCCAGTCAGATGTAACCGTTTCTACCAAAAAAAAACAGCTACTTATCGATCAGTTTTCAGTGGTACAGCTAACAAGAAAATACCACTTATTTTGTTCATTTCACAATTTTTTCATTCAGCCTTTTACAACACCAGGTATGCAAAACTTTTTTACCATTAGATCTCACCTATATTGAATCAAACTCAATGCTCTTTATGATGGTATGGTCAGATTTGATGTAGCTATAAGAGTAACAGAGATATTCTTGTTTTTATAGAGAGAAGCAGAGAATTTAGTAAAATCAAGAAGTGTTAAATAAATTATTTACTTTTGAATGCGTTTACTGCGGTAATCATCTCAATATAAGTTGAAGCTCCAAGTTAATGGTGTTTAAGTGCATTGTGATGCCAGTCAAAATTGCCGAATAAGACAGCCATTTTTCGATTTTCAACATCGGAGTGTCATCACCTTTTTCGTCTAGGAAAGCTGTTATTTCGGACAATAATTCTTGAAACCTTTCTAGGAATTTTCCGTAACTCAGCCACTTGACGTCCGTGTGGAGAACTAAATCATCGTGTGCAGCTGACTCCCTATCTTCCAACTGCAACTTAAATAGCCGCCGTTACAATACGTACACGGATGGAAATCAAAATTTTTGCTGCAATGGCCATAATTTCCTCCGTGTTTAAAACTTTTGAAAACAAAACTTGTTGATATATAATGCAATGGAATGAAAAAAATTAAGGAAAATCTTCATTAGCTCGACACAATGCCACATAACCATTTTTGTTCCCAGTCATTGCTGGTGCTTCATAGGTTGTAATGCACACTAATTTGTATATTGGTAACTCGTAGTTTTTTACAAAATTGAAGAAAACGTCATATATATATCTTCACCACGGGTCTTCCTCTTCTGAGGAATGATTGTCAAAAGTTCTTCCTTAGCCAACATGTCGTTGAATACCATCCGAATAAAAATACACAGCTGGCCAGTGTCTGTTATATCAGTGGATTCGTCGAACTATAAAGAAAGTATGTACATTTCGTGACATCATGATTTAGTTTTCTGCAATATCTTAACTCATGACTTCAATACGCCTTGTGACAGTCGAACGAGATAACTGAAGTTCTCTCATAGCAGACATGATTTCTGTTTTATTTTTAAAAACTCCAAATAAAGTCTCACGTGCTTCAATAAATGCTTCCTTCAGAACCGATCCATCTTCAAATTGTTTCTTGTGTTTCACTAATATATGAGATATTTCAAATGACGCGATCGTAGCAACTTTTGATTGTTTGGCTGGTCTCATGAACATGGTTTGTTCTTTTTTCAAAAAAGATATTAAATCACGTACTTTTTCTTTATTCACTCTGTTGCGGAAATTCCGTTTTATAGTTTTTATGAACCGTTTTATGATGCCTTTCTAAGTTACCACGCTTAGGTATTGCAACTGATGCACGACAAATAAGACAAATGTTCTTATCCTTCACCATACAAAAGAAAAATTTTTTCTCATAATCGTGATCAAAATGATACGTTTTAGATTCATTTGCTCTCATTTTGTACTATTTAATAATAAACTTTGTATCGACGTAATATTGCCTTCAAGTTACATTTCAGAATGACTCCAATTCCTGCAGGCGCAACCTTTATATCGACGTAAATGGAAGTCTTGAATGTTCCCGTCAAACGCACAGCCCGAAATTTCTAGAAAATCAGCAAGAATAAAAAACTCGGCTTTTCCTTGACAAGTACCGCGCGTTTCTTTGATAAAGCCGCCTTTTGCCGCTAACAGAGTGTTATTTTATTATGTAATAAATTTTTGTACTTTAGTTACTTATTCATTAAGAATTTTTTATCTAGAGACCGTTTGAGCACCCCTGATCTAGAGCCAAGTTTCAGACTTATCTCCAAATTTAAGAGACTGTGAATCTTGTTCAGGTGTCATACGAAAATATTTGAAATTTAAATTAAAAATACTGGAAATTTCATAATAAATGAATCACGGAAGTGTAGAGAAAAATAACGAGGATCATATTTGATATTCCTTTTAAAACCACCCAGACCCGGATCAATTTTTTTTTGTTTATTCGCAGAAGTTATCCATATATCTCTTGATTTTTAATATAATTGAATTTTATTATTAATAGTGAATATTGTACTGTGTAGATCTACCCTCGAACCATTTTTTATATTTGAATTTAAAATTACAGTGAAAAGACGGTCATTTGCCTTAATTATAAACTAATTACATTTTAAAATTTCACTATAGTGAAATATAACATATTTAAATGCAGCTTAAAATGACTCAAAAGCTTTGAAATTGTGTTGTAGGAATGCAACCAAACTGAAATCAAGCGCAAACAACATTCGACGTTATTCCCGATAGTTGAACACCCTTTCGTAGCCACGATCGCAGACATCATCTGGTGTAAAGACTCAAAATATTAGGATCGGGATCGCAACCTTAGAGAATTTAATTATTCATGTTCGAAGATCAGTGAATTTAATTTTCTTCATTCGCATGAATGAAAATTAAAATTAATGTTACTCAAGCGTACGTGACGAAAGCCCAGAAATATGGAAACCACAGACTGTTCCTCTACGAGAAGCCCGTCAGGGTCATAAGAATTACACTTCCCGTTGTGTTCATCCGTTGATTACTTTCTGAATTTTTCTCCAATATTTCTATTGAATATTTAATTTTCACGAATTTTCTTTAAATGTATGCTACGCAATTTCTGAATGCTTTGCTGGGTGAGTTAAATTAATCACTTCTTAAATTCCAAATTATTTTGACACATTTTATTTTATTTGGCAAACGATTGATTTGAAATGGACTGAAATTATCTAATATTCATTTTGAAGAGTTATTTTCATATACTGATTAATAACATTCGTTTTCAAATTATTTGAAGTGTCCTCAAATTATTTAATATTGTTTTTAACACTTGTTTTCTTAACTTGCAACTTTATTGAAACGCAATGTTACTATTGTATATTGATTCCAATAACTTGGTCAAAATTTGAAATATAATAAAGTTCAATATTGATTCGGAAGTTTAATTTTATAACTCAGTAAATTGATCTGATTGAAATGTTATAAAACTTTTTATGTCAATTCAGAAATTTTGTGTTGTAATTTGATGAATGATACATTTGAATGTGAGAAACATTTAATATTGATTCTTAACTTTGCTTCCATAAATGGGCCAGCTATTATCAATATTTGAAATGTCATAATGCATTTCTTCAGTTATTATATTATATTTATCTCACTTTTATAACTTTGCCGAAGATTTACTTGAACTGTAATGAAGATATTAATAATTATTCATTGTAGCCGAGTGTTTAACTGTCCTATAATAAGAAAGGTTCTAATTCTAAAATATTGTTTAAATGTCCCATACTCCTAAGCTCAATAAGGGAAACTTATCCAGCATTAACGTGTAATAAATGCCTCTGAATTATAACCTGTCTCATCAACAAGAAATTGATTTAGGGATGATGCGTATGTAGGAACATACAGGCATTGAGGCTTGTATGTTCAGTCAGTATGAAGGTTTTCTGAGTTAGTCTGAGTTAGTGGCACCTATGTGATGTTTGCGGTACATAGAGGTGTATCCTACACCAAAGGTATGATTTCCTAGTTGGCGCCAATTATCTTATAATACCAAATCCCTTTGAGAGGGTCATCTACTACTTATAATATGGGTGAAAGCCTATTAGGCCTGTCTGTAATAATCTCATATCCCAAGTTCCACTCATTATATGGGTGAGGGCCGATTAGACCCATTTATAATAATCTAATACCCTAGCTTCCCTTTATAATATGGGTAAGGGCCGATTAGACCTGTCTATAATAATCTTATATGCCAACTTGCACTCAAAATAAGGGTGAGGGTAAATTAGGCCTGTCTCTAAATGATCTGATATTTCACTAAGTTTATTTAAAGACGCCAAAGAGTGAAAAAAAAAATTTAATATGAATATTGCAAAGGTCAAATAGACATTGTTAGCGAATTTGTTTTCTATTTTCTAATCTCCTTACCTATGGTTCAAGTCACAAAGGATTGTACGACTAATCCTTCGTCACCTAACATAAAAAAAACTTGATAAGGTTAGATTTATATAGTTTTACCGATCTTATTCGGTGTCAGTTGCAATGGGGGGAAAAAAATAAGATAATTCCAGTATTGCGATTCATGTGGATGCCATGTATTTTGCATCGTCTTTTATAGATCGGGGTTTGGGTTGTCTTACTATGACCACATGAATAATTTGATGAATGTGAAAAATTATGATATAGTCTGGCGTGCGCAACGATTTCCACTCGTTTGAATATATCAACTGAAATTCTGTTAAGGATGGTTTCGAGTTGAATGAAGTTTGTTTACAATGAATCGTATGTCAAGTGAATGAATAAGAATGAGTTTAAGAAATTTTTCTTAAGATTTCAGTAAAACCTCCTACCTCTAACGCCATTCGAAGTACAGGGTTTGCCAAATTCATTGTTTTACTACGGCCGCTCTGTGAATTATTGTTGATAAAGAAAAATTATTCCACATCTCTCGGGCTCGATTTTGGAGAAACCCTCATTGGTGAAAACGGATTTCAACTATCTTTTCAGTTTTCGAGTTATTTCGGAATTTTGGGTTATTTGTGATTTCGAAATGTTACGATATCCCGAATCCTTTTTAAGTTAGGCAAAAAATATTTATTTTACTGCCCCTTTTTTCAGTAGAATCAGAAAGACGTATTCGAAAAAAGCGTTTTTCAACAATGAACTATAGGTGATTTTGGTAGAAATAGAGAGGATTTTTTTTTATATATTACATACTTTACCTATTCCTGCAATTAAAGCATTGTTCAAGGAAAAAATCAAAAGTTCATATCTATCCACTCGGAACATAGTAGATATTCACGATTTCATAGTAACATAGGTTCGTCTGTGTGTATCGAAGATCTCACTTATCATTCTGTATTCATTTCCTGGAATACACTTTTATTGAAGAATTTAGTTTTGGACTTGACAGAAAAAATATTTTGGCAAAAAGTAATAACAATATACACAATGAATTAAATTAATACACAAATATTCTCTTGAATTCGAAAGCGTTTCCATCATTTAAAATGCAGGAGTGGCAATACCTGACAACACTTCTGCATGTGTTTTCCATATGAATGTTACTCACATTCTCCAAATAAATCCTAAAATTTCGTTTCAGCTCATCAATGTTATTCGTTTTCTTCTTTATACAATAAATTCTCAACATGCCTCCAGAGGAAGAAATCTAGGGGTGTCAGAACGGAGGTATGGGCTGTCCATTTCACAGGTCCCCTAGTTCCTTTTCAGTGAACACCGAAATTCCAGTCCAGCAGTTGGGATACAGTTCTGGCGTTGCAGTGCTCTGTCATGCTGAAAATATATACTTCCTTTTAACCCTAACGGCAATTCACCTAAATATCCATTCACTCTAATCTCATCTGTGATACGATGGTAATTTTCGCAATTAAGGTTGTCGTTAAAAATAGTGCACCTCACATTGAAACCGTATCACCCTTAGTGTTGAATATTCAACTGTCGATGGGGAATGACATCGGACCAATAGTGCTCATTGTGCCTATTAAAAATTCCGTCACTTGCAATTCGAAATTCATCGGCCCATATGAAGTGACGATAAAATTCTTGGTGTTCATTTGTTTTCTGAGGAGACTAGTGACTGAAATTAAGGTGTCGTTGATTATTACCTGGCTGGAAGAAATTTGGATTTTCTCATCCCGTAATTCATTCTTCTTGAGAATTCGCAAAGCTCTTGAATTCGAAATACCTGTTTCAACTGCCATGCGACGGCTCGAAATTTTAGGTTGGGATACAACTGCTCCTAAAGCGTTGACGATAGCATCATCTCTATCCTCAATTTCATATGGATTCTCCGTACTGCTCTGAAAGAACCTTCAGTTCTCCCGTCTTTTTAAAATAGACTTAAGTGGCTGAACATCTGGTACTTTTCGTAATTTTGGAAGTGAAAAGTCATAATAATTAAGTTTTGAGTAGAAATTTTTTAAGCAGATTGAGAGGAACGACATAGAATCACGACATAAATGATTGTTTTGACAGAATCAATGCTACTCATTGAATATTGCAATTCTTTGAAGCACGGAATTGTATGTAGCCACATAAATAAGGTTGACTAGTTGAAATAGTGCCATGAAAAAACGAAAATCCCCACAAAGTCTAACAGAGATGTGTTGGACATTAAAAACCCCTTTCCTCGACACGAGAGGGATTCGGCAAAATTCCCGGCATAGTGAGGTGACAGAATTTCCCGGCGTGTCATTGGCCGAAGGGCAGAGATAGAGCACGTTCAAGAAATAATAACGAAACAAATAACAAAAAACAAAAACCTATGTTCTAAGAGATGAACTCTATTGTTTTTAAAATAAACATGTACAAATGGGATCATTGAAGCACATATTTGAATATTTAAAGAAACACAAATTTGCTTCATAACTCAGAAACCGATCGGCTAAAAATATTTCGAATACGTACATGCATTCAACTGAAAAAGGAGCCTGTAGTATGTGAGAATATTTTAAAACTAACTTCAATAGGATTCAAGATATCGTCACATGTCGAAATCCAGAAAAATCCATAATTTTGGAATAACTCGAGAACTAAAAAAGATAGCTGAAATCCGTTTTCAACAATAAATTCTTCTCTAAAATCCAGCTCGAGAAAGAGGATCATTTCCTCTATCTACAATATATCACATAGCTGCCGAACTTAAACATCGAATTTGGTCCACCCTGTACACCCGTAACATTCTGTTTACGGTAACGTCACTGAAATTCTAGAAAACATATTGAAGCTTAAGGTATTGAAAACAGCCGGGCTAATAACACATGCATTTCAATTTATCAATTCATAATTTTATCAAAGATAAGATTAGAACATTGAATTGTGGGTGTATACCCATATTGAATTCATCAACTGATGGAATTTCCCCACTCAGATATGCAGGTTTCATGTCACATTCAAACATTTCAAACCTACTTTGTTCTCCTAAACGAATTCTTTCGATCAATCAATTCTGTCACAGAACAACAAATCAGTGCAACAAAACCGCACCTCGGAGTGCTATTCGTGAAAAAAACTTCATACTATAAAGTATATTTCATAGTATAGAAAGCATTAACACTTTTGTACATTACTTAACAAGGTTAACCAGTTTAATAAATACTCGAACTTTTCCAAGTCGAAGTCTATCTTTCCCCCACACTGAAATGTACTTTCTGTTTTTATGATGAATATTAATAACAAGAACTTATAAATTGGATACTCACCCAAGTTTGAATTTCCTAACAGAGAAATCCATTCATTAAAAGTAAGGAGTTCCTTCAGTCTCGTTTCAAAATTTTCCTGAAAAAATTTGAAAATAAATTATTAGCCTTATCACGCAATTTGAAAATTCTGAATAACATAAATATTTCCTTTTCCAAATCTGTTCATGTAATTTCTTAGGAATATTTATGATTCGACAGACTATGACTAATTCCATTTTTATTTTATACTAGATAAACCACGTTACATTCCATTGCAGTTCTGATAGTCAATAATTATAAACTAAAGTTTCTTCTAACCAAGACAGTTACTACGTCATCAATTTTTGGTGCGTTATTTCATCTGTATCGTTCCTTAAGCTGTGGGGCGCGTCCTCCTAGAGGCCTAGCGGTTCTAATCGGCCTTCGGCGGGGTTTGGCACGTAGCCTTGAGGAATAAATAAATCCAGATCTGAAGAAAAACCAGGGTCGCGAAAAACTCTTAACTAGCTACGCCACCTACCTTTCTCTATGGAAATTCTTTTGCATACAGGGCTAGTGTGCTCTGGAACTCGATTCCATCATTCTGATAACATTTGGCCCTTTTCAAAAAACGAGCGAACAAATCATCTTGGGATGCCACAGCTGTGACATAACACGCATCGGCTCCTGCCAAGAGTTTAGAATAAAAACAAAACAAATAATGAGACCGCAAACAAATTGAAAGAACACTAACAACATCCAGTCATTTACTGGAGAAATATATTCGTATATGTCATTTATTCTGACATAATTGCAATTGATGGTGGAGTTTCATTTCTTATCCATAAGGTAGTAAAAACCAAACTTGCTATCATTATGCTACAGCCAGGATTCTGTATTATAATTTATGAATACCTTGTGTCTGTCTAGAACACAACATTTTCGATAGAAGGTCTTTTATTAGAAATAAATACAATAGTTGTTTTGAGTTTGGGTTTCTATTTTAATCAAACCTGCTACTGTAAAAACCCGGCTTCAAAATAGTGCGATATTAAAAATGGTAAACGGAAACATAATGTTCCTTAAAGTGCAGAAAAATTAACAGTCAGAGGCGGTCGAAATGCCAAAAAGTTGTTTATCGTTAAATTATTTCTTAGGTCCCACTTGCTACCAAATCTATGAGAAGTTCTTCTGGGGAAGTCCTTATCATTAGCAAAAAAACTCTTTCGAGCCTACAGGCAAAGATATATTACTTTTCTAATCTGGAGAATCAGATTAGCAAAAAAATACACATTTGAGAATTATTTAAATGTTGTGGTCTAGAAAAGAAGAAGAGATAATATTTCTTTTTCAAAGTTTTTAATAGTATTAATATGAGGAGAATATGAATTCCGAATATACAAAGATATGCACAAGATATTTTTTTACAAAAATACAACCATATTTGAAAAGAGGTGAGTCAAGACTATAGGAACAATAGATACTTGAAGTGTGTCGCGAACTAAAAGGGTTGATTTCTCCGAATGTTTAGTAGATTGTTCCTTTTTAGTTTCTGAAACATAGTAGTCATGAATTGTTAGAAGATTCATCCCCAGACATTAAACGATACATGTTTTACAACATAAAAAGAAGCCTGCTTATTTTATTAATGTGCTAAATTGACAGAAAGTTTAATTTCCACAAAGATAGATTGACAGATGAAGTCCCATAGTCTAGCTCACGAGATCTCATCCCTTTAGAATGCTGCTTATGAGAAACATGCAACACATTATAGTATCGAAGAATTGCGGCATATTGTTCGAAATGAAATGAGACAAACAAATGAAAACCCATTCTAAGTTTGGCGTGCGCAGAGCAGGAATCTGCATTCGGGAGGATTAAAACCGAATGTTGGTATACTATCACAAGAGATTTTATTGAAAATCAGGATTACAATTTCGGTCTTTCGACCATCTTCAGCTGACAACAAGTATTGAACTAAAGTTGAAAATACACACATATATAAATCGGTAGGTACAAAATTAATAAGGGTACAAAGAAGAGGCAATAAAATAATTATGATAAAAACAGGTATTATTTAAACATTTCAAATAGAGACGAATAAATAAGCTGGGCCATACTGGTCGTTCAGAAGATTATCTCTATGCGTGGTTTGTTGAAGTTTGAAGATTTTGATTGCTTTCAAGAAATCTTTCGTCCCTTAGATTTTCTGTGAATAATTTTAAGTTGATCTATGGGTGGAAAATGATGACCATTATCGATACTATGTGAATCAAAAGTAGATTCGTCTGTTCTCTGGTTATTGTAATCTGACTGATGCTCCTTATATCTCGTTTTGAATTAACGACCAGTTGAACCTATATAGACGCTCTCACAATTCACACAGGACAACTTATGAACTCTAGTATTGTCGAATTTATCAGTTTAATCTTTACTATTAAAAAACTCCTGGGAGAGTTTCATGTGGGTCTTGAAAGCTACTTTTTTATTCATTTTTGAAATGACATTTGCAATCTTTCGCTGAGAAGACCAAAATATGTTAATGTAATATATTTATCAGTATCAGTTGATTCTATACGTGGGTAAATATTTTGATATGCTATTTGTGTTTTTTTTTCGAATCATTTTGATCATTCTATTTGAGGGATAACCATTGTTCTTAGCTTCCTTTGATAGTTGACACTTATTTGGACATATTTTCTTCAGATAATAGCAACGAGTAAGCCCTATGAACCATTGGATTGAACGCAGCGTATTTATGAGATTTTGGGTATGTTTGGGGATGCAATTATCAGTAAAGGTGGGTTTTCGATATACCGTATGAGTCAATAAGGCGAGGAACTTCTATATCCCGGAAACTATTTGTGATAGAAGCTAAATTTTTTCTGATTATTGTTTTATATGTATGTGAGCATTCTATGAAATTATTTTCGTACATACAGAGGGTTCCATTTTTGCTCCAGGGACAAAAATAGATTTTTTTCAATAGCACGCCCAGTATTTTTTATCATATTCTGATTACTATTTGGATTCTCTCTTCAACGATATTTGTTTTGTGCCCAAACAACTATCGGTAGGTTTTAAATTAATTAAAATATCGATAATTTCGGGAATTTGGAAGGTTTTTCAAAAGTTCTCAAATGCCTCATTTCGCATAATTTACGCATGATATTTTTTTTTTCTTGTGGTAAAAGTGTACCTCATTATCAAATGAAGAAAAAAATTTTTTTAGACCGGGTGTTCCTAGTAACCCGGCCGAAAATGAAATTTTTCAAACATGAAAAACTCTATTTTTTTCAATTGTAACACCTGTATCTTTTTCACGTGTTTTGTTCCCAATCGAATAAGCTTTTCAGCTTTACCTTTTTTTCAAAAATCCGATGAAGATTTCTCAGAAAATTTCGAAATTAGTGTGAGGTTGATAAAATTCAGACATTGAAATATGCAAATTTCAACACAAAATTAGATTCTTTGCTGTTCAATAAAACTTAAACATCAAAACTCTCAAGGTGTATCGAAATTTCTTCAAAAGCAAAGATTCATTTCCGATATTATCATTTGTGCTCAGAGCTAAGTCTTCACTTAATCGAAATTACTCAGTTCGAAATTATCTCAATAAATGTTCAAAAAGTCAAAATATCAAAAAGATCGAGAATTTGGAAGGTTTTTTCAGAACTTCTCACAATCTTCATTCCGTATCATTTGAGTGTGACAATAATTATTCCCTGAAGAAAATATGTTCCTCATCATCGAAGTAAGAGATCAACTGTTTTTTCATCACCAGTGTTCTTGGTGATCCAACGAAAATAGAATTTTTCGAGATAAAAGAATTTTTTTCTTGATGTAACGCCCTGTTTTTTTCAATGAACTTGTATTATTACAATTGCCCAAAATATTCCGGAATTATTATTAAGAAACGAAATTGATCTTGTCGTGAATGAAACATCCACTGAAAAAAAATGCAAATCAAAATCATGAACACCAATTTAATTCTATTTCAATAAGTTTTCATATCAAATTAGATGTTCGAAATGTCCCCCATTTTGACGAATACATTCTCGAACACGATTGTTAAATGATTCGGTCACTCTCTGGAGAACATTCGGCGTTATACTCCTAAATGCTTCCGTAATTCTCTCCATCATATTTTCCCTGGTTATTGGATTGTCTCGATTTAACCTCTCCTTAACATACCCTCACAAAAAAAATCCAATTTATTCAAAACCAGAGACCTAGGAGGCCGTCCTACAGGACCTCCATGGTCGATCCAATTGCCCTCAAACCTATCATTCAAAAAATCGCGGACATTGCTGGTGCCCCATCGTGTTGGAACCACATATTGTTTTTTATGTTTTGGGGAACATTAATAAGCAAAGGCTCCAGATCATGCTGCAAAAAATTTAAATAACGTTCGCCGTTCAAATGTTCTTGGAAAAAAGGGTCCGATCACATAATCATCAATTTTACCACCCCAGACATTTAGAGATCAACGATGTTGGTGGTCAACAGTTCTCATGAAATGAGGATTTTGAGTATCATAATAATGAAAATTATGCCGGTTTACCAATCCATTCTTATGAAAGGTGGCCTCATCAGAGAAAAGTACCCCACTAAAGAAATTTGGTTGGTCTGCTTTTTTATTTAGAGACCATCTACAAAAATCCATTCTGCCCCCAAAGTCCAGGAGCTCCAACTGTTGGTGGAGTTGAACATTAAAAGATGGAACTTTTCCTTCCTCAAAATTTTTGATACAGATATCTGACTATATGCCCAAGTCTCGACTAACATCTCTTGTACTAACATGAGGATTCTTTACTGAGCTCAAAACAACCTGCTATACTCTTCATTGAGTACACGCTTAGCTCTCTCATTTTTCTGATATCCAACATGTCCAGTTCTTTCAAACCTTTCCTTCAGTCTCTCGAATGCCTCTTCCCTAGGATTTCTACTGTTTGGGTAACGTTGAGAATAAATATGTGACGCCTACAAACAAGTCCTCTTACCTTCTCCCAAACAATATATCACATTAATTAACTCTTCTTGGGTAAAATTCATTGTTGCAATAATATTATGTATTTCTCACTTAGGCTCACTCATACGACGTTGCAATTATCCAATTCAAAACTGTCAAATCTTGGGGCATTGTGAGTAAACTATAGAAATAAGTCTTCTATGGGCACAGGTGGTTTGAACCATAGACTATCGAACAATATTTTGTATCTTCATGTGGTATGCCCATAGAAGTCATACTTATCTCTATGGTTTAATCACAAGTTGGATATGAGAAGAATGAAAGAGCTAAGCGTGTATTCAATGAAGAGAAATCATGCAGGTTGTTTTGAGCACAGTAGACTTTTAAACATCAATTGAAGATTTCGAACTGAGTAATTTCGATTAAGTGAAGACTTAGCTCTGAGCACAACTCATAAAATCGCAAATAAATTTTTTCTTGTGAAGAATTTTCGATATACCTTGAGAGTTTTGATGTTTAAGTTTCATTGAACAGAAAAGAGTCTAATTTTGTGTTGAAATTTGCATATTTCAATGTCTGAATTTTATCAACAGCATGTTTAGTGCAAGATATACCTAAACCTCACACTAATTTCGAAATTTTCTGGGAAATTTCCATCATATTTTTGAAAAAAAAGGGATCGTTGTGAAGCTTATTCGAGTGGGAACAAAACACGTGAAAAAGATACAGGGTGTTACATTTGAAAAAAAGAGTTTTTCATGTTTGAAAAATTTCATTTTCGGTCGGGTTACTAGGAATACACGGTCTACAAAAAATATTTTTTCTTCATTTGATAATGAGGTACACTTCTACCACAAGAAAAAAAAATATCATGCGTAAATTATGCCAAATGAGGCATTTGAGAACTTTTGAAAAAACTTCCAAATTCCCGAAATTATCGATATTTTAATCAATTTAAAATCTACCGATATGTGTTTGGGCACAAAACAAATATTGTTGAAGAGAGCATCCAAATTGTAATCAGAATATGATGAAAAATACAGGGCGTGCCGTTTAAGAAAATCTATGTTTGTCTGAACAAAATGGAACACCCTGTATGTACGAAAATAATTTTAAGGATTGCACAATCTCATAAAACAATAAAAGATTCTTCTATCTGAATCGAGATTATCATATGAGTGAAAGTGAACTTCTCTCTCTAATTTAAATTTAATTTTGGGATGAATGCTATTGATGTCAATTAAAAATTGATCTAGTGGTCTAGCGGTTCCTATGAAACATGCAAGTATGTCGTTTACATATCTATACCAAAATTTCACTAATTTTGATTTGGAGGAATTGAATATGATTACTTCAATAAACGCCATGAAAATTTCAGCTTGTAAAGGGCTCAATATTAATCCCATCGGTAGACCGTTAGGTTGTTCATAAAATTTATTACTGAATCTAAAATCATTCTGTTGTAGGCACAACTTGAGCAAAAACATGAAATCATCTTGAAAAACCGGATTAACGTGCGACCTCTTTAGGATGTCTGAGACCAATGGAAGGCATTCGTATTCTGGGATATCAGAAAACATGTTATCGACATCCAAACTGATTAAATATGATTTGATTGGGATTTAAACCTGTTTCAATTTTTATGTTAATTGAATTGAGGTTCTTATAAAATATTTAGTTGTGAAATTTGATTAATTAATTCGTACCTACCGATTTATATATGTATGTATTTTCAACTTTAGTTAAATACTTGTTGTCAGCTGAAGATGGCCGTGAGACCGAAATTGCAATCCTGATTTTCAATCAAGTCTCTTGTGATAGTATAATACATAGTTTTAATTTCTTATCATCATCATAAGTCTGTTTTAATTGTTTTCCAATTTATCAGTCTCTTGATTTAAATAAAGTTCTTTTTACAGATAAGAGAAGAGCTATAGTATCCACGAATGGATACTATTGGAGGTAATGTATCATTCACCAGGAAAAGGAGGATCCCCCACCCCACCGGATTCTGGGAGGAGTATTTATTCCGGTTGCGGAGGAAGCAAAATATTTGGGGTTATCTAGTATGGGAAGGTCACGTGGAAAACATTATACACAAGATTAGACATTCCTTATAGGCATATCAAATGACCTGTGGAAAGCAATGAAGTCTCATCCCGAAGCAACTTTAGTGGCTATATGTGATGATGGTGAGACAACGTATCACATATGGCTGCATTGTTTGTTGGATGTGCAGCCTTGAAAAGCAATTTCAATTCAAGCTCTCTAAATTACAGAGAACGGTCTGCATGATGGTCAGTGAAGCTTTTCCCCCTACATCTACTGCTGCCATGAAACTGATACTGGGCCATGGACCTTTTCACCCGTTGAAAAGCAGAGGCGCAGCTAGAATAGCTATCTACAGATCTGACCGTAAGGACAGACAAATGGAAAAAATCGGTGGGAAAAGCGAGGGAAATCGGGTGGCTATTTCTCAGACAGAAATTTTTCTTCAAGTAGTGGAAAATTTTTTCGGACAGATTGGGGTTTCCGCCTTCCGACGACTCCCCTTTCGAGTCCGAGAGACGTCCAGGGGCGGTGCTTCCGATCGAAGAATATGTTTGTTACTCGGTCGAAAAATTCGAAAAAACACGTCTCCAAGGGGTTTCCGAAAAAAAACTCAAATTTTCCCACGAAAGTTGGACCGAATTGGTAGGGGGGGTGTTTGCCTACACGGCCGGATATCGGGCAGCGGTTTCTTGAGAAGAAACGCTGCCCGAGAATTCTTCTGTTCCCACAGCGTAGTCTCATTTAGATATTCCTAACCGTGCTGGAGATATCCGCCTACAAAGTTAGTCTTTTTCGAGCATCCGCCGAAATCAACAACCTAGACGACTTTTTCCAGGCCATGTAGAGGCCGTGACGGAAATACTTTTGCTCAGCGAAACAAGCGCTTTAGAGCCCTTCGAAAACGTATTTCTATATCGGAAATTAACGTTTGGAGTCATCTCCTTCAGAAATTGAACCCGGTTCAAAGGTACCCCCGCCACTTAGTTTCGCCAAATTTTCACGTCAAGAAGTTAACGAAATGACGAAATCAACGATAGTCGAGCTGTGAAAATTTGGGTTTTTCTTTTATTCGTCCTGCTAATAAGTGGTTACCGGGAGGTAAGATTCGCGTGTCAAAAAATTCGTATATATCTCGGCAGTAGATCCGTGAAAGAAAATTGTCATTTTACGACTCAATTTTGAATATGCGACCAGTTTTGAGACCTATATTTTCGAAAAAGGATTAGATAAATTGAAATCTTCCCCTCTTTCTCCATATGAGCCGACTTCTACCGAAGGTTAGTATGACAACCATCTAGAATATAGTGCTCTCCCTCTTCTGCAGGAGAATAATGAGAAGGATAATAGAATCATGATATCGAATTGAACAAAAACTCCTGAATCATTCGTTCTGCCAGAATAATACATATTTTTGGAATATCACAATATGATCAACGCTATTTTATTGTGAAAACTTAAAGTTTTAAAGGAAAGTAAACGAATTTTGATATTTATTTTGTCTAGTTCAATAATTATTTCGTTTTAGCATACCGAAGAAATAATATCCCATAATTTATTCATTTAACGTTTACAATTTGAGGTTAGATTAGCCATACTGATTTTGTTGTTCTGAGGGCCCAAGAATGTTGAACTTATAATAGTAAGTATTCTGTATCGAATCAATCAAGACTATCCCAGATAAAACAATGAGGTTCAAGACGCTATTAAGAGGTGAAACTTTTTGTGTATATATTTTTCTCAAAGGAACATTCTGTTCGTAAAGACCTCTGGCATGATATTAATATTGAAAGTTATTGACTACATAACATTAATTTGTTATCTATCTGTTATTATCACTGCAATAAGGTTCAGAAAAACTCATTACCATGTGTGTTCTCATTTCTGAATTCAAGTAAAGCAACCTCACCTGTACAATTCTTCTCTGGGAATCCTGGAATGTTGAAATTATCATCAGTAGAATTATGTATGAAATGAATTATAATTAGGATTGCACAGGAAATGAATCAAGATGAAATTCTTCATGAAAGAGTGGGATATTTTTAAGACGCTATTGACAGGTATTAGGCTTTTCTGTATAGATTTCTCTTACAAAGAAATTCACTCTGTTTACAAAAATATATTCAGTATGATTTGAATATCAAAAGTAATTCCCAACATGGTTTGTATCTATTATGTATCTGTTTCTATAATTGTTAAAAGATACGAAAAATTCATGACCACGAATTCAGAAATGTACGAGGGCTAGTGAAATGATTCAATATTATTTCTAAATTTAAGTAAATCAAAACATAATGGAATCCTTCAGGGAACTATTGAATGGTAATAGGCTTTGCTGAGTATATTTCTATTGAAAGGATTTTCATTCAGACATTTGGTATCATATGCATATTGAAAGTTATTCATAACATGTCATCCATTATCCACATATTTTAATAACTGTTATAAGATACAAAAATTCATGATTACGAATTTAGCAATGATTGAATGATTTCGAACTAGCTTAATTTTACCTGTTTTGGAAAACAAGAAAGTCAGGACAAGAATGAAAAAAATATTTCGAACTAGATATCTGTGTTCACTTTATTTTATTTATTTATTTTTTCATTTCAGTTCATCCAAAAGGAAGCATGCTCATGCTCTTCAAACAATCAAAATCAAATATAAATGGAAATTTATTATTTTTGAGGGAGCTCCTGGTGATTTGAGTTTTCAAATCAAGAAAATCTAAATCCAAAGACAAAATATAATATAATATGTCTTGCTTTGAATAATCAAGACACGTACTCACAGGACAAGTAAGCTCCATAAACGTGAAGAAGCGTATTTTGTTTTATTCTGTACGTTTTCATAAAAAAGTAGAAAACTCTATATGACTGAAGTTACTGTCAACTTATATTAAATTCAGTGATATTTTGACAGTGTTCTTTGTTCAATCTGTCAACATGAGTTCGGAATAATTTAGGGAGAATTGACAAAAAAATTGAATTTCATGCTTCACAAGTATAATTGTATGCTTCTCTTGAATATTAAAATTTCCTCAGTTTACAATTGTGAACTGCGTTTTTAAGAATAGTAACTGTTGCCAAATTAATAGTTATGGAAACTTAGAGTAGCACTGAAATATTTGTATTGAAGAAGATATATATTTTACATCATTTCTTCAAATATCAATGTTGATATCTTAAAAAGTTATGTATTTCTAGAGAACATGAATTGAGAATGAGTAAAACAGGGCAACCATATACATATATATTAAAGTAGATACTTTTTCTCACATAACGATTAAAATCTCAATTTGAAACAAACAGAGTCTGACGACTTTCTTAAACATCTTTATATTCGAATTCAAATATGAATGTCACTGAGTTTTCAAGCATATATAGGATAAGGATTATTCCACAAACTATGAAAAAATTTCGAGATTTATTAATCAAATATCAGTTCTGACGGAATATCAGTTACAGGTGCAATAAAAAATTTTGAAACTTTATGAAGCAGCTGATGCTATTGTCGCGTTAAATTGAATTCCAGAATAATGTGAGGGTGTTCAATTTGTTCATTTAAAATTGGTATGAATTGTGTATACATAGAAAATTCAAAACAGAACAAAATTCTACAATATACTAGAATCTCCAAGATTTTTTTCTGAGAAGACTTAGTGTTATGGAGTAATTCGAGGATTTTAAATCAGTAAGTCCTAAAAAAGTTATCCGGAATGTCAGAGGTTTAGTTTTAGTAATTTGTTGAAAAAAATTCTTTCATCTCGCGGTTTTGTTTTTTTTTGGTCTTTACTTTCGATGGAAAAATAAAATTCGTGGTTCTTATTTGAATCACGACAATTAAGTTCGGAGGGCAAATCAAAAAAATTGAAACTCCTTATTTGACATTGTCGAACTCGAATTCGGAATTAACATTTTCCTTTTCGGATATTATTCTTTCACTGATTAGGCTGCTGACAACTGGCAGAATATTTTACTGACGATCTTCAAAAACCTTTTCTCATGCTCGAAAATTAATATGACTTGTTTTGAATTTTTATTTGCATTTTTGATAATTGAATTTCTACGCCTAAAATGTGATCGAATTATTCAATTTTTGAATAATTACTGAAACTTTCTTTTTCATCCTGTGTCAGTTACCGAAGAGATAAAATTGAATGTATGTATTTAAATTAGAAATAGTGAATAGTCTTGAAATTTGTATGATAATCGAGCCGGAATCCATAAAATAATATTCGAAATTACCTTAATATAACACTGAACGAGGTAATATATGAATGGGTTCAATATAACATAAAGATCAATCGAGTATGAATGACAGCCAATTTAATGCGACGTTCTGTATAGATAGAGTTGGATTCGAAAGGGGGTTCCGTATATTATGCGTCTGGTATATTTTGCGTTAAGTATATAATACGTTGTATACATAACTACAAGTTTAATTAGTGAACTAGTCATTCATAACTAAATTCCTACTTAGATACGTGATCTTTCCAGTTCTCAAAAAAGCTAGCCTATTTGGATTTTCCCCTATTCAGTTAAGTATAGGCAATATATGTCGATTTTTCTTTCGTCGCCTCTTAGTTTCGCTTGAAATAATTGCTCTCGTATACCAAAATGATTGGAATTGATTGTTATTGATTTTAGATCTAGACGTTTTGAACAAATTGTCCTGAAACAGAATATTTCAAATATTATTTCACAAGTTAAAACTCTGATCTTTTTCAGCATAATTGAAGGAATATGTCCATGGTTTTTCGGGTTGGCAACATTTTGAAAAGTACCTACGTCTAACCTTAAAAAAAAATAGCATGAATCATTCAGTGAGGTATGTCTGGTAATTCGAAGATGACTTTCCTGACAAGTAGCTGATGTAATCGAAAATACCTGCTAGAAAAGAAGAAAAACGAGAAGTCAGATTCAATCCACTCCAATAGAATTAGATTTCGCACTTTTCCTCTCTGAATTCTTTGAATTCTTACCGAAATTACTTTGATGAAGATTTTGAGATAGGTCTCGTATTGAGGGATCGAAATGCATTGTTTGAAAGATTTCTGGTCATATAATCTGCGAATTTCAGGGTCCTCGCGCGAAAAATCGTAATTTTTGGGACAAAATCCCGAATGACTTGGAAACGATGCATTTTGGGTAAAGGGAAACCCAGAACAGATCGATGTCTATTAATTTTACGACTTGAACGGTGTATGTAAAAATAGGTAGTCTAATTTTAAAAATGGATTTTTTTATTTTTGAATGAACTACGTTTCTCCATATGCTTTGAATATACCCTGTATACCGTGAAGCCTCTAAATGCTTTATATTCTGCTCAATGAGCCGCTTTACTTACAACTACCTAGGAATAATCGATATTGAAAGATCTTTAGTATTTTAATTATGCCTTCTAAGAGACAACCAAATATCACGAAATTGCTATTGAAAAACTCTTCCTTTCGGTTGATTTCAGGTGGCAATGATATGAAGAAATTGTTCAGAATTCAATTTTCTACAATCAAAAAATATAGAAACATACATATATATATATATATATATATATATATATATATATATATATATATATATATATATATATATATATATATATATATATATATATATATATATATATATATTAAATTTTAAATTTTCACGGAAGTATCTATGATTTGATGTGTTACAGGTTTTATTCCGTGGTCCATTTTGATTGTGGTGACGTTTCGACAAGTTGTCCCTTGTCATCTTCAGGCGTTCGGTAGACGATGTCTCGATCGTAACTGATAGCGGTTTGTCGGTGGTACTACTTTTATGTCCTGGTTTTAGGCGTCGGTGGACCTGGTAGTGGGGATGCTTTCATTATTATCTGTTCATGATGCCGGTTTCCTAGGTGGTAAAATAACTTTCCAAGCCTTTGATAGGTTGGGGGTTTCGTCACTTTTGTTCATTGTTTCAGCTTTTTCAGTTTCTACTGCTTTTCTGATAAGACGTTTTTCAAGTTGTTGTGTGGTGCTGATTTGTTTTGAGTTAACGAAATCTATTGTATGACCTGTATGTAATTTATGTAGATAAATGGCGGATGAGATGGGTTTATTTCTTAGTGCTCTTTTATGTTCCTCTATTCTTTCTTTTATTCGTCTATTAGTTTGGCGGTTGTATATGTAGTCACAATCTCCGCATAGTATTGAGCAAACTCCCTGATGTCTCTCGGGTTTCTGGGAATTTTTCCGATAGTTGAATATGGTTTGTATGCCCTTCTAATTTTGTATTTCTTCAATGCTCTTTCTATTTTATCTTTTACTCCTTTGTTATATGGTAAAACAGTTGTGTTCTTTTGTTATCTTGTTTCGCTCAGTGGGAGTGTCCCTTATAGCGGCTTTTATTGTGTTTTTGTAATATCCATTATTTTCAAGAGCGTTGGTTATTGTAGATAACTCTTCTTCTCTGTGGCTGTCATCTGTGAGTGCTATCGATCTGCTTATGAGCGTTTTGACCACTGATTTTAATTGAGCTGGATGATGGTGTAATGAGGCATGTAAGTGTCTATTTGTGTGGGTTGATTTTTTATATACTGAGACTTGTAAATGTCCGCTTTGTGACTTTGATGAGAGGAGATCCAGAAATGGCAACTGTTTGTTTTATTCTTTTTCAATTGTGAATGTTATGTTGGCATGAATCGAATTCAAGTGAGCTGTGAACGCGCTTAAGGATTCTTCACCGTGGGGCCATATGTCGTCGCAAATCTCAGCCATATTTTGGGTTTCAGATGGAATTTTTGTTGTGCTTGTTTCTCAAAATTTGCCATAAATAAACTAGCAATAGCTGGTAACAAAGGAGATGCCATGGGTCCTACCGATGTTTGCTTGTAACGTTCGTCTTTATAAGAAAAATATGTAGAATTCAGACAGTGTTCGGAAAGGAGTACATTGTCTTCATGGAAATTTTCCTTGAGTCCCTCTAACGCCTCTTCCTGGGAACGTTTGGAAATAAAGACACTATGTCTAGACTTGCCATGATATCTGTGGGGTCCAGAATGATATTTTTTGTGAGTTCTATGAAATGTTTCAAATTTTTGATTTTTCTCTGGGAATCAGGTCCATTTTGATCTCCATAGGAATTGACATATTGCCATATCTGGATCTCCTATTAACAAAACACAAAGCGGACATTTACAATTCTCAGTATACAGAAACTTACACGCCTCATCACACCTTCTTCAAGCTCAATTAAAATCAGTGGTCAAAACGCTCATAAGCAGATCGGTAGCACTCACAGATGACAGCCACAGAGAAGAAGAGTTCTCTACAATAACCAACGCTCTTGAAAATAACTGATATAACAAAAACACAATAAAAGCTATAAGGGATGCTCTCACTGGACGCAACTCGATATGCACAGAAGAACAAAAGAACACAACTTTTTTACCATATATCAAAGGAGTAACAGATAAAATAGGAAGAATATTGAGTAAATACAAAGTTAGAACGGCAAACAAATAATACTTACCTATCGGAAAAATTCTCAGAAAACCGAAAGACAACATTCCTTTAGAAAATCAGGGAGTTTACTCAATACCATGTAGAGATTGTGGCGAGATATACATCGGCCGAACTAATAGACGAATAAAAGAAAGAATAGAGGAACATGAAAGAGCACTAAAAAAATCTATCTCATCCGCCATTCATCTACATAAATTACATACAGGTCATACAATAGATTTCGATAACTCAAAACAAATCATCACCACACAACTTATCAAAGAAGCAGTGGAAATTGAAAAGGTGGAACAATGAACAGAAGAGACGAAACCCTCAACCTATCAAAGGCTTGGAAAGTTATTTTAATACCTAGGAAACCGGCATCATCAACAGATAATAATGAAAGCATACCCACCACCAGGTCCACCGACGCCCACAACGAGGACATAAAAGTAGAACACCGACAAACCGTTATCAGTTACGTTCGAGACATCGTCTACCGAACGCCTGAAGATGACAAGGGACAACTTGTCGGAACGTCGCCACAATCAAAATGGACCACGGAATAAAACCCGTAACACATCAAATCATAGATGCTTCCGTGAAAATTTAAAATTTAATATATATAAATATATATATATATTTTCTAAAATAGAATGCATGCAATTTGAAAAATTTTCAAACGAAGATATAACATCAGTTATTAAACATTATTAAATTGGAAATCTCCAGGAGTTGATGGTATTCATAACTTTTGGTTCAAGAAATTCTCTTGCGTTCATGAAAAATTGGCTGAATATTCTTCATTTATAATAAAGAACCCTCAGCTACTCCTTTATTTTTCACACAAGGAATTACTTATTTAAAACCGAAAAGTGATAATACTATTGATCCGTCTCAATATAGACCAATTACTTGCCTTCCAACAATATATAAAATTCTAACTGCATGTATTAACCAAAAAATTTATGCACATTTGGAGAATTATAATATTCTTTCCGAACATCAAAAGTGATGTAGGAAAAAACACCTTGGTACTAAAGAGCAACTTGTAATTGATTCTGTTGCTTTGAATCAAGCTCAAACTAAGAAAAGAAATATTCATACAGCCTTCATTGATTACCAAAAGGCTTTTGATAGTTCTCCCCATTCATGGCTTCAATAAATTTTGGAAATTTATAAAATTGATAAGACACTTCGTCATTTTCTTGAATTTGTAATGAAAAATTGGAGAACCAATCTTCATTTGAATATTTCGGAACAATCGTTAAAATCCGAAGTAATTCCAATCAAAAGAGGCATTTTTCAAGGTGATTCTTTAAGTGCTCTTTGGTTTTGTCTTTGCCTCAATCCATTATCTCATGAATTGAATGCTACTAGTTTCGGCTTCAAAATAAAGAGTCTATCAGCTGAATTCAAATTAAGTCACTTAATTTATTTAGATGATATTAAATTATATGCCGGAACAAGATCTCATTTAAAAAGTCTACTTGAGATTACTTTCAACTATTCCAATGATATTCATATGAAATTTGGGCTTCCAAAATGTAAAAATCTTTCTATTGAAAAAGGAAAGATCACCTCTGATTATATAAAGATTTCCAATATCGAAATCGAGCCAATGCATCAAGGAGATACATATAAATATCTTGGATTTTGTCAAGAGAAGACAATTAACCATAGCAGCACTAAAGAAAATATTAGAAGTTCATATTACAAAAGACTTAGAATTATCATCAAGAGTTATTTAACTAGTAAAAACCTTTTCAGAGCTATCAACTCCTATGCTGTTCCTATTCTTACATCTTCTTTTGGAATTATTAAATGGTCTAAAACTGATCTAAATGAATTACAATGTCAAACGAGGAAAATGCTCTGTAAATATCATAAGCACCACCCAAAGTCAGCAGTTCAGAGAGTTACACTACCTAGACATCTTGGAGGTCGTGGATTAATTGATTTGAATAATCTTCATAGTAAACAGATTTTTCATCTACGTTCCCATTTTCATGATAAACAGAGAACGTCTAAATTACATGATATTGTTGTTGCTTCAGATTATAATCTTACACCTCTGAACTTGACAATGCAAAAGGTAGATTTTGATATATTTGATGATAATTCTAAAAGAGAAAGTTGGATGCAGAAGGAATTACACGGAAAGCACCCTAAAGAATTGAAAAATGATTATATTGATGAAATTGCATCGAATAAATGGTTAGTATCTGGAGAATTGTTTGCTGAAACAGAAGGCTTGGCAATTGCGATCCAGGATCAAGTTGTTTTCACAAGGAATTATAGAAAACATATCATCAAACAAAATATAGATGATTCTTGCCGTAGATGTTTCTGTTCTTCAGAAACAGTTTTTCATATATTATCATCTTGCTCAGTCCTTGCTTCAACAGATTATTTAGAAAGACATAATGCCGTCGCTAATATTATTCACTTCAATCTAGGAATTAAACATGACCTAATTCCCAAAAGAAAAAAATTTCAAAAATATGAACCTGAGATTATTTGTGAAAATGACAAATATAAACTTTATTTTGATAAAACAATTCTGTGTAACAGAGCTGTAAAACACAATAGACCAGATATCGTTCTTAATGATAAACAGAATCAAATAACATATATAATTGATATTGCTATACCCGACACACATAATATACAAAATAAATACAATGAAAAAATTTCAAAATATATGATGCTTGGCGACGAGATTAAAAAATGTGGAAAATGAAGAAAATATTTATTCTACCGATTATTATTTCTACAACAGGCGTTATTCCTAGAAATCTTCACAAAAGTATTGAGATTTTGGGTCTGAAGAAAAATTTGTTTGAACAGTTACAAAAGATAACAGTCATCAAATCTTGTAATATTCTTCGTAGGTTTCTTTCCGAAAATAATAATGAGGTAGAGTCATAGGTTTTCTCTTTAGTTTATACTGCTCAGAATCTCATTTCATATTTTATTTATTTGTTTATATAAATGTAATATAATTAACTGACAATTTTGTCATATTTATATTCAGAGCAGTATTCTATTCGATCGTTCACCACTTCACACAAAGGAAACTATTAATGAGTACCATTCAGTGTTACTTGACTAAGGTCCGTACACTGGATGTTTCCGGGGAGAAAGCCTCTGACACTACTCGTTGGTACATTGATATCATTGTCTGATGATGCTATAGTATGTATATATTCTGGTAGATTGATATATTCTCATAACATTTAACGTTATCCTAATATATAATTACTCCAGGATATGTTTTGATTATAATCATTGCCTGGCAATGGTATTAATTACCGGGTGGTGGATTTATATTTTTCATGAAATCAGTTTGATTGCATGAACAGATATATAGGCAACTCGTCGGGGTAAAATATATATATATATATATATATATATATATATATATATATATATATATATATATATATATATATATATATATATATATATATATATATATAAACTTTATTTTGATAAAACAATTTTTTGCAACAGAGCTGTAAAACACAATAGACCAGATATCGTTCTTAATGATAAACAGAATCAAATAACATATATAATTGATATTGCTATACCCGACACACATAATATACAAAATAAATACAATGAAAAATTTCTAAATATATGATGCTTGGCGACGAGATTAAAAATGTGGAAAATGAAGAAAATATTTATTCTACCGATTATTATTTCTACAACAGGCGTTATTCCTAGAAATCTTCACAAAAGTATTGAGATTTTGGGTCTGAAGAAAACTTTGTTTGAACAGTTACAAAAGATAACAGTCATCAAATCTTGTAATATTCTTCGTAGGTTTCTTTCCGAAAATAATAATGAGGTAGAGTCATAGGTTTTCTTTAGTTTATACTGCTCAGAATCACATTTCATATTTTGTTTATTTGTTTATATAAATGTAATATAATTAACTGACAATTTTGTCATATTTATATTCAGAGCAGTATTCTATTCGATCGTTCACCACTTCACACAAAGGAAACTATTAATGAGTAACATTCAGTGTTACTTGACTAAGGTCCGTACACTGGATTTTTCCGGGAGAAAGCCTCTGACACTACTCGTTGGTACATTGATATCATTGTCTGATGATGCTATAGTATGTATATATTCTGGTAGATTGATATATTCTCATAACATTTAACGTTATCCTAATATATAATTACTCCAGGTATGTTTTGATTATAATCATTGCCTGGCAATGGTATTAATTACCGGGTGGTGGATTTATATGTTTTCATGAAATCAGTTTGATTGCATGGACAGATATATGGCAACTCGTCGGGGTAAAACCCCGATATATATATATATATATATATATATATATATATATATATATATATATATATATATATATATATATAAAACTTGAGACAAGACGAATTATCCAAAATGCGTAGATCAATGAATAATTCCTCCAGACTAGAGCTAGTTCCCAAATCTGCCCGCCATGCAAGCAGCCCCCAAGCGCCACATTAGTGCAACTAAGCAGGATGCCGAGAAACGAAGCGGCAGATTGCAGTTTCGCCTTTATTAGGAGCTCATCAGTGTCGCATATCGCTTCACAGCATCCTACCAAGCTACATCGGGGTACCCTATCAATTCCAGAAAGGACGCACCTCGTACATACGTATGAGAGTCGCCCTCTATGGACCGACACGGCGAATCCGCTACCGGACTTCGAGAAAGATACGAACAATAACAAACAGATGTGGAAACGTTAAAAATTCCAAACATTTGGGAGACATCTTTCGCCGTTTCGTGAATCACATCAACGGTAGAAAACGAATGAAATAATCCCGCTGAAATAGTGCTCTTTTCCTCTATTTCCGAGATAAACCTCCCGTATATATATATAATATATATATATATATATAATATATATATATATATATATATATATATATATATATATATATATATATATATATATATATATATATATATATATATATATATATATATAATATATATATATATATATATATATATATATATATATATATATATATATATATATATATATATATATATATATATATATATATATATATATATATATATATATATATATATATATATATATATATATATATATATATATATATATATATATATATATATATATATACGAAATTATTTTATATGAGTTGAAGTCTATTGTTTTATAATTTGATGAATGATTCATTTGAATGTAAGGAACATTTTATATTGATTCTTATTCTTACTTCGGTAAATGGGTAAATGAAAAATTTCGAAAGTTATAAGCAAAATGTGGAAAAATTCCTATAAAAAATTTCTTTTTTGAGCATTAACTTTTTTTTTCTTGAAAAATTATTCGAGACCAATCTTGTAGATGGTCTTGTGAGGAACAGTTTCACATATTAATTGTCAATTTCATTTATTTTTAACGCTGTTACAGCGCTCCAAAGTTCGTCGGATTCGTCAATTCATTTATTCGTAAATCTTTTCCTTTACTATACAACCTACGGAATTATTGTTTTTAAATAATTTCGGACAGGAGTGTACATTTTTGAGAATGTCTAGCAGGTAAGAAAAGGTCCGAGTGACCGTTAAGGGACAAACGAACATCTGCCTGCTACGACTATTATTATTATTCGTAGCTCTCGAAGGTTCAACTGTTTCTTCTAACTCATTTTATTCTTTTAGTTGTTCTTCATATTTTGACACGTGTAGACATATTGTAAATTGTAGATATTTTTTACAGTTGGGCCAATTCAACTGCGAGTTTTGTGTGTTCAAATTTTCATTTATTTCGAAACATTTTCACTTTTTCAGCGTGAATCATGAGTGATTGTTTCATATGTAGAAAACCTTTCGGGGACATTAGTGTTAGAACTGTCAAAGACAGAGGGGTGAAAACTTTGCTTGAGCGAGCAAAATTTAAAATTGATTTGGACAATGAATTATTTCCACAAAGTGTTTCTGAAGTAACTGTTCATATTTCCTGTTATCATTATTGTAGTGATAGTCGAACAGATAATGTTGTCCGTCGTCGCAGCAGTAGCAGTTCATCATCTTCAGTATCAGAAAATGTAGATACTGAGTTTGATTTCTCAAACAATTGCTCAATTTGCGACGAGGTATTCCAGGATCAGAGTCGCTTGCGTCAAGGACGTCAGAGAAAGGTATGTGATGTACGTCATGAAGATTCAAAAAAATGAGATGAGAAGGCAAAGAGCATTGCTGATCGCATAGCTAATGTATCTAGCTTAGTTTGATGTCAGAGCTAGGTATAACAAGGATTGCAGAAAGCAGTTGTATTCCAAAAAATGATAATGATATGGACTATATTTTTGCGTACTTGCATTAGAACAGCGAAGAGTGCCAATTTCAATTTAAGGATTTAATGAGATCAATCAAAGGAGAGTACATTCCTGAGGGGCGTACGGTAATTGAACGATTAAAAGAAAAGTATAATGATGACATTGTAATTTTCAACGAAGGTTAACAAGACATGACTATCTGTTTCAAAGGCTTTATTTACACAGTTTTATCAAAAAAATAATCTCTTAGAAAAAATTATTCTCAAGAGGAGAAACTGAAGGAAGTTAGAGATGCAGCTGCAATTATTTTGGAAGACATCCTTCCTGGCGCTATAAAACGAATCAGTATCTCTTCTGATAATTTTTCAAAAGACGTTCATTCTTTAGTTACTGAATCTTTATCAGTTTACTTTCTGGAATTATTTGTCAATCAAAACGTAAGTCTAAAGAAATTGTGGGAGCATGTGTGGCTGCAGAAAATCTGGTTTCAAATGCTCGATAGTATGCCTCTATTGCTCTGGCAACACATGTACCAATATGATAGAAATTTCAAAATAAGTCGAAGAAAATGAATTGATAGATGAACTTCCAACAATGACTCCAATTTTAACACCTTCATTCGCCAAACCTTCTCATTTGACGATCAATTACGTAATGAGCCACAGCCTGGACTATCAAAGAAGAATAGCATAAAGTAGGACAGCCGATAACCGATCAAAACTATAATTATGTGAAGATTACATCACGATCAAGATTTTTAGTGAAGTAGCCTTACTGGGGATACCATGTTAAAAAAAACTCGCCAGAAGACTCTACCTCATAGGTGGCTGGGAAAAGAGTTATAAATGAGTTGAGTTGTAGGTAATGATTGTGAAAAAATTATCATACGAAGTGGTTCATTCGTTTTGACCGGATTCCCGTGAGAATTGACGAACCCGGCCAACTTTGGAGCGCTGTAACAGCGTTGAAAATGAATTTTAAAAAAAAATGTGACAATGTCCGTTCAAAAGACCATCTAGAAGATCGGTCTGGGATGAATTTTCGATAAAATGAAAAATGTAAAGTTATTGTTCCAAAAAGAAAATTTTTATATGAATTTTTCCACTTTTATGCTTATAACTTTTGAAAATTTTCATTCACGGCAAAAAGTGATAAAGACTTATCTGTAGATGAAGCGATTTTCTACAAATTATGTCTCAAACTCTTTTTGATGAGATGTATAGTTTCCGAGATATCGCGGAAGATATATTTGACCCCTTTTTCAAGATGGCGGCCAGGAGACAAAGGCTGCTACCCCAAACTTGGAGTTGAGCTTCTATTGATTGCAATTAGCATGAAAGCAATATCTTTTATAGACCAGAATATAAGTTGTCATTATGGATTTCTTATACATTAAAGCCCCTAACTACAACTATAATGATTCAATATCCCTATGAATTGATTCAAAGACGCCAAAGACTGCAAAGAAAGAATTTAATATGAATGTTGCAAAGATCTAATAGACATTGTTACCTAATCAGTTTTTTGATTCACTTATTTCCCTATCTATGGTCTAACCGACGAATTATTGGTCGTATCACATACGAGAACCTGAAAAGGTTACTAAAATTACACAACACAACACAATCATAAAAAAATATCTTCAAGGCAAGTTCAGTTATTAGACGATCACATGACTTTTCATTTGTGAGATCCATTCGGTCCCAGGTAATATGGAAAGAAAATAATTTAATTCAGGTATTGGAATTCACATAAAAGCAATGTCTTTTATAGACCAGGGTACGGGTTGTCATTATAGATTTCTTATACATTAAAGCCTCTAGCTACAACTATTATGATTACTGTTTAGTATCAAGTTGACATGCTTTCCATTGAATTTGATTATTTTGAAATTATAATTGTTGCCAACCGTGTTAGATCAACCAATATTCTAATTAGAAAGAAACTGATTTCAGTATGAATGACCTGAAAAATACAAAGAAAAAGCATCTCACCAAATGCAAAATTTCACTGATATATGAATGACAAATAGACAGGCACATTCTCATTTTCGTTTGTTACACGAAAAATTTTTACACCAAATTCACATCAGCCTTTATAAGCACCGATATTTTGAGTAATTAAGAGATAAATTTTTCTGTGAAATTTCGAAAAAAATTTTTGTATGTACCGAAACTTCTTAATTAATTCATATTTGAGAAGATGAAAATCCTTACGTCTTTTAACTTTTAATACAAAGGTTCATTACCTATCGCTATTGTCGTGACATACGCCTTATTTTTGAACAATATGTGGGTATGCATTGTTGTGCAAGAGAATGACGTGCAGTTGTTCCGTACTTCAACATTTTCCGCGAGTTTATTATTTAACAATGCGTTGAATCCTTCAGGTGCAATTTTTTCTCTAGTCCACAAAAAACATTACATTTTCTTCAAGTATTGGATCTTGTGGTTATTAACTCCGAATAGTACCTGTGTTTTCATTCGGTATTTTCCTTGTTTATTTTCCACTCGTCACCATATTGTCTTGAATAATAATAACAACAGTACAAAGTATCAAATATGTACGAATAGGTGATTGAAAATTACATTTTCTGTCAAGTGGGGTATGAAAAATCCCATGCCAGACTGAATGGTATTGATCTTAGTTGGAGGTTTTGGTAATTTTTTTTGCAAGAAAAAATTCATAATATTGTTCATTAAATATCTTATAAATAAGCGTATTACAATGAAGTGTATAAACGATAAAGTATAGATCACTCATCTCTAAGCCACAAAAAGAAAACTATTATTCATTTTTATAACTTTAATATATTTCCACTTATTGGTATAGAAAAAATTTATTTCAACTATTTTTACATAGACGATCCAAAATTAACCGTCTCTTTATTCGCACAAAGTATACTATGCATAGCAACATGTTCGGAACAAACTGGATATGCAAGGATATTTTGGTTTTCTATCAATTCTTCAAGGCAAAAACTACAGCTACCTCGAATTGTTACTTTTTGCTTTGGTTCCTGAATTTCGTTCAATCATTCAGAGATGTATGACGTATTTTGCTGGCTTATCTGAAATGTATTGTCGAAATGCACAGCTACATTGAAACGATTCTAAATTTAAAAATTCAGTGTCGGTGGGAACCTATTGACAATTATATACAAATTTTTCAAAAACATCACTGATAGGGACAATCTTGTCGATTTTTCGTTTTTCTGCTTCACTTTCAATATTATCAAACCTCAATAAGGTCAACAAAAACATAAATGTCTTGACGGACATTATTTCTGAAGAAATTTCCATTCCTGTTCCATCATTTTTCCAAAAATTTTCCAAATTTCTGTGGTTTGCTTAAATATACCAGTTAAATAAACACCAAACATGACTTTTACTTCAACTTCATTCGTATACAGATAAAAGTAATTTTCTTCGTACTCCACATTTTTCCTCAATTTTATTGTGGTATATTTCATAACAGTTGATACAATAAACAATGACCCGCAATTAATAGAGGTTTTAGAATCACTACGTGCACTTCGCTGGACTCCACGAAAATACTTTATAATATTTTCGGCCCTTATCCTAGTGACGTTCCATGCGGTTATCAAGTAATTGTATTTTCGTCATGAAAATAACCGGTGGTTGGACCTGAAGGTACGGGAGCACTAACGAAACCTCATAAGTCTCAGACATTCTCATTTTGCAATTAGTAGACCTTCCACTGCGAGAGTCAAGGCTTGGCTAAACCTGAAACCCATATTAGCAGATCACTGTCTCCTCGGAAATCACCGAAATAAGTTAGGATTGATCGAGGATCCTTCATACAGACTATGTGAGGTGGGGATAGAATCAATAGAACGCGTCCTGTAAGAATATCCAAAGGGGACAGAATCAGGCTTGCAGAACATGGATCTGATAAACTGAACCTCACTGAGCTTATTAAGTTCTCAACCACAAAGCTCATAGCATTTACAAGAATGGACCTTGTAGGTGAAATTTAGGACAGAGTGAGACACAGTAGCTCTCACTCAATTTTATATCTATCAATCTACTGTTGAAGGTGTTCATAAAATCAAGAAAAATCAATCTAAGTAGTCTAACGAATTATGAAATATAACACAATTGTTCATTCAACGACGTCATTCTTCTCCAAAAATAGCCATCAACGTTTTGAGCCGTATTTAATCTCATTGTGAACCCATGAAATAGCAGAGACGTCTCATTATTAGACAAGACCGTGTGATCCTCATTGCGATTTCGGGTTGTGCAATAGGGTTTCCACATTTGAGGAAACACAATGTGCATCACATATCATTCGAATGTCTATTTTGCTTGCATCACTTCTGCAACCAAAACGCCGTCCAATTCTAGAATAGAAAGCTTATATTATATTGGAGCATTGCGCGTACCATTGCCTATTAATGATTCTTTAGATCCTTTGTTGTGTTGCAACCATGTACTACAGTGAAGAACCTGGAATGGTTATAGATTACAGATTGGCTTTACTCATTTCAAGAAAAAATTGAAATTTCAAGCCAATTCAAAACAACTTTTCCATTGCAAGTATCCTGTGATCCAATAAGAACTTTTTCATATTCTAGTGCTCTCTCATGTGAAAATATCTAATTCTTCTTCATGAACAAAACATTCTTCAAATTTTGAACACGATACTTTTCGATCCATTAAGTTATTCTATCAATTATATTTTGCGATTTCGAACAAAAATATACTTCTTTGTTAATGTTTCCTGTCACTAGTCGCAATTGGATTGTTTAGAGAATTTTAGGAAATATTGGAGTATTCAATTACTGACCCATAAAATATTATAATTGGTTTTAAGATAATATCTTAGCAGCAACGCAAAAATCAGATAGGGAATATTCACGTATATATATATATCAAATTCAAATATTTTATATGAGACTATAAAAATGCAAATACCAAGTAACTTTCAGTTTGAAATATCAACTGATGTTGACTTGATAAAATTATTACATTTAGAGTCATTTTCATTTTACTTTCACTAAACGGGGGCATAAAGATCATTTGGTTGAAATTATGAACAATTTTTGGAATGGAAAATTAAACTACCTTTAGAAAAGAATATTGATCACAAATCACTATTTATAGACCGAAGCATCCAATTTGTTTGAGAAAAAGTATAAACATTTCATTGAGGAGGTCGTTATTTGATGGAAATTGGTGACGAATTTGGATCTAATTGACTATATTGAGTACATTTACGAAATTTTTCTATTTATTCATTTAATGATAGTCCGTGCTTTCCATGGATTCAATTTCAGTCTGTTCTTTCCATTATGGAAAATATCGAATTTATTATTAAAAGTATGGTTTTCTTGAAAGAGATGATTTGCATAGTAAAAATCTTATTTTTGTTTATCCAAACTGCGTTTATGCACAGATATTCTAATACTGAATTTTGCAAAAATCCTACCCAAATTAATTTCATCACAAGTTCCTTAGATAGTTTATAAGCACTTGATCTACTTCCTTGATGAATTTCAGATTAACACTTTTCAATATAACTGCGTAGAGAATTACCCGGTCTCAAAGCTATATTTGAATTATTAGATGAGAAGAATGACTTTAAATTTGAACAATATAAGCTAATATATTATATTTGTGATTGGCCTCTTTAATGGTAAAAAAACCTCATGGATTTCATGTTTTCAAGAAAGCTGTCAAACATACTAGAAATGTAACCATTATTGACCGCTATTTTTTTTAGAATACTAAGCTCGTTCAAAAAATTATTATCTCACATTGGTATCGTGGTAAGTCTTTGTATTATTCTGTTTTAAGCGACTACTTTATATTGATAGGGATGTGATGAAGAATTGCGAATGGTAATGTCTGTATGGGATGGTTTATGGAAAATAAAAATATCAAGTCAGTAACCAAATTTGGTTATAGTTAAATCTAAAGAGTAAGTTAGATTCAAAGTCCCCAAATCCAAAGTGAACTCTACATTAAGATGAATTGTATCAAGGTATCAAACGAATCTCATTCTCTATTTATACCTGTAAAACAACAGAATTTGCGTTTCACATATTTTAACCAACAAATTCATTGTTTCGACAGCGGATGATTGTGAATTATATTCTCAATGTCATCCGTGAAAATTTCTGCTAGTAAAGGACTAAGTGGATTACCCGGTAATGATCCGTTATGCCTCTCATAAATTTCATCATCGATGTTGAAATAATTTTGTTCTAAACATACTTCTAATAGATTCATTAGTTCTGACTGTATAAAGAAATTCGCATTATTGTTCTGCAGAAAATGATTCATCAATTTCAATGAATCATGAGGGTTGAACTCTAGGGTAGAGACAAGCAACATCCTAGGATATAAGTTAAGCATTTCAGGTTAATATAGTGTGTTGAGTTCTTATTTTATTTTATTATTTTGGACTGAAATTACATGAATGTTTGATGATGTTTATGAGATAACGTGAAGTTTTTTCTCTGCGGTTGTAACATATGAGTCAACTGGTCTGATGGGATAACTTCTTTTATGAAGTTTGACGAGAGACAAAAGTTTTGGTAACTTTGGATTGTCAACCAAAGGTTTGTATGTTTGATTGTTCGGTATTAAAGATTTGACAATCTCTAAGGCGAGTTTAATATATATATATTTTCTAGAGAACAAATCGCACTTCTTCAAAAGCTTTTCAAAGTCAAATAATTTCCAATATCATCTTGACCAGCTTAGAATTGAAACTGAAATAGCCATATATTATTATTCGCAATTCGAAAATTTGAAGCATTTAGCAGCATTATTATTAAAATAAAAATTTATCTGTTTCAAAACTGAAAAATTTGGTAATATAACCTTAAAATATATTGAATCATAGTGTGAGTCGGACAGCATAGTATTTCTGGTACGATAGCAGATGAAGGTCATCTTGTTATAGCATTGAACAATGAACATTTACTGAAAACAAAAAATTTAATTGAACCTGGAAGTTATCAAAAAATCGAGAAACATCCTTCCAATCAATGTCGATACAATTTTAAAATCGCCTCAGAAAATGTATATTATTTATTTATTTTGTATATATTTTTCTCCCCAAATCACTCAACTCAGAATTCTAGACCAGTGTTTCGGAAGAGAACCGACACGTTCAACCCCTACCCACCTGCTCGTCCTTTTGAGGCACGAACAAACAATCCTGTGAACCAGACACCGTATGCTTACTTCTAAACATACATTCCCAATGATTTGTTGAAAAAATTTGCGTTTTTTACAAACGTAAGATTCATGCAGAAGAAAGGCAGGTCACTTGGTACAAATAGAGAGAAAGTAAAAGAATTCTTTGGTGTAACTATGATTATGTTATGTTTGAAATATACGCTCGAGATACGAAAATACATTTGGTAGCTGACCACTTCACGCGCGATAGGTACTTCCAGATAAGAAATCACTTGAAAATTGTTAATGATTTAACTGTGTCTGAAGAGAAAAAGAAGTACAAATCTTGGAATATAAAACCTCTCGTCAGAGCCGTAAGTACAGCATGCTTGTTGAACCCAAGGAGCGAAAAAGTTTGCATTTACGAACAAATGGTGCCATTCCATGGGCATCACGAATGCTGCCAGTTTGTAAGGAATAAGCCGAACCCGGTTGGATTAAAAAATTTTGTAATATGCTCAACAGATGGACTTCCGTTGGATTTTTTCATATACGAAGGGGAGGGGAATGAAATTATTAGTGACCCTGATTGCAGTTCTTTTGACTTGGGTGAAAAGGTTGTAATGAAATTAACCATGACCCTCCCCCCCAGGTATACTATCTACATGGATTGGTATTTCGTTTCAGTTCAACTGCTTGATCTCATACACAACAAGAGGGAATGCAATGAAGCAGGCACCCTACAAAAATATAGAGTACCTGCTAATGCAAACTTGTTACCTGACAATGTTTTGGCAGAGAAAGACCGCGGGTCACATTCTCAAGCAGTACGATCAGATGGCCAAGTGTGTTTGAGGAAATAGCTCCATAACAAACCAATAACAACTGTTTCGTCACTGGAGACTGCTCAGCCCTTAAGCACATGCACACGATGGCCAAAGAAAGATAGAAGCTACATACAAATACCCCGACCAAACCTGATTGAAAAATATAACAAAAACTATGGGGGGTGTCGATTTCCTAGACATAATGATGAGTTATTATCGCATGACTCATCGAACAAGGCATTGGACTGTCCGAACCACCATACACATGATGGACTTCGCGGTAACAACTGCTTGGATCCAATATAGAAAGGACATGCTTGATCTGGGCACACCACGTAAAAAATCATGAACCTCTTGGATTTCAAGATATCAATAAAGAATGACCTCATTCATTTAGATCAGGAAATTAATTCAGACTCTGATTTTGAAGAACGTCCTCAGTGTCCCAAGAAATCACGTGCCCGAGTACAGCAACCAAGTTCGCCATCTTCCAGAGATCCCAACCCCGGCGACGAAGTACCGTTGTCATTACCCTAGGTGTAAATCCAACATTGATTAAATGCAATGTGTTTCCTTGCGTAAATGACGGACGTAACTGTTTCAAGATGTAACATACTAATGGTTGTTTGATAAAAGAAAAAACCATATTGAGAGAGAGAGAGAGAGAGAGAGAGAGAGAATTCGAGGTGGATTAGAGAAACTTGTATAGAAGGGTGTGGGAGAGTCGACAGATTGACTGAGAGGTGAAGGGTAACATTGAAAATTGGCGAACTTGTGTAAATAATAAATGACCACTTCCGAATTCTGAATTATTCTATACCGTTTCTCATTATTTGCGTGTCTATTAATAATAAAACAGTGGCTATGGATCTCAACGTCGTATATATACGATATGGCCAAACGGCCATTGTCGACATGAGATTTGAGATTGAACTTTTTATTTCATTAGCCCAACGGATGACACAATTCAAGTATCATAAGAAAATTCAACCAAAAACTACTCAGGTCTGAGGAGTTTAAGCAATTGACGAGAAACACTAGGCGTAAGTGTCTCAAGATATATTCAATCAAAAATAAACATATTGTTTGACATATATTTCCTAATTTATTAATATTGCAATGACGCTTATAAGCCTTAGAAAAAGATGAAAGAAGTTGAGATAAACGAAAATCAAGCTCTCTCTTTCTAATCTTCAAAACATCTGATGAAGTGGGAATGTAGTTTTGCTTATTTTATTTCTTTTTGACTTAAGTTTCAAGTAGTTATTTCTTTTTTTCACAGAAGTTTAATGGAGTTGTTTTTATTTCCATAGAAATTTATTCCAGTTGTTTTATAGAAAATTTATATTATTTTTTTATGCCAGGGATGTGTTTTATTTGAAAATATACACTTCACTTTTACACTTGTTCTTGTCCGGTATTGGTTTCTCCTGCAATATTATAAATTCTTTTCAGATTCATACGTTGAATTTCATTTAATTATTTCGCGTTAAAATATTCAGTATTATTTTAACCTTTATTCGCGGTCTTATTGAATATAGTATTTTATTGCAGTTGTGTTGTGATTCAAGCTTTTATGTTCATTTCAAGAAGTTTGTATTTTCAAGCGTTTGTGAAAAAAAGCTTGAAAATCTTGAAATCCGAAGAAAAAAGCTTAACTTGATTTCTAGTCAGGTTAAGCCAAGCAGCTTGATTTTCAAGTCAAACCGTGAATCCCGTGACTGAATTACTTGTCCGTGTAATTAATTGTTTTTGTTTATTTCATGAGTATTATTCTAAATTAACCAACAGTTGAAAAACTGGGCTGAACTTTAGACAACGGAGTTGAAATTTAGGAATTTTTCTCTGCTTTATAAGCTTCATACCAATCAAATTCAAAATTTGAAATTCTGCGCCCATTGAAAGTGCTTCCATGATCAATGAGCTAACTAGTTTAAGTATGTTTTCTCCGTTTCTGAAGCTAATAAATTCATCGACAACGAAGTTACAGAGTCGAAATTAGCAGGAGTCTTTCGAGAATAGATTGGTAAGTCTGGGCTCTTTGCTTAACTTGGCTGAGCCGCAAATATGATCAAACATACGCTTTAAACCTTTCAAAAAGTAATCATCGATCAATCTTACGTAATATCATTAATAACGATTTGAGTATTATGTTATAATTGACGAAGTACCAAAAAAATATTTAAACATTTTATAACACAATTTATCAGTGCTGTACTTACAGCGTAGTTTAATATCGATGTTTTAGTGTGGCGACCCTATCAAATGTTATATGAAGTAGTCCAACCACATCTAAAGATGAGTGCAAAGAGCGCAAAGCACACTAGGAACTTCGGAATTGCCTAACTTGTGACTTGAGCTCAGATGGGCACCCAAACCAAACATAATATATTTGTTATACACGACAAAGATAAGACCGCTCCTGACCTATGAAGCCATCGTATGGTAGCCTGTACTGAACAGGAAGACGAAACGGAATAAAATAAATAAGATCCAAATACAAGCATTCCTAGCAGTAACGGGAGCCTTGAAATCGACACCCACGCCCCTCCATTGTATATCTGCTCGGCCTCCTCTCTCTACGCAAAATGGTGTAAGAGACGGCCTTGGGGACCTCAGCGAAGCTGTGGAAAGAAGGCATGTGGAGAGACGGAGATCTGATTTCCTGACATCCCACAATAAAATTACTGAATTCCGATCTGATATTTTCGAACCCTTCAAGATTATCATTCCACCAAAAGAAATTTGGTCTATGCCCCATGCCTTTCTTATCGTACAGAGCCTCACCAGGTTTACAAACGGGTTCAAACCCGGAATGGGTACAGGCATCGGCGTTCATAAACCCACGACAAAAATTACGATTTCCCTAAGAGACCATCTCACCTTGACACAAGCAAAAGTAGACGTTATTTCCAGATGCGTGCAGAATACCCACACAGAAACTACAGCGATGCTTACATCTACATATGCTGTGATTGCCAAAACGCCCTCGCATACCTGAGAGATCCAAGAGTAAAATCCAATTTAGTTGACGAATGGAAATGAGCACTACGAACCAGAGCCTATTCTGACTATACAATGGACCCGCATGCTCTCTTTCGCCCAAAACTGGAACACCGAGGTCTTGAACTATTAGGCAGGTATCTTAGGACTAAGCCAGTCAAAAAGGCTCATAGAAGGGCCCCTATGAACGAAGAGGGTGTATGAACTATTGTCTCTTGACCGAAAGACCAAAAGTTATTGGGATGGTAGTTGCCCTATTAACGGGACACCAACACAATAAACATCTACACGTCAGAGACTGTCGCTCATAAGGCAACCAGCTTGGACACATTCGGCACTGAAACATCTAATTACCGGATGATCTAGGAGGCTTCCTTACACAAACTTCATTGAAAAGTTTCTGAAAGACTGATGATAACAAAACAATACGGCAAGCACCATGGGCGAAAGGGCCCCAGGGAATAGTGTCCATAAGGGGGCCGTGCATGAAGAAGAAGAACCCCGTTTTCCTAATATTTGGTCCATATATATCCATATTGTCACTAATCCATTTCAACTGACTCCTTGAGGTTCCGAATTAATTGAATATTTTAGAATTCAGTGTAATTATTGTTTTTCAATAGAATAACTGAAGCTTCACCCTGTTTTAATTCGAACAATAATTATCATTATAGAAATGTTTATTTCTCTCTTCGAATGCGTGTCGAATGGTCATGTTCAGATTCACCTTTTTTTTTCTAAGTTTGAAGTATTCAGCATAGTTGTCTGAAATTAAATATTTCATTAAATTTTTGTTCTATGATCGTACAGTCATGGAAACAAATTCTCAATTAACATTGGATATTGATTGAGAATATCTTGAATGTTGTGAAGAAAGGTAAGAATTCCATTATCGTGACCTATGTAGCTTCTAATTTATTTTTCAATCCATTTTCGGACAGAGTATTCTGGCACCTAACCCCATAAGGAATTTTCATAGCATTGTTCTTGTTGTAAATTGGAGTAAATCCAATTCAAATTATCAACGAGCTTCATTTTGAAATTAGTTCTTTATTTCATCGTTCATTATGAATACGAATTCAGTCACATATAATATAATTCGAAACTATTTTTTCGTGATCTATATTCTTTTTTCTTTGTTTTCTATGAAATTGAAAGGTTTTTTTGTGTGAAAATTGACAACTTGATGGAGCTTATTGATATTTATTGCATAATCTTGGCTGCGTACGCATTTATGTCGACTTGACTGTAACATACTTTGTTCTAATGGTACAAAGTGGAGAATATAATTGTTGCTTTCGTGGAAAAATTTCTTAATATTTCTTTGCGAACACTCAAATGAGAGGTATTTTCCACATTTCGTATCAGAAAACCAAGTATTTCTGTTCCCGTCAGATCACTGATAATGAATAGCGTCGGGTGCAGTTGGTACTGGATGACTCACACCAAGAAACATATCAGCATGTCTTTGATTTTCTGCTTTTTTGGAGAGGAAACTTCTTTAGGCAAGTAAGAACAATATTCGTAACGGTAAAATGAGTTCAGAATACCGTAACGCTCTTGCTGTATCTATTTGGTATTATTAAAAAATATAGGTAAAATATTGAAATGTTTATAACAGTTGCTCAGAATACTTCAACTTCAATGATTCTGATTCACAAATCAGTAAACTATTGCTTTAGATACTACAATAAAGTATGGAAGGCGCTCAGTATAGAAGAGGTTCTATATAAATACGCATTCAGTACAAAACGCAATTTCAACAGGTGGATTCGATCACCTTGCTATGGTTAGTATGGAGGAGTTAAACCGTATGATGCAATAATTTTTACAGTCTGATTCATCAAATAGAAGAGCTTAGAAAATTTGGGGTACTTACTTGATATAGGCAGGCAATTTTATACTTTTATACTCATTTTTGTATCACCTCGTTTGTACAGTTCAGTTGGTGTTGACTACTTCAAATCTCAGCGCAAAAGAAAGCAAAATGATTCACCTAATGCTTAGTGTAGCATTTGTTTGGAAAGTCTAACTCAATGAATGTTGAAGAGCAATAGAAAGATGATACGTTCCTTCTTATATCCTTAAATTGGGTATTCATTGGAAATATCACAAAACATACGAATATTCGCGAATGTCAAAATTTTCTTTTTTTTTCTTCGAATTAAACAAGAACCACGAAGAAATAATATATGGGAGATGTTACCCCAAATTATTGAGTTCATAATGATTCTAGAACATCTATAGATCATAATCGGCATCACTTAGAAGACCGAACCTAACAATCGGGGCTCTCTCGGTCAAACAGAGAGGGAATTGTTTTGTTGAGTTTGAATATTTTGCGAGATTATACCTCAAAATTGGCAAGCAAGAAGAAGGAAGTGATTATGTTTCAAGAGACTCACACTGTGATGAAACAACATCTCCGCGAAAGAGGAAATATCGTAGGTTATGTACTTTTTGATTATCTCCTTAGTCCTTTTTATGGCCTTTCTTGCTATGTAAAATCTTTTCTTAAATTCAAGTGTGTTTAGACATATAAGAGTCAGGTATGATTGTTGAAATATTTTTCTGCTGGTTTTCTTTTTCCATTGTTACAGATTCCCGTCCCAAACACCCTTCCTTTCACGCTTGTCTTCGTCTGGAAATCATGGAGTGCAAGATGAGAATTGAAGCTGCTGAGCAGAAAATCGTTGGTACTCTTTATGTACACACGACACTAACACAACATAAACAGAGAAGCTATTACTAGTGCAATAGCGACAGGGAAACGAGTTTTTTCTTCAGGTTTTTTCACTCGTTTATTGAATCATACGCAAGATAGTATGGTTTTCCTGTTACATTTTCCTGAGCTCACACTCGTGTTTTTCTGACACACACCAAAATTATAGAAATAAGCATTTATTGCTAATACAAATATTCAACAAATTGTTTATATAAAACTCAGGTATCTCAGTGCATCGTATTTACTCAGGAATATCAACGTTGCACCTCGACAAAAGACTTCTCGAAATCCAAGAACCACGCAATAATATTCTCATATGGGTTTCAATATTTTCATTAAAGTAAATTTAAGAGAAATAATACTTGTGATCCCGAATGCGTTTCTGATGACAAATTGCATGTCAGTTAACACTAATATGCATTCAGCCGTTACCCTTAAGGCGTAGCATCTAAGAATAATTGATTTGTATTCATGACAATTGTGTGATATACATCACCAGAGTGTGATACTCTGGGGATGTATATGACTGACAGATACCTCAAACGCAGATTTGAGAAACGCTGGTGGTTGATTCTAATTGTTCTTTCATCGCCTGTTAACGAATGGTGCTGCAACATGCTACCTACCATATTTCTACCGGACCATTAATTATGAAAATTTGTGATCGATCTCATAAGTTTACATTTCTTGTGGGTCATTTGCCTCATTTCTCCGTTCCAACTTTCCGTCGCGTATTTTTGTCCTATATCCCTTTATCTTTCATTGTATTCTTTGAAGATATCTCTAAGTCGCCTTTTTATTTTATTGCGTTGGTAACATGCATAGCGTTGCTGACGCCCTGCATGTTACCAACGCAATTTTGACCGATGGCGCCAAATTTTCACATTTTTTCTCTACTTGACCGTTGTTTTCAATGCAACGAAGGATATGTGATCGTCTCCATGATTCTAACCTTTGGTTTTTTGTACTGCTCAAGGGGATGTACGCAGTTAAAACTTTCTGAAAATCAATATTTGCATCTTTAAGTGCATTCTCGAAAAATTAGAAGCCATTCCGATAAATATTTTCGGATATATTCAAATTTGTAAGGTCACGTTAGAATGTTAGAAAGCAGGTAGAGTAAGAATCACAGTAGCAGCTGCACTCACCTCACGCGCTTAGAGAACTATCTTTTTCTATTGTGTTATCACAGTAGACGAGTACTATAGGCTCACTTAGTACTTCAAGGTCATATTCAGTTATTATAACCTAAAATGAATGTATTTCATCAGCCAAAAGAGTTCGTGTAGTTCAAACTTGTTTCTCTTGATTTTTGCTTTATATTGGAATAAATTTTATTCAAAAGATGTAAAAATGCCCCGTAAACTTTCCAGATTACATTGAGGCACCGAAAAAATCCAAATTTCTAATGGTGAAAAGAGAACACAGGCTTCTGATCCAGAGACTGCTGAAATGGATAAAAGGTTCCAGGTTTCGGTCTAAGAATATTTCGTGGAACTTATATAATTTAAAAACAAGTCATGAGCATTGTAATAGTAAGGTTTCAAGCGGAAATCTGTAGAATCCAAATAAGCACAGTAGTGAGGCTGAGGAAACTGAAAATAATTTAATCGTGGACTGTTCTACATCTCGATATCCAAATGGTTTTTTACATATACACATAGTATCAGCACTGATACTGCTATTTTTCTTTTTATTTTTTAGATATCTTCCATCCCACCTTCATATCCAATAATCAAAGCCCTGGTTAGAATGGAGAATGAAACGTAGACTCAGTCATTTCCATTCCAGTTTCAGTTCATAACACACTCACTGACCAGCTGGTAATAACCAGCGACAGAATTTTCTTTCATAGTTTTTCTACCAGTTCTCATTGTAAAAAGGGTAACGTACGGTTCACCTGTTTGTTCAGATTTTCATGAGCATACATTTTAGGGGTAATCGAGGCAGACTTAACTTATTTTCAGTGTTATTCCCTTCTACATATCGTGCTTTCTCCGTATCGTGTTTTGACCCGAATCAGAATTTGACATTATTCGATATAATTTTAAATTTTTGTCATTAGAATGAATGCATAGGCAAAAACTGCCCCATTTCGTGAATGGCAATGAAGCATTCAAGTATCTCCAATCCCGCATCTACAAAGTGGGTACACCCATTGAACAAGGGTATATCAAACAAAGTTACTCAGACAAACCTGGAATATGACTTCTGCTTTTTATCTAATAATTGTGCGAAAGTTCGTTCATCCTGTTTTTAAATTCTTTGTCATTCATCAAGTTTACCGTTCCGTGCAACATTATAACTTTTCGAGCACACTTATAATTGAATGATTGATCACGGTAATAGTTTATATCAACCTTATAAAGAATAATTTACATCAACAAGTGAGAACAATGAAAGTGTTTTTAATCACAAAAATCTTGCATTGCCCGTAATTCTAAATGTTGAATTTGATTGAAATTCAATTACATAGAGCTATTTTACCTAATATTCCTCATTTCGGCAATACAGGGTGTCCGTGCTGAAGGGCTCATTTGAAGTATCTGGAGAACAGATTTATCGATCAATTTCCAATTTTGGATTAGATTAAATCGATATTGATCCACAATTCGTAATTGTTCTCAGAGCGATACGGCTTTAGGTTGTACTGGGCATCGACTACAATTTTCCTCTTAGCCACAGGGCATCCTCAAAGCATATTCCAATAATAAAGGTTTAAATATTACTAAGGATTTGTTCAGGAAAACTTCAAATGAAACTCAACGTAAGAATCAAAAATGAATTAATGAAATTAATGAAGGAAACACAAATCTTGACCAGACAAGAGTGAATGTAACATGTATATTTTCAAATAAAACACAGCCATAATATAACAAAAAAACATAAATAAATTTTCTATAAAATAACTGAAATGAACTTCTGCGAAAATAAAAACAACAGAATTAAACGTTTGTGATAATAAGAGAAATACCTACAATGAAGCTTTAGTCAAATAGAATAAGAATAAGTGAAACTACATTTCAATTTAATCAGATAGTTCATAGTTCTCTGTTTTTGAACCAAGGGAGTTGAGCCACATCAACGTCCTAACAGTTTTGTTATTCAATCTCTATAGAAACCAAACTTGCAGAAATGATCGAGAAATATCTTGCCATATTCGCCAAATTTGGAAATATCGCTTCGTGCCTTTTCTACCACTTAGGTATTTATCTATATCATTCGGTGCGGGCACAAAAATATTTTTGTATAGACCTAGTAAGTCTATCTCAAATTGATTCGTCTCCAAGTCAATGCATTCGCCCTGCCTCGTTGCAGACGTTCTTGTTGAAGGTATGGACTTGGGTTGGGCCTAAAATATTATCTTTTATAAATTTTCTCGAAGCTAGAAATTGCTTCAACCTGCTATCCTTTCCCCAGCTAGAATTTATGAATGTTTCCAACTTGTGGCGTGAAGTTCGATAGCCCAGTTTTCTAATTTAACTAGGAGCATGTTGATGCCAATAACTACAAAAGGAAGGTTATAGTTGGTTTCGCCTTCTAATATTGTTGAAATAATTTTTGTTTGTCATTTGAATAATTTCAAATTACTTGTTTCAGTATTATTGCGAAGTGTATTTGATAGCCTCTTGAACTTCGAAGCCCACTGCAACAATTCGAAAGTGGTTTTCCAGCGATATATAAACGACGATACAAAACCTCAACATTATAGAGTTTCGGTATCGTAATTTTCAAACTGACACATTTGCAAAAGTTTTCAAAATCGATACGTAGATTTCCAGATTTTTTCAATTCTTTGGCTAATGTAAAGGATTTTCCTAACTGGCGAATTTATAGTAAACTCTTCTTCTTCATCCATGTCAGATGATTTTTTTTCAATAATATTGTTCATGTCAGAATCGTTTTCTCGATAAAATCCCTTCGTTCTACGTTAAGGATGTGCATAAAGCACACAACGTTGTTGTTTTGGGGATCAATTTCAGAAATTAAGCGTTTTAATTTATTGATGAAAGAGAAATTGCTATTTTTATTATCAGTAGTTATTTCTTGTACTATGTGAGGTAACAACATTTGTAAAAATAGTTCCGCTCTTGAGCTCGACCATGAGCTGGAACAAAATACAAGATAAAGGAACGAAGCTTTAATTTGCTATCTAAAATGGACAATTATCCCATAATACTCTCCTATATTCTGAACCGTTTTCCTCACGGATATGCTTCCATTTTCAACGAGATGTCAGAAAAATCTCTCATTTTATTTCCATGCGATTTTCAACATTAAACGTGTATTTCACTTTCGAAGTTTTCTTTTTTAGTGCTGTCTATCGTACTAACATAATTATTATGGTATAACAGTATCAGTATATTAACAAAAAATGCAGTAAGAAGGAGAAAGCATTTCTTTTTATATACGAGCTTCAGGGAAGTCTTTGGACCCCCCGACTATCGGTACTCGGGGAATCACCGTTCACTCTCGATTCTTGGATATTCACTAATTCTCCAAAAGGTTCTGCTGAATATAGTCAAATATAGTGAACCTTAATCGATATATTATTTTAGTTACAGTTCTGGCTGCTAGGGGACGACACTACACAAATTTCTTACAGTTTTCTATATAATTTTACGGGGAATATAGAGTTCTTAAATAATGATGCAAAAACCCTTTGAAAGAATCATTTCATTTGAATCTATTCATTATTATATAGAAATCTATTTTAGGTTATAGGCTTCATCAATTTTTTGTTGAGTGTTGTTGATGAATACAGAAATTATTTACTTTTCTGAAATGACGGCTTGTTGATTTCTTCCCTTTTTCTTTTAAATTAACCATATCCTCTCGCGGAATTTTTGTATCTACTAGTTGCGCTGCGAAACGAATTGACTGGATCGAAGTACTAATTCTTGAAATTCCATTTCACAGTCGATTAAAAATTCGATATGTTTAGTGTTACTAACTACTTGTATCACATTTGTACGTATACGGCAACAGGTTAAGTAAACTTTCGGGACATTCTCAAGCTGCTTGTTTTGATAAAACTCTAACTATGATAGACATTGAAATTATGAATATTGCTAACTGAAGCAAGATATTCTCGACTTTTTTCCAGTTCATCTAAATTGTGACTGGTTTTCTTCAATCTAATCGAAGAAGAATTTCTAGTGGCGTCAAATCCAGGGGTCCAGTTGGAAATCCCACTGTACTGTACACTGTAGGTCGTATCCAATTATCCCCAAAATCCAAATTTAACAGGTGATAGCTCTTGTTTGGGGGAGAGAGGATCCATTACGTTGAAATAAAGTATTTGATCTTTGTGCTAGTGGCAGTTCATCTGAAAATCTTCTTATAATATTGTACAAGATAATTTCTTCATGACGAACACATTCAGTTTTTGATAAAAATTTCAAAAGCAAAAACAGGTGATAGCTCTTGTTCAGTAAAGAGGGGTTCCATTATGTTATAATGAAGTATTCGATCTTAATGCTAGTGGCAGTTATCGGAAAATCCTCTAATAATATTGTAATTGATAATTTATTCATAACGAGCACATTCAGTTTCTCATAAAAAATATCAAGAGCAAAAACTCGCTATTGATTTGAGCACCCTACACATTAATGCCAAATAATTTTCCTGGATGCTGCACATCAATTTGGCGCTGAAGATTAAAATCAGACCAAAAATATTTTTATGGCGACCAGTATCCTATTGCTGGGGATTGGTTCATATGACTTCTCGAAGAAAGTCTCGACGTTAATGCTTTTTTTTTTAATTTTTCTTGAGGCATTTTTTTAAATAGAATCCAGACATATATTCGAAAAGAATGTTTACCCAGTAGTTTTCGAGCTATAAGGTTAATTGTGTTTATTTCAATGCAAACTACCAGCGGACTTTTGTTTCCTATTCGAAAATATATAATATGATAATAATATTATTATGGCGTATTTTTAACAATTGAAAAATCATTTCCAATCGAATCTCGTGATCTTTCCATTCGCAAAAGACTTCTTTACGACAATAGCAGTAGAATAAATTTGTGAACATGGAAAAATCCTAAAGAAGAACTTTTGATACTGGACAAGGTGTATTTGTGTTTGGTGGAACCACAGAGAACGCCTCAATATTATCAAGATAATTAATTATCTTTTGAATTTGGGAGGCTTTTACTTGGTAAAATTCCATTATCAATAATAAAAAACAAGTACTGTGTTTTAAGGAATTTTACTTAATAATTGCGATTCGTAACGCGTTTCACTACACCGTAGCTTCTTCAGACGAATGATTATGCAGAAAAATGTAAATGAGAATATAACTATAAATGTTCTTGAGTAATTAAAAGCTTATTGGTCACCTCCTCCTAAGTGGTTATTTATGACAGGTATATCCAATAAAATTAAGGAATAGATTGCTCCCCGAAAAGATTCAATAGAGGTGAAGGGCTTAAATCGACTTGTTCATTGATGAGTCTACCTGAGTGTTTGTATTTATTTATTTCTAAAGTTTCCCAAAGATCTACCTTCCAATATTTATTATCTGTATGCAAAATTTCAAACTGTGGGTCGAAAGAATGATTATTTTCTAAGAGATGATTCGCGTAATTTGAATCTGATTTTTATTTGAAATATATATATATATATATATATATATATATATATATATATATATATATATATATATATTCTAATATTAAAATTTCTATGTGTTCTACCAATGTAAAAATTATCACAGTCATTGCAATTCAATCTATAAACACCTGATCTATGAATAAAACTATTGAATGCTGACATTTTATGTTGATATGGATGACACGACGAGTTATGTATTATAATATCTGTATGTGACGGCTTATGGTAAATTGCGAAAACATGTTTTCCATTTTCATTCGAAATTGTTACGTCTAAGAAAAATTCGATATTTCTTAGAAATTGTTACGTCTAAGAAAAATTCGATAAATTTCTTAGACGTAACAATTTCGAATGAAAATGGAAAACATGTTTTCGCAATTTACCATAAGCCGTCACATACAGATATTATAATACATAACTCGTCGTGTCATCCATATCAACATAAAATGTCAGCATTCAATAGTTTTATTCATAGATTGATTAACATCCCGCTATCACCAGAAAATTTCAACAAAGAACTAAATTTGATTAAACAAATAGCCAAAAATAATGGTTACAATCCCAAACTAATAAATAATATTTTAAATAAAAACAAAGTAGAATCGCATTGAATGAAGTTTACCCTGTCGATAAATTGAAACAAAATTCAACACCTTAACCTACGTTGGCATTACAAGTGAGAAACTGAAATCATTCTTAAGTAGCAATAATTTCAACATAGCTTTCCAAACTAATAATAATTTAGGCAAATATATAAAAATAATAAAACCAAACCAGGTAAAAACAATAAATCAGGTGTTTATAGATTGAATTGCAATGACTGTGATAATTTTTACATTGGTTGAACACATAGAAATTTTAATATTAGAATATCGGAACATAAACGCAGTTTTCAAATAAAAATCAGATTCAAATTACGCGAATCATCTCTTAGAAAATAATCATTCTTTCGACCCACAGTTTGAAATTTTGCATACAGATAATAAATATTGGAAGGTAGATCTTTGGGAAACTTTAGAAATAAATAAATACAAACACTCAGGTAGACTCATCAATGAACAAGTCGATTCAAGCCCTTCACCTCTATTGAATCTTTTCGGGGAGCAATCTATTCCTTAATTTTATTGGATATACCTGTCATAAATAACCACTTAGGAGGAGGTGACCAATAAGCTTTTAATTACTCAAGAACATTTATAGTTATATTCTCATTTACATTTTTCTGCATAATCATTCGTCTGAAGAAGCTACGGTGTAGTGAAACGCGTTACGAATCGCAATTATTAAGTAAAATTCCTTAAAACACAGTACTTGTTTTTTATAATTAATTATCTCCCCATTTTTAGGATTGTTGTTCTGTTAGAAGAAGTTCGTGCTATTATGACAGGTTTTTCAAAATGAAATTGGGAAACGACGAGAAGTGTAATATGATTTGCTATTTCATTGACAGCGGAAATATTAATGAAGTGGCTGGTTATCTTATCAAGAGCAGTTCCCGGAGCCATACTAGGCTGACAAACGTATTTTCGAAAGGTTAAAAAATAATTTGCCGACCTACGGATCTTTCACGAAACCAAGGGTCATAGAGTATGCTAAAAAAAAATAATGAAGAAACTGAATCGAACGTAGTTTCACCAGTAATTGAAAATCCTGAAACATCGACGGGAGAAATAGCCGATGTAACTGGTGTTTCGAAAATCCGCAATCAGAGAATATTAAAATATAAAAAAAAGAATACAGATTTTCCAAGCAACGTTATATGGAAACAGGATGTTAGGATAAATGATGTACTCTTTCTGAAGAACCACACACGCAGTGAAACCAATGAAAATGCAATAGCTAATAACTCGAAAGTCGTGGAGCCGAGATGAGTTTTCCTACACAACTGAATTATACTATAAAAAGTGCTCCTAGAATATCAAACTCATTTTATGTAACCGAAATGTCCGCGAATGAAGGTTTTTCCAAAATTCGAGAAATTTTTATAAGTTTGAAAACACAGAGAAATATCGAAGAAATTTTGCAGCACTGAACTGGTAATTGAGGGGACATTTTTGTCTAACTATACTATAATATTTCACCTAGCTGCTGCACTGAAACATGAGAATTTATCAATCTATACATAAATAATATCTCAGATATTTTTTATGGATTTTAAATTATCAACCTAAAATTCTGCCACATTACCTCGTTCACAGAAAGAATAAATGGGAATTAAATATCCGTTCGATTTGTGATCAATTCCAGTCTACGAGTAATCGGCATGTGCGTTCTGTATTACTTTGACAAATAAGGCAATTACTTTTCAAATGGAATGACTATAAAATTGTTTCTTCTTCGACGAAATGCTATGCGGGGAAACTAAACATCGAGACATTTCGAAAGTGGAACACTCGATTGAGATATCAATGTCCTGTTTCGATTAAATAAATATAAGCCTACAGAAATTTGAACGAAGTAAGCCGCAGATATCAAATACATGAATTGAATGGACAAATTTCGATGTTTAAGTACTGCAGCTATGTGAAATATTGTGAAAAGAGGAAAATGACCCTGTCGTCCCTGTGTACTTATTGTGTAAGAAATTCATTGTCGCAAACAGATTAAGGCTAGCTCTCTCTCGATTTGAACAATCTGCTGAAATTTTTATATTTATACGTAGAATCCAGTTACTCAAGAAATTTTTTTCTCTAAAGGTTTTTCAGTCATAATGCAATCTCGCGATTTTTCAAATATAAAACATGGGTAACTTTGATTTCGTTATATTTTCTTGAAAATGTATCACTTGTGTACTCAACTTTTTCATCCAGGACTTGTTTTGATGACAAACTAAAAATGGTATAACTTTTCCTTAATTTTATATGGAAGCTATGCCCATTGACAGAATTGACTCGGAATAATTGAAATAGCTTAATGTGTTCTGTGCTTTTATTAAACAGTTCCAGAATTGATTCTTTCAATGACTATTAGCTACATAATTCGATATTTTTTCATGAGGTTGCAACTATCTTGTCAATACAGTATCGTTTGTTATAACGAAGCGACCATACCTTAGGAAAATTTCGAAAATTAACAAGCAACTATTATTTGAGAACGATCAACTAACGACATTATATAAAATGAAATTTAATGTAAATAACGAATGGAAGTATTCAAATGTATTGCTATTATTCTCTTTGCATAATTCACAAAAACTCAAGATACTCCGACACCTATTGAAAATCTGAATATTGGTAAACAAAGCAACACAATGTCTGAAATTATAACTAGTTCTTCTAAATAACAAATCCTTGATAGTTCCCCAAGGGAAATAGTCTAACGGTGACTAATCCGTAGAATGCGCCGGTCATTTTGCTGGTTCTCTAGTGCCAATCCAATTATTGCCAAAATTTAAGACAAACAAATCAGCAAACGACCATAGTTAGACGAAGAGGAGCTCCAACATGTTGAAATTGATGTTTCATCTTTCAACAAGAGATGGTACATCGAATTATCCATTGTTATAATGTTGTATCCGATAATATTGTTATTTACGATTTCATGATTTATTTATTATTATTCATTTATTTCATTATAGTGCCTCAACTGATATGGTTATTGGCACTGGTACAGTGTAAGTTCAGCTACATACAATTTAAGAGGCTTGTTTCTTTCAGATAAATAATTATGTTCATAAAGTTGTTGGCTAGTGAATCAGCAAAATCCACATACACTAATAGGTGATTATCTGTCAATGCCCACGAGATATTGAGCCCATATCCACCTTGAAGTAGAATATTAATATGTCATAATATCATTTTGAAGATAGGTTATTTCATCACTACTGATGTGAACTTCATCAGTTCAATTTCATCCATTTCTTGGATAAATTACTGATTTTAATCAGATTTTTGCAGAAACCAATAGCAAAAATTGAGTTGATGTTGGAAATTTTATGGCTTAAAAAACTAGAATATGTATTTTCAGTTTATGAAGTTTATGCCTATTTCTCTTGAGAATACTTGGCGCTCGACTCTTAGATACCATTGTTTCCATTCTAATTTGTCAGCTCGAAATCGATGGGTGGATCATTATGAAGTTGTCACCTCTCAGAAAAACGTTCCAAATGAGTAGCTTCTGCAGCATCAGCGTCATACTCATTCTGAATATAAAATTCAATCTTGTCAGACTCTTCAAAATTTTCATACTGCATGGTTGCTCCTTTATTTTGAAATGATACTGCATTCGCATAAAAATTGTAACTTGATAAAAAACCATTGAATAATTTATCTAAACTGTCATTGACAGAATTGTTTCTCGAACTATCATGAGTGCACAGAACATACCCAGTTTTTTCAGTCATTCCGCGTATATTTTTTGAATGGACTTGGAGTTGCTGAATAAAATTGGGAAAAAGTTATACAATTTTCAATTTTTTAGTGAAACATGTCATTGCTTTTGTGATACATTTTCGAAAAGGGAAAACCTCTATTCAACAAAATCCAAGTTGCCTTAGGTTTATATTCAGAAAAACGTAAGTTTTCATTATAACCCAAAACTCGTGCGTCAAAACCATTTTTCATAACTTCAAAAACGAACAAGAAATTGGCACCTCACTGATATCGAAATTTTCTATAATTTCCAAATAATTTGAAAATGAAAAAAATCTGTTTGAATCAAATATGTTTGGAAAGACTACTATTTATCGCGTAATTTATTCTGCCACTAAAAATTAAATTGCGCTGCTCATTTAGGATATTTAATTACCCTGTCTTTACTTTTTTATATAAGTCTCATAGAGAAAGTTGCGAACATGAGAAAATAATCATAGCATATCAGTTTTCATATGAATTTCAGTTCTATTTATATATCAATACATCTCAGAAATTAATTGCTGTTTCCTTTAGAAGATATTATGAAGGTGCGGATTGCTCACAGGGATCCTCAAACAAAAGATAATATCCAGAATAGCGTGACAGGTGAAAATATTTTTCAATCAACGTAATGGGTAGTTTGTAATGGTTTAAGGTGTGTTACATCTATTCTGGCTCCCCTTTCCCAGGGCATATTGCACACCTTATACATTTTACAACTTTTAATTCTTATTCCTCTGCATACGATATTCCCATTCTACGGAAAACATCAATAAGATGAGAATACGATAATTCCAACAATACTTCAGGTTTTTGTTCCACTATACACTTAGTGCATAATTTCCGCTTGTGTTATAGGTTAATGTGTCCTCAAATTTACTGCATTTGATAGACGTCCCAGATATGCAACATTCCTTCGCCAGAGCATTATCATTTTCATTTTAATGAATGAAATTATTATACTGTATTTAACAATAACTGATATCTTATTGTATTTTAAAGGTATGCAGTCATTATATTTTACAAGTGATTGCTCATCAAAAATATGAAAAAAATATTGTCATCAATAGTTGCCCAAGGATATTCGTTTGGCTTTTCCATTCTTCGATGAAAAATTCTCGAGGAGGTGAATTACTGTATACCTGATTTACCTTTTTAGTTTGTACAATCCATTTCCGGAAAAGAATCAATTTATATCAGTGGGCTCGGATCAAGTTCCCAGATAACAAGAAAAATGTCCACTGGAAACGAGTTCCAAGAATTAATATATAGCAATTCATAGAGTGACGAGGACGACGGTACATAGATAAGCATCCAAGGTATACCGGTGCAACGTTTGAAAGACTCCTTAGAAAGGATTTGATCCGCAATCATAAACTATACGATTCGCTCTTGTTTGGATAAGATCGTGTAAATTCATGGAATCCTTCGACGCAGAGCTACAAATGTGGGAGTAGTATTCTAGAGCAATCATCGCTTTATGGAGATGATACAGGAAAATGAACTGCGCTGAAGTTAAGAAGTGTTTTGCATTGACTAAGTAGTTGAAAACACTATACACCCCTTCACCAAAACTTTATTTTAAAACTTGACACGCCTTTGGTCGAATTCCTTCGCGTTATCAGAAGATGCTGGTTCGATTGTGAATATTTCGGTTCCCCCTTGGGACTCGAAGTGGTTCAAACTACTCGTCCCTAAAGGGAGACGACGACCCGTTCCGATCCTGGAAATACAACTCGCAGTGCTAGAAGTGATCCTACCCACTTGCACAAAGATCACAAAGCGGGAAATTGGTGGTCGACTTCTTTTGGTTCGATTTTCTCTTCTAGGGCTCGAAGTAGTCCAACTGACCCGCCCACGAAGATCAAATTCGGATTGACGAGGAAATGTTCAAAACCCGTTCTCATTACCTGTAGGAGGACTCCATTGTGGTCTCAGAGGGTCGAAGAGGTCCAAATCACACACCTTCGATACCAGGACGGGGTTCCCTGGGGATCATCCGTAATTTTTCTATTGTTTAGAGAATACCAAGTTCAGGGAGGGAAATAATTCAGTTTGGAGTTAACTTTTTTCCTTTTCTTCATTCTTTTAGTTCGCGTATACGTATATCATAATTAAAATTTAAGACACAGATTGTACTTCTGCGAGAAACCTGGCAGGGGAAGAAGAATTCCAGTTTCAGTTATGTCATATCCCACAAATAATTATTATCAGAATCTTTGTCGAAATTACTATCTAATATTTGAATTTCACGAATTTTCTCAAGATGTTGATATAAACTACTTAATTTTGGAATGCATTGAGGGCAAATTAAAATGAATACTCCTTAAATAACTCCACGATATTTATTTTACACATTTATTAGTAGGCAAATGATCTATTTGTACTGCAATTCAATTATCTAATATTGATTTAGAACATTAATTTTCATATTCTGGAATTATTTCATATTGATTATAACATTTTTTTTCATATCTGGGCCAAATTTCAAATCTACTAAAATTATTTTAATATGATTTTTACTCTTGTGGTCATAACTTGGTAACTATTCAACGTGAACTCGAATTATATAACATTGAATATGGCATTTGTTTTCATAATTTGTAAAGCTGTTAGCAACGCAATGAAACAATCCTTACGTTGATATCGATATTTTCGCAACTACTCGAAATGTAATGAAGTTTAATATCGAAAATGATACATTGAATGTAAGAAACATTCAATATTAATTCTTAACTTAGCTTCTATAACTCAGGCAATTGTCTATTTGTAATGTAACAATCAAATTATTCAGTATTAATATTACTATAACTTTATAACTTGGTAACATATTTACGTAAACTGTAACGAAGATATTAATAATTATTCAGTATAATCGAGTGGAAAACTGACCAGCTTTGTGGAAGGTTCTTCCTCTCAAATATTGATTTAAAGTCCGACACTTCCAACGGAAACTTTCCCTAAGTTAAGGTGTAATGCTTGTCTTTGAATTATAACCTGTTTCATTATTTTAAGGAAATTGATTCAGGGACGATACGCATGTATGAACCCTCAGGCATTAAGTCTTGTATATTCAGTCAGTATGAAGGTTTCGAAGAATAATTGAATTTGTGGCATGTATGTGATGTTTGTGTTATATACAGGTGTACCATTAGAGGTTAACGTAAACACGATTATGGAAACCTAGAATATGGTTTCGGAATTAGTAACATATTATGGCCACTTGACGCTAAAAATATGCGTGTAACCGCGTTTTTCCTTACCTATGGTTTAAGCGACAAAGTACTGGTTGCATCACATCGAACGTTACATAAAAGGACTTGATGAGGAAACTACAAATACACAACGCAGCAGAAGGTCCAATTCTATAAAAAGAACTTTAAGGCCAATTCATTCGGCCGATCTCATTCGAACTCGAATATGATTAATGTAGGGAAGTATTACAATTTACATAAAAGCAGTATTTAGAATTGTCTTTATAGGCCGAGGTATGGGTTGATTCATTACAGGGTGTTTCGTTACACAGAGTCTTATCAAACTTTGGTTTATAAATAGGATTCCTTAGGTTTCTCATCATTTTTTAACGTGTTAAAAAGAAATGAGGTGAATTTCTTTTGATCAGTATATGACTTAACTGAACCGTTGTCGAATTGATCGACATCATGTAAAATTATGACTTCTTTCGTAGATTTTTTTTTATCTAGTGAAATTATCTCCTATCTTAATTTGAATATTCAATTATTCTCATCAAATCAAATATCCTTGAACGAAAAGTAATTGTTGATACTGGTATACAGGCTGTGCTGTAATATATGTCCAATGTTCTTTTGGTACAAACCTGATTATTTTTGTGTATGTAATGATAGAGTGTATGACAGATTCCTGCCAGAATAACCTTTTAGGAGGAGAATGGTAGAAAGAACCTTTCAGTTTTGCATGAAAAATAAATATTTCTTCTGGCCACAGCTTTGATTTCAAGATTTATTAAATTTTGATATTTGAAATCCTCGAAAAAGAACGGCAACGCTAAGAACCTCATTTAAATGTTGTCTTTAATGAAAGTAAATGAAAGTCAATTCCAATACCCATTAGTATTTAAAAGGTGTCCCTATTGACATTTTCAATAGATATAAAGTTAAAGAAGATTTTGTAATTCATATTAGTATTTTCACATATTTTCATCTTTGTACTAAAGTTATAAACCGATTACACACTATGGTATAGATAGTGATGGTGATGAAAACCTGTTTAACCATACAATTAAAGAAACATATGAAGTTCTGAATTTTTCTTACGAATAGTAATTATATCATTTTTTGTGTCTTAACATTGTGTTTGTCATGTAAAATTTATGTTATACTCATTAGATGTGCCATATGATGAATAAATAAATATATCGATATTTTAACTCATTTTATATTGCGCGAAAAAAGTATAAAGACAACAGTAAATAACAATAGCAATGTCGATAAAGTTTACGATTCGTTGTAAGAATTCCATATCTCACGAATATCAAGTTAATTTTATAATAGCCGGTTCTAATTTCATACAGCTCGCCTGAGAATTGAGACAGAGAACCGAATATAGGTATCTAATGAATAATACACTCATGTCACAGTTATCACCTTAGTGGCACATTTTCGGAATTTAGCATCGTTAATGCACTGGAAAGTACTCGTTAGTTTTCATTAAAACAACATTATCAGTTCATGTAAATGCGCAAAAATTGGTCTTGATTAAAGAAATAAATGCGTGCCATAATTTTATATGCTTCCGAGTTCTTATTCAGTTGATTATTTACACTAGTTAGCTTATCCTTGTTCAGGAACATAAAGTTCATATGCTGGCAATCTCATTTTATTACTTCAAGATCTTTCAGGAATAAGTATAGTTACCTAAGAAGCTATACGATGTGAGATGTGTCTGAAACACTTCTGAAAATATTCATTACCTCCCATAAAAAGATTAATGAAGCTTATCTCCAAGATAATATTGAAACATAAATATTAGATTTTTGCTATATTTATCGAAACCACTCAGTCCTTCATCATCAGACTCGCAGCTTCATGTCCTAGCTCTAACGGAAACTCAAATATTGCCAACAACAGACACCGCCTATTTCTGTTTCAATTGCTATGAGTTGCACTTAGGGAAGGCTTTGAGTTTTTGCCATATCGAATGTCGGATTTCAAAGAGAGGAGAAATTGGAGATTAATGCTTTTGACCTGGCCTGGTTCAAAATCTGTCTATATCACAAAACTATGTTTTTCTGTTCTCGGTATCGATCTCCTAACGATAACTACTCTAGATAACTACTCTAGATGCCACAGTTGAAGACAGAGCTTGTGAGAACTGAAAGGAGAATAAAACACATGAAAGTAAAGATGAATGTGTGCATTTCAGGAGCATGTAACTCAACAATTGATGAAGCGAAAGTTTACTTCAATAAAAAAGTTAAAAATAGACTGGTCAGTTCTGGTCTATGGTGTAGGCAGTCAGTGCCAACTTTAGCTAGTCATCCTTCCCACATTTGACCATTGCCTTAAGTAAAGACGGATCTCTTTGCAAAAATATCTTAACAAAATTCTGCCTCAGGTACATTAACTGCAGGGTCTCTAAGCATCCCACGCGTTCAATCAAATGTGTCTGAAATAAAGTTCAGACTGCGTACAGTTTTCCAATAGCTAAACTGTGAGATAGCAATAGGTCTTGATGGAATGCCACCAACGGTTTTCAAGAAATGTGCTTCAGAGTAAGCATATGTTTTTAATTCTCTGTAGTAGTAGTAACAGTACTACTGATCCCAAAGAAAGGAAAAAAATGCCTACCCAAAATTACCGTCCAATCATAGTTTTTTCCATTATGTTGAATGTCATGGAAAGAGTGACAAACGATAAGCTAATAAAATATCTTGAATTGCAGGGCATCAACCGTGACAATACGATTCCATGGACAAGGATCATCTGATGATCTTCTTGCATATCCAATCATTTGTGGACATCAACAATTGAAAAGCATGGCGAATGCTCTTGATATCTCAAAGACCTTCGACAGTGATTGGCACGCAGCCTTTATGGATAAACTACTCTCATATGGACTTCCCAAAAAATTGTGTAGTTGGATTAGTAGCCTTTTCTTCGGTAGATCGATTCGAATGGTATGACTGTGTCTTTATTTTATAGTCAATGTCCTACAGATGCCGAAAAGGCACAACGACAAAGATACCAACAAAGCATGTCACTGAATTCAGACTAGGAGAAGATATCACAGTGCGGCCGGTCGAACTCGGACAATTGTAAAGCAGACAAGACACAGTCAACAACGTTCTCCGGTTAAATCACTGCGGGAGAACCCCCTTTAATCTGCTGGCATGACGATGCGTCAGCCATTTCCTATTTTGCTTCTGCTAAACTCAGTTTTATTTTCAGGGTACTTTACGCCATCACAGTTGAAGCTTTTATGCAAGGCACAGATGCAACGTGATCTGGAATACTATTTTCTTCTATTGAATAGTGTCCAGAAGAGAGCAGTGCGCCTCATCGACCACTCGGAGATCAAGCGTGATCTCCAGCCTCTCGATCAAAGACGGCAGGTAGCTGATCTTTCCTTTTCGTACAGGTATTTCCATGGTAAACGCTCTAAAGAACTGATAAGCTTGCTTCCAGTAAGAATTCAAATCCAAAGATCAATCTCACGAAAAAGTCTCATCAGCGAACGGTCTAACTAGCTCATTCACTTACCTCTCTCTATAAAAATTATTTTGTTGACAGGGCTAGTGTGTTGTGGAACTCGCTTCCATCAAACATCTTCCGGATAACTTACAATTCGGTTCTCTTCAAGAAGCTTCTTCATCTTGGTCAGCCACAGCTGTGACATGACAGTTATCGCATCGTCCCAACAGTTTAGAATAAAAAAAATCAAATATATTGCCTGTTTAAATCGATATAAATAGGCATGGGTAATTCTCAGAAGAAATTCACTTATTCGAAACTCTCAGACAGAATTTATAGAGGATGAATTTCATCTCAACAGAAGTACGTACTTTCAACCCTACCGGTTCGCTCTCATATGGACTCTTGATACGATCTTCGGATTCGAAATTCAGATTTCAGAACATGAACGTACATACAAAAAAAGTCCAAAGGAGAAAACGAGAAACAACGAACATCTGCACTGGGCTCACAGAATTCTGAGTCTGAACCTGAATTTTCATTCGGAAACTGTATCAGGATACTCTGTCATGCTTGAATATGCCTCCTTCAAGTGAAACGGATAGGAGTATTGATATTTATCGATTGTGATGATGAACGTCGCAGACAAGAAGAAATCTGCATTTCATTCAATGAAAATGTCCACACTGGTTTCCAATTAGTCAATCTATGGTGAGTGGAATAGCAACAAAATTTTGGAAAGAAGGTTAGAGATCTCATAAGGCCAGGTCGTCTAAAAGTTTCTAATGATACTAGACTAGACTAGAGCTTGCCCTTCAGAATTATACAATTCTGATGAAGACACGTTCACTCTGGAGTCGTCAATTGTCAAAGTGTGATAGATTGATCGGAAATCCACATTGGATACGTGAACATCATACTCATCATTCACCGAAACTCAATTTTGAAGAAAATTGGGTATTTGGACTCTGTGTTTTGATGGCAACTCAGCGGGAGAGACGTATCTGAAGTTTTCGAGGAACATTTTTTACCCACTTTAGATATGCAATACCCCATATCAAAGACCCTGACATCTCCAATGAGTCGATATGATTTCAGTAAGATGGAGTTGCTAATTAATACAGTGCTTAACTAGTGAGAAACTTTTTGAATGAGGTCTCTGGAAATCCTTGCATTAGCAGGATAGTGCTAAAAGAATGGCCCGCTAATTCCCCAGATTTAAATCCTCGCGAGGTAAATTTTATAAAGCAGAAATTGGTAATATAAATGATTCGAGGACGAGAATTTGGGTTCCTGATCTTCAATTAATTGGTTTTTCCCATCGAGTTCATGCAGAATCAATGACATGATGTATCGTAAATCAACTGAACGTAGTATTCAGTTCACAGGAAACTTTCTAAGTGCGTTTCAGAAGCGATTTCATACTGTACTAACTATTTCCTGTTGAATACACTGCATTCCGGATAAAAAAAGGTATTTTCGTGATTAGAATTACATTTGATATGCTACTAGAAACTCGTCTCTATTCTCCCATCGGGGTGCAGGCAGAAGATTCATGTTCCAAACTGACATAAAGGTATCATTTCTGAAAGTATAGAAGATCTGTCCGAGAATTTTGAATGAGTGGATTTATTCCGAGAACTATTCATGCCTATTTATATCGATTGAAAGAGTCTATATATCGGAATCCACTGATCTCAGAGCCTACTACGAGATATCAAAACAGACAGAAATATGAACATTCACCATGAAAATGGGGATTGTACAAAAAAAGTTTCAGGACATTACATTTCTCCAAAAATGCGGAAAGAAAAATGTTCACTTCATCTCGAAATTTAAAGCTAATTATAGAAATTGACTTGTCCATGCATTTATCACTAAACCCAAAATGAAAGGAATTATGTATTTTATACGTTACTTTACAGTTGCACGGTATATGATGACTAATCATTGGAACTAGCATTGTGAAGCATGTCCTGAAGCTTTTCGAAAGTTTACTGCAATGTTTTTTGTGCTACACGACTTTATCTCAAACTCCCCTAATACCCTGAGTGGTGATTCAAGACTCTTCGGCATATGCTATCAATGGCACGACTCTTTTTAAGATCTGTATCATATTTCTTAACTAAAGCATCAATATCCTTATTAATTTTGAATACGAAAATTCAAATTTACCAAAATTTGGTAACAATATCATGTCTCGTAACCAAAAGGTAATGCCGATGAAAAATAAACACGTCGAAACAAGTAAAAAATTAAGGTTATGTTGACAACTTTTTTTCGATGTTCAGGTGAAACAGTAAGCGTCAAGAAGCATTATTCGACGGTAGTCATGTGGATCCGCGAACCTATTGTTCCTGATTTCGGTTCATATGTTTTCTGGTTGTTCTCAAAACTCCCAATGATATTATTTCTAGTATTGATTCGACTGAAGGACCATTCCGAAAATCTAGCGAAACAAGTGTTTCGAAAATTAGCCGAAGTATTAATAAAAGTTAATTATTGATTGGTATCGAAGAGGAGTATTTTGAAGAAAATTAAATCTCTTTTGAAGAATAATATACCGTACATATTTTTTTAATAATCCTTCAGTTTCTGATCACAGTGTTGAGACAACTTTATAATTTAATCTGTTCTCTTACGATCTTGACCAGAATGTTTTTGGCTATGGAAATTAGACGGTCAATGCAGAAAAACGCTTTCTTTCTTAGAATTTTTGCCTCTATACAGCAACCGGATGTTAGCCCAAACAAGTTTATCGATCGATTTTAAATTTTGGCATTAAGGTAGATGGATACTTATCTACAACTTGCAGTTGTTTTCAGAGCGGTACCACTTTTGACGAGAAATGTATTATTTCTTGAGGCAATTCACTTTACGATGCGATTTTTCATACAGGGTGCTGAAAATCACTTGTCAACTCAATATACCTAAAAATGAGAGAAAACGATTTTGATTATTTTTAATTTAAATTTCATTTTCAAATTATTATTGAGTGGTATTTGTTTTCCCTATACCCAAAATGGCTCATTTCCGTTGTTTTATCCATGATTTTTTATCTAAATCCTGCAGTAAGTTTCAAAAATTAAATCATGCGACCGTGGAACATAGAAACAGACAGAGTAGATTTAATTTCGATGCCAGTTTTTACGTTTGAAAATGTTTTATGAATTTTGGCCTCAATTTGAGATTAGAAAATTATTTAAAAATAGTAAAAACACTAATTTTGTTTGTGTAAAGTTTTTCGTTGAATAAAGTTGCTAATAAATATTCAGATAAGGGTGTTATGAATCTATTTATTATTCATGGTCAATGTCAACAAAAATAAGTCGAACTTGCAGAACATTCAACGAATAGTAGCAGAAGTTACAATTTGCAGATATTAATAAAGAAAATTGAAATCAAATTTTGTCAATTATCAAGAACAGTAAATTGAGATTGGTTGCGTTAGTTCACTTCAAACAATAAATATAACATCTCGGCGACATGAATCACAAAACCGTCTATCGTCAAACAAGTTGGTTAATTCTTTTGATACCAGCAATAATTAGATGATGCTCCAGCCCAATGGGCCGGAGCATCATCTAATTTGCATCCCCAAGACACACGTGCATTAAATAGGAGATTGGTCCAGGAATATCCATACAAATGTAGTTAAAACTACCTTGCACCATTCAAATTTTCTCCATTAATTGAATATGACGTTGGTTTTTGCACATTGAACTGAATACGTTAAAGGTAAGAGGATGTTGTCAATTTATCTCCCTTGTTTGATCTGGATTTTAGACGGCCCAAATATGAGAATTATGCCGATAAGAAACACCTTCTCTGGAAAATTTGGATTTATCGTTCCATTAGTTTTGTAAGAAGTCTGGGTTTTCTTGGGCATAAACCATCGATACATTTCACAATTATTCCTAACCGCCTCGTCGCCTGGTTTTATCGATGATATTAATAAGAATTTGTATGGGTGGAAATTATTCTTGTCCACATTTTTATTAATTGATTACTTGATGTACGTGCTATCCCCATATCTGCAATCGATCTCTAGCTTTATCTCTTTCCGATGTCTGTGTTCTATAACTGACAAAATTTAATTGTAATTTTTTTAATTGTTTTCTGCAAATTGGTTGTAAATTCGAGTACTTTTCATCAAATGTTCTGCAAATTCGACTTATTATTTGTTGACATTGAACATGATGAACGAATTGTTGATATCCTCGTTTAAGTATTTATTTCCCTTCTTATTCGAAAAATTTAGTGTTACTCCAATTTTCAAATAATTTCCAAACGTCAAACTGGGACCAAAATTCACAGAACTTTAATTATCCAAAGGAAACTGAAGTTTTTTTATGAAATCATGAATGCAATGAAAACGCAATTTCAGGTAAAAGGAAACCTAATACGAATTCATCGACTGATTCAAAATACGGTTCTAATGAAGTAACCAAATAGGTATTCGTATTTGAAGAAATGTTTCTTAACAATTTCGTTCTATTAAGTTGACAAATGAGTTTTTGAAACTCTGTATATAAAAAAGCATCGGAAAGTGAGTTCCTCCCATAATTGATACTTTTATCGTTAACCTAAAAAGAGTCCGACCCAAATTTGAGTCAGACTTTTTTGGGCGAAGAAGATGACATCATAATTTCAAATATTTTAATGAAAAATGATAGCTCCATGGTGGTTCAAATCTTCCTTTTTCAAGAATGCCCTTCAATTAAAAATATCTGAAAGTACACAGTGCCATTTGAAATAGCAAAGTGGTTATCTTTGTCCAGTACAACCGGAAGGGATACCGCTCTGAAAACAATAGCAAATTATAGATCACTATCTATTTACTCTAATGCCAATATTTGAAAATGACCGATGAACCCGTTCTCTAGATACTTCTAATGGACCCTTCAGCGCGGACACTGTTTATATTTTTCCCTCTCTTTTAGAAACTTTCGGAAATTACACGTGGAAGAGCTATCAATTTATTGGCCCATTATTGATCCACACATGGCATGGTCTAAATAATATGTATTTTAACAAACGAGGTTTGATTGAATCACATAATCGTACCATAACGGCAATTCAGAGCTTATATCATGAAAATATCTAAAAGCATTTCTCAATCCCATTTTCCTTATCTCTATTTCTTATCGTATGATTGCAAATTGCCATTCTCCACTTATTGTATTTATTGCTACAAACGATAAAGAAACATATGGATTACAATGACCATACAATCAAATTACAATTATTATGAATATGAGTTTTGTTGGTACGTACATGAAAGATATTGAAGAAAATGTTGGAAGTGAATAAAACTATATCATGTAGAAAAATATTGAGAATAAAAATGTAATCTTCGTTATCATTTCTACTCATTGGTTTTCTGTTCATTATATTGCTCCAAACAATAGAAAATTTAAACACGTATCTAATTATTATAAACTATCGTTGAATGCAACCTTGAGTTTCAGTATTTCACAGGAAAAGTTTATTTTGTTCAATTACATTGTCGCATGTGCCTAACTGAAATCACAAAATGATTTATTTTCTATATTTTAATTAATTCATTAGGATTTCTTCTCAAGTCAATAAGTGATGACGATAGTAATAATTCATTGTAAATTTTTGTTTAAGTATTATATCTTCGTAATGTGTTTCTTAAGATGAATAATGTATAATATTCCATATTTGCTGGATATTTATTCAATATCTTCCAACGAATTACTTTACAGTATGTCCCGCACTGACGGGCCCATAAGAAGAATCTTGGGAAGAGGATTATCGATCAATATATATCTACAATAAGCAATTGTTTTTATCGGCTTCAACTTAGCTTTTTCAAATGTCATGGTGAACTTCTGAATTTTTTTCAATGAAAGACATCCTTTTAAAGGATCTTTCTGAAATTAACTACCACTGAGCTATTATTTCTTTATTGAAATTTTCGAAATTATAGTGTCATCCCTTTTGTCCAAAAAAATTCACTGAGATTTTAGTAAGATTCTTACTCTTACTTTTTAGTTTATCGAGAAAAGTGTTACTTTTGAGGACAATATACTTTCTGATGCTATTTTATATAGGATGCTCAGAAATCACTTGTCAACTTAATAAAACTAAACTGTCAAAAATATTTTCTCTAATACGAATACTTATCAATTTTTTCATTGCATTAGATCTATATTTTATATCGATATTGATTGGTACTAGGTTTCCGTACATTTAAAATGAGTCGTTCTCATTTTATTCGAGATTTTATCGAAAACTTGCCATTCATTTGGAAAATTAAGTCATTAAAACTTTGGAACATAGACAGAGTGCGTTCAATTCCAATGCCACTTTCTATGTTCCACAACGATCTATGTATGTTTCTATGAATTTCGGCCTATGAAATGGTAATGAAATACGTAAACGACGATATTATGAATCATCATTCATGGTCAATGTCAACAAATAATAAGTCGAACTTGCAGAACATTTAACTAAAAGTAACCTAATTTATAACCAATCTGCAGAACACCATTTAGGAAATTACAATAAAATGTTGTTAGTTTTATAAATCAGACAGCGGAAAAGAGTAGAGTTAACCAATAACAAAAAGTGCCCGAATTTGAGACCTATCGGAAGAAAACAATCCACAAAATCACAATCAAATTATGTTACTCATGAAATACAGAAAACTGAAATAAGCGTTAGCTCACTTCAAACGATAACTATGTCGTTTTGTAGACATGAATCATGAAACAAAATTTTAACATTTATGACAAACAAAATTCAAAAAAAAAATAGTGAACATAAACAAGGTAGAAGAAATTAAAACAAATTAAATATTTGAATTGTCCCCTATATTCTATACATTTTTCAATCCGCTAGCGCACTTCATCAATAGTTGCTTTTTTCACTTGATTGGGATGGATGCTGTTAAAGGCACGTCTCACTTTGTTCGAGATCAACCCGCGAATTTATCGACGAAATATAAACTTTATTCTCTAGATATAGATAAAAATCTCAAGGAATAAGATCCGGAGATCGTGCAGAACAATTGCCATTTACCCAGTCTTCTTTTTCATCTGTCGTCAAATGAGCTGGTTAATTCTTCCGATACCGGAGCTGTACAATGCAACATCTTATTGGTACCAACATGAAACATGTGCATTTACCGGGAGATTATCTCAAGTAAATGTAGTTCAAATATCTAAATAATTTACACCACTAAAGTTGTTTCATAAATTAAATATTGACTTGATTTTTGTATATTAAACGAAATACATCTAAGCTAAAACGATGAAAGTTTCGCTCCCGTTTTCGATGTGAATTTCCGACTGTCCAGATATGAGAATTATGCCCATTAAAAATCAATTTCATTATGCTTGACAACCTTTCGTTGAGAAAATAATGTTTTCTAGGTTATTCAGTAGTAATAAAATCGAAAAATTCGAAGAAAAATTTAATAAGTTTTCACAATGACTATTCAAAAATATGAAAACAGGTTGGCCCAAAATTTTTTCAACTATAGTGAATGTTTAAAAATTCCACCAGTTTGCTGAATACAGGAGTTAATCCTCTTTGAGAAATTAAATTGGACCCTTGGCATTTCTTCAGGGTCATTTCTGAAGGAGTTTGCCGCATTTAAAATTCTCATATAACTCTTCGCGGGTGTCAATTAGAGAAGGGTACACTCTAGATTTTAAAGCACCCCAAAGAAAAAAGTCACATAGTGCCAAGTCGGGAGATCGTGCTGACTAACTTGCAGGAGCGTCACTCTCCTTCCGATTCAACGATTCGCATACTCTGCATATAAGAACTCGAGAACCGCTGAAGTGAAGTGAGGAGGAGCACCGTCGTGCATAAACCACATTTCTGCACGCAGTTATAGTGGAATATCGTCCAACAAATCCGGCAAAGTTTCTTGCGAAAACTTCAAATATGCTTCTCCGTTTAATCGATCTGGAATCACTACCGGACCAATAATGAAATGGTCAATTACTGAAATCCATACAATAATTTTGAATTGATTCTGACCATATGTACTTGTTAAAGCATGTGGATTTTCGACACTGTACACGTGTTGTGAAGGTTAGTGATGTCAGACCTAGTAAAAGTGCATTCGTCAGTAAATAGAAATTTTCTATTGAAGCGGAGATCCTGAGTTCTCTTCTTTTGGATAACTCGGTAGAGTGTTAGGTAATTCTCAAGATCGTTGGGAAGTAATTCCTGAACTTTCTGAATGTGATGAGGATGAAATAATAGTTCCTTCAAGATATCATAAATCATTGTTTTAGAAACTACCAACTGTAAACCCAAACGCCGCGTGCCTAATTGTGGGTTTTCCTCAACCATGTCCAAAATTTGTTCTTCGCGTTCTACCGTCCTTACTGTTCGTTGTCGACCAAAATCCAAATTCCTGGGCTTGAAGCAACCATTCTCGCGAAGGTACCTCTTCTCAGATTTCCAAACGTTTGGTGGTTCGGCACTATGCGATCCAGAAATCTTTCAGCATATACTCTCGCGCTTTCACGTCCATTGCCTTGACAAAATCCGTACACCATAATGATATTAACCATTTAAGAGTAACTGTACATCTCCGTGCCTAATAGTAATAAAAAAATCACCAAAATACCTAGTTAAGAACTTAGGGAACACTGTTGTGTCAACAATTGGTTGTCAAGCCTAATATAATGGCAATATGCCAGACCACAGAAACAAATCCAAACCCAACATGGTCAAATGTGATATGACTAACAAGTAGTAGGTTGAAGAAATCAAATCATGAAATCATAAAACTATTTTTTGTGATTGAACCACTCATCATATCAAAATTTCTCAGGAGACGAACAAGTTTGATAATTAGCCTAGCTACTCAACCTTGAAAACAGTTTTGCTCAAATGCAGACAGTTGGAAAATTATGGTTCATTAAAACACGTTATAGTTTTTAGGAACACTTGTCCTCGTCAAGGTCATTGAGTGGATCACTAGAAAACGTGAATAACGCATCCGATTACGCATACCAAATATGGTTTCAATTTATCGAGTCGTTATCGAATTATTAAAAAAATAAAGAGAAAAATCTTTGGATTTGGCGTCCTCTATCGGCCAAACGAAGAAACTTTTCATATAGGTAAGTTGGCCTAGATCGACTTATTTCGAGCTGAAGAATCTGTGATTTAACGTTATACACGCAATTCACGGACACCCTGTATAAGTAACAAAATTTAATTGTAATTTTCTAAATTGTGTTACGTAAATTGTACACATATAAAATTACTGATATGACTATTTTTAAATAATAATTTCCATACGTCAAACTTAGGTCGAAATCTATAGATCCTCACATCGAACGTTGTGGAACATTGAAACTGGCATCGGGAATAAATCCATAGTATCTGTTTCTATGTTTCCGCATCTAGAGTCATACCAACCAGGTGACTATTGTGGTCCATTTTTTATAAAAGAAAACAAAACTTGTAATACAAAAAGTATCAGGGTGTATGTAGTCATATTCGTTTGTCTGAGTGTCAAAGCTGTCACTTGGGAGTAGCCAGAGATCTTTCCACTGAAACCTTTCTTTTGTCTTCGTCGGTTCATCGCGAGAAGGGGTGTTTGAACAGATATATATTTCGATAAAGCACAAACTTTGAAGGAGGACATACTGAATTTAGATAAATTTATTTCCTGATGAACAATCCAGAAACTCGAAGAAAAATTCACGATTTTACCACTGAAAGTGAAATCACATGGCATTTTATTCTTGCAATAGTTCAAAATTTCGGTCGATTTTGGGAGGCTGCTGTCGAATTCTTTTCAACCTTCCCTATACTGTTAATGGAAACACACTATTCACATTCGAAGAATTGAATATTTTCGTGATAGAGGTTGCAGCTATATTAAACTCACGCCCTTTAACTCTCATTTCCTCAGACCTAAATGATCTCCTTGTACTCACTCCTGGTTATTTTTTGATTGGTGATTCACGGAGGAGCTTGCCCATAAATTTGTCATACATTTCTGCAAATAGATTATCAAATTGGAAACATAGTCAGAATATTTAAACGAATTGAATATCAGACACAAATGGAGTCAGCATCAACCCTCAATCAAGGAAGACACGATTGTGCTTGTCGAGGAGGATAATCGTCGCCCATTACAATGGGAACTTGGACTAGTCGTGAAAGACTATCCTGGTTCGGATGGAATAGTGCGCGTTGTGCAATAGAAAACGAATCGTGGAAATTTCGATGGTTGCGTTAAAAAACTTGCCTCGTTGACCATTGAGCCAACTTATGAGTGAAAACTTTTTGAAAAGTGTTTCATGTGGAAGTAAATTTCAACAGGACTACAATTTAAGACTTTAATATTAGAGTAATAATTTAGTTTTTTTCTCTTTCTGATCGGCTTAATCCACTCAGCGGGGAGAATATTTAAATACAGAGTAATCATTGAATTCTTAAGTACAGCGCTGCATATCATCTCACGAACATCCTAATAGTCGTTCCCTGATTTATTGCAATTCTAATATATCCGTTCATTAATCAATTAACCCACTTTTTCCAAAATTTCTCTGAATCGGAATCCTAAGTGACGTATAAAATTCATGCTTTATGATTAGTGACTTAGCCTATAATAAACTGACCCCTCCCAACATGAGGTATACTATGTATAAAAAGGAATCTTTCTTTCATTGAATTTGTATGGGTTATTATATTACATGGCTCAACAAGTGGAATCGAGCCTTTAGAATGTAGTTTTTGTTCATTTCTTGGAATAAGCCAAATATAAAACTCGGAGGAAAACCAGAAGTTTTGAAAACTAAGGAATTCTCTAAAATTATTGCCGACCAAAGAGACATTTTCTCTACCCTCAAGTTTTGGATAAGAGCCGATGATTTTTGCATCTAATAGTATCTTCCCATTCTTTGGGCAGTCACTGTATTTTGTTTATTACCACTATTCCACTAGACGTACAAATTGAGGTGAACAGGGAAGTCCGGGAGAGTTGAACCGCTTCTTGTAATTACTTAAGATGAGCTTTAGTGATTCAATCATAACAGTACACAGTAACTTATTTAGTTATTTTTTCTAACGCATATGCACTCATTCGATATTATAGTACTGAAATTTGTTAAATATATTTGAATGAAATATGGGATGTGAGTCCACTCTCCCCACCCCTAGGGGCACTTGAACCGGGGTCCGGAAAGAGTTGAATATTGCCTTTCGAAGGAGAACTTAAAAACATTTTGCAGCTCAAATCACAGATTTATTAAACAAAACTTCACAAATTGAAATGAAATTATAAAGAGACACTGTTATTACTCTTTTTATGAAGAAAAAGGGCAAATCTTCAACATAATCTTCAACTTTCAACAATCAATATAGAGATTAAATATCTTGTTAACAAAACTGAATATTTAACGATTCTTCCATCAAACTTTTGATATTTCTAATTTTTTTGTTTGAATTATATACTATTCTAGTCATTTGCTATCATTAATTAGCCTCAATAATTACTTTCAGTTAACTGGTAATCTAAAAATCTAATTCTGGTCACATTCATGACAAATGAAATCATCAATATCTTGTGTAAGTTGTACACATATCTCATGGACATATCTGCGGCATAACCGATACAGCCTCATGGTCATAATTTCTTCTGATCAGCAAACAAAAGAACCGATACCAATGATTATTCACGTCATGAGTTTCTGCAAAATCACTACTGGAACTATCAGCGTACGCAACATCTTCGGTTCACTATAATCATCAACATTTTCATTTTGCTTGCCTTTTCCAATTTTCTTTCTCTGGGTTTTTTGTTATGAAACTCGTTCAGTTTTCAATATTTTCTGTTCTTCAGGTCCTCCTGGAACGTTCTCTTTCTGTTTAGAATTTTTCTTGATTTTCATCATTTTCTTCCCTTTCATATTAGTGTCTTCTTGAACCTACTCATTATTTCAATTAGTATCATTATTTTCAAATTCAGTGTGCCTTTTTGAAACCATTTTTTTCAATATTAATCTTTCGTTTTTTTATTTGATCATTCTTCCTTACATTGAATTGAGTTTCTTTCAGCTTACTTATTGGTAATTTGAAGTCATCAAATATATCGTTATTAGGACTAAAAATGTTGTTCAAAGTTGCTAACAGACATTCATTGTTATTTTCTTTCCCGGGGGTTATCGTAAATATTTTGGTCTTGCCGGGCTGACGGCCTAGACGAGCCATCATTTTCGGAGGTGCTCTCGGAAATGGTCGGACTATCTCTGAAGTCACTATTTCAAGATTTGAAGAAAATGGGATTGGTGATGAATTAGTGCACCGATTGAGTATAACTTGGCCAATATTAAGATCTTTTTTGTACTCTTGAAGGGAAACAGTTGGGTTTATTATATTACTCCTGGTCAAGATGAAACAATTCCTGGACTTGAATGTAAAAGACAAGCTCATTTTCTAAAAAGATAATTCTCTATCCGTAATGGCAGAACACAAAAAGATCATCATCAGTAAAAATTTCTGGATTGAATGGATGGATTTCTGCTCTTTCATATCCACCCAATATGTTGGTTTGACTCAATGCTTCAGACATAATTATTTCAATGATTCCAGAAATATTGTATATCTTTATTGTTTCGCCATGATTTGATAATATTCAGTTGTCCATGATTGTCTTAAATCGGGATTACAATGAGAATTAAACTGCTATATCAAGGGTCAGTAGTTCATTACTGCAGTGTGACGGAAGAATTAATAACGTGATACCATCACTTCTTGCAAAATTAATAACATCAATCCTTACATGGCTCTTTTGATTATATGATATCAACAGAACGCCATTGTTCTCAGAGGCATGAGATTATTTTGCAAAAAGTTTTGTGGCCATCCAACCACTTAGATAAGCGTTCTCAGATGATCCTTCCGATCCTTCCGAAACAAAATTTTCTTGGTATCTTACCCTTTCAAATATAAAGAAGGGGAATCACGTTTCCAATCGGAGATGGCGATACGAATTGTCACGGTGGTTCCTCTCCCTGCTGATGTTACTTGTTTGACTTTTTACTGGCTATCACTTTTGGACATGGTTGAATATTTGTACATCCTGTTTTGTCGCAATTGAAAATGTCGAGCTTCAAAATTGTATTTTCCACACACTATCTATAAATTTGTGAAGAAGCCGTTAAAATTTTTTGTTAATACTCGTAGTGCGAGACAAACTAGTGGCTTCAAGTGTTCTCAAACTCACTTCTGGATTTCTGAAAGGAAAAACACTAAGCCAATCGTTCCCAGCAACATTAATGTTTGCCCAACTACCAGAATCTTTTTTTCAATTCACGGAGGCAAATCCAAAGCCAATTGCAATGATTGCCTTCTAGTCAGCCCGTAATACATTTTACTGCATGATAGTAAATATTTATTCAGAAATTTTCTTCGAAAACTGTAAATATTTGTGACTGTTTAACTGTTTATACTGACTGTTTTTTCCTTCAAATTCTTGTAATTTTTTAGCGTTCAACCGTCCCAGCTTACTTCTATCATTTCCATACTTAATAGGTGTTTTTCTTAAGGATGCACCCTCCTCATGATGGTATGTTATTTCCTTTCCAATGTCGGTTGAGAAGGCTTGTATTGAAAAGACATTTCTTATGAAATGGACCTGTTTGAGAAAATAAGATTAAACATTAAAAAAAAACAAAATACAAAAACGACTCGAGTATTCAGGTTCCCGTATTGTTCAGAAATTTAGTCAAAAACTTTTAATTTCTACATCTCTGAAAAGAACTCCGAATATCCTCAAACAAACATGAACCACTGAGCATATCTCCTGCACCTGCCATGATTTAAGTCTCCCGCATGTACTGCTTTGACATAAAACTTTATTCACAGAGAAAACAATCGAAAACACTTAGCACACGTCGAACTACAATAATCAGGCAGTACAAAAGTAATTAAGAACAATACGCACCTTTATGAACGCCGCAATCTCGAAAATACATGAATCAATAAAATTTATTCAACTGCAAGAAAACCTGTCCTTGCCTAAGAGTCAAACGAAGCGGTCATAGTGAAAAATGCCAACGTGCTTGTAATTGGCCCACTGCGCTCTACGTATGACCGTCTTGTTGTTTCGTTGGCGCGAAATATATGCAGAAATTTAAAAGATAGTTCCACTCCCCCACCTGAACAAATCTCCCGGACTTCCCCTACCGGTTGCTCTTATTGCGAAAATGAAAACAACTGAACTCTTTCGGTATTGTTCGAGTTTTCAATACTTCAACGTTTCTGGCTTCTGTTTGAATTTCTGAATGTAACCCTAGACAAAGAAATCCATCTATTTCCCCATTTTAGAAAAACTGAAATACCTTCAATTTGAGATATCGCCCAACTCTCTGAAACTAATACTAACAAAGCTATAAGCTGGGGAAGTTTTACGTGACAGACCCTGTATAATATAAGCATTCATTCTTTTATTTTTTTCTAGGTGCTATTTCTTGAATTTTCGGCTGTTGAATGAAAAGCAACGATAATAACTGGATTAATTCCTCGCTTCAAAAGAACCAATCAAGAATATGGATATTAACTCCTTTTTTGAATTAATCCATCCAATCAGTAGGTTCAGGACGGTTATTCCCTAGATTCTCTGGAGATTCGATGAATCAACCCAACAAAAGTGTTGCATCTCGGTCAAAATCTCGATAAACTTTTTCTTTGAAGAAATGAATATCAGAATCACAAGACATTCTGCTCATCGAAAAACTAGGACAATTTGTTATGCAAAAATTACCTGTCTCTGAATTATTATACAATTCATTGCACAATACAATACTCATTCCCGTTTTTCAGACTCTTAGAAAAAATTTTCCAAAAGTTCTCAAACACTATTTTTGACTCTCTTATGAAGATCATAAAAACAATTTTTTTGGTTGAACTTTTGAACTGAGAAATCACTTCAAACCTTCGAACATTTATTTCGCACCATTGGATAGTGGTTTTCTCAAATATGATGATGATCATGATTCTAAATTAAGAATTGGGATTTTCATTAAAAGCATTCATGTTTCCCACTCTGAAACCCAACGATTTCTTATCAAACCTTTGATTCCATATTTCGTACGCTTAGGGGTAGAATTTCTTAAAAAAGTTCGAGGTATTTCAAGAACAATCATCAAAATTCCTTCAGCACGAAATAGTTAGAGACAGACAAAGCTACTTTCAGTTTTTGGTATCAGTTTTAATGACATTTATACGAGGAACAATTCAATCGATAGTTTTCATACTACTTTAATTATTTGAGCGGCACATGCCGTTGAAGCTCTTGAGGGACACGATTTTTCCCGTCTGCATTGAAGAATATCGATATAATTTCGGTATATTTACACATACATGTGTAATCATACATTACACATGTATATGTAATTTACCTATATAAAACAATTTACTTGTTTTTTCAAATACATGCAGTGATTTCAAGGATTATTCTTTACTTATACCTAATTTTTCAAATTTCTCTTTCTTTCTTCATCTTGACACACAAAACTTTAATATCACGTAGCTTATCCACTATGAACTTTAAGACCACTGAACCTAAATTGAAGTTTGGCACATTGCTCATAGTTTGGTCCAACTTGAGAAGTATTATATTTTTCATCTCAATTTGATGTCGAAATATTTTTTATTGTTTATTATAGGGTTCCAAAATATTCGTAGAGATGGAGTGTGATTTAATCGACATAATACTTCAATTCTTCAGTCGAATTGAGTAAATAATAAATCTATGTTGCAGTGTTAAGAGTCAACGCGTTTTATTTATACTAAAATTTATTTCACGTCACGCGTTTTTCGAAATTAATTTACTTAACGATGTTTTTTCGAATTAGGGCGCACTATATTTCATTTGATTTCGATTGTTCTCTTTATTGCCGAATATTGGAAACGGTAGAATAGAAATGCAACCAAAAACGAATTGTATTGATCTATCAGACATCACTGCACACATAAATACCTTAATTGAAAGTATTTTCCTGCTCATACAGAGAAATCACTAAAATCATTACTGTGCGAGCGGACTATTTTGGCTGCTGAAAATTTTGATGACGCAAACACTTTCAAATACTACAGGTGTTGCCATATAATCTGATGATGACATTGTTGTTGATGAAAATCTAAGTGTAAATTTTCTTACTGAGTTCGTAAATTCTTTGGATATGCCCGGAATGCTAGCACATAATCTTCGGCTAAAGATTGGTTCACCTATTGTTCGCGTAATATGAATCCAATTATGCAACGGTACAGGCTTGGTCATCAGAAAAATCCTCGGAAATATCCCTAAAGCAACCATTTTGAATAAAATATTGCTACGTATTCAAATGATAATATGTGAAATTGCAATATTATTCAAAAAGGGTTAGTTTTGTACCAACTCATCTATTGCTAGACTAAATATGTCTCAAGGCCAAACAATGCAAATTGACGGCTCAGACTTGAAAAATCCATGATTTTCCATTGAGCAACTATATTTGTTAGTTTGATTTAATCCATTGGTGTAAGAAAGGGACAAAAATTTTTACCCATTAATACTATATAAAATTGATAATTTTATAATACAAAACTACAAATATAATTAGTAAACACAATGAAAGATATAGCTATCTACCTCATTTCAAAGATTTGTTGTTATGTTTTCACTTAAGAACTTTATAAATCACTCATTCTGTACAAAATATACTTGAATATTAGATGCATTAAATATAGAATATAAATTTTTTGATTTGTGCTCAATACCAACTCTACGAAAATGTTTATCAATCGGTTCCAAATTCTCACCTTAGGTTAATATCTAAATTCCGTGGGTATTTACATTGGCTACAACGATATCTCCTTTTTATTGAATAGCAATTTCAGTCTTGAGAATATTTCAATATAATATACTTCAACATACAGGTTGTTCGCAATGAAGGACCTATTTTTTGGAGTACAGGTGAATCGATCAATTTCAAATTCTGAAATTAGAGTAAATAGATAGTCATCTACAATTTGGAATTGTTCTCAGAGCAGTGCCACTGCCGGTTATATACGGACATCGACAACAACTTTGCTATTTCAAATAGCATAGAGCATATTTTGTTAAGATTCATCCTTGATAAAATTAACCTTTGAGCTATTATTTTTTTATCAAAACTTTCGGAATTATAGTGTCATCTTCTTTGCCCAAATGAAGGATACTATAAATTTATTCATCATTCATGATCAATCCACAGTCCACAAATAATAAGTTGAACTTGTCGAATATTTAACAAAAAGTACCCGAATTTACAATCTATACTACATAATTTCCAAATGTCAAACCGAAATTTATAGAACTTTACATAAAACATTGTGGAACATGGCATCGGAATTAAATCTACTCGGTCTGTTTTTATGTTCCACGGCATAATAGAAACCGAGTAGATTTAATTCCGTGCTTACCGATGCTATTTTATATCCTGTATATAAAATAGCATGCTCAAAAATCAATTGTCGACACAATAAAACGAAATTGTCAAAAAAATGGTTTTTTCGAATACGGGTACAAATTCCTCTTATTCAATTAGAACCGTATCTTCAATTCGTATTGATTCGTATTAGGTTTCCTCATAACTAAAATGGCTCGTTTTCATTTTATTCGCGATTTTATCAAAAACCTGCAGTTCGTTTGGAAAATTGAAAATCTTAATCGCTGTTATAATAGAAACAGCTTTTTCGGAAAATATTCAAAAAAAAAAAATTAATTGTATTGTTATCTGTAATCTGAGTCAATTTTTGTAGGCAAAGAAAATGACGCTGTAATTTCGAAAATTTTGACAAAAAATATTATAGCTCAAAGGTATATAATTTCAAACAGGACAAATTTCTACAAAAGATGCTTGAAAAAGAATGTCCTTTAATGAAAAAATTTAAAAATACACCATGTTTTTTTAATAGCAAAGTTGTAATCGATGTCCTCTAAAACAGGAAGTAATACCTCTCTGAAAATTGACTGTAGATCAGTATCCATTTACCAAAATGCCAAATTTGAAATTGATCGAAAAAGTTCGTTCCCCAGATATTTCTAATTGACCCTTTAGCGCGGACATTCTGTGTAACTTAGTTACAGTAGAGCGAGGCCGCATCTATTTGTAATACTTTTGATATGGATTAACCAGAAAATGAATGAATCAATCCTAAAATAAGATTTCCCCATTTTCATACATTTCTGTAGGTTTCTTGAATTCATATAAATTTTAGTGATTAAATATATATTTCATTCATACTCACCGCCTTTGCCACATGCAATAACCAGAAGGCGGCTATGAGAAGCCGCCCAGATATCACTGACATCAGTTTCTATTCAATGGGTCACCGCGTTGGACCATAATTAATCCTTACTTTCATCATTATTAGTTGTCAATTGAACACACACGTGTGAGATATATTACCAGGTCTAATATCACTAAATGGAGCTTCTCGCATGTAGCTATATTGAACACACAATTAACCCATCTCCATCATGCGGCACCTAGAAAAAATGTATTTATCAGAATATTCATAATTTGAAAGATCCAAAGGAAATATTTCTTCAAAGAAATCGATAATTTGTTTATTATCTGAAGTTTTTCAACATAACTATGAATTTCATTCTTTTGTTGAGATCTTTTGACATATTTCTCAGAAGTTGAGAATATTGATTCAATTATAAAATGTTCAGGAAAAATTGTGTACGGGGTGTCCTATTTGTGATACATTTGAACAGTGTCACCGTTAATATACATATTACTATGCTACTCTTTTGTGAACCTAAATATTCTGAGAACAAAATTGTCATAGCTTTCTTCGTTTCCAAGATACAGGATGATTTTGAATATTTGCGGCGAGTTTATTCTCCTGATCTGGAAAAAATTTCAATATTTTCGGTACAAATTTCATTCCTTAATTCGCCTCTTCAAAAAATCCAAAACAGACAAGTCGAGTTACTTTGGCAGCCATCTAATAGAGCCGTGACTTACTAATTGCGAGAATGTGTTCGCACCATTTGAATAGTATGAACTATAGCGCCGTCCTGTTCAAATATATATTATTCCACTATACTAAAGGAAATTTATCCAAAACTTCTAGAAACCTCGTTTACAAATTCTAGGTTACTCGTGTACCTAAAATAAAACAAGCAACAGCAAATCTACTTCGGTGTGAGAGTTCTTGGGTTGGTGCGGCGCAAATCATCTCATTGTATGTGCTGACAAAACGGTAATCCTAAAATTTGGTACAGGTCGAATATCGGTCAAGGTGAACGGCTCTAGAATTGCGATACACGACCATGTTGTAAGGTTTCATCAAGACATCTCTCTTAGATGGGATGTACTTGTGGACCATGTCTGTGAAAATCTGACTTCTACTTTTCACTTTCTAATCTATTCAGCAACCTTGAACTGAGAGGATTTATGGAGGTTTATTTTGGTTAAGCCCCCTCCCATCTCTAATACAATCGTTCGATCTGAGCAGCCGGGAGAGTCGCCGTCCTGTCTTTACCAAATACGGCATTATAATCCTTCCTTGGGTATACATCTACAGGCTTCTGCTATTTCCACATAGAAACTTTAGAACATGCATCAGACCTTGACAACGATAACTATTAGAAGGCGAAATATGTTTTGCCTTACTCGCCATCAGACAACGATATTCTCTGATGTTATGAGAATATATCAATCTGCCAGAATATATACAGACCATAGCATCATCAGAAAATGACATGAATGTACCAACGAGTAGTGTCAGAGGCTTACTCCTAGGAAAAATCCAGTGTACGGACCTTAGTCAAGTAAGACTGAATGTTACTCATTCATAGTTTTCTTTGTGTGAAGTGATGAACAATAGAATAGAATACTGCTCTGAATATAAATATGATAAAATTTTCAGATAATTATATTACATTTATATATACAAATGAATAAAGTATGAAATAAGTTTCTGAGCAGTATAAACTAAAGAGAAAACCTATGACTCTACCTCATTATTTTTTCGTTAAGAAACCTACGAAGACTATTACAAGATTTGATGACTGTTATCTTCTGTAACTGTTCAAACAAATTGTTCTTCAGAACCAAAATCTCAATATTTTTGTGAAGATTCCTAGAAATAACACGTGTTGTAGAAATAATAATCATATAATTTGAATTTTTTCATTGTATTTATTTTGTATATTATGTGTGTCGGGTATAGCAATATCAATCATATATGTTATTCGATTCTGTTTATCAGTAAGAATGATATCTGACCTATTGTGTTTTACAACTATGTTGCATAGAATCGTTTTATCAAAATAAAGTTCATATTTCCCATTTTCACCAATAATCTCAGGTTCATATTTGTAACATTTTTTTTCTTTTGGGAATGAGGTCATGTTTAATTCCTAGATAAAAATTAATAATATTAGCGACGGCATTATGTCTTTCTAAATAATCTGTTGAAGCAAGGACTGAGCAAGATGATATCTACGGCATCTACGGCAAGAATCATCTTTATTCTGCTTGATGATGTTTTTTCTCTAATTCCTCGTGAAAACAACCTGATCCTAGATCGCAATTGCCAAGCCTTATGTTTCAGCAAACAGTTCTCCAGAAACTAACCATCTATTTGATTCGATTTCATCAATATAATCATTCTTCAATTCTTTAGGGTGCTTTCCGTGTAATTCCTTCTGCATCCAAGTTTCTCTTTTAAAGTTATTATCAAATATATCAAAATCTACCTTTTGCATTGACAAGTTCAGAGGTGTAAGATTAAACTCTCAAGCAACAACAATATCATGTAATTTAGACGTTCTCTGTTTATCATGAAAATGGGAAAGTAGATGAAAAATCTGTTTACTATAATGATTATTCAAATCAGATCTCTAGGTAGTGTAACTCTCTGAACAGCTGACTTTGGGTGGTGCTTATGAAATTTACAAAGCATTTTCCTCGTTTGACACTGTAATTCATTTAGATCAGTTTTAACCATTTAATAATTCCAAAAGAAGATCTAAGAATAGGAACTGCATAGGAGTTGATAGCTCTGAAAAGGTTTCTACTAGTTAAATGACTCTTGCTGATAATTCTAAGTCTGTTGTAATATGAACTTCTAATATTTTCTTTAATGCTATAGTTAATTGTCTTCCTTGAACAAATCCAAGATATTTATATGTATCTCCTTGATGCATTGGCTCGATTTCGATATTGGAAATCTTTATATAATCAGAGGTGATCTTTCCTTTTCAATAGAAAGATTTTTACATTTTGGAACCCTAAATTCTATATGAATATCATTGAAATAGTTGAAAGTAATCCCAAGTAGACTTTTCAAATGAGGTCTAGTTCCAGCATATAATTTAATATCATCTAAATAAATTAAGTGACCTACTTTGAATTCATTTGATAGACTCTTTATTTTGAAGCCGAAACTAGTAGCATTTAATTCATGAAATAATGGATTAAGGCAAAGACAAAACCAAAGAGCACTTAAAGAATCACCTTGAAAAATGCCTCTTTTGATTGGAATTACTTCGGATGTTAACGATTGTTATGAATAATTTAAATGAAGATTGGTTCTACAATTGTTCATTACAAATTCAAGAAAAACACAAAGTGTCTTATCAATTTTATAAATTTTCAAAATTTCTTGAATATATATATATATATATATATATATATATATATATATATATATATATATATATATATATATATATATATATATATATATATTAAACAATGCAGAAAATAAAACGACACTGAGCATTTCCGATATGCAAATGCTGAAACAATTTTTCTTTATAAGACTTATATTTCAATTATCTAGAGAGGGTTGCCTCCTATATGAATATCTGAACTGCCATACAGCTTGATATCTACTCATTTGTAATATCTATCAAGATGAAGTTGGGCAGCCGTCTCACAGTTTTCATTCGATTCTATGTAAAAAAATAAATCAAATTTTCAATTATTGCTCAGTTCATGTCGACATTTTCGTTACGAGTGCAACAAAACATATAAAGCGCAATAAAAACTTTGGTAAGTTAGAAAAGAACAACTAGCTTCACCAGTGAATTTCTTTCTCAAACTATTCATATGTCAATATTTGAATCTTTCTTTTGCCATACATGATTTTCTAGATGTGTATTGAGATCCCAATCGGATCGAGCGAAAATTAGCATAATGTAAAAATTGATCCACTATATGGCTTTAGGCGTCACTGTTTGGTAGGTAAGCATGATCAAACACTGATGAAATTTTTACCACCAACAAATAAATTTATAGGTTACTGTTACCGCGGTTTCGAACTCTCGCTCATCATCATACAGTATAAAACTAAGTATGAAGTGCCGTGGTAGAAAACTCAATATCGCAGAATCACTTAAAATTTTCAAATCACTTTTTAATGACAATTTAATGATAAAAAACGACTAAATTGATTTATGTAAATCTCAAGATTTTGAGTTACTAAAATACTAACTCTCTTTCAATAGTTTGTCAAATGTATACCTACTATCTATTTTTTCTCAAGCCCATTAGAGCCAATTTATAAATACAACGGTTCTTTATACTTAGTTTTATACTGACCCATGATGAAGAAAGTTCCAGATCGCGATAACTGTGAAATATTAATCTATTTGTTGATGAAAAAACATGGTGAAATTCCATTAGTTTTAAAACTATTAATTTTTTCTCACGAACCGGAATCAATACCCTTCGGAAGAAATAATTATATAGCACTGGATTCCTCGTGTTGAACACGATAAATATCAACTTTCTCTATGGGATTTTTACTGTTAATAAGAATGATGATATAAATGAGGTAAAAACACAAGGTTTAACTTTGATCTACACTTTATTTGAAAAAATTCGACGACGTTTCGCTGACACAGCAGCTTTATCAAGACATTTATATCATGGATCTACATCAAGTAACGGCCTCCACAATTCAAAAAGAATGATGATAATTTATTTTGAGTTCTAAATGCAATTTGAAAAAGTCTCGCAGATGATAAAATTTTGATGTACTCAAGTGATAACTCTCACTCAATAGATCATGAATTGTTTACTTACTATCTGGTTTTTCCAGATTTAATAAGAACCAATATATAAACACTACATCACGTAATACTTGGTTCCATACTGTGGAATTATAAACAATAGTTCGCGGTAACAGGGATCTTAATTTTTTTTTGTTAATAGTAAGTTATCCATATCATGTCTTAATCATGCTTAACTATCAAACAGTTACGGTTATACAGTGTCAATTTGTTACCGATTTTATTTTTGCGATGGAACCACAAATCTAAAGTTTTCGTATTCTTCTTTTCACTTTGAAAAAAACGACATTTCTTCTTCGCAACGGCCTTATCTTTAGATGGCTTTAACATAGAACTCTGATTTTTTGCAGTTACAAGAGATTGCCGACCTGAGTCGGTATCAATTTCAACTCTATACCCACAAAAATTCCTTAAATGTGTCTTAACAGACGAATAGAGGTAGATTATTTTTCTATTTTAAAGCACAGAATCCTGAAATCATTTTGACAATGAAATTACAAAATTACGTACTGGTGTGCGAAAGAAACAGGTGAAATATTTGTGTAGTCTTTCGAGTTTTAGTGAATAATAAAATTGAAAATTATCAAGAACAAGTTGATTTGTTGGAACACTTTGAAACAATGAATAATTGTTCAATCTGTAAAAGTCTTCTTTCTGTCTAGAATAAAATTCCTCTAAATATAATGGTCAGCTTTCCTATCTAAAATATAAATCGAAGGTACAAGAAAATTGCGATTTTCATCGTCGAAATATTGATGAATCCGTAAGATGTATATGTTAATTGTTCTTGAGAGCAGAGATTTGAGACAGTTATAACTAAAAAGTGATGACAGATATTTGGTATCCAACTGTTATATGCTCAAATGATGCAGTGAGGCTTTTGAAAGAAAAATCGACGCGAAGAATGGATATTGACAATAATTATGTCTAAAAAAGTAGAAAGCATGTAGAAAAGTTTTGTGGAGATTATATTTTTGATAAATAACACAATTTGACTAATTTAATTTCATTCGGAAATATATCGAAATCTTATTGTATCCAAAATCAAAAAGAAAGTACATTGTGAAAGGTGGCACAACTGCAAACCCAAATATTTCATTCAAAAAGCTCCTAAATAAGCTAGGTGTTACCAGTGGGTAGTTCTTAAGCTAGATGAAGATGAAGATGAAGATGAAAGTGACCAGTGAAGTGCCTAACCAATATGGAATCTTGTTTATTTTTAATGAATGAAGCTTAATAATTTCATAACGAGGCGATTATATTTAACGCTAGAAATCATTTAGAGAATTTAAATAAATCAGGAGTTTATGAGTAATTCGGTTCATATTGAAATGCTGGGCGTTCCTTCAGAATAATGTAGAAAGATCATTAATTGCATTTATAAATGGGTTCTTCTTAAATTTGGAGGAAACAGATAGTAGGTAAATAGTTCATGAACTATTTTAATGTAATTATTATTTCAATATATCAATAATGACGGATTTTCATAAATTAGCCTTGTCGTTCATTATCATTATCGGTGAATTGTTATTATCAAGTGATTTGAAAGTTCAATAAGGACACATTTATAAATACCACGGCACTTCATACGTAGTAGGGAATAGGTAGTAAAAATTTCATTCGTGTTTTAGAATAAAGTTGTAATTATTGTATCATTACCGTTGACTTAAAGTCATGAAATTCTGCTAGAAGTATAATAATAAAAATCAATGCGATCAATTAAATTAAAGAAACTATTTTTCTATGTATGCCAGAAAATATTTAAAGACAAAGGTGCAGTACTTTTGTTCGTTGGAATACCAAAAATTTTGAGGTATTATATATATATATATATATATATATATATATATATATATATATATATATATATATATATATATATATATATATATCCACCACCCAGTAATTAATACCATTGCCAGGCAATGATTATAATCAAAACATATCCTGGAATAATTATATATTAGGATAACGTTAAATGTTATGAGAATATATCAATCTACCAGAATATATACATACTATAGCATCATCAGACAATGATATCAATACCAATATATATATATATATATATATATATATATATATATATATATATATATATATATATATATATATATACAGTGTGTTCCAACGAAAATTTGACCCCCCCTATAACTCCGAAATGAGTAACATTAGCGAAAAACACCAAGACACGTCGATTTTTGTTTCGAGGGGGAGCATTTTTCGAAATAATTCGAAACTTCTCAGATCAACCCCCTACCCCCAGCAACCCTAACTTTGAAATTCATCATAGGGAATAAGGGTGGAGTGGCACCTTACTGAAAAGGTCTGTCAATTCTCCACCTTGATTTGTCATTTTTAGAATTTTAAATTAACATACAGGGTGTCCCAACCAAGGGTGAAGTTGAATTCTGGAAATCCCAAATACTAAATGAAATAGATTTTTTTGCATAATGCAAGCGCAGGTTTATGCTCGGACTAGAAAAACGACCTACACTTGTGAATTTGGAGTTGGTGCAATCAACCCCTATTTCCAGCATCCCCAACTCAAAAATCATTCGATCGATAATAGGTCAAGTGGCACCTCGTTGGAAAGGTACTGCAATTTTCTCTTCGAATTTGGTATTTTCGAAATTCAGAATCATCATACAGGGTGTCCCGAAGCAGGAACATTGAAAATCCAAATAACTTTTTGAAACTGGTTCATTTCGGTATACGAGAACATGTTTGATCCGAGAATAGGACTTTCTTGTGTGGTTATAGAATTTTTGCAATCAACCCCTTCCATTCAGCATCCCGAACTTGAAAATCATACAAATAATTCAAGTGGCACATCTTCAGAAAGGTTTTTGAATTCCAGAATGATTAAAGCATTTCATTCAGTTCGGCTCTCCATACAGGATGTCGCTTTCGAAAAATTCAATATCGTCATTTGAAATTATCAACTAAAATTAATTCGAAACTGTTAAAAGTATTGGGGTACGATGTGTTGAGCATCAATTACGAAGAAATAAAGCTGATTTCTGCATTGAAAATGTTCACATTTTTCATTTCCATCTGGCGTGCAGTCATCTGTTATTTCTCATTTTGCAATGAAATAATATTATTATTCAGATCAGTTCCTCATTATTGTTGTTGTTCGTCAGTTGAAATTAATCTGAAAATGGTTTATTCCACTGAGGAAAGGGTCGAAATTGTATCGACGTATTTTCGAAATAACAGTTGTGCCAAAGAAACGGCAAGGATATTCGATAGGAACCATCCTGAAAGAGAAAGGAGTCAGTCACCAGTACGTTAAATATTTGGTTGACAAATTCCTAGCTACGGGTTCGGTGGCAAACAAAAACATGAAGTGGCATGTCCTGTCAGAAATGAGGCAACGGAAATGGCAGTAGTGGGTCATCTACAAATGGAGAATACTACTTCGATCAGAAAACTATCTCGTCTGACTGGTGTATCAGCTACAACTGTCCATAGAATCGTGAAACATCACAAATTTCACCCTACAAGGTAAAATTAGTGCATGAAATAAACGAAGATGATCCAGATCGTCGTTTACAGTTTTGTGAAAATCTAAGTGAAAACCTAAACGCTAATCCAAATTTTCTGAATAACATCTGTTTTTCTGATGAAAGCACCTTTATGCTCAGTGGTGAAGTGAATAGACATAATTGTCGATATTGGGACACACAGAATCCTCATTGGTTCAGAGAGGCCCACACGCAAAGGCCTCAGAAGTTGAACGTTTGGGCAGGAATTTTTGGCAATCATCTAGTTGGGCCTTTCTTTATTGAGGGTAATCTGAATGGAAATGGCTACCTACAGTTGTTAGAGGAACACATACATCCTAGATTGACAGAAATTTTACAGAACGATCCAACTCTTTCTGAGGACGAAATGCGTTTTCAACAAGACGGTGCTCCTCCGCATTATGATGCTCGGGTGCGCCAATATTTAGACGAAAATTTCCCAGGAAGGTGGATTGGTAGAAGAGGACCTGTTGAGTGGCCAGCCAGGTCACCAGATTTAAATCCCCTAGATTCTTTTTTGTGGGGCCATCTAAAATCTAAAGTTTATGCCACAAGACCAGAAAACCTGGAGGAGCTGCGGATGAGGATTATCACAGAATGCCGACTTTTGACTCCTGAAGTTTTCGCTAATGTGAGAAGAGAGTTCGAAAATCGTCTGTATAACTGTATGGAGGTGGGCGGAGGTCATTTTGAACAATTGTTGTAATAATCAAGTTAGTTTTATGTTTTCAATTGAATACAAGTTCAATAAATCTCGTTTTCCTGTTTAGATGAGCATCCAATCAGTTTCTCCATCATCCCTCATCCTGATCCTCACGCCAGAAAACCTCGATTGCCAAACTGAAACCAATGCCTCAGTGATTCAGAAAATAGAAAAATCTTTCTGGAACTTTGCCACTCAACCTGTAATCACTTGTATGATTTTTGAGTTGGGGATGCTGAATGGAAGAGATTGATTGCAAAATTCCATATTCACGCAAGAGAGTCTTATTCTCGAATCAAACATAAACATGTTCTCGTATTATACCGAAATGAACCAGTTTCAAAAAATATTTGGGTTTTCAGTGTTCCTGCTCCGGGACACCCTGTATGCTGATTCTGAATTTCGAAAATACCAAATTCGAAGAGAAAATTGAAATACCTTTCCAACGAGGTGCCACTTGACCTATTTTCGATCGAATGATTTTTGAGTTGGGGATGCTGGAAATAGGGGGTTGATTGCACCAACTCCAAATTCACAAGTGTTGGTCGTTTTTCTAGACCGAGCATAAACCTGCGCTTGCATTATGCCAAAATAAATCGATTTCATTTAGTATTTGGGATTTGCAGGAATTCAACTTTACCCTCGGTTGGGACACCCTGTATGTTAATTTAAAATTCTAAAATGACAAATCAGAATGGAGAATTGACAGACCTTTACAGTAAGGTGCCTTTCGACCCTTATTCCCTATGATGAATTTCGAAATTAGGGTTGCTGGGGGTAGGGGTTGATCTGACAAGTTTCGAATTATTTCGAAAAATGCTCCCCCTCGAAACAAAAATCGACGTGTCTTGGTGTTTTTCGCTAATGTTACTCATTTCGGAGTTATAGGGGGGGTCAAATTTTCGTTGGAACACACTGTATATATGAATAAGAGGCAACGATGTTGCTTTACGGCATTAGAATATCCTATTTCAATGAATTCAGATCAACGAATTATTTGTTTATATACTTTTCAATAAAAGATGATGGAGTGCATTGAATGAATAATTAAGAAAAGTAGTGAATCATTGTTGCATTCAAAATATACAGTTATGATTAATACGAACAACTCTTATCTCGAAATGCATAGATCTTTGAAGTTCATGGAATGATGTAACCACTTAAATCCAAAATTTTATTCTGAATTGACACTTCTCGTTTTTTTTCATCACGTTTTATAATAAAAATGAATTGAATATTGCAATAATAATAATATTGAAAAATGAACACAAATCACAGTTAAAGTGATACGTTATTTCAATCCTATTTTTCATTTTCAGAATTCCGTACCTCAACAGAAAAATGGAACTCTTATAGAAACAGTTTATCTGTTTTGCATTTTGCGGCATATTTAAAACTCACATGGGAACCAGAATCTATACTTCCGTTAAAATAGAAGCAAGAAAGTTAGTGAGATGCAATGTCAAATAGCACTGATGCAAAAAAAATCCAACAACTGTAAATTTTCAGTTCTCTCTGTTCTCTTAGTTTTTTCGCGATGAGAAACTAAATCAATTTTCAACTCTTGGGAGGAGGCGATTCCTGTCATGCCACGGCTGTGGCCGCCCAGGATGATTCAATGTTACCTCGCTTCTTGAAGAGAACCAAAATGTAAGTTATCAGAAAGATGTTCGATGGTGTTCCACAGCACACTAGTCCTGTACACAAAATAATTTTTATAGAGAGGCTATGCTAGTTGGACCATTCGCTGATGAGAGTTTTCCGCTAGCCTAGTTTTTCTTATGAACTGGATTCTTTCCGGAACCTAGTCTTTCAATTCTTCAGAGCATTTACCATGGAAGTATCTGTGAAAGAGAGAAAGATCCGCAACCTGCAGCCTTTGAGTGAGAGGTTGGAGATCTCGCGTGATCTCCGGGTGGTGGATGAGGCACACTGCTCTCTTCTGTACACGATCAAATAGATGTAATGAACGTTTGGGTTCATAGCCCATCACATGGGAATAGTATTCCAGACCAGGCCAAAACTATGCCTTGCTTATGAGCATTAGTTGTTGTAGTAGTTGTAATGAAGTACTGCTCAGCCCTAAGAAGAAAACTTAGTTTAGCAGAAGCAGTTCAAGTTCAACACTGGCACATATTCTATAAAAGTCTGAATTCAGTGACATACTCTAGTGGTAACTGTGTCGGCGTGTCTCCCCAGCAGTTATAAGACGCTGACTAGAAAATGGTAACAGGGTAAAATCGTCCGTAAACCTTAACATTCTGTTCTCGACAGAGAATAGCAGATTATAAATCTGCAATAGAAGGAGTTGGTGAGAGTATGGAATTCTTTGGTACTTCTGTATCAACCTAGAAAATATTCACTCGTTACAACATCAACAATCACCTGAATCGATCTACTGAAGAGAAAGCTACTAATCCAAACACGCAATTTCATTATCAGATATCAAGAGCAATTGTACTTGATTCGCCATGCTTTTGGATGATTGATATCCACACATGTGTAACGTATGCAAGGAGGTCACCTGATAATTGTCTACGAAAACCGTATTGTCGATTACTAATGATCCCCTGCAACTCAATATATTTAATGAGCTCATCGTTTATCCTTTTTTCCATGACTTTCGACATAATAGGCGACAATGCGATTGGATGGTAATTTTGGAATAGGCATTTCTTCCCTTTCTTTGGAATCAGTTGTACTCTCGCAACTCTCCAACACTCTAGAAACGTCTGGCCCCCATCCTAAATCTGAAGCAGACGATTGACAACAGAGGCTAACTCCGAAGCATATTTCTTCGAAACAGTTGGTAGTATTCCATCAAGACCCACTGCTTTTTTACAGTTCAGCTGTTGAAGAACGCGCCTAACCATACGCACTCTGAACTTTACTTCAGACATATTCGATTGAACATACTGGATGTTTGTTGTCCGCATGTCTGTTTGTCTGTCGAGATTCTTTGCTCAGAAACAGGTACAGCTATATAATTGAAATTGTAATTGAAGATTCAAGTTGACATGTTGTGAAAAAATTAAACTGTTCATCTTCTCTCTGTTCATTATTGGGAGATCCAGATTAGAATTGGTAAATAATCAACATTATTTTCGTGAAATCATTCTATCAATAAAATTGAAACTATTAAACCACCACCTATCATCAATATTTTTGATCAATTTGTTGATTAATTTCTCAAAATCTCATTACTTTATGGTTAAGATAAACATAGATATATATATATATATATATATATATATATATATATATATATATATATATATATATATATATATATATATATATATAAAATATAAATCCACCACCTGGTGATTAATACCATTGCCAGGACATATCCTGGAATTATTATATATTAGGATAACGTTAAATGTTATGAAAATATATCAATCTACCAGAATATATACAAACTATAGCATTATCAGTCAATGGAATCAACGAGAAGTGCCAGAGACTTTCTCCTCGGAATAATCCAGTTTACGAACCTTAGTCAAGTAACACTGGATGTTATTCATTCATAGTTTTCTTTGTGTAAAGTGATGAATGATCGAATAGAATACTGCTCTGAATATATATGATGAAATTGTCAGCTAATTATATTACAGTCATATATGTAAATAAATTAAATATTAAAGAAAATACAGAGCAGTATAAGCTAAAGAGGAAACCTATGACTCTAACTCATTATTTCTTTCGGAAAGAAACCTACGAAGAATAATAAAAGATTTGGTAACTGTTATCTTCTGTAACTGTTCAAATGAATTTTTCTTCAAAGCTAAATTCTCAATAATTTTGAGAAGATTCCTAGGAATAACACCTGTTCTTCATTGTATTTATTTTGTATGTTAGGTGTATCGGGTATATAGTAATATCAATTAGATATGTTATTCGATTTTGTTTATCCGCAAGAATGATATATGGCCTATTGTGATTTACAGCTCTGTTGCAAAGAATTGTTTTATCAAAATAAAGTTTATATTTGTCGTTTTCACGAATAATCTCGGGTTCATAATTGTAACATTTTTTTCCCTTGGGAATGAGGTCATGTTTTATTCCTAAAATAAAATGAACAATATTAGCGACGACATTATGTCTATCTGAATAATCTGTTGAGGCAACTACAGAGCAAGATGATAATAAATGATTTATATTTTGCTTGATGATGTGTTTTTTATAATTTCTTGTGAAAACAACCTGATCTTGGATCGCAATTGCCAAGCGTCCTGTTTCCGTGAATAATTCCAGATCCAGATCCAGATACTTACCATATATTTAATGCTCTTTAATTCAAAGCCGAAACTAGTATATATATATATATATATATATATATATATATATATATATATATATATATATATATATATATATATATATATATATATATAAATAAATAATTTTATTCTACCGATTATTATTTCCACAACAGATGTTATTCCTAGGAATCTTCACAAAAGTATTGAGATTTTGGGTCCGAAGAAAATTTGTTTGAACAGTTACAAAAATAACAGTCATCAAATCTTGTAATATTCTTCGTAGGTTATTTTCCGAAAAAATAATGAGGTAGAGTCATAGGTTTTCTCATTTCATATTTTATTTCTTTGTTCATATAAATGTAATATAATTAACTGACAATTTTATCATATTTATATTCAGAGCGGTATTTTATTCGATCGTTCACTTCACACAAAGGAAACTATTATTGAGTAACATTCAGTGTTACTTGACTAAGATCCGTACACTGGATTTTTCCGGGGAGAAAGCCTCTGAAACTACTCGTTGGTACATTGATATCATTGTCTGATGATGCTATAGTATGTATATATTCTGGTAGATTGATATATTCTCATAACATTTAACGTTTTAACGTTAAATTCTAATATATAATTTTTCCAGGATATGTTTTGATTATAATCATTGCATGGCAATGGTATTAATTACCGGGTGGTGGATTTATATTTTTTCATGAAATCAGTTTGATTGCATGAACGGGTATATGGGCAACTCGTCGGGGTGAAATATATATATATATATATATATATATATATATATATATATATATATATATATATATATATATATATATATATATGTGTGTTGATAGATTCTTCCGGTTTCTCGTCCGTTGATCCTGGTATTGACCATTCGTTGGTTATCGTTGACGACGTTTCGACTGGACCGCACCAGCCATCTTTAAGTCGGAGATTCTTCTTCAACTGTGATTCGTGAAATTCGAATTTGAAAATTTATATCTGTTGTGCTGCGTTTCGTGTTATTTTCTTCTCAGATAATCCCAAGTGATTCGGGTGCCTTTCGTAGATTCAATTTTATTCGCTAGATCAAGAGTTTATGGGACAGTGTCTTCAACTAATCTCAAAATCGTCAATATTAGTAATAATAAAAAAAGTTTTCAAGATTCTTCATTCTGGCTACAATTGAATGTTCTTATCACCACAGTGAAACCAAAAAAAAAACAGGCACGAAAAACTCAAAATCAATCAACCTAGAATTTCCGACCCCGGTGAAATTTTTTTATTCATGGAATATGAAAAAAATATATTGTCATTGAATATGAAGCTTTAAATTTGTGAAACACCTTAATTCAATATATCATACCTTCGAAATGGTAAGAGAAGTTCTCTCAAATTTCAAGAAATCACTGGGAATATTTAGAATTAAGGAATAAATTTCCAATTCGAATTCTTTCCATAAGGAAGTAAAACTTATTACACCTAGTCAGATTGATAACGTCAATATTTATTCATGAATTCCAGTAGCACTTCAGCATAATGAAGTATTTAATACATCATCAGATTATAAAATTCCTTGAACCAAAACTGCAACAATAAATTCGAGGAATACAATTAATTTAACCTTTCCCATCCAATTTAAATAGGGAAGCGTTTCAGTTTTCAACATTTGATTCGTTAAACACAGCAATCAGCATTAAATTATTCAAAATTTTATTTTAGGATTGTTCCTAGAGTATATGGTGTCAATGTCACTTATGTTGTAATTTACTTAGACGCAACAAATAATGAAAATATTTCACGAGGAACGGAATAAAAATGATTCTGTCATTAGGAAGTTACGTACCGAAAACGAAGGTACCGTTTGTTCAAATCATCGTAATAATTCCCATTATTTTTGTGAGAACTTTTAAATGGTGTTTTACAGCTGCGAGGTATTGGCAGTTGAATAACGCTCGAGATTGAAATACATCCTCAACATGGAATGTTGCAAAATATCACTGTTTCAATTGAGCAGCTTCATTCGATAACATAAAATAGGGCACTTAAAAAGCCTACTATCCACATTTATCCTACTATATCATATTTTTTATAACTCAAGTTCTGTTAATATTACGTCAATATCAATATTTTTGAAAGTGCATATATTACTGAAATGATGATGTAAAAAATTGAAAGTTGTTTCGAGATATAAAACAATGAATAATTTCCTTTAAAATTGTGATTTTTAAGTCAGATAAAGTTCGATAATTAACAAGATAATTTCATAATAGAATGAAAAATTGATGACAAATTTTGATATGATTCAAAACACGATCGCAGAAAATCAAAGTATTTGGAATGGATAAATATTCAAAACAAACAACTCTCCTGCGATCGCCTCCAAAGTAGAGCTACAAAAAATTGAGGGGACGGATGAACCATACTCAATATCTTATATGATTCAATAGAACAGAGATAAGAACCTGAAGAAAAACCCTGTCTTTCATGTCTCCGATACATCAGCAACAGCTAGTATCTGTATTATTATGAGAATTCAGCAATCTGAAAAATCAAAGAGAAAAGCATCTTGTCATACGGGGAACACTCTACGTAAATATTTCTTAGAACATCAACTCTACAATTTGAAGACTTGAACACAAGAAGTTATTTTTCCAAAAGTTGGGCAATTGGCAACTTGGTTACGAGATTTTTCAGAGCTCCGTATCCAATGAAAATCACAGAATGTTTGAATTCGTAAGAAAAATTTTCACTTTCTGCAGTTCTTCCCACATGTCAACTTCACAAGATCACGTTTTGACAAAAAATTAAATGGTGTTGATCATATCCATTCTCAATGATAGAAATAATCAGAAAAAAACTGAAAAATCAACATTTTAAAAATCTATAACGTAAGAATATTGAAGATATTGAAACAATTTTATATAGTTATATAGTTATGTCGCACTTTTCTTTGTGCTAAACAAACATTTGGAAAAATTTTGAAGCGAATAAGCTAATCATATTTCTAGGTGTCTTATGAAAAATGAAAACCGGTTTGAAAATGTGAACTAATATGACTTCAATACTTTCGCTGAATTATTTGGTTGGTATTCAGAATCGCATTCACTTAATGAATTTCATCAAATCATGAATGATCCTTGTTCTGTCAAAGATAGATATAGATAAATGAGTGAGGGCTGCTTAACAGCGACCCAGTGGTCTATTGTAACTCACTGTGTCCTAAATTTCACCTAAAAGCTCCATCCTTCTTGTAAAGAATATAAGATTTATGGGTGAGAGTTCAATAAGTTCAGTCAGCTTCAGTTTGTAAGGTATGAGTTCCTGAACCCTGGCTCTGTCCCCAGATAGACACTCGAACGTGACGTCTTCCAATGATTCTATCGCCTCTTTACATGGTCTAGATGAAGGGTCCTCAATCAATTCTATTTTATTTAGGTGATTTCTGAGGCGACAGAGCCCCGTTAATATGGCTCTTAGAACTTTCAGGTGTAGTCTGGAGAGTTTAAGCCAAGCCTTGGCTCTCGCAGTGGAAGATCCACTGATGGCCAGTCAAGAGTGTCTGAGACCTTTGAGGCAGGCAGTGCTCTCGTACCTTCAGGTCCAACCACCGGTTATTTTCCATCTTAGTAGTCTCCGGGGGAATTCCGATTCTAGGTTCTTGTCCAGAGAATACCAAGCCTGTTCCTTGAGTAGCCAATGAATCCGCCTTCTCAATGCCCTCAATGCCTGAGTGTCTGGGTACTTACATCAGATAAAGCCTACTCTTTTCGCCCAGTTTGGCCGAGAATGAGAAACATTCTTACACAATAAGTGACGCACAGATGTCTTGTGCCAATGCTTCCAGTGATAGCTCGGATATCGGTAATGATTTTTGAATACCTACTCATTAATCCTCCCGCAATCAAGAGATTAGCACAGTGGTCAATGGCGAATATTTATGCTTGAAGAACAGTCGTAAGTCCACCAAGCAAGTCCTTGGCAGAACGTCGACCATGTACTCCAGCTCCAATACCTTGCGCGATTCAGTTAATACCATCAGTTAACAAACGGCGCCCCTCAAGCAAACGGTCCTAGAAGCTGGTCCATTCCTGTCTGCTTGGAATTATGATCAGGGATGGCAGCTCTATGGTGGTTTTGCATGTTGCTACGTCAAAATTCATTCTCAGAATCTTGTTGTCCTTAGTTTCAGACTGTAAAATGACGGTCACAAATCTTAACATTCTATTTCGGGAAGGGTGATGGAATCTATAGGTAGCCATTCTAGCTGATTTTCTGATTACTAATAAGAGATGCAAGGCCAGTATCAATTGCATGTATGCAGTAGGTGTAGAGCGAGAAGCTCCAGTAATCATAATGCAGGCCTTTCTCTGCTATTTAGAGAGCTTGAGTAAGGATTAATTTCTCAGGCTGCACTCCCACCAAGCCATATGTGATACGTGGTCTCACCATTATGTCTAGCATTGTGTATTATGTTCCAGGTGCAAATTCAGCATGAGCTTACTATCCACGGTTACCATCAAATGTTTTGCATCTTCCGCAACTGTAATAAACACAGCACTCAGGATTGATGGAGGAAAAATAATTGTCCTTTTCCTCGTGAATGGTACCATAAAGTTTTTGTGGAGCTCAAGCCTGTATATGAATTTCCAGTGCGCTAATGATTGCTAGAAGGTCAACAAACAGCAGGGATCACAATAAAGGGGATAATACTCCCACCTAAGAGCAGCCCCTGCCAGATACAAAAGTGTTTACTTTCCCTTTCAGGGAGGTGCTGATTACTCTGGCATTTAGCATGCTGCTAATCAAATCCGCAATGATATTTGGTGGGAGTCGCGTGAAATGGACATTCCATGACCATAAAGGCAGCAGCTACAGTCTTTTTGCTATACACAGACTGAGCGATCCTCCCGACTAGATTGCTAAGTTCCATATCAGTTGATTCACCTTTCTGAAAGGCTTTTTGATGTTCACTCAGAGCCTTTAGCGATAACACCTCGATCTTGATGAATCTATCTCACACCTTCTCCTGGATTTTCAGAACGAAATATATGAGACTTATCGGTCTGAACGATTTGGCTTCTGAGTTCGATTTTTCCACCTTTGGGGCGTAGGCAACCCTAACCTTCCATCAGCTGGTTGGGACAACATTCGCAGCCAGACCCGACCGAAAGAGCCTAATGAGAAATGTAAGGAAGACGTGCACCCCTCGTTGTAGCAAGTCAGCCATGATGCAACCCTCCCCCCATGGCTTAAATGAACGAATCGCCCCCCTAACTGTTCCGGGCTTGACGATCGTTCTTGGGTTCTAGCAATCATCTCTTTTTGACCTTCAATCAAGACTCTGTGGAGCTATGGTGTCACAGCTATCAATGATATCGAGAAATCGACAATTTGAGAAGTGTGTTCTCGCAAGAATCTCCAAAGTCCCCCTTCCAGAGTCCGCCTACTGCGTGTACTAGAGAAAAAACGAATGATTTTAATATCGCAAGAATTTTTTATAATATAACGACCAATGTTCTGTTTTCGTAATTCATCACTTGTCATAAGTCATGGCTTCTTTTCAAATATCACTATTCTATGCATACGGAGAAAAACTTGATCGGGGGAGTCATAGGAGTCATAGAGACATAGAGATGCAGATATTCGTTTGAGAAATTTAACTGTTAGAAGTTACACAATTGTCGATGCATATGTATGTTTCAATCAACATAAAAACTTAACTAGATTCTATTTTAGGAGAGTCTGTTCCTCAGTTGGAAACAGAAACTTGTTACGTAGCAGAGTTCAAATGAAACCATATGAAACGCTATGACGAGCGTCGTAGTGTTCAACTAAATGAGGGGACCACGCCAGAAATGGTAAAGAAAATATACAAAACAGTGTTGAATGATTTTCGACTTAAGGTGCTAGAGCTAGCAGACATAACCAATTCAAAAATATGGTACATCGCATATTGTCAAAAAAGTAGAACATAAGAAAGCTGTGTGAAAGCTGGGTACCACGTTTGCTCAGTTTCTAGCAGGAACAGCGTCATGATGATGTTTCAATCGATCGTTCATAGCAATGAAGCAGTCTTTTTAAATTTCTTCATAAACAATTGTCGAAACAATGAACTGAAAGTGTAGAAATTGCTCAAAAAAAGCGAAGACCATTCTATCGGTAGACAAGGTTATGTTAGGTTAGAGTTAGAGCGTCTGTATTTTGAGACGCGCTTTGGTACAATGAGATTTAGCCTCCTCAGAAGATCATCTTTTTTCAAACTAGAAGAAACTACTCGGTAGTAAAAAATTTTTTAGCAATGAGGAAGTGAAATCGGTAGTTGATTGCTATTTCGAGGTGCTCAACGTTTCTTATTGTTGCGAAATTATCGAACTTATTATATTATCATCTTGGACTTGTGCACTATCCCAGCTGTAAGCTGGATATAATTTGCCTTTTCCTGATTCAGCAATCAAAGGGAATAGACTCAATTACAATACATTTGACATAAATTTCTCACTATCCTACATGTATTTAGAATTACAGCTTTTTGCATTTCTATATAGGTATTCTTATACAATTCTTATTTCTGAAGGCTATCATGTAAACTTTTGGTTATTAACCCAGTCGAAGAAATGATGACAGGAACGATATCTATTTTATCGAGGTGCTACATCTGCTTGATCTCAATAGCTAGTTTTGTGTATATGGACTTTTTTCCTGTAACTTGTTCATTACGTGGTTATTATTGGGTATGGCGACATCCACCAGTATTGATGTTTTTCCTCTCTTATCATACACTACTATGTCCGGCCTATTAGTCGTCACCATTCTGTCAGTGATAACAGGTCTATAGTAGTACATATAATCTGAAAGAGTCGTTTTCCAATACTGGTGCCGGTAGATACTTATAGTATGGCTGGAAAGCATTCAGAAGTCCGTACTTATGTGCTAATTTATGATGGATAATATTTCACACTTGATTATGCCTGTGAAGATAGTCCCTATTTGCAAGTTGTTCGCAGCCGGTAGTAATATGCTGTATAGTCTCCGATCTTATATGGTATTTCCTGTGCCTATCTGATAGTAATGTTCCGTCCTCAATTATAAATTTTTTATAGCTATTCATAGAGATGACTTGGTCTTGAATAGCCGTAACGAATCCTTCTGTTTCCGCGAATAGTTCTCCTTTCATTAACCATTTGTTGGAAGCTTATTTGTCGATGTGAGGCTGATTAATCTCATGGTGATGTAGTCCATGTAATTCCTTTTTTCATCATTACTCTTGCTCTTCAGTCTCTGTTAGAAACGATATATTCAGCAGGTCATTCCTGGTAACAAGATTCAGAGGTGTATATACCTTATCAGCCAACGATACCACTCTGTGGAGGTCAGAAGTGCGAGCTTTTGCAGAGAAGAATTCTATGAGATTTTTTATATGTTCGGTATGTTAGTTGACAACATCGATCAATCCGCTTCCTCCTTCTTTCCGCTTCATAGTTGTTCTTATCACCGACGACTTCGAATGGTGATTGATGTAGTTTGTCAGCATCGTTCGGGTCTGCCTTTGAATATCATCCAGTTCTGTCTTAGTCCATCTGATTATTCCAAATGAGTAAAGCATAGGTGTTAATCGCTTTGACTAGATTCCTCGGGCTCAACATTGACTTCAACACAGTCTTCAGACGCTGACTGTATTCTGAACGACCCTTCTCCTTTGATTGTTTTTGGTTTAGCAATCTGGCTTATTGGTAACCCAGATATTTGTACGTTTCGAAATTCTTTATGCACTGTATAATATCACCATTTGGCAGTTGTGTTTTACTATCTATGACTTTCCTTCTCTGAATGTTCAGTGTCTTACATTTTTCAATCCCGAAATGATGATATGATCATCATATAATTTGATGTCATCGATATACAGCAGGTGGGAGATTGTGTGATAGTTCCTATCTGCTTTTATCATAAATCCGTATCCTGTTTTATTGTGCTTTGAAGACAATGGGTTAATAACCAAACAACCATAGTCGACTCAAAGAGTTTCCTTGAAAAATTCCACGACGTATGGGTATCTCGTTGGTTTAAAGTGACTTATTGTTCGTGTTGACCAATTATCATTATTATTATTATAATTGTTATTGAACGTTTAAAGCTTAGGTGATCTTCGTAATTTTCTGCATAATAATAGCAACACAAAATACTGAAAACGTGGTCTTCAATGGAGACCGAGTTGAAGGAACATTTCATTAGTGAATAATTCATTAACTTTTTGAAGGTGCTGTGCCAGTCTGGAGACTATGCTCTTGTATCGCGAAGGTCACACTAAGTCCTAAATGCAACCAAAATTAAGGTTAAAATAGATTCGTGAGCAACATTATCTTATCAGAAATATCGTTTTTTAAAATTATTAACAGTTCAGAATTGATTACGAAAAAACGAATACCTCAATTTGACAATATCTGAAAAGTTTATGAAAAGCGAGATGATTTTTATCGATTTTAGCTACAAACTCGAAAAAACATATCTTCCATTCCTTGAATAAAACAAATTGAACGATTTAATACATATTGTCGAATTATTTCAAATCAATCAATAATTTGATCGTTGGTGAAGCGTTCGAGAATTCACAATAATAGCAACACAAAATACTGAAAACGTGGTTTACAATGGATGTTGAGTTTAGGAAACATTTAGTTAGTTAACAGTTGCCTAACTTCCTGGAAAACTGTCTTTATGCGATTGAAATTGAGATCATAATAAATTCGTGAGCAACATTTTCTTACCAGAAATTTCATCTTCTCGGAATCATTAACAGTTCAGAATTATTCGCGAGAAACTAATACTTTTTTCGTGTTTATTTGATAATACCTTTCGCAATTATTGATATGCTGTAAAACATTGGATTCCATTTTTCTGGACGTCATTTCGAATGTAGTGAGTTATCGCTCATAGTTTTAGGTGCTTCCCCTAAAATTGAATTCAATTTGAACTGGTGCACCAGAATTTTAAGCAAAGCAAAAGGTATAAAGTTCATTGAAAAATTGATCCCTGGAGGGATTTAATACGAGAGACGTATTCAAGTATATTTATTTGTGCATTGTTAGTATTGTGTTTATTATTATCTGAAATTTTTATTTTCCAATAACTATTATCTGTGTGAAAATTTTGAATTCTAATTTGAATACCTGATTTCATTTCAGAGAATGATTTCCATTATATGAAATGCAGTTTCTTGATGGAAAATCTCGTATAACTTCTATTAATACTAATGTTCAACTTCTGTGGGTTCTTTCAATGATTTCTTACTGGTCGTAACCACTGTTTCTATCGAATCATAACTTTCTTTTGAAAAGAAGAATAATTTTAAGTGAAAGGGCTTAGATAATATTTTCATGGTATTTGTTTATAGTTCCCTTCAATTAAGCATCTGCTTAATACAAGTCACTTAAAAATCTATCAAAGGCGAGAAGATTTTCACCGATTTCACCTTCTAACTGAAAACTACAAATCTTCTTCTTCTATTTTTCTATTCATTCAAAAGAGACGAACAAAACGATTCATATACTGTTGAATGATTCTGAAAGAGGGGAATGTAATTTATTGTTTTATGCTGGCTATAAAAATGTACATTTCTGCAGGTATTCTAATCCTTGTCGACGATAGTTTTGATTTCCAGTCCCTTGTACCAGGTTCCCTTTGATCGTATAAATAATTTGTGAAGTATCGAAAGCATTCCTTGATGAAACTTATAATTTAACTTTTATTCACAAATTATATCGGTCTGGTTTTCACCAGATTTCTAGAAAAACTATATTTTCAAATGAAAATTGAATTAAATAAGAATTGGCAGACGATATTTCAATTTCAGAGTTCACGTTAAAATATTAGTTTTATTAAAATAATTGTCAGTAAAGGTATTAGAAGCTTCAAGATATTACACCAACTCACAGATCCTTTTTGCAGAGGCCAAAACTTATGAGTTTCAGTTGCTTACCCTGTATGCAATCCACTAGATTTAGCCTCCATACAACTCACTGAAAAATCTATCAAAGGCGAATTGATTTTTTTGCGCTTTTACCTACCATCACAAAAATACAAATCACTATTTCTTTTTCAAATAACACAAACGAATATGGAATACAATTTATCGTTTCAAGCAGAGTATAAAAGTGTAAATTTCTACAGGTATTTGAAACCTTGTCAGCAATAATTTTGATTTCCAGTACCTTGTACCAGCTCTCCTTTGATTAGATGGATGATTTGTGAAATATCGAAAATGTTCCGTGATGAATCATTGATAGTGCTATATTTCAATCTTTTTTGAGCAAAACTCAATTTTCAATTGAGAACTGAATTAAATAAAAATTGGTAATACGATAATTGCAGAGTCCACATTGAATTCTGTGAATTAGTTATTTCCTCGAAATAATTTTCAATAAATTTATCATTTAATGATTTACGTTTAGTTATAACAAAAATCTGACCACTATATTCACGGATGTGACATAAAATTCACAACACAAAATACAAAATAACAATTACAAGTATTATAATTTCAAGATATAATGCAAGGAAATATATCAATTTCTTTCATGTTAAGAATCAAAAGTCAGATTATTTTGCTGTAATATAAATTTTAAGAATTTAACTCGTTCTTTTTAATTTATACTGCGAAAACCAGCTGAAATTTCAAATTTTTTCTGAACATTTTCAAAATGAATTTCAGAAGATATATTTTCTGTGATGAAAGTGTGATCATATTGAAATTGGCTCATACTTTACATGATGCACTAAACTTCGAAGAAAACAAGTTCAGTCTGTCCTTTCCACTCTCCACTCACGAGATGTTGATAACCATCAGCGAATATCACTTCTTCGGTACCAACGCGTCCTCACCGTCACCGTTCGCCTAGAACTGTTCTGCAAATTTCAGAGTGAATGCCTTGTCTGATAGCAATAATACTATTACCATTACCATTTCCACCACATGGCCAACGAACCATGCCATTCTGTTCTGATTTGCCGGTCAACCTTTATATTTTCCTATTTATTCATTAATAAAATGAAATTATTGGTATCATCCTATTTCCATCCTTATAATTATGACACGAATTTCATAACAGGTTAAATGCATAAAGCGTAATGACTGTCATTAATTTTCAATCGTTCGGTTGAACATAACAGTTAATCATATACAACAGACTTATCACGTGGGCAGTTGAAAGTTACAAAAATACCAATCAATAAAGATGCAGAAAATAAATGAATAATTTCATTCATATGTCACTCATAAGTTGTGACATGTATCACATAATTATCAAGGTTTCTATTTGACAATACTGACCCGTTCATAGCTTGTACAGAGTGATCCAAATTCGATGTGAACTACATCTCAGTAATCTCGAACGCTAGAAAAAATGTGATGGCCTTTTTCAATATAATCTTCGACAAATATAGGAGAAAGAAAGACCATTCTCCGTATTGTCTATCTTACCAAACAGTCAACATTTTTGCTCATAAATATTTTTTCAATCTATAAAAACTAAGAAGCTATAGCTGGTAACACGGCGCATAATAATTTTTTTCCTTGAGCAGTATAGATACAAACATGCAATAGTGGGGGATTTCAAGATTGACTCGCGCTCGGCAGATCAACATCAGGAGCAATCAGCAATCATTACTACTTTATCCTAGAACGTGCGTCCTGGATAATCGATCAGATTAGTAAAATATCCGATTAGTAAAGATACTCGAGCGTGTCAGAGTTTAATGTAACGTAGGTTAATTACAATTCAAAAAGTGTGTATTTCCCTAATATGACGATTTGAGCGTAAAACAAGGATGTGGAGGGTCACAAACTTGAAAAAAAATGTTACCTCGACTTACTCTAGCGCGGTGTTGTTTTCTATAATTTGAAGTAAATAATTACGAAATTACGGAAAAAGGATAATCTGACTATTTCCATAAGCCGAAGTATGAAAAATCGTGAGCGCGTGTAGCTGCAATAACATATATATTCCCCACTCCGCGTCGCCATTCCTTGTCACTCTTCATCTAACTCTCGCTCTCTCTCAGAGTCCCCTCACTGCTTGTTACCATCGCACAGACGTCGTAGTTGCTTGTTTGTGTTTTCAATATTTTGAGCGTTTAAAATCTGCTTTTATTGTATCAATTCAGTTATTATAACAGAGATGTGTGATCATATTTTGAAGTGTGTGTTTTGTTAACAAAATACTGACTCAAAAATTGTGGACTTATACGCCGCCATCGAAAAAGAAATTCACGACGATCAAACTACCAGCAGATTTTCAAGAGAAACAATTAGTCAGTGCAACGAAGTATAATAAAATAAATTCATTGCACCCTTCTATGCTTTTGAAATTTTCCTAATAAATTATAAATAAAAGTAGATTTAGTTTGTTTTTTATTGTCACATTATTTTACTTGAAATTTTTATACTCCTGTTATACACTCATCGATTCGTGAAAAAATCATCTTTTAAACTGTCAGATGAATAGAAACCCTACAAGTAATAGTCAGATTATTGGTCAGCACATCATACGCAACAATATGAACCATCTCTATGAAAATTTGAAGCGCTCGTACTTTCGAAATTTTGTATTTTTTTCATTTTCAAATGCGATCAAAATTTTGCGTCACAACAGAATAGTCTTGGTAGAAGGACGTTTTTTTGGGTTCACTGAATATTCTCCTTCAAAAATTTGATTAGTTCGAATTAATTCTTTTCTCCCGTTTTCAACCCTAACGTACAACCACAGTTATCGTGTTATCTGACTCGCTCGAGTATTTCAGTTTAACGTTTTTTTCGAAAACCTGTAAACGCTTCCCCCACCGCTGAAAGAACATACATCAACTGTCATTTTTTCTCTTTCACGTAATCTTTAAAATCTACTAGGTCCCCGTTCAACACCTTAGGCTCCTCTACTATAATAACTTCAGTTTGGCACTTTTCTTGGCTGATAATTTCCGACGATTCTTCACATACATCTTGCTCTGCTTTTCGTTAAGCAGAGCAGCTCATATTTTGTCATTGCACCATAGGTTTGCTCTTCTGGTTAGTGGCTATGGTTTTCATTCGAATTCGTCGTAACTGCTTGAAAGAAGGCTGAATATATCTATCTAACCCACCTCCACCTATTTTCCCCTGATGCTAATTTTGGATTATGTTCTCTATTATTGAAACACATGTGAATTAAGGGAATTTTTCATTTTTGACCGAGCATTTCAATCAAACTTGGAACTATTATTCTTAAATATTGCCTTTTTGCACGTGGCACTTGCAATAATTTCCGAAATCTGATTGATTAGATTTCATTTTCAGTTATATTTATACACTACCAATGAACAGTAAAATGATAAAAAGATAATAGAATTGAGGTTGTGGCAAATCATTCTTTACTTTTTACCTGAGGAATTCTAGGCCGAGACACATATTTTCATGAGTCATCGAAAAGGGTTAGAGGCCGAGATAGTCATTTTGGAGCGAAGATAGGAATTAAATTATTTCAAAAATCTAAATTGTCCTTTTTTTATATAATGATGTTCCTCAGCTACCAAAGTTCAAATTAAAGAAGTCTAATCGAAAAAACATATCAATGTGTAAGGCTGAATTGCATGGATGTAGTTAGTCTGATGACAATTTTTTGAAGATTTTAATTTCCTACTGTAATACACATCGATGGTTTGGCAGTTTCATCGAAAAAATTAGTTCAGGATAACCATAAGGGTACATGGGATACTTGCCCAGTTGACGAGGGCTTTGAAATGCATACATATTCGTTAAGATTTTAGCTGAAAATACCATAAATTTGTAGTAATTCGTAACTTCAGTCTACTTCAAACCTAAAAATTCTATATTTGTTAAGTCGAGAGCATAGCAAACATGAGTCTGCTGTTTTTTCAATATATATTTACTACCATTATATATATTACTATTATGAATTATTTCTGCAATGGCTGTTATTTCTCTTTACCTTACCAGAATCGTATTTATTAATGTAAATTTCTGGAAAAAATTAAAACTTACTTTCCAGCAAGGTCTCATATTATTGTGTGCCCGAGCACTTCTTCTTTTCTCTTTTCTCAGCCTTTTGTCATCCACTGCTGGATATAGGCCTCCACCAAATCTTTCCATGATTGTCTATCTTGCGCCAGGTTCACCCAGTGTAAGTGATCTTTCTTTTCGCTCGTATAGTGATATTTCGAACCTTGTCACGGAGCGAGATTCCTAGCAAGCATCTTTCCATGGCTCTCTGGGTAACGGTGAGTCGATTAGCTGACGCTTTTGTCAGGCACTCAGTTTCGAAACCGTATGTCATGACAGGAAGGAAGCAAGTATCGAAAACTTTCTTTTTTAGGTTTATCGGTAGTTTTCGATCTTTAAACACATTACCTTACTTTCCAAATGCGGCCCAGCTGAGTCCCACGCGTCTCGTCTCTTCTGCCCCTTGATTTTCTGTTCCAAGCTTGACTTTGTGCCCCAAGTGAACATATTCGTTCTCATTTTCAAGTAACCCGAGCACATATGACCTAAAATGGCACTGTAATCCGAAAACCCTTAGGATTTTTCTATATTCATTGTGTAAAGTCTGAAATGTTTTCAGAACATTATCGAAGCTTGCCAGAATTAAACTAGGTTTGCACAATGCTGCCAAGGTAATGCTAGTTGTTAGCTCGTTAATTACGAAAATTAGTAGATATTACCGGTTCTATTAATAAAATAGATACTTCGGGTTGAAAAGAATCTATCAAGGTGAATTCGTATATGATAGAACAATCTAAATAATAAAACCTAAAAAACTATAAATAGAATGCTACACTTTTGTCTGATTTCCACAATGTTTATTTCTTATTTCCATTTAATACACATGATCGGTTTTGACAGTTACGCCATTTTTAAGTGTCTAAAGCTAACCGTTGTGAGAAAGAATATGTTAACTATACCTATTTTAAGTGCTGAGTAGTGGGAATTGATTAAATTTTAGTTGATTATTGAGAGTGAGGACTTTTGGGTTCTTACAAAGTTTGTCAATTCCTAAACTTTCCAATAGATTTATTGTCTTTCCTTCATTGCATTTGTGGAATATTTAGATTTAATATATTCAAGAATACTACAGACTATATCATTTCTTTCGTCCAGTTCTTCACAACCATAAAATCAGCAAAATCCATCATAACATTTACTGAACAGAATCACACTGAAACAATGAAATTAAGGAATGAAGATCTATTTCTTACGAAAGCTGATAAGAAGAAGAAAATAGTATTTTGTGCCTCGACAAAATCAAATACCTAGAAACAACGCAAGATATCATCGATACTTTGGACGTAACACAAATCTCAACAAAACCCACAAAACAAGTCATTAAAGAAATCAAACACAAATTGGAACAATAAAATTATTTAGGACATTCAGAATAGGAACAGAAGAAACTTATTCCAATGGATCCTCAAGCTTCAACAATATACGGTTTAATCAAACTACAAAAAGAGGAAACCCCGCCAGGCCGGTTGTATCCTACATAAACACACCTACAGGTAAATTAGAAAGCTTTTAAACTACAAATTCATGGAACTGACCAACTTGCATCCACAATATACCATTTCGAATCATGGTACACAAACTTGCCACAATTAACAATTTCAATCATAAATTTGTTTTTTTCCGATATCAAAAATATGTACCCAATCATTCCAATAGATTAATGTCCGCCTCTGATAGGGGAAATCTTTAACCAAAGTAACATTTCGCCACACATTATGAATGAATTTGGTAATCTTCTTTGAGTACCTGCTTGTCACAAGATTGTTTACAATTTGAACATTTCAAACAAATCTCAGGACTTCCCATGGGATCCGCACTCTAACCCTCACTGCTGAAAACGGACGCATCAATTCAATAAATTTCTGTGACATAACCATCACTAAACTTCATAATAACCTCAATTACAACATATATAGAAAAGAAATATTTATAAACAGTCCCAATGGATATTCACCACAGTACACATAAATTAGCTGCTTATAATTCGATGTTCGTAGAGCCTTCACCCAGTTTCTGCAAAATTTTTCGAATAGATGTTTCGCTTTTCCACTCAATTGGACTTTCATCATTCATCTTCCTTTAGAAAGTTTTCGTTTCCGTGATTGAACCGTATCGTGGCCAACGACGATGGCATCACATTAGTTGGCTCTCATATCCATAAATACAGGCATAAATTTTTTTTTTTTTATTTATTCAATGGTACATATTACATTGCTGTCATCAATAATCGAGGTTCCATTTCTTGGTAACGTAACATGTTACACACACTCACATGTTATAGCTGCGCAAACTCCAATACTGAAACTTGCCAGATTCTTCTAACAAAGTGGCGCGATTCACGTTTCAGCTCGAAACACAGTGTTTTCCTGTCGATAATGCTTTAAATTTATATTTTTAGTTCAAAGAGTGTGTAAGTAGATGGCGAAATGAGTTTCAAATTGCAAAGATGTCAATGGAATGAGAAATACTATGACTACCACTAACCTAGAGTCCAAGATTAGTTGGGTTTCCCCTACCTATATTTGATGAACTTTGGCAAAAGGCAATTTTTAGTAAATTGTTCTTCTGGGTTCGCTTCAACAGCCAACAAGTCATTCAATTCCGTTTCTTCATTGTTCTTCTTTTGAGAATTTTCGGTTTTTTAAATGTTCTAGAAATGATTCCTGATAGAATTAAAATGCTCGAGTTCTGTTGAACTGAAAATAGGTATGTATCATGTCAGCAGAAATGTGATTTTCGTCTTCCATTCTTATTAATTTACAGAAGTGACAGACCAGTGAACATCTTTCATGCTGTCATTCAAGATGATATTCGGTTTTTGGTTCCTTCAAATCGATCAACAGTTTTAACAACTATAGCTTGAGGCGTTTTTGACGAACACGATTCAGTTCAATTGAAAAGCGTTTATTTCCGACATTTCTTGAGCTAAATAATCGCAATAGAAAGCAGTAATCAAAAGTAAAGAATAGTTTATATTTTGTAAACAGAAGTGAATGTGTTTCGTACATTTCGTCGATTTTGGGAAAAATAAAATATATTCACCAATTATCCTAAGAATCCATAATCCATCCATCCATAACAAAAAATAACTTAATCATTTTGGTTAAATAAATAATTTGCAAGATATTTCAAAATTAAAATACCCTTAATATTTGCGCACTACGTTTATTGTGACCAAATGTATAGCAAATTTCTCCATTAACGACCAGAAGAAGTGAGGTGTTTTCTCGAATTGTATTCCAAAAAACTATGAGCCTCATTTGATACTATCTGTATTCTATACTGAAGTTATTACCTCACTGATTTCTCTTCCACTTTCATTTTCAACAGCGTTGCATGGCTAATGTTTATGGCACTACCAATTCATTATTGTTGTATAGATGTGCCGTCGTAACCCTGGAATGTGAATTATTATTAAATGAGTGCAAATCGGTCATGGTCATTAGGGTTAATGAAACAACACGCCCAACAAGTGATCTTTTCGTAAATATTCATGATGAGATCAAGAAGATGGGTGGCACCTCTTAAATATGAATTGGGGTATCGCGTGTCAAGTTTTTATATGCATGCTTCGCACAATTAAAAAAATTCATAATACCTGCACGAGAATGGAAATGAAGAGTCTAAAGTTGGAAAATTTTAATAGGATTTATTCGAAAAGATTTCAAAATATGCAATTCAACTTCTGCATTAAAAGTCCGTGAGCTTCATAAAGAATATCATTTTCTTATTACTCATTACTCATTATTCATTACTTATTACTTAGTACTTATTACTTATTACTTATTACTTATTACTTATTACTTATTACTTATTACTTATTACTTATTACTTATTACTTATTACTTATTACTTATTATTTATTACTTATTACTTATTACTTATTACTTATTACTTATTACTTATTACTTATTACTTATTACTTATTACTTATTACTTATTACTTATTACTTATTACTTATTACTTATTACTTATTACTTATTACTTATTACTTATTACTTATTACTTATTACTTATTACTTATTACTTATTACTTATTACTTATTACTTATTACTTATTATTTATTACTTATTACTTATTACTTATTACTTATTACTTATTACTTATTATTACTTATTACTTATTACTTATTTATTACTTATTACTTATTACTTATTACTTATTACTTATTACTTATTACTTATTTATTACTTATTACTTATTACTTATTACTTATTATTATTACTTATTACTTATTACTTATTACTTATTACTTATTACTTATTACTTATTACTTATTACTTATTACTTATTACTTATTACTTATTACTTATTACTTATTACTTATTACTTATTACTTATTACTTATTACTTATTACTTATTACTTATTACTTATTACTTATATACTAGTTATATATACTACTATAACTAGCATTGTGCTTCTTTTATCTGTTTACCGATGCGATTTTGTTACGAATTTTATTGAGAGGGAGAGGGCATCTTCGGCTGTTCAAAAACAAATAAGCGTCGATGCACGGCCACAACAGATACATCGTTACTGAAACGATTTACATTAGAGTATGGACACTTGCATTTAAGTTTTTTCAAAAAGTGGAGTTAATCGATGTGTGGTGCATTGAGCGGCTCATATCGAAAAATTAAACGCGCAGTGAATCTAAAACCTTACAACGTTATTCTATGAATAGATTCACAGATTGTTTCAAAATGGTTTCAAAAATCTCCATCGAATTGGACTACTTTCGTAGAAAATTGCCAAATCGGTTAACTCCACCAGTCATATAAAAACTGTAGTTGACGATTGTTTGTTGGCTATTCTTTCTTATTAATTTTATATACCGTTAGATATATATATATATATATATATATATATATATATATATATATATATATATATATATATATATATATATATATATGGTCAGATATCTTCCGCGATAAACTTCGCGTGGAGTATATGTATGTGAATCTGAGACAAGACGAATCATTCAAAATCCGTAGATCAATGAATAATCCTCCTGACGAGCTGGTTTCCAAATCTGCCCGCCATGCACGCAGCCCCCAAGCGCCACAATAGTGCAACCAAGCAGGATGCCGAGAAACGAAGCGGCAGACTGCAGTTTCGCCCTTATTAGGAGCTCATCAGTGTCGCATATCGCTTCTCAGCATCCTACCAAGCTACATCGGGGTACCCTATCAATTCCAGAAAGGACGCACCTCGTACATACGTACGAGAGTCGCCCTCTATGGACCGACACGGCGAACCCGCTACCGGACTTCGAGAAAGATACGAACAGTAACAAACAGATGTGGAAACGTTAAAATTCCAAACATTTGGGAGACATCTTTCGCCGTTCCGTGAATCATATCAACGGTCTACCGTTGATATGTCTCCCAAATGTTTGGAATTTTAACGTTTCCACATCTGTTTGTTACTGTTCGTATCTTTCTCGAAGTCCGGTAGCGGGTTCGCCGTGTCGGTCCATAGAGGGCGACTCTCGTACGTATGTACGAGGTGCGTCCTTTCTGGAATTGATAGGGTACCCCGATGTAGCTTGGTAGGATGCTGAGAAGCGATATGCGACACTGATGAGCTCCTAATAAGGGCGAAACTGCAGTCTGCCGCTTCGTTTCTCGGCATCCTGCTTGGTTGCAATATTGTGGCGCTTGGGGGCTGCGTGCATGGCGGGCAGATTTGGAAACTAGCTCTTGTCAGGAGGGATTATTCATTGATCTACGGATTTTTGAATGATTCGTCTTGTCTCAGATTCACATACATATACTCCACGCGAAGTTTATCGCGGAAGATATCTGACCAAATATTTACCGACGAGAGGGTTATCTCGGAAGCAGAGCACTATTCCAGCGGGATTATTTCGCACGTTTCCTACCGTTGATATGATTCACGGAACGGCGAAAGATGTCTCCCAAATGTTTGGAATTTTAACGTTTCCACATCTGTTTGTTACTGTTCGTATCTTTCTCGAAGTCCGGTAGCGGGTTCGCCGTGTCGGTCCATAGAGGGCGACTCTCGTACGTATGTACGAGGTGCGTCCTTTCTGGAATTGATAGGGTACCCCGATGTAGCTTGGTAGGATGCTGAGAAGCGATATGCGACACTGATGAGCTCCTAATAAGGGCGAAACTGCAGTCTGCCGCTTCGTTTCTCGGCATCCTGCTTGGTTGCACTATTGTGGCGCTTGGGGGCTGCGTGCATGGCGGGCAGATTTGGAAACTAGCTCTCGTCAGGAGGGATTATTCATTGATCTACGGATTTTTGAATGATTCGTCTTGTCTCAGATTCACATACATATACTCCACGCGAAGTTTATCGCGGAAGATATATATATATATATATATATATATATATATATATATATATATATATATATATATATATATATATATATATATATATATATATATATATATATATATATATTCGTAGGGCGCCTTCTTTTATTTCTATTTCCTGTATGCCAAACCTTTCATCCTGTTATGCTTTTGTAAATTTCGTATCAATTTAACAGGATTACGACTTCTTCTACTCCTAATCAATGTGTTTGTTGGGTTTCCACTGTTAAAATCCGAAGAAAACGATAAACGTCTTCTTGGACCAGACATTCTGTTGATGAATCGTATCGAAGAATCATCACTGCTTTCCTCACTCACATTATTAGTCTCACTCATCTTGATTATAACGGTATAATATTTGTTTCTTTTAAAACAATCTGGGAGTAATGTTGAAAAGACTAAGAAGTACACAGTAACATTCAGCGTGCGCGATCACTGCTATACTAACTACCGTTTGCATTGTACTTCTTTTTATCTGTTTACCGAAGCGATTTTGTTACGAATATTATTGAGAGGGAGAGGGCATCTTCGGCTGTTCAAGAACTAATAAGCGTCGATGCACGACCAGAACAGATACATCGTTACTGAAACGATTTACGAGTATGGAGTTAATCGAAATGGCTTCTGAAATAGATTACTTAATATTCAATGGCCAAAAAAGTTTGCCATTGAACGGTGCTAATCTTTATCATTCAGGAAATTTATTATGATTATAAGAAGTTATGACTATACTTAGGGCTTTGACACTTGAATTTAAGATTTTTCAAAAAGTGGAGTTAATCGATGTGTGCATTGAGCGGCTTTTATCGAAAAATTAAACGCGTAGTGAATCTAAAACTTGATAACGTTATTCTATGATTAGATTCACAGATTGTTTCAAAATGGTTTCAGAAATCTCCATCGAATTGGACTACTTTCGTAGAAAATTGCTAAAATTCAGGAATTAATTTTGAATTGTCAGTAGTGCCACATATCTACTTTGGAAAACCCAGCTGACGCACTTTCGCGTGGTGTTAAATATGATAATTTCAGCAATTTGAATATGTGGTTTTCAGGTCCAAATTTTTTACATATCTATGAATTCCAAGCACCTTTTGGAATTTCCGTCATAGAATATTTACCTAAAAAGGTTAATTTGACCACTATAAGAGTCCCAGCACTGATGAATAGTTTTAATAAATTTTCAACCCTCAATTGGGTTATGTGTTGGATTTTGTGTTTTAAATACAATTGCAAAAATACCCTTAAACGCTCAGGACCATTGTCTGCGGAAGAACTGAACCATGAAACAATGAAGAATTATAGTATGTAGTATCTTATAAGTACTAACCACAATCTATATTTAGCCCAAAACGGTTGTAAATGTTGCATATGTCCTTAAAAAGCTCATTCGCCAAGCTTCTTGCATTTCACTCTTGAAGGTAAAATTACAATATTAAAATGAAGCGGACATTTTCAGTGAATTGATTCAATAGATAATTTATTTTGATATTGAAATCAAAAATGCTTTTTTATTCTCTGAACCACCCATTTTCCAATAGTTTACAATGGCTATATTACATCCACTTAGGAAATGAATACATGCAGTTGTTCCACAAGCTCAATTGACAGGAGTAAAATGTGCAATAAAAGACAAAGGCATTATATTTTTCTTAAATTGATAATTAATTTAAAAACTTTATGGAAAATCACTTTCTGAAATCAAGAAACACGTAAGACCTTTATACAACAAAGGACCCAATGGACCTAGCAAATTACAGGCGGCTAAGGAATATGGTAACAAATGCTGTACGCGCTGAGATGGCTAGGTATTTGGTGCTGAGTGAACCTCAACATAAAAAAGTTAGGTTTGTAAGATCGAAGGACCAGTATAGTTTTTTAATTGTTCATTAACAGTAGTATACAACTTTAATTTCTCCAAGAGTATTTGTGCCCACTGCTTATTGATATGATGTTATAATTATTGATCTGTATGATCACAAAGAATTCTCTTGATGGTTCACGGGACAAACTGTTACTGAGGTTTTGAAAACCTAAAAGATATTGCTTCTGCTGGTGAGTTGAAGTACCCAAACAGGTTTTGACGTAGATGTAAGATCCCTCAATTTAATACCTCATAAGAAGAGTCAGAACATAGTACAACAACTTGACAAATTCATCAATAAAGGGATAATTGAATTTGTTAGGAGGTTATACCCCGTTCGTTCAATGGTTGTAGTAATAACCCTCAGAACACATTTGCTGCTATATGCAGGGTGTCACCTTCGAGAATCAGACTATATTTCTATAATAACTATTTACAAAGAAATATAATTAGATTCAAAGCAATAGAAAACCCTATGATTCACAAACGACTTAGCTTTGCTGTATGGTATTGTACTTAGAACTAAAATATACAACTGCAAATATATATAAATTACCTATTTTATACTATACATATATAAACAGTAGAAAGAATGTTGTTCAATTCTCAACATGCTTCCCAGGCGTTGATTCTACATCAATTTCAACGGTAAGTTCTCTAAAATTTGCGCAAGAGCCCACTGTAATGGATTAATATTGTTTTCTTGAACCAAAACCAATTGATCCACTGGAAATTAAGGTTGTTGTTGCCACAATTTAGGTTTATCTGTTGTCTGTTGAGATATTCTATTGACCACTTTTTCCAACAGTTCTGTTTAGTTCTTGAAATATGCTGATTCTAAGATAATTGATTGTCAGGTACATAATTCAGAGGTTTTTCTAGAAATGAGGCGGAGGACTCTCCAAATAAAAAATGCGATGGAGTTAAATGAGTCAGATCACTACGATTGCTACTCATGGGACACAAGGATCGTGAGTTCAGTGTTGATTCTATCTCGCAGAGAATCGCCTTCAAATGAAACTATTGATTGGCCTATTACCCCTTTCAAATGGTATTTCATTAACTCAACCCCAACCTCCCACGCCCTTCCTAATGAGGACTACTTGGACTGTTGAATTTCCATTGAATTTCAATGTCAGATAACTTATTTACAATTTCAGTACGATTCTCGTTTAACTTGAACCCGACCAGCAAAATCTATTCCAACACTGAAAAATGGCCGTTTGGGGGTAATTCTCTGTGGAGGTAATGACCCATAATTGCTGAGATGCTATAGCCCGAAATCTATGACAGACTGCATAATTTTTTATGTTTTGCTCAATTTCACTCAGCCCATTCAACAAGCAGAATTTTCGCGTAAATGGCATTTAAGAAGGTGCATGTCCGAGTCTAATGTATTCTCGAATAATTAAACTGTCGACAATGTGACATATTTGTGGAAGTAAACTGGGGTGGTTTTTATCACACTTCATATGAGGAGCTTATTCTAATGAGCCACCAACACGCAGTATTCCTTTATCGTCTAAGAATGGTGTGAGCGAAGAAAGATGCGATTTATCAATTAGTGAACTCGTTTGTAACATATTGATTTCTTTATCGAAATAATGTGCCTGAATTATTTTCACAATGACCATTGTTTCATGGTTCAGTTCTTCCGCAGGCAAAGGTCCTGAGCGTTTGAGGTATTTTTTCAGTTTTATTTAAAACACCAAATCCAACATAAAACCCGATTGAGGGTTGAAAATGTATTAAAACTATTCATCAGCGGTGATACGGAAACTCCGTCTCTTATAGTGGTCAAATTAACCTTTTCAGGTAAAGATTCTATGACGAAAATTCCAATGGGTGCTTGAAATTCATAGAATTGTAAAAAAATTTGGACCTGAAAATCATATATTCAAATAGCTGAAATTATCAGGTTTAACACCACTCGAAAGTGCGTCTGCTGGGTTTTCCAAAGTACACTGACAATTCAAAATTAATTCCTAAATTTCAGCAATTTTTTACGAAACTAGTCCAATTCGTAGCAAATTTCCGAAACCATTCTGAAACAATCTGTGAATCTATTCATAGAATAATGTTGTCAAGTTTCAGATTCACTACCTGTTTAATTTTTCGATATAATAATAATGTTCCGCATAGTTTCAGTCAAGGCAAACTCACCGTTAAGGGGAGCCACCCACGAGTTTGAAGTAACTAACTTACTAAACTAAATTTGCGACTCATCGTACATTATTCTTAGATATAATAGCTCCATAGCCCTTCATCGATGCTTCCGAGAAGCCATGTAGTTCGCACCTGATAATTTTCGGCGAGTCGATCAACTTCCTGCAAAGTTGGATGGCTCCTATTTGTGAAAGATTCTTCGAAAAACCTATCCATTCTTGTTCTAAATCAGAGGACAATTTATCGTCCCAATCTATTTTTGATACCCATATTTCATACATTATGATTTCAGCTGTGTCTGTAATAGGGCCAATAAAGCCTATTGGATCAAATAGTTGAGCTATTTGCAATGAGACACTCCGCTTTGTATAGACTTTTGTAGATAGGTCTATATTTGGCGTGGAAATAATAAACTTGTACAATTTCGAACACCAAGATATTCCTGAAACCTTGGAAGTTTCAGAAATTGGTCATGATTCTGAATTCACGTTTCCACCTGTCAATTAATTCGAAAATATCATAATATTTGAGCACCAATTATGTAATGTAAACTCTGTTGAATTTATTAACTCTGTGAGCTCCCTATGTAAGCGAAGTAAATTTTCACCAGAATCAGCTCCGACCAATTTGTCATCAACATAGCATTGGTTAAGCAGCATATTTGAAGCATGAGAATATCTGTTTTTCGTCTGAAGCTAACTTATTTAAGCATCTCGTCGCTACATATGGAGCAAACCTCCTAAAAGACGATTGATAAGAGGTTCCTAACCTCCTAGCGCTTTGATTATTTATGAATGGTAGATCTACTTGAAATTTACCCGTATTCAGCTTTCGCGTTGTTCAACGAAATATCCAAAACTGTGAAATAATTTCTTGAATATCTGTAATTAATACATGCGATGATATCATAGAACTAGATATCGTGTCCAATATTGGCGCAGGATCTCCTACAACCCATACGAAAGTTGTATTTGGAAGCGTTAGACGATTCTTTCCAAAGTAATAATTCCAGGACGAATAATTTCAAAATACAAATCTGCACCAATTAGCATGTCAATTTTTGATGGAACGTTAAACCTTGAATCCGCTAAGATGATATGAGTTAGAATGTCGATTGAGCTTATGTTAACTGCCGACTGTGGAAGATCAAAAGTTATATTTTCTAAGATCGAGCAAGTGGTCGTGAATTTGAAATGTTGGTCACTAACCGATCTTTTGCCTATTTTACAGGTTTGACAGATTATAGTTTTATTCCCACCTAATTACACCACTGAGTTTAGATATGTTCTCTTTTAATACATTGATTACCCTAATTTTTAGAAAACTTCATGGGTTATGAAAGATCTTTGGGAAAGCATGTCCAGTAGAGCTTTAATTTTTACTTCAGAACCATTGTTTGCTCGATTAATAACTTGACGAAATGATAAAAGGATTTGTGATTTATTTTCTCCTGAAAACATACAGGCGGGAACGGAGAAAGTAGATGCTGACTGATCAATGTTTGACGGAGCTGTAGTATTTTCATTGTTTTGTAGATTGGGTGATCGAATATCAGAATTTTCATTCAACAAACAATTTTTCGATGAATGTTTCGAGAGACAATTGAGGCGATATTTGTTTTTATCAATAAAACGTTTTCTGTCTCCGATTGATAGCTTAAGAAAACTGCTGCATTTATAAATTTCATGGTATATACGTTTACAAAACAGACAGTCATTATTACGAGGTGAACTTTTCGTTGTTGTATAAGGAAATCTACTGTTAGTTTGAGGCTGACACCCTTTTTATCGTAGTCATGAGAAATTCTTTCTAGAGCTACACATCTATTTTCTACATAATTCAGAAATTCTAAAACTAGAGAATTCATCTGAATTCCCTTCAAGTTATTCGAACCGAATTGTGTATAAACTATTTGTTCAGGACCAATAGATGTAGAAAAAATTTGAGGAGGATATTGGGAAATATTGAAAGTAGATTCAGTTCTATGTTAAATACAATCTTCAAATATTTCTGGAAGAAACTATTTACCCTGATGATTCCTGTCTTTGCGAGACCTCTCTTCTTTTTGAGTACCTCGATTAACTCTGCTCTGACATTCTGTCTTCGGTTAAGGTTCTTTTGGTGGTGTGGCACTATTTTCACCAGTTATTCTAGAAAACTGAACGTTACACTAGAGAACTCCTGATTAGATTGAAGTAACTAACTTCATCGATGAGAAAATCAGTAGCAATTATTCGTATACCCGGCTCGAAGGACCAATATAATGAGTGAATCAACACAAAAGTAGGGTTTTTATGATGAAAGGACCATTATAGTTTTTTAATTGTTTATTAACAGTACTATACAACTTTAATTCATTCAAAATTGCTTGTACCCACTGCTTGGTATATGTTAGGATACCACCCTTGATTTATATATTTTTGTACAATAGAATATATCACCCTTATTCATCATCCCAGGAATTACGTAAAGATTTTTGTTTGTTCCTAATACGAAATTTCATAAGACAAATATGATAAAATAATACATTACTTCTAACCTCTTTGCACTATTTTAACGCTTGAATAAAAATTAATCACTTTATTTTCGTGGCATTAGACTCAATTTTTGACCTCTCTAGATAGTTTTATCATATTTCTTTGGAAACTAAATTACGCAATTAACTACGCGTCTATTTTCTAGAACAAACAAGACACGTGATTCCTTGCTTATAAAAGCATATCCTCCAGCCCAGAGGATTCATTATTAATTCATTTTTAAATCATTATTAAATCATCATTCAACTATCATTCCACATTTCATCTACGAAGTCTAATTCTAAATCTTATTCTAATTCCTAAATCTACTAAATCTTTGTACCTACTTAAACTAAATCTCGAAATCATTTAAAAGTCAAATAAATACAAGTTAAAATATTCGACAAGTGTTCTTTCTATTCATCATCACTTCAACACAACAGACGACGAAGAGAAACCCAACAATAAATTGGTGTCAGAAGTGGGATTTAGATGATCTAGTCGAAGATTTTGTCGTGAAAGGTTTAATCGTGTTTTAAGGTTTGGAATATTTTTATTTTCACTAATTGAAAAAACTGTCGAAGATTTTTCTTCAAAATAGTGGTGACAGCTTTGTGGTTTTGAACTGAAACGATTGATCTAGTTAAGTAAACACCTTCTTTTACGAAGATTTCGGGACAAATCCGCTCATTGAGTTCTTTCGTTACGTCGATTTCGATAACAGTTTCAGATCTGGGTTGGATAATGTAACTAGATGATTCGAACTTGTTGTTTAAAGAAATTGGATAAGGTATAGAACATAATTTTAATTGACTATTATTCAAATCTATTACTGCTCTCTGTTTCCGGATTTCGCGAAAGCGCATCTACATTGGAATTAATTCTTCCTGCTTTGTATTTTATTTCGTATTCAAGTTCTTCGATTCGTAGACGCCATCGTAAAAGCCGACTGCTAGGATTTTTGCAATTATAAAGATAGACTAATGGGCGGTGATCTGTAAATATAGTGAATTTTTTGGCATAGAGGTAAGGTCTGAAATGTTCCACTGACCATACTATTGCTAAAAGTTCTTTCTCGATCGTAGAATAATTTGTTTCTGCCTTATTTAGAGTGCGTGATGCATAAGCTATTGGAAGATCTTTTCCTTGGTGTTCCTGACTAAGAATTGCACCAATTGCATAATTAGAAGCGTCTGTCGTTAAAATGAATTCTCTTGAGAAATCAGGGTATTGTAATATAGGTTTATTAATTAACACATTTCTGAAATGATCGAAGGAGATTTTTTCGAAAGATTCCCAAACTCCTTTATTTTCTCGAAAGATTTAGACCCTCTAAATCCATATTTCGAAAATTTGAACACTCATTATGATTTCAATAAACTTTCAACAGAAGACACGAACCAATTCGACATTCTCGAATTAAAGTCTGATAAATATCAATCATTTTTGCTCCTTTCTAAGTTAAACCATTTCGATAAATTAACATTTAACGACTTATTTTACAGTTTACAAAAACTAAGATCGAAATTAACTGAAAAATCCTATAGAAGAACACCCCAACTTGAAACAGGTCATGTTCAATGAACTCATTGATTTCTCATTCTCCAAAACTAATATAACGATCACTTTAGTCAACAAACCACGAATCAAACCAACTTCGAAGGAACAAATCAAAGGAATACTCAAAGAAAATCATGAATCAACCATTTCAGGTCATTCAGGTTTCTCCCATACATATAAGCGTATAAAGGAAAATTACAAATGGTCCAATATGAAACGAGATATAAAAAACTTCATTAAAGCTTGCATTTTTTGCCAAATAAACAAACGTAACAATAAACCGGGTAAAGCACCTATGGAAATTACTACAACTAGCGAAAGACCATTTCAACGCATTGCCGTAGATATTGTTGGTCCCCTACCTTTAACCGAATTAGGTAACAAATTTATATTAAATATGCAAGACGATCTCACAAAATATTCTTATGCATGTTGCATCCCTAATCACGAAGCGAAGACAATTGCTGATGAATTTTTAAAATTCATAACTTTATTTGGAATTCCGGAAACAATTCTCAGCGATAACGGTACTGATTTTACATCAAACGTCATCAAAGAATTAAACAAATTATTTAAAATGAAACATATTTTTGCAAGTCCTTATCATCCCCAAACAAACGGTAGTCTTGAAAGAAGTCACCATACATTGAAAGAATATTTAAAACACTATATCAATGAATCGCAAACAAACTGGGACGAATATATTCCATTAGCTATGTTTTGTTACAATTCTCATTATCATAAAACAACGAATTATATGCCTTTCGAACTTCTTTTTGGTAGAAAACTGGAATTACCTACCTCACTAACTAGCAAACCCGATTTCAAATATACTCACGATGATTATTACTCAAATCTGAAACTAAAAATGAACCGTAGTTTTAAAATAGCTGGAGATAACATCATAAACTCCAAATTAAAATCTAAACAATATTATGATAATAAAATCAATGATCATAACTACCAAGTAGACGACTACGTCTATCTTCAAGATCGCTCTCCCAAAAATGGAGCAAGCAAAAAACTCAACCCAATTCACAAAGGCCCTTACAAAATCATTAAAGTAAATTCCAATAAAACATACGTACTCCAAATCAAAAACAATAAAACCCAAGTTTATCATCACAATTTATTGAAACCATTTGTTTCAGGCGAACAAGATGAAATTTTTAACAAAATTCTAAAAACTTTACTCCTTATCTTGGCCTCAATTCCACTTATACTACCTCTGAAAGACGAATCATCACCCGAAGAACTCCCATATTCCTTTAAAGAAATTCAGAATTCAGCCGGACTTTTTTATAATTCTCAGGGAATGGCAAAATTTTCAAACTCCTACTTTACTCTCTTAAGCTTCACTAATATAAGTGTTCATGAACAAACACTCGATCTTTTGAAACGCATGTGTATAAAATCTGCAAACATTTGCTCTCTTCCTACTCCAGAAGGCGCAAAGATGAATAAATCATCCTTGGCATCAATTTTCAATTGTAAAAGATCATTTGAAAGATTATCTATCCGTTTTACACAGATTCGAGAAAAATTTGAATCCATAAGTCATCTTACCGGTCACAACTTCAATAAACATATAAGAACCAAACGTGGTCTTATCAATGGTGTCTCTTATGCAATTGAATGGCTATTTGGCACACCCGATGCTGACGATGCACAATATTATACTGATGCTATTCAAACGATTCATAATGAAAACATCAATACTCAAAAACTTATGGAACAACAAATTCATATTTTAACCGACGCAATTTCTAGTAACAATAAATCCTATATTTCTTTAAGTGCGAACGAAAAGAAACTCCATGAGAATTTCATCACGTTTAACAGATTTTCTAAAATCGCCACAAGTAGAATCAATTCTCTCACTTACTATCAGACTGTATCAATGCATTTCACTATGATCAGCTTCCTAATGGATAATTTAAATGAAAATTTCGATGTTATAATCTCCGCTATATTATTTTCCAAACAAAATATTTTGCATCCTTCAGTAATCACACCTAAACAATTACGCCAAGAATTATTGAAGATTAAAATCAGTGGCAGTTCCGAATTCCCAGTGAATATAGATTACTATAACGAAATTTATAAGTATTTCTCAATCAGTACACTTTCTGTACTATACTTCGAAAAAGTTTTAATCTACGCGATCAAAATTCCTTTAGTTAATAAAGAACTTTATCAGGTGTATAAATTGATTCTTTTACCAATTCCTATCTCAAATCGATCAGTGTACTCCTTCATAGATCCTACTTTTCCCTACCTCTTCTTGTGCACAAGTCGCATATATTATGCCCAAACAAAAGATTTATCGACATGCCAGAAACTCCCTGGAGCGACAGAATACATCTGCAGGCGACCAACTACTCACCTGATCAAAGAACGACCAATTTGTGAAACAGAACTCAAGTTCAAACAATTAGTCACTATCCTAAGTAGTTGCAACACCAAAACGATCAGATCGGACATGAAAATTTGGCACCAAGTTGGACCAAATCAATGGCTCTACGTCTTGACCAACCCCATAATCGCATCAGTCAATTGCGAAGATGAAAATACCATAGCCCATATGCGAGACTTCAATATACACGGTGTCGGTTTATTCACCATGAAACCCAAGTGCAAGTGTTATACCTTATCAACTCTTCTTGTAGCATCTTCTAATCAAACCTCCAATTTCACGAACTATATACCCCCTGTGAACATTAATGGTGATGATTGTTGCCTAAAGGAACAATCGTATCTAACTTCAGAAGAAATGGAAGCCGTCAAGTTACATGATCTAAATTTGGATGATCTGCGATACGCGCAACACAAACTGCATAAATTTGACCAAATCTTAGAAAAGAACTTGAACGAACCTTTTATCGTTCAACATTCAACATCATTCAATTTCCTTATTGGATGCCTAGTTGTCCTTACTGTAATCTTATTATTTTTCTTCTGCTGCTGTAACGGCAGTTGCCGTCGATGCAAGAGACTGTTGTCACACCTAATGAGTTGCTTCTGTAATGATAAGAAACATTCTTATCAAATATGTATAAATAGCCATAATACCATCAGTCGAAATTCGCTTGGTAAAACCGATAATGTCCAGCTACCTACCTTTGGAATGACCCGTCTTCGAGCCAGAGAATCCAAAGAACGCTCACCTTCGATGCAAACTCTACCACTTTCCTCTACCTCCATGGACGACGTCGACCCTCAAACGATCAAGAAACCAATGCCAGGTGCACCAAAATCACTTTTACATTGTTGAATTTATCAATTTTTGTTTAACTCTTTTTCTTACCTCATGCTTATATGTAAGAGTAACTTCTTTTATTTCCTATTCTTATATAAACAGTACTCCTAAGCAAACTATATCTTACTCATTTCAATATTTTCTTTATTTTTTCTTTATATAATCTATCATATCTGTAATTATTTTTTTTGAATTTTTGAAATAATTTAGCCTGTATGTAATCTATGTTATTTAGTTCATTATTATCTCTTATTTGTTTTCACTATTAATGCTTAGTTCAAAAGAAAATTTTGAATTTTATGTTTTAACGAAAATATTTAGAAATTCATTAAAACACTTAAAATGGGAGGTGTGTTAGGATACCACCCTTGATTTATATACTAATTGTACAATAGAATATATCACCCTTATTCATCATCCCAGGAATTACGTAAAGATTTTTGTTTGTTCCTAATACGAAATGACAAATATGATAAAATAATACATTACTTCTAACCTCTTTGCACTATTTTAACGCTTGAATAAAAATTAATCACTTTATTTTCGTGGCTGCGACACATGAGACTCAACTTTTGACCTCTCTAGATAGTTTTATCATATTTCTTTGGAAACTAAATTACGCAATCAACCACGCGTCTATTTTTCTAGAACAAACAAGACACGTGATTCCTTGCTTATAAAAACATATCCTCCAGCCCAGAGGAGGCATTCATTATTGATTCATTATAAAATCATCATTCAACTATCATTCCACATTTCATCTACGAAGTCTAATTCTAAATCTTATTCGAATTCCTAAATCTACTAAATCTTTGTACCTACTTAAACTAAATCTCGAAATCATTTAAAAGTCAAATAAATACAAGTTAAAATATTCGACAAGTGTTCTTTCTATTCATCATCACTACAACACAACAGACGACGAAGAGAAACCAAACATATAACACAATACTTAGATTATAATTATTGATCTGTATGATCACAAGTACAAAGAATTCTCTTGTTTGTTTGTTATACCTTTAACGTTCTCTATTTCCGCCTTTCGGCCAATGACACGCCGGGGAATTCTGTCACCTCACTAACCCGGGAATTTTGCCGAACCCCCCTCGTGTCGAGGGAAGGAATCTTTAATGTCCAACACATCTCAGTTAGACAGGACCGACGACTTCACATCTCCTCCGAAAGATGGATACTCAAGCGATTCCCAGAATCCGAAAAATCGCACCGACTTTGTTGGGATTGAACCCAGGTAACTCTGCGCAGGAGACGAGCATCATATCCCATACGCCACCGAGCCGGCAAGAATTCTCTTGATAGTTCAGGAGACAAACTGTTACTGATGTTTTGAAAAACTGAAATAAGTTGCTTCTGCTGGTGAGTTGAAATTACTTTTGTGCCTTGTGTTGACCTCGTTGTAAAAGATAAGTAACCAAACAAGTCATGACGTAGATGTAAGATCCCTTAATTTAATACATCCTAAAAAGTATCAGAACTTGTGACAAATTCATCAATAAAAGGAATAATTGAATTTTTACGAATTTGTATATTGAGACGACGAAGAACCGGGATCTATTTTATTTGTTCATTTGCTGAAATTATCCATATATTTCTTGATTTTTATCTAATTGAATTTCATTAATAATTGTGAATACTGTATTGTGTAGATCTGCCTGCATACCATTGTATATAGTTTATCTGAATTCAAAATGACAGTGAAAAGACGGTCATTTGCCAGAACGATTCAATAATTTCATTTTAAATTCTCAATGAAATTAAATATTACGTATTTTTAGAGCAGTTTGAAATCACCCAAAAGCGTAAAAATCGAGACGAAGGAATTCATCTGAACTCAGATAAGAAATCCAGAGAAAACAATATTTGACTTTATCACCGATAGCTATCAAATACACTTTCGTATTCAAGATCGCAGACACAATCTGGTATTTTCTCGAACAGCAATTCCCACGTCGCGATGAAGGAAGGCGTTTCTAAATGACTATGTAACAGGTTCTTGAGTATCAAGGGCAGAGGGAAGTACAGGTGTAAGGGTTTCTGAGCCACGCATATATAAGGGCTGCGATCGCGAGGTTAGGGGATTATTATTGGGTTATATTTTTTCCTCAGATATGCAGTTATTCCGTTATTTATTTTCAAAGATCAGTGAATTTACTCATACGCGTGAGTCAGAATTACAAGTGAAGTTATTTAATCATATGTACCAGCGAGCCGAAATACTGAGAAACCAGGTTACTTTTCAGGGAAGGCTCTTGAACGAAGATCTGGAACAAACGGAAGATTCTCGAACCCCCATGCTTGATTATAAAAAAAGAGAGCGCGAAGCGCAGGGAATTCAGTTTTTGAATAAAGAGCGCGAATAAGTGGAAAAAGTATTGGAAATGAATTAAGCAATATCAATTGTGTTATATCATTTAGTTATAATTGTTTCTGTTTTCAGTGTAAATGAATGAGTAAGAGTGTTTGTAACGTTGACGTGTTTGATTTGAACCCAGAAATAATTTCAAGAACTAAGAAACGTTACACTTAGTGTCAGAAGTATGATTTTGGTGTATAGAAAAAAAAAATTAGTAAGTTTATGATTGTTACCCGATGGCAACAGAGAACTATGGAGACGGAAGTGTTGAGATTCCTTCAGCAAGCCCTGATGGACCTCAATAAGAAAATGGACGAAAATTCAAGTAAGTTGAATGAAACGGTGGACGGAAACTCGAACAGACTTGAGGAGAAATAATGATGGAAAAAATTCAAATAAATTAGATGAAAATTTGAACAACCTGAAAAAATATTTGAATGAGGTAAATGAAAAAACGGATGAAAATTTGAAGAAGAAAATATGGAGGAAAATTTTAATTCTGTGGAAGAACTTTTGGAAGTAAATCTAAACAAGGTTAGGGGCGAAATGGAAGGAAATTTGAATTTTTGAATTTGGTTGAAGAAAATCTAAAGGAAATGAGAAATAGAATACAGAAAGAAATAGAGGAAAAGATCCATGGAAAATTGAGTGGTTTGTTCGAACATCTAGATGAAAACGAAGCAAAACTAAAAAGTTTGTAGTAATCATATAGAGTTAAGATGAATGATAATCTAACCTCCTACTTTCGAAGGGAAAATTCCTTGATCGACGGACCAGAAACAATTCGAGGCGGCAGCCACAGCCAATAGATGGAATGAGCACTGAACATTTTTGCAGACAACAACAGCAAGCCAGCAGGTATGCTACGACACGTTAACATCCAAGTTACAAATGAGGTGCGGGGAAACTCATTTACAACAAGTATATCAAGCTCAAATTAAGCATCGTAGCCAGAAATCTACAGAGAGCTTGCAATAATTTGAGGCTGATATAGCGCGATTAGTAGGATTAGCCTACCTTACTACTCCTGATACCTTTTTGGAAAAATTACCTGTTCAGACGTTCGTAGATGGAATCAGAGATGGTGAAACTCAGCAGTTGAGATTGGCTAGGCCAAAAATAATTGATGATGCTCTGGCCCAGGCACTTGAGTTTGAAGCTGCAAAACAGGCATCGAATAGAGGAGGTAGCCGTGCTATAGGAAACATCTCTGAGGAGGAAGAAACTATAGAACAGGTGATTCTTTGGCTCCTGAATCAAAGGAAGAAGAAAGAAATAAGATGCTGGAACTGTGAAGAGACTGGCCATATAAAAAGGCAATGCAAAAAGCCACGTAAGGAACAGAGGCAGGAAAACTGAGTGGAGTTGAGAGCAAAGAGCATAAATCAATCCACTCCCCGCATGCCCCAGAAATAGTTATCCGTGGAGCAGCTCCTAGTGATACATCCAACCTATTTGCTTTTGATTGTGTTAATGATAAACCTGTTCACCTACTCGTAGATACTGGTGCAACAAAAACAATTATAAGATCAGATATTTTGTTGTTTGAGAAATCAACTAAGAGAAAGGTGTGAAAGGTGAAACTGCGAACATCAACTGGACGAGAAATACCTACGCATAGAATTATGAGAGTGAATTCAGAAATTGGTAGTCGGGTCTTCAGACATAACGTTACTGCTGCTGATATCACAGAAGAAGTTATCCTTAGAATGGATGTTATCAAGAGCTAAGGTTGCAATCTTGATCTGAAGAAGGATGTTCTAACGATAGATAACGAAGAGATTCCGTTTAGTGATGCAGTGAATGATGTGCTGAAGGTACATTTCTGCGAGGATGTTACGCTATCAAGTCTGTCCGAAACTGTGGTAGTGGCAAGGCACGATGGAGAAGTGGAAGAAGTTTCTACTCACATGATGGAACCATGCGTAGATAGTCACCCTCGGAAAAGGGCTAGCAGTTGGAAAAATACAGGTAAAAATGAAAAAAGGTACTGGTAAGAATCTTAAACGTGAATTCGTTCCCAGATACGCTGAAACGAGATACTGTGATTGCAGAAAGTAGACCTGTTTGTGCAGTTATCGGAACCGTAACAGCTCCAGCTAGTTCAAGTAGAAATAAATATCCATAGCAATCATAAGACCTTCTTACTTCCCCCTGCCATGACCTTAACAATCAGCAGAGCATGACGTATTTGCTACAGATTATGACAAGACCGAAAAAACTGATATCGTAAGTTATAATATCAATACCAAAGATTCGCAGTCTATTCGATAACATCCCAGAAGACTACATTTGGCCAAAAGAGAAGAAGCCGAGAAGATGATCACGAACATGGAAAGGCAGAGTATAATTGAGCCTTCAAATAGTCCTCGGGCTTCTTCTGTGGTATTGGATGATGATAAGATCGTAGCAGTCCAAGAGTGGCCTGTCCCACAAGATAAACATCAGGTCAGAAGTTTTGTGGGCTCATGTACCTATTATAGACGGTTCGTTCCAGGGTTTGCCGACATCGCAAAGCCTATGACCAAACTGACAGAGGATGGAACGCAATTCTTACGGACAGGGGAATGTGAAATTGCTTTTCTGCAGCTCAAGAACACTATGGTCACTACCCCAATTATGACATATCCTAGATCAGAATGAAAATAAATTCGTACTAGACACGGATGCAAGTAAAATGCTATTGGCGATGTTCTTTCCCTAATATGAAATGGCCAGGAAAGAGTAAAAGCATATTTCAGTGAAGTGCTATCTGAACCAGAGCGAAACTTTTATGTGACTCGCAGAGAGCTGTTGTAGTGATCAAATCTATTGAGCATTTTTTCAAGTACTTGTATGGACGTAAGTTCCTACTCAGAACAGATCATGCTACTCTGAAATTGTTATCACAATTCAAGAATCCTAAGGGTCAAATGGCTAGATGGATCGAGCGGCTGCAAGAATATGACTTTGATACTGAGCATCGAGCAGGAATTATCCACAAGAACGCAGATGCTCTATCTCGAAGGCCCTGTCCAGTAAAATGCAGTCACTTCTCTCGGTTAGACGAAAAGATAATCCTAATGAGGACAACTGTCGTTGATGAGAATTGATTGCCAGCAGAACTAAGACAGGAACAAGAAACAGACCCTGAATTGAGTGTAGCTCTGCAATAGAAAAGAGATAATGAACGACCGAAATGGAAAGTTGTCTCCAGGATGAGTAAAAACATCAAAGCTTATTGGGTGCAATGGAAGTTGGTCTGTTGAAGCGACGCTTGTGAAACGAATCTGAAGATGATGAGCTGCTTCAGTTAGTTGTGCCAAGAAGCAGAGTGAAGGTAGTTTTGGAGAAGTTACATAATGAAGCTTCAGGGGGTCATTTTGGCCTCAAGAAGGCTTTCGAGAAGGTCCAAGCAAGATTTTATTGGGTCAATTCGAAGGCAGATGCCCGAGAGTATAGCAGGAAGTGTACAACTTGCGCTTCGGAAAAAGGACCTCTTGGAAAATGCAAAGCCACAATGAAACAGTACAATGTTGAAAGTCCAATGGAACGTGTTGCTGTAGATCTAGCAGGACCCTTTCCAGAAACTGGTGGCGGAAACAAATACGTACTAGTTGCCATGGATTATTCTACCAAGTGGATTGAAGCTTTTGCTATACCAAATCAGGAAGCTGCAACTGTGACTAATATCTTGGTGAAGGAGTTCTTTTGCCGTTTTGGACTTCCTTCAGAATCACATTGCGATAAAGGGAGAAATTTTGAATCGAAGCTGTTTCAAGAAACGTGTGAAGGACTAGGCATCAGAAAGACCAGAACAACAGCGCTTCATCCTTAATCAGACGGCATGGTTGAAAGAATGAATATAACGATAGGAAGATACCTGCCTGAAGTGGTGTCGGATCATCATCGAGATTGGGACCAATACCAGCACTTTTTTGTAATGGCCTTCATATCTTCAGTGCAATAGTCAACAGGAGAAACGCCCACTCGGGTTATGTTAGGTCATGAAATGAGGTTGCCATGTGATCTGGAATTCGGGTGTAAACCTGAAGAAGATTTTGCAGGAGAAGATTTTGTCACTAATCTGGAGCGAAAAATGGATTATATCCATGATAAGGTCAGACAGCTCATGCAGATTGTCAGTTACAGAATGAAAAACCGCTATGACCTCAAAGCTTTTGAAGGCGAATTTTCAAGAGAAAATCTCGTATGCCTTTATAACCCACAGAGAAAACGGCTTGTCTCCAAAGCTATAGCGACATTGGGAAGCTCCTTATGAAGTCATAAAAAGGACCAACGACATCGTGTATCGTATAAAAAACTTCCCGAGACCGAAGCCTAGAGTAGTCCATTTCAATCGATGGGCTCTTTTTGCAGGAGAATAATAACGAGGAGACACGTTTTATAACAGGAAAGTTACGATCGTTTCATGGCTAACTATAGCGGCCTCGGCAAGCTTAATTTGGAGTCACCACAGAAATACAACGAGGTCTTCTCCAAGTAGGCAAGGAATACGCCATTGCATATTGTATCACTCAAGATCTTCGAAAGGATAAGGGTATCAAGAGTTTTCAAAGCTAAATATGGAAGACTAAGGCAGCAACTGTCTACAGTAGACAATCTTTGAAACTAGATGTTGAAGGAAGAATGGTCTAGTACTTGGTGCCTAAGGAATATTCACACCAGAAACTCTGCTATGAAGATTTAGGGGCAGCCTTACTACACTTGAGAGAGCACTTAGTCAAGGAGGGTGTGAAGAAACTCAACATACCGAAACTTGGTTGAGAGTTGGACCAGTTAGATTGGAGAACAGTATGGAGCTTGATCGAAGTTATCTTACAAGATAACAAAATGGTAATTCCCGTGTACTGTTCAAATCATACACCTTCGAGACAAGGAGAGAAGACAGTCGAATGTTAATTCCATCAATAAGGGAGATGTAAAGCTGGAAGTAAATGCCGATTCCGTCATAGTGACCAGAGACTCAGTCTGTTCTAGGACAGAACAGTTTCAAGAGGAGGGTAGTGTAACGATATCCATTCTGAAGCTGACCCTGACACCGCCAACGGAATGCCGAATTGCCACGCACTTTCGAAGGAATTCGGGAAAGATCTAAAAACTACCAGGGCGCCGAAATACTGAAAAACCAGGTTACTATTCACAGAAGGCTCTTGAACGAAGAACCGGAACAGAGCGAAAGATTCTTGAACCCCGTGCTCTTATATAAAAAGAGAGCGCGAAGCGCAGGGAATTCAGTTTTTTCATAAAGAGATCGAATAACTGGACAAAGTGTTGGAAGTAAATTAAGCAGAATCAATTGTGTTATATAAATTAGTTATAATTGTTCAGTTTACGTGTGAACAAATAAGTTAGAGTTTTTATTATGTTTGATTTGAACCCACAAATAATTTCCAGTACTAAGAAACGTTACATTATGACGAAGGTCCAAGATTTAAACTACACAGTAGCATCCATTTGTTATTCATAAAATGGGCAGTATTTCCATAGTACCTTGCATACTGAAAGACGACCACCTATTATTTGGGGAAGACAATCCGTCACTTTCATAGTTTTTTAATACAATTATTACTCTTTGGTATTGGGTCCCTATCTGTTGAGGCTATATTAGTATCATAATGCGATTAGTTTTGTTTTGACCATTTCTTTCGGTACTGAAATAGAGTAAGAAAGGGAAAACATTCATTTTTGGATCCGGGTTTCGGGAAAGTTCCTGCACTCTTCCGAATATCGGTTCTCCAGGAATCAATGATCAATCTCGATTCTCGGAAATTCATTAATTCTCCCGAAGGGTTCTGCTGAATATCGATAAATATAGTGAACCTTAATCGATAGATCAATATACCTATATTTTTGACTGCTAGGTGACGACACTACATACATTTCTTTCAGTTTTCTATATATTTTTATAAGGAATATGGTGTTTTCAATAAACGATATTAAAACCTCTGAAAGAATCATTTTATTTGAATCTAGTCTATATTATATAGAAATCTATCGTAGGTTATAGGCAATAGCAAAATTTTATTGAGTATTGTCGGATATGTAAGTTCTATACATTCCAAAAATGACCGAGTGTAGATTTGTTCCCTTTTTTCTTCAAATTAACCATATTCCCTCATGAAGATTTTCGTATCTACTTGTTGCGTTGCAAAACGAATTGACTGGATCTAACGTATTAAGTTCTGAAATCTCAGGGTGTCGCAGCCAATTAAAAAATTCTGTATACTAGGGATACTACCTACTTCTATTGCACCTATTCCGGTACGACAACAAGCGATTGACAAGTGAACTCAACTCAGATATCAGCTTGAGCTGATGGAACTCTAATCAAGAGCTACATTGGCACCATCAAGTAGTTCGTCGATAATGATCCCGAATTATATCGAATCTGAGGCATAAATGTGATCAGTCAAAATTTCTTTGCACGATTTTGATGAATGCTCGAAAATAAGGAGGGCAGCGTAGAGCATTTTCGGGATCGAGGATGAACTTTGGTGAATGCTTAGTTTGTGTTTGGTGTAGAATAAAAATGAAAAGCCGTGCCGTGGAATTACTAATTCTGCAGAATTGTTCATAAATTCAGTGCAATATACGGTAATTGAACCAATAATTGTCTTCTTCAGTTATGCTGATGATAACAATTTCATTTCAGTCGATGCCAATTCCTGTCTACATCGCCTAGATCTTGTGACTGATGTGTTGAGTTTGCAAGTTTCAAATAATGCAACGGCGAGCTCATTCTTCAATGATGAATTGCATTGAACATCTTAAGTCAACCCTTCTACAGATATGGTCAGAAACGCCCAAAATTTCCTATCTATAATAAATCATGGAGTGTTGAGTCCTTCACACTCTCATAGAGGTCTTACCAGATATAGGGTTTTCGAAGAGGTAAGGCAGTTGAAGAATATTTTTCTCTTCTTAAAATTCTACACTTCCTCATTTTCTTTCATTTTGCACCTCACTTTCTTTCTCATTAGTTTTGTTCACTCTCATCGTTCCAATAAATCGCAAAATTTCTGGAAATATTTCATTAATCCATACAATAGATATTACGTGCGCAATTTCGAAAAATGATGTTGACTCCTATTAGTGGGCGAGGATTGTAGATGGCCTCTAACCTAAAACAAAATGAACAAGAATAAAATGGAATAGTATCTTTTCACGATAATGGAGGACAATATGACGTGCAATGAGTCTTAACTGTAAATTCAAAGTGTGTAAGATTCTACTTACAATATCTTAGGACCGATGCAAACCTGCAGAGCAAGAATACAGGGAACCAAAGTCCTTCGAAAAAACTGCATAGTAAACCTGATATCAAGCACGAGAAAACACTGCCTTCATATCAGAAAGACTATAGGCACAACGTCAAAGAGAGCGATGGAAGCTATTTTAGGTTTCGCTCCCATTTACGTTGAAGTCACACAAGTTAATAAGTCTTCACGAAGTAGCTTTATAACCTCACTTGAAATGTAATAGAAGATGAGCCAACTCATGCAGCAATTCTTCTGCTACAAGCAGAATCAGACTCCACTCGTCTTCCTCACTCGCTACAAACTACAAAACAAAAAAACCAACTTGAATTGGCATCTACACTGATGGTTCTAATACAATAACTGCTCAAGAATTGCAATATTCTCAAGATCGTTGAACATATTTGATTGGTTATCAGTAAAGATGTTGGCACATTGCAAATTATTCGTCGAAGACTTAAAGTCCTTCTCCATTCACTTTACATTCAAGGGGGCAGTTTGTTGGTATGTAATCTAATTTTATTAAGTTCGCGCTTCCGTTATGTCCCTGAGATCAGTCATTTATTACATAGTATCGTTTTCGTCTTATACATGTTTCCAATACTCGAATAATCCTTTATCTTCTACATTACCTTTCTATGTCTCGTCTTTACGATTTTCGAAAAGCTGTAACTTGCCTCACAATTGTTTTCCAAGGAAAAGCAATTAAATATCCAGTCGTTGTCACTCTTTTTAACCTCCTGATTTGAACACATGAGCAACGCCCTGATGTAGGTATGAAGCACTATGAAAATATTACCGTTGGTAGCAATTGGGTACCCACGGCATTCCCGCCAAGAAGAACCATTACGTATTTCTTTTTGTCGTTTTGATTGAAATTGATGATACATTTATTACCTTTTTATGTTATCTTTTTAGCATTTGGGCACACATGAAAATGCTGATTTTTCCTTATTGAATACTCGCTCTGTTAGGAATTTTTCTATTTTCAAATATTCCTTCGGATTTCTGATAATCTTCAGTTGCTGATCTGGATATTCAGAATCTCGACCCACATATATTCCGTTGTGTTCTCATTGACATTTCAGGGTGTCTCTTTTGGTTGGTAGTTGTCAATCAGTGCTTTCGAGATCTCTCATCCATAAATGTATTAGGCTTTTACGCTTTTTTGAGCGATAGTTGTACATTGCTCAATACATTATTCGTCGTTTCAGGAAATCTAGCTGTGGTGATATAAAGCATCCATGGTACACGTGATTTCTCTTCTTCTTCGGAAAGAACAGTCGTGGGTCCAATTTGTCGTTCAACAGAATATTTTCCTTTATGCCTCTATAGTGAGGTGGATCGTGGGACTATATAATTCTTGGAAGCAATTGAAATAGACATTCCGGATCTAACTCTATCCAGAGCACGATACGCGTTCTCTTTCAGATATTTCAAAATTTTTCAATAATTCATATTGATGTGTTTATCCTGAAAATAACTGACTAATCTTTGTGGAACAGCACAGATATATTTTCTTATTAGGTATTTTCCTTTTATATGAAATGGTCTAATCTGATACTGGAGCTGATGCTCCAGAAGCTGATATTAAACATTTTTCTTGGATTTTATAATCACGCAAGCTCAGCTACTCGTTGAATGAAGTTGAATGGACAAACCAGACCAAATTTTCAAATAATACTACAAATATTTGAATAGTGCCAAATAAAACGTCTCTAATTTTTCAAAATCAAATCATGTCTCAAATGTTTAGACATAAGTTTTAGGGAATATAGGTATTTTGTCATGTACGAAAGCCAGATATTCTTATTTCATGAAAAATACTTAAAAATAATAGGTTGATTATACTTTTGCATTTCTAATGCTTATCAAGTATATATCATTGACATTAGTTATTTGAAAATAATTATTAGCTTCTCTCATCTCTAACTCTTTCAGAAGATTTCTTGACTTATATCACTAAAGAGATGTCAGGCGCCCAAACTTGATGGATACTTATAATATTTTGTAATCATAAAACTATCAGTGTGACATGTCCAAATTCCATTGTGGTTAATTATGGATATTGCAGATTAGTCAATTCAGTTTTGAGTATGAATCAATACACCCAAAGTGGAGAAGTCAATATGCTCCTTATTTATAGAGAGTGCAGGCAAAATAGCGTTCAAGCTGAACAATCATTCAGAGAGCGCTATCCGGAAGGACATCATCCGAATATAACCTATTTCTCTAAAGTTGAATGAAAATTTCGTGAGGTTAGGTTAGATGCTGAAGAGGAGGATTTCGTTATCGACGAAGATACCGAAATAGACGTATTGACATTTGTCGATATTAATCCAACCACATCAACAAGGGACATGGCCGAGGAGCTTGAAATCAGCCACCAAAGCGCATGGAAAATTCAAATAACAATTACACCAACACCTGTATGTTAACGATAGTGTAAGGCGATTCCAGTACTGTGAAGAGTACGTTAGGAAAATGGAGGGTGATCCACAATATCCCACAAAGATTTAATACAGTGACGAATCACGTTTCACGAACAATGGGATGTTTAATAGGCAAAATACCAGATACTGGTAGAAAATCAGCACAGATATCAAGATGGAAAGTTCCAAGACGTTTTGGTTCAATGCCTGGATGGGGATGATGGGAAGATATTTAAAAGGGCCTATAATTTTTGAAGGTTCATTGATAGGGGACAGAGTTTTCGAAAAGATAAGGTTACTTCTGCAAAAATATGGCACAGTATTTTATGCGTTGACATGAATAATAAAATACAGGATGTTCCGTTTGAAATAATCAAGATATGATATTTTCAAAATTACAATATTCAATAATTTTTTTGAGTCACTCCTTTATGAAATGAGGATAATCTATTTCAATTCATCAATAAAGCTAACCTTGGGCAATAAGAAAACGAAAGGAAGAAAGTATTCATCCTCTCTGGCCGAAGGAGCATGCGATGATGTGAGAGCCTAAATACAATACCGTTCGAACAAAAATGAAATCTTCAAGAGTGTACGAGCTATAGAGCACCGCGCCACTGGTGAACTGGTGAATATAGTATATATATATATATATATATATATATATATATATATATATATATATATATATATATATATATATATATATATATATATATATGAGACAAGACGAATTATTCAAAATCCGTAGATCAATGAATAATCCCTCCTGACAAGAGCTAGTTTCCAAATCTGCCCGCCATGCACGCAGCCCTCAAGCGCCACAATAGTGCAACCAAGCAGGATGCAGAGAAACGAAAGATGTCTCCCAAATGTTTGGAATTTTTAACGTTTCCACATCTGTTTGTTGCTGTTCGTATCTTTCTCGAAGTCCGGTAGCGGGTTCGCCGTGTCGGTCCATAGAGGGCGACTCTCGTACGTATGTACGAGGTGCGTCCTTTCTGGAATTGATAGGGTACCCCGATGTAGCTTGGTAGGATGCTGAGAAGCGATATGCGACACTGATGAGCTCCTAATAAGGGCGAAACTGCAGTCTGCCGCTTCGTTTCTCTGCATCCTGCTTGGTTGCACTATTGTGGCGCTTTTTGAAACTAGCTCTTGTCAAGAGGGATTATTCATTGATCTACGGATTTTGAATAATTCATCTTGTCTCAGATTTACATACATAGACTCCATGCGAAGTTCATCGCGTTTGACCATATATATATATATATATATATATATATATATATATATATATATATATATATATATATATATATATATATATATATATATATATATATATATATATATATATATATATAGGTCGATCGAAACTCATATTTTAAATCATATTCAAGGCTACTTATAATCTTTCTATCCTTTTGATAATCCTTGTGACCAAATAATAGAGGAAAAGCTACTAAATCCATGTTTTCCTACTAGCAACAGAATGTTAGCTGTTCCAATATTGAAAACAAAAGAATGTATTATCTACATATTTGAACCACATCCTAGGGAAAAATAATAACTATGTAATGGTTATTGTTGACACGAAAATATATTTGCGATGAGCAATGGAATACATTTCAATGGCCGTTGTTTCTTTGTATTACCTATAATTATGATAAGAATTATTGCTGAGACGGTTCGAATAACAACGTTTCATCATTGCATATGATGTGATTACTTGCATTTCTAGATAGAAAGCAAATGTGGTTTTACACAAACAAAATTCAACCACATAAAAAAATCAATGGGAATAAAATTAAAGTTTAGGCATAAATGAGCACAGATCATTTGAGTTGAATGAGTTCTTCTGAAGAGAAATTCGAATTCTAGATAAAGAGGATCGTGTTCATTCATTTTCCTCATAATTAATTGAATTGAAATCAAAAACATTAAAAGGGATTTCGATTAAATATTATGGATTTTATAGTTTGGTAAAACAATTGAGACGAATGACCACAATTCAAATTTACACATAACGCAATATAAAAATTCGATTCATACCAAAGCAGAAATTAATTCCTGTTCTAATTGAGTAATGTTGTACCATTCAATGATTTGTGATATGATTCATGTATCAAAGTAATATAAGAACCTACTGAGATAAATATACTTTTTGAGATTATTTCAAACGACCGAAATCATGATATACAATAAAGTGTGTTGCGGTAGCTCTTAAGTTAAGAGAAAATTTGTGGACTGTACTTTTGAATTAAAAAAATTGATGTAAAAAAACTGACAAAACAAAAAATACTCGCACTAGAAAACTCACCGTTGTTCTGAGGATGGACTTCTTGAGAGTACTCTCAGCTGATCTTGTGAATCCAATCTTCTTGAATTTGTGGTGCGAAATTTCACTGAATTTCTATAGTTTATAGCACTAATAGTCTTTGCGGTTTACACAAGCCGTAAACATAAAACAAATTGTGGATCTCAAGTAGAGAAAATTTGGGAGAATATTCGAAAACTCAAATAGCGAAATAAGCGTAATCTTCGAGAGCTGAAGATCAAAATCGGAATGTCACTTTTTGAAAATTGCACAGAAATGTCTACTGCGTACTGCAACACGCAATCCGACGAGTAGTCTAGTGCGTTGAAATATTTTTGAAATAATAATTAAATTGCAGCGGCTTGCCGCAACAAAGTGCTCTTGAAAGATTTAATTAAAAAGGGATTGAGAAAAAATAAAATTCAACAAATAATGTTATTGCTTTATTATTTCAATTCACTTGAGAGGGTGAAGATCTTCAGAGAGTATTTTTCTATTCGGTTCTTGTTCAGTTACTTTCAGTATCACACATGTTGTGGGAACACTCGCCATGCTACTTGAGATACTAACAATTTCAAATTATTATTTAACACAATGCTTCCATAGAGTGTGTGTCTGTTATTCCTTTAACGTGCTCTATTTCCGCCTTTCGGCCAATGACACGCCGGGGAATTCTGTCACCTCACTAACCTCTCTCGTGTCGAGGGAAGGGATCTTTATTGTCTAACACATCTCTGTTAGACAGTACCGACGGCTTTACATCTCCTCCGAAAGATGGATACTCAAGCGATTCCCAGAATCCGAAAAATCGCACCGACTTTGTGGGGATTTTACCCAGGTAACTCTGCGCAGGAGACGAGCATCATATCATCTATGACACCGAGCCGGCGCTTCCATAGAGGTTCAGATGAATTGATTTTAAGAATTTTTTGCTCTTACGCAGAAGGTTAATCATGCAATTTCATTGATCAAGTGCATATTATAATTCAATCAGTGGTGATTTAAAAAGCCAATATGACAAGAAAATAAAAATAATTGGCAATACTGATCTCCAAAAACTTCAGCCATTGTCTAGACATGAGTATTTTACCCATGGAGGAATCGTTTTATCGATCTGTTGAATTACTTATTATTCAGTCATAATTACAAATCTGGAGAACAGAGAGTAGGAATAGTTTACTACTATCATGAGGCCGGTTTTATGCAAGATATTTCCACACGAAAAGATTTTGTAACGACTACAGCATCTAGTGATATCATTTTGAATGTGCTGGAATTATTGACTCTCCGTACAGTATCGTTTTTGTTCAAACTGATATTAATGGAGAATGTTATCGTTCAAACCTCAAAGTGTTTTCATTTCATTGTCAAGAATAAGCGATTTTAGATCACCTGTTCTCACCTACCAATTTCCTTAAAGGCCCGACTTCTCCAATTGCAATCAATTATTCATCTAATTTTTGCGGTTAGACAATCCAATTCCAGCGGTTGACCAATATTTTAATTTTCATAATATAATCATGAAACCGGTTTGTGACAAAAAGTTGAAATTTCTCAGAGTACTAGGGCAATAGTATATTCAACTTTTATACGATTTATTTGTAAGACAATTTGCAAAAGAAATGGTTCAATTGCATCTCTTGGAAATATGAGTTGAATATAAATTCATGAAGATACTGCACAATACTAAAATCCTACCTTACACAATGATTGACCCTGTTGAGTGAAAAAGCAGTAGCTGCATTCTTGAAGATCAAAAACATCATCCCAGCTTCTATGAACCCTGTTCGATAATTTGCTTTTGAACCATTATCCATGGAAAATTCTTCAAGTATATCACAAATTTGATTACAGTTAATGAATTTTTTCATTAGTGACCGTGATATCACTGAAGAGTGCATTCTAGATTTCTAAATGCGAGTCTGTTTATACACCATGACTAATCCACTTTCTACTATATTTTCTTCAAACTATTCTCTAGGCTCTGAAAAAGTTCCACAGTCTATATATATGATCTGCCTCCTGCTATAGTTGCATAGGATATGATAAAAGTTAGCATATCCAAAATTGATACAAAGAAATAAAAACCGTTTCGAGCTGTCTTGAAACAACTTTTAGAACTTTCCTTCAAACAGTGGTATAACCCACATAATCTGGGTTTTTATCCTTCATTGAGCTGCAGCCCGTGTTAATTGTTATAATAAGACTTCACTATGAAAACAAACAGGCTGAAATGTATCAAAATCTTAATTATTATGACAAACCACAAGCTATATTCTTGAAATTGTATAGTTCTAGTCTGTCTCGAAGTTATCAGAGCGAATACGAACATTTTTCAGAAAAGTTTCATCAAAGTTACCTCGTTTTATGAACTAGCAAGCATTCCGTTTGATAATTTCCAGAAAATACAAATAGGACAGTTAACGTAGTGTTCTGAACTTCGGCTATACTCTGTTTAGGAAAATTCCTCTGGAACAGACTGATCTAAATCTGAAGTTGTAAAATTGGACTATTAATCCATGAAAGTATCTACAGAGGGTTAAAAAAACAAAATTCAAAAATATTGCTAAAGCATAGACAATGCCAAATAACTTACTTTCAGGTCCTGAATCTCAAAAGCTAGTCATACGATTTTACTGTAGAATACATCGTAGTAATCAAGAAGCTATGAACTACAACATATCAAATTTCAGAAAACTACGCCTACATAAGTAGATATGCCTAACAAATCATTACTTTGTAGATATTCACATGTAGAGCATGTACAAAATATCAGATTATATTATATCAGTATGTATATAAGAAATTCAGAGTGATCAAGTTCCTAACATCGACCTCGATCCTTCCTAGAAACCCTAATCTAAAATATAACGTGAACTAAATATACAAATTTGTGCTTTTACAGCAAACAAATATCAATTTCGTATTTTACAGCGAATACGTAGGTGGCAGACTAGACATAGAAATTGATAGCATAGTAAGTTGTAATAACAATATTATGCACGAAATGATTGGTATCAATGAACTTGCAAGGCCCCTAGTCAGAATTGTTTGTAAGTCATGGGTCACACATAAACTGGTGAAGAAAACGTGAGTCAGAAATGTGTTTATCTACCTGGATAGCTGGGCGAAAATATTGAAATATTTGTTCGATCATTTCAATACAATAGAATGAGAATGAACTTATAAGTTTCCATTATGCAACAATCACACATTGCTGATTAAAATTAAGACAAATAACTTTAGATCACACCTATGTATATGTCTTTGAATTAGGAGAATAAAACTATATACACATTTTCAGCTACTTTAGCTATCATTCCAAATCTGTCATTGAAGAAATTTTCAATGGCTTCCTCTAAAATTTGGGACATCTACACCCATACATCTCTTTCAGGCCTAGATACGTTCGACGAAACATGGTTGCAAACCGAAAGCTGTATAAGGAATCCATTATTCTAATACAAGTTCATACAAATGCAATGAAGTCAGTTCCAAATTTTGTGAATATGTAACACGGTTTATTATTCCAAATGCATTTAATCTTTCTTTTTCAATTAAAAATACATACATAACAAGTACATACATTCGAACATAGAATAATAACAGACTTCAACCACGAACAATAATATATAAACAGAAATGAAACAACAACATGTTACGTAAAGTATGTGTGTACATACAACCAATTTTTTGTCAATTATTTGAATTTGAAAACGATAAAGACATGGTAACCAGCAGATCACTGTCATCATGCTTTTTCGCTGGTAAGGACGAGTCTGGATTAAAAAATTGCCCAACATTGCCTGTCTTGCCTACTTGTATATTTCTTTCTTCAGTGATTTATCACAGCTGTTAGGATACTACTCTTGATACATATATTCAGTGTATAATATAATATAATATCACCCTTATTCATACCAGGAATTACGTAAAGATTTTTGTTTGTTCCGAATACGAGATTTCATAAGACTAATATGATAATCCATAACTTTTAACCTCTTTGCACTATTTTAACGCTTGAATAGAAATTAATTACTCTTTTCTCGTGGCTGCGACACATAAGACTCAACTTTTGATCTCTCTAGATATTTTTATCATATTCCTTTAGAAACTTCATTACGCAATTAGCCACACGTCTATTTTTCTAGAACAAACAAGACACGTGATCAATCATCATTCAACTATCATTCCACATTTCATATGCTAAGTCTCATTCTAAATCTCATTCGAATTCCTAAATTTACTAAATATTTGTACTTAGTTAAACTAAATCCCGAAATCTCGAAATTATTCAAAATTCAAATAAATATAAGTTAAATTCTTCGACAACTGTTCTTTCCATCCATGAGCACTACAATACAACAGACGACGAAGAGAAACCCAACAAATAAATTGGTGTCAGAAGTGGGATCTTTCGTTGCTGGTCTGCCTATCATCCTAGAAGACCTGAACTGGTCTGGACCTTTATTCTTCAAACGGAAATGACGAGAAAACAGGGTCTTCAACGTCTGTGTTCCACGATTTGTACTCAAGAGTGAGTTTCAAAACTTTTCTACCTCTTGATTGATTTTTATTCCTGATAAAGATCCAAAAATTTTTTATCAGAATTCTAAAATTTTTCTTATCGGAAAATAAGTAACATGTTGTCTCACGGAAGTATAGAATCTCTTAACGCGGAACCAAGTGCCTCGAATATAAACGCCGCCGCAAATTTCTTCAAGTTATCTTTTCTGTGTTCACTTATACCTCATATTTTCGATGGCAACCGTTTAGAAGTTCACAAATTCATAACTAACTGTGACGACGCATTTAAATTCGCTTACCCAAGCCAGGAGCAACCACTACTCGCTTATGTCATTTCCAGCATATCTGGTAACGCCAAAGCCCAGCTGAGGGACAAATTAGTAAACACATGGGTCCAATTACGAGAACTTATCTTCAATTGTATACGGATAAAAAACATTACACCATGTTAATGGAAGACCTCAATACAATCAAACAACAAAATCACGAATCGGTTCTCAGTTTCCATGATAATATCGAACAGATCTATACGCGTATCATTAATTGAATTCCTGCCAACTCCTCTGACATACGCAGTAGAAGCGAAACTTAAAGGGAATTAGCACTCCAACGGTTCATCTTCCATTCGAAACCAGATATCTCGCGTTTCCTGAGGAGTAAAGATATTTCCACTCTACCCGATGCATCAAATGCAGCTTTAGATGAAGAAAGAGCCCTTAATATGACGAAAATTCATTTTCCAAAAACAAAAAAATATTGTTCTTATTGCCGAAGAGATACACATAATACTAGCGAATGTGTCAAATAACCGAGCCTTCATGCCAATAGAAATAACACTTCAATCCAAAACTCTCGAAATTCTAAGACATGTTACTATTATAAGAAACTGGGACCCACTATTAGCAGATGCCGAAAGAGAAATTATAATAATAATCGCAAAACTCAAGCCTTCGTACAAATCAACATACAACAAAATCCTTTAAACACTTGGGAATAAAATCGGTGATTTATCATCAACTCTAGCTCAAAATTAAAATTATAATCAAAATCTGAATCTAAATTTAATCAAGATCAAAATTTAAATTCAACTCGAAATCAAAATCTAACTCTAACTCGAAATCAAAATCTTAATGAAAATCTGAATCTAACTCAAAGTCGAAATCTAAATCGGAATCAAACTCGAAATCTAAATCTGACCCAAAATTAAAATCGAACTCTTCTAACTAAGGGAAATAAATCCCCTCGTATAAAATCAAGTCATTACGTTTACCTCACAAATAATGAGAATCATTTTTAACGACCAAAATTAATCAAAACAAATTTGAATTCTTAGTCCATACTGGTGCATCGGTCTCCCTTATCAAGTATGAAAACGTTTAAAACTTAAATTATGACCTTGATACTACTAACCGAATCTCAGTCACAGGGTTAACTGATAATTCATCATCTACATTAGGTAGCTTAACATTACCTCTTAATATCGAAAATAGAATTGTGGAACAAAAATTTCACGCAGTACAGGGTCGGAATAACATTCCCATGGATGGGATAATAGGCAGTGATATTTTAAAAGCCCAAAGAGCAGTAATAGATTTGAATAATAGTCAATTCAAATTATGTTCTGTACCTTATCCAATTTCTTTGAACAACAAATTCGAATCATCTAGTTACATTATCCAACCCAGATCTGAAACTGTTATCGAAATCGACGTAACCAATGAACTCGATGAGGGTAGGTGTCCGGAAATCTTCGTAAAAGAAGGTGTTTATTTAGCTAGATCCCTCGTTTCAGTTCGAAACCACAAAGCTTTCACAACAATTTTGAATACATTCGGTAGATCTTTGAAAATTAATAAAATTCAACTCTCGAACCATTTGAAGAAAAATCTTCGACAGTTTTTTCAATTAGTGAAAATAAAAATATTCCAAATCTTAAAACGCCATTAAATATTCTACGACAAAATCTTCGACTAGATCATCTAAATCCCGAGGAAACCAACTCGGTTTTACAAATTTGTAACCAATATAATGATATAATCCTTTTACCTGAAGATGAACTCACATGCACATCTGTCGTAAAACACTGTATCAAGGTAACAGATAAAACTCCAATCACGTCAAAAATTTATCGTTGTTCGTAAAGATGAAGTTGAGGAGCAAATTCAGAAAATGCTTAAACAAAAAAATTATTAAACCTTCAATTTCACCATATAATAGTCCCCTTTGGATCGTACCGAAGCAAATCGATGCATTTGGTCAAAAGAAATGGCCCATTGTTATAGATTATCGAAATTTTAGTAAAGTAACTGTAGGTGACTCTTTTCCAATTCCTGAAATAGACGAAATCTTAGATCAGCTAAGTCATTCAATATATTTTACTACGCTAGATATGGCTAGTGGTTTTCATCAGATCCAAAGGAATGAAAAAGATGCAGAAAAAACCGCATTTTCAACATCAACAGGTCATAACGAATATACGAGAATGCCATTTGGACTTAAAAATGCACCTTCAACATTTCAAAGAGCCATAAATATTGCCCTTGCAGATCTACAAGGTTTACAAACCTATATTTATTTAGACGACGTCATAATTTTTGCGTAAAGAAACTCTCTACTTAGGACATATCATTAACCAACACGGTGAATCTCCAAATCCAGATAAAATCAGCGCGATATAAAATTACCCAATGCCGAAGAATCAAAAACAAATCAGACAATTTCTAGGTCTAATTGGTTATTATAGAAGACTCGTTCAAACTTTTGCTCAGCATGCCAAACCTCTGACAAAATTATTTAAACAAGATCAACCGTTCAATTGGGAAACCGAACAACAAATCTCCTTCGATCATCTCAGAAATGTGTTAATTAATAAATCTATATAACAATACCCTGATTTCTCAAGTGAATTCATTTTAACAACAGACGCTTCTAATTATGCGATTGGTGCAATTCTTAGTCAGGAACACCAATATATAGGCAATAGCCTATGCATCACGCACTCTAGATAAGGCAGAAACAAATTACTCTACGATGGAGAAAGAACTTTTGGCAATAGTATGGTCCGTGGAACATTTCAGACCTTACCTCTATGGCAAAAATTCACTATCTTTACAGATCATCGCCCATTAGTCCATCTTTATAATTGCAAAAATCCTAGCAGTCGACTTTTACGATGTCATCTACGAATCGAAGAATTTAAATACGAAATAAAATACAAAGCAGGACGAATTAATTCCAATGTAGATGCACTTTCTCGAAATCCGGAAATAGGGGATAATTCAGATAATCAACATATTTTTCACCTATACAAAGCTGAAGAACGCTAAGCGATTTCATTAAACATCATTACTTGAATCAACAATTACCTTCGATAGAAATTATCAAAGAAAATATTTTCGAAGAATTTCCAAACTCTTTTAATCCACAAGTCAAAAATTTGAACACTCATATATATATATATATATATATATATATATATATATATATATATATATATATATATATATATATATATATATATATATATTTATTATCGTGGACTTATACACTATCTCAGCTGTTAGCTGGATATAATTTACCTTTCCCAGATTCAGTAATCAAAGGGAATAGGCTCGATTACAATATACTTGACATAAATTTCCTAACTATCCTACATGTATTAAGAATTACAGCTTTTTGCATTTCTATATAGGTATTCTTATGCAATTCTAATTTCTAAAGACTATCATGCAAAGTTTTGGGTATTAACCCAGTCGAGGAAACGATGACAGGAACAATATCTATTTTCTCGAGGTGCCACATCTGCTTGATCTCAATAGCAAGGTCAGTGTATTTGGACTTTTTCTCCTGGAACTTGTTCAGCACGTTGTTATTATTCGGAAACACCGTTATTATTATTTACTATCGTGGACTTATGCACTATCTCAGCTAGTAGCTGGATAAAATTTACCTTTCCCAGATTTAGCAATCAAAGGGAATATGCTCGATTACAATATACTTGACATAAATTTCCTAACTCTCCTACATGTATTAAGAATTACAGCTTTTTGCATTTCTATATAGGTATTCTTATGCAATTCTAATTTCTTAAGACTATCATGCAAAGTTTTGGGTATTAACCCAGTCGAGGGAACGATGACAGGAACAATATCTATTTTCTCGAGGTGCCACATCTGCTTAATCTCAATAGCAAGGTCAGTGTATTTGGACTTTTTCTCCTGGAACTTGTTCAGCACGTTGTTATTATTCGGAAACACCGTTATTATTATTTATTGTCGTGGACTTATGCACTATCTCAGCTAGTAGCTGGATATAATTTACCTTTCCCAGATTTAGCAATCAAAGGGAATAGGCTCGATTACAACATACTTGACAGAAATTTCCTAACTATCCTACATGTATTGAGAATTACAGCTTTTTGCATTTCTATATAGGTACTCTTATGCAATTCCAATTTCTTGAGGCTATCATGCAAAGTTTTGGGTATTAAACCAGTCGAGGATACGATGACAGGAACAATATCTATTTTATCGAGGTGCCACATCTGCTTGATCTCAATAGCAAGGTGTGTGTATTTGGACTTTTTCTCCTGGAACTTGTTCAGCACGTTGTTATTATTCGGTATGGCGACATCCACCAGCATTGCTGTTCTGGCTCTCCTATCATACACCACTATGTCCGGCCTATTATTCGTCACCATTCTGTCAGTGATTACAGGCCTATCGTAGTATAATCTGATAGAGTCATTTTCCAATACGGGCGCCGGCTGATACTTGTAATATGGCTGGAAAGTGTTCAGAAGTCCGTACTTGTGTGCAAGTTTCTGGTGGATAATGTTGCAAACTTGATTATGCCTGTGAACATACTCCGTATTGGCCAGTTGTTCGCATCCGGACCTAATATGCTGAATAGTCTCCGATCCTATATGGCATTTTCTGCACTTATCTGTTTGTAATGTTCCGTCCTTCATTATGAATTTTTTGTAATTGTTTGTAGCGATCACTTGGTATTGGATGGCCATAAGGAATCCCTCTGTTTCTGCGAATAATTCTCCTTTCATCAACCATTTGTTGGAGGCTTCTTTGTCGATGTGTGGTTGATTAATCTCATGGTGATGTCGTCCATGCAATTCCTTTCTTGACCATTGCTTTTGTTTTTCAGTATCTGATAGGAACGTTAGATTCAGCAGGTCGTCTCTGGTAGCAAGATTCAGAGGTGAATACCCCTTATCAGCCAACGATACCACTCTATGGAGGTCAGAAGTGAGAGCTTTTGCTGAGAAGAATTCTCTGAGGTATCTTATCTGTTCGATGTGTTATTATATATATATATATATATATATATATATATATATATATATATATATATATATATATATATATATATATATATATATATATATATATATATATATACCACGACGTGACAATTTTTCCAAATAAGAACGTCACTGCCAAAATTTAAAATTTCGAGAAGTTTTACATTAGTTCATTTTTAGATAAGTATTTTTAAGTTATTAACAGTAGGTACACATAATATTTTCTACCTATATTAATTCATTTTTCAGGAAAACGTTCCGTGAGATATATTATTCTTAACTCTGTCCCAATTTTCTATTGAAAAATCTTGGGAGGTTTTTTCAGATTGGAAGACCACTTTCTTGTTGAAGATTCAAGTGCGTCCTAAACTCTGCTATAATGTTTTTAAGTAATAAGTTTTTTTGGTGAGCAGGTTCGTCACAATATTTTTCATTCCGTAAAAATTCATGAAAATAGGCTCTCACATCATCGCATGCTCCTTCGGCCACAGAGAATGAATACTTTTTCCTTTCGTTTTCTTATGGCCCCAGGATAGCGTTATTGATGAATTGAAATAGATTATCCATTTTCGAAATGAAAAAATAAACTAAAATAATAAAATCAGAGGTTGCGAAAGGAGAGTTTATTAGTACATATCATTATACTTGATCAGAGAAATAGAAATATTTAAGGTAGTCGTGTATGAAATACGTGATAGATTGGTTTTTGGTGAGATGATCTACAAGGTGTTGATCTATTTCAATAGGTGTTCGAAATGTTGCCCGTTTCTTTGTAGACACAACTCAATCCTTTTGAGGAAAGACCGTTGAACTTTCGAGAACATTTGAGGATTGACTGACTGAAAGGCGTCGACTATTCTCTGTCTCATATCCAACTGTGTTGTAGAAGGAAACTGGCAAACGATGCCCTTAATATAACCCCAATCTAGACTAGTGAGCCATCCAACAGGACCACCACATCCTATCCATTTGTTTGGAAATACATGATTGAAATCTAACCTAACCTGATGTGGTACTGTGCCGGCGCACCATCCTGTTGAAACAACAAATCTTGTCCTATAAGCTCTGGTACATAGGCAAGTACCATTGGTAGATGATTTTGTAGAAAATCTAAATACATTTCACTATTGCGATGCCCGTCGAGAAAGTGAAGCCCAATTAGATATCCATCTTCTACAGCGGCCCATACACTCAAGGACCAATGATGATGGTGATCTATTTGTCTCATGAGGTGTGGATTTTTCGTGGCATAATAATGAAAGATGTGCCTTTTAGCAAGCTCATTCTTGTGGAAAGTTGCCTCGTCCGAGAAAAGAACTCTGCTAAACATATTTGGATTTTCCTCTAGTTTGTCACTTGCCCAATTGCAAAAATTTATTCGATTTTCATAGTCTTGATTTTTCAGTTCCTGGTGCAGCTGTACATGATATGCATGAAAGTTATTCACTTTCAAGATTCTTTCGGAGGAAGTTTGACTTATATCTGTTAACTGAGAAATCTCTCTTAGGCTGTTATATAGGTCCTCTGTCACTGTCAACGAAACTGATAACTGGTTGTCTTCAGCTGTAGCAGTTTTTGGTTTTTCATGTTTTTTGTAAGCGAAATAACCCATTTCGATTAATCTAATTAGAAGTTTTTCAAAGCATCTTGCATCAAGATGCCTCTTATCAGGAAACCTTTGTGCATAAACTCTAATTGCCAACAAAGAATTTCTATCATACCCACCCAGAATGAAAATCATATCAACCATTTCTCCTTTGAAGAACTTCATAGCAGTCAATTGAGAAAATTGGGTACAAACCTCACTTCAACAATGCTTAATAACAAAACACTGATAAGTACACCATGTAAAATGGTATTAGCAATGCCTTACTCTACAGAATATGGTTTTTTGTTTGTTATGTTAGACTCTTGGGTGGAGGCGATTCCTGTCTTGCTTCACATGATGTGGCCGACTGAGATGATATAATGTTCTTAACCCTTTAGGGTTCAAAACGCTGAGGGTTGTTTTTTGTACTGATACTGGTTGGGGTATGATGGTTTGGGAATAACAAGTGATTTAATCACTTTAACAATGTTTAATAACGAAACACTGATGAGTTCACCATGTGAAATGCAGAATATGATATGTCCGGTCACCTGACAGAAGGCACAAATAAAAAAAAATCAACACATACCTTAATTTACGTTTTAATCATCTTGATTTTATTATTTGTTAGAAGAATTATCTTGTTTAGGTTTCATTTTTACTACTTGAATCATTAAAAAATTCTGTGCGAATAATGATGCATGTTGATGAGTTTGATACAGTTTGAAGAATTTTCACAAATAATCGAATATTTCGGAAATGATCCAAGATAAAGATAAGGTTACTTCTGCAAAAATATGGCACAATAATTTATGCGTTGACATGAATAATAAAATACAGGCTGTTCCAATTGGAAAAATCAATGATATTTTTAAAATTACAATATTCAATAATTTTTTTGAGTCACTTCTGAATGAAATGAGGATAATCTATTTCAATTCATCAATGAAGCTATCCTTGGGCAGTAAGAAAAAGAAAGGAAAGAAGAATTCCTCCTCTCTGGCCGAAGGTGCATGCGATGATGTGAGAGCCTATTTTCATGAATTTTTACGGAAGACAAAATGGTGACGGAACTACTCACCAAAAAAACTTATTACTTAAAGACATTATAGCAATATAGCATTATAGCAAAAAAGTGGTCTTCCAATCTGAAAAAACACCCAAGATTTTTTTATAGAAAATTGGGACACCCTGTTTACTGCAAAATAAATTGCTGAAGTAGATTCTTACTTTCTAAATATAATACCGTTCGAACAAAAATGAAATCTTCGAGAGTGTACAAGATACAGAGCACCGCACCACTGGTGAATCACCCAGTATACTTGAATGATTTTGTTTGAATTCGCGCAACATTTATAGTACTGTTCGTTATCTGAACCTTGCTTCAATAAGATGAGTGTATAGATTTCAATGTTCAGTAGTGCAGCATATGAAATATTGTGAATAGAAGAAATAATTGATGTAAGCATTCAAATTTATTGCCATTATTTCTGTAAGCATACATTCTGTCTAAAGAAAAACAGAAATTGATTATTCCAAAAATCTGCTTGAAACGATTGACAAATTTTTTGTGGTTGCTAAGTTGGCACAACAGTTTTCTATACTGACGCTGAGTTGGAACGCTATCTATCATTAAATTTATTTAGAGTGCTAAATTTTCCCAGTTTTCATAAGTGTGGTTTGCGATTTTTACAATGGATCTAAATAAAGAACGAATATTTTGTCCCAAATAGTGTATTGCAAATGTAAATTCCATGGCCCAATCGCTGGAAATGTTACAGCAGGCTTACGTTGAATCGACTTCATCAATAACACGTGCATGTGAGTGGTGTAGTGCATTAAAATCGGCCGAGATGTGGTGAAAGTTTTGCCTCGCTCTGGTCGGCTATCAACATCTTCAACTGAAGTTAACACTGATGAAGTGAAGAAAATGGTATTTAAAAGATTGTCGTTGAGTTTGAGGGGGATAGGCATTGAACTTTTCGTGCCTCATGAATCAAAACTTATCATTTTAAACGTCTCTGAAGACATCTTAGAACTGATCAATTCCGACCCCATATTCATGAAATGCTTTGTACCTGATGATGAAACATGGGTTCATGAGTTTGACAAGCAAACCAGTCAACAGCTTCGAAATGCTGCCTTCCAACTAAACCGAAACCGAGAAAATCACGTCAAGATCGATCAAGAGTGGAGGTAATGTTGACTGTTTCCTTTATGTATCGCGGTGTTGTAAACTCGGAATTCTTGCCAGAAGGTCAGATAATGATAAAGAATATAACCTGAGCATTATGCGGCGTTTGAGAGAACAAAGCCGTCGAAAAAGGAAAGATTTGATCACAATGATCATGGATTTTGCACCACGTAATACACCATCTCTCAAAGCTCTCATTGTGAATGAAGTTCTGACCAAAAACTCAACAAATACAATCGAACAACCACCGTATTCCTATCCCCAATAACCTTTCGAGTAAGACTGTTTTGAATCGATAAAAGACATAGCAGAGAATTTGCGGCCAGAAGTAAAATCGATTCCAGAAAATATTTTGACGATTGGATTATTCATTGGCGGAAACGTATTATTTCGGAAGAGGCCTACTTTGAAGGCGATACAATAAATTTTGATGTAAAATGACGACTTTCTGTTTCATTAATCGATTCCCGGTACTTTCTCGGTAGAATGTGGATATAAAACATATGAAATAAAAATAACCTAATTTTTGCAACCAGAAGATTTTCAACGACAACACGATTTTTGCATTGGGTTCTGCTGAAATCTGAAGAAAAGCCGCAGAATTTCAGAGAAATAATTTAGACTGATGAAGTTCACATTCAAACGTCAAATTGAATATTGGTGGTTGTTTGTGAAACCACATCGCCATGTAAATATTAATTGTCAAGACACTGATACGTTTTCAAAATTTTCGTATAGCTTGATCGTTTCGTTATTATGAACGATATTATATTCACACAATAATTGTAACTAGATCGAAGAACCTCCTTTTATCACATCATTTCACCAAACTACAGTATGAAACGTCGAAACCTGTCCTCCCTATACAATTGCAGAACTAACATCTCCCACCAAAGCTGTAATCAAAATCCAGATCTAAACTCGAAATGGTTAATTTTCGATTATGCCATGAAATCACCCTGTACATTGATGTTTTCAAAACGGTGTTCAAGTTTCACAATAAACATGAAGGAAATTAAAAATTTCTCAATTTTCATAGCTTGCATACATTTTATAGCCATGGAATATTTTATTGAGTTTGCAATTTTATTCCTCTCGGAAATATTTCGAATTTAACAACCTGGACTTCTATTTTTGACATTACTTTCATGACTTTAGAAACTTAAATTGAAATCTTGGTTTATCTCGTTGTTCTATACAACGAAAAACTGAAATGGTAAAATTGGTTTTCTACTGTAATTTTTGGATAGGTATTAGCAATGCCTTACTCTAGAGAAAATGGTTTTTTGTTATGTCAGACTCTTGGGTGGAGGCAATTCCTGTCTTGCTTCACATGATGTGGCCGATTGAGATGATATAATGTTCTTAACCCTTTAGAAGTCAAAAGGCTGGGGGTTGCTTTTCGTACTGATACTGGTTGGGGTATGATGGAATGGAAATAAAAGTGATGTAGAGTGATTTAAAAAATATGTTTTCCTCGAACAAGAATTATTAGGGGGTAAATATCTAACCTAACATAATCCACTGAACCCTAAGTACAAAAATTCCACTAGGAGTTCAGTGGAATACTATCTTCCCACTTACAAATGAACTATTGCTTATTCAGGAAATGGATGAAAACATTCTTTGCATAATGCAATATTGCACATTTTACATATCATGTTAATCTTTTTTTTTTCCTTCTTTTTTGTACTACAGTATGCTCAACGTCTATAAGACGAATTCTTCTCGGGAATGTGGTCTCCAAAGTTCACAAGTCGAATAGTATTTTCTAAAGTACGATATCCATCAGAACGATTTTGTCCTTTCAATGCCCTTTCCAGGAGCATGTCCTCGACGTTTTCCACTTGTCTATATGGGTGATGTGAAGCCAAATTATTGGGTCCATAATGATTCTAAAACATATATAGATCATCATCGGCATCACTTGGAAGACCGAACCTGGTCATTGGGGCTCTCTCAATCAAGCAGAGAGAGAATTGTTTCGTTGAGTTTGAATATTGAAGGGTTTTTTGGATTATACTTCAAAATTGGCAAGGAAATGATTATGTTCCAGGAGACTCACACTGCGACGGAATAACATCTCCGCGAAAGAGGAAATATAGCAGGTTATGTACTTTTTAATTATCTCCTTAGTCCTCTTCATGGCCTTGCTTGCTATGTGAAATCTTTTCTTAGATTTGTTTAGACATATAAGAGGTATGATTGTTGAAATATTTTTCTGCTGGTTTTCTTTTTCCATGGTTCCGATTCCTGTCCCAAACCCCCTCCCTTTCAACCTTGTCTTCGTCTGGAAATCATGGAGTTAGAGAGTGAAGCGGCTAAGCAGAAATATCTTTGGTACTCTTTATATGACATTTGTCATATTTTTCGAACGATTGTCAGAATTTTTTCGCAAATTTTTCTTTAAATTAATCTAATTCCACGAAGAAATAATATATGGGCGATGTCAACCCAGATTATTGGGTCCATAATGATTCTAAACCATCTATAGATCATAATCGGCATCACTTGGAAGACTGAACCTGGCCATCGGGGCTCCCTCGGTCAAACAGTGATGGAATTTGAGGAAATATCGCAGGTTATGTATTTTTTTTATTATCTCCTTAGTCCCTTTCATGACCTTGCTTGCCTTGTAAAATCTTTTCTCAGATTTGTTTAGACATATAGGAGGTATGATTGTTAAAATATTTTTCTGCTGGTTTTCTTTTTCCATTGTTACAGATTCCTGTCCCAAACCCCCTTCTTTTCGCCCTTGTTTTTGGAAATCATGGAATGCAAAAGAGAATGAAGCGGCTAAGCAGAAAAATCTTTGGTACTCGTTATGTATACACGACACTAACACATCATAAACAGACAAGCTATTGCTAGTGCAATAGCGACAGGGAAACGAGTTTTTTCCTCAGGTTTTTTCACTCATTTATTGAATCATATACAAGATAGTATGGTTCCCCTGTTACATTTCCTGAGCTCACACTTGTGTTTTTTCTGACACACACCAAAATTATAGATATAAGCAATTATTCAAATTTTTGTAAATCCTCTCTTATCAAAAGAATATATATATATATATATATATATATATATATATATATATATATATATATATATATATATATATATATATATATATATATATATATATATCATATTTTTCATATCAATTCTCAATTATTTCATTATTTTACAGAATTGGAGGAGCACACATCGAAACGGAAAAGTTCAGAAATAACCACACATTTTACTTGAGCACAATAGACCACTCGCTCGTTTTGTACCGTTGATGTGATTCATGGAGCGGCGAAAGGTGTCTCTTCTTGTCTCAAGTTTACATATGTAGACTCCTCGCGAAGTTTATCGTGGAAGATGTTTGTCCCATCAAATATTTACCGACAGGAGGTTTCATCTCGTAAACAGAGGCTCAGAGCACTATTTCAGCGGGATCATTTCGCTCGTTTTCTAACGTTGATGTGATTCACGGAACGGCAAAAGATGTCTCCCAAATATTGGAATTCTCAACATTCTTACATCTGTTTGATTTTATTTGTATATTTCTCGAAGTTCGGTAGCAGGTTCACCGTGTCGGTCCATAGAGGGCGACTCTCGTACGTATGTACGAGATGCGTCCTAATAAGGGCGAACTGCAGTCTGTCGCTTCGTTTCTCGGCATCTTGCTTAGTTGCACTATTGTGGCTCTTGCGGGCTGCGTGCATAGCTCTTGTCTGGAAGGATTATACACTGATCTACGGATTTTTGAATAATTCTTTTGGTCTCAAGTTTACATATGTAGACTCCTCGCGAAGTTTGTCGCGGAAGATATTTGTCTCATCAAATATTTACCGACGGGAGGTCTAATCTCGAAAACAGAGGCCCAGGGCACCATTTCAACGGGATTATTTCGTTCGTTTTGTACCGTTGACGTGATTCACGGACCGGCGAAAGATGTCTCGAAGTGTTGGAATTTCCGAAGTTCTCAGATCTGTTTGTTATTGTTCGTATATTTCTCGAAGTCAGGTAGCGGGTTCACCGTCTCGGTCCATAGAGGGCGACTCTCGTACGTATTTACAATTTGCGTCCTTTCTGGAATCAATAGGGTTCCCCGATGTAGCTTATTAGGGTGCTGAGAAGCGATATGCTACACTGATGAGCAGTCTGCCGCTTCGTTTCTCAGCAACCTGCTTGGTTGGACTATTCTGGCTCTTGGCGGCTGCGTGCATGGCAGGCAGATTTGAGAACTAGCTCTTGTCAGGATGGATTATTCATTGATCTACGGATTTTTGAATAATTCTTCTTGTCTCTAGTTTACGTATGTCGACTCCTCGCGAAGTTTAACGCGGAAGATATTTGATATATTTTTATACCGGAAGTGGGTCATCACTTTGTTATTTCAAATGGCAATCTACCTTTTTATTATACATCTAGAACCGACATTTGAGCAAGGCATAAAATACCCAAGTTGTTGGCACTTATCTGTCAAAACTTTTGACAGATTTAATTATTTTTGTTATAAACTCGATTTTTGAGGAACATTTAAGAAAATTGTAGCTCGTAGATCTTTTGCGTTACAGACACAATTTTTGCTGGATAGAAGAAGAATCAAGGAATTTTTTAAGAAATCTACATGAGTCAAATGTTTACTGCGTTGTTTTGTATGATTTTTTCTATTTGGCCTCTTTCAAACAGCAATAACTCAATTTTTTCAAATGGCACGTGCCAATTTTTATATCGCCATCAGAAGAAGCGTCAAATTTCAGATGGAATTGTATAACCATGTACTATACCCATCTCTTATAGTTCCGAAACAATTTGGGAATATATTGAATTTTGATGATTTTGCAAGAACTAACAGAAAATGCTTTGAAATACTTGAATCAAGTAGCTGAACTGGCTACGCTCACCTGACAGGTGAAATTAAAAATTAATGTACTTGTCCCTTCGTATCAAATTCGATTGAACGAAGTGACTGGTACATTAATTTAAGGCACCTGTCAGGTGAGCGTAGCCAGTTCAGCTACTTGATTTGAATATTTCAAAGCATTTTCTGTTAGTTCTTGCAAAATCATCAAAATTCAATATTTTTCCAAATTATTTCGGAACAATAAGAGATGGGTATAGTACAGGCTGATACAATTCCATCTGAAACTTGACGCTCAGCTGATGGCGATATAAAAATTGGCACGTGCCATTTGAAATATTGAGTTATTGCTGTTTGGAAAAAGGCCAAATAGAAAAAATCATACAAAACAACGCAATAAACATTTGACTTATGTGGATTTCTTAAAAAATTCCTTGATTCTTCTATCCACCCAAGCACAAATTGTGTCTGTAACGCAAAAGATGTAAATTTGAGACCAGACGAATTATTAAAAAATCCGTAGATCAATGAATAATCCCTCCTGACAAGAGGCATCCTGCTTGGTTGCACTATTGTGGCGCTTGGGGGCTGCGTGAATGGCGGGCAGATTTGGAATCTAGCTCTTGTCAGGAGGGTTTATTCATTGATCATTGAATTTTGAATTATTCGTCTTGTCTCAAATTTACATATATAGACTCCACGCGAAATTTATCGCGGAAGATATTGAGATATTTGACCATATATATATATATATATATATATATATATATATATATATATATATATATATATATATATATATATATATATATATATATATATATATAGGGGTTTTACCCCGACGAGTTGCCCATATATCTGTTCATGCAATCAAATTGATTTCATGAAAACATATAAATCCATATTTAGAACGCACAAGGCGAACTAGTCACAAATAGAAACGATGTTCTTACAACAGTGAAAAATATCTATGAAGAATAGTTCAGGCGTCACGCACAGCTCAGAGATGATAATAAAATCCGACAAGTCGTAAACCAAGGCTCAGAAGACACCCCCGAAATAACTATTCCTGAAATACGAAATGCACTCATAGAAATGAAAAATAGTAAGTCACCAGGTGAGGATGAGATAGCGATTGAAGCAGTTAAATCAGATGGAGAGAAACTACTAGCTGCATTGAAAACACTTTTTAACGAATGCCTCCCCACGGGAACTACGCCAGAACAGTGGAATAATGCCATTATTGTACTCATACACAAGAAAGGTAACATAACAAAACTAGAAAACTAATGACCAATAAGCTTATTGTCTCATATTTATAATTCAATTCTGTTCAACAGAATTCTCACCAGTTGAGTACAATAAGCCACTCGTTCTTATATTCGTTGACTACGAGAAAGCGTATGACACGAATAATCAACACAAGATGCTTGAGGCCCTAGCAGTCTGTAGAATGGACATTCGGTACACCACAGTCATAAAATATATTTATGAAAATGCAACTGCAAGTGTCAAACTTCATGAAAATATAGCAAAGATTCCAGTTGGAAGAGGTGTACGCCAAGGCGATACTATCTCTCCAAAATTGTTTACCTTACTTCCCAATTACATTGGGAAGACTTTGGTATAAATATTAACGGCGAGATGCCGACTCACCTCAGGTTTGCAGACGATGTGATTTTATTTGCTAAGGCTAAGAAGGTTCTCGAAAGACTAAACGAGGCTCCCCAATAAGTACTGCTAAATATAAATGTTTCGAAAACTCAACTGATGACAAATCTTGTTCTAAGAGAAAATATGAATATTAATGGCATCCCAATAGAAATGACAACATCTTATAAATACTTAAGTCATGAAATACGATTAGGTAAAGATAATCAGACATGTGAACTTCATAGGAGAGTGGGGTTGACATGGGCAGGCTTCAGAAACCTAAGACATATTTTCAAATCTCACCTTCCTGGCAGCTTCCACCCCAAATTTGTGAATAGGAAAAAGGGGTCATACCTTCTTGAAGAAGGTGATTTCATTCCCTATATACAAAATTATTTATATCTAAAATAACAAGTGGCGAATTTAAATCGAGAATTGTTTGGTACAATTCCAGGTTTTCAGGAGTCCATTTCATTTCAGTTTGAGGAAAACATCGAATCAAAATCGATTTGTTCGAATCGAAAAAATTTTCATCAATTATTAAAAGGTTTGCGTATCCACTCCCTACCGTTATCTGATTCTCAATATCAATCTGCTTCAAAAACGGCCTTTGATTAAGAAGTAAGACTGCTTCGACTATAATTCTCGTGAAAATCTATTACGAAATGAAACATAGCATTGAGTTTATTAATTGTGGCACACCCCAATCACAAATTTACGAGATGGTCTTCATTTGCTTCCATGAATTGGTACAATCGAAATCCGAATGATTGCCTAACATTCAACAACATTTGTGATGTTCTATAGTGCCCCTCCTACCAATCTAACGACCCGGAAATCTTTTGTCTAGATTTTTCTCAAGAATGTTCAAATAAGTTTCACCGTCCAAACTTTCCTGTCCAAACTGTATAAATAAGGGTACTTGACAATGCAAAAGGTAGATTTTGATATATTTGATGATAATTCTAAAAGAGAAAGTTGGATGCAGAAGGAATTACACGGAAAGCACCCTAAAGAATTGAAAAATGATTATATTGATGAAATCGCATCGAATAAATGGTTAGTATCTGGAGAATTGTTTGCTGAAACAGAAGGCTTGGCAATTGCGATCCAGGATCAGGTTGTTTTCACGAGGAATTATAGAAAACACATCATCAAACAAAATATAGATGATTCTTGCCGTAGATGTTTCTGTTCTTCAGAAACAGTTTTTCATATTATCATCTTGCTCAGTCCTTGCTCCAACAGATTATTTAGAAAGACATAATGCCGTCGCTATTATTCATTTTAATCTAGGAATTAAACATGAACTAATTCCCAAAAGAAAAATTTCACAAATTTGAACCTGAAATCATTTGTGAAAATGACAAATATAAACTTTATTTTGATGAAACAATTCTTTGCAACAGGGCTGTAAAACACAATAGACCAGATATCATTCTTAATGATGAACAGAATCAAATAACATATATAATTGATATTGCTATACTCGACACACATATTATACAAAATAAATACAATGAAAAAATTTCTAAATATATGATGCTTGGCGACGAGATTAAAAAATGTGGAAAATGAAGAAAATATTTACTCTACCGATTATTATTTCCACAACAGGTGTTATTCCTACGAATCTTCACAAAAGTATTGAGATTTTGGGTCTGAAGAAAATTTGTTTGAACAGTTACAAAAGATAACAGTCATCAAATCTTGTAATATTCTTCGTAGGTTTCTTTCCGAAAAAATAATGAGGTAGAGTCATAGGTTTTCTCTTTAGTTTATACTGCTCAGGATCTCATTTCATATTTTATTTATTTGTTTATATAAATGTAATATAATTAACTGACAATTTTGTCATATTTATATTCAGAGCAGTAATCTATTTGATCGTTCACCACTTCACACAAAGGAAACTATCAATGAGTAACATTCAGTGCTACTTGACTAAGGTCCGTACACTACTCGTTGGTACATTGATATCATTGTCTGATGATGCTATAGTATGTATATATTCTGGTAGATTGATATATTCTCATAACATTTAACGTTATCCTAATATATAATTATTCCAGGATATGTTTTGATTATAATCATTGCCTGGCAATGGTATTAATTACCGGGTGGTGGATTTATATTTTTCATGAAATCAATTTGATTGCATGAACAGATATATGGGCAACTCGTCGGGGTAAAACCCCTATATATATATATATATATATATATATATATATATATATATATATATATATATATATATATATATATATATATATATATATATATATATATATATATATATATATATATATATATATATAGTCAAATATCTTAATATCTTCCGCGATAAATTTCGCGTGGAGTCTATATATGTAAATTTGAGACAAGACGAATTATTCAAAATTCCGCAGATCAATGAATAAATCCTCCTGACAAGAGCTAGTTTCCAAATCTGCCCGCCATGCACGCAGCCCCCATGCGCCACAATAGTGCAACCAAGCAGGATGCCTCTTGTCAGGAGGATTATTCATTGATCTACGGATTTTTGAATAATTTGTCTTATCTATATATATATATATATATATATATATATATATATATATATATATATATATATATATATATATATATATATATATATATATATAGAGAGAGAGAGAAGACTATTGGAGTATTAGTGTGAAAAACTGGAATAGATTCATTTTAGATCAAAAGCTGTTATCTTCAGAAATCACCCTCATCTCAAATTTCATCTCACTCTGTATCTTCTACAGTTTTCAATCAAAAATGAAAATTTGTTCACGGGGATGCAGACAAAGATAATACCTTTCTTTCGAGGTATCACTCGACCCATCTACCCTCTTCCAAATTTTCAAGGGTGGTCACCCATTCTCTAGGGGTTGTGATTCGAGATGAGGATGATACTTGATAATGACTGGCATTGATCAGCATGGATCTGTTCCATTTTACTTCACTGAAACTGGAATAGTCTCAGGCAAATAGTCTTCCCTATCTTTCAGTTGCTAACCATGTATCTTTTACAGTTCTCAAGTAAAAATGGAAATTCGTTCAAGGCGATGTAGACAAAGATACTACCTTTCTTTTGAGTCATCATTCGACCCATCTTTCCTATTCAAAATGTTCAAGGATTGCAACCCCCGCTTAGGGGGTTGACATTTCAGGCAAGTTTTGTACCCCAAAAGATGTCCTTCTTGAAACAAAAATTGACCTGTTTTTGCGTTTTGATCAGAAATGAATATCTGGATAGATATAGCCTCTGTTTAGTTTTCGTTGAAGCACCTGTATATATATATATATATATATATATATATATATATATATATATATATATATATATATATATATATATATATATATATATATATATATATATATATATAGAGGACATAAACAGGGCGGTGAGGGGATGCCGACAGACCCTCTCGGAGCCATCAGGAGGATCAGCCCGAAAGGAGTAGTTGTGGTGCAAACAGCGCACCCTCGCAAGATGGTACCGTAAGGCCGAGGCTTGCCTACCGGAATAGGGAAAGTGTTAAAAGCTTGGATGTTGCTCCACTAGCTCGTCCCGCTGACGGCACTAATCGGCAGGACAGGCGCGTACGATGGTCTCATGATGATAATGCTTCAGTGATGCGTGCGCACTGCATAGCAACGGACATAGTTAATGAATCAAAGGAAAACTATAGACGGTTACTGATGAGTGTGTGGAATGGTATCAGACCAAATCGTATAACCGAAAACAAGAACTTGATCCCAAATAGAATTAAATGAATCCGAGATAATGATAAAATATCAAGGGCAGAGCTTCATGTCATAAGACAAAGCTATAATGTAAATTTCGAGGTTACTATGATACGCGAGAACACTTGAGAGAAACAACTCTCCCCCAGACCAAACAGAAGTTCACAGGTGTTTGATTCCCCAGATATTCAGGAACTTGATGGGATATTTGCGAAACATCTCCTGCAGTATGGGGTCCAGGCGCCGGAGACCAGACCGAAGATACCTAGGCTACAGCATTTCAAACAGCTGCAGAAAACCGTCGAGAATATCAACTATATCATCCAACATCATATAAAGGATAAATGTTCTCTTACTTATGTCACAGACTTGGTCTATGCCACGGCGGTGTGTGAAGGCCAGGGTGTCCCTGTAAATCACACAATACCCTGCAGAACTAGATCGAATCCTCCATGAAAGATACGCCTCTAAAATAAAATAACACATGCTAGAAAGAAAGTGGGAATACTACATAGTTACCTTCATTCCAATAACCCCTCCTCTAAGCTCCAAAAGCAGGTCAAGATGATTGCGTCAGAATTTAAGATTACAGCTGAAGATCCAAGCTTTAGAGATAAGGTGTCAGCGCTACTGGATGGTTTGAAACAAAAAATAAAGGCGTTAGGTAACCGCACTAGACGGTATAATGAAAGATCTAAACACTCTAGAGATAACAACCTTTACTATAGCAATCAGAACCAATTCTTCCGAAACCTTGAAGAAAAGTTACCTCATACCTCATGCAGTAGATCAAATCCCCCCGAGTTATAAAGAGATGCACAAATTTTGAAATGATATATGGTCTCAAGAGGTTTTACACGATGACAATGCTCTTTGGATCAAAGAAGTTGAGGCAAGGACACACAGGTGTGAAATGCGAGAAATAAAAATAACAGCAGATGACATCAAAAGGGTTCAGAAGAATTCCAATTACTGGGCTGCTCCAGGCCCAGAGAAGCTCCATAACTACTGGTGGAAAAACTTTTACTCTGTTCACCCCAGGTTAGCTTCACTGTTCCAACAGGCTCTCACTGATCCATCAATCATACCCTATTTTTTCGCAATGGGAGTAACTCATATGATACCAAGGAGAAATTACGTCAGATCCCAAAAATATCAGCCGATCACCTACCGATCTGTCTACTGTGTACAAGATCCTCACGGGTATAATCGCCTCTTCCATCAACACGCATGTTAATATATATATATATATATATATATATATATATATATATATATATATATATATATATATATATATATATATATATATATATATATATATATATATATACAGTGTGTTCCAACGAAAATTTGACCCCCTATAACTCCGAAATGAGTAACATTAGCGAAAACACCAAGACACGTCGATTTTTGTTTCGAGGGGGAGCATTTTTCGAAATAATTCGAAACTTGTCAGATCAACCCCCTACCCCCAGCAACCCTAATTTCGAAATTCATCATAGGGAATAAGGGTCGAGTGGCACCTTACTGTAAAGGTCTGTCAATTCTCCATTCTGATTTGTCATTTTTAGAATTTTAAATTAACATACAGGGTGTCCCAACCGAGGGTAAAGTTGAATTCCTGCAAATCCCAAATACTAAATGAAATCGATTTATTTTGGCATAATGCAAGCGCAGGCTTATGCTCGGTCTAGAAAAACGACCTACACTTGTGAATTTGGAGTTGGTGCAATCAACCCCCTATTTCCAGCATCCCCAACTCAAAAATCATTCGATCGAAAATAGGTCAAGTGGCACCTCGTTGGAAAGGTATTTCAATTTTCTCTTCGAATTTGGTATTTTCGAAATTCAGAATCAGCATACAGGGTGTCCCGGAGCAGGAACACTGAAAACCCAAATAACTTTTGAAACTGGTTCATTTCGGTATAATACGACAATATGTTTATGTTTGATTCGAGAATAAGACTCTCTTGCGTGAATATGGAATTTTTGCAATCAATCTCTTCCATTCAGCATCCCCAACTCAAAAATCATACAAGTGATTACAGGTTGAGTGGCAAAGTTCCAGAAAGATTTTTCTATTTTCTGAATCACTGAGGCATTGGTTTCAGTTTGGCAATCGAGGTTTTCTGGCGTGAGGATCAGGATGAGGGATGATGGAGAAACTGATTGGATGCTCATCTAAACAGGAAAATGAGATTTATTGAACTTGTATTCAATTGAAAACAAAAACTAACTTGATTATTACAACAATTGTTCAAAATGACCTCCGCCCACCTCCATACAGTTATACAGACGATTTTCGAACTCTCTTCTCACATTAACGAAAACTTCAGGAGTCAAAAGTCGGCATTCTGTGATAATCCTCATCCGCAGCTCCTCCAGGTTTTCTGGTCTTGTGGCATAAACTTTAGATTTTAGATGGCCCCACAAAAAAAAATCTAGGGATTTAAATCTGGTGACCTGGCTGGCCACTCAACAGGTCCTCTTCTACCAATCCACCTTCCTGGGAAATTTTCGTCTAAATATTGGCGCACCCGAGCATCATAATGCGGAGGAGCACCGTCTTGTTGAAAACGCATTTCGTCCTCAGAAAGAGTTGGATCGTTCTGTAAAATTTCTGTCAATCTAGGATGTATGTGTTCCTCTAACAACTGTAGGTAGCCATTTCCATTCAGATTACCCTCAATAAAGAAAGGCCAACTAGATGATTGCCAAAAATTCCTGCCCAAACGTTCAACTTCTGAGGCCTTTGCGTGTGGGCCTCTCTAAACCAATGAGGATTCTGTGTGTCCCAATATCGACAATTATGTCTATTCACTTCACCACTGAGCATAAAGGTGCTTTCATCAGAAAAACAGATGTTATTCAGAAAATTTGGATTAGCGTTTAGGTTTTCACTTAGATTTTCACAAAACTGTAAACGACGATCTGGATCATCTTCGTTATTTTCATGCACTAATTTTACCTTGTAGGGTGAAATTTGTGATGTTTCACGATTCTATGGACAGTTGTAGCTGATACACCAGTCAGACGAGATAGTTTTCTGATCGAAGTAGTATTCTCCATTTGTAGATGACCCACTACTGCCACTTCCGTTGCCTCATTTCTGACAGGACATGCCACTTCATGTTTTTGTTTGCCACCGAACCCGTAGCTAGGAATTTGTCAACCAAATATTTAACGTACTGGTGACTGACTCCTTTCTCTTTCAGGATGGTTCCTATCGAATATCCTTGCCGTTTCTTTGGCACAACTGTTATTTCGAAAATACGTCGATACAATTTCGACCCTTTCCTCAGTGGAATAAACCATTTTCAGATTAATTTCAACTGACGAACAACAACAATAATGAGGAACTGATCTGAATAATAATAATATTTCATTGCAAAATGAGAAATAACAGATGACTGCACGCCAGATGGAAATGAAAAAATGTGAACATTTTCAATGCAGAAATCAGCTTTATTTCTTCGTAATTGATGCTCAACACATCGTACCCCAATACTTTTAACAGTTTCGAATTAATTTTAGTTGATAATTTCAAATGACGATATTGAATTTTTGGAAAGCGACATCCTGTATGGAGAGCCGAACTGAATGAAATGCTTTAATCATTCTGGAATTCAAAAACCTTTCTGAAGATATGCCACTTGAATTATTTGTATGATTTTCAAGTTGGGGATGCTGAATGGAAGGGGTTGATTGCAAAAATTCTATAACCACACAAGAAAGTCCTATTCTCGGATCAAACATGTTCTCGTATACCGAAATGAACCAGTTTCAAAAAGTTATTTGGATTTTCAATGTTCCTGCTTCAGGACACCCTGTATGATGATTCTGAATTTCGAAAATACCAAATTCGAAGAGAAAATTGCAGTACCTTTCCAACGAGGTGCCACTTGACCTATTATCGATCGAATGATTTTTGAGTTGGGGATGCTGGAAATAGGGGTTGATTGCACCAACTCCAAATTCACAAGTGTAGGTCGTTTTTCTAGACCGAGCATAAACCTGCGCTTGCATTATGCCAAAATAAATCTATTTCATTTAGTATTTGGGATTTCCAGGAATTCAACTTCACCCTTGGTTGGGACACCCTGTATGTTAATTTAAAATTCTAAAAATGACAAATCAAGGTGGAGAATTGACAGACCTTTTCAGTAAGGTGCCACTCGACCCTTATTCCCTATGATGAATTTCAAAGTTAGGGTTGCTGGGGGTAGGGGGTTGATCTGAGAAGTTTCAAATTATTTCGAAAAATGCTCCCCCTCGAAACAAAAATCGACGTGTCTTGGTGTTTTTCGCTAATGTTACTCATTTCGGAGTTATAGGGGGGGTCAAATTTTCGTTGGAACACACTGTATATATATTAATATATATATTAACATGCGTGTTGATGGAAGAGGCGATTATACCCGTGAGGATATATATAATATATATATATATATATATATATATATATATATATATATATATATATATATATATATATATATATATATATATATATATATAGCCTCGTGCCCCTTTGGGATACCTATTCTGTTCCGGCGCGAGGATATGGTGTGTTTTAACATGCGTGTTGATGGAAGAGGCGATTATACCCGTGTATATATAACCCGCATGTTAAAACACACCATATCCTCGCGCTTGAAACCTATATATATATATATATATATATATATATATATATATATATATATATATATATATATATATATATATATATATATATATATATATATATATATATACAGCCTCGTGCCCTTTGGGATACCTATTCTGTTCCGGCGCGAGGATATGGTGTGTTTTAACATGCGTGTTGTTGCAAGAGGCGATTATACCCGTGAGGATATTCAAAAATAATCTTTCAATTCTTCTTTCAAGAAATTCAAAATTTTAATCGAAATATTGCAAGAGTATTACAAAATTTCATAATACTTGAACTAAAGATCAGTCCCAAAGAAGAGTGAAAATTTTTCTGAAAAGATAATGATTCTTCAAGTACTTGAACCTAAATCACATTTCAATGGCATAACGACGCATAGAAGAGGGAGGATTGCCCACGTACATAATGTGAACTGACAATATATAAAATATTAGGATTTTGTCTATCTATTTCAATATATGTCAGTTTTTCAAATACTATTTTACTCATGCACAAACCTCAATGTTCTTGAGAAATGCACCACTATGTTAAGTTATCAACATTGATATTTGTAAGAATGATGTAAAGTATATATCTTCCTCAATACAAAAGTTTCAGAACAACTCAACGTTTCTATATTTATCAATTTTGCAACTTATTTGGAACAATCACTTCTCTTAGGGTATGTGTTTCATAATTGTAAACTGAGAATATTGAAATATTCTCAATAGAAGCATGAAATTATACTGTATTTTCTGTATTCATCGTGATAAATATTGAACAAAAAACACTCAAGTTTTTACTGAAATTAATCTAACTTCACAGTAACATCCAAGTCATATAAAGTATTCCACTTGTTTATGTAAATTTACAGAATAGAACAGAATACCCTTCTTCTTATGAGGCTTACTTGTACAGTAGGTGTGTGTCTTGATCATTTGTAACAAGATATATCAAACTATATTTTGTCTTTCGATTAGATTTCCTTGATTTGAAATCTCAAATCACAATCAGCTCATTCAAACATATTAAATTTCCATTCATATTTGAATTTGATTAATTGAAAGCATGCTTCCTCTTGGATGAACTGAAACAAAATATTATAAAGTGAACACAGATATCTAGTCGAAATATTTTCTTCATTCTTGGTCCTGACTTTCTTATTTTATTTGAAGTCAGAAACAGTAGCAGATATTTACTTTCAACACAGGTAAAATTCAGGTTTGAAATCATTTAAACACCTCTCGTACTTTAATAAATTCGTCATTATGAGTTTTTGTACCTTATAACAGTTATAACAACAGGCAAATAATGGATACATGACATGTTATGAATAACTTTCAATATGCATATAATACCAAATGTCTAAATGAATATTTTTCAGTAGATATATACACAGTAAAGCCAACCAATAGCGTTCTGAGAGATATTTCATTATTGTTTGTTTCATTTCAATTCAAAAACACTATTATGCAGTGAATAACTTTCAATATAAAGTTCTTTTGAGAAGAAATACATACAGAAAAACTTCTCACCTCTTAATAGCGTCTTAAGTCTCATTATTATCTGAGATAGTCTTGATTGATTGCATACAGAAGCCTTCTCATTATAAATTTAACATTCCAGGGCATCAGAATTACAAAATCAGTTACAATAACCTCAAATTGTAAATGTGAAAGAAATAGATCAAGAAAACTTATTTCTTCAATACGCTGTCACGAAGCATGCATTGAAATAGACAAAATAAATATTAATTTAGGTTCACTTACCTTTGAAACGTTACTTCCATATTATAAAATAGAAATAACCCACATCATATTGGAATATTTGACAGAAGAGAGCGCTTTATTTTAGATATTCACCAAACTAACTTTCAAGCCGAATCGGTAGAAGGAGAAAGCGGGGAAAAGTTTGATCCGCCTCCCTGATTACGATTCTTTCCTCGATAATCTAGGTCTCAAAAATGGTCCCAAATCCGAAAATTAAGTCGTGAAATGACGATTTCTTTTCATAAATCTAATGCCGAGATATGAATCTTTTGACACTCGAACCATACCTCCCGGTAACCACATAAAAGTAGGACCAATGAAAGAAAAACCGCAATTTTGAGAGATCGACTATTGTTGTTCTTGTCATTATCTTGACAATAAGTCAAAATATTGGCAAAACTGAGTTGAGAGGGTAACTTTGGACCGAGATCGATTTCTGGAGGAGATGGCTTTGACCGTTAATTTATCGATTGATCGAAATATATATCAACGGAGGATTTCGAGCTAAATCTGATTTAGAAATACATTCTTGAACGGATCGCCTATTTTGCAGGGCGAAGTTTAATACCGTCACGACACTCTATATGGCCTAGGAAAAGTCGTCGTTTTTGTCGTTTTTTGCGTAACCTGGAAAACTTTGGAAGCGCATTTTTCCGGAACGGCTTGAAATATCGAAATGAGACTGTGCTTTGGGAACAGAAGAATTCTTGGGTAACGTAGCTTCTTCAGAAACCGCGGCTCGATATCCGGCCGTTTAGGCTAACACCCTCCTACCAATTTTGTCCATCTTTCGAGGAAAAAATGAAGAATTTTTTTTTTTAACCGGGTAAAAGGCGTAATCCTCGTTCCAAAGGATCGAATTTCGTTTTCCAGCGAAACTTTCGCCTGATTTCACCTGGTGCGGAATCGGCGCGCTTTCTGAATGGGTCATTGTCCTGATACTCAGAACTATGAGATTTGATTTCAAAATTCTAAAATACACGTCCTAGATTGACAACTTGCAAGCCTCAGTTTGCTCGCGTATTCTCAATTGAATTCACTAAATAATTCGTATAGTATTAATATGTTTTATGAGATGCAAGTCTGCAAAATCCATACGTGCTCTTTTTGCTCAACTGAGCGCCAACAGGCCACTGACTCCGAAGCATACTCTAGTTTCATATTCGCGGATTTGCCAACCGGGAAATCATGCCCTCTGATCATACAACTCTATGTACCATAAACACACATACATGTCATCAACTTAGATATTCTTCAAAACATTCATACTCACTGAACGAACAAGCCTTAATGTCTGTGGGTTCATACATGCGTATAGTCCCAAAATCAACTTCTTTATACTAACGGGACAGGTTATAATTCAAAGTCGATTATCACACCTTAATGCAAGGAAAGTTTCCTTTATTAAGCTTAGGAGTATCGGGCATTAAATAAATATTTGCGAGTAGAATCGTAGTTGAACACATTCAAATGTATCTATCAATCATCAAATTATAAAGCCAAAGATTTGAATTGATATAATATAGTTTCGTTAAATTTGAATCAGATCAATGTTCTGAGTTATAGAAGTTCCGAGTCAATATACAGTAGTGTCATTATGTTTCAACAATGTTCCAAGTTACGTGAACAAATGTAACAATAATATTGAAAAGTTTGAGTATACTTCAAATAATTTGCCCAGTTATGAAAACAACCGTGGAAATCAATATAAAATAATTTCAGTACATTCCAAATTTTGCAAGGTTATGAAAACGAATGTTATAATTCAGTATACGAAAATAAATATTCAAAATGAATATCAAATAATTTCAGTGCAGTTCAAATAGTTCGTTACCAAGAAAAAAGAGGAAAATAATTTGGAGTGTAAGACGTTAATTATTTTAACTCTCTCTCAATGCATTCAGAAATCACGTAGCATACATCTTAAGAGAATTCCTGGAATTTTACTACGGGACAAAAATTCTGAAGAAAGATTCAGAAAATAATTACTTGTGGGACACAACGAGAACTGTGATTCTTCTTCCCCTGTCGGGCTTCACGGAAAGAAACAGATACTGCGGAAGGAATCAATATTGTTTATTTGTTTTTGCTTTAACGTGCTCTATTTCTGCCTTTCGGATAATGACGCACCGGGGAGTTCTGTCACCTCACTAGCCCATGAATTTTTCCGAAACCCTCTCGTGCGTGTCGAGGGAAGGGATCTTTAATGTCCAACACATCTCTGTTAGACAGCTTTACATCTCCTCCGAAAGATGGACACTCAAGCGATTCCCTGAATTCGAAAAATCGCACCGACATTGTGGGAATTGAACCCAGATAACTATGCGCAGGAGACGAGCACCATATCCTCTACGCCACCGAGTCAATCAATATTATAACCATTGTGAGTACAACTCTTTACGCAAGTGGACTGGACCACAGCAAGAACTTCTAGACCTACCCCGAGCAATCATGAGAATACCTCGGCCATTGAACACGAGTAGAGTAGACAACTTCAAGCCTAAGGCGTACTCGACCATGTTCTCTACTGGCAATGAGAATGGGTGACCAATATTTGTTAGATTGGATAGATTGATATTTGCTTCCGCAGGCCAGTGAACTAAACTAGACCACTGCGAACCTAAGAAGGAAAAATCGCACTAAGGGACATCAATACTCCGCACCCACAAAAACAATTATCTTTGCGCGAGTGGACTGCACCACTTCGAGCACTCCGAGTGGTATCAGAAAGTTGCAGTAAGCAGATATTCCCAGAGACAAAACGGGTTATCGCCACCCTCAAGGTAGACTGGACCACTGCAAGCCTCAAGGAGAAACCGAAATATTCACAATTGGACCAGCATCACTTAAAGAGAATTCAGTGAGCTTCGAAAACTGAATAATCCTGACGTCGCGATCGGGGCCTTTAAAAATGCGTTGCTCAAAAGTCCGCACATCTGTACTCCTTTCAGCCACTGGTTCTTAATTACATGGTACATGGCATTGTAGAAACGCGTTACTTCGTCGCTACGCCTGGATTGCTGACCGAAAAAATACCAGATGGTGCCTGCGATCGCGGTTAGGTTAGATTTCGAAATTTATTTGCACCCGATTTCCTATCTAAATTTGTCTCCATTCCAACAAAACAAATTCAACTTTTTTGTGTGCTTTCAAGGGGCTTTAAAAGTACATAATGTTCCACTACATTGGGATTCTAAAATGATATAATTAAGTTATTCTAGTAAATGGCCATCTTTTCACTGTAATTTTGAATACAGATCAAATAAATGAATTATTTTTCAGGTAGATCTACACAATATACTATTCACAATTGGCAACAAATTTCAATTAGATCACAAATCAAAAATGTATGGATAATTTTAGCGAATAAACTTAAAAATAGAAGCCGAATCTGGGTTTTCTCATAATAGTTGCATTAGAACATTCGGAGTGATGATTCTCTCATAAATTATGAGCAAATCGAATTTTTTAAGTGAAAAATTATTCATATAAATGTGTAGACATTTCAAGAACAATATTTAGAAGTTCATGAGTAACGTATGGGTTTCCTTATTTTCTATCAGCGAAAGAAGTTTTAGCTATTTATATTATCCATAATCAAAAATTCAGGACACCAAAATGAATATTTCAAGTCAGAACTATATCTTTCATACAAGAATTATGAGGAAATGAAAATAATAATTGAACATAATAGCCTAACAATTAAAATTAACAATTGTTCGTAGTATGTCCACGATTAGTTGCAATTACAGATCTCCACCTTCTCAGCATGCTAGCAGTTAGGTTGTTCAGGTCCTTCTGATAAATATTGTCCAAAGATGTAGTCACTGATTTTTAATATTGATCTTCGATCAGGTTTCAGTCTGGAAATCTAACAGAAAAATGTAAGCAGTGTATTCCATGATTTTTTGAGACTTCGTCATAATGGCAGCTTGATATGAGCGAGTGTCTTTAATCTACATCTACTTGAAAATTGGGCATATTACTGTTTCTGATCTTCATCACTTTTTGAATTCTATTTATATTTCTAATCCAAAAAATATGTGATCTACCATCGTAAATAATGCCACCTTGAATCATTACAAAGCCATCGTCGTGAGAATAAACCTGCTGCAGGGTTCGTTGGTTTCTTGCTAGCTCTCGTCTAGTTTAAGTTAGAATCTAACCTATACGACGATGATTAAAAAACTCACTGATTCTGCTTTCATCAGTAAAATATACCAATTTTCAGTGTTCGCGCCAATGAAGATGTCCGCGCGACCATACCAATCTTTGACGTTTGTATTCTAGAATTGAATGAATCTTTCTTAACAAACGGAGTTCTATAATTTTAATGTATTTAATTTTTTTCTGATAGTTTCAATCAAAACACTACTTCCTGTAACATTTATAAATTGCTTGCGATCGACCTATAGGTTCTCTTGAAGCTCTTACAATGAATGAAACGGTTTATCATATAATCACAGCAGCAATTTTTTAGATCGACCACTGCAATGTCTTTCTAATACAGAAGCATTTGCTTCACTTCAACTTTGTTAGAATCATACCAATAACAATATTTTATTATTTGTCGCATAATTTATCCGTAGACAGAGTGAGAGACGAGGGAGATCTATTTGAAATATTTAAAACCGGAAAGGACAGCAGGCTACCAAAATAAGCATCATCGGATGAATAAAAACACTGAAGTGTTCTAAATATCACATTCATGCTGCAATCTCTTACAAGCAGAATCTCGTTTGCTTTCAGACCTTAGTGAGGATTGAAATCCTTACCGCTGCTATCTAAATTGCCAATATTTTTTTTCTCATTGTACAATTCAATAACGTTCTATTTCAATGATGTTTTCATTTCTGCATCACTTTTTGTTCAATTCTGTTCAACATTGATTGATTTCAAAGTATTTATAAATTACACAAATCAGCACTCACTCAAGTTGCAATAATCCGTTCCATTTGACCACCGCGGAATCACTCCAAGTTAGTGCTACTAAACCATTTTTATTTGATGAAATAATAACAACCGTGAAAAATTATCTTTGCTATTGATTTATTTCAGAATTGAATCATTCACTGAACTGTTTCGCTCTATTATGTTCCATCGTGTCATGTTTTTTGTGATAATTTGTATTGATCCCATAAAGATCACTGAAAGAGTTCCAAAACTATGAACTCATGAAAATCTCATTATCATTATCATACAGCGCTACAGCGCGATGTGAGCGTAGGCCTCCTATACTATGACTCGCCACTCAGCCCTGTCCATGGATTTGCTGCTCCAACCTCTTTCACCCATAACACAGCACCAGAGTTGGACGTTTGTTCTCCGTGATAGTCGAAATCCACATTGCTATTTTTCCAAGATGTTCTCGGTTGCAACTTTAAGGCGTATTAACGGTAGATGTTAAAATTTTGTATTCAACTTCCAGTAGTGAGATGTCTCGATAATGTTTGCATTCCGTTTCATCGCCTTTTTTTGTGTATTGAACAAATGAGACCTCTAGCTCAGCTCTCTGGCATTTTCTCTTCCTCCAATATTGGCACTAGCTGTTATACTACCACTATTTTAGCAAGATCTTAGTAGTGCTATGCCACCATGTTTTATAAATTCCGCTGTTATGCTATCTACTCCCGGAGACTGCTATTTTTTTGTCCCTGTGCAGCAAGTTGTACATCATCCAGGGAGGGTGGAGCCTAAAGATTATTGTCTCCAGAAATAGTCAGGGGTGTTTGTGTTAGAGGAGGTAATACTGCGGCCTTTTTTTCATTCAAAATTTCTTCGAAGAGCTCGACACATCTCTCAAGAATTTTTAATTTTTCTCCTAGAAGTTTTCCTTGTTTTTTTCTACTTCCTTCAATCCGTGGCTGAAAAATTTTTCCCAGGCGTTTAACTGTGTCGTAAAATTTGCGGGACTCGTTTTTGTATTCAACTCTTCTATTTCAAGAATTTAATTCCTTTTCAAAATTATGTGTCCCAGTTCCTTGTATATCTTTCAATTTTTTCTTATATTTGTTACCTACATCGTTTGTCTAGTAGCATTCTTACTACTTATGACTTCCGCACATTTCTCATCAAACCAGTCAGAATTTATTGCTTTCTTAAGTTCTCTTATTGATTTAGTTGCGCCTTTAATAATTGCTGATCTGGTATATTCCCTTTCTTCGTTGACATTCCTACTCTCTTTTCTTTCTGTAGTAACTCTAAAATGCTTTCTTGGAAATATCTAATTCTTTGGGCCTCTTTACGCATGTTGAGAGGATTAGACTTTTTCGTCAGTGCTGTTTTGGGATGTTCCATGTTGGACAGCCTTTCTCTCAGCTTGACTTCAAATAGATAGTGGATGGAATCACAGTTAGGATCTCTGCAAGTCCCAATTTCATTTACTGATATGAAGATGTTCGCACTAGGACATTGTCGATTTGGTTAAATCCGCTAGATGGTATTTTCCAAGTTCCGAGGTGTATCCTGTTGTATGTGGATGCAGTGCTTTTTATAAAGAGATTATTTTTCACAGAATACTATGAAATCATGGAAAATCCTGATACACGTTTCTGGTTCTCTGTACTCACGACCCTGGCTGGCATTGAAATCCCTTTTTCCCCAAGATGAGAAGTAGCTTAGATAGATTAGCTTTTGCTCAGAATTTTTCAAGCGTATCATAGAATCTTTTCTTTTCAATTTCATATAAGTCTTTGGTGGGGACATTTGCCGAAATCCGAATGATGTTTCTAAAGTGCCCTTTGAGTCCAATCTTACACAATCTATCTGATACGGCTTCATAATAAATGAGGCTGTTTATCGCATTCTTTGACAACATGTTTCTGTTCCAAGCTGCCCCGTTCGTTGAACAGGTCCAGTGTATATTAAGGTGAAAATCTATAATCTCGAAAAATAGGACTATCAAACGAGTCAAAGATCTGGGTAATGCATAAAATACGTAGTGTTCTGAAAAAATATATTTGAAAGACTGGGTACATAATGTCTGCTTCATGATAACTTCATCACTTACATCATCTTGACGCTCAAAAAAATTATCATAAAATTAATATTTTTTCGATTCGGCCATCAAAAATATATATTATGCTTTGATCTACATCTACATTTAAAAAATCTTAAATAATCTCCAATGCTGGAAGAAATATAGCAATAATATAGGAGATATGATTCGTTCAGACTCTTTTTCCAGAATCCTCGACTGACGGTGTACAGGCTAGAGAGCTTTCGAGGCAGCTATATGAAATATTGCGAATAGAGGAGAATAACCCAGGCTCTTTATGTTCTTCTTGCAAGAGGAATTGAGTATCGCAAACAGATTCAAGATAGCTTTATTCGTTTTCAAGGGATTTGGAAATTTGAAAACTTTCGGGATCAGTCAAGTGCAAATGTCTCGGTTGTGTTTGAAGTTAAATAGTTTTGGCATTCTTCTTTCTTTTTGGTGTGCCTTCTCCTCAATGGAGGTTAGCGATCATTATCTGGAATTCTTCTCTATCACGAGCCATATGTATAAGTGTGCCAGCGTGTCTGATATTGAGCCAGTCGCACAAGTTTTTAAGCCACAAAATTCTTTTTCGGCCAATACCTCGTTTGCCTTTCTTTTTTCCCCCAATGATTCACATTAACAACACGTTGTACTGCTGTTTCTAAAAATGTGGCTGAAGTATGCTGCTTTTCTTTTCTTTATCGTGGTTATAAGTTCTTGTTCTCTTCCCATTCTCCTGAGCACTTCAGCATTTGTTACATCTTCTACCAACGGAACTTTCAAAATCCTTCTATATAGCCACATTGCAGATGAAAAAAGTCCTAATATTGTTTGAGTTTGCAACGTCCATCCTTCAACGCCGTACAAAAGGGTTAACAGGATATAACATTGTGCAGTTCTTCACAGTGTTGCTATGCTCAAATCATAGCAGTGCTTTCATTTTGAAAAACGTGTTCCTGGCGATTTCTATTCTCGTTTTGATCTCCATATCAGAATTCCATTCTTCGTTAAGCCAACAGCCCAAGTAATTGAATCGACTAACTCTTTCTATATCCTGGTTTCCAAGGCGCACTCCTACTTTCTCAATTCTAGCTTTGCTGATTATCAAAGGTTTGGTTTTTCTGATTTTTATATCAAGACCATAATTCTGGCTGAAGTTATTTACTTTATTTAGTAATAATTGAAGGTCTTTCAATTCTCATTGCCTGCAAGGAGTACCGTATCATCGGCATATCTTGCATTGTTAATCGGTTTGCTGTTAACCTTCATTAAAATTTCTATGTCCTCCAAAAACTCCTGGAATATGAACTCCGAATACAAGTTAAAAAGAAGGGGTGATCATATACATCCTTGCCTAACTCTTTTGCTGATTTCTATGTATGGAGATGCTCTGTGTCCAACTTGCATGTGAGCTGACTGATACCAGTATAAGTTTTTAATAATTCTAATATCCTTGCCATCCAACCCTATCTGTTTTAAGAGATATATCAGTTTGTCGTGTTTCACGTTGTCAAATGCCTTTCATATTCTAGGAAACACGCGAAGGCATTTTTTGTTGATCTAGGCATTTCTGTGTGGGTACTTGGATAGAGAATAAAGCCTCTCTTATCCCACAACCGTTTCCGAATTCAAACTGGTTTTCGATAACATTTGCATTAATTTTTCCCCATAAACGGGAGTGCAAGATACGTAGAAACATCTTCAGACCATGACACATTAGACTTATTAGCCGATATTCGCTACATTCCTTGGCGTTGGCACTTTTAGGAAGAGGGATGAAGGTGGATTTCAGCCATTGCTCAATTAATTTATCTTTAAGAATTTCTGGTCCCTCCTAGTTTCCCTCCGCGTTTTCTATTGGATCTCTATGGTCAAGTATTCGGTAATATAAAACTTCCATCTTTCCACTTCTCTTTCCTTGTCTATTATGAGCTGATTGTTTTCGTCTACTAATTTCATTGGAGTTTTAAGTCTTTAGGTGTGGGTCATTTCCTTGATCTTTTTGTGAAGGTGGAAGCTATCGTGTTGACTTTCTTAGTTTTTTATATCTTGGCATTTTTCTCTAGGCCATTATTCTTTAATCTTCCTTCTAATCGTTTCATGTATTTTATTGTATTCCGATATGTTGTTTTTGTGTAATCTTCTTTCTTCAATTAGTTGTAATATCTCGTCAGTCATCCAATCATTCTTCTTAAGCTTGTTCACCTTTCCCAGAATTTCTGTTGTTGTGGTTATAGCTGTATCTCCAACGTCACACCATATTTCATCGATGATCATGTTATCCATGCGTTCTCTGAGTGGTTTCATTCTGTTATTGAGTAGGTTTGATACTGTAGCTCTTTTTCATTCATATTTCAAGTTGTTGCGATTAATTCTTGCGGGTATATTGGGTCTTACATTTTTTTTCAGTCGGACTCTTAGCTGGGCTACTACCGGGTTATAATCTGACCCAAAATCAGCACCAGGATGTTTTCACTGATTTTATTGTATTTCGAAATCTGCTGTTTATGCATATATAATCAATTTGATTTATAATTATCCAACCTGGCGCGTCTTGGAGAGATCTTCTAGTATATAACCTTCTTGGAGGTAGTTTGTACCATGTATTTGTGACTACTAATTCCTGTTCCTGGCAGAATTGAAGCAGTCTGTCTCCACATTCATTCCGTTCCCCTAGTCCATATTGTCCCACTAAATTTTCAAATCTCTCCGATCCTATTTTGGCGTTAGGGTTGCCCATTAGTATTGTTAAATCTTACTTCTTTAGATTTTTCATGATTTCTTGGATCTAACTGTAGAATTCCTCAACTTCTGCATCAGTCGTATCAGACGTAGGAACGTATACCTTGATAATGTTGATGTTAAATGGACTTCCTTTCAGCTGTAGGAGAACAATGACAATGGGATGAAATTAGTTACGTATTTACTCCATCTTTCTTCTATCATAATTGCCACCCCATCTTGGTAATTTGGATGTTGTGTATTGCAGCCAGAATAAAACATTGTTGCGTCTTCTGTCCTGCACATGCCACTACCTGTCCACCGGATCTCACTCATACCCAGCACGATGATTCCGAGTCTTTTCATCGCTTTTACTGCATTTTTCATTTTTCTAGCTTGATTTAATGTTCGGACGTTCCATGTTGATAATTTAATCATATTATGTTCTCTCCTGTTTTTGTTGACCAGTCGCATACTTTCCGCGTTAGGCTTGGTTCCTGCCTGAGCGTGGACAGTAGTCCCTTTTACACACTCAAACCCGAAAACTCGAGAGCGCCAATTGCTACTCGAGTCACTCGGCATCTCAATTTTTACTACTCTGTCTTCCATGATGGTTTCCTGGGAAATGACTAAATGAGGTGGTTTCACCTTAGCCTTCCTCAATACCTAATTAGGTGCTTTTTTTAGCTACTCCTAATATGTAGAACAGTCGCTATTAGAAGCGGCTACTTTGGAGACAGACCCTACCGTGCTAGATTTTGGTTCGCCCCGAGTATTTCATTTTTCCGGTACCACCCATATCTGGGAGGCATTCCCCTATCCACCCCCTGGGGAGGCGCCTGATGGGTGATCTAGCCAACCCCACACGGGCATTCTACAGGCATTTTTCTACGTAAAAAAATATCCGTCCATAATGTTGTTATTTGCAATTTTATTAAATAATTCGCCACAAAGGTTTGCATCAAAAACCTCATACGCATAATGACTTTAACGTTGAATACAAATATGGCAATATGGTTTACATCCGACCGCCAATATTCATTTTAACGATTGAATATTCCATCTCTATTGACGAGAACTTCATCAGTCCAAACCATTGCTAAAATCCAGTCGTTGTTGGAAATTTTCTGTCTACAAAAACTGGGATACTTTCATTTTATATGGTATATATCTATTATTCTTGAAAATACTGAAAGCATGACTCTAAGATACTCCTGTTTCCATTGGTTGCTCGAAATCTATCAGTTAGCAGTTACACTTCCTATTTCATCAATTGTTGCATCTTCCCCATCAACTACTTCATTTTCTTTTTTTTTGGGGGGGATGTTGAATGTAGCATAGTCATGAGGTTTTCCTTTATATTATTTATCGAATATACTGTTAAGAGGTTTTCGCCCTTAAGAAGAACGATCCAATTAAGCAGCGTTTGCAGTATCCAAATCATGATTATTTTGGATATAACATACATGATGAACTTCAAATATCTTAATTGTCAGAGCTAAAATTAATTTTCGAGCTGCCAGAATGTGAGCACAGATCATAGTCAAGCTATTTCAATCATTCCGTGTGAATTTTTAGAATGGAAATAGAGGTACTAGATGAAATTAGAGAAAAATTTCACAATTTTCGGTTTTTCATGAAAACACGTCCTGAAAGAGACAATTATGTGCACATGTGATATACCTATTCTTAAAAAGGGAAAAAACTCGAAGTGACCTATGGTTCATATTTGAAAAAGAGGCAAGCTTGAATTATTATTTAAAAACCGTTGAATAAAAAAACTTCCGCTCGTAGTCCGATTCAGCCTAAAAAATTGTAGAATGTCAAAACTATTTTACATAACTTCAAAACAACGCAGATATTGGCACTTTACTGATTCCGAAAATTTTCACAATTTGCAAATAACTCGAAACCGAAAGAAAGTAGTGTAAATCTGTTTATGGCAATGAATTCCTCACGCAAAAAGAATAGCGCGAAGGGGTAGGGGTCATATTTCACTATTTACAATATTTCACGTAGCTGCAGTATTTTTAAAAAGAAAGAGATGAAAACTCATTTTGAAGGGTGTTTGCTAAAATATAATATAGGGAATTTGAAAAGTTATTTTTGGAAAAAGCTGTTGGGGGAAAAATCATCTATTTTTTCAAAATTTTGAGTTAAAGAAATGAAAACTATTGATCTCAATCTTTCGACTTATGGTAATAATGTTCAACTGCAGAAACAAAAATACCATAGACCTCAAATAAGGGATACCATCTCGTATATTTAATAAATACATATTGAACCAAATATTAACGAAAAATTCTGGATGAAAAAATATTTGAAATAATTTGAATGGCGTATCAATCATGAATAGAAATATATACAGTATGTTCCAACGAAAATTTGCCACCCTCTATCTCAAGATAGCACCTAAGTCAAAATTCATTATAGGGAATGTGGGTCGAGTAATAAATCTTTAGAAAGGTGTTTTAATTCTCGATTCAAAAATATTATCTTCATGAACATTCTATATCACATACATATATATATATATATATATATATATATATATATATATATATATATATATATATATATATATATATATATATATATATATATATATATATATATATATATATATATATATATATATATATATAGACATGACGTAGATGGGGTGGCAAATTTTCATTGAAATACAAGTTTTCGTTGTGTTTGGTCATTCTGTGTGATATTGAATGTCTATAAAGATACTTTTATTTAATATTAATTAAAATACCTTTCCAAAGATATGTCACTCGACCCACTAATGAATTTTGACTTAGGTGCTACCTAGTAGGTTAATTTTACGTGCTCCAAACCAATTCAGTAATTGGTATCCCTCCAATAGAAAATTGATGTATCTCACCTTTTTCCGCTCCAATCTTCAAGTCTTACTTGACATATAGATGGGAGCCAGTTTTCGTTGGAATACAAACTTTCGTTGTATTTTGGTCTGGTATTGAATGTTCATGAAGATACCATTTTCGAACAGAGAATTAGAATAACTTTCCAAAGAGATGTCACTCGACCCAATTGCCCTATAATCAATTTCGACATAACTGTTACGAGGGTAAGAGGTTGATTTCACATGCTTCGAAGCAACTCAAAAATTGTTCTCCCTCCAATCAAAGAATTGACATGTCTCAGCTTTTTCCGCCAAAATAGGTAAATCTTGAGATAGAAGTGGTGGAAAATTTTCGTTGGAACACACTGTATTGAAATAGCATCACTGAATATTTGTTTTATATTCGATAAAATACTTCATTAAAACGAATCGAGCATTACTACAACAAAATCTGAAACACCATTTATCAACGAAGTTCTACCGGTACTCGTTTTTTTCAGTTCATTAAAATCTCAGATAAAAAATGTTTAAATCAATTCATTTTATTACAACTGCACCACATATAAATAGTTGATATATGAAATTATACTCTATCAAGCGATTTTTACGCCGCACTAAATTTCAAGCTGGAAATAATTTCAGTTGTTGTTTTTCATACTATACTATAACATTAGTCTCGAGAAAGCAACATTTAGTCATAATGAATTTTCATATATTGCTAATCCTCCTGAATTGCTTGTGAATATTTGACCGTATTAATATTTTTGCGCCATGGAATTTTTTTGGATCTCTATTGTGTGGCTGTACAAAGTTACTAGCAGAAACGAAGTTTTGGTCGCCTAAGAGTGCTGTGACCTGTAAATGGAAAACAACTGTATCCAAAACAAAAAAAAAAGTATTGGGCAAATCGGTTATGTTGTCAGGAATTCTTGTGGGCTTATCGACAAGTTGAGTCAAGTTGCGGCTGATCGCAGAATCCTCCGCTCACCTTCCTGCTTCGTCGGTCCTATTTGAGTGTTGGAGCCAGTTGATACTATGGAGGTTGAAGTCTCCTATTATGAATACCTCAGCTGATGGTTGCTGTATTTGGTTCGTGTCTACCTTGCCGCATAGGAACAGAAACAATCTTAGGTAGTTGTTATCGTTCGGAGCTCGATACAGACAACAGAGAAATATGGGTTTGTTATATAAACAGATTTTGAATCATGCTAGGATGAAAGCGTCATCCTTCAACTGCCATATTGGATGCGACATCCAGACAGACAGACATTAAGTGAGAATTGTTGTTGATGATGAGATTCTTTAATCAAATGGGGGTTTTCCTCAGCCCAATAATGATTATTGTGAAAATTTGTGATAGCAGTTCTCGAAAAGTTAGCTTCGTCTGTGAACATTATTTCTCTATCAAAATGAGCAAATTCTCAAATTTTATCTGAGAACCATAGGCAGAAAATCTCGAGGAAGTAGAGTTTGGACGCGTTGAATATGAACCGGGTACAATGAAAAGTCGTGAAGAATCCTTCAAACTTGAACATGTGAAATAATCAACTGATTTCCAATTTTTCTTGTTCTCACAAGAGGATTCAAATCAATACAATTCAAAACTGCTTTCTCAATATCTGGAGTTCTCATAGTTCGAGTTGCACCTTTTGAATGATTATTTGCAGTAAAAGTACCAGTTTCCCTCAACCTTCTGTGAATATTTGAAAATGTTTGTCTGTCTTGTGTTACACGATTTGGAATGCTTACCTGATATAATCGCCTAAGTTTTGTTGTGTTTCCATCAGCCAGACCGTACATGTATTTGATATCAGCCAATTCGGCGTTAGTAGAGTTAGCAATTTTTTCTGACAGCAATAACTTCAAAAGTTTTAAAACTAATCGTTAATTTAATAAAACATTCGAGCAGACACGCTAATTCAACTTTAGCAACTATCAACATAAATAAATGAATAAAAAAAATCGAAGCCTACTAGTAATTTTTTTAATTAGGAGTGCTTTCAATTCTGCGAATGCATACAATCGTTTAATAATTTGCTCGTGAACGGTCAGAGATACGAAAAGTGTCAAAAAATTCTAAATTGAACGAAGATGACGAAAATTGATTGTACGCTGATCAGAGGCGTAGGGCAAAAGAACAATGGCTCCGGAAAAGAAAACACCTGGTATATTCTAGTTAAAATTTAGGACGTGTGATGATGGAGGCTGTAAAAAATAGGTTGCATTCCAAATTTGGGCTGAATATCTCAAAAACTACAAGAGTTTTGAAGAGAAAAACACTTTTTTCCGTAAATTTCAACACTTTTGCGTACCTACCTAAAGTTGGCAAAGTCGGTTTAGAGATCTGCACGTGCATAGACAGTTCCCAGACTATCAACAAATAACTGTCCGTTTGTCCATAATAAGTCCATCTTGAGATAGAGGGGTGGCAAATTTCTGTTGGAACACACTGTATATATTTCTATTCATGATTGATACGCCATTCAAATTATTTCAAAAATTTTTTCATCCAGAATTTTTCGTTAATATTTGGTTCAATATGTATTTATTAAATATACGAGATGGTATCCCTTATTTGAGGTCTATGGTATTTTTGTATCTACAGTTGAACATTATTACCATAAGTCGAAAGATTGAGATCAATAATTTCCATTTCTTTAACTCGAAAGTTTGAAAGAAATACATGATTTTTCCCCAACAGCTTTTTCCAAAAATAACTTTTCAAATTCCTATATTTGCATTCCAAATTTGGACTGAATATCTCAAAAACTGCAAGAGTTTTGAAGAGAAAAACACTTATTTCCGGAAGTTTCAACACTTTTGCCTACCTACCTAAAGTTGGCTAAGTCGGTTTACAGATCTGCATATATATATATATATATATATATATATATATATATATATATATATATATATATATATATATATATATATATATATATATATATATATATATATATATATATATATATATATATATATATATATATATATATATATATATATATATATATATATATATATATATATATATATATATATATATATATGTATGCAGATCTGTAAACCGACTTAGCCAACTTTAGGTAGGTAGGCAAAAGTATATATAACTGAGGTGAACCACATCACTAGGTGTTATGCGTCGAGTAGAAATATGTCTAGAAGTGAATGGTCATCACTTTGAACAATTATTATGAAATTTAGGAATATAGAGTTTAATTATATATATATATATATATATATATATATATATATATATATATATATATATATATATATATATATATATATATATATATATATATATATATATATATATATATATATATATATATATATATATATATATATATATATATATATATATATATATATATATATATATATATATATATATATATATAACTGAGGTGAACCACATCACTAGGTGTTATGCGTCGAGTAGAAATATGTCTAGAAATGAATGGTCATCACTTTGAACAATTATTATGAAATTTAGGAATATAGAGTTTAATTCGTTTTGATATTTTTTAATTTCAGTTTGGAAATTCGACAATAACTTCAGTTTCACATTTTTTTTCTCTTAATTTTTCAGTTATCTAGTGACAAAAGGACAGTTATTTGTTAATGGTCTGGGAACTGTCTATGCACGTGCAGATCTGTAAACTGACTTAGTCAACTTTAGGTAGGTAGGCAAAAGTGTTGAAACTTCCGGAAATAGGTGTTTTTCTCTTCAAAACTCTTGCAGTTTTTGAGATATTCAGCCCAAATTTCGAATGCAAATATAGGAAATTTGAGAAATTATTTTTGGAAAAAGCTGTTGGGGGAAAAAATCATGTATTTCTTTCAAAATTTCGAGTTAAAGAAATGGAAACTATTGTTCAACGTTCAACTGCAGAAACAAAAATAACATAGACCTCAAATAAGGGATACCATCTCGTATATTTATTAAATACGTATTTAACCAAATATTAACGAAAAATTCTGGATGAAAAAAATATTAGAAATAATTTGAATGGCGTATCAATCATGAATAGAAATATATACAGTGTGTTCCAACAGAAATTTGCCACCCCTCTATCTCAAGATGGACTTATTATGGACAAAAGGACAGTTATTTGATAATGGTCTGGGAACTGTCTATGCACGTGCAGATCTCTAAACCGACTTTGCCAACTGTAGGTAGGTACGCAAAAGTGTTGAAACTTACGGAAAAAAGTGTTTTTCTTCAAAATTCCTGCAGTTTTTGAGATATTCAGCCCAAATTTGGAATGTAACCTATTTTTTACAGCCTCCATCATCATACCTCCAAAATTTTAACTAGAATCTACAAGGTGTTTTCTTTTCCGGAGCCATTGTTCTTTTGCCCTACGCCTCTGATCAGCGTACAATCAATTTTCGTCATCTTCGTTCAATTTAGAAACTTTTTTGACACTTTTCGTATCTCTGACCGTTCACGAGCAAATTATTAAACGATTGTATGCATTCGCAGAATTGAAAGCACTTCTTATTAAAAAAATTACTAGTAGGCTTTGATTTTTTTTATTTATTTATCTTGACAGTTGTTAAAGTTGAATTAGTGTGTCTGCTCGAATGTTTTATTAAATTAAGGATTAGTTTTAAGGCTTTTGAAGTTATTGCTGTGAGAAAAAATTGCTAATTCTACTAACGCCGAATTGGCTGATATCAATTACATGTACGGTCTGGCTGACAGAAACACAACAAAAGCTAGGCAATTATATCAGGTAAGCTTTCCAAATCGTGTAACACAAGACAGACAAACTTTTTCAAATATTCACAGAAGGTTGAGGGAAACTGGTACTTTTACTGCAAATAATCATTTAGAAGGTGCATCTTCAGATATTGAGGAAGCAGTTTTGAATTGTACTGATTTGAATCCTTATGTGAGTACAAGAAAAATTGGAAATCAGTTGAATATTTCACATGTTCTAGTTTGGAGGATTCTCCACGACTTTTTATTGTACCCGTTTCATATTCAACGCGTCCAAACTCTACTTCCTCGAGATTTTCCTTCAAGACTGAATTTCTGCCGATGGTTCTCAGATAGAATTAGAGAAAATGCTCATTTTGATAGAGAAATAATGTTCACGGACGAAGCTAACTTTTCGAGAACTACTATCACAAATTTTTACAATAATCATTATTGGGCTGAGGAAAACCCTCATTTGATTGAAGAATCTCATAATCAACAACAATTCTCACTTAATGTCTGGGTCGGAATAAATGGAAATTATTTGTTGGGCAATTTTTTGCCTAACAGACTAAACGGTCCCTCTTATCGGCAATTTCTTGAGGAGGAGTTACCTTTATTGCTCGATGATGTGCCACTTTGGTGAGAAACATAATGTGGTTCATGCATGACGAGGCACCAGCTCATTTTAATGGAGCAGATAGGGAATTCTTGAATAATACATTCCACGACCGATAGATAGGTCTGGATGGGCCAGAATCATGGCCTTCCAGGTCCCTAGACTTGAATAGTTTAGACTTTTTCATATGGAGATATCTCAAAAGTTTAATTTATACCACTTCAGTGAACCTTATAGAAGAATTGCGAAATCGAATAATAACCTCTTGTGACACGATAAGAAATACCCCAGGAATATTTCAAAGAGTGCGTGATAATATGCGAAGAAGGACAGTGGCCTATATTCTTTCAGGTGGAAGACACGTCCAGCAATTTATTAAGTTTTCAATTCTTTTTTTTTAATTTTGATATTGAATAACTGTTAGTTGAGTCTCAAAAGACGATCTATCAAAATAAAAGCAAATTTTGGGCATAACTATCGAGTATCTCTATTATTTTCCTTTATTAAGCGAATAACATACAATTCAAATAATTCAATTTCAATAATTTTTACTCGAAAACGGTTAGGATACGAAAAAATTACTGGGGTCAAAAAGATTCTGAATTGAACGAAGATTATGAAAATTGATTGTACGCTGATCAGTTGCGTACTTCAAAAAAGTTTGAAAGAGCAAAAGGGGACATGGCCTCAGAAAAGAAAACACCTTGTGAATTTCAGTAAAAAATCTAGGAGGTGTAATGATAGAGGCTGTAAAAATAGCTCGCATTCCAAATTTGGGCTGAATATCTCAAAAACTGCACATATATATATATATATATATATATATATATATATATATATATATATATATATATATATATATATATATATATATATATATATGATAGATGCAGTTTTTCCACCACTATTGTGATGGAAAAAAAAAAAAAAAAAATATATATATATATATATATATATATATATATATATATATATATATATATATTGAAAATGAATTCTTCACTGTGGCTAATTGAGAACAATTATTGAGATTTTCATGGGTAGTAGTTTCAGTCTTTGAGTATTAAAATAACATTGGAATTTTGGTAAATGTATATGAGTAATGGGTATGTATGTATCTTCCCTTTAAAAATGAAAAACAAATTTCACTAGTAATTTGTACAGAATGGTTACTTCTATGAGATATATAACTTGCTTACTTGATTATATTTTAATGAGGTATATAACTTACTTAATTATATTTTAAATGTAGTATATAACTTATATAAATTAAATTATATATTTAATGAGTTATATTACTTAAAGTAAGGTATGTTATGCGTTTTTTCTCGTTACCAAATGGTCATTTTAAATTCTAATCTTCTGTCTGTAAAACCTTTAAAACCTATAAAAGGTAATAGAATTTGTTATTCCATTATTTCCATGTTCGCGTCTGTTTTTACAAAATTTTATTAATCTATAAATTGGGTAAATTCCTAAGATTTTTAGTGATTTCATGAGAAGGTAGCTGAAATAAGAATTTTGAAGTATTCTATAATGTACCGGAGCTTCTTCTTCTTCTTGTATATTGTTTGCGGTGGTTTCTAGATGATCTAATTTATAGCTCGCGAGATTTAAAGTTTTTCTATCTAACGTGAATAAATGTGATGTACTTAAAGGTAAATTGTTAGGTTCAATTTTCTCGTATTTTTACAACAGTCGTTTTTCGTAATGTTGAATTATGGCAAAATTGAAGTAAATTCGCTTTGGAAGCCCTTTTTTGTTCCCGTTAAAATAGTGCTGGTGGTGAAGAGATTACAATCAGAATTTATTGAAATGATTCCAGTTTTATCTATAATACTTTCTTCTGATTGAAATCCTTTGCAGGTTATTGTTACAACAGAGGGTTGTTAACACATATAACCAGGTGTTCTTCTTTGATAGTGTGTCCCAAGTTTCATTCGAGATATGCGTTACTCTAACATTGCATGATTTAGGTATGCTGGTTGATGATACTGTTTCAAAAATTGGTCTTGTGTGAATAGAAAATATAGGGGACTTATTTAGGAAATTGAACGGTTCCTAACGGGTGTACATTGATCAAAATAGTTAAAATGTGGTAATATAGGAATACATTGGTTATATTAGGTTAGATTAGTTAGATTAGATTAGTTCAAATAAATTGTATTTTAATTTGTTGATTGAAGGTGTAAATAAAAATATCATTTTGTTTCTGGAGAAATGGCATCTTATATCTGCCAATCATCAGATTTCTGGGATGTTCCGCTTTCAATTGGTAAAGCATAAGTTGTGAAGAGGGGCAAATAAGGCATTGTTTTCGACAAAACGATAAGGTATTAATAAGGGCTAAATACTATCTGGTGAATCTGGTTTAATTTTGCAAATAAAAAGGCGTTAATGATATTCGATTCTTCATTGTTCAACTCACTTATCAGTAATGTGAGCAAGTATACACGTTCTTGGATGAGTTGTTATGTTCGAATATTTTACTGTAAAAAATTGAAGATGTTTTATGAGCCTTTAAAAACCCGCAAAAGATCGGCTGAGTGGTAGGTTAACAACGTGGATATTCTCATCGAAGCTTTCAATTCGGCTTAACGAGTCTGCTTCTTGATTGATCAACTATATTGTAATTGTACTCCAGTAATAGTCTCCATCGGAATAAACGAGAGTTGGGGCCTTTGTCGTTGAAAAGCCAAATGAGCGGGCGATGGTCGGTGTATATATCGAATCTCCTTCCGGAATGGTATGGGCGAAAGTGCTTCACTGCACAGATTATCGCTAATAGCTCCTTTTTAATAGTACTGTAGTTACACTCGACTTTATTGAGAGTTCTATTTGCAGAAGCGATAGGTATATCTGGCTTCGTTTCACCTTGAGAAAGTACAACACCAAAGCTTCTGTTGTTAGGTTGAAGGGTTTTCCGAAATCTTGATATTGGACTATTCCAGCCATTATTGGCTCGGACGTAAATATCTCTCGTGGACTTTCTGAAGCATCTTGTTGTAAACTAGTCCAGTTGAATGAAGTATCCTTTTTTAGTAGTTTCCAGTTTAGTGAGGGATTGCTCGACTGTCTTTTATACCTAAAGGTGGTTAATTAAGGATTGCGCTTACTTTATTTGGATCTAGTTTGTTGTTCTGTTATCAGATGTCCTAAATACATCGCATTTTTCAAGTTGTATTTTCACATTGCATTTTAAGAGTCGGGCAAATAGAGAGGTGAAAGAGGTACTCTCAAACGATTATTGTGTGTTTCAAAATCTCATGCGTGTACTACTACAATGGCACACGTAATTATTGATTATTTCTGTTAATTCGGTATTCACAACTCACGGGAACGTAGGTGGACTGTTCCTTAAGCCATTCTTTCAAATTGATCACGTACTGATTGGACAGAGAATCCACTTTTTGCAGCATCCTTTGGATGCATTGGAATTTGTTAAAGTCTAGATGCTAAGTCTAGCGTAGAACAATACTTTGAATTGTCAAAATTTCCGTAATATTAGGCAGTGGATAGGAGTTACGCATGCTGATGCTGTTTAATTTCCTATAATTGATCACGAGGCGCTATTTCTTTCCGCCTCACGAGGAAGCTTTTTTCGGGACTACCCATATTGCTGCGTTCCGAGGAGATGATGAAGGTTCGATGATGTCCTGTTCCAACATTTGTTTAATTTGTTTTTCGACCTCGGCCTTGTGAACCTTGGAACACCAATACGTTTTTACGTTCACTGGTATCTCTTAAGATGTAGGTTTCTGATGTGTCACTTCATCAGTGGACATCAGCGTATCTCCTTCGAAATGAAAATTTGATTATATTCCCTGCAGTTTTCGATTAGTGAGATTTTATCCTCTGAATTTGTGTGATCCGTTCTTAAATTCCTTTCAATTAGTTTTAAGCAATTTGAGTTAGGAGAACATTGGGTAATTCGATTTATGTGGCATGTTGTGATAGGTATTTCCTAGTTCTCTACTTGTAACCGAATATGTGGTATTTGCATAGTTCTTCTGATGCGTTTAAGGTATTGGTCAAAGCATGCTTTGACGCATCAACTGAAATGAAACCTTCACGAAGATATACACCTTCTTCGATTTAGAATTTAAGCAAGAATCCTTGCTTTAAAATTGGCGTATTAGTGGTTTCGGTTTTTATCACATTTCCGCACCTGTAAAGTCAACTAGTGAAGTAGTCCGATTTGAGTGTAACTTTTAAATAGTTATATTCTGTTGTTTCGGAATTGGATTCAACTTCATTAACGATGTGATGTAAAAGAATTTATGATCTGGAATTTTCCTTCATAGAATTAGATTTAAGATTTGAATTTAGATTTAGAATTTAGGTTTCGATTTGGAAGTTAGAAATTGTATGTGGGTTTTGAATTTAGTATATAAATTTAGATTTTGAATTTAGAATTTGGATTTCGATTTTGGTCTTATAATTTTGATTTAGAATTTGAAGTTAGAACGCGATTTTAGATTTTGGATTTAGAATTTGTATTTATAATTTATATTTTGAGATTGGATTTAGATTTCGATTTATATAATATTTTATTATATTATAAAATATTTAGAAAATAAAAAATATATATTCGAGTTCCAGCAATTGCAATAAGTTAGTCTCGAAAATAATTTTCATTTGTTTTGCGAGAAACAGATTTGTAATTTGATTTTAGATTAGAATTCAAACGATTTTTCTTTACAAAGGTATAATTTGGACGTCAACTAAGTTGTGAAATTTATAGAATTCAATCTGGATTGATTTATGGTTGAAATATAAAAATGAGTAATTTATGAATACCAAAAAATAGTAGGTATTAATTCACATCAAAATTATGTATGCTATTTATTCTGGCTATAGCGAGAGCACAGTAACTTTCCAATCGGTGGATACAGGGGGAACCGGGAATGGGGATATTCTTTGAATCACGCTGAATAGCGGGGCAGTTAAGGAGTTTTTTCCTTTAGTCAGCGAATGCAGCAGGGCAGTGAAATGGTTATTCCTCTGTTTTCACCGGATCCTTTCAATCGCCTCTTTATACTTTCTATTCAGTATCCAAAAAAAGAATAATCCCACTTTTGATACCAATTTTCTCGTAATGAATCAGGTGTCAAATGAGGGAAACAACTTATTCTTATTCTCTATCTATTAAATTTTCACTTACACTCACATTTATAACTACTTTTATTAAACATATTAAATGATTTGGTTGGTATGATCTTTAACTGATGGAATTCTTAGATGAATGCTGTTATGTACTGTGGTAGTTGAACTCCCTTCATGAGTGAATGAACGTTTATATATTTGACTCATGTTATAAATCATAGGCGTCCCTTCCGAAGACATAATAAACACTGAACTTTCAGAACAGTTTGTTTACTGCAGTTAAATAGTAAGATTCATCAATGGAAACGACATACTCAGTTTTTTGATAACTGTCATTATTTCTATTCAACATGAATTTACTGGGGCTAATTGGGAAGAGATATTGAGATATTTAAAGCTAAACGAGCTAGTGAGTTCAGTCTATACGTATTAAAATGACATGGGAATTTTGGACTACAATATTTCAAGTATTCATTGTAATATATATGCGTAACTTGAGTATGAGGTGAGTACATGGATACTAGGTAGGTACATTACATATAAAAAATATTTTGGTTCGAAACCATCGTACTGTCAACCATTTGATGAAAAAGGGAATGTAGTTTCCATTATTCCTGTTTTTTTAACTTAAGTAGGTATTTCTTTTATTTTCACGATAAAAGTCAATTCAGTTGTTCGTATTTTGACAGAAGTTCATTTCAGCTGTTTTATAGAAAATTTATTTATGTTGCTTTTGTGATGCTCTATAGATTTGATAATGTACATGTTAGTTCCACTCCAGTTCTTGTTTTGTATTTGTGTTTCCTTCAACAAATTTACGAATTCTTTTCAGATTCTTCTATTCAGTTGCATTTAAATATTTCTCGATCAAATATTGAGTATAATTCAACACTTGATTCTCGCTCTTATTGAATATTGAAGAAGTTCAATGTTTTATTGCAATTGTGTTCTGATTCAAGCTTTTCAAGTTCTGTTATTCAAGAAGCTTGAGTTTTCAAGCTTTTGTGAAAAAAAGATAGACTTCATCTGAATTTCGAAAACAAAAGCTTGACTTGATTTCAAGTCGATAGAAGCAGCTTGAATTCCAAGTCAAGCCGTGAATTCCTATCTGCTACGATACGAGAGAAACCACCAGCTTAGTTTAATATATAATAATAGAGAGAATTTTGATGTATAATTATTATTCATATAGATTATTCGGTTTTTCTAATGGCCGTATTATCTTCTGTTTGCTATTTTCTTCTAATTGATATCGAATTTTTCTCACATATTTCCCTATATCAATAGGCAGGAAAAGAATACTTGCGTCACCGCGCGATATTATTATCATGACATGATAGTTGAAACTATCGCTCGATATTTTCCCCTTCATAATGAGATAAAGCATGAAGTCTAGAATAGTATGGAGACTGTAGGTAAAGAGAAAAACGTCTAATTCTGGGTTAGATGAAAAAATTGATTAAATTGTTTTTCAAAAGCTATGTGAAATCTAAATATTCACTATTTGGAAAATTTTGGTATATATATATATATATATATATATATATATATATATATATATATATATATATATATATATATATATAATTATTAGGTTGGATTTGCTCCTGTATTACGAGGAGTCTTCCCTCAGTTCCGGCTGTTAGTATCCTGAGGTAATCTAAGTGAGTGACTCTGGTCCATCAACTTCATTACTTTTCAGTTTGTTGAGGTAGCTTTCATGCAGTACTTTCGACATCCCTTCCTCCTGGAGTTCACCAGGTGTGCGGGATTTCAATTGAGAGGACAGACCTCTGCAGTTTCAAGGGGGTAATGTCATTAACATCCCGGAGAACCTATATGGAGGCAAGGTTCTCGTTTTGAAGTATTTCCTCAGGCTGTGTACTTCTTTATCATGACTGCTTTCTATAGATTTTATACCCCTACCACATTTTCTCCTTGGTAGGTACAGTCGAATTATTGATGCATGGGGGTGATGCATTCCATATTTCGTTAACATTAACCTAATTTTTTGCTCCAGCTGAAGTAATTCGGTAGTTGATCACTATACCGAATGCGTAAGTCATACTGAGTTTATCTCAAGTATAAAGTGCAGTGATCGTAGCCTTCGAATTCAGTTTTGACTGGAGCACTCGTTTTACTCGAGTGAAGAGTTTTACTCTTCTAGTGGGGTACTATTAGACCAGATTAAACTCCAGAATTTTGCATTTATTTGGATGTTGGTGGAGTTTTTTCCTGGAAGCCGTTATGCTCTAGACGTAAATATCATATGTGTGAGGGCTGCTTAGCAGCCCGGCCACTGCAACCCAGTGGTCTATTGTGGCATACTCTGTCCTAAATTTCATCCACGAGCTCCATCCTTCTCGATAAGGATACGAATTTCGTGGGTGTGAGCTCAATAAGCTCAGTGAACTTCAAATTGCTAAATCTAAGTTCTTCCATCCTGACTCTGTCCCCAGCTGGATAATTGCACATAACATGTTCCATTGATTTCATATCTTCTTCACATAGCCTACATGAAGGATCCTCAATCAATCGTAACTCATTTTTAATAGCTTCAATCTGGTTGATCCAAGTTCTTCTATTCTGACTCTGTCTTCAGCTGGGCACTCGCACCTAACATGTTCCATTGATTCTATATCTTCTTCACATAGCCTACATGACGGATCCTCAATCAATCCTAACTTATTCAGGTGTTTTCTGAGGCGACAGTGCCCCGTTAGAATGGCGATTAAAACTCTCAGGTCCAAGCTAGTCAGTTTAATCCTGGCTTTGGCTCTCGCAGTGGAAGATCCAATGATGGCACGTCGAGCGTATTTGAGACATGCGAGACACATCCAGTGCTCACGTACCCTCAGGTCCAATTATAGGTTATTTTCCATCCTTGCAGTATCCAGGGGAATTCCAAGCCTAGTTTCCGGTCCGATGAATCTCAGGTTAATTTCGCGTGCAGCCATCAAGCCCGCTTTCACATTGCCCTCAGATTGTTCGCAGTACTACAACTATTAAACGATCGAAAATATGTTGTTTGACAAAAAGCTTCATTGAGAACAAGAGAAGTCGTTTTTGTGCTCCTAATAACGGCTTGCACATGATCTGTTCTTGCATCTTTATTATTCAGTTTATACATAATATTTCCACAATTTATTCTAGTAAGTTAATTTATGCCTATGATATGGCTCTATTTTTTCATCAAAATAACTTCAAAACTAATGAACAAGTTTTAACTGCCGATCTGGAAATTTATGATTAAGTTCCTTACAGAGAGTCGCCCATGCTCTCGAAAACTAAGCTATCTTGTTTTCATCTAAATAATCATTAAACGAATAGATAATTGTGCGTATTTTTTGATGATTCTCTATCAAGTAATAATTTTTATCCGAAATATCTTAGTACTACGTTATACCCCTCATTAACCATCAAATTACATAACGATAAACAGAGTGAAAAGAAGAAAACAAGAAATAAATTTTTACAAAAACTAGCTGGGTTCACTTTCTTAGAGTGCTGACTACTCTCGAACTGCTACCAGGTAACCATAATGCATTTAGACTTGTACTGTCCTATATCTAGATAAACAGATTTTTGACAAATAAATATGGAATGAGATTCTTTTTCTGTTTGAGATGAATTTTTGAAATTCATTGATTATTGATGAGGGGATGTTTCCCATCGTTCATATCTATCAATCGGAGTTGTGGTTAGAATGAAGAATGAAACGTTAACACAATCATTCTGATTTCACTTTCTGTTCATAACACACTTACAGACTAGCTTTTACTGATGTATCGGCGACGGTCAAGACATGGTTTTCCTCAGATTTTTCTCTCCATGTTGGTTAGATTATCCATACAAAAAAAGAAATCTGAAAAGAATTCATAAAATTGTTGAAGTAAACACAAATACAGAACAAGAGCGAGTGAAAAGGACATCTATATTTTCAAATAAAACACAGCCTTAACATAACAAAAACAACATGAATAAATGTTCTTTAAAACAACGGAACATTTGTGAAAATAAAAACTACTGAAGTGAACTTCTGTAGAAATAAAAGAAATACACTGAAAATTAAAAAGAACAAGAATAAGCGAAACTACATTGCCACTTCATCAGATAGTCGACAGTTGGCTGTTTTTGAACCCAGAGTTGGGACACGTCAATCTGTTTCGAGTCTTAGTAATATTTAGCAGCTCTTGAGAACTACCTCTTTTTAGGAATAGTAATTGCCAAAGAATCTCTTATCATATTCGCCAAATTTGCAAATATAGCTTCCTGTCTTTTCCACCACTCTAAAATGTCTTCCGAGCTTTCTGCACCGAAGTCACTCAAGTATTTATCTATCTCATATCGCCACCTGTCATCATTCAGTGAGGGCAAGAAGACTTTTTTTATAAGCTTAGTAGGTCTATCTCGAATAGATTCGACTTCAAGTCACTGCAATCACCCTGCTTCGATGGAGACGTCCTTGTAGGGATATAGTTTTGAGTTGGGCCTAAAATATTTTATTTTTCTCGAAGTAATGAATTGCTGCAACCTGCAATTCCTTTCATCGGCTGTAATTTGGAAATGTTTCCACCCTATGCTTCACCCCAAAATTATAACTGCACAGTACATCCATTTGCATTTTATTACATTATGATTAACGATTTTATCTCTCGCCCCCGTATGCTGCGTATCAATCTTCATCGATTTCATATTTTTTTGGTTGATTGTCAAGTTCGATAGCTCAGTTTCTTAATTCATTCAGGAGCATGTTGATGGCAATAACTACAAGAGGAAGTGTAGAGTAGGTTTCGCCTTCTAATATTGTTGAAATAATTTTGAAGATTTTTGAGGTGTCTAAATACATTCTCTATCGATGAACAATCTGTGTCTGTCAACTTGATTAATTTCGAAATACTTGTTTCAATATTATCGCAAAATATATTTGATGGCCTTTTGAACTTCGAAGTCCACTGCAACATTTCAAAGGTGATATTCCAGGAAGTAATGATGTCAAGTTTTGGCATCGTCATTTTCATACTGACACTATTGCAAAATTTTTCGAATTACGTAGGTTTTCAGAATTTTTCAATTTTTTGGCTGAAGTATGAATTTTTCTAACTAGCGAATTTATGTTGAATTCTTCCTCATCTTCATCCGTGTCAGATGATTTTTTTTTCAATAATATTGCCTATGTCAGAATAGAGTAAGGACTAGTGCCGGGCACACAAAGTGGTTATGTTGGGATCAATTTCAAGAATTAACTATTTCACTTCATTGATGAACGTGGAATTTCTATTTGTATTATCGGTTATTTTTAGTTGTTCTGAATTTTCTAGATTGTAAGATGGCAAAACTTGAAGAAATAATTCCGCTACTGAGCTACCGGTATGTTGGCCATGAGCTGGTGCATTATCCAAAAAGAGAATGGAATGAATCATCTATCTGCTATTTTTAAAATGGGAAGTTATCCCATACTGAAATACGACACCCGTCAATTGTGAAAGGCAAGCAATTTCCGGTTGCATTTCCTTTCGCACTTTCGCAGCATGTTTTGTTGTTTTTCGAAAGTGTTTGTTACTAAAGAAGTCATCTGATTCCTACCAAGTGAATTTGTTCCTAGGATTCAAATAATTTAAAATATTTTCACTAACCTCGTTTTCGAAAATCATTGAACGATAGTCAAATATGTGCAATTCTTCCTGGTCATAACTGGATTCACCATCCTGAAAATAAGATCCTATCAGGGGAAATTTCCTGACACTTCATGAAATATGAAAATACTTAACGCTATGAACAAAAATTTGTTATTTGTCCGTGGGGATTCAAAGTTACCCAGAAAAAACTATCTTGCTGCTGTTTTCAAAACATTATATCGAACAAATAATAAATGTAAATCACGAAACAGCTCAACACTAAAAGAGTAGGAACGTGACCAGAATTACGTAACAAGAGCACCTAACGACGCAAATCAAGACAAAATACAACGTCATTACAAAGACCAAAGATTTGCGGTGCTAAGAGTAGACAGACCCCACTACCAATTTGTGGGCGTGGTTTTAATCACTTCATTTATGTAATAGGAAAAGGTATGCAGAGGTGCTGAAAATGCGAGAGATTTAATGGAAACTCAAGCATCCCCATATATTTCGACATTCAATTGTGTGATACGTTCGGGTGCATCACCGTACACAGAGAACGCCTACGTATGATGTGTGGTGTGAATCACCGTACTCAAGGATTTGAGAATGAAAAATCAAAATTTTTACGAAATCGTGAATCATTAAACAGAAATGTTGCGACATTGCTGATTGCTCTGAAAAATGGGGCATTTTAAAAGATTAGTATCAGGTGAAACTCTTTTAGAACAAAAATTGGCCTGTACGAGATTTTTGTCAGTTAAAGTAATCAATTAAATATTATGAATTTCCTTCGATTCTTTGTTTTCACTCTATAGGTATAGGAGATTAATATTTTTGGGAGGCGTCTTTCAATTTTGATGAATTTCTTGTTCATCACGTTAATAACTAGAAGAGCTTGTTTGAAACAAATTTCTCCTTCTATATTCGAGGAACTGAAGCAAGCATTCACTTAAAAGAAAGGAATTCATTTTTCAGTTTCAGTCTGAGAACTGTATCACTTATCAATTGTCAGTATGCTTTTTCTATGATAATTTCTTGAAATATTGATGTTTATCATTCAGGCCTTTGATCATTAACAAATATGAAAAATTGTCCTTAAAAAAAAATTGAAAGGTGTATAATGATCACTAAAATAATTTTTGGCTTAGAATGGATACTTTGTGAATATTTCGAGATAATTTTCTTTTGAAAGAAAACAAGGTTGAAATGAAAGAAAATTCTTGTGCTACCTTTTTGTTGTAACTGTTGCCACTCAGCCAACTTGAAGCTCCCAGAAGTGCTAGCAGCAGAGGTAAGTTATTCCTACTCTGCTGAATCTCGAGCGTTTTGTAAACCTCATTAATGCTTCAATTTCAAATGTCTCTCCAATGAGTTGTTCATTTTGAAATTTGATGATTTAGACTTGCATATATTGTATTTATCCACTTCATCATGTTCATCATGTCATAGTTTCACTTTCCTCGTCTTGGTTAACAATAAAATAATCCGTCACTATCATAGTTTCTTAATATACTTATTTTTCTTTGATATTGTTTCGGTATCTGTTTAGACTATTTCAGTATCAGAATGCGATCAGTTTTTGTCTGGGTATTCTGAACCGTTGTCCTCATAAGGATATGTAACATTGATACTGGTTTAACAGTAACAATAAAATGATGTAAAAAGTGGAAAGCATATCTTTGTATATACGAGTTCCAGGAAAGTTCCTGGACTTCCCGGACTCTCCGTTCTCGGGTAATCACCGTTGAATCTCGATTCTCGAGGATTCACTCATTCTGATTATCGCCAACTTTAGTGAACCTTAATCAATAGATAGATTATACTTACACTTCTGGCCACTAGGTGGCGACACAACATAAATTTTTTCAGTTTTCTATATATTCCTTTGATTTTCGAAAATCTTGAATTTCAAATCAAGTCAAGCTTTTCGAAAAATTTTCAAGCTGCTTGACTTGATGAAACACTAGTCGCAGAATGTGTTTTATGTAGAAGAATTAGTTCCTCCCCATAGGATCTTGCTATTTTCGAAACATAGTCGTTTTCGTCTTTCAATATAGCATAACGTTCAAACTCGGCAAACAAATCACTCTCTCTTCAATCGAAAAATTCCGGTCGGGTCTTTCAAAGTGATAGATATTATGTTTATTGGTCGCAATAATTAATTAACTAATATGAAACTATGAGAAAATGGAAAATTCAAGAAAAAAAATTTCGATATTAAAAATTAATTTCATTAACAAATGTCATTCTTATATTAACTAGCCGACATTTGGCCAAATCTATTCTATGTTAATCATTGAAAATTGAATTATCCATTAGTCTCCTTATTGTTTTCAAAATTGAAGATAGTACTGCTATCTTATGTTGAAAACAAACTATTCAATTACATTCATTGAAGTTCATGCTACTCAGATATAGTAATCATAAACTTCGAAATTCTAACGTCGAAATAAAGTGCGTTTTCATCAACCAAAATTATTTCAACGATCACAAGGTATTCAATTCCTACATAAACAACTAAACTAACCCGTAAGAAAAAATAACACTTAAATTTTGCAGTTAGATACAAATGGCACGATAACAATTATTACTCTTGAGTCATACGAAGATAGCTCGAATATATCGGCAACGGAAAAGTAAAATACAAATGGGGATACATTCTACTGGGGCGCTAAGCGTCTTCCCCGGGTTATTTGCATAGCAACAGACGAATTGAATTCCATTCAACAAAGTTAGCAGAGATATAAGGCGTCCACACGCAGTTTAGTTTCACCCGATAATAACTTGGAATACAAGGAAATGAGAAAATTAATTTTCGAAATTGTATGTCTTTATCTCATTTATTTTGAACCTCATGTTTCTGATCATTGTACAAGGTGGGCAATTTCCGACGTTTCAATACGGAAGTTTGGTGAGGTTAGTTTTCAACATTTTTCGCTCTCTCTTTCACTTACATAAATATTAGTTTAACATTCTACAGACATTTTTCGAGCAATACTCAGTGGTGCGGAAATTCTGTTCAGCGGTTTTCGAGTTATAAGGCAAACATACTAACATTAGGCGATTTTACTTTTGTTGGACACAGTATATTTTTCCTTTTCAAAAATATACCACACATGTAGTCAACTTTTGCATTCACTACCCTTTATGTTGTTCTATGACAGAAAATTATAGATTTTTTAGGTCCTGTGCGAGAGCATAGTTTCTATGATATATTTTTTCACAATTTCAGATTTGGAGTAGATTAACTTTCTCCAAATATCATAATCGAACAGCTTGTTTTTGTATGTTGAAAGTTATTTCATTTAAGAATTTATTCACCTTTGTTCTTATGAGATGCAGAATGAAACTCATCACTACAAAAGTTATGAGGAATTTTACGTGATAGAATGTTTGTTTGTTTGTTTTTCCTTTAACGTGCTCTATTTCTGCCTTTTGGCTAATGACACGCCGGGGAATTCTGTCACCACACTAACCCGGGAATTTGGCCGAACCCCTCTCGTGTCGAGGGAAGGGATCTTTAATGTCCAACACATCTCTGTTAGACAGGACCGACAGCTTTACATCTCCTCCGAAAGATGGACACTCAAGTGATTCCCAGAATCCGAAAAATCGCACCGACTTTGTGAGGATTGAACCCAGGTAACTCTGCGTAGGAGACGAGCATCATATCCCATACGCCACCGAGCCGGCAACGTGATAGAATGTTTCATTCAAAGTGGGTATGATTCAGCTGCAACAGCAAAAACATTGATGAATCAGTTTTCTGAAAGACACCAGCCTAATAAGTCAATTTTTCAAGGTTGAAGGAAAACCTTGTCTATAGTGAATCATTCAAAACACCAAAGAAAAAGAAAGATAAAGTGAGAGATAAAGGAGAAGCGAAAAATGAAGAATTAGATGCTGCTACGGCCAAATCTTCCATAATATGATATGATAAAATGAAACACTTCTGTCTAATTTCGACAATGTTTATTTTTGATACACACTACAGACAGTTTCGTCATTATCGTATGTCTAGAACTAACAAGTTGTGAGAAAGAATGTGCTAACTATACCTATTTTAAATGTTGAGTAGTGGGGAGTGGTACATTAAGGGTAATAAATTTTGGGTTTTCACATAGTTTGTCAATTTCCTAATTTTATATAGTTCTATATATCTGGTATGCAGTGAAAACGCCCCAACCTTAAGCTCCCACAATTGATGATCCATGTTAATGAAACAAAGAACGAATTTCATCTTAAATAATATTCTAACAACCTGAACAGATAAGTCTATCTCTTAGGGAAACACTGGAAGAAGACCTTCACTTGGATTGAGTGGTTACCTCATATCTTCATTTTTTTTTTTCGATTATTTATTCAATTTTGAGCACCTCCTGCGAAGAAACCTCACTTGAAACACTACATTTTCCGAGAAAATAAAATACCAGAATATTCAGGAGGAAAAGTCACATTTTCAATTCATCAATGCAATTCGAGAAATCGGCGACTTGTTTGAGTTTGTGATGAAATTATTCTATCCTCGAGAATTTTTTGGTCATAACCTTAATTAGAATAACCCACATTTTTTTGTATTTTAGTAAGAAGTAAGCTCTGAGGCGGAATACCATAAAAAATCACAGAGCAACATTGATAAAGCTGTAAAGTATGTCATTCGAAAATAGATATTATGACGGATTATCTACTGGCTAATTCTTGTTATTGTTTCGTTTTGACTCTTCTTGAAGGAGTTTTAATAAGTATGGAGAATGAAAATCAAGTAAATACAGACACGATAAAAGCCCATTTTCAGTATTGCTCCAGCATTTCGGCTCTATCGGGAGTGATTTCTAGATTATGATGAACCTGAGAAACTTATGCAAATACGGTTCATTGAGAACATCGAAAACTCTCAACTGGAAGATCAATGAAGGAATGGAATTGAATGTCTTGTTGATTATAGAAGCAAACTTCTATTCGACAAATTTCTGCAGAAACAGCGACGTCAGCGTCGACTGTTCAATCTGCTATTCGAAACTAATACAAGTCTTGTTTTTTAAAAAGTTCAAGTTCTATAAGAACTTAACAGTGCTAGAAGCCTTGGGTTTTCCAAATATTTTACTGATAGAATGCACTCAAATTATTCTTTTTTCAGAACTATCATTTGATCTGATAAGTGTATATCTCACTTCAATGGTAATTTCAATGAATTTTAGGCATTGGAGCCGGCAGAATCCACCTAACATAATGAACAATAATTTTCAGCGTAGATTCGATGTGGACGTCTGGTGCACCACATATTCGAATCGCTTTCATTCATTTTCATGAAAATTTTTTGATGTAGAGTTCAGTTTTGTATTTCAATGTTTTTGATATATTGAAATATATAACTCCACTTTCTTGAGTTTTTTTTTCGAGTAAATTGTAAGGTAAAATCGAGTATTGCAGAGCAGCGCTCAGATTCATTACGATCTGAACGTCATTCGCTATAGAGTCGAAATTCTCGAGATTTATTTCTGTTAGATTGAAAATAAACTTTCATCATATCTGCATTCACTTGATTTTCGTCTTTCATACTTATTAATTCTCCTTTGCAATGACTCGTACCAAAATTATAACAAAAATTAGGTGATATGTACCTAATCTGCCATAATTTATCACTAATAATTGAGATTGGCATGCATATTAACTCTATTTTGAGTATTTCTTATTCAAAATAAGAAATAATGTGAGTTATCCGAACTGATATAATGACCAGAACACTTTCTAGGACTTTGAGAATGTGGTTTACTTATTCATAATATGGTATTGTTTATTACGGATTGAGTTTGTTTGTTTGTTACTTCATTTATTGTTTTCTATAGTCTGATTTAAGTTGCTCTTGGTACTATGATATGATACAGAATATAGATTAATTATAACATAGCTGCTCATCCGCCGCGGACTGAGATCAAAATATCTACTAACTATAGAAAATAGAAACCACAGCCACATTTCGAATTGAAATGACAGACGATTATGTAAAACAATTACAGCATTAAATATGGAATTTAAATGAAAATGTAAATTTTTCCATCATAAATTTATGATCTAATCTAATGTAGCATGTGATGCAGGTGACAATAAATTAGTTCAAAGGAATTATTTGTCCTTCGACGAATCATCAATACTTTTACAGAATAAACAAAAAGAAGTAGAACTATATTCTACACTCTCTAAGATTCAACCTAAATGAAGATGAAATATTAATTGTTTACTTGATTTCTTAATATTCCAACAACTTATTCAATTTTCGGGTACTTCCTCCAATTTTTCGATTATCTTTTTATTTCTAAGCCTCTGAAAGTTAAAAAACTTCAAATCAGTAGATCGGTTTCCATACTATATAGAATAAAGAAAGCTAACAGAAAAATTTGTTTTAAAATCAATTCCGATTCAATAGTATTAAGATTACCGCCAACTAATGGAAGCAGCACGGGTTGCCACATTTGAATGAAAAACTAACAAATAATTTTATTTTCAAGTCAACATATTACCTCTTGTGAAAGTCTAATTTTACAAATTCATACTAATATTTTCTTCACTCTTGAAATTTCCAATTCAATTCATTCGATTCAGCAACTACATATTACCACAGATATATGAATATGAATCCGTATTGTGCCCGAAAACCTCACTTACAACAAACACTTAACAAACGGTAAATATTGTTTCATGAAGATTGCAGTTCATCATTCGTCTTTGTATTCGTGTTCTGAAGTAACATTAGCATGTAATTATTATTATGAATATTTGAACAAAAGATAAATAATTGAACGCAATAATTTTCAAATTTCCTAGAAATAACCATCATTTAACTCCATAACAATCTCACCTACAGGCATTCACTAACTCAACAACCCCAAAGGAATCTTTCAAACACTTCAAACATTTAAAATTCAATGATTCGAAGAGTCTTTTCCGATGTCGCATTTCACTAAACTTTTTATTCAGGTATGATTATGAGGGTAACATAATCTTTTTTTTGTTTCGCAAAAACTTCACGATCTCCAAATGTTATGTAATGTTACCTTCCTACTAAAAATTGAGCATAGGGTATTTATCGTTTTTTGTACCGGGAATATTTTAGCTAATCCTCTCCTTTACAGAATGAAGTCGAGAAAGAATTACAGGAGCGTATTCCGAAAATTATTCTTCAATTTCTTACTAAAAAAATACAGTATACGCCCATGTTATCTCTCAAGAAGTTTTCCAATTCCATGAAAAAATCACAATAACCATCACAATAACCTTTCTTTTTCAAGAGCTGCTGCCAATTGAAGCAGTGCCTGGCCACACAAACAATCCCTAAGAGACATTTCGATTAATATTTAGAATATAATTAATGCATCATTCGAGAGAACTCAATCGAAGAAAAATATTTCACGTTGATAAAAACTCAAAATAAAAATGAAAAACTCATTGGACAACGGAAACACATCAATCACTAACAAAACAAGAAATAACTAACGAAAACTTAATTTACAAAAATTTCACAACAAATTTTCAAAAATTCCCCTTCCCGCTCGTCAACTATATATGGAGCGAACTACCTGATGCCCAACTGATTTTCACATAACATTCGGTTGGTTTCGAATGAAATCGCAACCTTCCTGATTTATTTAGATAAGGTGCTGCCTGTTAACTATCTCTTCAACATAGACCAAATTCTTCAGGTAGCCCCACGAATCCAACGCGAGGGGTCGAGAAATCGCGCAGGCCAGTTAATGGAGGGTCCGTCCACCAATCCAATGTAGCAGAAAAACATTATTCGTGAAATGGGGAGGTGAACCGTCATGCTGAAAGTACAGCCCTCTTCGATATATTAGCATTGTCAACAAGATCAGGTAATTGGTTTCTCAAAAAAAAATTTAAATAGCTGTTTCCATTCAAGTGATCAGGAAGAAAAACATGCCGAATTAGGGTATTATTATGAGCACCGCATCAAACGTTGAGAGAAAATCGTACTTGAGAATGGCGTGATCCTATCGAGAGAGAATTTTTCCTTTTGCAGACGTGCGTATTTCGCATACTGAAAATGACATTTTTTGTGTATTTTACCTCATCAGTAAAAAAGTGCTGTAAATGAATGGGCGATTCCTCAACATATGCTAGCTCTTCTCCTGGATATAGTTCCTCGACCAGCCGGAAGTGGAAGGGATGTATATTTTCTTTCTTCAGGGCTCGCCAATTTAACTTTGACTCAAATTCAATGTATTCTCTTCTTAGAGCCGGTGGTCACCTTTCAGCTCCCCTTGAAAGACAATAAATCCTTTCGAAAATTTGGTGATGTTGAACAAACCGTCGTGGATATCGCCGCCGATATTCTCTATCTGCTGCCCGAGAATTACAACTATAAAACCCATACTCCAACATCATATCAGCATAGTGAGTGTTCGTTAAATGGGGTATATTGAATAGAATTTGAAGATTATCCAAAACTGAATTGGAAAATTCACGAACTGGATAAGTAGATCACTGTCGGTGATACACAGAGCCAATTACGAGTGAAAATTTCGACAGATCTGTGAAACACAGAACCTTACGCATTAAGACTATTTCTGTGGAGTTACCTATAGGAATTTGTCTATGCTGAAGAGATAGCTGACCGGGAAGAACAAACACAAAGAATTGAGGAAGGTTTCGATTTTATTCTAAACCAACCGGATGTTATTATAAAATCAGTTCTACAAGAGGGGAAAACTTGTGAAATTCTTTTGAATTAAATTTTTGTTGGTTATTTCTTGTTTTGTTAGTGGTTGATCAGTTTTAATGTTTCCGTCCTCGAATAATTTTTCATTTCTATTTTAAGTTTTTACCAACGTGAAATATTCGTCTTCAATTGATGTCTTTTGAATGATGCATTAATTATCTTCTAAATATTAATCGAAATGTCTCTTAGGGATTGTTTGTGTGGTTAGGCACTCTTTGATTGACAGCAACTCTTGAAAACGAAAAGTTGCTGTGATATTTCCAGGGGATTGGAAACTTCCTGATACATTACATGGACGCACACTGTATTTTTTCAATAAAAAAAATTGAAAATAATTTTCGGAATATGCCCCTGTAACTCTATCTCGACATTATTCTATGGAGAGAGTATTAGATGAAATATTCCTAGTACAAAAACGATAAATACCCAAAACTGAATTGTTAGTAGAAAGGTAAGTTACAATGATGATCGAGAAATTTTTCTAATATGAAAAAATAATGAGTTGTCCTCATAATCATATCATAATGAAATGTTAGGGGAATGCTACAGTTTTTGCAGTAGGCTCATTTTTTGGAGAAATTCTTGCTGATTAAGATCGTGTACAAGAGTTCTCGAAATGTCAAGTACAGAATGTTTGTTCATTTATTTCTAGGAAAAACTCATTTTTTCAGTCCAGCCTTGGAATTTGATTTTCATCTACAAACAATATTGTTACTATGCGCCTTGTTATTTGTGGTACGAAATATCAAGGAAATCAGTCCATGCGATCAAGAATTTTTGCTATTAGAAAATTCGTCCCAAATCCATAAAACAGCCTGTGTATCGAAAACAAAAAGCGTTACCTTGTATTCTAAGTGCCGATTCAAACTCCCCTAGGTGTACTCTACCAACGAATGAGCTATGTAGGATCACTCTGTATACTTATACAGGGTGAATCCCGAATATACATACTTCAACGTGGATGTAATTTGATGGGGCGAATTGAGATCAGGTATTAAAAACTTCTGTAAATCCTTCGTGCTTGCTCTACAGGGTGTTCTTTGGAAATTGACAATAACTTCAAGTTCCTCTATAGTTTTCAATAATCAATATTATCGCAAATATATATGAAGATCACATCCGTGTATCACTTTAAATTCACGAAAGAGATCAAATTCCGGTTGAACTCTCAACTTTATGAGACAGTAAAGACTAGGAATACAGTGAATTGTCGAGAAAAACAGAAAAAAAATACCGTAAAAAATTGAAAAATGATAGAAAAAATTATTTTAACATAGAAAATTCAAACCAGTGTGAAAAATAACAATAATCTTCAAATTTCACAATAAATGTTCAATGTGTCCTCCATCAGAATCAACTTTTTTCTGACCCGAATCAAGATATTGTTAATAGATTTCCTCATCGCAAGCTTCGCGAATATCCCCATAAAGAATAATCAAGGGGGTTCAGATCTAGAGACCTGTCTAGCCAAGACATCGGACCTCCTCGGCCAAACTAATGATTTGGGGATCTTTCATTCAGCAAATTCCTCACTGGAAAGCCATAGAGAGGTGTAGCACCATCCAGTTGAAGATAAATTCCCCAATCCGCAATATTCTCCATGAGCATAAGTAGATCGTTTTGAAGGAAATTCAAAAAAACCTCATGAGAACCGATCAATTGGCCGTATATATAGGGCACACCACTCATTCAATGAAAACCGTTGTTTGGTATTTTTGACAACTTTAACGTCTGGGTTCTGTCGAGCCCACTCATGGGAATTCCCCAGATTAATAATTCCATCACGAGTAAATGACGCCCTCGTCAGTAAAATTAATTCTAAGTATGGTTCTTCTGTTACCTAACAACCACGTAGAAAACTGAACTCGTGGAGCATGGTCTACTAATTCTAAACACTGAACCTTATGAAAATGGTACGGATGGAATCTGTTTTTCCTCAATGTACTGCATACTCGTTTTTGATTTACTTCCATTTTTCTGGCCACCACTCTTGTACTTATTACAGGTTCATTTTCGACAATTTCTGCAATCCCACTATCTACTACAACTACCGCTGGATTCATTTCAGTCTCTAGTTTTCAGAGGCGAATCTTCTATGTTCTCTGTAGTATCGGAATACAGAAGAGAACACAAGATCATTGGGCGTACTGCTATTTAGGTACCTTCTCCGGTATTCAGTTGCAGCAGCTCTCCATTAGCAAAAACGAATATAATATTTGCGTATTCCTCGTTCGAAGATCCGACAATCATTTTCAAATCCTGATACTACTTTGAAAAAAACCGATCAATTGTACGGTCCTAGTTTAAATTTTACTTGAGGGATTCAGTTCATAAGGAGGAAATTAATTCGCGTCAGCAATTGGTAGTCAGAATTCGCGAAACTTGCGATTAGGTGCGAAATCGGCCTGACGTTATCAGAAAATCTGATAACCACCTCTTGATTGGGGCCAGGAAATGTGTTGATTCTGATGGAGGACATAGTGAACATTCATTGTGAAATTTGAAGATTATTGCAATTTTTCACACTGGTTTGAATTTTCTACGTTACTATAATTTTTTCGAGTAAGTTTGGCAGGATTTTTGTCCTTTTTTTCACAATTATTTACTTTTTTCTGTTTCTCTCGACAATTTACTGTATTTCTAGTCTTTATTGTTCCATAATGTACCGAGTTCAATCAGAATTTCATTTGTCTCGTTAATATAAAATGATACACGGATGTGATCTTGATTTCTCCTTCGATGAATTTGCCATCTAGCCCGGGACGTATGAGCTCGTTCTTGAAGTGGAAATGAGAATCAATGTAAAGTCTAAATAAAATGAACATCAAAACGTCTATTTTTTCAGTGACTTCGTAAGATAGTCGAAAAAAGAAGGAAGGTAACAATCCTTATGATTCGACACCAGATTTTCAGAAAATATGAGCCCAAACCTGCAAATTTTCGAACTAGATCTTTCTAGTCGAATCTGACGAGGAGTTTTACGCCAGTGTTGAACGACGTTGATTCCAAAGGTGCTTTTCTGTTTTTACTCGCTTCCAGAAATATTTTCCCAATTTTCGGCCGAAAAATGTAGGGTTTGTAAAAATGTAAGAAATCTTCTCCCAGTAAAAAAATGTGTAGGTGTGTCATCAAATTTCAATACTGATGATTCAACTTCTCAATGTGCTTTCTCTAGAAAAAATAGTATGTGTTAAAAATTCAATATTCAGGGTGATATTTCTGCCTGAACACTGAAAATGAAGATGTTTCGATCCAGTCCTGGAATTTCCGAATTTTTTCCCGGCAATATTTTTGATGCGATTAATGGCAATAATGTCGTAAAAATTGTTCTAATACACTGGTCATTGAGAATTTTAGAGGGACTTAAGTTTTCTGGCAATTACCAAAAACCAACCTGTATAACCACCAACAAGAATTCACCGAAGTTTTCAATACCGGATCTTAATCCGCCCCATCTGATTGCATCCACCGTAAAAGTATGTACAATTCATCTGAATTCACCTTGTATATCTATAATCAGAATCAGCCATGTTTTACTCACCAAACTCATAATTAGTTAGTCTGAGTTCTAAAAATTTGGGAGATATCTCCAATTGAAGATATTTTAATTTGCTTTGAAACTGTGAATTAGTTGAATCTATACTGTTCGCAAAAAAACAAATGCAAAAAAAATTAAATCCTTTTCTTGTGTTTATAACAGGTCAGATTTAAAAATACCTTAATCAATACTTTTCATTCGAGGTTTTGTCCTTCATATCATCATATGGCTATTCTTCCTTAAAAGATGAAAATAGGAAAAGTTAGTTATATAGAATGTTCGTAGTAATAGGGATACCAAACGCGCAAATAATATAAACAAAGCAATTTTCCGCAGCTTATATACTTATCTACCTCCCCATCGATAAATCATAGAGACAACACTTGAATAAAAGGATTAACGAGCAAATGAACTTGATGGAAAATTCCCATAAACTTCCATAGTCAATGATTGATAAATGAGCCGAATATTTTTGTGTGGTCTGCATTCTAACTAACAAAAACCGTTGTTATCAATTCAAATTGAATATTCAATTTTCTCAACAAAGGTATTCGATGGTAGCAAGTTCCTCAACACACTAACCCTATAAACGAAAGAATTTTCATGGTACGTGGCTGTGCTAATTGAACTGGTCCGCCGATGAGAGTTTTCCCCGAGTATACTTTTTCTTTAGAACTGGATTCTTTCAAGGACCAAGCCTTTCAGTTCCTCAGAGCATTTACCATGAACGTGTTTATAAAGAAGACAAAGATCAGAAGCCTGCCGCCTTTGAGCGAGAAGTTGGAGATCCCGTATGAACTCAGGGTGATCGATGAGGCGCACTGCTATCCGATAGATGTAATGAATGTTTGGAGGAGGAGCCCCACATATGGGAACAATATTTCACGCCAGTTCACACATGTGCCCTGTATAAAAACATCAGCTATGATGGCGTTAAGTACTGCTTAGCCCTGAACAGAATACTGAGTTAAGCAGGAAGAAGTCAATGGCTGACACATGGCCAGGAAACTCCGGTGACATAACACTTTGAATCTTGATGTAAGTTTCTATTTGAAATTCTTCAGTTGTTCAAGGAAAACAATAATATTTGGATGCAAATTATCAAATGTGTCAATAGAACGATGGAATGATTCACAAGTATTTGTGGTATGGGTAGTGTTAACGAATTTTTGGCAGGCATTTCGGTAGGAAATAATGAATATTCAGTGATAGAATTGCCGGTTGAATATTCAGCTTACTTTTCAACTCTTTTATCGCCAATCCATATTGGTAACAAATCAAAAACAAAACAATTTGCTACTTTATGTGGATTCAAAAATGAAAGCGTTAAGGTCATTCGGAATCATGATTCGATTCACTGATTTCGATTTTATAATCTTCAGTCAAAATTATTTTTTGAATTTTTCGTAACAAAGCCTGAAAAAGATGGTAAGTTTCTACAACCTATAATGTTCGTTACAGGCCAAACTTGTTCAATTGCATTATGAATGCCAATTTCAAAATCAATAGCGACTTCGGAAATATTTACATGTATATTTTCATTTGGCATTTTTCTATCGAGGAAAATTATTTTTCGTACTTATTTCGTAACAAACAATATAATATTGGTACGTAATGTCCGTTAGAAAAGCCATGTATCGTGAAAATTGGCAAAAGAAACAACTAGAGTAATCACATGTACCGTGCAAGTATATACATTTTTCAAAAAACAAGGATTTGAGTTATACAAGAAAACTATTAAACCATCGTCTTCCCTAGATATGCATAAGAACTCCATACCCCTGTTAGAATGTAAATCTAAGTGAAACACATACGGGTGTAAGGACTTCTTGGCAACGGAGATATAGGGACCGCGAGGTTAAGGATATTCAGTTATTCAGTTTCGAAGATCGGTGAATTTACTCATTCGCATGAATCATAAATAAAATAGAAGTTATTTAAGCGTACGTAACGTGAGTCCAAAAAGATGGAAGACGCAAACTTTTCCTCTCCGAGAAACCCGACAGGGGAAGAAGAATTACAGTTCCCGTTATGTCCCACAAATGACTTCTGAATTTTTCCTCAATGTTTCTGTAGGATGTTTAATTTCACGAACTTTTTTAAAATATATACCATTTATTTTCTGAATGCATTCAGGAAGACTTAAAATAATCATTTCTTAAGCTCCAAATTATTTAACAATTTTTACACGTTTTTACTTGGCAAATGATCTATTTGAACTGCGTTTGAATTATCTAATATTCGTTTTGAACATTCATTTTGATATATTCAACTATAACATTTGTTTTCATATCTTGGCAAAGTTTGAAATACACTAAAATTATTTTATATTGACTTCCACAGTTGTTCTCCTAACTTAAGTTGTACTCAAATTATTCAATTTTGATTATGAAATTTCGTTTCTCAACTTGCAACATTGATGAGACACGATTATATTATTTTATAATTAAAATCTTTTGCTTTATAATTTGATGAATGATACATTTGAATGTGAGAAGCATTTAATATAGATTCTTATCTTTGCTTCTATAAATGGGCTAATTATCTATTTGAAATATCAAAATCCATTTCTTCAGTATTTCTATTTATCTCATTCTTATTACTCTCCCGAAGATTCACTAGAACTATAACAAAAATATTAATAATTATTCATAGTAGGCGAGTGGTAAACTGTCCAACTATGGGAAAGGTTCTTACTCTCACGAGATTGATTAGATGTCCGCTACTAAGCTCATTAAGGGAAACGTTTCGTGCATTTAGGTGTAATAATCGCCTGAATTATAACCGGTCCCATTTGATAAGGGAATTGATTTAGGGACGATACGCATGTATGAACCCACAAATATTGGGGCTTGTATGTTGTCAATATGAAGGTTTTGAAGAATGTCTGAGTTGGTGGCATGTATGTGATTTTTGTGGTACATACAGGTGTACCGCGAATATGGGAACAGAGTATGTTTCGGAGTCAGTGACATAATATCGCCTGTTGGCACCCAGTTGGGTGCAAAGAGAAGGTACTGCTTTTGCTGGCTTACATCTAGTCCCATATAACATATTAATACCAAAGCTTTTATTGAATTAGATCGAAATTACGCGAGCGAAATAAAGTTTACAAGTTGTCAGCTTGGCACATGTACCTTAGAATTTTCAAATCAACTGTCAAAGTTCGGAGCTTCAGGGCAATCACCCATTCATAAAATATAATATGATAATACTAAAACCATTAGAGAGGATGAGCTGCCTCTCATAATATGGGTGAGAGCCGATTAGGCCTGTCTGTAATAATCTTATATCCCAGCTTCTACACAAAATATGGGTAACGTCCAATTAGATCTATATCTGAAATGTCTAAATGGTAAATTTTCCATAATCTTCTATGAAGCCAATGCCGTACAAAGATAATTTTAACCACAGGAATTTTTCGAATAAATTATCTCGGCTTCAGATGATCCTAGATTCCAATTGTTTTTTTTTGATTCTTTAAAAATGCCCGTGATACATTTGCGCTACAAACTTTACACTGAAATTGAAATCAAAGAATATATTCTTAAACAAGCCTAGCGGTACTAAGAAATGATAATAACGGTATAAATTTTTCATAGCATGAAAGTACAAGTCCTTCAAAATAAAATGCGCAAGATCATAATTCTACGATCACTTCTCGTGCGAGAGTAGCCGCTTTTGCAAACGCGAAATATCTAAAAAAACGAAAGAAGTAAGCGGCTTTTTCTCGATATTTATCGATAAGTTACATCTCGATCGAGATTTGAAAAACATAAATCGAATATTCTTATTATCAACAATTTTGTTATTCAACTTTTTCGTTGAAATTATACTTATTAAAAATAGTATTTGCATACTTGCGAATTTTTTTCGGCAATTTCGCCATTAGTGTAAAACAAAAACACATATTATTTTATTTGTTCCTATATGGGCATTTTTTTTGTATTCGGGTAAGAATTTTTGTAAATATAACATCAGGTTGTGACAGACTGATTGGACTACTCTTTAGAAATACTATTCATGAAGTTTTTGTAAATGTAACTACAGTCGAACATCGACAATTTTTCTTTCATACGTATAATTCGTTAAACAATGAAACTATTAAATACATGGTCCTTTCAAATCCTTCTTGATATCCGAATTGCACAAATCTGATATATCTATACTTGATATTGTTTTTCTTGATGACATAATTTCATAATAATATCGCAAAATAGACCGTTGTCTGTCTAATGCAAGCAACTGATTTCCTAGGTCGAAGGAAGAATTTTGCATCGTATTTCGTTGTAGGCAATGTGGTTATAATATGTAAGGAAAAAAACATTATTTAAATCCCTTAGTCCAACTAGGGCTGCCATTTACAAATTAACCTAGGACAATAAAATGAAGACTTAAGTTCAAGACGTTGACAATAGAAAATATCGAAGTCCAATAAATGAATTGCATTTAAATGAAAACTGAAATTTTAATGAATGAACACTAATTTTCATATAGATTTCTGAACAAACAAAATAATTATTTAACTACGTTAGGAACATTGAATGCTATCATTTAAGAAAGAATGAAAGCAAAGGAAATTTCCTTTTAGTTATATACTTGAATTGGTGAAACATGAACGGCATGCTCATAAATGAGACGTTCTTTCGCAAATTTTCGCAAAATTGAGAGTATAGTTGAAAATTCACAATCTTAACACAAAGATGAACATGCCAAAAACAAAATCTTCTTATAACAAACATTACGCGTAATTAAATAAAACGAACGCTGAATGAGCGGGCGTTAATGCAAATGGAAAATTAATAATATTCCAAGGACCACCTTTCTTATAATAAAGAAAATAGTGATTTGAGTAATAAAACGAATGGACTTACCAGAGTGGTGCGTGTTGTTCAATCTCGAACTTTACTTTCTTCAGGAAGAAGTTAGTTAAGGGAAGGATTAGAAAAGGAATCTATGTAAAATGTAAAAGTGGCTCTTTCAAAGCGTATTTTTCGATACGGAAGAATCACATTCTGCGACAAAGAGATGAACGGAATGAAACAAATGCGTTATGATGTGAATGTATATCGTGCGGCTATTATATTCGTACTAATCGTATCACCTTCTCTCCTAATCTGAAGAACCACAGGTATTGAAAACTCAACAAAAAACTATATTTGAAATAGAGTGAAACAAATATGCTTGCACATCCATTACCCCTCACCTTGAAACGTCAATTCCTAAACTGAACAACAAAAAAATGTATATCAAAATTCAAAGCGTTTCATTGATCTCTGTATATAAAAAATATTACCATAAGTTACCCCAATAGTAACCCATTGGAACTAAATAAACTAAACTAAATTATAAGCGAAAAGAAAAGATTAATTTTGAAACAACCAAGCTATTGCGTCGGCAAAAGGCATACCTTGGCAACAGGTCGGCGATACGTTCCCGTCTTAGTGCGCACATAAATTACTCTTATCACGCCATCACTGCCAGGATAAACTTTTTCTATAATACCTTGAGGCCAACGTAGAGGAGGAACATTCTCCTTCAGAAGAACCACAACCGACTTTTCTTTTATAGGACCTGTTTTCTGCGTCCACTTTGTACGTGAATTAAAAGTATGGAGATATTCTTTACGCGATCTGACCCAGAAATCATGAACTATGCGATCAACAAGCTCCAACCTTTTTTGTCGATTGATAGGAACGTCTGTCAAATCTTGAGCTGGTAAGTTTGATAAAGTAGCCCAACTGTTAGGAAGTGTGCAGGTGTAATAACCGTTGGAGAATTTGGATCATTATCAGTAACGCATATGGGCCTGCTGTTCATTCATAACAGCCTCGATCTGCACCAACACAGTATTGAACTCCTCGTAGGTAAGGATTTTATTACCAATAAAAGATTGCAGATGACCCTTGAAACTTTTGACATTCGCTTCCCAAATACCTCCAAACCAAGGAGAATTTGCGGGGTTGATTTTTCATTCTACTCCCCTATGAGATAGTTCGTTTCCAAAATCTATTTGGAAGGGCTGCGAATTCAACAATTCTTCTAACTCGGTCAGTTGTCTACGTGCACTGACGAAGTTTGTTTACCCCAGTTCTATCAAAAGCATGAATACCCTCTACTCTAAAACCTGGAAGCGGAGCCATTTTTGGAATATTTGGTTTTGGTCGTGTGCGAAAACAACTGATCCATTTATGAATGCGTGAATGAATGCGCGTGCGGGCTGCGGGAATCCAATATTTTTTGCGAAGTTTTGAAAGAATTATATGTTGACCTGCATGTAACAGATCGAAATGATACTCATCTATGATGAGATCAACGAATCTGTCTCTAGAAGGAATAGAATAGGGTGTATTTGGGCATAAGAAATGAGTGCGTTTTGTAAACGACCCCCCACCCTGAGGATGCAGAAACGGATCTAAACTACGCACAGAGGCATGTATGGTTTGATTTTTGGACAAGATGCGTATTTCTTCAGAATAATGCTCATTCTGAACGAAAATTCAATTGCTTCTTTCAGTTCTTCACATTTCAAGGAAGGATTTCGAAGATTTTGTCTAGTACATGCTCGGCGTACAAAGGCAGTACATCTTATGAGCTTTCTGAAAGAGGATACGCGTTCCAACAGTGGAAAGAAAACATTCTCGTCAGGCTGTGCGACTAAACAAATATAAACTTTTGCTTCAGATTCCGAAAGCACTGAGATAATGCCATCTGAATTATCGGTTGACGCAGGCCAATAATACGATTGTTTATGCAACCATTGAGGACTTGTAAACGATAACGGATGGTTGATCAAGTTTTCAGCTGTAACTCCCCTAGATAACACATCAGCTGGGTTATCTTCACCACGTACATGTTGCCAATGTTGGGAAGAAATGTTGTCCTGAACCTGTGCAATGCGATTACCAACAAATATTTTCTATTTAGAAGGCTCTGAATGTATCCAATGTAAGGCAACCGTCGAGTCTGTAAACGCGACAACTTTATCGAATGTATGGCGAGATTTGTAAGTATCAATAACTTCTGCATGAGCTTTGATAGCAAGAGTGTAGCGCATAGTTCAAAGCGTGAAATTGTAATCAATTTTTTTCGTGCCACTCAAGATTTGGCACATAATAATTTGACTTCCGCGGAATTATTAAAGACCTAAGTATGTACATAAACACAGGCGCCATAAGCTTCTGAAGAACTATCTGCGAATCCTATCAACATCGTTATTGCGTTAGGAAAAACTCCAACATGTTGTTTTTCCGCTACACATTACAATAACGGGAGCTTACTTCTAAAATTATCCCACTGTTTTACTATAAAAGCAGACGGTGTTTCATTCCAACCAATGCCTTGTTGCCAAAGCTCTTTGATCTATAACTTATCTACCAAAGTAACAGGGAAAACTTATCGTAAAGGGTCAAAGATTCGATCTTCTGTCGACAAAATATTACGTTTGGTGCAAGTTGCGTGAAGAGCGTCTACCTCACAAGTGAAACAATCTGTAGATGGTGTTCATTGAACCCCTAATACTTCAGATGATGACTCTCTGACAAAATCTATATTAGATAGTTCGTTTGATATAGAAGATGATAATTGCGACCTCAACGAGGGAGCATTGGAAGACCGTTTTGACAACTGATATACTCCAGATGCTCCTCTGACTTGTAGCTAATTGAACTTACAACGTCATCAACATAAACTGGAGAACTGGTACATCCAAATACTACTTTATTAAATTCAAAAACATGCAGTTTTTCAGAACTTTTCGATCTCCACATGAAAACATTATTATATTCTGTATCAACTTTTGAATGGAAAATCAAAACAGTATATGCCGAAACATTTGATGGCGACGAACCGATACCTTTGACAACTGATCGAAGATTTTCTAATGGCATACCTAACCTACGGGAAGTCTTTTTCGTCAAAAATTTGATTCCGACCCTGTATCTAGTATACCGCGAATTTCCTGCGTTTTTCCGAGAGAATCTTACACTAAGACAGTTACTGTAGCCAAGAACAGTTGATGAGTGTTTTAGTTTCGCACTCATGGCACAAAAAGCCTGCGGGTTAAATGCCAATTCATTATTCATTTCAATGCTGTCAACAAGTGAACGATTTAAACGAAACAACATGCGTATTATTCAGGAAATTTTGAGATGATTCAAATTTTCCATGAAGTAAACAATGATGATTTTTACTACAGCCTGTTACATGCCATCCGTTTTTTGATTTGCATGTATTGCTCGAATGAATAGTTGATAGGCAATTAAAACAAATCTCATTCGATTTTGCGAAATTCCAACGATCATCCACATTCATCTGTTTCAATGCTGGACGTAAATAAAAAGCGTGTATTTTATCAGAAGTGCATAATGTACATCCACCTTTTGATTTTATAGAATGTAAATTTTGTTTATTGAATATTCCATGTGATTCTCTTGCTAATAAAATAAAAACTAAAAATTTTAAAGGTTGGAGACGAATATTTAACAGGCGAATGCGTTTTTGAGGAAACGGGTCTATTGTAAGAGCCACTGCGTGTTACAATTCTGGCTTGCTCAGTTAAAAATATTACAAGCTCAGAATAATTGCGGCATATCCTTATTTGACCGATTGGCATTTTCAAACAACCTAGAAGAAGAATTTTTTCAATGCGATGTGTAGAAACACATAACCAATTAGCTCTTTTAAGTTTAGTTCTTTGAGTGCGTTAACTGGTTCCACAAAATTTGACAAAAATTATCTAAACTGTGTTCAGACTCAACTTGAAACGCTTTAAAATTCAATATCTTCTCAAGGTATGCAGAAGCTAAAGATCTTTCATCTCCAAATCTATCTTTTAAAGCATCTAAAATCAACTGATAACTTTCAGCAGTAGGCGAAACCGATATGCAAACTAATTTTGCTGAACCCCTCAAATGAGTAACCAAATGAGTAACTTCCTCAAAATCTGTGTAATCATCATTTTCATAAACCATTTTGGTGAAAATCTGGTAAATTCTTCGGGTACGCCACTGAATGTGGGTAAATTTATACGCTGAAATTTCTCACTAAAAGTATTGGATACTTTAACTTTAATCTCTTTCTCTTCCCGTTTCGTGTCACAAGCTACCAAAATTTTTCACAATACAATACATTTCATCAAATGACTCAACTAGCGCATATGAAGGTACAAAATTTTCTTTAACCCCAAATGAAAGTTAATTCATTATATCGGGTTAAACAACATATTCCGATCGAAACGTATCTATTGATCTAGCATGATTCATGAACTCAAATATTCTCTTTTCATCTTTCAAAGCTTTTTTATAAAGGTCGTATGCGTTTTGCAGTCTAATGAACAACATTTCTCTCTTCTTTTCTTGAACTTAAATTTTCTGTTAAGTTGTCATAATGAGAATTAATATATTCAACCTGAATTTAATCAAAACGAAACGAACTAAATCAATGTTCAAATACGAAAACGTGAAAGAATGAGAATGTAAACAAATAAACCATACAAACTCAATAATGCACTTTGAAACAAAATTCGCGATTCATGAAATAATGAAGTGAGGTGCGAATATAAAAGAAAGAGAGCGAGTAAATAATAAATTAATAAGGTTCAACTGATGTGGAAACTGCAATCACAACTCTTTTTTATGCAGATGCGGAAAAAGATAAGCGATGCGATAAACGATATAATTGAAATAATTCACGTTCAAATGACCTTGAATGCAATTTATTCTGAATTTTTCGAAAAACAAAAAACCGTCTCGAAGGACCAAATGAATAAGCGGGCGTTAATGCAAATGGAAAATTAATAATATTCGAAGGCTATTATATTCGTACTAATCGTATCGCCTTTTCTCCTAATCTGAAGAACCTCAGGTGTTGAAAACTCAACAAAAAACCATCTTTGAAATAGAGTGAAACAAATATGCTTGCACATCCAAACGCTTTCGAAAATACAAAATATTTTAACTTATTTATTGAGGTTACCGTTCTGTTGTATACATTTTTCAGTCTATTTGCATCGTGCTTAACATCAAAAACCGACATGGGGTTCTAGGCGCGACGTGTATGAATAGCAACTCGAACTTTTGGAACAATCGCAAAGGAAAATCATCTCCAAATAAAATATTATCTAAACCTGCGTCGCAGATGTTCTTCAAACTAACAGAAATCCTGGAAAATACAGACAACCATCTCAAAACAACTATTTCAAAATATGAATGAAAGTAATGTGCATTTAAGTTGAGATTGAAATTATATTTCAATCGATGAACACTAATTTTCATATCGATATCTTTACGAACAAAATAATTATGCAACTACAATGTTAGAAACATTAAATGAATGCTATTATATAAAAAAATAAAAGCAAAGGGGAAATTTCCTTTTATGAACTTGAATTGGTGAAATTAGAATGGCTTGCTCATGAATAGGACGTTGGCATACCAGGTTTCTAAAAATTTAGAGTATAGTTGAATATTCACATTCTCAACGAACAGATAAACAAAACTTTTTTCTCAGAAGAAACATCATGCGCGTATTTGAATAAATCCAACGCTTTTGAAAATATAATATATTTCATTTAATTTATTGGCGATACCGTTGCGTCAAGCAAATTTTGCAGTACATTTGCATGGTGCTTAACAACTAAAACTGACTTAGGGTTTGTAGGCGGGACGTGATTGAATAGGAGATCGAACCTCTGAAACTATCGCAAACGAAAATTATCTGGAAGAAAAGAATTTGTTTTACCTGCCTCGCAGATGGACGCATCTTAGATGTTCTTCAAACTGAAGAAAATCCAGGAAAATACAGACAGCCCTCTCAAAACAACTATTTTGAAATACAGATAAAAGCTATTGTTACCGTGTTCACCACGCTTTCTAACCACAAATCGCCTAGTCGGCCACTCTGACCAGGCTAAGCACATAATGTACTCTGTGCCTACCCGGACCGAGGGTTCAAAAATTCGTGGATTTCTGAGGCTTGCTCTTAGATAGTCAAATAGTAAGAGGACCACAGATGCACTGCACACTGGGTCGTATTAGATTTAAGTAGGATAACCAGATAATTTTTTTTTCCTTTTTCGATTTTCAATAGTATAATGTACACGTATGCACATGTCTTAAGTTAAGATAGAACATGGTTTTATTATCCGGTATGGCAATATAAAGGCGCTTGACCACGATCTTCAGAGGGGGGTGTCTTACCAAATTCACTACGCTTCCTTACCAGAGATCGCTCTAGTCCCTTCGAAAATCGTGTTACTGTGTTCACCACGCTTTCTACCCACATATCTCCTAGTTGGCCCCTCCGACCTAGTTAGGCACAGAACGTACTCTGTGCCTACCTGGACCGATGATTTAAATATCCGTGCATTTCATTCGCCGACCTAATCGTCTCCGTAGATCAGAGGATTTCTCAGCCCGCGTTGCCACGAGTCGACTCTACGGACCCACGATATCGGTCATATTGCCAAACGGCCGTTGTCTACCAGCGAACCACGTGTTTTATTTAATCTTACATTTACGTTTAAAGAGTCTTTGTTTTGTTTTTTTGTTTTTCTTCGTGTATGTGATCCTATCGCGGTAGCACTATGTTATATAAAATGATACTGATACAAAACTGTTTTCATTTTGAGCTTTAAAAGTAAAAAGGTATTATTATTGAACATATATTCTTTATTGAAGCGATAACGAAACAAAAAGGACCTAAATAGACAATCGAAAAAAATCGTCAAGTGCGAGTAGGACACACGCACCGAGGGTTCCGTAGGTTTATATTACAATGATGATGACTCCGAAAATGCCGTTAATTATACGAACTATAATTCTACACAATACGATGACAAACCGATTCCATTTGTGAATTGGATAACTATAACTGTTCTTTATGATGACTGCAGATAATCCGAAATACACATTTCTCGAATGCGAATTTTCATAGCGGACAGTTTCTCTTCGTATCTACCACAGAGATCAGTATCGCGTGCGGCCAGCCTGGATCCGTATATATCAGTAGGTTAGATTAGGTCAGATACAGATACAGCAAAATAGTTTTTTCTGAATAACTTCGAATTCACCGGTGCAAATAACATTTTTTTGATCATGGAGTTAAATATTTTCATATTTCATGAAATATCGAAAAATTTCTGCTGGTAACGCCATCTTATTTTCAGGATCATTCATCCAGTTATTACCAAGACAAATCCTTCAAATTTCTCATGAAATATATGGTAACTAAGTATCTTCCGTTCATCTTTTTTGAAGACGAGGTTAGTGAAAATATTTTCAAATATTTGAACTCCAGGGTAGATTTACCTAGAAGGAATCAGATGACGTCTGTAGGAACCAACACATTCGAAAAACAATAAAATATGCTTCGAGAGTTTCTTAGAATATTTAACACAAACTCAGTTTGCGAGGGCATTATGGTTATTAATCTAACCTATCTCATAGATAACAAATAGAAGCTTCGTTCTTTTGACCTTCATTCCAGCTCATAGTCAATATACTGGTAGCTCAATAGCGGAATTAGTTTTCCAACTGTTGCTATCTTACAGTCTAGAAAATTCCGTACAAGAAACAACAACCGATAATACAAATAGCAATTTCACTCCATCAATGAATGTAAATGCTTTATTCCTCAAATTGGTCCCAAAATAACAAAATAAACACTTTGTGTTCTTTGCAAATATTCTTAGATTAGGATCAAAGGATTTCATAAAAAATCTCAATTATTGAAAAAATTTATTCGACACTGATGAAGAATTTACCATAAATCCGGTTAGGAAAATTTATACTTCGCCGAAAAAATGGAAAATTATGAAAATCTTGGTAACGATTTTGAAAATTTTTGCAATAGTGTCAGTTCGAAAATGACGATGCCAAAACTTGACATCATTACCCGTTTGAATTCCACTATGTTGCAGTGGGCTTCGAAGTTAAAAAGGCGATATAATATACTTTGCGATAATATTGAAACCTTATTGGTTTTAATTCTCTTGACTGTGTCAAAATATGACAAAAATGCAACATGAACGGCCGTATTTTGGGATTGCTTCGACTTGAAAAATGATTTTTTCATAGTATCAAGAGATTGCCGACCTAAGTTTTCGGTAACAATTTCAATTTTCCTCAAATCTAGGTATAGAGTTGGGAAAAATTGAAATTGTCACCGAAAACGTGTTTCTGAAAAAATTATCGTGACATACAGACGGATAGACGTACAACAAAGTGATTATTTAGTTTTTCCTTCTGTAATACGAAATCCTAATTTTCTGAAGTTTTCCAAATTTCGAATAATTTTATTCGATTAAATACATATGATTTTGTGATCTATTTTTAGTCCGTCTTTTTTTGGTTTAGTGAAAGTAATGAAATAAATTGAAATTGGGCAATTATTTTTTATTCAATCCTAATTAAAAACAACTGGAAAATCTGAACATATTAAATCTCTGAATTGTCATCAATGTAAACGATTCAGGATAACCAGACAGTAATTTTTGCGCCAAACCTAATCGCGAGTGGAAAAATTACCTCAGTAATTGTTACCAGAAAATTTCCTGGTGCAAACCTGGTGATTGTGAAATCATTCGATAACGTTGTGGTGATAATTTTTGCAAGTAGATATTTCACGTGTTAATATTGCTTTATCATATTCCTTGTGAACGAATGATACCATTTCTTACGGAAAATAACTTTATAACTCAAATATCACATTATTTATATATATATATATATATATATATATATATATATATATATATATATATATATATATATATATATATATATATATATATATATATATATATATATATATATATATATATATATATATATATATATATATATATATATATATATATATATATATATATATATATGATGATTCACCAGTGGCGCGGTGCTCTCGATTTCATTTTTGTTCGAACGGTATTGTATTTAGAAAGTGAAAATCTACTTCAGCAATTTATTTTGAAGTAAACAGGGTGTCCCACTTTTGTATAAAAAAATTTTGGGAGGTTTTTCAGATCGATTGGAAGACCATTTTTTCGTTCGAGATTCAAGAGCGTCCTAAACTCTGCTATAATGTCATTAAGTAATAAGTGTTTTTGGTGAGTAGTTTCGTCACAATATTTTTTTTTTCCGTAAAAATTCATCAAAATAGGCTCTCACATCATCGCATGCTTCTTCGGCCAGAGAGGATGAATACTTTCTTCCTTTCGTTTTCTTTTTGCCCAAGGATAGTTTCAGTGATGAATTGAAACAGATTATCCTCATTTTATACAGGAGAGACTCAAAAAGATTATTGAATATTGTAATCTTAAAAATATATTCTGATTTTTGAAATGGAACATCCTGTATTTTATTATTCATGTGAACGCACAAAATATTGTGCCATATTTCTGAAGATGTAACCTTATTTTTATCTTCCACCATTTTCGAAATAAAAAATAAACTGAAATAAAAATCAGTGGTTGCGAAAGAAAAGTTTATTAGTACATATCATTACACTTGATCAGAGAAATGGAGATATATTAAGCTAGTCGTGTGTTGTAGACACAACTCAGGCCTTCTGAGGAAAGACCGTTGAAATCTCGACAACATTTGCGGATTAACTGACTGAAAGGCGTCGACTATTCTCTGTCTCATATCCAACTGTGTTGTAGAAAGAATCTGGTAAACGATGCCCTTAATATAACCCCATAAGAAAAAATCTAGACTTGTAAGGACCGGAGACCTAGCGGCCCATCTAGAATATCACCACGTCCTATCCATTTGTTTGGAAATACATGATTAAAATGCTCCCTCAACCTGATGTGAGTAATGTGCCGGTGCTCCATCCTGTTGAAATCACAGATCTTGTCTTATATGCTCTGGTACATCGGCAAGTAACAATGGTAGATGATGTTGCAGAAAATCTAAATACATTTCACTATTGAGGTGCACGTCGAAAAAGTGTGCCCCAGTTAGATATCCATCTACTATAGCGGCCCACACATTCAAGGACCAACGATGCTGGTGATTATTTGTCTCATGAGGTGTGGATTTTCCGTGGCTTAATGAAGAAAGTTTTGCCTGTTAACAAGCCCATTCTTGTGTAAAGTTGCTTCGTCCGAGAAAACAACTCTGCTAAACATATTTGGATTTTCCGCTACTTCGTCACTTGCCCAATTGCAAAAATTGATTCGATTTTTATAGTCTTCATTGTTTAGGTCCTGGTGCTGCTGTACATGATATGCATGAAATTTATTCACTTTCAAAATTCTCTGGACGGAAGTTTGACTTATATCTGTTAACTGAGAAATTTCTTCGGCTTTTATATGGGTCCTCTGTCACTGTCAACAAAACTGATAACTGGTTGTCTTCAGCTGTAGCAGTTTTTGGTTTCCATATCTTTTGTAAGCGATAAATCTAATTAGAAGTTTTTCAAAGCATCTTACATCAGGATGCCTCTTATGAGGAAACTTTTGTGCATTAACTCTACTTGCCAACAAAGAATTTCTATCACACTCATAAAAATCATATCAACCATTTCTTCTTTGGAGATGTTTATGGCAGGCAGTTGAGAAAATTGGGTACAAGCCTCACTTCTACAATGTTTAATAACGAAACACTGATAAGTTCACCTTGTTAAATGCAGAATATGATATGTCCGGACACCTGACAGAGGGAACAAATAAAAGAAATGTCAACAGATACCTCGATTTACGTTTGAATCATCTTGATTTTGTCATTCGTTAAAAGAATTATCTTGTTTATGTTTCATTTTTTACTACTGGAATCTTTACAGAAAAGAAAACTTCTGTGCGAATAATGATGCATGTTGATGAGTTTGTAGAATATCATCAAAATTTTTACAAATATACGAATATTTCGAAAATGATCGAAGATGAAGATAAGGTTACATCTGCAAAAATATGGCACAATATTTTATGCGTTGACATGAATAATAAAATACAGTGTGTTGAAATCAAGATATGATATTCTTAAGATTACAATATTCATTAATTTTTTGAGTCTTTCCTGTATAAAATGAGAATAATCTATTTCAATTCATCAATAAAGCTATCTTTGGGCAATAATAAAACGAAAGAAAAAAGTATTTATCCTCTCTTGGCGAAGGATGAGCCTATTTTCATGAATTTTACGGAAAAAAAATATTGTGACGAAACTACTCACCAAAAAACTTATTACTCAAAGACATTATAGCAGAGTTTAGGCCGCTCCTGAATCTTGAACAAAAAGTGGTTTATATATATATATATATATATATATATATATATATATATATATATATATATATATATATATATATATATATATATAGCCGCATTTTTTCAAAAGAATAAAACCAATTGAATTGCTGGAGGTTCTTCGAAAGCACATCAGAGCAATACATATAAAATTGAAGATCGTGAAGATGCTATCGCCGACCGACATTTTAGGGGCATTTGCAGCTCAACCTGAAATTTCAAGCCGTCGAATGGCAATTGAAAGGACAGTTGGAAGTCAAGGGCTCTTAGAATTCTCAAGGAGAATAAATTCAGGCCCTATGGAATGTGAAATTCGCAATTCCTCCAGCCTGGTGATAACCAACGATGACGTAATTTTAGTCACTAAGTACCTGCAGAAAACAAAAGAAAACCCTCATTACAAATAGGTGCAATTAGTACTGTTTATGGACTGTCAATCTCTATCTGCAGTTGATATTCAACATCAAGGGTAAAACTGTTTCAATGTGTGGCGCGCTTTGTTAGAAAATCATGTATTGGCATACCTATCTTAGACGACATCCTTAATGGCAAAATTGTTGATGAGAATATAGTGGGAGGATATTTACATGAATTGCCACTAGGGCAAAGAGGAAATATATATTTACAGCATGACGGTTCACCGCCAGAAACGAAGCGTATCCCAACAGCTGGACTGGAATTGCGAGTGATCACTAGATAGGAACTAGGGGATCTGTGGAATGACCACCTCGTTCAACAGATCTGACTCCCTTAGATTTCTTCCTCTGGGGGCATGTTGTGAATTAATTGTACAAAGAAAAACGAATATCATAGATGAGCTGGACCTAAATTTCAGGATTTGGTTGAAGACATTAGAGTAACAATCATATGAGAAACGGATGCAGAAGTAGTGTCAGGCTTTGCAACTCCTGTATTTTGAATGATATAAATGCTTTTGATTTCTTGAGACAATTTGTTTACTGACGCAATTTATTATGTTAGTTATTACGTTTGACGGAACATATTTTCTTTCAAATACAAAATTAAATTTTTCAACAAAAAACTCTATGTTCTAAGAAGTGTAGTTGAAGGAATTGATATAGCATGTGATATATATTTGGAAAGAAAAGAAAATAATCCTCTCTATTGATACCAAAATTACCTATGGTACTTATTTGAAAAAACAAAAGTTCACAAAAATGGGCCTGTACAATGGGAAAATATTATTTTCTATCTTCGAGATTCGAGATATCGTCAAAACCCTGAAAAATCTAGAATTCCGAAATAAGTCTCAAATGGAAAAAGAACGCTGAAATCAGTTTTCATCGAAAATCGGCTCGAGAAGGGGGGCTCATTTTTCTCTATCTACAATATTTCATATAGCTGCCGTACTAAAACATCAAATTTGGTACAGCCATACTTATATCTTATGCAAATTCAGAAAAATGGTGGGTTAGGTTGATGGGCTTTCATTAAATAATTCAATTTTCAGTTATTATATTACACCTTACGTAATATCAGAACCAATTTTGAACTTTGTATGTTGTTCATCCTGAATTGTAATAATGAAGGATTAAGAACTTGATTGCTGAAACATAATATCTGAATATCTCAATTTTGGACTGAAATTCAAAATACAGCATTTAATGATGACTAAGTGAGCACGTAATGTTCATTTCAAACTCACGATCCCATCATAACCGTGCATGCATATGAATAACAAATTTACTTTATAAGTAAGCATATTTTAACATTTCTTAGATAACAAATATATTTGTATTGACAGGTCGACTACAATCCATTAATAGTTATGGCCACTTGACATTTCTAGACGTAAATGTCCTTTTAGTAATGTTGGCGTTATTTTTATTTAGTTATGATAAAAATAATATTATGACCTATAATGGAAAGGCACTAGTATTTATTGTGAACTAAGAGAAAAGAAAATGACTTCCCATTACCGAAAAAACAGGTATCCTCAAATTAGATGATTTTACTAATATTCACGCTAAACCATACTATGGCCGTGCCAGAGGCACGGTAATAGCTGCAAGGAATTATATGATGCAAAGAAATCGAGATGCAGTCCATAACAGTACTCCTAATAATCTCAATTACGTGGGGAGGAATTTTGTACGTCGAATTACAATTGGAGAAAAGGGAAGAAGGTAGACACCTTTTAATTTTAAACATTTTCATAGAGTGTCTAAGTTGCCCTTTTTTCGGATATTGTTCATAGTTAGAATATGCTTGAGTATTTTAGTGCGAAATTTGATTAATATTATGTGAAAAATGCAGCATAAAATACAAAATCATTTTTAACTCTGTATTAGGATACCACCCTAATCACATATTATAAATGTATATTAGGATTTCACCCTAGTTCATATTTATATTCTACGAATTACGAAAGATTTTTTCGTTAGATGAACTAAAGCCATTAGTTTTAACCTCTTGAACTTTTTTAACGCTTGAACGAATATTAATTACTTCATTATCGCTGCTGCGACACCTTAGCTCTTCATCATCAAGTAACTTTTAGTCTTTTAGAATGATTTCATCATACTTTTCTGGAACAGTATTACGTAAATAACCACGTATCTATTTTTCTAGAACAAACAAGACACGTGCTTCTTCTTCTATAAAAGCTATTTCCCTTGGTCAGACAAGGCATTATAATTAATTCAGATTCAGATTGTAATTAACATTCATTAAGATTCTCAGTTCAAACCCTCAATATCTAAATCCAAAGTTTAATTCAATTCGACTTTCAATATATTAAAAAGTCAAAGTCAGAAATTTTAAAGTATTACAGTATCACAACTCCCGAAGTAAGCCACTACGACTAAGAAACAAAATCCCAACATCTGAAACTTTTGGGTATAGGTATGAGGACACCTAACACATTTCAATAGGTATTAAAATTGTCTTAAATTTGTAGTCATTATTAAAATTGTGATTTTAAAAGGATTCTATTAGATGCAGGAGATGTTCGAAAACAAAAGTCGTATTTTCACGAATTGTCGATTAATTCGAAAGCGGTTCAGTTAAGGTGAATACTGATTGGAGAATTTTATTTTGGGTCAATACGTTCAAAATGATGAGGAACATAGGGCATCATATTAAAAAAAGTATACAACATTGATATGAATCTTTGTAAGGGACCATCCTGTATATTTGAAAACAATTTTCGACATGCACCAGAGTAGCTTTCAACTATTTCTCCAAATATTTTCTCAATAAATTCAACAAGAAGAAAGTTGAGGACCGATTACACATTAACTGAATCGATGTTTGGCAGGAAATCGGAATGTATTCTAATGAAGTTTTGAGTTTTGAATTCATTGTTTATCATAAACTTGAACTAGCATGATATTTACTGTCATAACGATAATGAATGCATTTATTAAAAATAAATTATTTACGGGTAACCTAGTTCACAAGTTCAAATCGGTGTTTTTTCTTTGTAAGGCCCCTATAATGACAGGAGATAACTTATTGCATTTCGAATTCGAATGAAAACCATAGAGCAGCAACCAGAAAAGCAACATATACATATGCTGTGCTGATACGACAAAATATGAGCTCCTCTGTTAAACGAAAGGCAGACAAGAAATGGGCCAAACTGAAGCTGACGTTACATGTTTAACGACGAGTGATCTACAATGCGTACAACGCAACCGTAAACTGTTACTAAATTCACCAAAATGTATCCAAGAAGTTCATGAAGTATTGGATAAACTCAACCTGAAAACCAACAAAACAAATTTTCATTGATCAATGATGTTTCAGTAATTATGTCGTGTGATCAGAACCTAAATTTTTTATGCGGTTCTAGAATTATTTATATGGTTGGCACATTCTCATACTGTACCATCTAACACACATGAATTGTGCTTATCCAAAATCATAATACTACTATTCTAGATTATATATTTTATTATCCACAGCATTATTTTTGAAGCCTGATGAGGTGGAAAATTTTTATTTTATCGAGATTTAACCACAAAACAAAGCACTAGAGCAATTTTAGGATTATTTGTTCGAAAATTATTCAACGAATTCTTCTAGATTACCACCATCAATCTGGATAGATACATCTGCTGCTTTGAATAAAACGATAAATGCATTTGAATCATTCCATTCTCATTTTAATAATTCTTTGTATTGTAAACACCGCTCGCTGTTCAGATTTGTCATGTTTTACATTTTGGTTTATATGAAATGTGGTAACATTCACCTTCGTTATAAGTTTAAAAATATAGATGTTAGGAATATATATGAAAGAAAAATATAGGCTCAGAAAAGTAATGCTTTCAGGATAGATTGCACTAAAAATGTTTCGAATCATTTCACTACTATGCTATATATTATTGTATTGCAATCTCATTCAAAATTTTAAGATATAGTGTGATAATCAATAGATATCACTTACATTCGTAGACGTGTTTTCTTTCCTGAACCTACAATTGGAACAAATTATCATGAATAAAAGGATATAGTCCGAGATGAACGTATAGATTTTACAAATGAAATTTACTTGGGGCTGAGATGGCCAGTATCCGAATCTTTATACCTGGGTCCTTGGCCGAGATGGACACCAATGCACTGTTCTTTTCATTGTAAAGCTCTTCTCACGCATAAACTCAGCAAGAAAAGGTCATTGAAGTATTCAAGTGTAGTTTATCTTGAAAATTATACATTTTTCAATGAATAGTATAGCAATACTGTTGTCGTAGTACAAATACATGATCTGTTATTGAACGATTTTGTCTGAATCCGCATTGATACTCCCTGAATTTATTTTCTACTACTTCATCCAAACCAACTGCTACTGCCACAATCTTGTACCCTGCATCCAATAGAAACATGCCTCTGTTATTTTAGCAGTTAGTTATATTTCCTTTCTTATGTAAGATTCTAAGATTCTTCTATGATTCTACATAACTCTACTATTGTTCTTTTTCCGCGTGCCTTCAAAACGTCGGCTGTTATCCTTTCTCCCTCGGTGCCTTGTTTGAATTTGTTTATAATATTGAATATTAATAATTTAAAAACCTGAAAATATTATGATATTATTTGAAAACTTGAAATGATGAAGTTCAATTGAACAAATTTTTTTTTAATTTATTTTCATAATATTACGCATTTATTAAAAATTGAAATAAATGAAATTTTCTCGAATCCCGTTTTCATTAAAACCACGAAAAATATTCAAATAACTGATCTGAATATTCTTTATTTTCTGGAGCTCTGGAGTTGAACAAGACTACAGTAAGTATGTTGTTTATCTTTTAAATATCTAGTCTAAAATTTACAAAATAATAAAGTATCGTTTTCTGTCAGTTTCAAGAATGTATTATTAGTAAGATAAACTACATTTAAATACTTTTATGACTTATTTTCGCTAAATTCATGCATGAGAAAAGCTTTAGAATTAAAACAATTTTTCATTAGTGCCCATCTCGGCCCTGGACCTAGGTAATGTAAATTTCAGGTGTATAATATGTATGCCTAACTGGGCCCATATCCTTTTATTCATGATCAAATATTTTTCCAATAATAAATTCAGGATAGGAAACACGTCTCAGAATATGAGTGTTATCTATTGATTATTATATTCTATTTCAAAATTTTAAATGAGGTTACAATACATTATAACAACACAGTACTGAATTGATTCGAAACAATTTTAATTAATTTAGTTTCAATGTAATCCATCCTGGACAAAGCACTATTTTTATAAGTCTCTATTCTTCCTTTTAAGAAGGCATTCTAACTTCGATAGTTTTAAAATTATGAGGAAGGTTAATATTATTATACTCCACAAAAACTCAGATTGAATTCTGAGAATTACATTGACAAATGTGAAAATCGAAGAGGATAGTGTAAAATACAAAGAATTATTAATATGCGAATGGAATGACTAACATGCATTTGTCCTTTTTCAATGAATCTGCCTAGATTGATGGTGAAAATTTAGGAGAAATCGTTAAGTAATTCTGAAATTGCATCTTGTGATTTGATCTCGTACATTTCGAAGAAATACAAATCTTCTACCTCCTCGGGATTCGAAAATAAAAGCCCACAACAATATCGGGACAATTTCTGATTTTTTCTGAGGATTTCTCTTTATTTGAAAGTCAAACCTAATCTTTGAATATGGCGGTACCAAGCTTGTGTGAGATGAATCCTACATCTTGTAATTTTTGTATTCAGCCAATCATTTAGCGAGACACGGTGAATAGCAATCAAAAAATAAATGCCTATTTCTGCTATAGATAATACAATATATAAACTAGAACACAATGAAACATCATTGATCAATAAAATCTTATCGCTTTTGTTTCTTTTACAGTTGTATAATCCATAGTGTTTGTCAAGAAAGAAAAACCAATTCGAAAAAGTACAAAACGATGAAAAGGTCCAAAAAATTCAAAATTAACAATTTACTTCGCAAAACGCAAAAATATAAAAACAACGAAAATGATAAACTAAAAGAGAATCGTAACTTACTCACGCCAAAATGGAGTTTCATCATTTAACATTCTAAAAAGCAACTGAATGTACTGTGTAGTTTTGAACTTGGACTCTCGCCATAAGATGGAAACAATTCTGAATTCTAGATGAGGAAAGAAATTGCAGGTTAAAGCAATTTTTACTTCGAGAAAATGTATAGAACAATATATTTTACATCCATCCCAAGTCCGCATATTTTACCAATAACATCTACATCGAAGCAGGCTGAATGCAGTGACTTGGTGTCGAATCAATTCCAGATCGACCTACTAGTTCTATACAAAAAGTCTTTTGTACCCGCACCGAATAATGATATGGCGATAGCAGATAGATAAATATATGAGTGACTCCGGTGTAGAAAGTACGGAAGACATTTAAGAGTGGTGGAAAAAACGTGAAGCTATATTTGCATGTTTGGCGGATATGGCAAGAGATTTTTTGGTAACTCCTGCAAGTTCGGCTCCTATGAAGAGGCAGTTCCCAAGAGCTGCGTTAACTATCACCAAGACCCGAACTAGATTGAGTCACAAACCAGTAAGGACGTTTATATATATCTCAACTATTGGTTCGAAAACAGCGAACTATCGGCTATCTGATGAAGTGGAAATGTAGTTTCGCTTATTCTTATTCTTTTTGACTTCAGTTTCAATGTAGGTATTTCTGCTATTTTCACAGAAGTTTAATTCATCTGTTTTACTTAACAGATGTTCGTTTCAGTTGTTTTATGAAAATTTATTCATATTGTCTTTGTGATTCTATGGCTGGGTTTTATTTGAAAATATACATTTCACTTTCACTTTCGTTCTTGTACTGTCATTGTGTTTCCTTGAAAATTTTTCTCAATTGTTTTCAGATTCTTACGTTGAATTTCATTCAAGTATTTCCTGATCAAATATTCAGAGTAATGTTTAAACCTTTATCCTCGCTCTTAGTGAACATAAAAGGGAGTTTAATGTTTTATTGGAATTGTGTTCTGATTCAAACTTTCGAATTTTGCGGCTCAAGAAAGTTGAATTTTCAGGTTTCTGTGAAAAATGACTTGAATTCTGAAAACAAAAGCTTAACTTGATTGCAAGTCAAGTCAAGTCCAGCAGAGTGATTCCCAAGTCAAGCCATGAATCCAGAATTTGACAATTTGATAAGATTTTTCATAGAGATTATAGCATAATATATAAAATTATTTTTAACCCAGAATTTATTGAAAATAGAAAAAAAAACACCTGATACATATCGACAGATGGCATTGTGTTTCATTTGGGTCACTGAATACAGGAAGTTCTATTTGAAGTAGGAAAAATAATTAGGTTGGAACCTAAACAATCTTTGACATCTAGCACAGAACACTCTGTATAGCAGTGTCTACAATTACAAATTGATCGTTGATGTTTAGGATTATAAAAATAATTTGGTATTAAAATGGAGATCCTAAGACAACTTCAGTAGATACAGAGTATGCTCGAAAGAAACCATAATTTCACAAAATGTTGATTAGTTCAAAAATAGATAGATTTTAGACATTGACCGATCTGAAGAAACTCTCATTATTTCGGTTGAATGCGTTCAAAATTGTTGAGAATGTGTATATGTGAGAATTGTGTAAGGATATGCAGCCAATTAACATCTAGCTTTTTACTATAAATACTTTTTCAATATATTCAACAAGAACAAAATTATGTATCGATTACGCACTAAATGAATAAGCGCCATATTACTAGAAAAACATATAATTTAGCTTAAATTTCTTGTGATGGTATTCATTTAGAATGTTTAAGATATTCAGAATTTAATGACGAATGATTACACTCACTAGTCACACCGACGTTTTTCAGGAAAAATTCCAAAATTTCTTCGAAAGTTCTCTTGTCCCTATCATTCAAACTCTATCATTGCTTCATCAAAATATCCCCGATACTATTACAATGGGTAATATATACGCTTACCATATATACCATTAATTGGTTTTTTAGTTCAAATATGCATTTCAATTCAAATAATTAATTAGTTGACTCTCTTGTGAGTCTAATTTTTTCATTGAATTCTGAATATCCTAACCATTCTAAATAATTACCCTTGTGATATTAACATGTTGCTTTTCTATAGACCTTCGAAATTTACTGACAATTGGAAGAAGGTATTACTCATTCGGTTGAAATCTCCTATTCGTCATGCGCTAGAAAACCCATAGTGTGAGCGGACTTTAAGCAATTTGAATGCCTGGCTGATGAAAGAATGAAACGACTGCTTCCGAATCTACGTCTCTACCTTGCGCATTCGCACCTACGTCCATTCCTCATACCACCTCATTCCTCATTCCCATTTTACCGGTATATTATACAGTTTTGTACCACGAAACGACGATTTAGTTCACAATAGTTCGTGCTCTAGCAGCTGTTGAGTTCGCGCAACAAACAGTCGGAAGATCAAACACTACGAACATTAATTTCAAATCCAAAATGCAATTATCAAAAACATCCCTCTTAGGACTTTTTGTTCTGTACTCGATTGTATGTACTGTTTCCACCAAGGATCTCGAACTACAAGCTTTAACAACCGGATTAAATACAACAGCTAACATAACAACGGAAGAAGAAGTTGTTGCAAACACTGCACTTCCAACTAGGGTTCCAGATCATACAACTTCAATTCCTCCTCTGCATCGCAGTTCAACATCAGAATCAGTACCAGTTCCTGAAGAACATGAACCAATTTCCACTGAACGAAAGTCCCCGGAAAAAAGTGCTAGTGAGAAACCTAAGGAAAATGAAAACAGCATGGCTACAAGTTATTCTCAAGTTTATCCCTTAGCGATAGCATCTCTTGCAGTTCTGTTGTTAAGTGCCATTTAAGTTCAGTGTTTATCATTCCAAAGAAGTTTAAAATGCGAGAAATTCCTATTTTTTATCAAATCCGTTCTACCGTGTACTTATTTAGGTAATTTATTTTGTTTTAGTTTCTTATTATGGAATAATAATCGACAGGTTCTGTTTATTTGTATATTTTTTCATTAACGAGTTTCGTTATTTTCAAAGTATTTATCAATTTCGGAAACATTGATTTCAGGTAATTTCGTCTGTTGATTCTTATATAAACCATTTCTTTATTCCACTATTTTCATGAGTTTTTCAACTATAACTATTTGTTTCTTATAATTTGGAACTTCAATATCTTTTTAAAGAAATCGATCCTTAAGCTTGGAATTTCGTTGAATCAATGCATAAATATTTTTCAAGAATTTCTCAGTTTATTATACCTCAAATTAGATCTTTCAAATTTTTAGACCACCTTCCGAATATTCAGAAAAAAGTTAGGCATAATTTCGTTGATTGCTTGCATAAATCTAAATATTTCCAACGAAGCTAGTTTTTAACAGAATTTTATTTTGTCCAACTTTTTTAAATCTGTGTGGATTTTCACAATGACACCTTTTTGAAGAATTTCTTATATTTAATTAGTTTCTTACATAATTCATGTTTCTTCCCAAAATTTTTCAATTAAGTTTTCTGAAGATATTCCTTATGTCCATATAACAAATATTTTCATAGAAAAAATTTATGGAGGAACTACCACATCTATTAAGAACTCAAATATGTAACATATCGTCACCCAAATATTCTTGAACTTTGAAATATTTCTTAAGAAATTTCTCTTGAAATTGAAATATTTTTTTAGTATTAAACTTCCTAACCTAAGTGCATGATTGTAAAAATAATAAATTCGGTACGCAAGTGCCTTATTTGTTAAGTGATGCCAAAATGTATATTTCGAATAAAACGCAATAAATCTCTATTTCTTTTCATAACTATCCATTTCATGAAAAAATAAATTTCGATACGTGCCAATGGGGAACAATGCTGTATACATATTCTGCAACAAATATTGGGTAGAGTTATGAAAACTATACCTTTCTCTTCGAATATAATACAATATTAATAATTTTAATTGGTAGGAGTTCCATTTTTTGTACCACCGTCAATGAAGTTCGTGAAGTTTGCCCTGAATTTTTGGCAATATTAAATTAAAATATGCATTCGATTTTCCATCGTTTGACCATGTTATCCAGCAAAACTATTTGTTAATCGGAAATCATGCCTTTTATGAAGACGAGATCTGCGCACCCAAAACGAGTTCATCAGTTGTTTGCCGAATGCACTTGAATTTTATACAGTGTTGTCAGATTTGTGACATATTCTTTGATTGGAATTAATCTAGTGTTGCCATTGATATCATAAGCATCATTTCGTTATCTCTTTTTCTAACATTTCTAACAAATTATAATTGACGAATATAACATGATAGTCCATTTCCAATATGTATACAACAATTCAACAGAATAAAATTCAGTTTTAATTTATAATAGCTGTTCTTACTTTCCTAAAATGATCTCGATTCAATATTGGATCAATTAACATTCTCACCATTACTTACTTCAAAATGGAAAACAGCGAAGTTGGTCTTACCATATAGAGTTATAATTTCGCAGTGTAACGGTATTCAAATCATTACTGAGAAGCACACAATGAAACGTATCAGCAAACGGCAAAGTAGCAAATCCTCTAGTAAACCTACAACCTAATTATTAGGCAACAATGTCACACATATACAATCAAAGACCAACGTGACATGATCCCGACAATAGTATTGTACTCGCCTTCTCCCGTCATAACAGAGAAGGATATTCAAATGAAAATCTCTTCAGACCAAACCTAACTAACCTAACCGAATCTCAAACTTAATTTGAATTCATAATTTTTTATTGAATAGGTTAGTAGGTTAGGTTTTAGGTAAATTTAGGTTAGTTAGGTTAGGTTTAGAAATATTCCCATTTGAATTTCAGTCTCAGTTATGAACAAGAGAGACAGTGAGTACTTTTTTTCTCTTTCTTGCATCGTTTTGAGCCGTACGTCGTATAACAAATTTTTATTTCTTTTTCTTAAACGATAGCCTTCCGGGGCAAAACGATTTCAGATTTGGATTCTGGGCCCCAAAATTAGTAAGTAAACATTTTTTCAGGTTTTGTGACTATCGACACTGCCGAATAATTACCATTTTGAGAAGAAGAAACTCCATTCCCACATTCATTAACAAATTGAAAAAGCTGATTCTGATTGATAAACTATTAATGAGATCTAATAAAATACTTTTGAATTGTCTCCTTTTCTCTCTATTAAATTAATAATTTATCCCGTAAACTTTTTTATGGTATTAACAATATGACATAAGAGGAGTAGTATATCTTATTTGTTGACTAGAAACTAGAAAAGAAAAATAGTCTACTAGAGACTAGAGCGTTCAATTATTGTGTTCGCATACTGACGAACTAGTGCGTCCAAATATTATTTTGTTCGTAATCTTAACAACACTGTATAAAATTCAAATTCATTCGGCAAACAGCTGATCGACTCGTTTCGGGAGCTCTCACCGTACAAGACAGGATTACCCTGTTAATCCATGTTTCAGTGATATCATCATTGAAAAAAATTTTAGGCTAACTTCGAGCAGCCTGAAATTTCTTGAGAAATCAATTAAAATAATATTGAGTCGTTCATCCAACGTAACTCCTGGATTAACCAGAATTTTTCTTGTTATTTCACTCAAAATAAGAATTTATATATATATATATATATATATATATATATATATATATATATATATATATATATATATATATATATATATATATATATATATATATATATACCATTGTGAAGAATGAGTAGGAGTTCCTCCGTCTAAACGAAACGTTCTTCCATTGACTAGATTCGTTTTACCTCGCGAAAAAAATATTTTATGTTCATACTTGATTGGGGGCTAACTATGAAAACTAGTTTTCCCTTGTGGAAATATGTCCATTTCCACAAGAATCTTTTCACCATCTATAACAATCGATTATCCACCCTCTAGATTCGTTCTACAACCTGACAAAAATATTTTATATTCATACGTCTAACTCAACGTTTTATAAAAATTAAATTGTCCAGGGGGAAAAATGTCCATGGCCACTAAAAGTGTTTATAAAAAACGTTCAGCACTCTCTAGATTCGTTTTACCATGTGTAAAAAATGTTTATGCTCATACTTGATTCTGAAGTAACTTCCAAGTTCTATGAAAACTGGTTTTCCCGTGTGAAAATTTGTCCATCTTTCCTAAAATCGTTTCACCACCTATAAAATATGATTTTCCACCCCCAAGATTCGTTTTACCACACGGAAAGAAAATTTATATTCATACATTCCAGACTTACTTCACGTTCTGTAAAAAATTGGTTTTCCGGTTTGGAAAAATGGTTTTGTCCACTGAAATCGTTCATTGAGCAAAAACGTTTATCCACCCATTAAATTCGCTTTACCCGAGAAAAAATTTCTTTCCATAGTTGATTCCAAGCTTAATTCACACAAATTCAATTTACCCTCTAGAAAAAACATTTATGAATCCAATCGATTCCTTTCTCATTTTAATCAAAATAAGTTCTTTAGAGCCATAAAGTTTTCTCACGGCAGACCCAAGTGTAATACCAGATATTTGGTTTCGTCTATTGTTTTACTCTAAAAAGTGAAACATATGGTGATATGATAAATTCAAGAAATTTTGAACCAGCAAAAATTCGCTACAGTCGATATGGAAACGTTGAGAAATTCAATTCCTCCTGCGAATGAAATTACTGCGCTCAATACATTGATAAAAACTCAATAGTGAGTACTCATCTGATCCTGAGAATTCCATATTTGAAAATTAAAGTAAGCAAAACTCGTTTCAGTATTTTGGAATATGTCTAAGTAATGATAATTTAGCCAGTATGAACAACGTTTTTATTTCTTTTTGTAAAACGTATGTAGTATTTTTTTATAGGTTAGGTTAGGTTAGATATTTCCACACGGGATAGTCAGTTTTCATAGAATGTGAAGTTAGCGCGGAATCAAGTATGAACAAATTTTTTTCACGTGGTAAAATGAATCTAGAGGATAGATGAACGTTTTTTATAGGTGTTGAAACGATTTTAGTAGATGATTACATTTTTCCACACTGATAAAACATATTTTCATAAACCGTTGAGTTAGGTCGGTATCAAGTATTAATATAAAATTTTTTGTTCGGGTGTTAAAACGAATCTAGAGGGTGGATAATCGATTTTTATAGGTGGTGAAACGAATCTGGTAAAATTGGACATATTTTCACAAAGGAGAACCAGTTGTCGTAGAACGTAAAGTTAGTCAGAAATGAAGTATGAACACTATTTCCTTTTCTCGTGGTAAAATAAACATAGTTTGTGGAAAAATATTTCGTATAGGTGGATGAACTCTACTTTTTTCTATACATTGGATGAATAGTTTTAATCTAACGAATTCTCGCAATAATCCGAAAATATTCTCTTCAGTGTGAAATTTTTGTTTTACGTGCAATAACGAAAAACTCCTGGATAATCCTGGAGTTACGTTGGATAAACGATTTAAAATTATTTTAATCAATTTTTCAAAGAATTGCAGGCTGCGTGAAGTTAGTGCAGAATTTTTAGAATTTTGTTGTTTCAATAAATCATCACCCAAACATGAATTGACAAAAATTTATGCTGGATAAACTTGGCCAAACAATGGATAATTGAATGAATATTTGAATTTGATTTTTCCAAAAATATATAATATATATTAATAGAAAATTACATTATTCTTTTCAGGATTATCGAAAACAAATTCAATGCTGGAGAACATACAGTAAAAATTATTTCACTGAACTCACACCTCAATTATGATAAATATTCTCAAATTTTAATTTTAAACTGTACCTTGGGTAAGAAACATTGGATATTCTTCAATCAATAATTTCCATTCTTCATATGTACAGGTGGACTAATTTCGAAATCGAAAACATTTTTGTTTAACGGTTTTTGAGTTAAAATGCAATCTTGCTTTTTTAGATATGAGCCAAAGGCAATTTTGATTTAGTTGAAAGGGTTTTTTCTTTTATGAATATATCACTAGTACACCCAATTCTTTTCATCCAGGACGTGTTTTAATGAATATCCAAAATGTATAACATTTATGAATTTTATCTAGTAACTCTGTGTCCATTCATAGAATTTACTAAGAATGATTGCAATAGTTTGAGTAGATTCTGTGCTCAAATTATGACGGTTCGAAAGTTAATTCTTGCAATGAAGATTCGGAAAAATTAATTGATGTTTTCTCATCAGGATACGAGTATTGTGTGAGTAAAATATCTTTTGAAATAACAAAGCAATCATGCCTTACGATAATTTTAAACCCATATCGGCCTTGTCGTTGAATATCGATATGACAATTTTACTTTTCATCCGAACTAACCCATATTCATTTTGAAAATTGAATATTCCATCACTACTGATGCAAACTTCATCACTCTGAATCATTCATCGGAAAAACTGCGGATATTCTTCAGGCTTTTGCAGAAACCAATTGCAAAAGTACAGTCGACGTTGGAGATTTCCTGGTCTCAATAACTAGAATATTCTCATTTTATAAGGTTTATATCTATTTTTCTTGAGAATACTGAGCGCTCGACTCTTAGATACCGGTGTTTCCATTCTAATTCATCTTTTCAAAATCAATGGGTTGGCAGTTACACTACATATTTCAGCAATTATTTCATCTTCTCACATCATATCCATATTTCCATGGGACTGGAAGTATGATTCATAAGGTTTTCCCCAATTTATCGATTATACTTTTATGAGGTGGTCGCCTTTGAGGAAAACGATCCAAATAAGCATCTTCTGCAGCATCAGCATCATAATCATCTCGAATATAACTATTAATTATTTCAAAATTTTCATAAGACATGGTCGTTTCGTTATACCAAACGGCACTATTCACACTATAGTAGCAACATGATAAAAAAATATTAAATAATTCATCTGAACTGTCATTGCAAGAACCAGCTATCATAATGAAAGAACAGAACATAGTTGAGCTATTTCAATCATTTCATTTGAATTTCGTGAAAGCACGAAGTTCCTAGATAAAATTAGGCAAAAGTTATACAATTCTAGGTTTTTCATGAAAATACGTCCTGGATCAAAATTGATTGTACATGTGACATTCTGCGTGAAAAATTGCCTGTGAAATGTCAAAACAAATTTTCATTAACTTCAAAAACAACTGAGAGATACTGATTCCGAAAATTTTCAAAGTTTAAAAAAAAAGCTAGTTTGAACCTGTTTGCGGCAATAAATTCCTCACGCAAAATAAACACGGAGAAGGGGGCTCATTATCCTCTATTCAAAATATTTCACATAACTGCAGACTAAAACGTCGACATCAGTTCACCAAGTGATCAGGAAGAATTCACATATCTGAATTTATAAGAAAGTAATCACAGAATAGATAGCGCCTCAATTAGTATCAACATTTTTGTCTTATAATAATTTTTTTTCCATAAATTCTATAGTTGGCTGCAATCTCAGAATTGATATAATTTGATAAAAGAAAATTTTCCAATCGCTTAATGTTGCACCTACTCATCTAAATAACCAAGAAATTTTCGGAACGTATATTTATCGTGCAATGCTTCAATCATAGTGACACTAAACGAACAGCATATTTCTTTCAAAAAATATGAGATCAAAGCAATTTCAGTATTCGAAAATCATAGCCGTCCAGATAATCAAACGCCTCTCGTATGCAGCAAATATCTGCGAAACGTCTCACACTAAAAAGCAAGTTGAGGATTAATTCAATACTTTCCTAAGTGTTCAATATACAGAAAATCTTAGGTTTATACTTTCAAAACATTTTTCACCTTTTTGAAAACCAGTTTTCGATAAATTGTATTCGGTTCAAAAAGTTAAATTAAGGCAGATGTTTTTTAATGAGTGATTGTTAGGTCTAAAAAGTGAATCGGACTATCGACTTCACTCTCTATTTTGAGTTTAATTTTGAGATGAATGCTAGTGATGTGAGTTAAAAATTGATCTGATTATCTAGCAGTTTCTATGAAACATGCTAGTTTATAGTCTATATATCTATTAAAATATACTAGTTTTGATTTTGAGAAATTGAACATGATATCTTCAATAAACGCCATTAAAATGTCATCTAGTAATGTTATCAATGGTGATTCCGTCCGTGTTGTTGTTCATGGAATTTGTTATTAAATTGCAAATAATTATGTTGTAGGCACAACTTGAGCAAACACATGAAACCATACAATAATTCATAGGGCTTCCTCTGTGCCTTTATCCGAAGAAAATATGTCCAGGGAAGTGTCAACTAATAGAGAAATAGCTAAAAACAATGGATATCCCTCAAATTTAATAAACGAAATGATAAAAAAAAAACACAAATTGCCTATCATAATTTTTACCCACGTATAGAATCAACTAACACAGATAAATATATTTCATTAACATAGTTGGCCCTATCAGCAACAAGATTGCGAATGTCATTCCAGAACAGAATGAGAAAGTAGCTTTCGAGACCCACATAACGGTCAGACTGGTCGTTCATGCAAAATATGATACAAAGAGCATCAATCAGATTTCAATAACCAGAGAACCAATGAATCTACTTCCGCTTCACATTTCATCAAAAATGGCCATCAATGTCCACCCATAGATCAACTTCAAATAACTCTCAGAATAGTTATGAAAGACGATGCAAAATACATCGCCTTTATGTTAATTGCAATACCTGAACTATCTTATTTTCTTCCCTACATTAATTACACCTGAGACCGAATGAAATCGGTCAAATGTAAAGCTATGTGATCGTTTAGTACCTCAACTTGCCTTGAAGTTCTATTTTATGAAATAGAACCCCTTTCTTTTTGTTGTGTTGTGTATTTGTAGTAACCTATACAAGTTCTTTTATGTGAGGTTTGATGTGATACGACTAATTCTTCGTCGCTTAAACCATAGATAAGGAAATTAGAAAAACAAAAACCAGAGTCGATGACAATATCTATTTGATCTTTGCAACATTAGTATCAAATTCTTATCCTTGCGTTCTTAAGCGTCTATGAATAAATTTAATGAAATATCAGATCATTTAGATACCGGCCCAATTTGCCCTCACCCACATTTTGAGTGAAATTTGTGATAAAAGGTTATTATAGATAGGCCTAATCGGACCTCACCCATATTATGAGTGATAACTGACCCTCTCTAAGGGACAGGTCCACAGCTGACAACTTGCAAGCGTTAATTCGCTCGCGTTTTTTCAATCGAAAGCAATAATTCGTATAGTATTAGTACTCATATATGAAACTAGATGTAGGCCCGTAAGCCGTAGGTGCTCTTTTTGCTCAACTGGGCGCCAACGGGCCACATTATATCACTAATTCCGAAACGTACTCTATTTCCATATTCGCGGATTCGCCAAACAGGAAATCATGCCCCCTGATCATACATCTGTATGTGCCACAAACATCACATACATTTCACCAAGTCAGACATTCTTCGCAACTTTCATACCGACTGAACATACAAACCTCAATGACTGTGGGTTCAAAGGCGATTATTATACCTAAGGACAGGGAAAGTCTCCTAAGTGAGCTTGAGAGTATCGGACATGAAATCAATTTTGAGAGTAAGAACCTTCCCCATAGTTAGACAGTTTACAACTCGATTACAATGAATGATATAAATCTTCGTTACAGTTCAAGTTAACGTTCGGCTAAGTTATAAAATAAGATGATATAAATACTTAATAAATGGATTATGATATTTCAAATACATCATGGGCGCATTTATAGGAGCAAAGATAAGAATCAATATTAAATGTTTCTCACATTCAAATGTATTATTCATCAAATTATAAAACAAAAGATTTGGATTAATATAAACTGTTTCATAACATTTCGATAGGATCAGTTTTCTGAGTTATTAAAATAAAGTTTTAAATCAATATTTAACTTCATACCATTTCAAATTCAAATAATTACCAAGTTATTTGAATCTGTATACAATCGTATCATTGCGTTCAATAATGTTGCGAGTTAGGGAAACAAATGTTAAAATCAATATTAAAGAATCTGAGTACACTTCAAATAATTTATCAAGTTAGGAGAATTGTTAAAATATGAATATAAAATAATTTCAGTACATTCCACAAGTTATGAAAACAAATTTTACAAAACAGTCCATGAAAATAACTCCTCGAATTAAATATCAGATAACGTCAGTGCAGTTCAAATAGATCATTTGCCAAGTAAAAAAATGTGGGAAAATAATTTGGAATTTGAGAAGTGTTCATTTTATTCGCCCTCGAACTATTAAGAAATTGCGTAGCATATATTTCAAAAATATTCGTGAAAATTGAATAGTGAACAGAAATATTGAAGAAAGTAATCACCTGTAGGACACAACGGGAACTGTGATTCTTCCTATCCTGTCGGGATTCTTGGAGAGGAACAGTCTGCGACTTTCATCTTTCTGGACTCACGTTACGTATGATTAAATAATTCTACTTTTAATTCCGATTCACTCGAATGACTGAATTCACTAATCTTTGAAAATGAATAATTGCATATATGAAGAAAAATGTAACTGCCTTTAACGTGCCTTTAACGTCGCGATCGCGACCCTTATATCTGGGTTTCTCAGAAGTCCTTACCACCACACACCCTCTGCCCTTGGTAATCAAGTACCTGTTGCATAATCATTAAGAACGCGTTCCTTCGTCGCGACGTGGAAATTGCTGTTTGAGAAAATACCAAATGGTGTCTGCGATCTTGAATACGAAAGGGTGTTTAATAACTATCGGTGATAACGTCGAATATGAATTTCTTTCGTCACGAATTTTACATTTTTGGGTGATTTTAAGCTGCTTCAAAATACGTAATATTTTAATACATTGAGAATTTAAAATGAAATTATTGAATTATTCTGGCAAATGACCGTCTTTTCACTGTAATTTTGAATTTCGATGAACTATATAAAATGTTATGCAGGTATATCTACACAATATAGTATTCACAATTGATAATTAAATTCAATTAGATTGAAATCAAGAAATATATGGATAGTTTCAGCAAATAAACGAAAAAAATAGACCTCGGTTCTAGGTCGTCTCAATACCTGCTTTGATCATAATTACTTTTTTACCTCTTGTTTGCACCCTTATAAATTTTATATCTACCTGGTTTTATATGTATGTATTTTGAAACCTAGTTCAATACATACACACTATGTGTGACCGCCCAAGATGATTTAACGTGTGTGTTCACTCGCTTCATGAAGAGCAGGAAATTGTAAGTTATCGGAAAGATGTTCGATGAAAGCGAGTTCTACAGCACACTAGCCCTGTAAACAATTGAATTTTTATACAGAGAAGTACGTGGCGTAGCTAGTTCGACCGCCCACTGATGAGAGTTTTTCAGGAGCCTGGTTTTTCCTTGAAACTGAATTCTTTCAGTTCTCCAGGCCATTTACCATGAAAGTACCTCTAGAAAAGAAAAAGATCAGCAATCTGCCGCCTTTGAGCTAGAGTCTGGAGATCACGCGAGATCTCCGGGTGCTCTCTTCTGAATACTATTCAATAGATGAATGTTTAGGTGCGGAGCCCAACACATGGAAACAGTATTCCAGAGGCACCGGTGCTCTGTATAAAATCATCACCTGTGATAGCAAGAAGTACTGCTCAGCCCTGAAAAGCAAACTGAGTTTAGCAGAAGCAGATTTGGCAATGGCTGACACGTGGTCATGCCAGCAAACTCCGGTATTGATTGTGACGCAGATTAGATGCATGTTCTTTTCTGAGGAATCTAAATGTCCTTGCATTATTAGAGGAAGTTCTACAGCACTGACTTTTCTGGAGAAAGTTGTCTTGTTCGCGTTGAAATTGAAGAAAATAAACCAGCCATATTTTGATATCTTTTCCAAATCTGAATTCAGTGACATGCTCTGTTGGTATCTGTTGTCGTTGTTTCTCCTCGGCAGTTATAGGACGCTGACTAGAAAATGAGGACGCCAAACTACAGTCATCCGCAATATTATCTCAGTGTGGAATGTTGAGGTCTATGCCTACAAGAATAACTTCAGTGACGGACTCAGTACAGACATTGATGTCAAAATCTGTTAAACAGATGTGATTAAAGAAAAAAGACAAGAAATACTGGCGCAGCTCTCCCAGCTGACTCAGTTGTGATGTCATATCTTCCTGGAAATTGCGGCTTATCGCAAAGGCCTCCGCTTGCCTTCCTGCTCCGTCGATCCTATTTGAGTGTTGGATCCAGTTAGAGTTGTGGATGTTGAAGTCTCCAATTATGATCTCCTCAGCTGACAGATTATGTATTTTGATCGTGTCTACCTTGTCGTCTAGGTACTGAAAAAATATAGGGTAGTTGTTATCGTTAGGATATCGATACATACAACGGAGAAACATGGTTTTGTTATATGAACAGATTTTGCACCATATCAGGTCGAAGGAGTAATTTTCCAACGTACCCTCTCTTTGGAAAGCGACATTCAATCTAGCGAAAACACAAAGCACTCTTTACCGAAGCCTTGAGTACAACTCACAGCCATTGAAACAGAGATAGGTGATGTGTGTTGTAATTATTTTCAGTTTCTGCTAGAGCTAGGACAAGAGGGTTTGGGTTTTGTTATTTCTGGTCTACTGAATTCACATTCATGGTGGTGTGTCATACTCCTCTTATGTTGCAAAACTCAATAACGAATTGCGGTACCACACAACTCCTTTCGCATTATTATATTCAGCAACATCATCGGAGTTACCGGCAGTCCAATCACTCCGATCCGAACCATGCAGATAATTGGACGCAGTTACATCCATCTATATAGAAAGCGTACAAAAATCTGTAGAATGCAATGCGTCCCATACGGATCTATGGACGTTAACGTTTAGCTGTATATTTTAACACTCGCTAGGAATTCTAACCTTCACAGTAAGCAACATGTCTTGGCATTAATACAGGAGCAAATCCTAAAACAGTGAATTTGCAGATACATCATGAAAAAAAAATTGTTTTTGATATAATGAACTTAAACGGACGACTTGGCAAATTTTGTGACAATAAAGACGAATAAGGACGAATGGAGAGTTACTTTCAGTATCTTGAGAGAAACTTAGAAAGTTATTTGTTCACTTTATTAATCCACATGTCCTTTTTCACTATCCCTATCCAATGAAGAAGAAGTATTTTAGATGATGCCAGAGGAATTAACGAGGACAGTGATATGCTTAGGAGTTTGTCGAAGCGATTTTTCCTTCTTATACACACAGGAGTAACCACCGAAAGGTAATAATTAAACAATTCGGAAAAGACATTATTGATAGTCGACTTCTAACCTGAAGGATCGTGGTGAATTATTAAAATGAACATTTATTTCTGCGAAAATCAAAAAAAGTCTATTTTTTTATTTTCAAATTATAATCAGTAACGAAGCATTTTATTCCTTCATAAACTCAGATTAACTTTCTCAATGAAGTATTAGATAATAAAATATACTTCAAGACTCTGTGTAGCCAGAATCATGTTGAGATTGTAAGGATTCATTTATGAGTTGAATCTTTGCAAGCAGGGAAATTGCATTCATCTCGATAATTTGAGCAGTAGAAGATTACATGATCTACTGTTCCTCTTTCTCCATAATCACACATTGGATTGGCATTCTTGCTTATTTTGTATTGATATTCCGTATTAAGCAAGTGACTGCTTCTTAATCATCAATCAAGTAATAGTACGTATATAATCTCTATGAAGAACTTGGGGTACGTGGAATAGCGTTGATTGATGTTTTTGAACCAGGAATTCTTTGGATTGTTGTGTTGAATATATTTAAAGAAATATCCTTTTCAGTTAGATTGAAACGGGCTGCATCAACTAGATTATATATACTGAAACACATCTGTCTCCGAAACCTCAATGTGAACAGAACTCATTCATTAAAATATAAACATATGTTATTAGAATCACAATTGTTTTGAATGAGTACTTCTCAGATAACTGGTTCTATAGAATTTTTACAAATGAGTTGTGTTATCTATACGGAAATTATACTCACAAATAATCAGGTAATTTTCGAACACGAACTCGAACTCTAGAATATGCTGATTAGTTATATTTTCCATATTCAAATTAGTGGAGGATAGCAGAAAGCGTTGGTACATATACGTCATACTGTTGACCAAGTTCTATTTGTAGTTATCATTATAAGCAATTTAACTTTGGTTGGCTTTTAACTTCAAACTTCTTCAATCATTATCAGAGAATGCATATAGAATAGATAAATTTAACCTTTTTGAATCATAATTGAAATACTTCCTTACATTTATAACTGGTATTGTGTATGGCAGATAATCAAAAACGGAAGAGCTATTCTCGTTTAATTATTAAAATCGTGCTTTGTTCCACAGCACAAGAAAATCCAAATTTACTGAAAGGGTATTTCACAGGAATTATGAACCTATTTTCATCGTAGAATAACGACGTTCATACATTTCTTGTGTAATATGAGGCAAGAATGAATGATATATTTCTTTGACGCCGATATCACGTTCTGAAGTTCACGAGATCAAAAACGTTATAAACAATAATTTGATTCGAAACACTCAAAATATGGGACTGGCGAAAGCCTACTTATTGGCATATTAGACAAGTTTTTTGTCGTATTTGTTATTGACACATAAAACCGATTATCTCTCCTCAAAAATTAATTTCTTATCTATATATAATATTCTTGAGATGATTTATAAGATACATGTCACATAAATGAAACTGATCATATATAAATCGTTTAGTTTTGCTTAGTTATAGTTGTTACTATTTCCAATCACATCAGATGAAACAATCTCTTCCTGTATACATATGGTCCTACATTCGGTGCTAAGAATTAGGAAAAACCAATCGGACCATTTAATATTTAATATCAAATTTAACTTCAATTAATGTTGTAAATACAGAGTGTTCCATCTCGAACGATGTATACTTCTTATTTGGTACTGATTAGAAAAATTTTAAGAAACATCGGATGATTTTGTTTGAGGGATATCTTTCATATAATTGAGGCTTTAAAGGGCAACCCCTCAGAACTGAATAGAGGAAAGATATCGAGCGATACCTGATTTGAAAGCTCTTGGAAGCCTCTTCACAACAATGTATGAGACTTTTTTTTAGGAACTGTGATGTATCTGTACTCTGTTATACAACACCTATCACTTTTTGAATTCTATGTTACGCCTATGATTTGCTATAGGAATTAAACAAAGAACAAATCAACACTATCACTCCGGACTTGGACCAGCTCTCTACTATGTAATGAAAAGGAATCTTTCTTCCATTGAATTTGTCCAGGTTCTCATATTACGTGGCAAAACATGTAAAATTGAGCCACTCAGAATATTTTAATGGTCACTTCTTAAAATAAGGAAAACATAAAATCCAGAACTTTCAAAAACTAGAGAATTCTTGTCCACTCAACCATGAATTATGTGGCTCCTGTTGACCCTACACTTTGCGAGAACCATATGTATTTCAAAAGATACTTTGTCCAGGTCAATTCAGTCAGTGGTGTATATAAGTGACAGTTACAAAGGGAAAGAGGTTCGCTCAAACTCATTCATTAAGTTCTCTTTCTTTCAACATTCATTCTACAGTCAAGTTCATTTCAAGTTCAAGGTAGTTGTCATAACCACGACTTACAAATAAACATATTCTCCTGTGATCAAAAGTAGCTTTGTGTGAAAATTAATGTAAGTGTTTCAATGTATTAAACTTTTGTATTTAACAAAAGGAATTTGACTGATTGAAACCCGACCCATTACAAGACATCTTGAATCCAAAATTTTTGTCAATCAACCTGAGAATCTGAGAACGACCTACAGGCTTAGAGAGGAGCAACTTCGAGTAGTGGCGATCCCAGGATACGGAATTACAAGTAGTTTTGCACGTTCCTACTTGATACATGCGGGAAGTCTAATAATAGTTGTAAGAAAAAAAAACGTGATCTCGATTTTATTAAGGTTTATCATTATTATTACATTATCATTATCATCGAATTCACCCTAAGCTGTTTCGCATTCCCTCTAAGGGAAATATTCACTGATCCCAGATATCTTCGATATCAAAAGGATTCAGATCTGATTTGATCCTTTCTAGGTTATCAGGTCATGGTAGCGTAGTCCGGTGTTGACGCGTCATTCAGTCCCATTTTCTTGATGTTCGTTTGTAAGTTCTTCGGTATAATTCCAGTTGTGGATGTTATCATTGGAAGTCTTTAAACGTATTCTATTCTGCACTGTTTTCTCATGCCTTCTTCTAGGTCTAGATACTTCGCATTTTTCTCAGCATGTTTCAGCTCCAAATTGTTGTTGTTAGCACGTCTATCGAAATTGCCGGCCTAGAAAATGTCAGGTCTATTGTGCGCTACTCGTTAATCGATGAGAACTGTACGGTTCCAGTAGAACTTATAGTTTTCATTCTCAAGATTTTGCTCCGGGATGTATTTGTAGTATGGGACCTTAGTTGCTAGCGTGAGCTTTCTTTTGTGCCAATTTTTGGTGTACGATTTTGGCCATCGCGTTGTGCATCTCCTTATGTTCTGTCCCTACAAACATCTGACATCCTCCTGTTATGTGTTGTATCTTCTCCGAATTCTGACATCCGTATCTGCATGTGTCTGTCGCTATAGATGCGTCTCTGGCGATGAATTTCAGATAGTTTCTGGTTGGAACAACTTTATCATGTATCACTAGAAGGAAATCTTTCGTCTCAGAAAACATCTGTCTGGAGGTCAGCCAGTAGTTCGACGAAAATTTGTCGACATGTGCCCTGCGGGCCTCGTCGGGATGTCTCCCATGTAACGGTTTTTCCTTCCACAGCTGTAGTTGTCATCGTCGGTCTTATGAGGAGTCCTATGTTCATGTTCGTTTGGACGTAAAGGAATTGAATCGTCTACTTCGCAGATAGCTCTATAGAGAATGGTAGTATTCGATCTTTGTTGGAAATAGTTTGGCAGGTGATAAATCTGCTGATCCAACTGGTTCGTAATATCAGCTAGTCATCTGCCTCTTTGGTGTCTCGGCAATGTAATTCTTTCAATAGCGCTCCTTGGGTGGTGTTTCTGTGCCTTCGTCAGCAGCGTTCTCATCTTTCGTTGTAGATTATCGATATCCATGTTGCTCCAGGCAATTATCCCAAAGTAATAATTCATGATTGAGCATGCGTAATTGTTGATTGCCTTAAACATATTCTTGTTATTAATATGCGTACGAAGCAGTTGTCTAACTCTCTTAAGGAATTCGTTGGTCAAGTCTTTTTTCATTCTTTCATGATCTATTCGTAGTGCCTGTTTCATGACCAGGGGTCTCCCCTTTGATCTTTACGGCAATATTTTAATCCTCTCCGATCTCATCTGCGGCTTCCTGTATTTTTCCTCTAATTGTACTGACATTGCAACATTTGTCCAGTCCGAAACGCATTCCTATGTTATCGGAGAACTCTTCTACGATGTTCAGTATTTGCTTTAGTTGGCTGTTGTTGTCAGCCATCAATTTAAACTCGTCCATGTAGAGAAGGTGGTTCGCTCTCATAATTTCTGCGTTGTTCTTCTTTACGCTGAATCCGTATCTTATCGAGTTCAAACGGTGCGACATTGGATTCATAGCAATGCAGAACCATAGTGCACTCAAGGTGTCTCCTTGAAACATTTCTCTCTTCATGGGGATAGTTGTTGTTTCCAAATTGACAGTGGCCGCGTTAAGCCGGATCTTAGTTCGCCATAATGACATGGAGTATTCTAAAATTTACACTAGATTAGACTATTTTATACATTCTTACGATTTTTACTAGCCACTCACGCGGTTCGGAATTATAAGCTTTCTGGTATTCTATGCAAGGCGTGAGGAGATTTCGCTTGTTTTAATTGGCCTGGCTGCTGATAACTGAATCTATAATAAGTTGTTCTTTGCATCCCATAGCGGTTTTTTTACAACCTCCCTGTTGTTGTTCTTGCAGTGTTCGTATATTCTCTAGGAAATGCATGCAGTTATAACTTTGTATAGTGTCGGTAGACAAGCTACTGGGCGGTAATTGGATGGATCCTGAGTGTTCTGTACATACTTTGGCAAGTAAGTTGGTTCTTGGGTAAAGAACAGCGGCATTTTTTCTGGACTAAGTAGGGCATCATTAATCAAGACAGTGAGTCGTTCATGTGTGCACCAAAGTTTCTTCAACCAGTAGTTCTGTACTTGGTCGTGGCCTGGAGTTTTTCAATTGTGAAGTTTCTTAATGAACATCATTCTAACTTCTTCACTTGTTGAGGGGGTACATTTCATGTTCATGTAGTCCTGACATATTTCGCCTTCTTCGCCAATCCAGCTAGCCCTGTGTATTGTAGTTGACAGGTGTTGTTAACTGGCCTGTCCAGAATTCATCAATTTGTTGCTAGGTGGGGCAGCCATTGCTATTAGCAGTTTCTATTTTGCTAAGTCTTCGGCAGAATGATTTTTCTGATTTTTCAAACAGTGCGTTGTCCCGTTTTCGGCTGCTGCTAGTTTTATATATTATTAGGCTAGGTTAGATTACACGGAAAATTTTTGTTTAAGAGTATCCAGGCACTGGTCTGGTGTGGTATTGCTGGGGTCTTGTTGTGAATATAATTGGACCCGGCTTATTATCAATTTTACTCATCTTTCGACTTTTGATATTGATATTATCGTGGACTTAAGCACTATCTCATCTGGTAGTTGAATAAAAAAACATAATATTATTATGGTTATACTATTATCGTGCACTTGTGCACTTTCTCAGCTATTAGCTGGATATAATTAACCTTTCCCAGATTCAGCAATCAAAGGGAATAGGCTCGAATACAATATACTTGACATTAATTTTCCCACTATTTCTTTATTTATTCATTTATTTATTATAAGATTATAATGTACACTGCCAAGTGTTTCAAAGTTTCTGGTCAGAAGTATTGCTAAACATACAAATTAATATCAACAGGTAAGTAACAAAACAAATGCAAAAATTCCCAGCAATCAAAATAAGAGAAAAATAATCTCAACAAATAATCATAACCTTTCAATATACTATAACTAGCGAAACATCAATCGACGGTTCCTCTTGAACGAAACTAGAGAAATCCCAAACAAATCAAGATTCGGATACAGGTTACAAAAACGAACAATTCTATCAAGAGGGGAGTTTTGAGTACTGTTATTATTACGAAACTTAATGGAAAAAAGGTCATGATGCCTCAGTATTCTGGAGGGAATGTTGAAAGCTATCTCCTGTAGATTATCAGGTACTTGAAGCTAGCCGTTTAAGATTTTGAACATAATCATAATATCAGTAATAACTCTACGATTTTCAAGGGAGGAAATATTCAAATATCTTCGAGCAGGGGCGTAGTCATGATCAACAATATTGGAATTGATTCTAGGATACAAAAATCGGATGAATCGATTTTGAACACTTTCGATGATACGATGACAGTAACATTTATAACGGCGATTCCATATAACAGAAGAAAAGTTCAACCTACTACAAATATAAACATGATATAAAATATTTTTACTAGTCTGAACTCTTTAACTCTTCTGAATATGAAACCCAACATTCGGTTACAAATGCTCACTATACGATCTATATAAAAATAAAAAATTAATTTAGAGTCGAATGTGACGCCCAGATCTAAAGCTGAATACTCACGTTTCAATAGATTGTTATCAATTTTATAAGGAAAGGTGAAGATTGATTGATTTCTAGTGAAAGTTATTGTAAAACATTTTTTTGAATTTAGGAATAGCTGATTTTTTTCACAATACTAGACTAGTTCATTTAAGTCCTCTTGAAGTTTAAGACAGTCTTCTCAGCTTTTTATAGATCGAAATACTTTTAAGTCATCAGCATAAAGCAAGAATTTGGAATATTTAAAACATTTACCTATATCATTGATGCAAATAATGAAAAAAAGAGGTCCTAGGTGGATTTCCTGTGAAACACCAGAAGTGCTTGGAAATTTTTCAGACTAAAACCATTTACACCAACAAAGAGCAATCTGTCTGTAAGATAGGATTGGATCCACCTTAACAAGCCCCCACCCACACTCACCTCAGCCAGTTTATTGATTAAGATATCAATACTAATGGTATCGAAAGCTTTCGTGAAGTCGGTGTAGGCGGAGTCCGTTTGAATTTGAGAGTCCATAGCATCATGCAGATATTCCATATATAACTTTAGGTTTGTTTCCAGAGTTCTGCCTTTGAAAAAGCTATGCTGTTGAGGTATAATCAAGTTTTTTACATGGGAGAAAATATATTTATAAATTACTTTTTATTTTTTCGAAATCTTTTGCTATAATTGACAGTTTATTTATAGGTCTATAATTAGAAATTTCTCCTTTCTCACCACTTTTGAAAATAGCAATAATAGCAGACACTTTCCACCTCCTAGGAAAAATAACTTCTCTCATAGACTGGTTGAATAAAATTGATAATGGCTCGCTCAATGGCTGGTATTGAGTCCGGACCTGAACTCTTAGATTCATCAAGAGAAGAAAGAACTTTCTCCACCTCAACCTTATCAAAACGCAAACCAAATATCAATATATATCGCGAGCAAGCCGCTGGTCGCTAGGGATAAACACACTTTTAAAATAGCTAGCGAAGAGATCACATATCTGCTTGCCGTTGGTGGCAGTTTTACCACTACAGTGCATCTCGTTAGGAATTGAACACTTCCGTCGTTCGAGGAGACATACTTCCAGAACATTTTTGAGTTTGAAGATAGATCATTCTCTACCTTAGAGATACAAATACACAGAACTGAGGCAATCATTTCCTTAGAACGGACAAGCAGCTGTTTAAAGATATTGTAGTCATTGAGATTTTTGCTGATTTTTAATTTTTCATGATATTTCAGTTTTTCTTTTATGACTTTAATTGAAGAATTCGGGAAATAGATAGGAAATTTTTATTTATTTTATTTTTAGGAATGTTATTGATAATAATTTCATTGATTATGTCATAAAAATATCCACTTTATCATCGATACTGACAGGTTTATCAATACCAATTTACTTGAGATATTGCAATATTAACTAAATTATAATCTACCTTTTGTAATCAATATAAAAATCTTTCAATTGCAAATTCCCCATTCTCTTTCCCTTTCTTAACGAAACAAGAAATTCCAATGTAGGATAATATTTATCCTCTGCTACCAAAGGGTGATTACTTCTACGAAGATCAGATACAATATTATCATCGCACAAAATCAAATCCAATAATCTACGGTTGGCATTAGGGACATAATTGAACTGTTTAAGTTCAACAAATGCAAGAGTATCTATCATTTCGGAATATTTGTTCTCAACATTAGTAGGTATCAAAAAGTTTGTATCACTACTAACCCAGTCAACCGAAGAGCAATTAAAATGTCCACATATGAGAAATTTACTATCCGTATTAACCCTGTTTTCTTCCAATTTCCTTGCGAATATTTCACTGGCTGCAATATCGCCTGGAGGTAAATAAACACAGCAAATATAAAGAATTGAATTGTTCACTTTCACAGACACCCACACATCTTCGACGCCACTGCTAAAACTGGGTAAATGTTGAGGGTTGTATTTGTTGCGGACGGCTATGAAGGCTCCTCCACCATTTTTTTCCAGAAGACAGTGACGATTCTCTGTCACGACGGAACAAGGAATATTCCTGTGTATCAATTAACTCACTATCATAAACGGAGCTATTCAGAAAAGATTCTGTTACACATATAACATCAAATAGACCCGAGAGTTAGCTTAGTTTGAAATTTTTTAACTTGGTACGAAGTTCTCTTACATTTTTATAACAAAAACGCATTGCCATACTCGGTTACATCGGCAAAAAAACTGGAAATGATGAATAGGAGTACGGTTCATAGCTTTTGCACTTCCGATTCTGAAGCGACTTCGCGTATTTTGCTTGTATCATCCTTTCTGACGAGAATGTTTCCATTCTGCTCATTTATCATTTATGTACAGCCTTTCAGAAACGCCATCGATATTCAACCCAGGATCACCTTTCCTGTTGAGACGGCGTTTAGCCCTCGCGGCCTATCCTACATGTATTAAGACAGCTTTTTGCATTTCTATATAGATATTCTTATGCATTTCTAATTTTTTAAGGCTATTATGCAAAGTTTTGGGTATTAACCCAGTCGAGGATACGATGACAGGAACAATATCTATTTTCTCGAGGTGCCACATCTGCTTGATCTGAATAGCAAGGTCTGTGTATTTGTATTATTATTATTATCGTGGACTTATGCACTATCTCAGCTGTTAGCTGGATATAATTTACCACTCCCAGATTCAGCTAATATAGGAAATAGACTCGATTACAATATACTCGACATAAATTTCCTAACTATCCTACATGTATCAAAAATTACAGCTTTTTGCATTTCTATATAGGTATTCTTATGCAATTCTAATTTCTTAAGGCTATCATGCAAAGTTTTGGGTATTAACCCAGTCGAGGATACGATGACAGGAACAATATCTATTTTATCGAGGTTCCACATCTGCTTGATCTCAATAGCAAGGTCTGTGTATTTGGACTTCTTCTCCTGGAACTTGTTCAGCACGTTGTTTTTAGTCGGTATAGCGACATCCACCAGCATTGCTGTTCTGGCTCTCTTATCATACACCACTATGTCCGGCCTATTATTCGTCACCATTCTGTCAGTGATAACAGGCCTATCGTAGGATAAGCTGATAGAGTAATTTTTCAATGCGGGCGCCGGTTAATACTTGTAATATAGCTGGAAGGTATTCAGAAGTTTCTGATGGATAATGTTGCACACTTGATTATGCCTGTGAAGATAGTCCGTATTGGCCAGTTGTTCGCATCCGGACGTTATATGCTGTATAGTCTCCGATCTTATATAGCATTTTCTGCGCTTATATGTTTGTAATATTCCTTCCTTCATAATAAATTTTTTGTAGTTGTTTGTAGCGATCACTAGGTCTTGGATAGCCATAAGGAAATCTTCTGTTTCCGCGAATAATTCTCCTCTCATCAACCATTTGTTGGAGGCTTCTTTGTCGATGTGTGGTTGATTAATCCCATGATGATGTCGTCCATGCAATTCCTTTCTTTACCGTTCCTCTTTTTTTTAGTATCTGATAGGAACGGTAGATTCAGTAGGTCATCTCTGGTAGCAAGATTTAGAGGTGTTTGTCCCTTATCAGCCAACGATACCACTCTACGGAGGTCAGAAGCGAGAGCTCTTGCAGAGAAGAATTCTCTTTGATTTTATATCTGTTCGGTGTGCAAATTGACAACATCTATTGATCCGCATCCTCCTTCTTTCCGCTTCAAAGTTGCCCGTATCACAGATGATTTTGGATGACGATTGTTGTACTTTGTCAGCATCGTTCGGGTCTGCCTTTGAATATCATCCAGTTCTGTCTCAGTCCATCTGATTATTCCAAATGAGTAAAGCAACACTGGAATGGCGTATGTGTTAATAGCCTTGACTAGATGCCCCGAGTTAAACATTGTTTTCAGCACTGCCTTCAGGCGCTGACTGTATTCTGAAGGAATCTTCTACTTTGATTGTTTTTGGTCTAGCAATCTGGCTTGTTGGTATCCTAGATATTTGTATGTTTCGCCATCCCTCAGCACTGTAGAATATCACCGTTTGGAAGTTGTGTTTCACCATCTATGACTTTCCCTCTTTGAATGTTCAGGGTCCTACGATTTTCAATCACGAATTTCCTATGAACATCTGCCGAGAACTTACTGACAGTTTTCAGCAAATCATCCAATTGCTTCTTGTTCGAAGCATATAATTTGATGTCATCCATATACTGCAGGTGGGAGATTGTATGATAATTCCTATCTGTTTTTATCCTAAATCCGTATCCTGTTCTATTGAACATTGAAGACAATGGTTTCATAGCTAAACAGAACCATAGTGGACTCAAAGAGTCTCCTTGAAAAATTCCACGACGTATCTCGTCGGTTTTAATTGACTTATTGTTCATGTTGACCTACAGAGACGTGCGCCAGTGTGTCATTGTTGTCTTCAAGAATTCTACCAGGGCTGGGTGAATTTTGTATATCTACAATACTTCAATAAGCCAAGAATGGGCGGTACTATCGAATGCCTTCAGATAATCGAGAAAAACTGAATGAACTTTACGATGCCCTACGTGTACCTGTTTCATTATCACAGATTCGATGATGAGTTGTTCCTTGCAACCGTGGTGTTTCTTTCCGCATCATTTCTGCTCCTCTGCTAATATATTGTTGTCGTCAAGGTGTTGGTTTATTCGATTGGATATGCATGAGGTGAGTATTTTGTAGAGTGTTGGCAGGCAAATGATTGGCCTATATTGAGACGGATCCTGTGTTCTATCGCTCTTAGGTAGCATATATGTTAAGCCTTGTGTTACGAAAGTGGGTGATTTCTTGGGACTTTGAAGAACATACGTGAGCTATTTCGCTAGGTCTCCATGGAGCTTATCTAACTTCTTCTACCAGAAGTTGTGGATATTATCTATACCTGTGGCCTTCCAATTGTTGGTCGCTCTAACTACTGTTGTGATTTCTTCCTCCGTTACTTCTTTGAAGTCCATATATTCGATATCAAGGCTTTTTTTCCATTCGTGATCCATTCCCCATCTTTATTGTGTTCTTTGGGGTTCGACCATAGTGATGACCAATAATCGGTCAAGCCCTGTGCGTCAGGTACTTCACTGTTATTGTTGGTCGCAGTCTTGTTATTTCCCTCATGAAAATTGGCCGCGCTTTGGAGAAACCTTTAGTTCTGATGTTTCCTTTCAGTACACGATGTATCTTGAGATCCTCTTTGCTTTTGCTTGGAGTTTTTGCTTCAAAGTGTGCATATACACGTCGATATGTTTTTGTGTTCGTGCCAATTTTTCTTTAGATTTTTTGAGTTTTACGCATATGGGATTTAAAGCGCCTTGAGGGCTTTTTGATTCTCAGAAATTTTGTGAGGCGACCGATCTCAGCTCTAATATTGTCAATGTCCTTCTCCAATCGTTTTTGCCACGGTGGTTTTCTAACGCTTTTTGGCTTGGATCGAATCAGAGTTGTAGAGACTTGTTTGTGTAGTCGAAAACCACTACCGCCCCACAGTAAAACAGAGTGTGAATTTTCTTCAAGGAGTTCTAGTCAGTGTATTCTTCAAACACTGAGTTTATGCTTGCTAGGATGATATTGGTGTTCTTGTTCGTCTAGAGTTTGGGCAGTTTATGTCGTTTATTTGGGTTACTACCACTGAGTTCAGTTATTGCTCTGTTGAGTTCTGATCGTGCTAAATACATAACTTCGTTCTGCTGGTTCGTCTCAGTCAGAGGGACGCTCTATGTTGGTATTCGTTTCCATGACTTCGATGTTATCTGTAACACTTTCATTGACGGTAGGTATACCGTTATGAGTATCATCTTCACTTCTGAGCTCTATTGTGACCTTTTCTCGTTTGCTTTGCAGCGTTTTTGAAGAGAGTAGCCTTTTTTAACGATTGTTCTTCGTTGATCCGAAATTCTCTGCTCGGATATGTGCTGTAATTCCGGATATTTTTCTACGAACGCAAGATATAACGCGTATCTGTATGCTGTCATTTCCGATTCCAAGTTTGTAATCTTGTAATAGGAACGCATAAAGAAGGCACTCATTTCTGGGGTCCACTATATGCGTTTTCTAGGGAGTACGGCTCTCGTAGTCGTAGGCATAATGGCTTGCGCAACCGTTCAAACATCAAGAGTCGGTTGAGAGGTATTGATGTTGTTTCCCACTTGGTTTTGTGTTGCAGTATCCCTACTCGATATCTATTATTATCATTATTATTACTTCGATTGTTTGGGAGTATCCACTTCTATGGTTATTGGCTCCACCGTCATATTTCAATATTCCCTCATATACTCTATAGTCTTCTTGTATTTATCGACCTTTATAAATTCTCGTAGTTCTCCTTCAGAGAATAACTGAACCCTAATTGTCTACGAGCATTATTATAAAGCGAGCAATCGCAGATAATGTGCTTTATCGATATTTGTCCATTGTAGTTAAGACGAATTGGTGGTAATTCTCGGTTTAAAAGATATTCATGCGCTTATGAGGTATGACCAATTCGAAGGCGGTGTGTTTTAATTATGCCCTCTCTAGACAACTTAAAGATAAGTGTGAGGATCTTATGCATGTTTGAATGACCATTAATTGTGTTTCATTCTTCATCCAACTTAACTGCTATTCCTCATAGATCATATTCGTGATGTGGCCATGAAAGTCGCGTCTTTTTATAAGAATCACATTCAGTGTTCTTGCAAATGTGGCAGCCAGTCATGTGGCTTTATCAGCTGTTTCATTACCACATAAGTAAACATGACTAGGTACTCATAAAATGTTAGGAAGAAGGAGTTCTTGATAAGATGAGATGACAGAGATAGTAGGTTTTGCGTTATATGATCCATGGTGTGAATACCTCTGACGCATTCTTGTACGCTCAATGAGTCTGACACAATAACATATTTCCTTTTCCTATTGAAAAAAAGGTGAATTGGATCGACTGTTTTCAACAATAATTTACGAGCCGACGAAAAACCTATACATCCATAGTCAATGTAAGAAAGTAAAAGAGCTTGATAAATTCTTATGAAACATTTTCTCTCTGCACCCTACTTTGTATGTGCTAATACCTTTATTATATTCAACCTCTTTTCAACATTCGCTCACTAGATGCTGAAGATGTTCTTTCCAAGTCAATTCAGAGTCAAAGCTGAGCCCGAGGAAATTAACACATTCGAGAACGTTATCTTTTAGATGGAGCGCTGGATCATAATGCACTTCCGCAAACGACAAAAAAAGATGCATTTTGTTTCCTTCTTGGAGAATTGGAAACCAACCGAATCCGCCTTTTGAACTATAACATCTATTGCGCTCTGTATTTTTCGAGTTGCAGCTCCAACGATCTTCTCTGAGCAGAATATGGCAAAGTCATCAATGTGGATACATTTTTGAATCTTACGATCCGTATTATTCGTTATGTCGTTGATTCGAAATTGTAATTCGAAGCTACGATTCTCAAGAAAAGATTTCACAAATATTGGCAGTTTACTCTTTACTCCTCAGTCCACATTTTCACATATTTTCAAGTATACTGTAGCGCCACGTCATATCGTAGGCTCTTTTGATATCGAAAAATACACCAGCTAGATGTTTACGTTTTCTGAAAGAATTTTGTATTTTATTATGTAAAAATACCAAGTGATCAGTGATCGATTTTCCTTTCCTAAAACCCGTGTGATAGGGGATCATATTATTATTAGTTTCAAGATGCCACTGTAGACGGTTATTGATCATTCGTTCTAAAAATTTCACCATAAAAATTTGTCAGACTGATTGGCCAGTAGTTTGAAAGTTCTCGCAGATTTTTTCCATGTTTCAAATGGGCACTGTGTTTGGCTTCTCTCCATTCGTCAGGGTGAGTAACCGAATACCAAAGATGACATATGGACGCATTGAGCTCCTCCATTGTGTAAGAAAAGTTATAATCCAGTAATTCATCAGCTATGAAATTTATGTCTTGCCCTATATCTCGCTTCGTTGAGTGAAATGTCGTTGTTGAGATGGTTGAAAGGCTGACACTACCAAAGGATACATCGAGTGCCTCGGCGATTTTTTCGGTGTTCTCTGTTTAATGATTTTCATCGAGTTGAATGCATGTAAGAAGATTGTAACTTATTTTGCCGGATATTGCTCTTTTTTATATGTTCCCAATGCGCTCATCGGATGCTATATTTGAGGTATATTGGTGTCAACTTCACTTACTCTTAAAGATTGATCTCCGTACATGTGAGCGTGCTTTTTTAAAAAGCTATCAAATGATCTAGGGTTTGATGTCTTTTTTATCTATTCAAATCTATTTTCTTTTCCTCGATTGAATCCTGAACTTCAGAGTTCTACCAAAGTACTAAACGTTTGACAAGAACCTAAAAGGAGTAGTTTGTATACTTTTCAAGGCTGCCTCAATTATAGCTGAGGTGATCGGAGAAATGCTCGGCACTTTTTTGGTGGTTAGCTTTATCTATATTCCAGCGCTTTAGTTCATGTTGAGGGATTTGTAGCTTATCAGTCGTATCGGAAAATGGTCGCTATCATGGAGATCATTAATGACATTCCAGGTGAGTTGTGATACGAAACTAATAAATACTATCGTTAATTCTATAGCTGAGAAAGTATTAGTTGCATGTTTAAGTTCGTTGGTTTTCCGGTGTTCAAGATGGTAATATCGTCTCTTTCTAATCAATTCTCTAAAATTCGTCAATTGAATCTGTTGTGTTGGAGCGGCATATAGAACTGTAGATTATCTTAATCTTCCATTTGCCACTTTTGATCTGGTAGATGTGAACTACAAAGCGTGAAGTTCATAGGCGCTATGAGATCAGAGAAAACCTATAATAAATATATTATGCCCTTAAGTCTGTTCTTCTCTATTTGCTAGTCAATGGTGAAAATGTAATCCTGAATACTTCTTCCTTTCTGGAAGTGTTTTCCATGTTGTTTTCAATTATTTCTCTAATTCAAAGACAAACAGGTTATTTATATTGATTTAGGAAGAAGTCAAACTTTCTCACAGAAGAGGGAAACCCATAAATATGGGTGGGGAGTGTTTCCTATGTTGTTCTTCAATTATATCCCTATTTGGTCTTTAGAATTCTTTCTCTAATTCAAAGACAAACATGTAGTTTATATCGATGACAGAAAAATTTGGGAAGAAGTCAAACTTTGTCACACACTATTGTACATTATAAAGCTTTCCCTACTCTTTCTCCGTTTATAAATAACTCCTTTTTTCCTGAGACTCTCATACTACTCTTCTCAGTGTTCTGTCAAAAGCCTTCTCCAGATGAGGGAAAATCATAAATATTTTCAGTCATATATTCAGTCTGTTGTTCTTTATAAGGTGGTTAATCGTGAAAATCAGATCCTGAATACACTTCTTCCTCATATAAAGTGTATGTTTCTTAAGTTATTTTACATATAACTCTTTCACTTTTCTTCGAATAAGTCTGTCCAAGAGTTTGGCATTAATGTAAGTCCTTCAGAATTTTGTCAGTTTCTGCAGCCTTCTTTTACAGTATTGTTTTTGAAATGTCAATCATTATGAGCTGTTAAACTTTCTCCCTACTGAATATCTCTTCTTCCCTTATGTATCATGCATTGTCTTATGATAAGTCTTGTTATTGTATATTCTGGTGAAACACCAGTTTTAAGTTCTTTGATCTTTTACTTATATATATATATATATATATATATATATATATATATATATATATATATATATATATATATATATATACCCAAAAGCGTAAATATCGAGGCGAAGGAATTTATCTAAACTAAACAAACGAAGAAACGCGTTTGTAAAAGACTATGTAACAGTTACTTGAGTACCAAGAGCAGAGGGAAGTGAGGGTGTAACGGCGCGTAGATCCTTGAATTTTGGTGAGGTTCGAATTTCTATCCTTTTTCCTCTTCATCTTGCTTGTTTTACATCTCCTTGGTTTGTCCTGGGGTTCTACTGGTTGGTTATCCTCCTTCTTTTATGTTCTGGGGCTGGCCTGTTGTTTTCTCTTACATTGTACTAGGGATGTCCTCTTTCCTGTTGCCCTCGGTTGTAGTTCCATTATTTGGTTGATCCTTGTTTTTGTGGTTTTCCATCTGGTGTAACGGCTGCTGGGTCACGCATATATAACGATCACGATCGCGACGTTAAGGGATCATTATCATTATGATTATTATTGAGTTATTTTACGTCAGATGTGCAGTTACTCTTATAATTCACTTATTCAGTTTTCGAATCTCAGTGAATTTACTCACTCGTGTGAATCGGAATTAAATTTAGAGTTAATTAATCGTGCGTAACATAAGTCCAGAAGAATGGAAGACGCAGATTCTTCCTCTCCGAGAAGCCGTACAGGGGAAGAAGAAGCAGGTTCCCGATGGATCCCACAGGTGATTACTTTCTGAGTTTCCTTCAATATTTCTGTTCACTGTTTAATTTTCAAGAATTCCTTGAAGTATGTGCTATGTAATTTCTAAATGCACTGAGGACGAGTTGAAATAATCACTTCTCAATTTCCAAATTATTTTCACATATTTTCTCTTGGCAAATGATCTATTTGAACTAATATTTATTTCGAAGAGTTATTTTCATAGACTTATTTAAAACACTTGTTTCTCAACTTGGTAAAAATTTGAAATGTACTGAATTTATTTTATATTGATTTCCACAGTTGTTTTAACTCAACACTTTATTTTGAAATATACTCAAATTCTTTAGTATTGATTTCAACATTTGTTTATCAAACTGGCAAAATTATTGAAACGTAATTGAGCTATTGTGTACTGATTCCAACAACTTCGAGAACTATTTGAATTTGAAATGTTATGAAGTTTAATATTGATGTGAAACTTTACTTTACTTAATGTGTTTTCAGAAATTTTACTGAATAATTTTGATTCGTAACGCGTTTCACTATACCGTAGCTACTTCAGACGAATGAATGTACAGATAATAAAAATGAGAATATAAATACAAATGTTCTTAAGTAATTAAAAGCTTATTGGGTTGCTACTTCTTAAGTGGTTATTGATGACAGGTATATCCAATGAAATTAAGAAATAGATTGCTCCGCGAAGAGATTCAATAGAGGTGAAGGGCTTAAATCGACTCGTTCATTGATGAGTCTACCTGAGTGTTTGTATTTGTTGATTTCTAAAGTTTCCCAAAGATCTACCTTCCAATACTTATTATCTGTATGCAAAATTTCAAGCTGTGGGTCGAAAGAGTGACTATTTTCTAGGTGATGATTCGCGTAATTTTAATCTGAGTTTTTATTTGAAAAACTGTGTTTATGTTCCGATATTCTAATATTAAAATTTCTATATGTTCTACCAATGTAGAAATTATTACAGTCATTGCAATTCAATCTATAAACACCTGATTTATTGTTTTCATGTGATTTGGTTTTATTATTTTTATATATTTGCCTAAACTATTATTAGTTTGGAAAGCTATGTTGAAATTATTGCTACTCAAAAATTGGATTCACAACCGAAATAGAAAGCAATAATTCAATAAATTTCTTGGACGTAACAATTTTCAATGAAAATGGAACATGTTTTCGCAATTTACCATAAGCCCTCACATACAGATATTATAATACATAACTCGTCGTGTCATCCGTATCAACATAAAATGTCAGCATTCAACAGTTTTATTCATAGATTGATTAACATCCCGTTATCACCAGAAAATTTCAACAAAGAGTTAAAATTGATTAAACAAATTGCCAAAAATAATGGTCACAATCCCAAACAAATAAATAATATTTTCAATAAAAAACAAAGTAGAATCGCATTGAACGAAGTTTACCTTGTCGATAAAATGAAACAAAAATTCAACACCTCAACCTGCGTTGGCATTACAAGTGAGAAACTGAAATCATTCTTGAGTAGCAATAATTTCAACATAGCTTTCCAAACTAATAATAGTTTAGGCAAATATATAAAAATAATAGAACCAAATCAGACAAAAACAATAAATCAGGTGTTTAGAGATTGAATTGCAATGACTGTAATAATTTCTACATTGGTAGAACATATAGAAATTTTAATATTAGAATATCGGAACATAAACGCAGTTTTTCAAATGAAAAATCAGATTCAAATTACGCGAATCATCTCATAGAAAATAGTCACTCTTTCGACCCACAGATTGAAATTTTGCATACAAATATAAAAATAATAAATATTAAAAGAAAGATCTTTTGGAAACTTTAGAAATCAACAAACACAAACAGTCAGGTAGACTTATCAATGAACAAGTCAATTTAAGCCCTTCACCTCTATTGAATCTCTTCAGGGAGCAATCTATTCCTTAATTTTTGACGTTAATTCATGTATTGTGATGTAAGTTTTTTCAGCATGTTGAGAGGATAAACTCATAATTTACATATTTCATATTCACATTCATGATTTTCCAACTATATAGGTTTAAAGAGTTCCTGGAATTACTAAGATTCTTTATCTAATCAATTGAAGCTATTTTACAAAATGAAGAAATTTCCTTCAAGGGCTATTAACAGGTATTGCGCTCATTTGTATGATTATATTTTTCTGAAAGGAACTCAATTATGCTTTCGTAGTGTCATTTAGATTATGAATAATATGAATAATGGAAGATATTCACTACTAACGGCTTCATCTGTATTGAGATATTTCAAACTGAATGTCGGTAGGACTGTATCCATTTTAAATTGAAGGTGAGTTTTCATTTCCAATGCATATTTAGTAGTTATTATTTCTGAAATACTTATTTTGGAATACAATCCACCTGCTAAAATGGAATTATAAAATGGATCTATTGTGAAAAGGTTGGAAACTCAAATGAAAAATAATATTTATCCTATTACGTGGATAACTTAACTAAACAGAACATTCATGAAAATGAGCAAAGTCAAAATTAAGTAATAAAAGAAAAGTTACATGTAAATGTAATGTTACAGATCCTTCCTCTGGTAAGAATCATTGTAGATCTTATTGTATGTGGCAAATACACCAGTCTAATTAGTAATAGTTATGGTTTAGATAGATTGATAGAAATATGTCAATTACCAAATAACAGATCACTGACTCCGGAGGGAAGACAAGTAATACAGGGCTTGAAGAATACCTGTGATTTTCACTATCAAAATTTACTTCTGGAACTGTTATTTTCATAGTTGGCATCAGAACTTGATTGACTTCTGAATACTCAGACATTCTTCTGTGTCATCTGAATTTGCACAAAAGGTAATTGTGAGTTCCTTCTATTCATAACAAATTATCACTGCTTCTCAGGAAATTTTATCAAAGCTGTTGAATAAATAACAATTTTTCCTCATAGATTTGAAATGGAAGGTTTCTCTTTTATAGGTGTTTGACGTTTGTGGAAAACATGATGTTCAAACTACAACTTTCAATCCAAGTTTTATAAAAGGTCACAAGAAACATTGCTGCTACTTATGTGAATTGAATTTTGGGGAAAATACAACTACTACTTGAATAATGTAATGTATATTAGACAATTTTTGTTATAGGTAATTTATGGTTTCATGATGTAGTTGTACTATAGGTGTTTTACATAATTTCTTCCTAACCCTTTATTTTCATTCCAGATCATATTATAAAGTTTCACAAATACATTAATTGAGGAAATGTAAAATTGAAGAATAGAAAATTCAATGAGTTACTAAACACGAAACAACAGTATTCATTATGACCGATATTACTCAATAGTAATGGTTGAGGAATGAATGATATAAGAAGCAAATATGTAAAAGAAGCAATCTAGAAAACTCAAATGGGTAAATCAGCAGGATACAACAATACAACAAAGATCATAAAATACATGGGAGGAAAGAGGAAGAAGAATTCAGAGAACAATATTCAGATGACCTTAAGAAACGAAGCAGCTCCTAATGATTGGGGAATTTGCATTATAATTCCAATATTGAAAAAATGAGACAATGGTATTTGGGTGAATTATAGATAACTCTATTTAAAGTCATTGCGAAACGAATAGTAGGAAAACTAGGAACCAAATTAATAGAAACCATGATAGGATAACAAAAGAACCACATTTCTGGTATGAGGGAAGTGTCCAGGATCACATTTTTACTATCAACCTTCTAATGGAGAAGAACAGACTAAATCACAAGAAAATATTTAAGGCTTTCCTTGATCTGGAGAAGGGATAATGGAAATAGTATTTAGTGAGAGTCTATGGAAAAGAGAAGTGACTTATAAACTCAAGAAATACATCAAAAGCCTGTCTACGCCTAAGAAATACGATATACCATAAGGACTGGAAATTTGGAAATAGATATATATATATATATATATATATATATATATATATATATATATATATATATATATATATATATATATATATATATATATATATATATATATATATATATATATCAACATATATATATATATATATATATATATATATATATATATATATATATATATATATATATATATATATATATGTGTGTGTGTCCAGAATAAGATATCATTTTCATCGCCTGTAGTCAATGAAGACAATGAAATTGCCGTATTAGCTTATCTTTCTTTTGATAGCTAACGCCGTTCTTGAGACATATTAATTTTTTCAAAAGCAAAAAATCGATAATTTTCAAGTAAAAGTAGGATATTTCATGAACGGAACAGCTTAACTCAACTATATTGAATCGTATGCACTATCCGGTATATATATATATATATATATATATATATATATATATATATATATATATATATATATATATATATATATATATATATATATATATATATATATGATTATAATCAAAACATATCCTGGAATAATTATATATTAGGATAACGTTGAATGTTATGAGAATATATCAATCTACCAGAATATATACATACTATAGCATCATCGGACAATGATATCAATGTACCAACGAGTAAGGTCAGAGGCTTTCTCCCCGGAAAAATCCATTGTACGGACCTTAGTCAAGTAACACTGAGTTTCAGTCGGATATGAGTTATGTCCCGCATGGTTTCTTGTGCAAAACACCTATCATTCTTTCGATAGCTCACGCCGTTCTTGAGACATTAATTTTTTCAAAAAGCAAAAAATCGATAATTTTCAAGTAAAAGTAGGATATTTCATGAACGGAACAAGCTCAACTCAACTATATTAAATCGTATGCATTTCCGGTATATCCGTTATATATATATATATATATATATATATATATATATATATATATATATATATATATATATATATATGATTATAATCAAAACATACCCTGGAATAATTATATATTAGGATAACGTTAAATGTTATGAGAATATATACATACTATAGCATCATCGGACAATGATATCAATGTACCAACGAGTAAGGTCAGAGGCTTTCTCCCCGGAAAAATCCATTGTACGGACCTTAGTCGAGTAACACTGAATGTTAGTCATTAATAGTTTCCTTTGTGTGAAGTGGTGAACGATCGAATAGAATACTGCTCTGAATATAAATATGACAAAATTGTCAGTTAATTATATTACATTTATAAAAACGAATAAATAAATAATGAAATGAGATTCTGAGCAGCATAAACTGAAGAGAAAACCTATGACTCTACCTCATTATTTTTTTCGGAAAGAAAACTACGAAAAAAATTACAAGATTTGATGAAGGTTATCTTTCGTAACTGTTCAAACAAATTTTTCTTCAGACCCAAAATCTCAATACTTTTGTGAAGATTCCTAGGAATAACACCTGTTGTGGAAATAATAATCGGTAGAATAAAAATTTTTTTCATTTTTCACATTTTTTTAATCTCGTCGCCAAGCATCATATATTTAGAAATTTTTTCATTGTATTTATTTTGTATATTATGTGTGTCGGGTATAGCAATATCAATTATATATGTTATTCGATTCTGTTTATCAGTAAGAATAATATCTGGTCTATTGTGTTTTACACCTCTGTTACAAAGAATTGTTTTATCAAAATAAAGTTTATATTCGTCATTTTCACAAATAATCTCAGGTTCATATTTGTAAATTTTTTCTTTTGGGAAGTAGGTCATGTTTAATTCCTAAATTAAAATGAATAATATTAGCGACGGCATTATGTCTTTCTAAATAATCTGTTGAAGCAAGGACTGAGCAAGATGATAATATATGAAAAACTGTTTCTGAAGAACAGAAACATCTACGGCAACAATCATCTATATTTTGTTTGATGATGTGTTTTCTATAATTCCTCGTGAAAACAATCTGATCCTGGATCGCAATTGCCAAGCCTTCTGTTTCAGCAAACAATTCTCCAGAAACTAACCATTTATTCGATGCGATTTCATCAATATAATCATTTTTCAATTCTTTAGGGTGCTTTCCGTGTAATTACTTCTGCATCCAACTTTCTCTTTTGGAATTATCATTAAATATATCAAAATCTACCTTTTGCATTGTCAAGTTCAGAGGTGTAAGATTATAATCTGAAGCAACAACAATATCATGTAATTTAGACGTTCTCTGTTTATCATGAAAATGGGAACGTAGATGAAAAATCTGTTTACTATGAAGATTATTCAAATCAGTTAATCCATGACCTCCAAGATGTCTTGGTAGTGTAACTCTCTGAACAGCTGACTTTGGGTGGTGCTTATGATATTTACAAAGCATTCTCCTCGTTTGACATTGTAATTCATTTAGATCAGTTGTAGACCATTTAATAATTCCAAAAGAAGATGTAAGAATAGGAACTGCATAGGAGTTGATAGCTCTGAAAAGGTTTTTACTAGTTAAATGACTCCTGATGACAATTCTAAGTCTTTTGTAATATGAACTTCTAATATTTTCTTTAGTGCTGCTATGGTTAATTGTCTTCTCTTGACCAAATCCAAGATATTTATATGTATCTCCTTGATGCATTGGCTCGATTTCGATATTGGAAATCTTTATATATTCAGAGGTGATCTTTTTTGGAAGCCCAAATTTCATATGAATATCATTGGAATAGTTGAAAGTAATCTCAAGTAGACTTTTTAAATGAGATCTGGTTCCGGCATATAATTTAATATCATCTAAATAAATTAAGTGACTTAATTTAGATACAGTTGTTAGACTCTTTATTTTGAAGCCGAAACTAGTAGCATTTAATTCATGAGATAATGGATTAAGGCAAAGACAAAACCAAAGAGCACTTAAAGAATCACCTTGAAAAATGCCTCTTTTGATTGGAATTACTTCGGATTTTAACGATTGTTTTGAAATATTTAAATGAAGATTGGTTCTCCAATTTTTCATTACAAATTCAAGAAAAAGACGACGTGTCTTATCAATTTTATAAATTTCCAAAATTTCTTGAAGCCATGAATGGGGAGAACTATCAAAAGCCTTTTGGTAATCAATGAAGGCTGTATGAATATTTCTCTTCTCAGTTTGAGCTTGATTCAAAGCAACAGAATCAATTACAAGTTGCTCTTTAGTACCAAAGTGTTTTTTCTACATCCTTTTTGTTGTTCGGAAAGAATATTATAATTCTCCAAATGTGCATAAATTTTTTGAGTAATACATGCAGTTAGAATTTTATATATTGTTGGAAGGCAAGTAATTGGTCTATATTGAGACGGATCAATAGTATTAGCACTTTTCGGTTTTAAATATGTAATTTCTTTTGTGAAAAATAAAGGAGTAGCTGAGGGGTTCTTCATTGTAATGAAAAATATTCAGCCAATTTTTCATGAACGCAAGAGAATTTCTTGAACCAAAAGTTATGAATACCATCAACACCTCGAGATTTCCAATTTTTTGTGTGTTTAATAACTGATGTTATATCTTCGTTTGAAAATTTTTCAAATTGCATGCGCTCTATTTTAGAAAATCGAGACCTTTCATTTGAAATCCAACTTGCATTGGAATTGTGTTGCCTTGGCACTGCCCAAATTGAAGACCAATAATCAGTTAGAATATCAATTTTAGGAACTCCATTTCCAGAAATATTTTCATTTGAACCTGAGATAACTTTGTAAAAATGTTTTTCATTATTTTTGAATAGTTTGTTTTGGAATTTTCTATCTGAATTTATTTTATATTCACGTAGTCTAATGGAGTATACTGAAAGTTTTTGTTCTAAAGTATCGATGTATTCTATCACTTGTCCATTACTTATCTCATTATTTTTATGGGTTTTATATTTGAGGAATATTTTTCCAATATGTGCCATAAGTTTTTTGATCGATTTCCTCTGGAATATTGAGTCAATCTTCCTAAATCACATCTGATACAAGAAATTTTACCTTCTAATCTTTTTTGCCATGAAGGTTTTTCTTGATATCATAATTAGATCCAAAATTTGCTAATTTGTATCCAGAATGTTTAACTACTGTAATAGCGGCACAATATATAATGAGATGAAGTGTGTAAATATTCATTACTTTAACAAGTTACTTTGGAAGAATATTCTCATGGAGCTCGTTTATACAATCGAAAATTTTCTTTGAATAATGAATTTTAGGAAGTTTAGGTATTATGGAAGTGTGATGTAGATTATCCTAGTCTGAGAATTGTTTTCCTGTTGGTTCGTTGGTTTTGGAATGTTATTCACAATTGTGTTTGTTAGTGCTTTCGGATAGTTGTTTTTTATTCAAATAGTGACTAACTGGTTTAATGCTTCCTCTCTTTCATATGGAATTGATACTGGTTTTCATTCCTGTCCCAAAGTTTATTTTTGTCTTTAGGTTGCGGTAAGAGTTGAAATTTATATAGTTTCCAGAGCTAGATGGTTTTTGGTACCAGTCTGTGATCACTGTATTTTGTTCTGTTCCTGACCAAGAGGACATCTAAGAAGGGGACACTTTTGTTATTTTCACGTTCAACTGTGAACTGGATTTTGTTTTTGAATACACTTTCAAACTGATCTTGTGTGTATTGTATTTTGTCAGAGGGAACAGATAGAATCAGATCATCCACATATTGAAACATAATCGGTATATCAAAATCTATGTGCATTTTGAGTGTTTTGATAATTTTTGCCATGACTAAATTAGCTACGATCGGACTCAGAATGCTTCCCATAGGGCAACCGCATTTTTGTTTGTGAAAGTCTTCCATGTATTCGAGGTAGTTGGAATTGAGCAGGACTCTGATATTTCGAATAAATTCCTCGTTTGGTATTTTTGTGTTATCCTTCACCGAGCCCCAATTCTCTTCTAGAACCTCTATTACTATCTCTAACGTTATGTTAGTGAACAATGAGACTGCGTCAAGGGATATGATCTCATGATTGTGTGGCAGAGTGATATCTTGAATTTTCTGTACAAAGGTCGCAGAATCCTTGTCTGAAAATTCAGAGAATACAGCGAAAGATATTTTGAGAATATTTGCCACGAAGCTACTCATTTTCCTAGTAGAGGATTCAATCGCCGACACTATTGGCGTACCTGGGTAGTTTTCCTTGTGAGTTTTTATCACAATTTGAAATTTTGGTGGAGTCGCTGCGTAGGTGTTCAATTTTTTCGAGTCTTCAGGGCTTATATATTTGTCTTCTTTCTGTTGCTGTGAGATCTTTGAGATATTCATGTATTCGCATAGCTGTAAGTTAAAAACGAAACTTTTTATGATTTTAAGTCCATATATTCAGGAGAATAAAATCTCTGTGGATGACACAAAAATGGATTTTCGAGATATAGGATCTGGCTATTAAGAACTAGTATCATTGCTCTTGCCCTAATACCCTTATGCAGCAAATGTCATACCTAATTGGCAACTATCAATTCGTATATATATATATATATATATATATATATATATATATATATATATATATATATATATATATATATATATATATATATATATATATATATATATATATATATATATATATATATGAGATATAGACGAATTATTCAAAATCCGTAGATCAATGAATAATCCCTCCTGACAAGAGCTAGTTTCCAAATCTGCCCGCCATGCACGCAGCCCCCAAGCGCCACAATAGTGCAACCAAGCAGGATGCCGAGAAACGAAGCGGCAGACTGCAGTTTCACCCTTATTAGGAGCTCATCAGTGTCGCATATCGCTTCTCAGCATCCTACCAAGCTACATCGGGTTACCCTATCAATTCCAGAAAGGACGCACCTCGTACATACGTACGAGAGTCGCCCTCTATGGACCGACACGGCGAACCCGCTACCGGACTTCGAGAAAGATACGAACAGTAACAAACAGATGTGGAAACGTTAAAAATTCCAAACATTTGGGAGACAATTTTCGCCGTTCCGTGAATCACATCAACGGTAGAAAACGTGCGAAATAATCCCGCTGGAATAGTGCTCTGCGTCCGAATATATATATATATATATATATATATATATATATATATATATATATATATATATATATATATATATACAGGATATCCACCGGACCGTCCGTTAAAACTATTTCAGTTTCAATTACAATATCAAGCTGAAACTTTATACGCGGCCATAACTAGCGATTTACAATTGGAGTGAAATATTTTCAAAGTGATACCATTTTCGGTCATTTCGGAAGTGGGTAATCACTTTGTTATTTCAAATGGCAATCTACATTTTTTATTATACATCTAGAACCGACATTTGAGCAAGGCATAAAATACCCAAGTTGTTGAGACTTATCTATCAAAACTTTTGACAGATTTAATTTTTTTTGTTATGAACTCGATTTTTGAGGAACATTTAAAAAAATTGTAGCTCGTAGATCTTTTGCACTACAGACACAATTCTTGCTTGGGTGGATAGAAGAAGGATCAAGGAATTTTTCAAGCAATCTCCACATGTCAAATAATTATTGCGTTGTTTTGTATGATTTTTTCAATTTGGCCTTTTTCAAACAGCAATAACTCAATTTTTCCAAATTGCACGTGCCAATTTTTATATCGCCATCAGATGAAGCGTCAAATTTCAGATGGAATTGTATAAGCATGTACTATACCCATCTCTTATAGTTCCGAAATAATTTGGGAATATATTGAATTTTGATGATTTTGGAAGGACTAACGGACAATACTTTGAGATATTTGAATCAAGTAGCTGAACTGGCTACGCTCATCTGACAGGTGCCTAAAATTAATGTTCTTGTCACGTCGTTCATTCGAATTTGATATTTCAACAAGAATTGTCGTTATTTCAGATTGAAAATATCCAAAAAATACGACACATTTGGAATAAAACCACTGGTTATTCAAACGAAAATATATTTAATCCAGCCTGCTCGGTGGCGTATGGGATATGATGCTCGTCTCCTACGCAGAGTGACCTGGGTTCAATCCCCACAAAGTCGGTGTGATTTTTCGGATTCTGGGAATCACTTGAGTGTCCATCTTTCGGAGGAGATGTTAAGCTGTCGGTCCTATCTAACAGAGATGTAATGGACATTAAAGATCCCTTCCCTCGAAACGAGAGGGGCCGAAAGGCAGAAACAGAGCACGTTAAACGAAAAACAAACAAAGATATATTTAATCTTTTTTTGATTTGTTTAAGAATGTCAAAAAGTAGTGGGTAGAAATTGCAGGCAATTCAATAACACATTTCCAAATTTACAGTCTATGAGTAAAATAAAACTTCGAAGCATTAGAAGCAATTTTTCACAATTCGGATGAATAAAATTGTAGGAACTAAGCGAAAACCAATCATCGAAGATAATTACATTAATACGAATAAATTATAGCAAACATCATAGGAGAAAACTAATTTACGATCTGAATAAATGTTCAATCTGGGCTCGATACACTTGACAGCTCGTATACGAACATGATGAGTTGTCCTCCTAGTTTCCTCAGGATCAATATTACGAAAAGTATTATGAATGCGCTCTAGTAACTCTTCTTTACTTCTTACAGAAATAAGATACACTTCACTCTTGATTTTGCCACATAAATAAAAATCAAGGGGCGTCAAGTCCGGAGAACGCGGAGGCCATAAATTTGGTCCTTGATTACCCCACCATCTATCCTCGAACATTTCTGTTAGCTGCTGATCTACAGCTCGTGTTTTATGTGCTGATGCACCATCCATTTGGTAATAGCAATTCCTCAGAATGTTAAGGGGTAATCCATCTAAAAAAGTTGCTAATGTTCCTCTCAAAATTTCCAGGTATCCTTTGTCCATTAAGATTTTACTCATAAATGTGATAAGCCAACAAATCATTCATTAAAATTGCAAAAATTTATTTTGGAAATCAATAACCTCAAAGAAATGTGGATCTTCTCTGGCCCAAAAATGTCCATTTCTCCTGTTGGTTATTCCACTTTCATTGAACTTGGCTTCATCAGACCATATAATTTTTTGCAGAATTGTCTCATCTTGAGGAAGCCAAATTAATAAATTTTCACAGAAATTTAACCTCTTGGGAAGGTCAGTTGGTTTCAATTTTTGTAGTCTGATAAAAGAATACGGGTGAATGTTAGGTTTCTTAAGGATCCTTTGAATGAAAGTATAACTCAATCCAATATCCACTGATGCTGACTTAATGGATTGGCACGAAAATACGCTGGCGTATTAATTTGATTGTCGTCGTCCTCGAGAATTGGTTTTCTTCTAGTTTCTATATTCGCTATGAATTAAAAAGAGATTAAACATATCCTCGTTTGAATAATCAGCCATTTTATTATCAATCTGGTGTAGTTCTAAAATTTTCACTACAAATTACCAACAATGCTTGTTGAAATATCAAATTCGAATGAACGAAGTGACAAGTACATTAGTTTTAGGCACCTGTCAGGTGACCGTAGCCAGTTCAGCTACTCGATTCAAATATTTCCAAGCATTCTCTGTTAGTTCTTGCAAAATCATCAAAATTCAATATATTCCCAAATTATTTCGGAACTATAAGAGATGGGTATAGTACATGCTGATACAATTCCATCCGAAATTTGGCGCTTCATCTGATGGCGATATAAAAATTGGGACGTACCATTTGAAAAGCAAAAGCAAAAGCAAAAATTGTGTCTGTAGTTCAAAAGATCTACAAGGTACAATTTTTTGAAATGTTCCTCAAAAATCGAGTTTATAACAAAAATAATTAAATCTGTCAAAAGTTTTGACAGATAAGTGCCAACAACTTGGGTATTTTATGCCTTGCTCAAATGTCGGTTCTAGATGTATAATAAAAAAGGTAGATTGCCATTTGGAATAACAAAGTGATGACCCACTTTCGGTATAACCGGAAATGGTTTCACATCGAAAATATTTCACTTCTATTGGAAATAGCTAGTTATGGCCGCGTATGAAATTTCAGTTTCCTAATTTTTTGTAGTTCTTCACTATTTTTTATGGGTCATTTTTTGTGTTATACTGGGCAATTTCTGGCCAAAGTGTACTCGGGATATAGGACCTTAGGTGCCCATCAAAAACTTCCGGACAATTCGTGTAGTACCCTGAACCACCTCCTTCTGGGCCATGGAGATAATTTTTCGATCGAGATTTAACTTAACCGTGTTCTCTATAAAGTGTTTTTCAACCAACCCATTCACAGTTATTATCAATGGTAATATTGTGACCGTCTTCAGCTGATGTATCTCCCTCAATTCAAATGCGAGATCGTGGTACCTTGATATTTTCTCTGAATGAGCTCTAGCGATATTATCATCTTAGGGTACTCTGACGTCGAAGAGTATTGCTGTTTGTTCTATTTTGTCAAAATCGCTATATCAAGTCTCTTATGGTTCACTGTCCTATCCGTCAGAAGAATTGTGTCCTAGTACAACCTTTACCTCGTGTACTCAAGTATACTCCTCGGCTAGTGTTTGTAGTGTTTGAGTTTATAACAAAAATAATTAAATCTGTCAAAAGTTTTGACAGATAAGTGCCAACAACTTGGGTATTTTATGGCTTGCTCAAATGTCGGTTCTAGATGTATAATAAAAAAGGTAGATTGCCATTTGGAATAACAAAGTGATGACCCACTTCCGGTATAACCGGAAATGGCATCACTTCGAAAATATTTTACTCCAATTAGAAATCGCTAGTTATGGTCGTTTATGAAATTTCAGCTGTAGATCAGCAGCTAACAGAAATGTTCAAGGATAGATGGTGGGGTAATCAAGGACCAAATTTATGGCCTCCGCGTTCTCCGGACTTGACGCCCCTTGATTTTTATTTATGTGGCAAAATCAAGAGTGAAGTGTATCTTATTCCTGTAAGAAGTAAAGAAGAGTTACTAGAGCGCATTTGTAATGCTTTTCGTAATATTGATCCTGAGGAAACTAGGAGAGCAACTCATCATGTTCGTATACGAGCTGTCAAGTGTATCGAGCCCAGATTGAACATTTATTCAGATCGTAAATTAGTTTTCTCCTATGATGTTTGCTATCATTTATTCGTATTAATGTAATTATCTTCGATGATTGGTTTTCCCTTAGTTCCAACAATTTTATTCATCCGAATTGTGAAGAATTGCCTCTAATGCTTCGAAGTTTTATTTTACTCATAGACGGTAAATTTGGAAATGTGTTATTGAATTGCCTGCAATTTCTACCCACTACATTTTGACATTCTTAAACGAATTAAAAAAAGATTAAATATATGTTTGTTTGTTTTTCCTTTAACGTGCTCTGTTTCTGCCTTTCGGCTAATGACACGCCGGGGAAATCTGTCACCTCACTAACCCGGTAATTTTGCCGAACCCCTCTCGTGTCGAGGGAAAGGATCTTTAATGTCCATTACATCTCTGTTAGACAGGACCGACAGCTTAACATCTCCTCCGAAAGATGGACACTCAAGTGATTCCCAGAATCCGAAAAATCACACCGACTTTGTGGGGATTGAACCCAGGTAACTCTGCGTATGAGACGAGCATCATATCCCATACGCCACCGAGCCGGCTAGATTAAATATATTTTCGTTTGAATGTTGTATTTTTTGGATATTTTCAATCTGAAATAACAACAATTCTTGTTGAAATATCAAATTCGAATGAACGACGTGACAAGAACATTAATTTTAGGCACCTGTCAGGTGAGCGTAGCCAGTTCAGCTAATTGATTCAAATATTGCAAAGTATCCTCTGTTAGTTCTTGCAAAATCATCAAAATTCAATATATTCCCAAATTATTTCGGAACTATAAGAGATGGGTATAGTACATGCTTATACAATTTCATCTGAAATTTGACGCTTCATCTGATGGCGATATAAAAATTGGCAAGTGCAATTTGAAAAAATTGAGTTATTGCTGTTTGAAAAAGGCCATATTGAAAAAATCATACAAAACAACGCAATAAACATTTGACATGTGTAGACTGCTTAAAAAATTCCTTGATCCTTCTTCTATCCACCCAAACAAAAATTGTGTCTGTAGTGCAAAAGATCTACGAGCTACAATTTTTTTAAATGTGCCAACAACTTGGGTATTTTATGCCTTGCTCAAATGTCGGTTTTAGATGTATAATTAAAAAGGTAGATTGCCATTTGAAAATATTTCACTCCAATTGAAAATCGCTAGTTATGGCCGCGTATAAAATTTCAGCTTGATATTGTAATTGGAACCTCAAAAGTTTATAACGGACGGTCCCGGTGGATATCCCTGTATATATACAGTGTGTTCCAACGAAAATTTGACCCCCCCTATAACTCCGAAATGAATAACATTAGCGAAAAACACCAAGACATGTCGATTTTTGTTTCGAGGGGGAGCATTTTTCCAAATAATTCGAAACTTGTCAGATCAACCCCCTACCCCCAGCAACCCTAATTTCGAAATTCATCATAGGAAATAGGGTCGAGTGGCACCTTACTGTAAAGGTCTGTCAATTCTCCATTCTGATTTGTCATTTTAGAATTTTAAATTAACATACAGGGTGTCCCAACCGAGGGTAAAGTTGAATTCCTGCAAATCCCAAATACTAAATGAAATCGATTTATTTTGGCATAATGCAAGCGCAGGTTTATGCTCGGTCTAGAAAAACGACCTACACTTGTGAATTTGGAGTTGGTGCAATCAACCCCCTATTTCCAGCATCCCCAACTCAAAAATCATCCGATCGAAAATAGGTCAAGTGGCACCTCGTTGGAAAGGTATTTCAATTTTCTCTTCGAATTTGGTATTTTCGAAATTCAGAATCAGCATACAGGGTGTCCCGGAGCAGGAACACTGAAAACCCAAATAACTTTTGAAACTGGTTCATTTCGGTATAATACGAGAACATGTTTATGTTTGATTCGAGAATAAGACTCTCTTGCGTGAATATGGAATTTTTGCAATCAATCTCTTCCATTCAGCATCCCCAACTCAAAAAATCATACAAGTGATTACAGGTTGAGTGGCAAAGTTCCAGAAAGATTTTTCTATTTTCTGAATCACTGAGGCATTGGTTTCAGTTTGGCAATCGAGGTTTTCTGGCGTGAGGATCAGGATGAGGGATGATGGAGAAACTGATTGGATGCTCATCTAAACAGGAAAACGAGATTTATTGAACTTGTATTCAATTGAAAACAAAAACTAACTTGATTATTACAACAATTGTTCAAAATGACCTCCGCCCACCTCCATACAGTTATACAGACGATTTTCGAACTCTCTTCTCACATTAGCGAAAACTTCAGGAGTCAAAAGTCGGCATTCTGTGATAATCCTCATCCGCGGCTCCTCCAGGTTTTCTGGTCTTGTGGCATAAACTTTAGATTTTAGATGGCCCCACAAAAAAAATCTAGGGATTTAAATCTGGTGACCTGGCTGGCCACTCAACAGGTCCTCTTCTACCAATCCACCTTCCTGGGAAATTTTCGTCTAAATATTGGCGCACCCGAGCATCATAATGCGGAGGAGCACCGTCTTGTTGAAAACGCATTTCGTCCTCAGAAAGAGTTGGATCGTTCTGTAAAATTTCTGTCAATCTAGGATGTATGTGTTCCTCTAACAACTGTAGGTAGCCATTTCCATTCAGATTACCCTCAATAAAGAAAGGCCCAACTAGATGATTGCCAAAATTCCTGCCCAAACGTTCAACTTCTGAGGCCTTTGCGTGTGGGCCTCTCTAAACCAATGAGGATTCTGTGTGTCCCAATATCGACAATTATGTCTATTCACTTCACCACTGAGCATAAAGGTGCTTTCATCAGAAAAACAGATGTTATTCAGAAAATTTGGATTAGCGTTTAGGTTTTCACTTAGATTTTCACAAAACTGTAAACGACGATCTGGATCATCTTCGTTTATTTCATGCACTAATTTTACCTTGTAGGGTGAAATTTGTGATGTTTCACGATTCTATGGACAGTTGTAGCTGATACACCAATCAGACGAGATAGTTTTCTGATCGAAGTAGTATTCTCCATTTGTAGATGACCCACTACTGCCACTTCCGTTGCCTCATTTCTGACAGGACATGCCACTTCATGTTTTTGTTTGCCACCGAACCCGTAGCTAGGAATTTGTCAACCAAATATTTAACGTACTGGTGACTGACTCCTTTCTCTTTCAGGATGGTTCCTATCGAATATCCTTGCCGTTTCTTTGGCACAACTGTTATTTCGAAAATACGTCGATACAATTTCGACCCTTTCCTCAGTGGAATAAACCATTTTCAGATTAATTTCAACTGACGAACAACAACAATAATGAGGAACTGATCTGAATAATAATAATATTTCATTGCAAAATGAGAAATAACAGATGACTGCACGCCAGATGGAAATGAAAAAATGTGAACATTTTCAATGCAGAAATCAGCTTTATTTCTTCGTAATTGATGCTCAACACATCGTACCCCAATACTTTTAACAGTTTCGAATTAATTTTAGTTGATAATTTCAAATGACGATATTGAATTTTTCGAAAGCGACATCCTGTATGGAGAGCCGAACTGAATGAAATGCTTTAATCATTCTGGAATTCAAAAAACCTTTCTGAATATATGCCACTTGAATTATTTGTATGATTTTCAAGTTGGGGATGCTGAATGGAAGGGGTTGATTGCAAAAATTCTATAACCACACAAGAAAGTCCTATTCTCGGATCAAACATGTTCTCGTATACCGAAATGAACCAGTTTCAAAAAGTTATTTGGATTTTCAATGTTCCTGCTTCGGGACACCCTGTATGATGATTCTGAATTTCGAAAATACCAAATTCGAAGAGAAAATTGCAGTACCTTTCCAACGAGGTGCCACTTGACCTATTATCGATCGAATGATTTTTGAGTTGGGGATGCTGGAAATAGGGGGTTGATTGCACCAACTCCAAATTCACAAGTGTAGGTCGTTTTTCTAGACCGAGCATAAACCTGCGCTTGCATTATGCCAAAATAAATCTATTTCATTTAGTATTTGGGATTTCCAGGAATTCAACTTCACCCTTGGTTGGGACACCCTGTATGTTAATTTAAAATTCTAAAATGACAAATCAAGGTGGAGAATTGACAGACCTTTTCAGTAAGGTGCCACTCGACCCTTATTCCCTATGATGAATTTCAAAGTAAGGTTGCTGGGGTAGGGGTTGATCTGAGAAGTTTCGAATTATTTCGAAAATGCTCCCCTCGAAACAAAAATCGACGTGTCTTGGTGTTTTTCGCTAATGTTACTCATTTCGGAGTTATAGGGGGTCAAATTTTCGTTGGAACACATATATATATATATATATATATATATATATATATATATATATATATATATATATATATATATATATATATATATATATATATATATATATAGTCATAGGTTTCTCTTTAGTTTATACTGCTCAGAATCTCATTTCATATTTAATTTATTTGTTTATATAAATGTAATATAATTAACTGACAATTTTGTCATATTTATATTCAGAGCAGTATTCTATTCGATCGTTCACCACTTCACACAAAGGAAACCATTAATGATTAACAATCAGTGTTACTTCACTAAGGTCCGTACATTGGATTTTTCCGGGGAGAAAGCCTCTGACACTACTCGTTGGTACATTGATATCATTGTCTGATGATGCTATAGTATGTATATATTCTGGTAGATTGATATATTCTCGTAACATTTAACGTTATCCTAATATATAATTATTCCAGGATATGTTTTGATTATAATCATTGCCTGGCAATGGTATTAATTTCCGGGTGGTGGATTTATATTTTTTCATGAAATCAGTTTGATTGCATGAACAGATATATGGGCAACTCGTCGGGGTTAAACCCCCTCCCTATATATGTTTATTTTCAGGGTCTTGCGTGCTCCGATTTTCACTTCAAAGGGGGCTTACGCAGTCCTCCACGGCATAGGCTCTCCGGCCGGCGATAGGCAATCCGCGTCTATATCAAAGGGGTACTGTGCACTCCACTTATGTTGAGTTGAAGGCAGAGAGAAAAGAGGAAATTGATTGGAAGGCGTACCTCTGTGAGGAATTCTGTTCCGATCCGACTTCGAAAGCATTTATGTTTTCTTTCTAATGCCGAGCGTACATGTTTTCTATTTCATCGTTTAGTTTCTTTGGTTGCCTATCTTCTTTACCTTCTTTCTTCAGAGATATGATGTATAAAACATGAAATGAATCGAATTATCCTGACAGCTCATTGATTAATTTTAATGACTGCAATAAGTGTTAATGTCTATTCAACTAAGATTTTCACCAAATATTCATCCGCCAAATGAATAGTTCAGTTTAGAACACAATTCGGAATATAAGAACAGATCGAACGTCATACACTAACAATTTTTGTTCTTCCGACATTTTTGAAAGTGTATTAAGTACTAATAGAAGTTATTACTAAATTCATCAAGACCCCCAATATGAGTTTAAAGGCTCGTAATATTCTATCTGACCGGGGTTTCCACGAGTATAAAGAGTTCATTATCAATATTGTATATATTTTTTGAGAAATATGGTGGAAGCCTAGCATTTAAGAGGAGGAGCAGAACAGAGAAAATTGTTGAGGGAAAGATTTTTATTTGTCTGTATGATTTTCCTTCATTATCGAATTCTATATTCGTCGCTAGACAGAAGAAAATACTAATGAAAACAACTCGGAAAAAGCATTTCCTCACAGTTATTTCGAAAAGTTGCGTTGCACGTTTTTTTGGCGTGTTAGTTGATGTTTTAATTTTTTACTAACCCGAACTCTCAGTGATTCGAATCATTCAGTTGGATCCCAATGTAAATCAGCTTGTACATCACCAATAGACATTATGTTTCAATTGAGTCTGGATGGACAATTATGGTGAATAGTAATGAGACATGTCTCTGTTCGCGTAATTTTGTTTTTCACTGATATGCTCATGGATTTTTGGCAGGCATTTTGTTGTTTCTGGCAGAGTAGTCCTTTCAGTATTATATTATATAAAACTTAGGCTGTTTGAGGCTGCAGCATAGATTCGGTTCAGACAGATAGCAGAGGGTTGCAATTGAGAAATATATCATAACTATTTTCCATGACTTTACATGGGTGTATGCGGCCTCAAGAAAGTAATTAGACATTTCTCTATTCGGGCATTTCTGTTCTCCACTCTTTTCACTTCGAAGAAAAGTAATGCTCACCAAACAACTAGCTTACTGAATAAAGACTGAATGCTAAAAACAGAAGCCTCTGAGATCATGGGCATATGGAGAGAATACGTAGAGGAATTGTTTGACGATACACGCCCCGAAAGATACAATCTAACCGATGTTACAGACGGGCTACCGATACTGAAATGTGAGATAGAGAAAGTGGTCTTTGGCATGAAAGATAATAAATCCCTAGGCCCCGATGGTGTACATATCGAGATCCTTAAAGTTATGTGTGAATCCGACCCAAGATTTCTTGATATTTTAGTAAAATTATTTAACAATATCTATGATACTGTAGTAATACCGGAAAATTGAATGCACTCGACATTTATTCCCATTTCAAAGAAAGCAAATGCAAAATCCTGCGACCAATACCGCCTAATAAATCTAATTAACTACTTGACTAAGACATTTACAAAAGTTATCCAGAACAGAATCTGGAGGTCAGTGAAACGCAATTTGGTTTCCGTAATGCTCTGGGCACAAGAATTGCTATTTTCGCTTTGCATATTTTAATCCAGCGTTGCAGAGACACAAATAAAGATGTATATATCTGCTTTGTCGACTTTGCTAAGGCATTCGATAGCGTCAACCATGAACGACTCGTATCCATCCTACAACAAGCAGGTCTTGACAATAAAGACGTAAGAGTAATAACTAATCTCTACTGGGGGCAGACCTGTCGGGTCAAAGTAGACAATAGCTTCACGGGTGATATCGAAATAAAGAAAGGCGTACGTCAGGGTTGCATTTCATCCCCTCTTCTCTTCAACAGATACACGGAAGAAATCTTCAAGGAAGCGCTGTACGAGGTAGAGGCAGGTATAAAGATGAATGGAGAACTGATCAACAACATCAGATACGCTGATGATACAGTTATACTTGCCAGCGACGTTGACGAATTGCAGCAACTAGTGGAGAGAGTGCGAGTCGTTAGTGAACAGTATGGCTTGAAGCTTAACGTTGAGAAAACCAAGTGGATGCGTGTTAGTAAACGACCACAACAATGGGAACAACTGATAATAGGCACGAAACCAGTGGAACAGGTCCACAAGTACTCCTATATCGGGTCTTTCGTAAGTTCAGATTGGGATCAGTTCATGGAGATAAAAACAAGAATTGAGAAAGCAAGAACAGCATTCAACAACATGCAACCATTATTCACCAGTAGAGATTTACCACCACATTCTACGCATATCATGGACGGACCACATTACCAACGAGGAGGTCCTCCGTAGGCTTGATAAACAGAGAGAAATCTTATTTACCGTGAAAAACGTAAAATGGAGTACTTTGGACACATAATGCGTCACGAAAAATATCACCTCCTCCAGCTTATCATGCAGGGTGAAACGGACAGCAAGAGAGGCCCTGGTAGACGAAGACATTCCTGGCTGCATAATTTGCGTCAGTGGTACGGGCTCACTACCATACAGCTCTTCAGAAATGCAGCTAACAAGATACGAATAGCTATGTTGATCGCCAACGTCCGTACCGGATAAGGCACCAAGAAGAAGAAGAAGAATAATTCCCAGATATCATGACCCTATTCTAAGTTGGTAAAGAAGAAAACATAGAAGTATGATTCAAGTTCCGCATGCAGTTAACAGATGTCTGTCAAAAGATAGTTGGAAGATCAAAAAGCTTATATATGGGTATGTGAGACAGGGGTTAAACTTCCTCTTATACGCCGAAAACCTGCGACAAGTTTTCGGAATAAACGGGCAAATTGGAAATTTTCAGCTCTGAAAGTTTTGTTAACACGATAAAAAACGCGAATCACGAATTTTCGAGATGAATTGGAGAAAGGTTTCCCAAGTTCTTTTCAATACCAACGAACTGTACAAATTCGACTGTTGTGTTTTTTCCTCTGAAACGCTTATTTTCCGAAGAAATTGGAGAACCGAATGAATGCCGGAAAATTTTTACTCGTTGGAGCGTCATGACAAGTGCACGTTGTTCCCAATGTAAAATCTACCGAAATCCAAATCTTCAGAAATGGTGAAAAGACTTCGACAATCTAATATAATTTTGTCAAAGACCTCTCAAATGTCGATACCATAAATATGACCCTTATTTCATGAGCTCTTGATTCTCTTAGAGAATGGTTCTGTGACTTTTGTACTGTTTATCAATAACGAATTGAAAATTCTGTACAATATTTTTTCCATTATCGAATAATGATAAAATGTGAGAAACTTCGATCGATCGTGATCTAAGCACTAAACCACAGTCCTCAAAAGTATTTTGATCTCGTATCTCAGTTAATTATTGCAGAAGGTAGTTTTCCTAAAAGGTTATCGAAGATTCGAGAATGAGTCGAAATGGGTAAGATAAGCGATCAGCTGGTGATCTTTAATACTCATTTGTTGAATTTTTGTCAGAATGTTTTGTGTTTCTGACAGATTAGTTCTTCGAATACAATTTAACCTAAAATTTGGATCGTTGAAGGCTGTAGAAAATGTTCAAATGAAACTGATTTCGGGGATATGAGTAGGAAAATGTGTCATGGTGATAGCTATATCTTACCCTCCTAAGCCGCTATTCAAAATTATTCAGAAAATTGCGTAATATACAGGCACAGGAGAAATAAAAAAGAAATCCCATTCTAATCCCCATTTAGTGATGCTTTTGTAATGAACATGGGTATAAAATTCATTTCCAATATAAATCGTACAGGTAAGTACTCAAAACAAGCCAAAATAATATAGTGATATCTACCTGACTGATATCACATTCATAAGAGTAACCCCTCTTGAAAAGGCTTCTAAGATCTATTAAGTAGCTGCAATCTTCTCTGATTCTTCGATATGGTGACGGACAGGCACCCAACAACACTAATTGAGGATCAGGATGAAAACTAGCTTCTTACGATCTTGACAATGAATATAAATGTCTGAGAGAAGCAGTATTGCTAGCACTGAAAAGTATTCCTCCTGAAGCGTAAGTTATAATTTTCTAAAATTACCACAAATACTGAAATTTCCCTCTAAAAACTATCACTATTGAAAAAAGGAAAAATAATAACTAAACAATAATCAATAAATAATATTATGTAATTTTTTCAATATTCTCCTTTCGTACATTGTTAAATACAAATATAATGTTTTTTCCCCAAATCTTGGTATTCTTTTGAACATATTTCTTCTTTTTCTTTAGGTATAATCAACAAATGGTTTTCTACAACAGAACAGTTATATGGAGACACTCTCCATAGGTATTTGTAATATATCGTCCCTTATGTTTTCAATCTAGCACTATGATGATATATTCTCACTAATCATTTCCGCAGTCTTAGTAACGAAAATCCTCACTAAATGGTGCTTAGCCAAAAGGATAACGAATAAATACGATATATTGGGTTACTTCAGGATTATTTTCTTAATCAAAACATATAAAAAACACGAGAAAATTATAAGAAAAACTCCTTGAAAAGACCTCCCCAAGATATAGCGCCCCTAAAATGTTCCCATCTCGCTCATTTACTCCACCAAATTTAGGGAGAAAATTCCCTAAGCAGGTAACGCTGAAGAGAAGGGGAATCAGTATGAATATATTGGACGTTGATGCATTGAGGCTATTGAAGATAAGATGTGCTGTATTGTGATCCCCTCTCCCTTTGGTGCACGTTATTCAAAAGTTGACAGTCACACTGGTAACTTTATATTAAAATTGTAGGGGTCGCATCCGTGGCACGATAGAGAGGTCTCCGCTTTGACACGGCAGGTCGCTGGTTCGATCCCGGCAGAGGCCTGGGTGTTGTTTTCGTCCCTGAATTGATGGCTACAAACAACTACATTGTTGGAAAAATATTGCAGATGACAGATCCATAGCCAAGGAAGGACAAAGGTGGGCCAAATTACCCGCATCCCACAAAATTGCTTTTTTTTTGTTTCTTTCAATTTTTCTTCATACTTTCGACATCATAGTTAAATATTTCAGTGTCATTATTTTGCAATTAACAAAAAATCCAAGAGAGCTTCACCCTGGTCTTAAAAATAAATTGAGAGAAATATAGTTGATGAAGAATCTCTCGAATTGTAATTGCAAGAGTTGAGCCGAGATATAGAGAGTCAAAGGCAATTGAATCTGTATTCGGGAATACACATGTGGAAAGACTTTAGGAAAAAATTCACGAACAAATAATCAATAAGATAAACACGTGAATACTATATATTCCAACATATATGAAGGCCGTTTTCTGTTATGATTGAATATCAGAAAAATATTGGAAATCTTATTCGGCTAGTACAGGACAAATTATAAATAATAAAAACAATTATAAAAATTTATATATTATCAGAATAGATAGAAAGAGTAGGAATATTATAGGAATTATGTTGAGATACGGTAATGAAGCAAATAAATTTTAGAAAACAATGATTTTGAAATAAAGTGAATATAATATTCATATACTAGCGAAAATGATTTCTGTAATTGTACTTGTATGCGACATAGGACAAGATATAACTGGGGAAGATATCATTGAACATGGGCTGAAAAGTTTCAAGAGTAAGAAGCTTTTCAAGGAAGGTGCTATCATTTGAGGGGAACCTACTACCTTAATATTATTAATAAATGTCTTAGATTCGGCCTTGTCAAAAATTTATATAGAGCAGCTTTTAGATGCGGAGAAACACACGATGATAAAATACAATTTAACGTGACTCAATTTCTATATGTACTTATTGTAAGGAAAAACTCCCTCCTAATACCAGAGTTTGTTGAATATGAGAAAAACAAGTGAAAATCAAGAATTTTCTCATGTATAATTCTTTGAACCTATTAGTTCACTCAAATACTCAGCAATGACTGAAAACCCTCACGAAGAAACGGTAAAACGCGTGAACGACAATGAAACAAGAAAAATAAATATGTATCATGAAATTTACATCCACAATAATAGTATTCAAGCAAAAAACTAAATTTTTCTTTTCTGTTCTCAAATTTAAATTCTATTTTATTGTATTTTATTTCTTTATATTGATCACAATTTCAGGAGGTTCAACATTATCTTCTTCAAGTCAATTTCTTTTCACCTTTTCAATATCAGAATGTTCGTTTATATGTTAATATATAAGGTTTTCTCTTTTCTCATTTTGGAGGGGTAGTGATACCAGTTAAAAACACAATGAGGACCAAATAAATTAATCTGAGAAATTGTAACTTCCAGCTAGAATCCAGACTATAATTTTCATGATAGGATATATTTCAACTTTTTCGACTGTACCTCCTGTTTGCACGATAAACAATACCCTCATGGAGGAGATGTAAACATTCCTGATACCACCATTCATATGGATAGATTTCAATGCACAGCACCCACCCTGGGGATGCAGACTTGGCAATATAAATAGAGAAACAATGCAACACCTGTTATTAGATGAGACTAGTTAACCTTAGTGCCCAGATCTAACACTAGTCACTAAATATGACTTGGAAAGTCACTTTGTGGTACCAGTAACCATCGCCCAATAAGTTCTACACTTGGTGCATTGACGGTGGACGAGACATATACTGAAAATTATACGACCAGAATATACAATTCAGCAAGAGCTAATTAGTACATGCACATACGTGACATGTTTAGTCTCAACACACACACAATCAATGTAATATTCTTGAGGCGTTTGTATCTCAAATGCAGAAGGCAGCCAATAATTAATATCTGAAATAGAAGACAAGAAAAACGAGATTGGGGATGCGATTAAACTATGCAGGTAACATTTTCGTGAATTTTCCAGCCTACCCTCACCCTAAACACGGTGGCTAGGGTAGTACAGATGATTAGGAAGAAAAATAGAAGATCGCTTCGAGAATTTTGTGGAAGACTAGACTTTGGGAACAAAAGCACAGCATGCAAAAGTTTGCGTCTGAAGACAGTATGAAACAATTATATCCGTGCCACAAAATACGTCAAAAAATTTTAAATGGTTTAGTCTCACTGGATCTGTAGCAATATACAAAATGGCATAAAAGCGGTCCCGTATACATGGGAGTAATTAAATTCGCGATACAACGTGCCAATAGAAACACCGCTCTGGGAAAGGACGTAATATATTTCAGAAAGCTACAAAAACTGAATAAAATCTAGACTGTTGAATTGCGACTAACTAGGGCTTGTTGTGTTACTCAGAGAATCAGGTATGCTCAAATTGAAATTTAGAAGACAAAAATTGGCAATCAAATACATATCGGATGTCTTTCGAATAATTGGACACCCAGTAATTCATTACCTCGACTAGATAAGATTGGAGAAGTGGAAGAAATACACCACCTTATATATGCGCTTTCAACAAAGTCAATGAATTGAAGAGAAAAATCGTCTCGGCTTCTCAAATTCCTTAGTATTACATTACATTGGGCAATTAACAGTGGGCTATACAAGTATACTTTGGACAATGATCTTAATTTCAGATCATTACTTGTTGACAAAAAACTTATAAACTTCGAAATAAGAAAAATTATAATTTGGTCAGATCTAACATTATACGTCCAGTTGTTACGGTACCTAGTACCTGCAAACCTTAGAGAAGGAAATGATATATAATATTGTATAGGGAGGACTGATAATTCAAAAATCTGTGACGATTTAGCACCCAAATTTGAAGAGATGTCACTATTCCATTTTATTCGAAAATATGAACCGCATTTTTTTGATTGAAACAAATCGAACAGCAATTCTAAAGTAGTTACAACTTTTCTTTCTCGTTATTGGGAACGTTATCAGTCCTCTTTAACAATTATATTTCTCTTATCTAACTTGCAAACTATAAGGAGAGCTTAGATACCCCCGACCGACAGACGTATATTGTTATCTCTATGACAAAACTAGTAGTTTTCTCGTTTGTAATTTTTAGGAGCAACTATTATTTCTACAGAGTCAGCATTTTGTTAATTTTTAATTTTGATTTATATGTTCCTTTTTCGAGCATACCAACGACTCAATTTATATCAATTCTACGGCAGGGAGTCCGGAATTTGAAAAAATTTTCGAATTAAATTTATTAAAGAAAAATATTATTAAAATTGAATTTCAAAAATTTAAAAACTTTCAATTTTACTCTCTTCTAAACATTTTGAAGCATATGAATTTTATAGAATCTACTGCCTCACGGATCGGCATCTGTTTCGAAATTGTCATTTCTCTACGGAATAGAACAAGCAAAATTTTGAAATACTGTGTATTTTTAACTCATCTTCTTATGTTCTTGACTTTTACTCAGTCAGACTTCTGTTTCATACTCATGAAGACTGGACCGATATTTTCAGTTCTAGCAGCTTTCTCAAAATGGAGGTGATTTCATCGATATCTCAATATTTTCGAAACTTTTTCTGCTCATATCCTTTGCGCAGAAATATTCCATCTTATCCTGAGAATAGAATTCCAATCGTAATCGTCGTTTTCATTCCGACAAAACTGAAAGATAATTTAGAAAATTTACTATTTTCTTAGAACACAATGTATTTTGTGTCATTTTTCTTAATGTTTCTGACTGAGCTACGATGCCGCAGACAAATATACACACGCATTTACATCGGTATCCCAAAAAAACAAAGCATTTGCAGACCTATGTTCAAATGAATTATTTTGCGTATTTTGTGGTTTGGAATCCCCCGATAAGTTAATGACTGCGTATCCGAAACACTCTGTATTATATACAAAACTTAATATCTTGATTGCTCTCATTCACCAAATTACTCGAAATTCAGTTTAGCATACAATATATATGGTCGATAGAAATGAAATTTCACCCTGTATTATATATTATTTTTTCCTATACAAGCGTTTTTATGTCTGCGAAAAATATACTTCAATTTGCACAGTCACATCGTACGACTAGTTACTCCATTGATACACATTCAATCACAGCTTTAACATACATTGTCTACTCCCAAGAATAATGAAAAAATCCTAGAAAATTTAAAAAAGCAAATTTTCTCCGTTAAACAAAATCAGTAAAATTTGTTTCGGAAAGAGTGACTTCTTCTGAAGCCTTCATATTGATTCAGAGTAACTCGCCAGGTTTGATTTTTCTGTGAATTTCCTGAAAGCGTTTGTTTCTGATTGAAGGGGGACATTTTTTCATTAAATTCTTCATTCTACCTCTATCAACTCCCCACCCTTAGCAGCTTCTAACCCAGATTTTTGAATAGAAAAAGTAGTTCCGTAGTTCACAAACCAAATGGAAACAAGTAAGTCCGTTGTTCTTCGAGGCGTTCGAAGATAAGGAGTTATCAGTTGAGACTACCCGGAACCAGGGTCTATTTTTTTTTGTAAATTGGCTAAAACAATCCATATATTTCTTGATTTTTATCTAATTGCATTTTATCATCAATTGTGATAACTGTATTTTGTAGATCTACCTGCATAAAATTTTATATGGTTCATCTGAATTCAAAATTACAGTGGAAATACGGTCATTTGCCAGAATGATTCAATCATTTTATTTTGAATTCTCAATATAGTAAAATATCAGGTATTTTTAAAGCAGCTTAAAATCACCCAAAAGCGTGAATATCGAGGCGAAGGAATTTATCTAAACTCAGATAAGAAATCCAACAAAAACAATATTCGACTTTAAAATCGAAGGCTTTTAAGCACCCTTTCGTATTCACGATTCCACACAACATCTGGTATTTTCTAATACAACAATTCCCACGTCTCGAAGAAGGAACGCGTTTCTAAAAGACTATGTAACAGGTACTTGACTACCAAGGGCAGAGGAAAGTGAGGATGTAAGGGCTGCTGGGTCACGCATATATAAGGATCACAATCGCGACATTAGGGGAGGATTATTATTATTGAGTTATTTTTCTTCCGATGTGCAGCTACTGTTATTATTCAGTTATTCAGTTTTCAAGCTCAGTGAATTTACTGTGTGAATCGGAATTAAATTAAAAGTTAATTAATCGTGCGTAGCATGGGTCCAGAAGAATGGAAGACGCAAATTTTTCCTCTCCGAGAAGCCCGACAGGGAAAGAAGAAGCACCGTTCCCGCTGTGTCCCACAGGTGATTCCTTGAAGAATATGCTACGTAATTACTAAACGCACTGAGGGCGAGTTGAAATAATCACTTCTCAAATTCCAAATTATTTTCACATATTTTTTTCTTGGCAAATGATATATTTGAACTACACTGACATTTTCTAATATTTATTTTGAAGAGTTATTTTCATAGACTTATTCAAAACCTTTGCTTTCGTAACTTGGGAAAATTTGAAGTGTACTGAATTTGCATTGGTTTTCATAGTTGTTCTTGTAATGTACATACCCCAAATCAACTGTATACCAGCATGTTACGCCTATGGTATAATATAAAATCTCGTGTACCAAAGTTCGAACTCTCTGAATTATTCTTCATAATTATGGAAAGAAACAACTATCTCGTTTCTAGTAAACATCCGCGGATATGCTTCACAAACCAAAATTATCCTATTTTAAACAGTCCCATCAAATAATTGATTCAGCCACAAAAGAAATGACAATAACTTCCAAATTCCTTATATAACTTTCTCATCGATAATTCGAAGTAATATAATTCAGAAATTTTTTCCGTTTGTTTAGGGTTAACAGATGTGATTTCGATTCTCATGAATCTTTCACATTTCAAAGTAACGCCTATGCCGGAAAAGGCATATGATATAAAACTAGATAGTTGTGTTCAATCGGCAGTTCGAGTGCATATATATATATATATATATATATATATATATATATATATATATATATATATATATATATATATATATATATATATATATATATATATATATATATATATAAGAGTTCAGTGTATAATTGGAAGCTCAACCCGACGCAGTACATTCTCCTAACTTGACAAATTATGTGAAGTGTATTCAAATCCTAATATTTATGTCAACATTTGTTTACCTAACTTCCAACATTATTGAAACCCAATATTAACTATTGCATACTGATTCCAATAAGTTGGTAACTATTTGAATTTGAAATGTTATGAAGTTTAATATTGATTTGAAGCTTTACTTATTGATCTCAGTGAAATGTTACTAAACCATTGTGCCAATCCAAATCTTTTGTTTATAATTCGATGAATGATATATTTGAATGTGAGAACATTTAATATTGATCCTTATCTTTGCTTCTATAAATGGGCCAATTATCTATTTGAAATATCATAATCCGTTTATTCAGTATTTCTATTTATTTCATTTTATAACTTAGCAGAACATACTACACTGTAATGAAGATATCAATATTTTCATTGTATCCAACTATAGGGAAGATCTTACCTTCAAATGATTGACTTGATGCCCGATACTCTTAAGCTCAATAAGGGAACTTTCCCTGTATTCAGGTGTGATAATCGCCAACGAATTATGTCATGACTCCTCAGTATAAGTAAATGACTTAAGAGACGATACGCATGTATGAACCCACAGACATTAAGGCTTGTAGGTTATCGGTATGAAAGTTTCGAAGAATGTCTGAGTTGGTGGAATGTATGTGACTTTTGTGGTACATACAGGTGTATGATCTGAGGGTATGATGCCCTGGTTGGCAGATCCGCGATATGGGAAAAGAATATGATCCGCAGTCAGTGACACAATAAAATTAATATTGCGCAAACAAATCAAAACAAAAATTTAATACTGCCCGTTGGCGCTCAGTTGAACAAAAAGAATCACGTATGGCTTTACGGGCTTACCTCTAGTTTCATATATAACGTTTTAATACTATACGAATCACTGAATTCGATTAAAAATACGCGAGCGAATTAACGCTCGCAAGTTGTCAGCTGTGGACGTGTTCCTTAGAATTTTAAAAGCAAATCTTTCAGAGTTTTGAGTATCAGGGCAACGACCTATTCAGAAAACATGATATCACATTACCAAACCCTTCGTCAGTTAACACTCATAAGATGGGTGAGGGCCGGTTAGGCCTGTCTATAATAATCTCATATCCGAATTCCATCCAGAGTATGATAAGCGCCGAAAAAGCCTGTTTAAAATAATTGAATATTACAACTTCCACTCGTAATATAGGCGAGGACCAATTAGGTCTGTTTATAATAATCTAATGTATCAACTTCCACTCAAAATATGGTGAGGGTAAATTGAGCCTGTATCTAAATGATCTGATATTTCATTAAATTCATTCAGAGACGCCAAAGAATGCGAGGATAAGAATTTGATACAAATGCTGCAAAGATCATTGTTACCAAATCTGTTTTTGATTTCCTAATTTCCTTACCTATGGTTTGAACGACGAAGAATTGGTTGTACCTCATCAAATCTCACATAAGAGAATTTGTTAAGTAGGTTACTACAAATACACAACACAACAAAGAAAGGGGTCCTATTTCATAAAAAGAACTTCAAGGCAAGTTCAGGTACTAGACGCTCACATGGCTTTTCATTTGACCGATTTCAGTCGGTCTCAAGTGTAATTAATATGGAGAAGGCAATAAGATGATTCAGGTACTGCAATTTACAGAAAAACGATGCATTTTGCATCGTCTTTTATAGACTTGGGTTGGGGTGTTTCTCAATTGATTAAATAATAAATAACTAAGATGAAGCGGCGATAAATGCTACCTGTTCTATTCGCCTTATCCTCAGACCGAAATGTGGATTATACATCAGATAAATGCGAACTCAATATGAAATTTCAACTCAACAAAAATCATTGTTCAATCATTAAATATTGACGTAGCCATGACCATGACCGTTAAATATTTTTCGGCTAAGCACGAGAGCTGTAGAAATAGAACAGCTCGCGCTTGCTACCATTTCAATGGCCATTCATGACGACCTATATTTTTCTCTTCAAAGTATTGTCTCATTAAGATTGTACTTGTGGCTACGGTTGATGTAGTTGAAGAAGTTACTTTGGAATCAAACTTCCTCCAAATTGAATCCTCCATTGGAAGCGTGGATTTGTTTCCCTCTGCCTCACTTTGTAGGGATGCTGGGCCGGTGGTGTATTATTAATAAGCTTTTCTATTTCAATTTTTAAAGTGTTTTCAGTATACTCGTATGCAGAGTCGTCCTTGAAGGCAATTTTCTTAAATCTTGGATATAAGAGAGCTGCTTTTGAAAGAACTGGATGTTTTGCACAGTTTATGAATGTATTGTTGAAATCGTTGGAAATTTTGATTAAGAAGTTTCTACCTAAATCAGTGATTGAATTATTTAATAAACTTTGAAGAATATTCGATACGCTATCAAAGGCTGCAATCACCATTGAAATAGTAACTTGTGTTTCTTACGACTTTCATTCGGTCAGTTGCTTGAACGGTTTCAACACTTTGATAATTTCTGGAAGAACTTGCCAATCAGTTTCGGAAAGGTTTTCAATAGGATTATGAAGAAGTTCTAGTGCAGCTTCTAGAGGTTCTTGTAGTATTGTTATTCTTTCTATCATTTCAAGTGTACTGTTTCTCCTTGTTATGACGTCCATTTTCAGTTTTAATGGCTTTTGGCCCGACCTCAGTTGTTCCTGCATTGCTAATAGTTTTTTTGTCGCCACCAGACTTGGAAGTGTTCTACGATCGTTTTTATTTTTTTTATAATTTTCTCTATTTCAAGATCTGAAGCTCAGCATGAACTACTAAATTTAGAACGTGAGCAACACAAGGCAAATGCTCAAAACCTGCTAACCTTACGGATGCTTTCATATTTGCTGCATTGTCCGTAACACAAGCAAACACTTTTTCTTTTATTCCCACTCCGAAAGCAGCCGAATTACCTCCGTTTTTATATATTCAGCTGTATGGCGCTCGTGGCATTCAAAACATCCCAACAATGCTGACTTCATTTCCAAATTTTGTAAATTATGAGCAGTAACAGCTTGATAGGACCCGTGAGGTCCAACCATCTGTGGTTATCGAAATATAAGATAGATTTCCAAATTCGTCACTTACTTTTTCTTACATGCAAGTATACTGACCATCAATAGCGTCGTGCTCAGTGTATATCTCAATGGATGCTTGTAGCTAGGCTCTAAGTAATTAATCGAAGACTTGAAACCAACATCTTCTACAATAGAAAATGGTTGTAAATCTTTGACTATCATGTTGAGGATCAAATCATAAATTTTTTTTTCCCCGTAGAGCACTCAATGGTTTTTTCGAAAATGTGTGCATTTTCGTTTGCTTTTGTTGAAATAGACGAGGAATCGTCGACTTTTGACCATGGTAAGTTGATGGCACGACATTATGGAAAGTTCTGTGCTATGTTCTGGGGTGTCCTGGGGCTCAGTAGCAATTGACGCAGATAGAACAATGTTCTGGTTCGACGTTTTATGATTGGTCATCAGATGGATTTTCAAATTTATCATGGAACCTCCTTTTATAGAATATAAACTTTGGCATAGATCACAATTTGCCTTATCTCCAGTAACAGAGGTAAAGAAAGTCCATATTTTACTTTTTTCTTTTCCACTGTAAATTGGACTATAAAGAGAAATATGATATGAAAATAATTGGTCATCCACCAACAAGAAACAAGATAACATTTATATTGCATCATGAGTTGGATATTTGAATGTATCAATAATCCGAAAGCTAGTCTTTAAAAATTTAACGAACAATAGTCATTCGAATCATAAAACATGATATGCGTTGAATTGATATATAACAGATAGGTTGTCAAAACTACTATATTAATATATTAGGATTTATTATTTTTAATTCAAAATATTGAAACACAATCACAATCAAAGCAATATTCTTCTTAAATTTGTAAGAAGAAATGAAATGAATCCAAAACAAATGCAACTGAGAGTATTATTCTTATTCCAAATAATAAGCACACTTGCATTTTTCGAATTGACAAACATTCGATTTGAACGAGAGTAACGAGTAACGAGATCAAGGCCATTTTACTTCCTATTTGTTTGGAGAATTCGTGTATCGTATAATTCGTATGGTCGATACAGTCATGCTGACGTACCGAATGTACCGATGATATACGGAATATATAATGTGACCATAAATTACATAAATTTTTTCATTATACTAAATCTTTGCAGATATTTTGTACTATTTGGTAATCCACAGATTTTTCCTCTTAACGAAAAAAAGAACACAACGTTGGAACACTTATGATCGTAAGAAAAGTTCTTTATATGATTTGACTCAATTTATCAAATAATAAACGATATAAGAAAAAATCAATGAAAAATATTATTCAATCAAGTTATTCATGTTTATATTTTTCAGACGAACATATTTGCCTCAATACAATTGGCGAAGCTTTTAACTGAAAATAAAAATCATGGAACGTTTTACTTATATTCACTTCAGTGACTAACATGGCCATAAGCACCGGAACTTGTTATTGAGTTTTTTCACCCGTCCACAATTTATTCATAAGGAAAAGTACCCGTTCTACTGGAGCATTTGTGCCAGGTAGACACAAAATATATTCTATAAAAATACAAAAATTATTATGTTCAAGGTTGTTGTCTCGAAAATGTTCAAATACTTCCACCCAACAATTTTCTGTAGAAACATTTTCACTATTCCAATCGGCTACTTTTTCGATGTAATATATTTGAAATTAATGTATATTCGTCACATATTTCAGTATCACTTTCCCAATCGATATAATTCTTTCCAATTAACAAATCTACTGCCTTCTGAATATCTTCCATGAGAGTACTTTTTGTAAATTGGCCCAATGAAATAATTCCAGTAGAGAAAACTCCAGTCCACTGATCTAAATATTCTCGACTGGTTTTACAGAGTTCTGCAACCTTACTTCTTATGAAATCTTCGTCAATAACAGTGACACTCTCTTTCAATTTCGCCATCAAGCTACGAACTGTGGAGGGAAGGAACTTACTCGTTTGTTTCTGAGCCAAATTCCCTTTGAGTTGGTTCATTTCTCTTACAGCTTCAATAGCCGATACAGTCAGTTCATCAATTTTCAATACGTCTTGATAAAAACTTGCCGATTGAGCAATTTAAAAGTAAAGCCACAATTCAGCTGTAGGGGCTTCAAAAAAGTTCTTCAGTATTTGTGGACACTTTTCAATGCATAAGAAATAACGTTTCAATGTATTGAACATTTTTTAAACCCCTTTTATAGCAGGCATTAGCGCAAGCCATCTTGTTTTGCTGTATCCGAGCCAGTTTTGGTACTCTTTTAGGGCTTCAACCCGAACAGTGTGAATATTAAAGAATGAAAATATTTTTACAAAAATACATTCGTAATCAATAGGTAAGCCATCAGCAGCAGACTTAATAGTGTTATGTATAATAGGAGCTCCGCATCCTATACCAATCAACGGTTCCTCCGAACTAGATTGTAGTTTGGCAAAAACATTATTTGTCCCTCGACTAGCTGCACCTCCAAAATTGACATTGGCATTGTCCCCGCAAAATGCCACGACTTCAGCAGTTTACTTCAAGTAGTTAATAATAATGTCAGAAGTTTCACCTGGTTGCTCACGCAGGTCCATCATAAGGTTGAAGAAAGCGCACTAAAAGGGGATTTATTTTCTTGTTTCCGTTGTTTGAAATTGTTATACAGTGAGACTTCCCCAGGTCATCTTTTAATTTTTTAATCGCTGCTGACGCTAAAACATTCACTACAATGGCTTCAGTTTTTGTCCGCGCACATCTGAATTTCGGATCGAAACAAGTCTGAATCAATTTCGATGCACAATCATTAGAGCAAAAACTGTGGTTTTCTTGAATTGTATGATAGGCCCAGACGCCTTCTACCGCGGCGATAACCAAATCTTTCGATGTTGGTTCGTTCGATTTCTTGAAAAAAAGTTCAATAATGGGTAACTTGAAGCGGTAGCACGATCAGCATTTTTATGTTTTTCCGACTTTAAATGCTATTCGATATCACCGCCACCGCTGTGGGTAACACTGAATTCAGTCCGACACTTTTCGCATCGGACATCCGAAGGAGAATTCGTTTTCTTAATAAATGTGTATTTTGCTTGTAAATTCTCATTGAGGGTACATTTGCGTTTCGGCATGATAATGTAAGATTCATCTGCAGTTAAAAAATTTGTAGAACTTTTCCACTACAAATATTACGCAACTAGGTATCAAATCCAATTGATACAAACAACTAAAGGTATAGAAAAGCTATCATCAGCCACACCGCCTTTCTGCTAACGAGTTAATAAAAACTGAAAAGGATTTCAATCTTCACGTGAATGCTATGCTGTGATCTATGCTGTACCCGTGTCCTGCTTTGTTCGTATTTAAGCTTATTAGCGTATCCTAGCAACGGGGTGGCGCGGAAATAAGTTCCTTCATTAACTGGCAGTTCTGTCTGCAGCTTCAGTTTTCAGTATTGGACAAGGGTATCGCATCCTACTTCTCCAACTATCGGTCTACAGAATTGGATTTACTTGTAACTTCTACGCGCTTCAGGTTGGGATGGTTCATCCGAATTTTTGCGAGATTGTGAAAACGGAACAATTTAGCGTCCCGAAGCCTCTGCTGGGGACACTGGGACGGAGAGCCTGGAAACGGGACTGTCCCGTTCAAAACGGGATCACGTTAGGGATATACGAAAGTAACTAGTAACTAGATATATTCGAAAATAACGATGAGGTTTTTCGCATCTGACGATCTACCCGTTACTCAGTAACGAATACATACGGTTTGCCACAGCTCTATTAAATATTATTTCGGTTTATAGCTAGTTTCTCGCCATAAGAAATTATTGTTGAATTTATGAGGCATATTTCAAATTTTGAACACGGTAGTGATATCACCTTGATTTTAATCTCGCGTTATCTTTCCGGAAATAAGAAGTCTTAGTCTGTATATGTTGGCGCCACTATCGTTAGATTTTAAAACTTGTTATCTTTGTAGATGTACGTGTGTATTTTTGAATCCAGACTGTTTGAATTACACATTCTGAAGCGTTTTTGATGTAAATTTTGTGCAATTGCGATTTTATATCTCAGTACGCTATGATAAATACGTGAAATATTCACTAGAACTCTCGGAGACAATAACAAGATTGAAAAAATCGAAGGAAAATTCTGAGCCTTCACACAAAACTTAAAGTGTCGCGATTGAAGGTAATGCCCATTCTTCCCAACGAAACTTCTTTCCAAGATCAACGGTTTTCGAGAATGCATTATTCAACAAGATTTTTGTCTAAAACGTGTAGTCCGTAGAATAAGCGCCCACTTTGTATGAGTCTTTAGATTGTACCACCTATAAATTCGTCGATGTATTGCAACGATATATTTCAAATTTTTTCATACTCACCCTTGAGAAAACGCAAAATGCCTGTTGAACCACAGAATGTGCCTATTTATTCGCCTCTTGAAGAGAGACAATTTGTACGTGGTCGGCAAGATGTTTTATGGAAGCTCTAGATTCTCCATGCTTCTCGATTCTTGACGTCCAAATATTGGTCACGTACGCAAGGTCACCACGTACGCAAGGTCACCACGTACGCAAGGTCACCACGTACGCAAGGTCACCACGTGGTCAATGTCTACGAAAACCATATTGTCTAATCACTGATGATTCCCTGTAGCTTCAGATATTTTATGAACTCATCATTTATCTCACTTGCCAAAACCTTGGTTCAAAAAGCAACAATGCGATTGGTCGATAATTTCAGGAAACGCATTTCTTTCCTTTTTTCTGGATCGGTTGTACTCTAGCGAGCTTCCAACAATCCGGAATAGTTTGGCTTTCACGAAGTCTGAAACAAACGATTACGAACAGGCGCTAACTCTGGATTCACTTTTTGCAAAACAATTGGTGGTATTCCGTCAAGATCCAGTGCAATTTTACTGTTCAGCTGTTGAAGATCGCGCCTCAAACTACGCACTCTGAACGTTACTTCAGGCATAGTCAATTGAGTAGGTGGGATGCTTGGAAGCACTGCGTTTGATGAATCTAAAACAGAATTTCGCGACAGCATTTCAGCAAATAGATCCATGTTCCATATTTTAAAGCGTCAGATATGTTGTTATACAGGAATGAAAATTCCGCTACTCGTAGTTCTATATTGAATCAAAATAATAGCTTATCTGTTTATGTTGTGGTAGTGTCGTGTGTACATAAAGGGTACCAAGGGTTTTTCTGCTTAGCAGCTTCAATTCTCATCTTGCACTTCATGATTTCCAGGCGAAGACAAGGGTGAAAGGAAGGGGATTTGGGACAGCAATCTGTAACAATGGAAAAAGAAAACCAGCAGAAAAATATTTTGAAAATCATACCTGACTTTTATATGTTTAAACGCACTTGAATTTAATAAAAGATTTTACATAGCAAGCAAGGCAATAAAGGGGACTAAAGAGATAATCAAAAAGTACATAACCTGCGATATTTCCTTTTTCGCGGAGATATTCTTCCGTCGCAGTGTGAGTCTCCTGAAACGTTATCACTTCCTTGTTCTTGCTTGCCAATATAATCTCGCAAAATGCCTTCAATATTCAAACTCAACAAAACAATTAACTTTCTCTTTGACCGAGCGAGCCCCGATGGCTAGGTTCGGTCTTCTAAGTGATGCTGATTAGGATCTATAGATGTTCTAGAATCATTATGAACCCAATAATTTGGTTTGACATCTCCCATATATTACTTCTTCGTGGTTCTTGTTTAATTTAAAGGAAAATTTGCGTAAAAATTTGGCAGTCGTTTTAAAAATGTAAAAACACAGAACTGTAGTGATGTAGATTTAAATGCTTGATACTATAATTTTATCGTTGTTGGCCAACCATTTGATTCGATACCAACATCAGGGAACTATTTAAAAGTATTAATTCACCAACTTAGACATATAGGATTTACTGCCAAATCCTCCTGTCAAAACCTCCAATTTGATACCCATACCTTATTGATCTATAAAAATTTTTTTCACCATATTTTATTGGATTAAAAATGATTGTGGCAAGATTTAATATGTAATCAGGTCACATATCCTTCTTGCATTTGTTTTATTCAAGCTATTGTTCATTCAAGTCATCACCTGAAAACCGAAGTCGTTTTGATGGAACATTTTCGCAAATTATCTTTGCTGTACTTGTACCTTAGGTTATGAAAGGCTACCATCATTTCAGCTGAAAATTTGATTCTGAAAAGTCAAGTTACCTAAATGGCCCTTAATTGGTATAAATGTCCATTATTTCATAAAAAAAACAATGAAATGAGGTTTGAAGGTTACATTCATTTTGTTCGTGCTTGGATCTGCTGAAAATGAAATATTATCGTTAAAAACGGCTATTACTTGCGGTAAGAGAATTATATCCAATATCAATCACATTCAAGCAATAAGTTGTATTGATTAATTGTTTTCAAATAATATGAGGAATTTTCAAGGCGGAGAAAAAAGCTAAAATTTTCCATCTGAAACTATAACTAAAACTTCAAAAAACGCCCATCATAAGTTTTCGATATGAATGAAGAAGATCCTTTTGACGAGTTCTTTTATCATCATTTTCTGCGTTCAACGAGGAATATTGAATTCGAAAATGAATGAAAGTACACAGATTAATTGGGAACTTTCGCCTCATAAAAACCCTTGTGTTTTCCCTTATTCCATGAGAAACCTAGAAAATTGAATGAATGCATTGAAATTTTGAGTTTAACGCGCCCTAGGGACAGAAATTGTAACAGAAAGAAAAGTGGGAGCTGTGAAAACAACGGAAATTTTTAGCTCAACTACTTTGTGCTGTTGAGTGTTTCAGTAAAATAGTTTTTTCGTAAGTAATACCACAGGAGCTCAGATTTGGCCGGATATTTTTCTATGCTCGTTTTCGAATACTTACGTGCAGGCAATTCAACGAGAACTGAGGGACAAAATCGCGAGCGCGTAGCTCAGTCATTTTGTCGAGCAGGTCGAGTTGAATTACCCAAAAGTAAGTATGAGAAAATGAGCTTAGAAAAATATCCTACGAAATCTGAGCTCAAGTAGTATTTGATGAGGAAATTCCGCGAATGACAAAACGTACAAAATAAACTTTATTGAGAAATGCACAAAAACTCAACAAGAAAATCATGAAGCATTCATTACAAACATATTCAGTTATTATTGGAATGAGCAGTTATTGAAAATGCAATTATTATATACAATTTTTTCACTTCGGGTCGATTCTATATGGGACGATACCTGAGGAATTATGGAAGATTCAGCATTCGCAGAAGTTTTTCGAAGATTTGAAACAAGATTCCAATGATGCTCATTTTTCAGTTACAGGTAGGGCTTAGTAGAGCTTGCCGTAGAGTGTCCGTTTAGTATGATCAATTCTTGTTCACTGACACCTGCTTCAGATAGGTTCGAAACAGCACTGGATCTATGAGAATGATTTGTGATCTTTTTATTTTTCGTATCCAGTCCAACTTTCTCTGCTGAAATTTTTGTCCATTTGGATATTTCATTTATTCCCAAAGGCATATTTTTGTACCAACCCTTAGAAGTACTGTTTTTCCAAAATTGATTGGGTGTCAGAAATAATCTTTCACTTGTAATATGATCGGGTCTTTTAGACAATATCTTATATATTATTTTTTACTAGCCATTTACTATCACAGCATTTTTTGAGCCGCCTTGGCAAGTTTTCGAGAATACTGTACGACCAGTCACTTCTCCGTTATTAAATTTTTCCTTTTTGAAAAAGTGTACCTTGCAAATGGCTGCTTCACTACCACGCCATGCTAATTCATAAGCAACAATATGGAAAAATTTTTTCAACAAACCTATCAGGGCATTTTCGTCCCAGTACAGAGCCATGCTATCAATTTCAAGTTAATGCAACAGAACTTTCTTTGCGCTTTTCCACATCCCCTTGTAATATCTTCCTTTAAGAATTGCGAGCTTCACGAGCCTTTCTAAATGCTGAATCGGTAAAGGGGTTGAAACTCATGTTGAATTTTTCGAAATATATATTCTGCATCATTTTCGCAGTTGTGTTCCACATTGTTTCGACAACGTATTCTTTGTAATCTTGTCTATTCATTTGTTTCATATTGAAACCCCAATACATAAGAATTTCTGCAATATGCTGTGCGTTTTTCTTGTATTTTTGGGGATAGAATTCTGTATAGAACTATTTATTTCTGCTTCACTGGTGCTTCCAAAACGAGACATTTCAATTTATATCCGCAGAAACTTTACAACAAGTATTAAAATGACTGTTCTTGACAGTTTTAAAACCGTGCTATTTGTTGTGAATGTTGCGTTACTATGGAAACGCAAGGATTCTCCATGGGCAAATTTATCCACTAATATCCTACCTTTCTTCCTATTTCTATGCAATTTTTGTGTTCTTAAACGTGCATTTTGACACATGGGTGGAATTGTCAGCAAAAGGGAGACTTGTTTTCTTTCAAAATCATACGAACTGTCAAATACTCGATAAGAGCACGTTGTTTCCAGTTTCAAAATCTAACAAAACTGTTGCTAATAAACTTATCTGAAAATTTTAATTTCGGTGAACTATCTTGAATTATTCACACGGCAATACAATCATATCGACATGGATAAAATTTAGCTGAGTCAATTATTATCCCACAGCATGATTGTCATGATTTCGAACCGTTGATTCTTCTATATACCGCTCGAAATAAAGATACATGTAGCAAGTAGATATTTTTGAATCTATCCAGAGCAATTAACCGTTGTGTTGATGACAGGTGCATAGCTCGTTATTGTTAGTGTTTGTGCCTATATTTACTCAAGGGAATAGGAAAGGTGAGTACATATTAAAATATTGTTACTTTATATCTCCGGCATATACAGGGTGCGCACGTCCTTTAAAAAATTTTTTGATATGACGCTACCCTGCTGAGTTATTGTACAGGGTGGGCAAATTTCGATGTATCTTTACGGCAGCTATGTGAAATATTTCAGATAGAGAAGAAGGAACCTTCCTCTTCTGATCTTATTTTCAGGGACTAGTTTAGTGATGCAAACATTTTTCTGATATCTCTTTCCGTTCTGGACTTATTCAAACTTTCTCGAATTTTGGGAAAATCGTCCATCGCGGATATCTCGATTATCATCAAAGTTTCATAAAAATAAGTTCGATATTCTATAGGCACTTTTTACATAGAATACAGTGCTGTGTGAAATTTTTTTTTAATTCAGCGGTTTTCGAGTTTCAAAACAAACATGCTTTTTTCAATACAAACTTTACACCTATTGGTTGCCGTAATTTTTTTCTTTTTCAGAAATATATAACACTTAGACAATTATTGCATTCAATATCAGAGCATAACCTGAAATTTCCACAATTTCATTCATTAGGTGCATGCCCATCAACGATTCATATTGTTCTATCACTGAAATCGACAGATTTAAAGATCCCCCTTAAGATCATTGGTATTTCAATGGTTTGATTCGATTTAGACCATCGTAATTAACTGTGGTATTACAGTTCGACAATAACCACTACTCTTCATCAATCGAATTACAGATGAACATAATTTTTTTTGAAATTTGAAACTTTCCAACCCGAGAAATCTACGTAACAAATGAGCTGCTTTGGTTATATTCTATTAGAATGATTAGAAAGTTAAAAAATATATTATTATGAAAAACAAGACCTATGATATTAAACTTTTCTCAAACATAAACCAAAAACACATAGGAAAATCTTTAACAGAAACAAAAAGTCCTAACGATAGAAATGGGGGAAACTACTTTATCGCAAATATTCAAAAGTGTTGCCCTTGGTTTCAATGCTTAAATAACATCACCGAGAAACACTACGGCAGGCATTGTAAATATGAATATTGCTAATGCAAGGCATTCCCTGAAATTCTGTTTTAACTCTTCTGAGTTGTTACTGTTCCTCTTGTAGAGTGAATCCTCAACATGAACCCAAAGAAAAGATCTAGTGGCGTCAAGTCAGGGGAATGAGGCGGACATCTCACAGAATCTTTAGTCCCTATCCAATTATGTCGAAATGCCAAAAAATTCAAGCGTGATCTTAAATAGGATCTTTAAAATCTGTAGTTTTCAGTCATAGAACAATATATATCGATGAAGGGCATGCACCTCATGAATGGAATTGTGGAAATTTGAGGTTTTTCCCTCAGAAAAGGTTTGAATGCAATAACTGACTACAAGTGTTATATATTTTTGAAAAGGAAAAACATTTCTGCATCCAATAGAGTTAAAATTTCCCATGGTTGGTATTTAAAAAAAGCATGTTTGCATAATGTTCATTTCTCTCTATCTGCTATATTTCACATAGCTGCCATACAAATACATCGAAATTTGCCCACCATCTACATTAGAGATGGTCGACGCAGAGTTGTTTTTTTTCAATAACTTGCGAACGATTCTGAGAAATGCGATTAAATATTCATGTGTAATATATGAATAATTGATATAATACAAAATAATAAGATGAATTATTGCCATTGGAAAAACATCACTTTACTCGTTAACATATTGATCGAGAATCACAAAAACTTTTAGCAATCAGAGAGAATCTTTGGCTTCTTCATATTTGGAGATTACTGCTGAAATTCTCCATGGATAGTTCTTGTTTAAAATTGATGCAATTTACATTAAAAACATATAGAAGATTCTAATTATTCAAACAATGTCAGCACAAGACACACAGGTCATCACTTGAGGAAAGTAATATACAGTCAAAATTTCAAGAGTGTTTCTTTTTATATTGAATATGCAGAGTCATATCAAACGAATTATAAATTTAGCATTGGGACGTGACTATGTTGGTAAGTTTTTGGAAATGTTTTATCCTCATCCCTTTAGTCAATATTTCTTTATTCCTAATCTATTCCTCAAATGATGAACATCGAAAAAATTCGTTTCAGCTTTCAAGCAACAGAAAGAAAATTGACAAATCGGAATAGAAAATGAGAAAGAAGAAATTGATAGAGAAGTGACAGCTGTTGAACACAATCCACTAGATTCACAAATTGACACGACAAGGTAATTAATCTCAGATAATACTATGAAAAATCCTCTTTATGTAAGTTGCCATACTTCACGTAGTGGTTAGACTATTCGTGCTTGGGTGGAATTTCGAAAAGAAAACGAGAAGTGAATTCGCTAAATTACTTGCGCACAATTTATATTCCTGGATAATTATTGAATACTGACATCCTTCCATACTTACTTAAAAACCAAAGTTTTTTTCATAAAAAAAATTATGAATTAAAATGGAATGTTATCATCATATATTTGAGTTCAAAATCATTTAACAACATTTCCAACAAAAATGTTAACAATCTACGATTTTTTCGTGCGAGTTGGACGACACCACAAAAACTCAAATGGCGGTAAATCTTCCAAAAGTACTACAGGAATCACGAACTTGGCCACAGGGTCTACCCGTCTCATAGAAATGAAGACTGCTATAAAGATGATGAATGCTATGATGAAGGAATGGGGTTCTTCCGTTACTTCTCAATTTCCTGAGCTTACACATTAGCATAACACGCTTTGATGAAGTTTAATTTCACTTGCTATGTTTTCTCACGATCGTGCATCAAGAAACATCAAAAAAAACATCAAGATATTTCCGAGAAATGTAAATGTCACTTTCTGTTATATTTTGTAAACTCCTCTCTGCTAAAAAAACGAAGATCTCTTTGGATAGCCTTATAAATAAATTGTAGCAGTTCTTGGTAGTATGATTGGATATTGAAGCAAAAAAAATGTTTAATATTTTTAAGCGTAGAATGTTTTGTTATACTGGTATAAAATCGCACTATTCGTAGTTTTATACCGAATCAAATTCCGTAGAAAAATACACTCAAGTGTGCAGGAAGTAAAATTAAACAAACGCCAACTCAAATCGTAAGTCAGAGATAAAATGTCAACGAAGTCGCAAGTGATATTCGGTATCATTCGATAGAAGGAATAAAAGCTTCATTTATAATAGGTACTGCAAAAGAAAAGTTCGACTAATACACTGGTATAATATTGAATCTTTGACAAAATTTCAAAAGCTGTCATCTGTGGTTCAGAATGTGAAGTGATTATACGGACTACACATTTTAGACACAAAACGTCATAAATAATGGATTTCCATAAATCACTGACGATAGGTGAATCCAATTCTTGAAGATATGGTCAGAATTCAGGAAAGATTTTGAGAAAACATTGGTGAACAGAATACATCACTGGAAATAAGAAAGTAGCTACGATATTTCAATGATAGGTATTCTCCCGAAATTCCTGTGTTTTTTTCTTCACGAACGTTTAATATGCCATTCCATCGAGGGGAATTCTGTATATTTTTGGTTCGTTGGAATCATGAATTTCAGTAAGCACTGGTTGTACAGTCACTCGGAAAGCATTGACTCAGTAAGTAACTTCGATATCAACATCAGGGAACTATTATATAATTATCAATTCATCAACATAAGGTTGGATATATAGGATTTACTGCCCAAATCTCCTGACAAAAATCTTGACTTGTAAGGTCCGGAGACCTAGCTGGCCATCTAACAGGACCACCACGTCCCATCCATTTGTTTGGAAATACATGACTCAAATGCTCCCTATCCTGATGTGAGTAATGTGCCGGTGCTCCATCCTATTGAAACCACACTATGGTACATCGGCAAGTAACATTGGTATATGATTTTGCAGAAAATCTGAATACATTTCACTATTGAGGTGCCCGTCGAAAAAGTGAGGCCCAATTAGATATCCATCTACTTCAGCGGCCCATACATTCAAGGAACAGCGATGCTGGTTATCTATTTGCCTCATGAGGTGTGGATTTTCCGTGGCGTAATAATGAAAGTTGTGCCTGTTAATAAGACCATAGTTGTGGAAAGTTGCCTCGTCCGATAAAAGAACTTTGCTAAATATATTTGAATTTTCGGTTACTTTGCAAAAATTGATTCGATTTTCATAGTCTTGATTGTTCAGTTCCTAGTGCAGCTGTACATGATATGCATGAAATTCATTCACTTTCAAGATTCTCTGGACGGAAGTTGGACATATATCTGTTAACTGAAAAATCTTTCTCTGCCTTTTATAAGGGTCCTTTGTCACTGTCAACAAAATTGATAACTGGTTGTCTTCAGCTGTAGCAGTTTTTGGTTTTTCATGTTTTTGTTAGAGATATTACCCGTTTTGGTAAACCTAATTAGAAGTTTTTCAAAGCATCTTGCATCAGAATGCCTCTTATCAGGAAACCTTTGTGCAAAAACTCTACTTGCTAACTATTCTATCACACTCACCCAGAATAAAAATCATATCAACCATTCCTTCCTTGGAGAACTTCATGCCAACCAACTGAGAAAATTGAGTTCAAACCTCACTTTAACAATGTTTAATAATGAAACACTGATAGGTTCACCATATAAAATGCAGAATATGATATGTCCGGACACCTGACAGAAGGCACAAATGAAAAAAAAATGTCAACACATACCTCGATTTACGTTTTAATCATCTTGATTTTATCATTCGTTAAAAAAATTATCTTGTTTAGACATTTTTTACTACTTGAATCATTACAGAAAAAAAACTTCTGGGCAAATAATGATGCATGTTGCTGAGTTTGATACGGTTTGCAGAATTTTCATAAAAATTTTTACAAATAATCGAATATTTCGAAAATGATCGAAGATAAAGATAAGGTTGCTTCTGCAAAAATATAGCACAATATTTTATGCGTTGACATGAATAATGAAATTAAGGGTGTTCTATTTGAAAAAATAAAGATATGATATTTGTACAATATTCAATATTTTTTTTGAGTCACTTCTTTATAAAATGAGGATAATATATTTCAATTCATCAATAAAGCTATCCTTGGCAATAAGAAAACGAAAGGAAAAAAGTATGCATCCTCTCTGGCCGCAGGAGCATGCAATGATGTGAGAGCCAATTTCATGAATTTTTACGGAAAAAAAAATATTGTGATGAAACCACTCACCAAAAAAACTTATTACTTAAAGACATTATAGCAGAGTTTAGGCCGCTCCTGAATCTTGAACAAAAAGTGGTCTTCCAATCTGAAAAAACCACCCAAGATTTTTTTATAGAAAATTGGGACACCCTGTGGCAAAATAGATTGCTGAAGTAGATTCTTACTTTCTAAATACAATTCCGTTCGAACAAAAATGAAATCTTCAAGAGTTACAGAGCACCTCTTCCTGAAATATTCATTTTTGGAACTGAAAGTTTGAGATATTATAAATTATTATTAATTTGAGTTCTTAATGATTGAATTTTATGCCTAAAGGGCCATTCAAAAATTTTCTTTGTTTTCTTGAAACAATGTTTGAACTTTTTCAATTTCACCTTATGCTTGATCGATTGGTGTTCAAATTTTCAAACTGAATTCATCTCCTTGAATTCATTATCGTGGACTTTTGCACCATCTCAGCTGTTAGCTGGGTATAATTTACCTCTTCCAGATTTAACAATCAAAGGGAATAGGCTCGACTACAATATGGTTGACATAAATTTTCTCACTATCCTACATGTAACAAGAATTACAGCTTTTTTCATTTCTAAATAGGTATTCTTATGTCATTCTAATTTCTTAAGGCTATCATGCAAAGTTTTCGGTATTAACCCAGTCGAGGAAATGATGACAGGAAAGATATCTATTTTATCGAGGTCCACATCTGCTTGATCTCAATAGCAAAGTCTGTGTATTTGGACTTTTTCTCCTGGAACGTTGTTATTATTCGGTATGACTATATCCACCAGCATTACTGTTCTGGCTCTCTTATCACACACCACTATGTCCGGCCTATTATTCGTCACCATTCTGTCAGTGATAACAGGCCTATCATAATATAATCTGATAGAGTCATTTCCAATATGGGTTGGTTGATACTTGTAATATGGCTGGAAGGCATCCAGAAGTCCGTACTTGTGTCAAGTTTCTGATGGATAATATTACACACTTGATTATGCCTGTAAAGATAGTCCGTATTGGCCAGTTGTTCGCAGCCGGACGTAATATGCTGTCTAGTCTCCGATCTTATATGGCATTTCCTGCACTTATCTGTTTGTAATGTTCCGTCCTCAATTATAATTTTTTGTAGTTTGTAGAGATGACTTGGTCTTGAATGGCCATAAGGAATTCTTTTGTTCCCGCGAATAGTTCTCCCTTCATGAACCATTTGTTGGAAGCTTCTTTGCTAATGTGTGCTTGATTGATCTTATGGTGATGTCGTTCATGCAATTCCTTTTTTGGCAATGGCTCTTGTTTTTCTAGATCTGGTGGAACGGTAGATTCAACAGGTCATCCCTGGTAGCAAGATTAGAGGTGTATATCCCTTATCAGCCAACGATACCACTCTGTGGAGGTCAGAAGTGCGAGCTTTTGCAGAGAAGAATTCTCTGAGATTTTTCATCTGTTCGGTATGTAAGTTGGCAACAACCATCAATCCGCGTCCTCTTTCTTTCCGCTTCAGAGTTGTTCTTATCACAGACGATTTTGGATGGTGGTTGTTATACTCTGTCAGCATCGTTCGGGTCTGCCTTTGAATATTATCCAGCTTCTATCACTCGAAGTAAGATCGGAAAAAATTTCTTTTCTTTCTCGTCAATTCTTCCTCGATGGTTCTTCCATATCACACTATTTTACTCATTCATCACTGTTTGTTATCCTCCTTCTCCCTTCATCTGCGTTCTTCTGTCTTCCTCCTCATGATCTGCACTACCTAATCAAAAATAGTATTCTACTCACTTTCATCTCTCATCATATAAGCTATGATATCTGTTGGTTCTGGTATCGTTGTGACCCTTTCTTTCAGCTGTCTCCTCTTTCTCTCGGCGCTCTCCTTTCTTCTGCCCATCTGGGGCACACGTAAAAAACGTGCTCAGGGTCGTTCTCCTTGTCACATCTAGAGAATATGTTCGACTCCTTTTTCTTAGTTCGGTTTATGAAGGTCCCGTACGATCCATGCCCAGTAAGGAATTGGGTGAAATAGTAAATACTCCTTCTATGTTGGCATTCGTACTAGGCCTTTACATTTCCGATCAGCCTCCTGGTCCAGGCTGCCGATGTCACCTCCCAGCTCCACCTTTTTTGCCGTTATTGTCCTCCTAGCCTGCCTCTTGACTCCGGCTGTGTGCGCGTTTGCAACGTTGTATAGGTACCTACGTTCTTTGGCCTGCATATCTATTGAAGGTACTCCAGCGATCACCTGAACCGCCTCGGCCGACCCTATTCTCTAGGCCAAACTGATTTTCGTGACTTTCTCTGCGCTGCCAAGATGTTCTTGTTCATTTGTACTTTCAATGCGCTAATCCAAATAGGCGCCGAGTATAGCCCGACTGCCTTCGCCACCGAATTTAATATTTTCCTGCTTCTGTATCCTGGCGCACCAATATTTGGTATTAGCTTTTCTAGTGCCCTTATTTTCTCGGCCATCTTGCATACCATCTGTTGTATGTGGTAACTGTACGAAAGCCTGTCGTCGAAGTATACTCTCAGATATTTAATTTTCCTGACTGATGTCAAAGTAGCTCCCCCTAATTCAAATTCCATGATCTTGCCTCGTCTGACTCTCCTCGTTATCATTACCTCAGTCTTGGATTGCTCTATTTTTAGCCCAGCCCTTGTTAGCCATTCGCTCGCGACGTTATAGGAATTGCTAGCCTTTTCTTTCACGTTTCTCTCCAAGGACGCCCCCACGATGAAGATAAGGTAATCTGCATAGGTGATGGGGGTCACGCCGCTCGGATACCTGATGCGTAGTACTTCGTCATAAAGAAGAAACCAGAGCAATGGGCCCAACACTGAGCCTTGCGGTACTCCGGTCGTATATTGGTAGCTTTCTTTTTTGTTACCTTTATAGTTCTGTGTGACGGGTATGTTTGTATTAGATTTATCAGATGCTCGCTCAACTTCAGCTTCCTCAGCGCTTTTATAACTCCCATCCATGATGCGCTATTGAAAGCATTCTGCACGGCAATAGCCAGAACGGCCTTCCAAGACGAGCTGTTTTCTTGGATCTTCTTCACTGTCACTTCCATAGCGCTTTTAGTTGTAGAGTCCAGAGTTTCCTGCCTTTTGTCCTTTATCCACTCCATAGCCCGTGTTATTGTCCTTTTTGGTTCCGGAATAATAACCACGTCCGCAGATCTCCTCCTCGCGGTGGCGTATGCCATGTCGTGCGCGAGTTTCGCCCTGCCCATTTTTCTGCTGTATTATCATTTTAACCCCTTTTGGAGCTCCCTTTTGAGACATCTTACACTTTCCAGAGTAATTTATATGTCCTTCTTCTTCACATGCGAGATATTTCTCCGCGTTTTTGCATTTCTTGGTCTTATGCCTTCTTTACCGCACCTTTGACACAGCTTACTTCTGTCAGGTCCCTTACATCTTCCCAATGTGTGTCCACATGCCCAACATTTAAATAAGTTATCGGGACGAGAGACACTAGTTATTAAATTAATACAAACACTATAGAACACGGTGTGTATAAATATTTCTATCACAATAAATAATTTATACAAGTAGACAACAATTGAATTACTTTGGACACGACGAGAAACAGATTATATAAAAGAGTCATAAAGTGCTTATCACAGAATACTTATCACAGAGTATTTATCACGCAGTGCTTATCACTAAGAATCTTCCTTTTACTCCTCACTGTCTTCCAGTCTCCTTCTTATTCCAACTTTTCTTCTCCTTTGGATGCTTAAAGGGGTACTTCCTCCGCGTCCTAGCTTTCCTTAGCCTTTGTTAGGTGCTTTCTGAAAACCCTGCTCTTACATGTTCCTGCCGCATCCTGTTTCATTGCATTGGACAGCTTATATCGTTTTTACACGATTTCGTGTTGTCCCTCAGATCCACAGTTGAAACTCATATTCGACCGGTTCTGACCCCGTCAAGTGTCCGCTAGGTGGTCATATCCCAGCATCTATAACATCTCGTGAGTTCCACCCTTTCTTCAAGTCGACATCTCACCAGGCCAATCTGAATATTTTTTTCCTCTAGGAGACCCTCCGCTGCTTTGTTTTCGATAGTTAGGGTTAGGTTAGACACCTGCGTATCATTGAGGCCAGGTCTTAGGTTGCTAAGCCTATACCTTAAATGATTTAGGCTGGGGACACTCCTCCTGTCAGCCTCTACAACCTCCTCTCTGGAGGTGTCTCCATCGTTGCTCCTTACGGTTATGGAGGTCTGCTGTTTCCCGTTGCCTATTCTCCAGGCTTTCAATCCGACTTCGTTGTTTGCATTGTATAGATTGTGAACTTTTCTGGCAACCTACTCCTCCTTATCCGTAGTGATCAGCAAGTTTCCACCTCTGGTAGTTCTAATACCTTCATTTACCCTTTCTTTTCCTAAGGCCACCTTTACTTCTCTCAAGGATTCTCCATAGCTTCCAGAGTTTTTCTCAATTACGAAGGCGTAGGAGAATCTTGTTTTCCCTTTTTTATGCGTCGTTCCTCCTTTGGTGGAGTAAATCAAAATGGGGTCTGGTCCCCATGGAAGAACGCTTCCATCATCTTCCTAAACCTTGAAGTTTTGTACCCCTTCGGTGTGTTAATGACCATCGCACGGCGGTCCTCTGTATCTTTTCTGACTTGCAAGAGTCTCATTGACTACCGTCAAATCTTGCTCTGATTATTTTCTGATTCAGGTCTTGACTCTTTCGGTCTGTTCTTACCCTGTTTCTTTCTTCCAAAATACAGATGTCTCCTTTCATAGAGTTAAGCTCCGGGTAATGCTTTTTGTGACACTCCGCGCCTTCTTCATCCCCCAAGGGAATTAGTCGAACATGGACGTTATTGTTATCGTCGTCTTCAAGTTCGCCTACTTTCAGTTCAGTGTTTGTAAATATTTTGTTCTCCCATTGTTCATCTAGGATATTGGCTAAGTCTGCCTCCGATGTGATTATGCTAATGGAACTTATTTGGTATCTGCGTTGTAGTTTCTGTAGTCTTCTTTCTCCCAGAGCCATTTTTTCTTATATCCCTGGGGTCTCTGATGGCGTTTCTCCTCGATAGGTGTACAAGTTCCATTTTCATAATTGCGATTTCTCCAGTACAGATCTGGAGAACCCAAGCCTTGTTTTCCGGCCCTCCACCTCTATAGTGACCTCCACTAGTTTTGCTTTTGTTATTATTAGTTCATGATGGCTGCCGCATTCTTCCATGCTGATTTTTGTGCAGACTGCTTTTTGTCTTTAACCAATCTTGAGACTGTTACTTTTAGGCCTTCAGCCAGTTGCTTGATGGGACCTTGTGCATTCTTGTTCGCCTTACATATTTTTGCTAGCTCTAGGACTTCTCGGTGTAGTTTGTCCAAGAGTTCGTCTACTTCTCTTGCCTTGTCCACTTTCCTAAGAGTCGCTGTGGGGCTTTTCTTCTAGTTCGACCCTGGTCCTTGGCTTGTCTTTGCCTTTATCTTCTCTCTTGATCATACTACTGCTGTCAGGGTGTTTTGTATTCGTACCAATTTTCCTATAAATTTTGCGTATATGTGATTTCATTACCATTATCATTATCATTACCATTTATTATCGTGGACTTATGCACTATCTCAGCTGTTAGCTGGATATAATTTACCTTTCCCAGATTCAGCAATCAAAGGGAATAGGCTCGAATACAATATACTTGACATAAATTTCCTAACTATACTACATGTATTAAGAAATACAGCTTTTTGCATTTCTACATAGGTATTCTTATGCAATTCTAATTTCTTAAGGCTATCATGCAAAGTTTTGGGTATTAATCCAGTCGAGGATACGATGACATTACCATTATCATTATCATTATCATTACCAATATCATAATCATAATCATTATCATTATCGTTTTCACTAGTGAGACCACTAAAATCGCATTTCTATATCCTACGCATACTATACAAGATGCCTAATATATTAAACGTCTAATATACTACACGCCTAATATATCAAAGGCCTAATGTACTCAATACCCTTTCATATCCACCTCTATGTATATTGAACGCTTCATTATATGTACTTCCATTCGTACCTTATGGATCTCTCATATATATTTTCAAGATACTGTTCCATTTGCCAAACCAATTTGAATACTATCGACAACTCTCAATTCACTGAGATATATTTAATTTTAAAATCTCAACCTCCTCTAATAGGCTATCATAGGATAAAACTAGAGTGGTTCAAACATGACTGAAAAACGAATCGTTTAATCAACATATAAGCAATCACCAAGAACTCTGAGTTATTCATATTTCATATCAAATTGATAGATATTGGTAATAATATTTATCAGGCCCTCGTATCTAACTGACTTCCCTTCTACATCCCCAATCCGTGCTCCTATGAAATGAATTGATATCTGAGTATTTTAAATTTCACTACCACTAACTAATGAATACTATTCATCGTCTACCAGCAATAAAATAAGACTTTAAAACACATTTAACTTCGATTAAAAAAATTAAATGATTGATTCATAGATGATTCCTAGTTTTCGCTATCATAGGTGGGGACAGGACTAAAAGCTAACTTAAACACGGACTTCTCAGTTTATAATTCACTCCTCTTTTCCTTACACTCTCCCATAGTACTCTTCTCAGTTCTCTGTCAAAAGCCTTTCCCAGATTGAAGAAAACCATACATGTTTTTTGTCGTTCAGTCTGTTCTTCTCTATATGCTGGTTAATGGTGAAAAATGTAATCCCGAAGACTCCTTACTTTCCTGTTACTTTCCATGTTGTTTTTCAATTATTTCTCTGTTTGGTTTCTAGAATTCTTGCAATAATATGAATCTCTTTAAGTTATTCTAGAATTCTTCTTCATTCTGACGCATAATTTCAAAACAGAACAGATAGTTTGAAAGGACAAAAAAATTTGGGACGAAGTTAAACTTTCTCACATACTATTAGAAAACAAATCAAGAATTTGACGTATATTGTCCTTTTATATTCTAGTACTGAAGCTAGTAAGAATTGAAAAAGCAATGAAAACAGTCTTAATAATCCCAAACTTAATGTTGAAAGACGTGGATAAAATAACTTCCTTCATGTTCAAGAAATGAATGTTAAAACCAATATCCTTCACTGCCTCCACTTCACTGCCATCAAGCTAACTTATTTTTTTTTTTGAAAATTGGCATTCCTACATTGCTAAACATAAAGAATTCAGTGTTGATATTTGGTGCTCAATAGTGTTTGCGGTGTAGCCGGAAATGATCACAACATGAGAATTTCAAATATGTTTATTTATTTTTAGATTCAGAGGAAAAAACTTCCATATGAAAAATCAAGTAAAATACTTTTCCTCCAATGTCATGTTCATAAAAAAATCAAAATGACAAATATTATTATCACCTTTGTCAAATTACTCTCGAATTCATAATCAACGTGACAGGTTGATAACTATTGTCAAGTATTTGTTGAAGTTTTGATTTCTGCATGAACGAGATAAATTTTTTCATTGAAACTATAGCAAGTGTTGAAAATGAGTTCCATTCACCTCCTGACAATAATCTAATCGACCACTGAAATTTCTAAGAGAATTTCGCAGAAATTGTGGGGGTATCAAATTGATTTCTTCTATTATGCGACGTCTTAACTCATCTAGATTGGCAGGTCGTTCTCTATAAATCTATAAACTCGGCAGTTCAAGCGGCCGCATAAAAAGAAATCCAGAGGCGATAGATCAGGTGACCGCGGGAGTCACTCGATAGGACCTCTTCTACCGATGCATCTTTCTGGAAAAAATTCATCCAGATAATTTCGAATATCTACCGCTAAGTGTGGGAAGCTCCATCTTGTTGGAACCACACAATATCAGCTTGGGTGAATGGATTATTTAAATTTGGAAATAAAGCTGTTATTTCTGGCAAAATTTCACTTCTTAATAATTCCAAATATCGTTCTCCATTTAAATTCCCTCCTATAAAAATGGACCGATTATGTGGTCACCGATAATGCCGGCCCAAACATTCAATTTTTGTGGATGTTGTATATGAACCTCTTCACTATGTTGTGATTTTGGAACCTTTGGCGTATGAACGATGAAGACACTATATCACCACTACACCAAAACTTTAACCTTAACTCTCGTCGCGCGTTTCGCTAATTAAGTAAGCATCATCAGGAGATGATAATATACTGTATATATATATTATATATTATCATCTCCTGATGATGCTAACTTAGTTAGCGAAACGTGCGTCGAGAGTTAAGGTTAATGTTTTGGTGTAATGGTGATATAGTGTCTTCATGAACCTCTTTAATTCAATGTGGGATTTCTCTCGACCAAATACGGCAACTATGGCTATTTACTGCACCGTTGAGGCAGAACGTAGCTTCATCCGAGAATACGATTCTATTTAAAAAATTTGGATTTGCCATGATCATTTTCATGATGGTCTCTGAAAATTGTACTCTACGGTCAGGATCGTCTTCAGTACGCTCATGGACGAAATTTTTTTCTGTTTTCAGTATCCTACAAACTGACCTCTGAGAAATATCATGATTCAAGGCTTGTTTAGTTGTAGAAACCTGAGGATTTTCCTCAATTACCAAAATGTCCAACTTTGTTTCTTCGTCAGTGGCAGACTAACGGCGTCCTGTTCTGGAAATATCTTTGATTTGTCGACTTGCTTCATATCGCTGAATAGTTCTGCATACTGTAGATTTACTAATTTGACAATCTGGGTGAACAGTATTGAACAGACTGTGAACTTCTTGGTAAGATCGTTGTCTGTCACCATATCATCAAATCCTCGATCCGTTCTGCCTCACTGAGCTTGAATTATTAGGAATTGAAGTAGAGAAATCTGAACTTCAACATTATTTGCCAACCTGTCCCGTTGATTATTAATGCAAAAGTAATTTTATTTAGGTGATATAATTTTTTTTTATTTCAATTCTTCATGAACTCGTCATTGAAAGGAAATGTTTTCTGTTGATTGTTTCTGAATAGCTTTTTTCTCTGAATCTAAAAATGAATGAAAATATACGGTGTTTCATTTGAAATTCACATTTTATGGTAATTGCCGGCTACACCGAACGAAGTGACAAGTACATTAATTTTAGGCACCTGTCAGGTGAGCGTAGCCAGTTCAGCTACTTGATTCAAATATTTCAAAGCATTCTCTGTTAGTTCTTGCAAAAACATCAAAATTCAATATATTCCCAAATTATTTCGGAACTCTAAGACATGGGCATAGTACATGCTGGTACAATTCCATCTGAAATTTGACGCTTCATCTGATGGCGATATAAAAATTGGCACGTGCAATTTGAAAAAATTGAGTTATTGCTGTTTGAAAAAGGCCAAATTGAAAAAATCATACAAAACAACGCAATAAATATTTGAAATGTGTAGACTGCTAAAAAAATTCCTTGATTCTTCTTCTATCCACCCAAGCAAAAATTGTATCTGTATTGCAAAATATCTACGAGCTACAATTTTTTTAATTGTTCCTCAAAAATCGAGTTTATAACAAATATAATTAAATCTGCCAAAAATTTTGACATATAAGTGCCAACAACTTGGGTAGATTGCCATTTGAAATAGCAAAGTGATGACCGACTTCCGGTTCAACCGGAAATGGGATCACTTCGAAAATATTTCACTCCAATTGGAAATCGCTAGTTATGGCCGCGTATAAAATTTCAGCTCGATATTGTAATTGGAACTTAAACAAAGTTTTAACGGACGGTCGGACGGTCCCGGTGGATATCCTGTATATATATATATATATATATATATATATATATATATATATATATATATATATATATATATATATAAATGTGAATTTCAAATGAAACACCCTATATTTTCATTTATTCTTAGATTCAGAGAAAAACTATTTAGAAACAATCAACAAAAAACATTTCCTTTCAATGACGAGTATGTATATATATATATATATATATATATATATATATATATATATATATATATATATATATATATATATATATATTCATGTTCACTGAGAAATCTCTCTTTGTCTGTTATATAGGTCCTCTGTCACTGTCACGATAAATCTAATTACAAGTTTTCTGAAGCATTTTGCATCAGGATGCCTCTTATCAGGACCCTTCGTGCAAAAACTCTACTTGCTAACTATTCTATCACACTCACCCAGAATAAAAATCATATCAACCATTCCTTCTTTGGAGAACTTCATGCCAGCCTACTGAAAAAATTGAGTTCAAACCTCACTTTAACAATGTTTAATAACGAAACACTGATAAGTTCACCATGTAAAATGCAGAATATGATATGTCCGGACACATGACAGAAGGCACAAATGAAAAAAAATGTCAACACATACCTCGATTTATGTTTTAATCATCTTGATTTTATCATTCGTTATAAGAATTATCTTGTTTAGGTTTAATTTTTTACTACTTGAATCCTTACAGAAGAAAAATTTCTGTGCGAATAATAACGCATGTTAATGAGTTTGATACGGTTTGTAGAATTTTCATAAAAATTTTTACAAATAATCGAATATTTCGAAAATAATCGAAGATAACGATAAGGTTACTTCTGCAAAAATATAGCACAATATGCGTTGACATGAATAATAAAATACAGGGTGTTCTATTTGAAAAAATCAAAATATGATATCTTTAAAATTACAATATTCAATAATTACTCCTGTATAAAATGAGGATAATCTATTTCAATTCATCAATAAAGCTATCCTTGGGCAATAAGAAAACGAAAGGAAAGGAGTATTCATCCTCTCTGGCCGAAGGAGCATGCGATGATATGAGAGCCTAATTTCGTGAATTTTTACGGAAAAAAATATTGTGACGAAACTACTCACCAAAAAAAACTTATTACTTAAAGACATTATAGCAGAGTTTAGGCCGCTCCTGAATCTTAGTCATGTAACGAGTCCTCTTCTCGTGTTCGTTTAGACGTAAAGGAGTTGAGTGGTCTACTTCGCAGATACTTCTATGGAGAATTGAGGCATTCGCTTTTTGTCGGAAACTGTTTTGCAAGTTATATATCTGCTGATCAAACTGCTTCGTGATAGCTAGTTCTCTGCCTCCTTGATGTCTCGGCAATGTAGTTCTTTCGATAGCGCTCCTTGGGTGGTGTTTCTGTGCCTTCGTCAGCAGCGTACTGACCTTTCGTTGTAGATGACCGATATTGGTGTTGCTCCAGGCAATTCTTCCAAAGGAATGATTCAGGATTGAGCATGCTTATTTTTGGTGTTAATATTCGTACGTCTTTTTTTATTCTTCCGTGATCTAATCGTAGTGCATGTTTCATGCCCAGATATTTGAAGGTCTATTTTTATAATTTATAATCGTGGATTTTTGCACTATCTCAGTTGTTAGCTGAATATAATTTACCTTTCCCAGATTCAGCATTCAAGGGGAATAGGCTCAATGACGATATACTTGATATAAATTTCCTAACTATCCTACATGTATCAAGAATTACAGCTTTTTGCATTTCTATATAAGTATTCTTATACAATTGTAATTTCTTAAGGCGATCACGCAATGTTTTGGGTATTAATACAGTCGAGGATACGATTACAGGAACAATATCTATTTTATCGAGGTGCCACATCTGCTTGATCTCTGTAGCAAGGTCTGTGTATTTGGACCTTTTCTCCTGGAACTTGTTCAGCACGTTGTTGTTAATTGGTATGGCCACATCCACCAGCATTGCTGTTCTGGCTCTCTTATCATACACCACTATGTCCGGCCCATTATTCGTCTTCGTTCTGTCAGTGATATCAGACCTATCGTAGCATAATCTGATAGAGTAATTTCCCAATACGGGCGCCGGTTGATACTTGAAATATGGCTGGAAGGTATTCAGAAGTTTCTGATGGATAATGTTGCACCGTTGATTATGCCTGTGAAGAAAGTCCGTATTGGCCAGTTGTTCGCATCCGGACGTAATATGTTGTATAGTCTCCGATCTAATATGGCATTTCCTGCACTTATATGTTTGTAATATTCCGTCCTTCGTAATAAATTTTTTGTAGTTGTTTGTAGCGATCACTTGGTCTTGAATGGCCATAAGGAATCCTTCTGTTTCCGCGAATAATTCTCCTATCATCAACCATTTGTAGCAGGCTTCTTTGTCGATGTGTGGTCGATTAATCCCATGGTGATGTCGTCCATGTAATTCCTTTCTTTGCCATTGCTCTTTTTTTTCAGTATCTGATAGGAACGGTAGATTCAGCAGGTCATCTCTGGTAGCAAGATCTAGAGGTGTATATCCCTTATCAGCCAAGGATACCACTCTATCGAGGTCAGAAGTGAGAGCTTTTGGAGACAAGATTTCTCTGACATTTTTTATCTGTTCGGTGTGTAAATTGACAACATCTATCAATCCGCGTCCTCCTTCTTTCCGCTTCAAAGTTGTTCTTATCATAGACGATTTCGAATGATGATTGTTGTACTTTGTCAGCATCGTTCGGGTCTACCTTTGAATATCATCCAGTTCTGTCTTAGTCCATCTAAATATTCCAAATGAGTAAAGCAACACAAGAATGGCTTATGTGTTAATTGCCTTGACTAGATTCCCCGAGTTCAACATTGATTTCAGCACATTCTTCAGACGCTGACTGTATTCTGAACGAATCTTCTCCTTTGACTAGCAATCTGGCTTGTTGGTATCCCAGATATTTGTATGTTTCGCCATCTCTCATGCACTGTATTATATCACCGTTTGGAAGTTGTGCTTCACCATCTATGACTTTCCCTCTTTGAATGTTCAGGGTCTTGCATTTTTCAATCCCGAATTTTATATGAATATCTGCCGAGAACTTACTGACAGTTTTCAGCAAATCATCTAATTGCTTCTTGTTCGAAGCATATAATTTGAATTCATCCATATACAGCAGGTGGGAGATTGTATGATAGTTCCTATCTGTTATTATCCTAAATCGGTATCCTGTTATATTGAGCATTGAGGACAATGAGTTCAGAGCTAAACAGAACCATAGTATACTCAAAGAGTCTCCTTGAAAAATTCCACGACGTATGGGTATCGCGTCGGTTTTAATTGACTTGTTGTTCATGTTGACCTGCAGAGACGTGCGCCAGTGTGTCATTGTTGTCTTCAAGAATTCTACCTGGGCTGGATGAATTTTGTATATCTGCAAGACTTCGACAGCGGTACTATCGAATGCCTTCAGATAATCGAGAAAAGCTGAATGAACATATCGATGCCCTACGTGTGCCTGTTTCATTATCACAGAATCGATGATGAGTTGTTCCTTGCACCCGTGGTGTTTCTTTCTGCATCCTTTCTGCTCCTCAGCTAATATATTGTTGTTGTCTATGTGTTGGTATATTCGATTGGATATGCATAAGGTGAGTATTTTGTAGAGTGTTGGCAGGCAAGTGATTGGCCTATATTGAGTCGGATCCTGTGTTCTATCGCTCTTAGGTAGCATATATGTTAAGCCTTGTGTTACGAAAGTGGGTTTTTTCCTGGGATGATGAAGAACATATGTGAGCTGTTTCGCTAGGGCTCCATGGAGCTTATCAAACTTCTTGTACCAGAAGTTGTGGATATTAACTATACCTGTGGCCTTCCAATTGTTGGTCGCTCTAACTACTGTTGTGATTTCTTCCTCCGTTATTTCTTTGAAGTCCATATGTTTGATATCAATGCTATATCCATTCCGCATCCTTATTGTGTTCTTTGGGGTGCGACCATAACGATGACCAATAATCGGTCAAGCACTGTGCGTCAGGTACTTCTGTTATTGTTGTTCGCAGTTTTATGTCCCTTATGAAAAGTGGCCGCGCTTTGGAGGAACCTTTGGTTTTGAAGTTTCCTTTTAGTACACTTGATGTATCTTGAGAGCCCCTTTGCTTTTGCTAAGAGTTTCTGCTTCAAAGTGTCCAAATACACGTTGATACGTTGTTTATGATCAGGGTGTTTTATGTTCGTACCAATTTTTCTTTGAATTTTGCGTATATGTGATTTCAAGCGCCTTGAGGGCTTTGTGTTTCTTAGGAATCCTGTGAAGCGACCGATCTCAGCTCTAATATTGTCAATATCCTTCTCCAGTCGTTTTTGCCATGGTGGTTTTCTGACTCTTTTTGGCCCAGATCGAATCAGAGTTGTGGAGACTTGTTGTTTGTGTAGTCGAAGAACCGCTACCGCTCCACAGTAAATCAAAGTGTGAATTTTCTCCAAGGTGTTCTGGTCAGTGTATTCTTCAAACACTGAGTTTATGCTTGCTCAAATGATATTGGTGTTCTTGTTCGTCTTGAGTTTGGGCAGTTTAGATCGTTTCGTTGGGTTGCTACCACTGAGTTCAGTTATTGCTCTGTTGAGTTCTGATCGTGCTAAATACATAAATTCGTTCTGCTGGTTCGTCTCAGGGGGATGCTCTATGTTGATATTCGTTTCCATGGCTTCGTTGTTATCTGTAACACTTTCATTGACGGTAGGTATACCGTTATCATCTTCACTTCTGAGCTCCATTATGACCTCTTCTCGTATGCTTTGCAGCGTTTCGAAAGAAAGTAGTCTATTTTTAACGATTGTTCTTCGTTGATCCGAAATTCTCTGCTCGGATATGTGCTGTAATTCCGGATAATTTTCTACGAACGCAAGATATAACGCGTATCTTATCTGTATGCTGTCATTTCTGATTCCAAGTTTGTAATCTTGTGATAGGAACGCATAATGAAGGAATTCATTTCTAGGGTCCACTTCATGCGTTTCCTAGGGAGTCTGGCTCTCGTGGTCGTAAGCATAATGGCTTGCGCCACCGTTGAAACATCAAGAGTCGGTTGGGAGGTATTGATGTTATTTCCCACTTGGTTTTGTGTTGCAGTATCCCTACTCGATATCACGCTGCTTCCGTCGCTAACCGAGAGATATTATTATTATTATCATTTCAGAGTTTTCGCACTTCTCAGCTCATGCTGGAAAAATTCACTTATCCCGGGGATCCTACAAAGGGATTAAGCTCTAATGTTCGAAACGGTTAGTGATGTTCTTCGTTTAGATTTTTTGATTGTTAGAAGTTGGTATAATATCTGAATCAATATATCCTAGTACTCTTCGGACTATACTGCAGGTGTCTAGCAGTACGGACTTTTGCATAAGTATATATAGCGCCTTCTCCAGTTCCTAAATCTCTATAACTTTATGAAGTTTCTTACCAATTTCACCTGATGTACCGACTACAATAGGAACTATTACAACCTTATCCATCTTCCGCAATTTCTTAATTTCATCCGCCAATGGTAGGTATTCGTTGATTTTATCTGCATGTGTCTTTTTGATATTCGTTGGTAGAGGTACTGTAATACCGACTATATATAAGATTTTTTCGATAACTGGTATGTTGTTCGGAACGGTTTTGTCTGTTAAGATTTTTCTGTCCCAGTATATCTTTATTTTGCCATTTTCGCAGACAGCAGGTCGTACGTACTTGTAATATGGTACGGTTTCCTCAAGGTTCATGTGTTTTGTTTGCAAAGCTTGGTGTATTATTTTTGCAACCTTATTATGCCTGTCGAGATATGTTTGGGGAGCGAGAACAAAGCACCTCGCAATGATATGGTCCAAACTTTCATCCTTCGCAGCACATTTTCTGAAGTTGGTACTGATATTATTTTCCTTGAGAATCGCTTCCCTATAATATCCGGTAGGCATGACCTGGTCTTGAGTGGCTAAAACGAACCTTCAGTTTCAATAAATAGATCACCTTTTCTCAGGTACATCGTGGATGCTTCAATATCGATTGCTTCATCTGCTATATTTGCGATGTATCGGCCATGTAGTGGTTTGCTTCTACATTGCGCTTTTTTTTTCCTCAGTCGTGCTTATATCTTCAAGGGGTTAGTTAGTTATTGTCTGCTAGCTTCAGTGGTATCATTTCAGGTGTAATTTGATAACTTCAGCGTGCAGCTCTTTCCGGATATTTCTAGAAAGTACTTTGTTAAATTTCGCATTTATTTTGGATTTCAGTATCTATGTTAGTCGGTGAAAATACGTTTTGGATATTGTCTTTTTGGAATTTTTATGATTGATGCCTCTTGCTTGTAGGTATCCCAAGTACTTATATTTCTCATTTTCTTCCATTCCACTTATTTTTCCTTGGTCCACATTTCCCCAAATCCAGAACTTTCCATCCACTCATTCCCGTATACAGCTGCAATTCTGCACTTATCTCACCAAAACTTCATCTTGATGTTTGAGTTAAATTATCCCACAGTCCTCCATAGCTCATTTATATGTTTTTCGCAATCTTAAAACAACTTCAAGTCATCCATATACCAAAGATGACTTACCTGTCCTCTGTTTTGCATTGTATAACCTTTATACAATGCTATAAATAATTTTGTTGTTAGCGGTTTAAGTGCCAATAAAAACCATAACGCACTCAAAGAGTCCCTCTGAAACATGCCTCTCTGAATCCTGATATTACCAGCATCAATATTGCTTTATGGAGTATTGGGATATAAGGTTATGCAACATTGTGATATTGCGTACTTCAGGGACCCTATTATGTGTGTCTCAATTCTATTAAATTCTATCCATGTGTGAGGAACGCTGTCATATGCCTTTTGATAATCTATATAAGCCATATGTAGTGACTCTTCTCTAGTTATGGCGTTGTTCATGATTATGAAATCAATAATGAGTTGTTCTTTGCATCCCTGGGTACCTTTTCGACATCCTTTTTGTTCCTCATCTAATAAGTTGTTTCGTTCTGAACGTCTGTATATTTTGTTTATCAATATACCCGTTAGTATCTTATTCTATTAAATCGTCGGTAGGCATGTTTTCGGCCTACATTTTACTGGGTCTTCAGAGCAAACTTCAGACTAAAGCAGTAAATATGTCACTCGATTGACCATAAACTTGGGCATTCACTCAGGACTTCCTTATTTGTCGGTGTAAATTTTTGTCAGTTTTTGGTATATCAGGTGAAAGGCTTTATACCAGGCTTTGAAGCTTATCCAGGACTGGGGCTTTCCAGTTGTGTGTATTACGAATAACTGCTTGGACTTCTTTCGGTTCTACTCTCCAGTCTATCATAGTCTGTAAGTTGCTTGTTCTCTTTTTCTCTTCGTATAGTCATTCAGTTCTTCTGTGACAGGTTGAGTTACCCTCTTTTTCATTCCAAAAGGTTTTTATATTTTCTTCATTGGTACTTTTATGTTTGGTGCTTTTCGGGATCATCAAGTGATCCCAGATATCTTCGATATCACAAGGATTCAGCTCTGATGTGACCCTTTTCAGATTATCACGTGATGGTGGCGTAGACCGGTGTTGACGCGATGTTGTTTTCCATATACTTCCTCATGCTTCTAGCTATCGTCATACCTTCCACATCTGTAGTTTTTCATTGTCGGTCTTGTGACGACTCCTATGTTGGTGTTTGTTTAGACGTAAGGGAGTAGAGTCATCTACTTCGCAGATAGTTCTATGGAGAATTGAAGTATTCGCTTTTTCTTGAAAATAGTTTTGCAAGTTAGAAATTTGCTGATCAAACTGCTTCGTGATATCAGCTAGTCCTCGGCCTCTTTGATGTCTCGGCAATGAAGTTCTTTCAATAGCGCTCCTTGGGTGGCGTTTTAGTGCCTTCGTCAGCAGCGTTCTCACATTTCGTTGTAGATTATCTATACCGGTGTTGCTCCAGGCAATTATTCCAAAGTAATAATTCAGGATTGAGCATGCGTACCTTTCGATTGCCTCAAACTTATTCTTGCTGTTAATATTTATACGAAGCAGTTGTCTAACTCTCTTAATGAAATTGTTGGTCAAGTCTTTCTTCATTCTGCCGTGATCTATTCGTAGTGAGTCTCCCCTTCGAACATTGCGGCAATATTTTGATCCTCTCCGATCATCTGCTGTTTCCTGTACTTTTCCTCTAATTTTCAGTATTTGCTTTAGTTTGTTCTTGGAGGCAGCTATCAATTTTAAGTCTTCCATGTAGAGAAGGTGGTTCTCTCTCATCATTTCTACGTCGTTCCTCTTTACGCTGAGTCCGTATCTTGTCGATTTCAAACAGTGCGACAGTGGATTCATAGCAATACAGAAATATAGTGGACTCAGGGTGTGTCCTTGAAACATTCTTCTTTTTATGGGGATAGTTGTTGTTTACAATATATATATATATATATATATATATATATATATATATATATATATATATATATATATATATATATATATATATATATATATATATATATATATATTATATATATATATATATATATATATATATATATATATATATATATATATATATATATATATATATATATATATATATATATATATTAGGGTTTTACCCCGACGAGTTGCCCATATATCTGTTCATGCAATCAAACTGATTTCATGAAAAATATAAATCCACCTCCCGGTAATTAATACCATTGCCAGGCAATGATTATAATCAAAACATATCCTGGAGTAATTATATATTAGGATAACGTTAAATGTTATGAGAATATATCAATCTACCAGAATATATACATACTTTAGCATCATCAGACAATGATATCAATGTACCAACGAGTAGTGTCAGAGGCTTTCTCCCGGAAAAATCCAGTGTACGGACCTTAGTCAAGTAACACTGAATGTTACTCATTAATAGTTTCCTTTGTGTGAAGTTATATATATATATATATATATATATATATATATATATATATATATATATATATATATATATATAAGATAAGTATTTTTAAGTTATTAAAAGTAAGTACACATAAAATTTCCTACCTTTATTAATTCATTTTTCAGGAAAACGTTTCATGAAATATATTATTGACAACTGTCAAATTTTCGAATTCCAAAAATGAATTCTTCATATGAATATGACTCTGAAGATGAATATAATCCTCCTAAATATCCTTGCGATTCATATAATAGATATTTCTTGGAGAAGAGCTTCAAAATCTGCACTCAAGATCGTTTAGATGCAGGAGCATCTGATTCTCAAACTTTCATATCATCTGATTCAGGTAACGTTGCAAAGAAAATTATTTCTGGGCCCGTTGATCATGAATATGATGATAAGGTAAACAACTTAAATGAAGGTAGGAATAATATTTTAAAAACTATACATTCATATCATACACGAAGTAAATCTAAGGGATCTGACATTTCTACTTGTTCTGTCTATTCTTCAAACAACAAAAGATTTGATGACTGTTTTCATAATCATGTAGAATCACCTTGTTCCTCTAATCTTATCATAACTTCATCACCTAATTCAGATCTTCACAAATCTAATAAAAAATAAAACGCATGAAATGGACTTATGAAATGAATCAATTCATTATGTTTTGTTATTACAAAATAACAAATAATGGAACAAATAAAAAGGTTAATGTCTAAACTATATAATATGTTCAAAGAAAAATTCCCAATTGCCGTATTTCAGAACAAAGCATTGCGAATCAAAGACGGTATATTGAAAATAGAAACTTTATATCTGAATCAGAATTAAAATCAATTAAAAACAACATTCAACAAGAAGAACATTTAAATTCTGAAATTTCAGATGAAAACCTAGTCCCATTCATGAAAAGCATCGAAAATAAATCAGAAAATTCATCTAAAAATATTGATAACAAAGATATAGAAAATTTATTTCTCAATCAAATGAATTCATTTGAAAATATTGACCCAACCATAAGACCAAAACTTCCTAAAATTCATTATTCAAAGAAAATTTTCGATTGTATAAACGAGCTCTATGAGAATATTCTTCCAAAGTAACTTGTTAATGTAATGAATATTTATACACTTCATCTCATTATATATTGTGCCGCTATTACAGTAGTTAAACATTCTGGATACAAATTAGAAAATTTTGGATCTAATTATAATATCAAGAAAAACCTTCATGGCAAAAAAGGTTAGAAGGTGAAATTTCTTCTATCAGATGTGATTTAGGAAGATTGACTCAATATTCCAGAGGTAATCGATCAAAAAACTTATGGCAATTATTGGAAAAATATTCCTCAAATATAAAACCCATAAAAATAATAAGAGATAAGTAATGGACAACTGATAGAATACATCGATACTTTAAAACAAAAACTTTCAGTATACTCCATTAGACTACGTGAATATAAAATAAATTCAGATAGAAAATTCCAAAACAAACTATTCAAAAATAATGAAAAACATTTTTACAAATTTATTTCAGGTTCAAATGAAAATATTTCTGGAAATGGAGTTCCTAAAATTGATATTCTAACTGATTATTGGTCTTCAATTTGGGCAGTGCCAAGGCAACACAATTCCAATGCAAGTTGGATTTTAAATGAAAGGTCTCGATTTTCTAAAATAGAATGCATGCAATTTGAAAAATTTTCAAACGAAGATATAACATCAGTTATTAAACACACAAAAAATTGGAAATCTCCAGGTGTTGATGGTATTCATAACTTTTGGTTCAAGAAATTCTCTTGCGTTCATGAAAAATTGGCTGAATATTTTTCATTTATAATAAAGAACCCCTCAGCTACTCCTTTATTTTTCACACAAGGAATTACTTATTTAAAACCGAAAAGTGATAATACTATTGATCCGTCTCAATATAGACCAATTACTTGCCTTCCAACAATATATAAAATTCTAACTGCATGTATTACCCAAAAAATTTATGCACATTTGGAGAATTATAATATTCTTTCCGAACATCAAAAAGGATGTAGAAAAAAACACCTTGGTACTAAAGACCAACTTGTAATTGATTCTGTTGCTTTGAATGAAGCTCAAACTAAGATGAGAAATATTCATACAGCCTTCATTGATTACCAAAAGGCTTTTGATAGTTCTCCCCATTCATGGCTTCAAGAAATTTTGGAAATTTATAAAATTGATAAGACACTTCGTCATTTTCTTGAATTTGTAATGAAAAATTGGAGAACCAATCTTCATTTAAATATTTCAAAACAATCGTTAAAATCCGAAGTAATTCCAATCAAAAGAGGCATTTTTCAAGGTGATTCTTTAAGTGCTCTTTGGTTTTGTCTTTGCCTCAATCCATTATCTCATGAATTAAATGATACTAGTTTCGGCTTCAAAATAAAGAGTCTATCAACTGAATTCAAACTAAGTCAATTAATTTATTTTGATGATATTAAATTATATGCCGGAACTAGATCTCATTTAAAAAGTCTACTTGAGATTACTTTCAACTATTCCAATGATATTTATATGAAATTTGGGCTTCCCAAATGTAAAAATCGTTCTATTGAAAAGGGAAAGATCACCTCTGATTATATAAAGTTTTCCAATATCGAAATCGAACCAATGCATCAAGGAGATGCATATAAATATCTTGGATTTTGTCAAGAGAAGACAATTAACCATAGCAGCACTAAAGAAAATATTAGAAGTTCATATTACAAAAGACTTAGAATTATCATCAAGAGTCATTTAACTAGTAAAAACCTTTTCAGAGCCATCAACTCCTATGCAGTTCCTATTCTTACATCTTCTTTTGGAATTATTAAATGGTCTAAAACTGATCTAAATGAATTACAATGTCAAACGAGGAAAATGCTCTGTAAATATCATAAGCACCACCCAAAGTCAGCTGTTCAGAGAGTTACACTACCTAGACATCTTGGAGGTCGTGGATTAACTGATTTGAATAATCTTCATAGTAAACAGATTTTTCATCTACGTTCCCATTTTCATGATAAACAGAGAACGTCTAAATTACATGATATTGTTGTTGCTTCAGATTATAATCTTACACCTCTTAACTTGACGATGTAAAAGGTAGATTTTGATATATTTGATGATAATTCCAAAAGAGAAAGTTGGATGCAGAAGGAATTACACGGAAAGCACCCTAAAGAATTGAAAAATGATTATATTGATGAAATCGCATCGAATAAATGGTTAGTATCTGGAGAATTGTTTGCTGAAACAGAAGGCTTGGCACTTGCGATCCAGGATCAGGTTGTTTTCACGAGGAATTATAGAAAACACATCATCAAACAAAATATAGATGATTCTTTCCGTAGATGTTTCTATTCTTCAGAAACAGTTTTTCATATATTATCATCTTGCTCAGTCCTTGCTTCAACAGATTATTTAGAAAGACATAATGCCGTCGCTAATATTATTCATTTTGATCTAGGAATCAAACATGACCTAATTCCCAAAAGAAAAAAATTTCACAAATATGAACCTGAGATTATTTGAGAAAATGACAAATATAAACTTTATTTTGATAAAACAATTCTGTGCAACAGAGCTGTAAAACACAATAGACCAGATATCGTTCTTAATGATAAACAGAATCAAATAACATACATAATTGATATTGCTATACCCGACACACATAATATACAAAATAAATACAATGAAAAAATTTCTAAATATATGATGCTTGGCGACGAGATTGAAAAAATGTGGAAAATGAAGAAAATATTTATTCTACCGTTTATTATTTCCACAACAGGTGTTATTCCTAGAAATCTTCACAAAAGTATTGAGATTTTGGGTCTGAAGAAAAATTTGTTTGAACAGTTACAAAAGATAACAGTCATCAAATCTTGTAATATTCTTCGTAGGTTTCTTTCCGAAAAAATAATGAGGTAGAGTTATAGGTTTTCTCTTCAGTTTATACTGCTCAGAATCTCATTTCATATTTTATTTATTTGTTTATATAAATGTAATATAATTAACTGACAATTTTGTCATATTTATATTCAGAGCAGTATTCTATTCGATCGTTCACCACTTCACACAAAGGAAACTATTAATGAGTAACATTCAGTGTTACTTGACTAAGGTCCGTACACTGTATTTTTCCGGGAGAAAGCCTCTGACACTACTCGTTGGTACATTGATATCATTGTCTGATGATGCTTTAGTTTGTATATATTCTAGTAGATTGATATATTCTCATAACATTTAACGTTATCCTAATATATAATTATTCCAGGATATGTTTTGATTATAATCACTGCCTGGCAATGGTATCAATTACCGGGTGGTGGATTTATATTTTTTCATGAAATCAGTTTGATTGCATGAACAGATATATGGGCAAGTCGTCGGGGTAAAACCCCTATATATATAGATATATATTTCATATATTCTTAGGATTTTCATCAGCCACTTTTGCGGTACGTAATCATTAGCTTTCTGGTGGTCTACATGAGCCGTGAAGAGATTTCGCTTGTTGCAATAAGCTTGGTTGCTGATAATTGAATCAATAATAAGTTGTTGTTTGAATCCCATGGCTTTTTTTCTACAATCTCTCTGTTCTGGTGGGATGATGTTGTTTTAGCAATGTCCGTATATTCGTTGAGAAATGCATGCAGTTATAACTTTGTATAGTGTCGCTAAACAAGTTACTGGATGGTATTTAGATGAATCCTGGGTGTTTTGTACATCTTTTGGCAGTAAGTAAGTTGATTATTGGGTAAAGAATATTGGCATTTTTTCTAGACTAAGTTGGGCTTCATTGATCAAGACAGTGAATCGTTCGTGTGTGCGCCGAAGTTTCTTCAACCAGTAGTTCTGTACGTGGTCGGGGCCATAGTCCAGTCAAAATAGACATTTGACCTAGCCAAAATTCGCATAGAGCTGAAAATTTGCAGAGACGTTAAATACATCATTACAAATGAAATGTCAGAAATCCCCTTCGATCCTACTTCTGCAAAAAATTTTATTGAAGGTCAAACATGCAAAATTCAGGTTTTTTCCATTTTCCTCCAAAACGGTAAGTTTTATCGTAAAAATACATCAGACAAAAATTGTAGATCATATTATTCTCTACAAAAATGGTTCAGTCAATTTTTCTCTTACAACTCACCATTCGTGAGATATCGCGGTTTTAACTAGTAGGAAATTCATATTTTTTTCACATAATATGCACACGTTTCCGCACCACCTATGAGGTAATGTACTTGGCGCATTTTTTTTAACGTGGTTTCCCCAGTAGGTATACTCCACGATCTATTGTAATAAAAAAAGCTCGATCAGATCATATCCTATTGATTGAAAGAATGGTAATATTGCTAATAATTAAAGTGGAATAGGTTTTTTTTTCTAAATATTATTATATTAGATAACTGTCTAATTCTACGTCGACAATTATTTCTACGTCTTCATTTTCTTCTTGTAGAATTTCTATTCGCTGTTCTAAGAAAAGGGATGCTTCAACTGTCTCTTCATTAATATCAAATATTTTCATCTGTCATATTATCTTCAAGGTTGGAGCAAGTCTGACCCTGACAGTTGATGCATACTGGCGAACAAAATAATCCCACTTTTCGACAGCCACAATTCTTACTACAATCCGTCTTGCAGTTACAAAAAATAAAAAAATTCTGGAGCAGGCGGGAGTAGAGTTTGAATTGGCTCCAAATAATTGTCTGTTAATTTTCAACCCCATTCTTCTGGGTCCAGCTCATTGCCTAGCCACACTTGAACTTGATAATACACACGATACAAGTGTTGAAAGGCTGAAGCAGATGTTGAAGGCAGACAAGACAACTGTACTGTTTTATTGTTCCAAGCAGATTTTACAAACCCCAAATGTCTATATTTGTCTATGGAATCGATTTTTTTTGAGCACCATACATTGCAAGAAGGAAACGAATTCCATTTGTAACGATGTCGTGTGGAGAAGAACCAATCTTTGTAAATACTTGTGCGCAATCAATTAAATCATTACGTTTTTCAAACAATTTGAATACTGCTATTTTACCTCTTTTAAAAATTGCTGATGTAGTATCGCAACCAGTTATTGCATGTAAAAATAAAATATGAGCTTGACATTTCGGATATGCAGTCAGACTTTGTGATGAATATATTGTTGATTGTACTTGAGCTTTCCCAGGTTTCAAAAGATAAATAATTTTATCATTTGGAGTCCGTGCAGTCAGTAATATCAACAAATCAACATCTTCTCCAACAACGACTGTTGTATTTGAACTTTTCCATTGTTCTATTGCTGTTTCAATTATAAGGACATCAGCATCATTATCAGCTCGTTTTATTGGAATACCAGCATCTGTAAATTCTTCACATAACATTGAAATGAAGCGAGACTTATTGTGAGTATTTGCAAGAAATTGTTGTTGGTTTGTTGGAACTTTCATAGATCGATCAAAAACAATATCAACAGATGATGATGTTTTTGTAGTCCGACGACGTTGTTCTGCAGCTTTAATATTTTTCGTATGATTGGTATAACCATCAAATACAATCGTACTGTTATGACCAAAATGTCTTTGTACATACTGAACATATTTTTCAAAAATAATATGAAATGTTTCATCTCGATTCCATACAACACGGTGTAATAGATATCCTCCATCAATGATGTAAATAGCATTTGTGTTATCAATTTCGAAGTTTAAACATTCAAAGCAATTATAAAGAGCTGACTTCATAGTTTTACGCATTCCCACGGCATCAAAGAGTGATAATGGGTAAGGAGCTAATTCATATGCGAAGAATGTTTCAAGTTCATCTTCAAATGTCTTAGTAATGCTCATGCGTTGAAACAATAATACAGGGTCTATAGGCACCTTTTCATCATGTACTTTTATGACGCTACTTGCACTTAAAAGAGATGACTTACCTGTCCTCTGTTTTGCATTGTATAACCTTTATACAATGCTATTAATAATTTTGTTGTTAGCGGTTTAAGTGCCAATAAAAACCATAACGCGCTCAATGAGTCCCTCTGAAACATGCCTCTCTGAATCCTGATATTACCAGCATCAATATTGCTTTATGGAGTATTGGGATATAAGGTTATGCAACATTGTGATATTGCGTACTTCAGGGACCCTATTATGTGTGTCTCAATTCTATTAAATTCTATCCATGTGTGAGGAACGCTGTCATATGCCTTTTGATAATCTATATAAGCCATATGTAGTGACTCTTCTCTAGTTATGACGTTGTTCATGATTATGAAATCAATAATGAGTTGTTCTTTGCATCCTTGGGAAGCTTTTCGACATCCTTTTTGTTCCTCATCTAATAAGTTGTTTCGTTCTGAACGTCTGTATATTTTGTTTGTCAATATACCCGTTAGTATCTTATAAATCGTCGGTAGGCATGTTTTCGGCCTAAATTTTTCTGAGTTTTCAGAGCAAACTTCAGACTAAAGCAGTAAATATGTCACTCGATTGACCATAAACTTGGGCATTCACTCAGGACTTCCATATTTGTCGGTGTACATTTTTGTCAGTTTTTCGTATATCAGGTGAAAGGCTTTATACCAGGCTTTGAAGCTTATCCAGGACTGGGGCTTTCCAGTTGTGTGTATAACGAATAACTGCTTGGACTTCTTTCGGTTCTACTCTCCAGTCTATCATAGTCTGTAAGTTGCTTGTTCTCTTTTTCTCTTCGTATAGTCATTCAGTTCTTCTGTGACAGGTTGAGTTACCCTCTTTTTCATTCCAAAAGGTTCTTATATTTTCTTCATTGGTACTTTTATGTTTGGTGATTTTCGGGATCATCAAGTGATCCCAGATATCTTCGATATCACAAGGATTCAGCTCTGATGTGACCCTTCTCAGATTATCACGTGATGGTGGCGTAGTCAGGTGATGGTGGCGTAGTCCGGTGTTGACGCGTTGTTGTTTTCCATATACTTCCTCATGCTTCTAGCTATCGTCAACACTACTGCTTTCTGCATGGTTTTGTACAGATGTTTGTTCAGTTCCAGTTTGTTGATGTTCATTTTTAAGTTCTTCGGTATACTTTCAGTTGTGGATATTATTATTGGAAGTATTTGAACGGATTCCGTTCTCCATTGTTTTCTTATGCTTTCTTTCAGTTTTCGATACTTTGCAATTTTCTCGGCATGTTTCTGCTCCAAATTGTGGTTGTTGGGTATGGCTACGTCTATCAAAGTTGCCGCTCTGAAAAATTTATTTATAAGTATGATGTCAGTCAGGTGTATTGAACGCGACTCGTAGGTTGGTGAAAACTATACGGTTCCAGAACAGTTTCTAGGTTTAATTTTCAAGAATTGGCTCCTTAGTTGCTTGCGTGACTTTATGCTTTCGTGCCAATTCTTGGTGTACGATTTGAGCCATCGCGTTGTGTGTCTCCTTATATTATGTCCCCGAAAATATTCGACATCCTCCTGTTATGTATTGTATCGTCTCCGAAGTCTGGCATCCGTATCTGCATGTGTCTGTCGCTACAGATGCGTCTTTGGGAACGAATTTTAGATAATTTCTGGTTGCAATAACTTGGTCTTGTATCGCCAAAAGGAACTCTTCCATCTCAGGAAACATCTGTCTGGAGCTCAGCCAGTAGTTTGAAGCAAATTTGTCGAAATGTGCGCTGCCGGCCTCGTTGGGATGTCTAACGTGTAGCAATTTTTCTTTCCACATCTGTAGTTTTTCATTGTCGGTCTTGTGACGAGTCCTATGTTGGTGTTTGTTTAGACGTAAGGAAGTTGAGTCGTCTTCGCAGACAGTTCTATGGAGAATTGAAGTTTTCGCTTTTTCTTGAAAATAGTTCCGCAAGTTAGAAATTTGCTGATCAAACTGCTTCGTGATATCAGCTAGTCCTCTGCCTCTTTAATGTCTCGGCAATGTAGTTCTTTCAATAGCGCTCGTTGGGTGGCGTTTCTGTGCCTTCGTCAGCAGCGTTCTCACATTTCGTTGTAGATTATCTATATCGGTGTTGCTCCAGGCAATTATTCCAAAGTAATAATTCAGGGTTGAGCATACGTAACTTTTGATTGCCTCAAACTTATTCTTGCTGTTAATAATTATACGAAGCAGTTGTCTAACTCTATTAATCAATTCGTTGGTCAAGTCTTTCTTCATTCTTCCGTGATCTATTCGTAGTGAGTCTCCCCTTCGAACATTGCGGCAATATTTTGATCCTCTCCGATCATCTGCTGTTTCCTGTACTTTTCCTCTAAATGTACTGAGGGTGCGACATCTTTTCAGTCCAAAGTCATCGAAGAACTCTTCTACAATTTTCAGTATTTGCTTTAGTATGTTCTTGGGTGAAGCTATCAATTTTAAGTCTTCCATGTAGAGAAGGTGGTTCACTCTCATCATTTCTAGATGTAGAATCAAAAATTACCTTCACGTATAGAAATATTTAAATGAGATGAAATACTGTTTGGGACTCCTCAAGCAAATATTAGGGGGAAAAGGGGTAATGGGAGTCACTTAAGCAAGAAAATAAATAAAACACAAAATATTTGTATAAGCTTTATAAAAATCAACACTAACGATAGCATTATTATTAAACTATCAGTCTCAATTAGTTTCATTACCTTTGAAATGATAAATTGCTAGCAATTAAACTTTTTTAAAAAATCAGCTTTGACCACAATTGCCCGTACATGAGGGTAATTATTGTCACTATGCGGACAATGGTAGTCAGATCACCCCCTAACAATTATCACACACATATCCACGTGGTGAATCCCACCAAGTGCTCACAATCCGCAACAGGTGCACCTGTACCATAGTTCGTTATTGCGACCAAATTCACCGCATACGAGGCATTTATTCAAATCATCGTCTTCGTCGTCATCGCAAATTTTGGTAAGACTGATGTCTGATTGCAAAGAGCTGTTTGACTCCTGCAGCACGCACCTTTTGGCCTTATTTGCCACTTGTTTTCTTTGTTTTCCTTTAGCTTTCGGTGCTGCATTTTTGCCTTTTGATGGTTCAGAAGTTTTTACAGTTTTTGCTGCTTTTGTTGATTTCTTATTTTCTTTTTCTATGAGACTATCTTTAACGGGTGTTGATGTTAAAATCTTTGCGTGTTGCTTCATTTGTCCTTTCCTTACGGATCTTTCACGAGTTGTTTGGGGCGGAAATGGAAGCAGATTTGCGATGTTTGATTGTAAAGTTCCGGACGAGGTGGATGGCGTTGCATTAATTACTGTGGGGATCTTAGCAGCCTTGTATCTATTGTAGCAGATGATGTCAATGGCACAGGATCTATGATAGCAGATGAAGTCGATTGCACAAAATTTATGGTAGCAGGTGACTTCGATGGCAAAGGATCTATGGTAGCAGATGATGTCGATGGCGCTGAAATGATTGCATCAGATGATGTAGCTGTCAATGGTCAGGGTTATATGGGACAATGCCTGCCGCTCGAAATCCTGATTCACCCTCGTTGATAGAAGCCACAGTTGAATATGCTCTGTTTAATATTGCAGCTACTTCATATGGAGTTATTTTTTCTGCTAGACGATTCTTTAAAAATAAATCACATTCTTTTCTGTAGGTAGCTTTGAGCGGCCCAAAAAATGTGAGGGCTGCATCCTGTGAGATGTGTGCGGAGGCAGTGATAGCATATGAATGTGATTTTGTTTACAGAAATCATAAGCCATTAAAGACTTGTGACAGGCATGATTATCAAGAATCAATAAAACTGACTCCTGCGAGGATGGTTTGGCATGATTAGCGAAGTGTTGCAGCCACTCAAAGAATAGATTTTCGTTAATCCATCTTAGCATTTGTATATAGCTCCTGCTGAACCATCTTTTTCGAGTTGCGGAGTCATCCTCTTTCTAGGGAAGATGAACATAGGAGGAACAAAACCGCCAGCAGCATTCATGGCACATAATAGTGTGATATTTTTTCCTCTTTCCCAACTTGTTATGGAACCGATCCTTTTCATGCCTTTGGGAGCTAATATCTTACCAGGATCGTGTACTGTAGAAATACCGGTTTCGTCGCAGTTATAGATATTTTTTGGGGTGAATTTATGTTTGTACATTAGAACTCCCAATAGTTTATAGAAAAATAAAAATAGGACTTCTTTCTCATTAAAAGCAGTTATTCTGTAGATACTTGTGGCTTCTGGTTTGCGAATAGATATATTATTTCTTTTCAGAAATCCTTCTAGTCAAGCACGTCCAGCCATTTGGGCACTCTGGTCAAATGTGTGTTGGATTTGAAGCTCTTCTGCATATCGGTATGCTGCCTTTCCTACTTGTATAGCTGTGACTCCATAAAAAAATTGAAGATAAGTATTTTATGCGGTCTGCCAAGATCTTTTCTGCATCCTGTGTGAAAACAGGAAGTCTTCCGAGACGTGGTTCTGATTGATCTTGTTACTTTATCCGTTTTTGGAGGATGGAAAAAGGAATACCCATGGCTTCAGCCGCAGATTTAATAGACTGGCCTTGGTTCACTAGTTCTTTGGCTTTTTCTAAAGTTTCAGACGTCCATTGCGCCTTATTGGTGTTTCTGAGTCGTATTTTTGGCATCTCTGTAATGAAACTGCAAATTGTAAGTAATCGACTCCATCATGAAATTTGCGGGAAATGGGAGTCAACTCTCATTACCCAAATCGCAGTGACTCTCATTGCCCTATTTTACCTACTGGGAAAAAAAGAATCGTAAAAAAATAACCTGACGTTAGAACACCTTCAACGATTTCAAAATATATAATTCAAGATTACAGTTACTCAATATGCTACATTAAATAGTCAGATTTTTCGTAAAAATGTACTCACCGGTTATTTTGTGCACTCGTAAAATTACATCGAAAGAGCGCCAAAACGGGCGATCGGGCGGCCGCAAGGTGTCACGTGATGCGTCGTTTAAGTCGACATTCGCTCGTTTAATTTCTTTCGTTTGGATGTTGTTACACTGACCACCATTACCCGTTGACTCCTATTGCCCCTTTTCCCCCTAACCTAATTTCTGTGATAATCTTTGTAATAGAAACGAAAATCTTGTGCATTTATAGATATATTTTTATTGTGGCGCTACACACCATTATCAGTCTTTCTATCCTTCAAATTTCAAAAAAAAAATAATGAAATTCATTTCAGCTGTACTGTTTTATCAACTTGCTTAATTGCATGTGACATCACATATTTTATATGACCATCACTATTACAGAAGCAATACTTGGCTTGAGAAATATGAAATTCAAATGATTTGTATCGATAATGCAGTGGATCAGAATAAATAAAATAACTTCTTTCTTTATGGGAGAACAACTCACACTTTTAGTCAAACTGTAGGTATGAAGTTATACAATAATTCCTACCCGAAATCATAAAAAAATAACCTGAATTTTTGTTTCACCCAACGCAAGACTAATTTGCCTAATTGCAGGAAAAAATAAGAGACGATATCAGAAACATTTTTTTCGTGAATAAATCATAAAACATTTCCAAAAGAATTAATAAAAAAGTACGAAAACGAAAATGGACACAAAGAATCAATATTTATTGTCGTAATTGTTTTTTTTTCATTCGATTTACAAACATTGTTTCGGAGGCAGCAGGTAGAGCTCCTGTCACATTCGGGCGATATCGATTATAAATCATTTTAAAAGACCAAGAATAACCACAATTCACTTGTCATCTACCGATAACAACTAGCAACAAAAAATTTGTGCGATTTATTGTAAACAGTTAACAAAATGAAAAGTAATGCATTGAATACCCCTTGATTTACATAATTTCTCGGCGATTGTCCTAACACTAGTAGCGGAAAAGCATATGTTTACCAAGATTCTATTCATTTCTTGAATCAGTTTTAGAATTTCTAGAAAGTAAAAATTCAGAATTAAAAGAAAACTTGATTAAATTAAGAACCTGCTTCGCATATTTGATGTATTTGTTCTGAAAATTCAGTGACATTAACAAGAAGATAGCCTAAATTCAATAAAAACAAAGAGTACAATTTCAGCTTTCTTGAAAATTTGAAATGGATGAATTGCGAATTTCACCAGTTTCAAATTTTGTCATATGCAGAATGTCTTGATGAGGACATTGCGAGATACCTTCTACATTTCAATGTCCTGTATTATGACTCCATAAATAGATTTCAAAGTACATTGACTACCATGGATCCCGAATCTATTTGATAAAATGAAACTGGTGAATTTGATATCAGGAGCTATCCGAGCTTATCACCAATGTAGAGCTGAAGTTTAAATTAAAAAAAGGCTATCAAATATTTTGGCTACATGAAGAAATACCCGAAGAAACCCTGAGCTGTGAGAAATTGCAATAAAACTTTTGATAGCTTATCCCTCGTCATACCTTCTCGAAAAAGAAAATTAGTGTCATTACAAACATCTTAATAAAAAAAAAGAAGCGGATTGAGCATCACTATACGGAGAAATTTACAGTTATCGTCACAGAACAGAAGCCATATATCTATTATTTGCTGTCAATTCATCAAGGACATCTCGCCGCCACCCCCCTCCCCCACTCAAAATTATGACTTTTTTGTTTTAGTTATTGATTTACATGGAACAAGAAATTGTACTATTTTTCTTTTACTCCAAATTTAGATTTGAAAATAAAGCAGCAGGTCTACCGAAACCTGTAAAATTTTGAAAGTGGTCTATGAAAAAATGAAGATTCGAAACTAATTCCGTCACACAAACTTGGTATTGTTCTTGCATCCAGTCTTGGTTTTGTTCTTGCATTTTTGCAAGACCAAGATGAAGACTAAGGCTGACCCTGCAAATTTTGAACAAAAACGTGACTAAACTTACGAAACACTCACTTCTTGCAATATCAATGTTATAGAGTATTTTTCTTTTTCGTACGCCATATTCTATTTCACCTTCGGTTTAACTTTATTTATTACTCTTCAACCAAGATGCGCACTTTCTTTCAATTCAAATTAAGCTCAGCTTTGAGTCTAGCGAATAATAATTATCTATAATTATACAATTTGTCTTGAGTGTAGAAACAGATCTTGATACTCTAAAAGACCCAAACGCAAATTTCATGAGTTTTTCGTAATAATTCATGCTTCCCAAATTGTCTCTATTCTACAGCACTTCCATTCCATATAGAAGTTATGTGTTGAAAGAATGAAAGTCACTGCGCCAAGGTAAAGCTAGGATATTAGAATACATATTTCAGTGATTCAATGATATACACTCCAGGAAGTGTGAGTATCTTTTCTCTTTCAAAGATTCATTTGCATAAGTCTGAGTCTCATTTCTCTCACTTTGAATAATGGTCTTAAAGCTTCGTTCTGCAATCTACATACCCGTATTGGGTCGTAACACATATCTAATATAAGGACCTCATAGGACAAGACCGCATTGAAGTATCCTCAATAACATAGTTTCGCCGATTCTGCAGTACTTTATCTTGAGACCTGTCTTAGGGCATAGATTGCTGTGGATAGCTTCTGCCAGATCTTATCTGTATGTGTTGCCCAGGTAACTCTAGAATCTATCCATCCCAAGGAAAATTTGCATGATTTTACGTCTCCCCCAAGACCAACTGTAATCTCGTGGGTTTTATCTTTACTAACCTTCATTTTGTTTGATGTAAACCATAGTATTATCCCAGTAATTCCCCTTGCAATAGCAGACGTATCGTCGCAATTCACGCAAATGTTATCAGCGCTTGGTATGGTTATGTAATTCATTTTAATTTGAAACAAGAGCCCCAAAATTGAAAATTATCAAGCCAGGGTGTGTCGAACATGATATTGAACTAACAACCGACATACCTTCCCCCATACCGCGTCATACCGACGAAACAAAGACTAATTAACGAGCAAGAGAGCGAAATGCTCGCCGCGGGTATCATCGAACCAACTAGTTCGTCATACAGTTGCGGTAATGCTCGCGAAAAAAGGACGGATTGGCCAGTTTTTGTGTAGACTATCGTAGACTAAATAGCGTTACAAAACATGTGCCGTCCATGTTACCAGTAATCGCGAAAACGTTGACAGATATCACCGCGAGGATAGTTTCAACGTTGGACTTCAAATCCGATTACAGGTAGATACCGCTGGCCGCGAACGCAAGACCGTTAACCGCGTTCAATACAATTAATGGAAGCGCCTATCAATTTTAACCTTTAACCGACGTGGTGCCAATATTTTGCGTTAACTACGTTGTAGGTCCCTGGGACCCCAACTTGTTCAAATGCTAAAATTTTTGTCTTTGTTTAGTTTTGTGGGATTCTTTTTATTGCGATTCAAAGAAAATATGAGGTAGAAGAAATTTATTCAATAGTTTCAACCATTGTAACAAATCAACAACAAAAAAATAAAAATAAAATATTCGAAATGAGAAAAATATCTCCCAAATTGTGTGAATATTGAAAATAATGAAGAGAAAAATTGAAGAAAAAATGACATAAATTGAAATTCTAAACTGGAACGTATTCTATGGAATTAATTTTCAATGTGCAGGTACTTTCACAAAAATTTCTGCAATAGCTAAACATAAAATACATTCAGTAGGTCATAGTAGCTCGTTTATGCAAGTTACACATACTTCTGCATTACACTGTAAGCAAAGGGCTCTTTTGCATATTTTGCACAGATAACTTGCCTTTCTTTCCACTTTCGGATCACATAGATAACACACTTTCATCATTTGGAATTTCTGAGACTTTAGTACCTAACGCTCTATGAACGCTCTGTCTAAATTTCTTGGGAGGCGAATGTTATTCGTCCTTTCTTTCAGAGGAGGTTCATTGAGTTGCTTAGCCAAAAGTTTCAGAAATTGCAATCTTGTGTACTGCGTTTTTGAAACGCTTTGGTGGATTATATAAGCTTTCAGGCCACTCATGTCGATAATACGGAAAAATAATGCCATCGGTCAACGTCTTGTTCTCCTGCTAGAAGAATAGTTCCAGCGTTTTTCGTCAACTGAGTCCACACCTCCCTTTGTTCTATTGTAATAAGCATTGGTTTTCGGCAACCCATTCTCAACATCATCTTCTTTATTATGGTGCATTGATGAAATCAAAACAACAGCCTTATTTTTTTGGCACCCGAGGTTTAAGGGTTTTATCATTTGTAAATCTATACAATGTCGATCTAACAGCTCTAGATTTAGAAGGCAGAAACTCCGAGGGAATTTCTCTTTTATTTTTATTCAAAGTTCCTACATATTTTAGTTTATTCTTCAGCAAAATGTCTACAAGTTCAATAGATGAATACCAGTTATCACCAGTAATATTTCTGTTGCTTCCAAATATTGACTTGCATAAGCGAAGAACTGCTTGGGTGGGTATTGCAAACTTTTTTCCTCAGGTGTTACATCTTCCAGAGCATCCGTTCCCTTTCCACAGTAAATATACGTATTGTAAACATAGCGCGTTCTTGCATCTGCCAGACATTGAACTTTTATGCCATATTTTTCTGGTTTTGAAGGAATATACATCTTGAGCTTACATCGCCCCCTGAAACCCACAAGCATTTCATCGACTGGACAATTTGTTCCAAGTGAAAACGAGTTTTGTGAATTCTGATTGAATTTTTTCAGAATATGTGACACCGCTCCAGCTGGATTGTCTTGAGCTAATACCTGTCTTTCTTCCCGAGTATCAAATCGTGGACTCATCAAAAGTACGGAAAACAGAGCGCGGAAGAAACCAATCTGAATACCACTACCATCTGTGGCAAAAATAGCTTGGATATACTCATTATTTGATTTGAACACAGACGTCAACAAAAGGAGACCCAAAAATCCATTGATTTCCGTTTCGTCCGCATCTCTGAATTCAGTACGATTATCGTTATCTTTCTTGCCACGATACTCCCGTACTTTTATGTTTGTGTAATGCACAACTATTTCCCTAATCTCCTGAGAAAAAATTTTCTGCCACGATTCCAAATCTTGAGCTTTTCCTCTTGGAAATGGAACTTTTATTATATTATGTGCAGGTGTTCTGGTGTTACGTAATGGTTCAGTTGATGACCATTTATATCTATTCTTTCCATACAAATATCTCTGATTCGTTTCGTTTTCTTCAGAATCTTTATCTATGTTCGAATTTTTGCCCCCACTTTCATTATTGTTTTTGTCATCACCCGACAATTCTGAATTACTGCTATGATTACTTAATATTGCTGATTCTTCTTCATTTGGTACTGCTTGTCCTCCATCTTGGTCAGAAGAGTCATTTTCACATTCCCCACACCATTCAAGGAGTGTTTTCTCGAAATCTGGATCAGTGGGCTTCACTGATCGCTTTGATTTTATTTTCGCCATCGAAGTACAAAAATCACACAAATTACGTTGTACGACCCAGGGACACTCAACCTCCACCTTCGAATACTTGCGATGCACTGAACTCCGTGCTTCACTACTATGTCGAAGAGATTTGCACCATATGAAGGTACTGAGCGCCACCAGTTGATAAAGTCAATAATTCCAAAAATATTCACCTTTGATTCTTACTAGGTGTCCCAGGAACCTCACAACGTCGGTTGAGGGTTAAGTGATGCCGTTTGGGTTGGAAAGAGCAGCAACATCCTTTCAACACTTCATGACTCGAGGGATATTTACATGATTTTGTTCTAGTATACTTAGATGACATCGTCGTTATTCGAACAGCTCCAACAGCACGGGTTACGTTGTGCCTTAGAGAAGAGCCATTTCGCCAAAGAGGAGCTGGAATATTTAAGTCACGCGATTGGTCAAAATGAAAATCGCTCACAACCTACCTTCGATCTTCGACTAAGATAAAACTCAATTAACAAATTAACCGTTCCACGAAACAACCCATGGTGATATAATTTCCGCAGAATCAAATGCCTTCTAAGATCAACGATAAGCATGGATACCATTAGGTAAGGGTCTGATTTCGTCAACCAATAAATTCTATGATTCATAAAATTAAGAAAATGTATGTTGCCTATAGTAATCTTCTAACTTACTGTCACTATTTTCATTTGGCGTTTTATATACTCTCATTTACCAAAAATTGAGTAGTTCTCACGAACGAAAGTTCTATCAGACATTCACAACATAGTTTCATAAATATTTATTAAGTAATGCAGTTATTAAACAGATTCTAGGAATATTAAATCTAAATTTTATATTCTGAACATAATATTCTCCTGATTACAGCTCTGCCTCGAAGAATTATTTCCAGATAAATGATAAAATGTATAGGCAACAATGAGTTCACCGTTTATGTTTCACCTTTAAATTTTCTGATGGGAGTAGGGTTTTTCCATTTTTAGGTGGCCCAAAACTGCCACTGCAGTTGCTTCGTTTCATGTAGGCCAATGTTGAACTTCATCATTTTTGTTAGCCACCGAACCCATCGTTAAAACTTATTCATCAAATATAAAACATACTATTGTTTTTCTAGATAGTTCACATTAAAAATCCTTGACGTTTCTCTGACATAACTATTATTTCGATAAAAATTGAAATAATTTCGAACCATTCATCAGTTGAGTAAACCATTTTCAACGTTTGTCCAAGAAAGGATAACTGTGGTTAAAAATTTAGCAAAATAAAAGACAAATGTCAAACAGATTTATCATTACCAAATGGTTTTGATAAAACCATTGTTTAATACAAAACATTGATGTTTATCAATATCTCAAATTATTACATTTCCTTGAGATTATAAGACTTGGAAGTGTTGATGACAAGAATCGTCACTTGCGAATGATAACAGTGACTTAGAATTGTATTATTGAATGGATATCTGATAAGGTCATTATGAGAACTTAATTTGATTTTAAGCATTATCAAAACAAACTTGTGTTAAGTGCGGACTGTTTGTATGTTATTAAACATTCATAAAAATGAAATTTTTTTTAATAGCAACTTAAAAGACCTTTCCAAAGATATGTCCTCCATTTACTTTCCCAATAATGAATTTCATATCACGAGCTGCTGAGGGTAGGGGGTTCATTTCACATGCTCCGAACCAACCCAGAAACTAGTCGGCCTCCAATCAAAACTTGTCTTTGCATTTTCTGCTACAGTTTTTCTAGACATAGAGGGGGTGGAAAATTTTCTTTTAAATACAAACTTTCGTTTCGACTTTCTATGTGATATTAAGTGTTTAAAAAAATGAAACCATTCTTGAATAGAGAATTAGAAGAACTTTTCAAAGATATGTCACTCGACTCACTTTCCCTGTAATGAATTTTGACTCAGGTGCTGCTTTGAGTGTAGGGGGAGGATTTCACATGCTCCGAATCAACTCAGAAATTGGTCCCCTTTCAATCAAAAATTGACGTGTCCCAGCTGTTTCCATCAAAATCAGTCCATCTTAAGATATAAGGGATGGCAAATTTTCATTGGACCGCACTGTATAGAATTAATTGTTGAATTACATCAGTACATTTCAAAAATGAAGTTTACACTGAAAAGCGAAATTAAATAAAGCATGAATGTTCAAAACTACAGAATGACGAAATGAAATAGAAAATTCGAAGCAAATATCAGCTGGAGAATGATATTTTAACACATTCCGAACAGCACTTTCAAAGAAAAACACAATTTCCTTCGATGTCTCCATTAAAGTGTAATATGGTTGGTATATATGCAGAGGGTTTGAGAAAACAAAATCCAAAAATATTGCCAAAGTATAGACACGGCGAAGAATCTATCTTCGACTCAAAATATTATAAACTTGTGATATGCTTATACCAACAAAGGCATTATTGTAATTAGGGATTTACGGTTGACATGAAGATCAAGCGACTTGACTTGACTTGAAATCCAGTCGAGCTTTTGTTCTCAGAATTCTAGCCAAATCAAGCTTCTTTTTCACGAAAGCTCGAAAATTCAAGCTCCTTGAATCGCAACACTTGAAACCTTGAATCAGAACACAATTGAAATAAAACATTGAACTTCCTCTCATATTCAATAGAAGCGAGAATAAAGGTTCAAATAATACTGAATACTTTATCGGGAAATATTTGAATGAAATTCAATGTAAGAATTCATAAACTTGTTGAAGGACACACAAATCCAGAACAAATACAAATGTGAAAGTAGAAAGCAGCTGCATGTGCATTTTAGGCGATTGTGTTTAGTGCAAATATCCGCGCAATTTAACAAAAGATCCACAGGAGATTTATAATATAAAACTGATATTGAAAAGAAGCAATACGAAAAGAATTATCTTTCAAGTAAATTGGTTAACATTTCCTTCGAACGAGGAAATTATAAATAAACAGAGCTGCGGAAATGTAACCATTCAAGTTGATTATAATTTGCAAATGGTAACTGTTTGTCGATATATTTCAAGCATTATATTTTACATCCGAATCTTTTCCTGTTTGGTTTCAAATAAAGATATTTTATATACAATCAGGAGCGTGGAGTACAGGGAAAGTTGCCACCTTCCATATATTGAAAACTTATTTAAAGATGTGAATCTCCTAACTGTATTCCTGCATTGCAGCTATATCACTACACGGAATTACATAAGAATGTGTTCAATTATTAAATTATTTCAATGGATGGTTCGTAAATGGGTAGCCAATTTGGGAGTGCGTGCGCGTAGGAGAACAATGGGATGAGACACTGAGTATGCAGTTTAAGATTGTGCACGCGCAGGGAACAATCTAGAGTAGTGGGGATAATATGTCTTCTGAGATTCTTATCATTATATTATACAAAAAAGAAAACAAACCATACTACACCCGACACAGAGAGTGTGATATATTAATAAATTTAATAAGTCCAATAAAACGTCAAGCATTGTTTTTCACACGATACGCCGATTTTCATTTTATGCCGATTTTTTCTCAGCATTTAATTCCGTCGTTTTTCATGAGCAATAAATGTAGTGGAAACAACCCCCAACTTTTTTTCCCAAATAGCGTGACAGATGATGTTACAACACGTTGGAAAGTTATAATGAAAATTATAGTAATGAATCTTGATAAATATAAATTTTAAAGATAATTAGAAAATAAAAATCAACACAGAAATCGCCGTGAGTTTACTTATCGAAAATAAACATTTTATCGTTTATATCGAAAAACTTGAACTATTGGAATTTTTTTTCATTATTTTCATCAATATATTGAACCTTTTTTAGTTACAGGTAAGCAATTTCATAGCGGAGTATCGTTGGTGTTTTATTCTTAACTCTTGGCAGGATGCTATGCCTGTCCTACCACAGGTGTGGCCGCCCAAGATGATTTAATGGGTGTACTCACTCGCTTCTTGAAGAGAGATGAATTAATGATCGAAAAGATGTCCGATGGACATCTACATCACAATAGCCATGTAAACAAAACAATTTTTATAAATCGAATAGAGAATTTTCGCGGGCCTGGTTTTTCTTTGGAACTGGATTCTTTCTGGAACCAAGCCTTTTAAGTCTTCATAGCTTTTTCATGGAAATACCTGTGGCAAAGAGAAAGATCAGCAACCTGCCACCTTTAAGCGGGAAGCTGGAGATCAGACGTGATCTCCGGGTGTTCGATAAGGCGCTCTGCTCTGGACACTATCGAACAAATGTAATGAATGTTCAAATGCGGAGCCCCACACATTGGAACAGTATTCCAGACCAGGTTGCATCTGTGCTTTGTGTAAAATCATCAGCTATGAAGGCGTGAAGTAATGCTTAGTGTTGAAAAGAAAACTGAGTTTAGCAGAAGCAGATTTGGAAACGGCTTACACATAGTCATACCAGCAAACTCCGGTGTTGACTGTGACGTCGAATAAACTTGTGTCCTTTTTTGATGAAATTCAATGTCCTTGTATGATTAGAGGAGGTTCTCCAGCAGTGACTTTTCTGGAGAACGTTGTTACTTGTGCCTTGTTCGCGTAAAATTAGCCAACTGCAACCGGCCCCACTCTGATATCTTCTCCAAGTCTGAATTCAGTAATATGATCTGTTGTTAGTATCTTTATCGGTGACTTCTGAGCAGTTATAGAACGCTGGGTAGAAAATAAGGGCACCAAAGTACAGTCGTCTGCAAACCCAAATATTCTGTTTTCGGTGGAGTGGAGTATATCATTAATCTGCAACAGAAAAACAGTGGGCGAGAGTGTGGAGCCCTGGGGTAATCCTGCATCAACCTGAAAATATTCACTCATTACACCATCAACTACCATTCCAATCGGTCTACTGAACAGAAATCTTCTAATCCAACCACACAATTTTTCGGAAAGTCTATATGCGATTGATTTGTTCATCAAGGGTATGTACCAAACCCAATCGAAGACCTTAGAAATATCAAGAGTGAAGGCTGTTGATTCTCCATGTTTTTCGATACTTGATGTCCACAAATGCGAGCGTTATGCAAAGAGGTCACCAGTTGATCGTTGTCTACGGAAACTGCATTTTCGATTACTGATGATACCCATTAACTCGAGATATTTTATGAGCTTATCGTTTATCACTCTTTCCATGACTCCCGACAAAATGAACAACAATGCGATTGGACGATAATTTTGGGATAGGCATTTCTCGCCTTTCTTTGGAATCAGTTATACTTTCGCAAATTTCCAACACTCAAGAAGCGTGTAGCTCTCATACGAAATCTGAAACAACCGTTTAAGAACAGGTACTATCTCTGGAGAACATTTCTCAAAAACAGTTGATGGTATTCTACCAAAATCCACTGCTTTCTCTAACAGTTCAATTGTTGAAGAAAGTGCCTTAACGTACACACTCTGAATTTTACTTGATATATATATAACTGACATATTCAAATGAACATGTAGTGGTGGCACTGCATTTTGATGTATATAAAACAGAATTTTGTGAAAACTTTTTTGCAGAGAGATCCGCGTTTGCTTTAAGCGATGATGCGATGAAACCGTGATCTTTAATCAAAGGTGGAAAGGATGACTTGCAAAAGTTGTTACTGACTGTCTTCGTCAAAGATCAGAACTGACGAGTTCCACTGGTCTGCACCAAAAGTCTTCTCCTAATTATTTCATTATTGAAGTAGGTTTTTGCTTCATCAATTGTTGAGTTACAAATGTTCGTAAAACACATATTCAGCTTCAGCTTCATCTGTTGGATTTATCTTGTGACAGCTTTTAGTAAACCAAGACATTTGTGCTGATGTTTTTCTCGTTGAGTTTGAAACAAAGAGGTCCATACCTGGAAGAATAACTTCAGTGACGGACTCAGTACAGATATTGGTGTCGGGATCTGAAAAATAGTCGTCATTGAAGCGAAAAGACGAGAAAAAGTAGCGCAGCTACTCCCAGCTGGCTCTGGCCTCATTTTCCTAGAAAGCGTTGGCTCTTTGTTGCGTGGCTGTAAACCGAAATCATTTGGACCTGAAACAGATAAACAGATTTTGAAGCATGGCAGGTCGAAAGCGTCATCCTTTAACAACATATCCTCTTTTTGGAATCCTACATCCGATCTGGCAAAAACACAAGACCGAAGCCCTGAGTAAAACTTATAGTCATTGAACGGAAATAGGTGGTGTCTGTTGTTGGCATTATCTGAGTTTCCATTAAAGCAAGGACATGAGGTTATGTGTCTTATAAATGCTGATGTACTGCACTCGTACTCACAATAAATTTTGAAATGATTGCGTTTACTAAGTGGTACAGGTGTTATTTCTCTCCTAAAAGGTACATCTAAAAAAGATTTATACAATTGAAATTTTGAAGATGACTAGTTATCGCGACACAACCAGAACTCAAGCTGTGGTTGGATTTTAGTTATTTCGAGAAGCGCATCTAGTTTACCTTCAATTAGCCAAGGTACTATAAGTCAGACTGAGGCACAATATTGAGAATTTAGATAATGAGAGGCATGTATATGCCCTAATCTTCAACGTCTATTGGGATATGGACATACATAGCACTATCACTCGCATAGAGCTAACAAAAAGGGAGATGAAGGGCAAACAGTTTAGAATCTACACAGACTGTAGACAATCAATAATATCCCTGTGGAGACATGAAATTTCCTACAAGAAAACATGGAAATGCAGTAATTAACAGGAGTGGCTGTCACCAATAATATCGCTATTTGTTGGCCACACACAGTGAAATATTGTAGCGAAAAGGCTAGCCAAAACAGCGTCTTAGCAATGTGTCCTGGAAATTTTGGGCTATCATCAACGCAAATGAAGACAACAATACTCAAAAACTACTTCCTACAACAGTTTGAAACATTATGAGGTTGATTTTGCATGCCCCAAACAAACTCAGAAACTGATCCCCATCTAATCAAAAATTGACGTGTCTCAGCTTTTTCCGCCAAAAAGCAGTCCATCTTGAGATAGAGGGGTTGGCAAATTTTCGTTGAAATACACTGTGATAATATGTTTGCAGTACCTGCAAGTTACCAAATACGTGACTCATATGACTCAGCATGCTAACAATATCAGTATCAAAAATAATCAACAAATATATTGATTTCTGTCATTGTAGTAAAAGTTCATTGGATGCCTAGAAAAAAGTGGGCGACGCAAGTCCTACAAACTTGTGTGCGCTTCCAACAGTGTTCCGAAGAATGAGAATGATATTGAGCGTACTAAACACAATCTTCGTTAATAATGAAAAACTTCTTTTCCTGAAGAGAAAAGCAACTTGAAAATTTTTCGAAAACTTGACTTGGCTCGAAATTCAAGCTTTCAAAAAATTAAAGGTTTGACTTGACTTGATTTTGCAACCCAAAAGCTTGACTTGATATCAAGCTTTTTCAAACTGCTTGAAAGCTTGATACTTCTTACAGCATAAAGTTGAGTTCACTTACTAATCGTTTGTTTACGTACCCGTACAGGTGCGATAGATGTAGGTAGTATCTCTAGTCCTACTCAATTTATTGAATAGCTGCGACACACTTCAGAAGTGTACGTTTTATTAAGTCAATTCGTCAATTCGGGAGTGCAACAACTAGAAGGGAATTTAGTTAAAGAAACAAGGGAAGAAATCAGCCAGCAGCCATTTCAAAAATGTAAAGATTTTCTGTATTCAACAACACTCAACAAAATATTGATGTCGCCTACAACCTACAATATCTTTCTATATAATATAGAACAGATTCAAATGAAATGATTCTTTCAAAGGTTTTTCGTATCATTCGTTAAAAACTCAATATTCTATACAACTATACTCTATACTATTTACGTAGTATCGTCACCTGCCGGCCAGAAGTGTAAGCATTTCCATAAGAATAGATATTTAACGGTGATTCCCCGAGAACCGAGAGTCGGGAAATTCAGAGACGTCTCCTAAACTCATATATTAAAAGAAATGCTTTCTACTTCTCACTCTATTTTATGCGAATATACTGTTACTGTTATATCATTATCGCTATACCTGAACGGTAGACAAAAAGAGAAAACTGGGAAGGTTGAATAAATACACGTTTATTGCTGAAACTCGTGTGAAAGGACATATCGTCGATAATGGGAGCATATCCTCATGAGGACAACGATTCAGACTATACAATCGAAAACGCATCGCAATCTGATACTGATATAGTCTCAACAGAAAGAAACCAATACCAAAAAAAATGAGTGTATTAAAAACTATGAAAGTGACGGATTATTTTATTATTAGACAAAACGCGGAAAGTAAAACTGAACATGATTATGCACGTTCCCGCACCGAATGATAATATGTGGCGATATGAGATAAATAAATACCTGAAAGAATCCCCTGCGTAAAGCTCGGAAGCATTTTAGGATGGTGGAAAAGGCATTGAGCAATATCACCAAATTTGGCCAATAAGGCAAGAGATTTTTGGACACTCCTACAAGTTTGACTCCTATAGAGAGGCAGTTCTCAAGAGCTGCGTTACATATTAACAAGACTCCAAACAAATTGAGTCACAGATTAGTTAGGACGTTGACTTGTCTCAATTCTTGGTTAAAAAACAGCGTACTCCGAATTATTTGTTAAAATAGGAATGTAGTTTCGTTTATTCTTATTCTTTTTGACTTAAGTTTCAATGTAGGTATTTCTCTCATTTTCACAGAAGTTCAATTCAGTTGTTTTTTATTTTCACAAAGATTTTTGTGATATTATGGCTATGTTTTATTTGAAAATATTCATTTCCTTTCAATTTCGTTCTTGTTCTGTATTTGTTTCCCTCAACAATTTTAATGAAAAAAGCTTGACTTGACTAGAATTCTGAAAACAAAAGCTTCACTTGATTTTAAGTCAATTCAGGTCAAGCAGCTTGATTTTCCAGTGAAGCTGCTTGACTAAATGGTGATTTAATATCACCAAGAGTACGCAAAGCTGCAGGGCTCGGTAAGGTGTTTTCAGAACTTGATAAACATTTAGGGCAAAATGCTTGACGATGGTTATTTTCTTTCTACAATGATTTACCTGCTTCAGAAAATATTCCTGTAGATTTCAGGTTACTGCAATCCTGGAAACACAAAAAAATTCAGAAATTCCGGACGCTATTGTCTTTCAGCTTTCTTTTTGCCCCTTTAAAAATGTTAGAGAGACTTCTATATCAAAGATTAGATTTCGTGTTTTCAAAACTTCCTGCATCATATGATACAATGTGGAAAGATGCTTTGATAAAAACCGGTAGTTAAACTGTCAAGTTTATCAAGAATATGTCTGATCGAGGCTTCGCGTATTCGTTGGAGAAAAAAATAGTCGTTTCGCACTCTCTAAAATGGTTCTCCACAAGAATCTCTAATTCACTAATACTCCATTTTTATATAAGTGATATTACTACGCCTAATATATTCATTTCTGCAGACTCTATATTTTTGTCAGAATAAATTTGAAACCATTCGACCAGTTTCGACTTCTGATCTACATATTCTGAACAAGTTCATAAGGAAAAGTTTTCGAACCGCCAGATCTCCTATAACTAAGATACACCTATGCGGATTTCATATTATAGCTAGGAAATTATTATAAAAGAGACTTGTTCGAAAGTTTTCTTTTCTTTTCTTCTAGATTTAAGCAATTTATTAGTTTGCAGAGGTCTACATAGTTTTGCTAAGCTGATTCCGTAGACACAAACGAAATTTACCTTTGCCTGTAGGCTCTTCCGGAAGCGGCTTTTTTTAAAATGCACCGTTTAATATTTGCTTGTACATTGAAAATTTTTGTTCAATATCAAGTTCACAATTTTTTTGCGTCATCATGTTCATTGTACGATGCCGTAAATAGTGTTTTATGAAAATGCATTTGTTGTGAAAAGGAATCAATTTTATTTCCTCAATTAGAAAGTACTACATCTAATTTGTAGACGTAGAACGGAAAATCCCCAGGAACCCACTTCAAGGAGTGCCTAAATCAAACTACGTGTATCTGGAGAAGCAATCAAACTGTTTTATGATATGAATTTGAGATTAATAGACCAAGGAAATTTGGTGAATTTTGACAAGAGGTATTGTGTGCCGGTTCCTTCATCAAGGGTATCTTTCAATAACGATGACTTACTTGTCTACTGGCAACACATAGAAAACCTGAACAGAATTTCCAAGGAAATATTCCAGGAAATTTCAATCATGGGCATGACAAAATGGGTTTTCTAATGTTAACACAGAGTAGGATAATTCTAGTTGAAAGAAGAACTACTACAACTGACGACAAATATGGAATTAACTCAAAAATGGCTAACAGAAATCTAGCCCGCAGTAGCCGATGTCACAGGTGTATCCATAATTATGATCGATTGTTGAACATTTAGTAATAGTATTCTCATGTTCTTAATCATTAATCGTTGATAAGTAAAGAGAGAAAATGACTTCATGAGACTAAACGTGTTTTACGATTGGTTTTTGATAAAATCGAACTCTATATTAATGAACTCCTTCAAATAGATAGCATTCAACTTTTCATCAATTCTCTTATAGATTCATATGTTTTGATATCTTTTGACTGATAATGAAATCATTCTTCAATACAACTAAGTATACGTTTTAATTGCTTCCAATGAAGAATTCTTCTTTTTCAAACTCAGAAATAGAATAAGTCATATTCTATCTTACTGATGAAACTGTCGTTAATCATCAGGCAGTATGTACTATAACGGCTAAATCCACAAAGTACCCGTTAATTCTTGTTCATGTTTCGTTTCAAGGCTTTTTCACGGAAAATTAATCAGTATGGAAGATCAAAATCAAGTGAATACAAACATGATGCAATCTTTCTTCAATATAACAGAATTAGTACTCGAGCATTTCGACTCTATCGAGAAAGATTTCCAGATCGTGATGAACCAGAGCACCACAAGTTTACCAGATTCGAGAAAACTTACGAAAATATGGTTCATTAGAGAAGCCGACAACTCAAAGGGAAAATTAATGAAAAAACGATCTGGTTGAGCGTAGAAGCCCAGAAACATCTGTTCGACAAATTTCTGCAGAAACCGGGATGTCAGCGACAACTGTACAATCTGTTTTATGAAGAGAAAAAGAAATACGGCTCACTTGAATCGAAAACTCTCAAAAGGGAGTTTAAGGATGAAATGGTCTTGTTGAGCGTAGACGCGAATCCAAAAAAATTTATTCGACCAATTTAGGCAGAAACCAGGATGTCAGCGACGACTCTCCGAAAATATAGATGCAGGTCTTGTTTCTCAAAATACAATTTCTTGAAAAACATGACAGTGTTAGACCCTTCGAGTTCTCGAAGTTTTTACTGATCGAATGCATTTTGATTATTCTTTTTTCAGAAACACCGTTTGTTCTGATAGGTGTACTTTTCACAGCAATCATCATATCTGAATAATTCAAGACATTGGAACCAGCAGAATCCGCCGAATCTAATGAACAATAATTTTCATCGTAGATTCCGCGTTGACGTCTGTTACTCCATTTATTTAAATCGCTTGATAAAACCAGTTTTCACTGAAAGGAACTCGAATCTAAACAATTATAATAAAATTAACGTTCGAACATTGTAAGATTTCCTCGATGATGTTCCTCTGGAAGAACGAAGGACAATCAATTTCTAACAAAATGGTGCTGCTCTTCACAAAGCAGCGTTCACAGTGAACTGACTAAATAATAATTTTTGTAATCAATGAATAAGGAGAAATGGCCCTGTTAGGTGACCAGCTCTCCCCCCAGATTTGACCCTTCCTGAATTTTGTTTCTGGAGTTACCAACAGGATCGAGTTCAACGCACTCACCAGAAAATCTGGACGTGTTGAAAGAATTGGAACCGACGAATACTTCCCGTATTCATAACATGCCAATTGTTTATTCAACCGCATAGAGGGCATTTTCAATGATATGCCTACAAATATTTTTTGATATTAATTGAGTTTTATCATTTCGATATTTTCGGTTAATTGAAACAGATGTCTCGGCTTTCTTAGTTTTCTTCGAGTACGGTAAACTTGCATCGCTCTGGTTCATGATCAGGAAATCGTTCTCGATAGACTCGAAACCCTCGAGCACTATTTCTGTTAGATTGAGATAAACTTGCATCATGTCTATATTTACTTGATTTTCATTTTCATAATTATTAATTCTCCGTGAAAAAGACTCGAAACGAAACAATAACAAGAATTAACGGATACTCTATGGATTTAGCCGTTACAGTACAGAATGTTCAATAATTAACGAGAGTTTAAAACCGCGATAACAGTGATCTATTGATTTAATTTATTTACTAGTAGTAAAATCATAGAAAATTTTCATTTGTGTTTTAGTCGGCATTAGCGGGTAGGTACCTAAACTATCATGATTTCCCGTTAATAATTGTTCTGTGATTCTCGATGGTATTCCCCCACAGAGCTTTCTTCACGATTCATTAGAATATTCTGTTACGGTTTGAGTCTCTTTTTTATCACAAACTCGCTTGTATACTCGCCCATTCTATCAATTAATTCGATGAATTGAAAATGAGTGTTTTTTCCAACATTTTTCGATAATTTCTATTTTCTCCGAAAATACAACGTTTTAAGTGATACTTTTTCGCCGAAGATACTCAAACTGGAATGAGTAATTGAAAAAACATCAAATACGAGGTTTCCATTCGAAAAGTTCAAGTGAAGGTCAAGTTCCGGTATTTCCAGATGTGACGAATCGATGATAATGTTTCATTTCAGGCTGTTAGAATCTCATTCAAGATGCAATTCGGAAAGCATTAATTGTAGGAACTATAGCTTTGGGCGTTTGTCACGGAACACCCGATAAACGAGAATGGTCTGAAAAGTTTGTGACCTCTACGTGAAGATGGCAGCACTCGTAAATATAAGCTAGTGAATTTTCATTGTTCATCTGTTGAGAGTTACTCACCATTTTCAGCCATTTTGGACGTGGAGTTGTTATGGAACAGTCGTTTGCGTGAGTTGATGTGAGTATTTTCGTGGAACTAGATAAAATCGAGTATCGATCTGTCACTAAACCTTTCTTTTTAAAGCAATACGTCGATGCAAATTTAAAATGAGTTGGAGTCTCTATATGAGGACTCTGTACCATAATTTACCACAGTGAAATTTTGGGCAGATGAATTCAAACATGGCCCTAAGAGGGCCATTGTCCCATGTCTCTTAGATAGGGAGACGATGAACGTTCCGGAAGCCCAAAAACTGCAACTATCGACATAAACATAGCCAAAATTTACAAAATGGTGCTAGAGGACCGCCGAGTTGAAGTGGGAGAGATAGCAGAGGTTATAAACATATCAAAAGAACGTTTTTAACACATATTATATCAACATTCACACATGAGAAAGCTATCTGCGTGTTGGGTGCCGCCTTTGCTCACTTTAGACCAAAAACGTGTTAGAATGAACATTTCCAACGCTCGGTTGGCTCAGTTTGGGCGCAATAAATCCAGATTTTGGCGCCGAATAATTACTGTACATTGTGTACATAAAACTTTGATACACCATCATACACCAGAAACAAAAACATAGTCCAAACAGTGAACTGCAAAGGGGAACCGGTTTAATTTTGAGATTGAACAAATCCTGTGATGACCAGAGATATATTTAGTGCTTTCAATTTCGTTACAATGTCATGATTTCCTGAAAAAATCAATGAAATAGTTTTATTCGATTTTGTCACTTCCTCCTCATAATACTTCGAATAGGAAGTGTTAATACGTACGCAAAACCGATTTCTATCAAATATGAACAATAATTATTTTTATTTTCGACCTCATTAATATTAACTGGTTATTTATTGTGAGCCAATCATAAACCACGAAGGTCTGCCTAATGATTGTAAATATTATAATTATTAATTAATTAATGTTCAGGATGAATGAATTTGACAATTTCATACAAATCTTCGAAGTTTCTTTCATATTCCTTGAAACAGTAAGATGATTCACATTTCTGTGAATATAATTCACTTCGTTGTTTTACCAATAAATAATCAGAGAAAATAGAACAGAGAAATAATAACGTATTTGATCCAGGTGTCCCCGTAAGGAACAAAGTTTTTTACTCTGTCAACACCGAATATGATTCAAAACGAAATCTGTATTGTTTTAATGTAAATAGTGAGAGGTATGGAATCAAATCAAAACGTTTCATTTCGTATTTTGCGATAAATGGTCATTCAATGACAATCAAATACACCTGGTATCCACGACTTTGTGACTGCTAATATCTTCGTTAATTGCAGAGAAAGAAGAACGTCAAATAAAATTTTGAGTATCAGGTGAACTATTGAGTATCTCAATATTCTGTATGTTTGGGGTCATTTTAAATTCATATTCATATCAATATTGGACAACTTACACTGACCTTTAGGAGATCTGCGAGTCCCCTTGCCTCTTAGTACCATTAGAGACATCAAATAACTCAGTATCTTTAGTTCCGGTGAGATAATTGGTCTATAGAAAGTATAAAAATCCTCGTTTACACATTGAGCTTGATCAACCTTCTGAAGGCATCTTCAAGTAGGAATACTAACTAACTAGTAAATAGTATTACTAATTCGACCTTATTTCACCTTAATGGGGTTTCAATAACACTACGCATCGTGATTCTTAGAGTGGGATATTTTGTTGAAAATCCGAAACTATGATTTCCATATGAATATTCATCATGACCTACAAACGACTTTGAAGGTTTACCATGAGTTGAAGGTTAACTTTGAAATTGATATCTGTAGTACATGTGGATTCCGTTGTCTTCAACAATTTTTTATCTGAAACTCAGCTTACCTGAGGAAATATATGCGTGTATAGTTCGAAATGGCTCAACCCATAATTGAAATTAAAATTTATTTCATATCGCTCCCAGTATATTAATTTATTATCATTCTTCTTCAGATATTTTCAATACTGTTGTGTCTGTATATATTTATTCATTTTTTTACAGATCAGAAAAACAGATCTTTTTAACAAGTTTGAGTAGCATAAACCGTGATTTAGGATATCCCAAAAAAAAACCTTTAACGTTAAACAAGATATTACCGAATAGATAGAAGAGAGCAAAACAAGACTTTTCTGTTCTATTGACATGTGTCCGAAAATGCTTCGTTTTCAAGATACAGTACATTCAAAACATTTTCTTCAAAAAGTGTTTTGGCTATAGAAATTATATTTTTGGATCATTCTGGCTCAAATTCGATATAAGAGTCATTCACTAAAATCTAAATCACTAAATGAGCTGAAAATATCACGAACAGCGTGATATTTTTTTTTTGATCATGGGTCCTTCTCCAACTTCAACTTCTTTTAGTACACCACTTACATATTCTGTGAACAGAGTCGAAGTAGTAGTTCCAACATTTTTATTTATTGTAATTTTTCGTATTTTACGCCGTCGAGATGATTATCGTTGTATACAATTGGATGGTATTCCTCAAATTGAAGCATCGTTGAGAAATTGAAGATATTTTATCGATGATTACTGCAATTTCTTGTCGCAGAAGTCGCCTGCTGAAAACCACACTAGATAAGTTTACAAGGTTATAAATTCTTTGGGACTACAAAACTTTAACGCCAAGTATATCAAAAAGAATGCATCCCTGGAAACATGTTCATCGGAAAAAAAAATTCATCCGAGAATGCTTCGTTCCTGAGATACAAGTATTGAAATTTAAAATTTTTTCATATCTTTTTGAATTATCAAGATATTGAACTCCTTTCCAACATATGAATGAATTTCTAGGATTCCCATCGTTAGACTCAACTTCTTTTCAGTAGGTCATTGCTGTAAAATTTTTTGCTCCGAAATTCTTATCATATCTATTACCATTTTTGGGTTGAAACTGATACGTAAAAATAATTTATTATCCTCATTATAGAGAATATCGAATATCCTAAAATATGGTTAGTAGTAATGTAAAGAAATATTACTGAAATTATTAATTCTTAAAGTAATCTCGTACTGCAACCAGCCTTTTATCAAATGAAATCCTATTCAGAACTCCCATACTATGAAGAACAATTGCGAGTATTCTCACAACCATAATTCGAAGGTGCCACAATCTGCTGTATAGATGCATTGTTTCACATTGCGCACAAACCTTTATTACATTTCAAAAAAATTTTTGGGTTAGGAAATTTTCACCTACCTGATTCCGTTCGGGAGTAGAACATATTCAAAATAATATTACATCACAAAGCTGCCAAAAGTGAGTGGCAGAATGAAAATAAGACTTCGTTTCATAGACATATAGAAAAAATATTGGAATTTTAAACTGATAATGTGTGTACCCACTCGATTCTTGAAGAGGGAGAGAGATGTTCGATGGAAGCGAGTTCCTCAGCCCACTAGCCCAGTGAAAAAAAAGGTCTTAAAAGTATTAGACAGTGCTATTGTTCGGAGAATGAAATATCTGATATGGAAAATACATAATATGCTGTTTTAAAATTAAAGACGTATGCAAGCAAAAAAGCCCAAATATACAAAAATGTGGTATAGAGCAATCTGCATCAGATTTAGAATTAAATTTCGTCTTTTCATATTTCCTTTTTGAGAAAACAATAATGAATTTGATTTAAGTTTATTCGAATACCTTTATATATTGAAATAATCTTCAGCTATTTAATTGATTTCATAATGACTAGAAGTAGATACATATTAAGGCTTTCGAAGTAAGCTATATTTTACAAATTCCGCTAGTATTGACACAACTCATACCTAGGTCTACGAAAGACAGAACAAAATAGTTTGCTATAGTGCAAATTACAATATCTGAATGATCTTTCTTTCTTTGCCACATCAATTACACCTGGAACCGAATGGAATCGGTCAAACATGTAATGTATCCTAGCGGTTATACACCCCCAGTGACATTTCATAGTCCGATGTTACGACAATGCTATTCTCTTAGATATATTCCATCATAATACCCGAAGAAGTCTAAATTCAGATAATGATAAATCCTTATCATTTACTATTCCCAATACATTAATTTTGAATCCAAAGTTCTGTTTGCCAGTCCCATCAGAAATTAATGTTTCTAATTGCCTAATTCTGTAACTCAAATAAAGAAGCAAAGCTCATTCACCAAATGTATTGTTCAGAAATCGTTCTCTTCGAGCTCGATTTATTTTACTTCCCTATTTTCAAAATAGAGTATTTCGATGGAACGTCACTGTAAATCTCAATATTGATCCTGTATTAAATGAAATGCAAGATTGTAGTTCGTGTCTTTCAACATTCTATATTCAAGATTCAACTGCAATTCAATTATTTGATATCTTCTGCCTTTCAACATTTCTCAACTCAACATGTAACGACTTGTAAATGATTCTGAACCTTAATATTAAACCTATAAACAAAGTAGCTGTGCTCAACTTCCCAAAAGTGTCAAGTTTCCCGACCATTAGAAACGAAAAGCCATATGATCGTCTAGTATCTGAACTTGTTTTGAAGTTTTTTTCATAAAATAGGATATTCTGTTGTGTTGTGTATTTATAGTAAACTTTTCAAGTTCATTTATGTGGTTTGATGTGTCAGCGCTTAAACCATAGATAAGGAAATGGGAAAAATCAAAACACTGATTCGGTAACAATGTCTATTTTTATACTGAAAACCTTTCCTTACAATCATTGGCATCTTTAACAAATTTTGTCGGAGAATAGATCATTTATGATATATTTTATGGAAAGGTCATTGTCCTGACACTCCGAACTCAGATTTAATTTCTTCTTCTCATGTCGGGCTTTTCGGAGAGGTACAATGTACTTCTTTCATATTCCTCGATTTACGTTAAATTAAAGAGATCCTAGAACTCGCACACAGGTCAGTAAATGAAGCGCAGTTTCTTGCTTCAAAGCAGAATGGACAGTCGTCATATCAGTCCAATTTTATTTAGGTGATATGAACAAGGCATGTGGCCATTAGCAGCCCGAAAAGGATTCTGAAACTCTTCATGATCCAATTAAGGACTTCCTTGTGTGGAAGTCTAGTAGATCTTTAGACTGTCTATATCCTTTTTGACCTCTTCCCAGTGCTTGCCGTTCATGTTTGTGGATATACTACATATAATGTCATACATAACATATCGTGTCCTCTTCACTGAGGCACGGCTGCGGTTCCAGATTCAAAAGGATTATCTTCGCCCTTTTTTTAGCATACTCAATCGCTATTTCGTTGCGAATGTTCCACTGATAGCCCGAATTCGTACCAATTCTTCTAAATTAATCGGTTCAACGTCATAGAGGCACCGGGGAATTTATTCCTCATAATGTTTTCTGTGTTGTCAGGAGTTAGTCCTGGAATATATTGGAGTTTCATGAAACGTTATCGATCTCTGAGCCTGGGAACGCTCAACGAGTTGATCCCCTCTTTCATTCCTATTAATAGTTTCATGGAAATAATCAAAATTGAAATTATATATTTTTGAATCATAATCTCCAGAATAATAGATCTAGAATATTTTATAAGAAAAAATTTGATGTTTCGAAAATATATATTGGACGCATTTTGTACATTTTGAGTTTAGAAAAAATATACAAAGCACCTAAAACCTAATTAGAAATAAACAGAATTACTGATATCCTGAAATACGATGTAACTGATTGATTAGCATTTCAATGATTTGCGCATTTTAGGAGTTAATGGTTCTTTAACTAGTACTTTATTCAAACATTTGATTTCACTCTTTATTCTTAGTAAGATTTCACTAATAGTATCATCTTCTTGTACATCTTCTGTGAGTCTAATCTTTTTATTTTGTGGTACCCCATCAAAACTGTTAATTGACAAAGAGTAATTACTAAATTGTTTGATAGGTGCTTGTAATGTAAGAGGACTTGTCTCCACCAAAAACGATGATGTTCTGGCTAATACAGTCTTCACGTCAGCAGGAGTTTCTTTTAAACACTTATGATCACAAAATATTACTTCCAATGTTTTAAAATATCCATTTATATCACAGTTATCGCCAGACATGTATTGTTTCAAATTCAAATTTGGAAGCATTCTTGACACATTATTCACTATGATATAGTTCTTGTTATGTGCAAATTGTTGAAATGTTTCTACACTCAGTTCCTTCACCACAGAATTACGTTCCATGAGTAATATCTCAAAGATATCTGATATTAAAGAGTTCAATTTATTTTGTGCATTATAGTGCTTTGTAGGTCTCGTCGAGATTGCATTCAATAGAAAACACAATTCAAGTTTGAAACATGATAGTGCCTTCATTTTAGCTAAAATCTGCAAAAAAATTTCAAACAATGTCACATATAATAAGAATATATATATATATATATATATATATATATATATATATATATATATATATATATATATATATATATATATATATATATATATATATATATATATATATGGTGAAATTTCGAAAGAGAATGTGGCAGCAGAGTACAATATTGAAAAGCGAAAATAATGCTCCCAATTCACGCGAGCCATATGCGGTAAAAATCGGTGAAATACATGTACTTTCTGTGCAACTGACTACGGTTTGCTTCTTCCAAATGTTTTTTGCATTACTTAAGAATATTTTATTTTGTAATACTTCTTTAAATTGAGTCAGAAAAACGTCGTAAATTTTTCGATATATTTTTTATAGTCCAGTATTCTAGGGTTGAAGAGAATACACCTTCCAATTATGTTTACCATTGTTGATTTGGCGATGGCCTGACTTTTTATTCTCAAGTTTTACTTATCTTCAATTGCGAATATATCTACGAATATCTTCGTCGATCTGTTTGCGTATGTTTCAAAATCAATTGAATACTCAAAGTTATACCGTTTCACCCACTTATGGAGTTAGATATGAATATCCCTGTTCTCTGCCCTCACGAAAATAACAACATAATTAATATTTCTCAAAAAAATGGTCCGACTTCGCTATCTATGCGATGATCAGAAAACGTTTCAAATCATATTTGTTTTAAGGTCTAAATAGTCTAATTCCAACCAAAAACAACCAGTTCCTATATAGCTCTATAAATTTCGTCCAAAACGATTATTTACGATAAAATTCCATATTATTTGACAACTTTATCATAACATAGTTGATTCAATTGAAATTCACTATTTAGAATAATAAAATTGCATACATAATAATACTTACACAGTGTACTTGTTCATCGGTAAAATGTTCTATAATGGTTAGCGTTGCTTGACATAACTTACAAATGAACAAACTTAAGAATATATTGTTAGTGTTCACTTCCTCCAAATTTAATCCCCATAAGGTTTGCATGATTTCAAGTAATTTTTCTTTCCCAGAAGATACACTTTGAAAATTCATTGTTACAATGAGTTTCAATATTTCAAGCTGAAAATAATATCGAATTAAAAACTATTTCAGTTACAATAAATACTAAATTTCGCTATATTCTCTTCATAACACACATATATAAGATTTCTACATAGAAATCACTTCAACAATGTATGTATCATGAACTAACTTCAAAGCGTAAAATCGTTAAAATCGGAAAATTTCTGTGGAAACACCTAAACGTTTTCGGAAAAACTGTGTGTGTTTATTCAAAAATATATTTGTTTTCCTTTTATCTGCTTTTATAAATATCAAATAGTCTGAAGAAAGTAATATGTTTCAATTTGATGAAAATGGTTTGTCATTAAGAAGTAAAAAGACCAAAGTATTCGAAGAATAAAGAAGTTATTTTATGTCTTCAGAAGGCCAATGTTGAAGAAAAATGAATCTTCATACAAGGCAGAATCTTGTACAAAAGTAAAATGAGGAAAAACTATTATCAAGAAAATATCGAAAGAGCTGAATATTCTTAGTATCCACAAGTTTAGAAAAAATGAAATGTAGTAGTTAACGAATAACAAAAGAAAATTTGATGTCTTCAGAAGGTCAATTTCAAAAAAAAAATTCATCATACAAAGCAGAATCTTGTACGAAAGTAAAATGCGTGAAAAACTATTATAAAGAAAATATCAAAACAGCTAAATATTTTGATTATCCACAAGATCCACCTGTATTAAAGATACTTTGGCAACGCCTAGGCATACTCAAAATTATATTAAAGATATTTTCCAAAGTCCCGTGGACTGCAAAGCAAAGCTTTTGTCCATGTAGGAAGTTTTGCCTCTGAATATTTATTTTTAGGATGCCACACATGGATGATGAATTTCAAGTCTGGAAAAAAGAATGCCCAGGGAAGAACATTGATTTCGGGCTACTTTCGGACTTTAATGAGTAGTATTACCTTGTTGAAAGAGTGATTTCGGAATCTTTGTTGGGAAGTCAGGTACGACTATTGGTAGAATTATCTCATTCCTATAAGAATGTTGTGTGAGGTTGTTCTGAATAAAATTGATGTCAGTACTTCCACCAAAACATACACCTCCTCAAAACATCACGTATACACCTCCCTGTTTTACAATTTCTTAAGCATACTGAAGTTTGAGTTTCCAGGTTTTCTCTCTCTCTCTCTCTCTCTCTCTATCTATCTATCTATATATTTATATATATTTGGATTCGTCTCAAATTAGGATAGAAACTGAATCTTGAATTCTCAGTGTAAAGAACGATGGCCTATCTCCGTTGATCTCAATTTATGTGTTTATCATCTTTAAACTAAACAGGCAATTCGATTCCCGGGTGTCAGCCGAGACAATCCCAAAAGACGTCTGGAGGAGTTGATCTTCATGCAACTGATTTCTGACAGTTTGGTACAGAAATTTGTACAACATGTAATCTAGAAAGTCCAATTAGGATGATGTGGTAGTATGATCTCTTCTGACTTGTGAAATCAAAAATTGGTCTTGGGCGAGAATGGTAACCCCGAAGCGACCCGAAAAGCATTCTTCCAGACCATTTTCATTAAAACAAGACCACAACCGATTGATGACACTTGATCTCTTTTCTAGAGACCTGGATATCTCCCCATAGAAACTCTCAGCTTGAGGTATGCCAATGGACCTTAACATTTCTTCTCAGCTCAAAATGTCGTCTCCCTATAATCACTCTATGGAACTAAAATATTTCCCTTGTGTTTGCGACGAGAAGGATGATAACAAACTGAATTGACTGATGGGATAATTATCGTCTAGAGGTCTCTAGTTGAGTGAGGCGTATTGATGACTAAACAGAGTATAAATGAATAAATAAACATTTTATCAAGTCTGAAAGGGGGGGTGGATCTAATGCCCTCCTTATCCGCTACTGGTACCTTTAATTTCCTTCATAAATAAACTCTGAAATTGGGTGCTGTATTTGACATCACTCGATAACGAATTAATGCAAGTATTTATTTTATAGACCATATTCATTAACTATAACACTATATATCGATATTTATGGGTATTCTCTGCACTTCTTTGAACTGGTTTTAAATCTCGATCTATATTAAGTCAATGTTAAATTATATAACATTTTTCTAACTTCTAAGTTCACTTTCTTATCTGAAAAGAATGTTTGGCTTAAAAGGGAACTAAATCCATTCAATATAAAGATTTATCTTGGTAAAATTTGGCTCCATTCAGTAGCGAGCTCTTAATTTTAGTTCTATTAACTTACCAATTCAAGAATTTCAGTCCCAGATTCAATATTCTCGAGTGCATCTGTCCTTTGTATTAACGAGTTCATTAGAAGATCCAGCAACATGCTCTGGTGAGCATTAAAATGATAAAAACCTAATATTCTCCATAATTGTGGGTACCTTTGGGGCGGAAACTTCTTTAAAATATTAATGTTTTCATTTTGAGTTAAAATATTCAATAAACTTTTCATGAACCTTTGAAGTAGTAGAACCTTTCGAGAATCGAAAGTCATTTCGACGATTGATTCATTAATGCTGTTTACCAACCATAATACCACATCCATCCTTGAATGCTCTGATGAAGACCTAAAAACATTGTAAGTTATTTTTAAAACATTATAGCAGAAAAAAGATATTCACTAAAAAATAGGGAGAACCCTTTCGTCTTTTTAGAGTAAATTTCTGGCAGATTACAAATGGAAATCCCTATAAACTGGCTATTGGTGCAGTGAAGTTAGACATATCTTTTCTCTAGTTAACGCATTTTATTCATCCAAGAAGTTTCTTATAGTTGCAAAATCAAAATATGTCATTTGTTATGTATCTCTGTATAATATAAATGAAAGTCGTTGTGTCTTCGACCTGTTTTTTCTCTAACTTCTAAATATAACACAAAAACGAAGAATTTCAAATACTTGTAATGATATCATTGCTAGAGCCATCAACACCTCACGAAATTGATAAAAATTATGTACTACGGAAACTTTATATACCTACCTAAGGATGGCTACACACTAACCATTTACATCCTTTACATACTGCTGAAAAAATTATTCAATAAGGTATTTCAAACAAAGCATTATTAAATTAGATCGAATTGAATATGGAAGATACGTTTTACATTTAACGTAGATAATATATCAGCATATCATTATAATGAATATCTTAGAAGATATCGCAAATTTGAAATTATTATTACACATCTGTAAACCAGCAGCAAAATGGGCGGCCATCGTGAGTACATTATCAATGAGCGTTATAAATCATATGTTTGATTTCACCAAAATTAAATGAGCATAGACCAGTAGGTTTTACAAAGATGAGAAAGTATACTTCTTTTAGTTCTATTTAACATCGACAGTTATTCACAAATATATTTATACACGTATTATATCTATATATTATTCCAGATTTAAATTTCTTACCAAAGAGTAATTGAATTTTCTTCGTAAAGAAAACATGAAACAATTGTCTGGAAGATAAAGTTTCTTTCTACATATGTATAATGGATAAATAAGAAGTACATACACTTAATCTTATAGAGTACCTCAGAAATTGATATGACCTGATTACATCTAGTACTGAATCCATATTCCATCAATTATTCATGACAATAATGTCAAACGATTTTTATAAGTTAAGTCGACAATCACGAAAATGCTCTGGTGGAGGTCGAAAGAGAGAAGCTTGAATCTTTTTCCTCCTTGCGGTAGCTAACATGAAGGTGTGACATCGCGATCCGTACATTAAGGCCCGGAGAGAAGTGTTACTGACCTGCACGCGCAACGCGATCATCGAAAAGGCCCTAAGCCGTGAAAGAGGCGACTGGCTGTTTCCCACCAAATCCTTTGCTCTTGTGAAGTCAGTCAGCTTTGTCAGTAAATCGTGATCTTTTTCTTGAAAAGTTAAATGCATCAATTGCGAGTAAACGAGAAGACAACTGTTTTTATTTTTCTGAAGAAAAGTACTCTAAAATGTTTTCTGAAGTGGTTTCTGCCAGTATCGGTTTGTCAATGAGAGTGGCAGAGCTGCAGCACTGGCTGCTAAATGATTCAGATTATACATATTCCTATTCTCTCCAATAGTGAACGCGAATGAAATATGAACATTGCAATTCTGAAGTAATTTATTCAAATTGATAATCCTCTCCCGCTGACCCGCCACCGGCGTTCCTATCAATTGTTGTAACTATGTATCTTTCTGAACCGACAAAGCCTGTTGCCACAACTTGCAGTCTGTTAGCCGATGTAATTCCCACCCGGCGATATGCATACACTTGAAAACGTCATCGAGCGGTCTGGAAAATGCGTCCACTACAAGGAATTGTCACAAGGCGGCATAAAGACTGTATGAAATATTCTGATTCCGCTACAGCGCTTAGCTAGCCAGTTGCTATTGTATTCTCTAAGGCTTTGTTTTATTCCGTCGGCACAATTTCTTTCGTTTCTAGTTGATATTTCGTTCTATTCATAAATTAATTCACGCGATTTTTTTGTAGTTTATTTATTGTTTGTGTTTATATCGTTCAATAATTAAGTATTTAAAAATGGATATGTTGTCCTTGCATCAACATTTCTCTCGAATGTCCATATCGGAAAAAGTAGAAATTAAAAACAAGGGACGTCCAAAACCTACTATGACTTTCGAATCAGTTTCTCAAAGTCGTGGGAAACAATATGTTCGAAACTTCAATGTGACCATCTATGCGAAGTATGATTGGATTTGTAGTTGTGAAGTGAAATACCGTGTATTTTGTTTTCCGTGCGTACTCTTTGGAGGTGATTCGAATTGGACATCGAGTGGGATGTGCGATTTGGTTCATCTGACTGACAAAACTAAGACTCATGGAAATTCCAAGCAGGATTTACAGAATAAAATGCGGTTTGCTGTATTGTGGAAAACCGATATCCAGGAGCAACTTGAGAGTGTATATTAGCATCGCTAATCACAGCGAGAAAGTGCTTCAAAACAGGTTAGTGCTATCTTTAGAGCTTGCTTCAACATGACATGACGAAACCAAAAATTCTGCAAATCCAGGAATCTATCAAGGCTTAGTAAACTACATCGCGGAACTCAACAAAACCAAAAAGTTCATTTAGAGACACCTACTATCTTCAAAGGAACGTCTCGACTGCATTTTTGAAATAATTTCGGCAGAAATTGATGACAGTGATTTTTTGGGTGTTATAGCTGATGGAACTACCGACGTTCCTTCAAAATTGCGAACAGTAATCGTTTTTCGATATATAAAAGATGGCCAAGCGGTTGAGCGTTTTTGGGAATTTTTTGCGAGCAATCTACAAACAGCAGATGCTCTAAGTACACTCATTTTATCGGACCTTCAACCTCTAGTACGGAAGAATCCTAATAAGTTAATTCATAATCATACGATGGTGCTGTTATGATGAGTGGGAGACAAGGAGGAGTGCAAGCGAAAATCAGAGAAAAATATGATTTGGCTCATTTCGTCCAATGCTATGCACACAAATTGAATTTGATTATGGCCCAGGCAGCCACAAAATACCAAGCTTCGTGTATTCTTTGGGAATTTATCTGGAATTCCAACTTTTTTCCAACCCAGCCAACGTGTTGCTTTCATTGATTAAATTGTTGGGCGCAAAATTCCAACATCGGCTTCAACGCCAGGAAATTTCAAAAGTCGTACAATTAATATAGTTTTCGAATATAGAACAGCATTGATTGAGTGCATGGAGGAAATCGAGGACCTTGGGCATAAACACGAAAACTGCCTCGAGGGGTTCATGATGCGGATAAGTCGAGCACTCCTCAGGCGAATTCACTAATTCATTCACATTCTATAAAAGAAAGCAAACTCTTGGTAGAGTTCTGCAACATCAGAGGATTGGGGAACAACAACGTGAATGTCGATGCAGTCCACCAGCATTTGCAAAACGCACAACCCCACGTGCTGGCCCAAACCGAAACCCAAATAAGTCGAACAACCGACACAACGTGTTTACGTTTTAATGGGTATAAGTTACCTACGAGATTTAGTTTAGGGGGCCTCTGTGTTTCCGCCAGATCGGATGTTGCATGCCAGAGAGAGCAGAGGACTATGCTTTCGGCCTTGCGTGGTTTAAAATCTGTTTGCGGGATAAAATACTGTTCTTATGCTTTCTAACAACATTCACTTCCCTGGACTGTTCAGTATCTAGATGATAAGATGGATTGAATTCAGACACAACATCCGGCAGTTGAGGTCATTGTACTGAGTGACTTTAACGTTCACAACACCAACTGGCTCCGCCACTCCAAAAGAACAGATGAAGCGGGTAGACAGGCTGAAACTTTCGCAATCAGACATAATCTAACGCAGATAGTCGACGAACCGACAAGAATACCTGAAATCTAACCTTACCCAACCGAACACCTTGGATCTTTTCTTTTGATTTCAGACCACAACCTTATATCTGCTACTGGAACCATTATGCTGCCGCTAAACCAAGAACCTAAGCCACCCAGACGCATTTGGCACTATAACCGTGCTAACTGGCATGAGCTGCGTAAATTCTTCTTGTTCTTTCCATTCGGTGATGCTTGCTTTTCAGATCTTGACATCAATGTGTGCACTGAATCTGTTACAGAAATCATTCATGCAGGAATGGTTCTCTACATCCCTCATTCCATGAAAAGAACAAAACACAAAAGCCATTCAACAAAGGCTGCGAAAGGGCCTCTGCAGCCAAGAACAGAGCCTACAAGTCGTGGAACATAAATCCAACAGAGGAAACAAGAACAATCTTCGTACGAATAAGGAACGTATGAAACCTAACAACTGCAAGAGCAAAGTCCAATTCCAACGAAAGGGTAGCTAATAAACTCCTTGAACAGGCAAGCGAGACTAGACAGTTCTGGTCTATGATGAAAACAGTCGGTGCCAATTTCTGCAAATCTGCGTTTCCGCCTCTTGTTAGGGATGACGGAAGATCTCCTAAAGAGAAAGCCGATCTCTTTACTCTCTTGTTCTTAAAGAATTCTGCTCTGGATTCATCTAACGCAATACCAGCGAACATTCCACCTACAAATTCTTCCATGGCAGAAATCAAGTTTTGAGTTCGCACTGTAAGACGGGCTCTAGCTCAGCTGAACTGCAAGAAGGCAGTTGGTCTGGACGAAATACCGCCTATCGTCCTGAGAAAGTATGCTCCCGAACTGGCACCCATTATTAACCGTCTGTTTCAAATTTCTCATGAAAGCCAGACTTTTCGAGCAGCTGGAAAACAGCAAGAATTCAACCAATCTCAAAGAAAGGAAAGGAGTCCTTACCCCACAACTACCACCCTGTTGCACTTCTTTCCATTATGTCTCAAGTGAAGAAGAGAGTCATAAAGGATGAACTCATCAAATATCTTGAGTTGCAGGGAATTATTAAAGACTGTCAGTATGGTTTTTGCAGGCAAAGATCGACAGGAGATCTGCTCGCCTACGTCACTCATGTTTATACATCAACGATGGAAAAGCAAGGGGAATCTAGAGCAATAGCCCTCGACATCTCTGAAGCCGTCAATAGGGTTTGGCATGCAGCCTTGTTGAATAAACTTGCTGCATATAAACTTTCCGAAAAATTTCCGGGTTGGCTGAGTAGCTTTCTTTCAAATAGCTCAATACAGGTTGTGGTCGACGGTATAACATCCGATTGTTTTCAGTTTCAAGCAGGAGTACCTCAGGGTTCCATTATTTCGCCAACCTTGTTTCTGTTGCAGATAAACAATCTTCTGTCATATACACTAGCTAATCTTACTTTCTATTTAAAGCTAGGGATACTTCACGTCATCTCAGCTGTTGCTTCTATATAAGGCGCAGATTCGACCTTCTTTGGAATATTGTTCCCAGGTATGGGGATCTGCGCCCAAACATTCGTTTCAGATGTTGGATAGTGTGCAAAAACGGGCTGTGCGCCTTATCGACCATCCGGAGTTCACCCGCGATTTCCAACCACTGGCTCTCAGAAGACAAGTTGCTGATCTTTCTCTGTTTTACAGGTACTTCCACGAGAGATGCTCCAAGGAACTGAAAGACCTTGTTCCGGGAAAACTCATGTTTTGCGGCAACTCTAGGCTTCCAAGGAGTTCTCATCATATGGCAGTACATTTATCCCTCGAACCTCCCTCTATAAGAATTCCTTCGTTTACAGGGCCGGTGAACTGTCGAACTCGCTGCCGTCCAACATCTTCCCAGCATTCTACAATTTGGCCCTCTTCAAGAAGCGAGTAAACAGACACCTCAATTCTTCCCAGGCACCCACTCATGTGGTGAAACAGGTTCGCCTATTCCTGGGAAACAGCATAAAAAAAGTGTTTCCCAATGACACGTTTAAAGAGACAATGAAGGCTTACCCCATGCTTGAAAAACAGAGACTCAAGTCAGAATTCAGTGTTTTGTATTCCACTAGTGAATATCGAAATTTTTCATATTGTGCTTCTTCAAAAAGATTAAAACAATCCTGAGGAGTACCATGGATCACGACAAACTTAATGCCTTAGCGTGTTTGTCGGTTGAACAGAAACTTGTACTGTCTATTCCGAATTTCAATTAGCGAGTCATTGATAAGTTTTTCGCAAAAAAACTTATTTTTTTCTGGCGTTTTATATTTTTACAAACAGTTCTTTCAAGTTGTGTATAGTAACACTTATATTGCTTGAATTTAAGTTTTATTATGAGATGATCATCAACATCAGTCACAGGTGAGTTTTTCCAATTGATAAAATTTGAACCTAGTTGAACCCATATCTCACTGGCATGAACTGCAGTCTGCAGCATTGCCACTTCCAAAAGCCACTGGTTTCTGCTAAAACTAAGTGCAACACATCTTTGGAATACAGACAATTAAAAAGTTTCAATGTTTCAAAAATAAATGATGAAGAGAAGTTAATTGTAGCATTAAAACCAGGAGAAACGAATATACAGTATTATGTTACCAGTGAGGAATTGTTCATTATACTATATGAAACTCACACCAGAATACGCCAAGAAGGAAGAACACGTATACGTTGCGAAATAAGTACAAAAATACTACAAATGAGGTTGTAATGTTGTATTTAAATTTATTAGAAAAGTGTCAAATGAAACACAATGCACCTAAGAGAGGTATTGTTGTGAAACCAATGATTAATACTGACTTAAACTCAAGATGTCAAGTTGTTCTGATTGATCTGCAGTCAAGCAAATATGACGAATATAAGTTCATAATGGAGTATCAAGATCATTTAACTAAGTTCGTTCAGCCACAACCTTTGAAAACTAAAAGGACGGAAGAAGTAGCGTATCAGGATCTTCCAATATTTTCACATTTGGTGCTCCAGCAATGTTCCAATTAGATAATGGCAGAGAATTCAGTAAGCAAGTCATATCCGAAGTATGCGGTATGCGGAAAGATGTAAGATAGTTCATGGAAAGTCTCGTGACACTCCAACACAAGGCTCAGTTGAAAGGGCCAATCAGGATATACAGAATATGCTTACTACATGGATAAACGATAAGGATACAAATAATAGTCAGAAGGTTTACCTTTCGTTCAATTTACCAAGAACACTACCACGGAGGAATACGCCATAGTAGTTATGAAGCCATGTTTGGCATAAAAGCGAAAAGAATCAAAGCATCGTATTTTTTGCCTAGCGAACAAATCGCAAATATCGAAACCGAGGAACAACTTGAAGAATTTGACACTATTTTTAAAACCAACGAACATCTTGAGAAAACTGATAATACTTCTGAAAAAAAATTGACCGGTGATCATACTGAAAGGACTTGCAATCTACCTTGTCTTTCTTCACATCAAGTTCTGACTGAAAAAAACGAGATAATATCTATAAAAAAGAGCGGCCGCGAAAGCAACAAAAATGTTACAAAAACAATATTTCCCAGCTCAAATTGGTTATACTATACAAGTCTCTGATATGGACAGTAACTGAAATGTGTTGGGGGTTGTTGATGGAATAGAAGACTCCGACTTCTATAAACTTGCAAACGAAAATGGTATCCTCAAGCAGCTTTACACACGTCATCAGTTCTTAATTTATAAAGAAAAGTTACTTTCTATAGGTGAGATTCATTTTAAAGAAATTTCGCTGAGAGAAGCAGCTGCAGCTAATTCGAAAATCGATGGATGAGTCTATTAACGCTGTCATTGAAGGAAGTGTTCCACAAATGAATGCAATTGTGATAGCAAGGGCCTCTTATGCAATTCAAAGTGTCATAATAGTCCTAGTTGTTGCAATAAAGAAGATTTGAATCACATAATTTAGTAAGTTTTTCATTACTATTATTTTATTTTCTCATTTAGAAATACTATACAATTGAGTATTTTAAGTATTTCTGACTTTCAATGGACTGTATGATTAAGTAAGTTTTCAACTTCTATTATTCTCCTGCCTCATTTTGAATGTACTGTGTGTTTTAGGTTCTGAGTCATTCCTCCCAGAAAGAGAGGCGAAAAATTTATCGCGACTGAATTACGGGAAAGAAAATATAAATCTGGGCATATTCAACCTTCAACATTAAAGCATGGTGAATGTCGACATTTCCTGTGTCAGAAATATGGGCATTTAGCAAATATTTCGGACATACACCAAGCGACTATGTGTTTGTTGACCTTAACCGGTGTTAGTCGACATTCTCCATATTTCGGTGTTTTCGCCGTAACATATATACCGAATTACAGTCAGTCAATTCTGCGCTAGGTTACTGTTTCACATTATAAGCATATGAAAAAACTGACATGGGATTTAACTACGATAATAATCGTCGATCAAACGAAGATAACAACGAGTGAGTTATACGTTACACTAATTACTGTATTATAGTTTATCATAATATATACACAAAGAATTTAGTTCAATACTTTTCCTGCCTGATCTTATCAACTTGAAGGAGGAGGAGTTTAAACTGTAGAGATTATTAGTGTATTAAGCATAGATTTCCTCATTCTTTCCTTAATTATTTACAAGAGGTTATGAATTGGGGCCCTTTGATTCATTATCCTAACTTAACAAACTCATCATTTTATGCAAGTAATTTTTCAAAGAAATATTGAGAGGATTAGAGTATGAAAAAATTATGAGAAGATAAATTGAACAATAAGAGAATGTGATTACTGCAATTTCATTGATTCATAATTAAATCTCCCATCAATTATGTTTCTTTAAATTATATCAATCGAACATTATATATTTCAAAGCGTTTCAGTATAGGTTGCCCTTCCATAAATTTATCGTAAAATTTATAAATCGATTGGAGAATATATGTCTCTTCAGAATATTACTTCAAATCAATAAAGCTACTAAAGTTAATAATTATTTACCTCAATATTCCAATCCATACTTCAGATGCTAGAAAGTTGCACCATAAATCATTTCCAATAATATTTTGAAGCAAACTATGTTCCACGTCTACATTATAAAAACTATTGTGATTAACTACACATTGACAAATAGTTGAACATAAATTGCGAAATAAAAAGTTTCAGATTTGGATGGGTAACTATGAAATTCCACAGAATCTGAAAAAGTTATGAGAAATTTCATCAAAATAAAACAAATTCTGTACGAAATAACTTACGGTGAGATATATCTTGAAAAATATGATTACACATATCACTGAAGCAGATATAGTCCAATGAATTTGAAGGTTGGATTATCAAATAGTTCAATATTTTAAGATCCAGGATCATACATCCACAACTTCTGTTGTGTGATTTATCGATATTGGATAGTAGCTGAAATGAGTAAGCATTAGAGATATCCCTATCTTAACTATTTGAATCATTATTAATCACATTGTGGACAACCATAGGCCACTTTCATACTCAAATCAGAATCTATTATTATATTGATGGCTTTTGAACCCTAAAATCTAATAGAAATAAATAAGCATGTTAAACCAAGATTCCAATGATAATTCGAAGACTTTTTGAAGCTTTGTATAGATGAAATCTATAGCCATACTTGTAATAAACTTGTAGTAAAAATTAAGAACCGTCAAATCGGCGTCTCTAGTATTATTAAAAAGTTGGCGTGGCCATCCCCTCAGTCACGGCAGACCTGCGGATCAACTTCTGGGCTTCATTACTGTGTAACATTCCACGGCAAGTCAAAATTCGGTGATCATGCTTATTGACATGAGTGGGCAGTGCTACTGTCTGAACATTCCAGGTTCAAGGGTGGCAATTACCTCCTCTATGAGAAGGACACTGTGTGTTTGGATTAGGGTGTTTTAAATGAACTTCTCATCGTCCGCAGATCCCACCAACCTACGTTCCTTCTCTTATGTTTCCCTTAGTAATTTATTAACTACTAGGTACGACATTATCGGAGATAGTACTCCATCCTGCTAACAGTTCGATATAATCATAACTTCAATCCGCTTTAGAGGCCATGACTATTCGTTCAGCCAGCATATAATACATCCATCGATTGATCAGCAAAAAGACATCATATCACCTCAGCTTTTCTATATAGACAAGTAAAATCAGAGTTTCTATGAAATCACCACGCCACATAACGAATGAGAGAACCGAACACTCGAAAGTCAGCAATTCAGTAATAATTGTCTGGGAAGCAGATATTACAAAGAGGTCGTCAGTCAATCAGTCATTTGCAAGTCATCCTTCCTATCTTTAATTAGATATAACGTATTTATCGCATCATCGCCTAGGCTAAAGGCGGACCTCTCTACAGAAATGATCTCACAAAATTCTGTTCTACATACGACAAATACAGTGCCACAGAGCATCTCAGATGTTCAATCGAATATGTCTGAAGTAAAGTTCAGAGTGCGTAGGGTAAGACGCCTTCTTCAAAAACTGAACTGTAAGAAAGCAGTGGGTCCTGATGAAATACCACCAACTGTTTGGAAATGTGCTCCAGAGTTAGCACCTGTTTTTAAATGTCTGCTTCAGATTTCGTATGAGAGCCTGATGTTTCCGGAATTTTGAAAAGTTGCGAGAGTACAGCCGATTCCGAAGAAATGCCTACCCTAAAATTACCGTCCAATCGCATTCTTTCCCATTATGTTGAAAGTCATGGAAAAACTGATAAACGATGAGCTCATAAAATATCTCGAGTTACTGGGTATCATCAGTAATCGAAAATGCGGTTCCCGTAGACAACGATCAACTGGTGACCTCTTTGCATAGCGCTCGCATTTGTAGACATCAAGTATCGAAAAGCATCGCGAATCAAGTGACATTGCTCTTGATATCTCAAAGGCCTTCGACAGGGTTTGGCAAGCAGCCGTGATGAATAAACTAATCGCATATGGACCTCCCGAAAAATTGCGTGGTTGGATTAGTAGCTTTCTGAATTCCGACTGAATTCACTGAAATTCAGACTTGGAGAAGATATAAGAGAATGCCGATTGAACTTGGCCAATTTTAACGCGAACAAGGTTCAAGCAACAACGTTCTTCGGAAAAGTCACTTCTGGAGAACCTCCTCTAATCATACAAGGACACGGAATTTCTTCAGAAACGAACATGCACCTATTCGGCATCACAGTGAGTCTGCTGGCATGACTCAGCCATTTCCAAATCTGCTTCTGCTAAACTGTTTTATTTTCAGGGCTAAGCAGTACTTACGCCTCTGCTATAAGGCGGCAGGTTGCTGATTTTTCCCTTTTTTTACAGATACTTCCATAGTAAATGCTCTGAAGAACTGAAAGGCTTGGTCCAAAAAAGAATACAATTCCAAAGAAAAGCTAGGCCCGCGGAAAATTCCCATCAGCGACGGTCCAACTAGCGCAGCCACGTACCTCTCTGTGAAAGAATTCTTTTGTATTTAGGGATAATGTGCTGTGGAACAAGCACAAGAACAAATTGGATAATATTTTATCAAATGACTTCTAAATGGTCTTGAAGACAAAAACTTCCCAAATCTAATAATTTGTTACTTCACTAAAATATTAATTACATTTATCATCCCATTAACAGAATGCATTTCAAGTCCTGGTCTTACCTGTTTCAAAAATGTTTCACAAAGAATGAATTCAGCTGAAAAAGGTGTAAGAACTCCAAACAAACAAGTTTGAAGGCAATGTTGAATATTTATATTCAAATTCCATTTTCCCAAAAACTCTAATGAGTAATCATACACTGTACATAAGAAATTATGCAACTCTTCCAAACAATGGATCTGAAGTTGTTCCCAAAATTTGCTAAAGATTTTAATTGCCACTTTCAATAAGAACCCTGAGAGCTTAATGTACTGCAATCTTTGCTTTTCCTCATCGTTATCCTGAAAATTTAAAAAATGGGGTACTATGTCAGTGTCAATCATAAAAAATTAGTAACGAAATAATTTAGTATTCGCGAAAGTACTGAATAATAAATGTGATGTTCTACAACAAATATAAAATGAGAAAAGTATACTTCGAAGACATTAAAATTTAAAGAATAGTCCTTGAAACGGCCCCACCGAGTCGGAATAATCATGTGATTAAAAATAAAAATTAATATAATTCGTATTACTCTAAGTTCCACATTACTGTAGATTTTCAGATAACATGAAACTTGAAGACACTACAGTAATAAGTAAAAGTACCAGAAATTTCAAGAAAATAAACTCTAAAAGTTGAAAAAATCAAATTGATGAAGGTAAGTTGACAGACTAATGATATCATTTTCAAACCTTATAGTGCCCACTCTTCAATCAAAATATCCAGATTTTACCGAAATTTCAAAAAATGTTCAAAGATTTTTATCCTTATAATATACAGTGTTCATTATTATTCTGATCCATATCTAAATTCTTGCATCAGTATTAAAAGATTAATCAATTCGTTAATCTGACATCGACTCTACTGCTTTTATTTCTAAAGGTAAGAGAACTCTTTATATTAATAATTCATAATTAATGTTTCCTTTTTTTCTTCAAAATACTGAGTAAAAGAAAACTCCAACATTTGGCAATCACACCACTCTTTAAATTTTATGAAGTAAATGTCACTTGACCAATTAAAACTAAGGACAATAGAGATTGATCTAGCAAAGAAAATACCCCGATATTTAACTTCATCTTTTTTTAGCCTTGTTGCACGAATCTGGCTCAAAACCCAGATTGTAAAAGTGGTTTCTATTAATCTTCTGTTGGGGTTGGTTTATGATTAAAAAATTCTATCCTGATCACTGTTAATCTTTGATAGAAAATGTATTAATCATATTCATGGTACTAGTTTAAGATTTAATGAAATTTCATCAATATATTTAAAAATATAGTATTATGAAACAATATGAATACACCGTGTAAAGGATATTACGATTAATGAGTACATAATCGCATATGTACGGATCATCTGTTTATATTACTGCTATTTGTATCTTTTATCGTTGCCTCAACAAAAGAACATATTTTTTAGGTATTACACAATTACATTTTCGATATAAAATTTATATATCAAGTTAAACGATTAATTCTTCATATGGTATGTTATCTGAACATATCCATAACAGTATAACAATAAATTTAATTAAAATGGAATGAAAACGTATAGTAGCGCAAGCGAATGCAAATACGGCTATTGGAATTATTTAGCCTAAAAAGTGACATGTGTTAGACAAAATGTGATAATAAGTAGGCTATGGAATCAGTTCTTGTAAATGCAGTTTTCCAAAGACCTAGAAATGGACGATCACGCAAAACAGCGAATAGAAAAAGATCGTTTCTATCTGCTTGCCAAATGGGAAATGCCTTACATGCAGCCCCAGGTCCATCGATAAGGGAGCAATCTATCTGGTATGGTCTTCGGGAATTGAAATTGCGAATCAATCAAGCACCTAGACTCTCAAAAACGGACCATGCAGTTCGTTCATAATAACCACGAGACCACCAACAAAAAATAGAATTTCGTACTTCTTCTTCTGTAAGAAAGGTTCCACTTTCACTAATGTATATATGTATATACATACAACCAAATTTATATAAAATCACCCGATATTTCGAATATTACCTCAGGGATTTTGGAAATTGCGAAGTATTGTTAGAATTGATGCTTTTTCAGATACTTCAATTGAAAAAAGAAATAAATTAAGATTCATTTTAAGAAAGAAACGAATAAAAGAAAACAAGAGACTCTTTCCGCATGTAGTAAAAAAATTGAAAATTGTTTTCTCACGGAATAGGTGTTTTTTTTTCTCGACCTCAGTAGCTTGTATTACCTCCTCTTGCCCTGATGCAAGTCTGAATTCGTCTAGGCATGCTTTGGATTAAGTTTTCGACCTCCTCTGGGGTGATATTCTGCCACTCTTCTGTGGCGGCTTGGATGAGCTGTTGTGGGGTTCTTGGATTATCCTGGCGCGATCTAATTTTCCTTTTGAGATTATCCCATAAATGTTCGATAGGATTTGGGTCTGAAAAGCAAGCTGGCCGGCCCAAAATAGCGATTCCTCTGTTTCAAGATAAGTGCTGGTATGCGGAGGAGCATTATCTTACATAAAAGTAGCTGCCGTACAAATACATCGAAATTTGCCCACCCTCTACATTAGAGATGGTCGACGCAGAGTTGTTTTTTCACAATAACTTGCGAACGATTCAGAGAATTGCGATCAGATATTCATGTATGATACATGAATAATTGATATAATACAGAATAATGAGATGAATTATTGCCATTTGAAAAACGTCACTTCACTCGTTAACAGATTGGTTGAAAATCAAAAAAATTGTTAGCAATCAAACAGAGAGAATTTTTGGGTTCTTCATATTTGGAGATTACTGCTGAAATTCTCCATGAATAGTTCTTGTTTCAGAATTGATGTGATTTACATTAAAATAATATAAAAGATTCTAATTATTCAAACAATTCTAGCATGAGACGCACAGCTCATCACTAGAGGAAAGTAATATACAGAGTGTTTCTTTTTATATTGAATATGCAGCGTCGTACCAAACGAATTATGAATTTGGCATTGGGACGTGGCTATGTTGGTAAGTTTTCGGAAATGTATTATCCTCATCCCTACAGTCAATATTTGTTTCTTGCTAATCTATTCCTCAAATGATGAACATCTAAAAAATTGTTTCAGCTTTCAAGCAACGGAAAGAAAATTGACAAATCGGAATAGAAAATAAGAAAGGAGAAATTGATGGAAAAGTGACAGCTGTTGAACACAATCCACTAGATTCACAAATTGACTATTCCTCAATAATGCTCCTTTTGAGAATTTGAAGACCAGCATGGCGTCAGGTAATCATCTATCTAAATAATATTTATATGATTCACTGAAACTATTGAATGAATAGATGCAGTTTCTATACAAATTTCAAAAGAGAATATCACTTCTGAATATGTTATTTCATTGCAGATACCGATCGGATTGAATCCCTCCAATATCTGATAGAATGTGGTCAATATCAAAATGAAGGTGTTCAATATGAAGTGATTTTTCCCTGAAAAGAGTAATAGTCTTGCTACTTTTGATGCTATTAGTGGAACACTTTTAGCACTTTCATCTTTCGGTATAATTATATTTATGAATTACCGAAAGAATATAAGCCAAAAGACATCTAATATGTATAATATAGAGGAAAAAGATCTGGTTATAAACATTTTTTCGTTTCGAATCTCAAGTTTTATATTATGCAAACGTAAATGCAAAATATTCATTCCTAATATCAATTTTTCATTCAACTGAAGACAATATTCAAGATGTAGAATTATAGGCGAATGCACACCAAGAATATCAATTTTATTAATGCGCGATTGGGAAGAATCAGTCATGAAGGGATGAGATTTCAAAATGCGCAGGATCATTATCTCAAAATAATGGAAATTAAAACTCCGTGTGAAAACTCACTACTTTAAAAAAAAACATAATTTTGCATTTCCCAGAGTTGTGAAAATTATGTATTTGAAAGTCACTATACTGCACCACAAACAACTCGCGGAGGACCTCTTTAATATTCGAACAAAATGAAGATCTGATGAAAGTTATTACGAATAAGAGACGAATTAAATAATATGTATGAAATCTCGTATTTCGAATTGCAATATGAAATGAGCATATGGAAAGTAATTGGCAAAAGTTTTGACAATGAAAATATCACATGTAATCATTCTCCTGGAGAATAAAGATGAATTACTTTTCGATATTTTCAGAAACCAGAAGAAGTCGTGAACTAAAGAAGCACCACTGTATATTCTGTCGTAAAATGCAAACCACCTTGACGAGGCACTTCACAGGAGCTCATAAGCTAGAACCAGAAGTTCTGAAAGCAAGTAAAATGAATAAAAATAACATCACAGTCGTTCTCAACAGGATCGCGGGTTTTTATGATAATTCGAAATTCATTAATATTTGAATTAGCTGCGAAAATACAGAAACTGAAATTATTGAAATCGATCAACCGACGTGGTTGGGATGTTTTTGTGCATATTATAAATTTTATGATATTTCATTTCAGTTCCATTTCGGCGATCGAAAATATTTGAGAGTTTGAGGAAAAAGTCGATCTTCTACATAATAAAACACATAACAACCGATTCATTCGTACGAGTAAGAAACTCCCAAATACTAGAGAGCATTTGCTGCACTGTCCTCTCTGTCACGGATACTATTCCTCTCAAAATTTGAAGAAACATGTCAGTGCGCATTGTAAAGTCGCGAGAAATAAGACCCATTTCAAGAAGATTATGGGTTTAGCCAGAGTCACACATGTTCATGTTCATGAAAATGCTTCTTCTCGGTTGATAGATAAAATCTACCCATAATTTCGTAACCTAGAGATACTCCGAGTTGCTGCTGAAGATCCGACAATTGTTCTCTATTCCAACCAGCTCATTGACGGATATTATCAGGAAGGCGAGCAGAAAGATAGCATAATCATAATCATAATTTCAATTACATTGCAGATCGCATCAGGTCAATGGCAAAAATCTTTATTGACATCAAAAAACGTGATTCGACTATCACAGAACTGAAGGAACCATTCAACCTTCAAATATCCATTCTTCATTCAAGCTATCAAAATTTTGGACGGTTCCAGTGGTGGAAGATTTATGGCTCCATTCACTGCATGTTCGTAATGCACTCTGATAGGTCATATTTCTGACTATCTCAAAGTTCAGGCCTTGATGAAGGAGGACGAGGTTGATCAGAAGATATTATAGAACGTTGCATATACCTGCTACAGGCGAAACAAAATTTCGACATTACGAAAACTGCTAATGAAAATGAAACAGCGTCTCACAGATCCAACAGCAATACACTTCCAAGAACGTCAGAAATAAAGAACTTTTCAATTTCACTGGAAGAGAAAATCTCCCATCAGTTCAAGAAAATATCTCAACAGTTTGATGAAATAATCTATCATGAATTGACACAGCTCTTATTAGTTTATGTAATGGTGTTTAATCGGAAAGGGCCAAGTGAGGTTAGTAAAAACAAGAATTATAGAATGAGGAACTATGGCTACGGTTTATGCAGATCATATGGAAAATTTAAAAGATACGGATAAAAGTTATGCTATGAATTTTGCACGTTTCATTGCCCGAGGAAAATTGAACAAAATAGCCTCTAACCTGATATTCACTAAACTGAAAGGAATAATCAACTATTTATTGAACAATGAAGACACTATATCACCACTACACCAAAACTTCAACTTAGTTAGCGCGTTTCGCTAAGTTAGCATCCTCAGGAGATGATAATATACTCCATTATATGTATATTATCATCTCCTGATGATGATAACTCAGTTAGCAAAACGTCGAGATTCAACGTAAAAGTTTTGGTGTACTGGTGTCTTCATTGTTCATAGACCAAAGGTTCCAAAATCACAACATAGTATTTATTGAACGTTTGAGACGACCCTGAGCATAGAAAAAGTTTAAAAATCTCTGATTCAAATCCTTATTCATTTGCTCGGTCTGAAGCGACAAAATATCCTTCTTATAAGGCTGATGCCATATGATACTCAGAGAGTCGTTGGTGAGTGCATGGATCCTCACATACAGGACGATTCTCAAAAGCTAACATCCCAAAAATCTCCAGAGCCTTTATGGAATCAATACAACAGGATAAAATTTTCGCTGCTGCAAGAAATGAAAAAAGCTCCTCCTCAGGCATACCGTCTCATTCATCCGTCCGTTCAATCGGCAACAATTGCGGATCCTGTGGCATATACTTCGACAGAAGAATCTCCGCCCATTAAAATGTAAAAGACGGAGATAATTTCCACAGATTGGCAGAAGAACTTGAACAACGCCTAAAAGAAATTCAGTTAGAGGTGCATTTAGAAAATTTTTAATCAAAACAGGGTGCCCATTCTCGAAGAACTAAAAGAATCATTCTCCCAATTCAGATCCACTAGACAGATGATCCCAACAAATACACTGTTGGATAGCGAACAATTTATCTACTAACCGAAACAGTAAGCCTATCCTCAGATTCAGTTATCAATTCAATTTTCGATTAATGTTGAATTGAAGTGAGTTCGCAAAATACTTGCGCACAATTTATCATTCCTGAATAATTATTGAATATTGACATCCTTCCATAGTTTTTTTAAAACCAAAGTTTTTTCTCTTAAAAAAAATTATGAATTAAAATGGCTTGTTATCAACATATATTTGAGTTCAAAATCATTCAACAACATTTTCAACAAAAACGTTAACGATCTACAATTTTTTCAGGGCAAAGGAGTTGGGCGACACTCCTAAAACTCAAATTCCTGGAAATCTTCCGAAAATACTACGAGAATCACACACAGGATCTACCCGTCACTCATGGAAACAAAAAATGCGATAAAGAAATTTCCCGAATTCCAGGGAAAAAACCAAACCACTTAAGGAGTCATATCCAGCATGAAACTCAGTATCTCCAAGCACGCCGTAGATTGAATTTTGAAAAAAATTAGTTTAATTTTTGAGAGATGTGACAGTTGCTGTTTATGGATGGTATTTTAACACGTTTCCTTGAATAGACTATCCGGAATGCTTTACAATCGGTATCTACCGACCGAGACTTATGTTCACTAAATTTTTCTTTCACCAGTTTATTTATAACAGTACATAGGGGTATAGCAGTAATATAGGGAGTAGGCCTGGGAGATGTTCTATTAGACGTTTATAGAGAACGGGACACAGGATTATCGTGAAAATTGGTATACCCAGTGATCCAAAATTTTTGAAAGTTTCGACGTTGCCTCTTCTATCGAAAAGAAGTAGCAACTTTTCTATTTCAAACAGCATACCCTGTATATCAAATACTTTTCTTTGTTCCTATGGACAACGTTTATCGACATATTGACAATTCTCATGTTTTACCACTCAAAATGCCTTTTCGTATAAATAATCCCGATTCGGAACCCAGAGCTTCAGAGCTCTGAAATTATGCTGCTGTCTTGATTATTCAATATATATAAATATGAAATATTTGACTAATATTCTACTGGGTGTAGTTCAATTTTGAGCAAACTTACATCTCAGAAAATAGGTCAAATATCGTTCTTTTCGAATGCAGTGTCCCAATTATTAATTCATGAAATGGAAGGGACTTCTCTCAGTTCCGGAGATGATGTCATCATCAAAGAATCAACCGGTATGGCCTTGCATGTCATGCAAATATTGCTCTTACAGTTTTTTCCGTTGTTTTTCTTCGTTCATGTTCAGGTTGTCGTCAACCTGGAGACAGTTATGGACATTTCGAAGAGGACTAAGAAAAATAGAATACTTTTTCTTGCTCATATTTTGTTCACAATACATTTACAGAATAGCTTGTATAAATGAGATAAAAAACACAAGGTTTAACTTTAATCTACACTTTATTTGAAAAAATTCGACTTCGTTTCGCTGACACAGCAGCTTTATCAAGAATGAAAAGCAGAATGAAGAGTATGGTATTATAAACAAATCGTAGAACAAGTTGGATGAATAACAGGAAAATCCACACCGAGCCATTGTACAGTTAGTATGAAAGGTAATAAAAACTAATTTTATTTAAATAAAAATGACTACCTATTTAAAACTCTAAATTTCATTTCGTCCGAAAACTATACAATTTTAAACAAAGATCCAACTATTAATTGCCCATATATCTGTTCATGCAATCAAACTGATTTCAATATAAATCCACCACCCGGTAATTAATACCATTGCCAGGCAATGAATATAGTCAAAACATATCCTGGAATAATTATATATTAGGACAACGTTAAATGTTATGAGAGTATATCAATCTACCAGAATATATACATACAATGTACCAACGAGTAGTGTCAGAGGCTTTCTCCCCGGAAAAATCCAGTGAACGGAACTTACTCAAGTAACACTGAATGTTACTCATTAATAGTTTCCTTTGTGTGAAGTGGCAATCTACCTTTTTTACTATACATCTAGAACCGACATTTGAGCAAGGCATAAAATACCCAAGTTGTTGGCACTTATCTGTCAAAACTTTTGACAGATTTAATTATTTCTGTTATAAACTCGATTTCTGAGGAACATTTAGAAAAATTGTAACTCGTAGATCTTTTGCACTACAGACACAATTTTTGCTTGGGTGGATAGAAGAAGGATCAAGGAATTTATTAAGCAATCTACACATGTCAAATGTTTATTGCGTTGTTTTGTATGATTTTTTCAATTTGGCCTTTTTCAAACAGCAATAACTCAATTTTTTCAAATTGCACGAGCCAATTTTTATATCGCCATCAGATGAAGCGTCAAATTTCAGATGGAACTGTATAAGCATGTACTATACCCATCTGTTATAGTTCCGAAATAATTTGGGAATATATTGAATTTTGATGATTTTGCAAGTACTAACAGATTCTTCGTTTGAAATATTTGAATCAAGTAGCTGAACTGGCTACGCTCACCTGACAGGTGCCTAAAATTAATGTACTTGTCACTTCGTTCATTCGAATTTCATATTTTAACAAGAATTGTCGTTATTTCAGATTGAAAATATCCAAAAAATACAACACATTTGGAATAAAACCACTGGTTATTCAAACGAAAATATATTCAATCCTCTTTTAATTCATTTTAGAATGTAAAAAGTAGTGGTACAAATTGCAGGCAATTCAATAACCAATTTCCAGATTTACCGTCTATGAGTAAAATAAAATTTCGAAGCATTAGAAGCAATTTTCTACAATTCGGTTGAATGAAAATTGTAGGAACTAAGCGAAAACCAATCATCGAAGATAATTACAATAATACGAATAAATGATAGCACACTTAATAGGAGAAAACTAATTTACGATCTGAATAAATGTTCAATATGGGCCCTATTTTGCTCGATACACTTGACAGCTCGTATATGATGTATATATGATATGAGTTGCCCTCCTAGTTTCCTCAGGATCAATATTACGAAAATCATTATGAATGCGCTTAGTAACTCTTCTTTACTTCTTACAGGAATAATTTACACTTCACTCTTGATTTTGCCCCATAAATGAAAATCAAGGGGCGTCAGGTGCGGAGAACGCGGAGGCCATAAATTTGACCGAATTAATAAATTTTCACAGAAATTTAGCCGCTTGGGAAGGTCAGTTGGTTTCAATTTTTGTAGTCTGATAAAAGAATACGGGTGCATGTTATCTTTCTTAAGGATCCTTTGAATGGAAGTATACCTCAATCCAATATCCATTGATGCTGACTTAATGGACGCATTTGGATTGGCACGAAAATGCGATAGCATATTAATTTGATTGTCGTCGTCCTCGAGAATTGGTTTTCTTCTAGTTTCTATGTATTTTGTTCCTCCAAATTGCAGAAAATTGCTTCTAATCCTTCGAAATTTTGTTTTACTCATAGACGCCAAATTTGGAAATTGGTTATTGAATTGCCTGCAAGTTCTATTCACCACTTTTTGACATTCGCCATGAATTAAGAAGAGATTAAACATATCCTCGTTTGAATAATTAGCGATTTTATTATCAATCTGGTGGTCTTCAAAAATTTTCGCTTCAAATTACCAACAATTCTTGTTGAAATATTAAATTCCAATGAACGAAGTGACAAGTACTTTAATTTTAGGCACCTGTCAGGTGAGCGTAGCCAGTTCAGCTACTTGATTCAAATATTTCAAAGCATTCTCTGTTAGTTCTTGCAAAATCATCAAAATTCAATATATTCCCAAATTATTTCGGAACTATAAGAGATGGGTATAGTACATGCTGATACAATTCCATCTGAAATTTGACGCTTCATCTGATGGCGATATAAAAATTGGCACGTGCCATTTGAAAAAATTGAGTTATTGCTGTTTGAAAAAGACCAAATTGAAAAAAATCATACGAAACAACGCAATAAACATTTGTCATGTGTAGACTGCCTTAAAAATTTCCTTGGTCCTTCTTCTATCCACCCAAGCAAAAATTGTGTCTGTAGTGAAAAAGATCTACGAGCTACAATTTTTTCAAATGTTCCTCAAAAATAGAGTTTATAACAAAAATAATTAAACCTGTCAAAAATTTTGACAGATAAGTGCCAACAACTTGGGGTTTGCCTTGCTCAAATGTCGGTTTCAGATGTATAATAAAAATCCCTGTATATATAATAGGCTACTCAACTTGGGATACATATATATATATATATATATATATATATATATATATATATATATATATATATATATATATAAATTTTGGCAGTTGATTCAACTGGTCTGAAACTCTAACACAAAATAAATTTTATATGGAAATAAAGCTAAAAGTGCGAACTATCAAGTAGTGAAAATTTAGAAATCACCAGGCTCATAGTTTTGTCGTTGGTGTCTCAATTGTAAGTAATAAACTGTACCCAAAGAAACTGAAATAATAATTACTTTACAAATTATTCAGAAATCTGTCGCGCCGTGCCGTCTTCGAAAAACTGATAACGCGTTATCATTATCTGCGGCATAAAAAACGCTGATTATTCGATTCTTTTGGCTGTTTACAATAATGTCATTCACCTGTAAGCAATGCGCTGAAAAACTCGGCAAACGAGGATATTAATTGCAATGCCATGATTGTGAGTTTTGGTTTCACAAATCATGTGTTTTCATAGATGAAAATCTTTTCGACAAATTGAAGAAAGGTGATAGCCAATGGTTTTGTGCTGACTTCGCTGAGGATAATGAGATAGCATCAATACCAGACTCAGGTATGATTGTCAAAACAAAACCAAAGAAAGTCACTCTCGAGGACATAATGTCGAAAGTTATAAATATGCAAAAATGCTATAATAATTATATTATAACTATATTTAAAACATCACAAAAAAAACTAAATTCTCCCCCATTCGATCTAATGGTATATTATCAAAATGTTGGGGGCCAACGTACAAAACTACGAGACATTAATCTGATGCTGGATCAATGCAGCTGCGACATTATTGTGTTGACTGAGAGTTGGTTGAGCCCAAACATTCTGGATCCAGAAATTTGTGCTTCATCCTTCAATGTATACAAATTGGACCGAAATTGTAAAACGAGCTCTAAATCAAGGGGTGGAGAAGTATTGATACTTGTTCGATCATCCATTGCCTCAACTGTAATCACACACACTCATCGTGATGTGAAACATCTTTTCTTGAAGCTTAATCAGGGTGGTCATACTTTCATCTTGGGAGGAGTCTATATTCTTCCAGATTCGGCTGCATGTAAATATGCATCTCATGGGCTGCATTTGGAGGAAATCTCCTTGTTATACCCCAACACAGACATTTATAGATGTGGTGACTACAATGTGAATAGTGCTACATGGGATAATGATGAATTTCATTTGTGTGATAATGCTAGTAAATTCCTCGGCTTTAAATGACTGAATAAATTTTTTTAATTTTTCTGAACTATGTAAGGTGCGTAATAACAGAAATAACCTTCTTGGCTTAGTTTTTTCAAATGTGGAGACAGTTGTTGTAGATCCTGCCCTGAACCTACTGCACAGTACCTCGATTCACCTAAGTGCAATGGAATTTGGAATTCGAACTAATGTACCCAGTGTGCCAGTTCTATAATTCAGTGATACTCACTTTGATTTCAGGAGGGGCGATATAGGTTTAAATCAGTATTTATCAGGTTGTGATTGGTCTTCTCAGGGAACTGAAACTGAAATTGATGCTGCACTTTCCAAATTTTATAATAACCTCACAGTGGTATCGATATGTTTGTCCCTAAGAGAGTAGTTAGGTCTAGCAATTACCCAACTTGGGTTACGAATGAACTGATCAATCTCATTAAATGTAAGAAAAAAGTGCATAAGAAGTTCAAAAGACTCAATGACCCAGGTGTCTATAACGAATTTATAGTTCTCCGTGCGAAGTGCCAATTGCCTAGTAATACCCTGTATAGCAGTTAAATTAGCTATACAGAGCGAAAAATTCATTCTGATCCGCAAAAATTCCGGAACTACATTAACTCTAAAAAAAAACAATGATCATCCTAACTGTCTTTATTATGATGGAGTGTCAGGTTCCGATGGGATAGAAATTGTTAATTAGTTTGCTGACTCACCCAGGGTTGAGAGTGATTTACAAAATGACTCCTGTCAACTTTCGTCAAATGCTGTGTTTGAGGTGATACAGGGTATGAAGCCTAGTTTGTCAACTGGCTACGATGGTATACCCTGTTTTCTGTTAAAAAATGTGTTTGTACACTATCAACACCTATAAGTACGCTTTTGAGTATCTCTCTGGGGTCGGGCCGCTTTCCTTCTTTTTGGAAGCACAATTTTATTATTCCTTTACACAAGTCTGGTTCCAAGTCAGATATAGCTAACTACAGGGTTGTATGCATTCAGTCGGTTATGCCCAAAATGTTTGATGCTCTGGCATGTAATTTTCTTTCGTGGCATTGCTACCCAGGGGCGTTAAACTGAAACAAACCTTTTGCTTTACCTCAATGACATAATTAATTGTTTTGATACCGGTTATCAGATAGACTCAATTTATACAGATTTCTCTAAAGCCTTCGATAGGAAGAACATTAATATTTTGGTGATGAAACTCGAGGCACTGGGCATTACTGGTTCACTTCTATCCTGGCTAAGTAGCTTTTTATATAACCGTATTATATTGGTTCGGTATAGGTTTTTTTTTTATCGAGGGGAATCTTTGCTTGATCAGGTATCACATCTAGGCCCACTCTTGTTTAACGTATTCGTGAATGATGTGAAAAAATCGCTCTCATCTAAATTCTTATTATTTGCGGATGATATGAAGATCTACTCCGTAATTAAAAGCTCTTCTGAGGCTGCTCGGTTACAGATTCAGTTGGATAGGTTTCATCTGTGGACTGAAATAAACTGTTTGCGTCTGAACGTCAATAAATGTAATATAATCACATTTCATAGAACCACGACACCTATACTTCATGATTACACATTGGGGGGTAATTGTCTTACACGAGTCCGGTTGATAAGAGATTTGGGAATTTTTATTGATTGCAAGCTAAACTTCAAAGAACATATACAGAATATAGTCTCTACTTCTTATCAATCACTCGGTTTCATTCTCCGAAGTGCTCGGGAGTTTTCACCCAATACCATCAGAATATTATTTTGTACCTTGGTTAGATCTAATTTGGAGTATCTATCGACTGTGTGGTCACCTTATTGCAAGTGCGACATTAACTAATTGGAGGGGGTGCAGAGGAAGTTTTTGCGCTTTTGTGCGTCAAACTTTCAACCTTGATTATCTTGTTATCAGGAGGAGGGTGTCCAGCCTGGCAACACTCATTAAATTACTGAACAACCTAATAAAATGTCCCGATCTGCTGATGCAGATAAATTGCAATATGCCAGGTAGATTAACAAGGCATACACCCCTATTTCGGCTTGATATTTGTAGGCACAACCATAGTGAAAACTCTTTTTTTTATAATTGTTTTTCTCTTGCTAATGGCCTTGGTGCGAAGTTAGATTTCTTCTATCTGTCCCTCGCAGCATTTAAATTAAGAGCAACTAGGTTAATTAGAAATGCTTAGGGTATCAATGTTAAACTGTAGATGTGCTTTGTATGTTTTGCACTTCAGTGAACTTCGAAGTGTTTAAAATTGGAAAAAAAAAAATTTTATTTGTTTCGAGCAACTGAAATTTTGAATAACTGTTGTATTTTTATTTTTGTATAATTCTCTGATATCTGTAATTGATTGTAAATGGAGGTATCCCGTTAACTGAATAAATGAATAAATATATTCAATTTAGATAAAAAACCAGAAAATTTTCAAATATTTTCAGAATTTTTCTAAATAACAACTAATGGCAAAAGTAAATATGCTATAATGAGGAAAATGTAAATCTGAACTTGTATGCCAAATTTCATCAGAATCCTATAAAAATATTCAATCGACTTATTTTCAGTCTCTTTTGATAGTTTTAAGGCAAAAGTAGGTTTCTTAATAAGCCAATTGTGAACATGTATTAGTTTCGTAGTAGTTTTATTTTATTCTTATTATCTTTCTTATCAATATATTTCTTGTTATTTTGTTTCCGTATACTCTTATTCAAATTGATGTATACAATTTTGTATTTAAACTAAATAAAATAAATAAATAAAAAACACCTAACACATAAGTCTAGCTTTTTCGTTCATGAAATATCCTAGTTTTACTTGAAAATTATCGACTTTTTGCTTTCTGGTAAACTTGGTATATCTCGAGAACGGCGTGAGCTAACAAAATAATAAAAGGTGCTTTGCAAACAAGATACCATGCGGGACATAACTCATATCCGACTCAATCTCGGTCGGTATACAAATTGCTCTTATTTCCGACTCCCATTTCGAAACTAATTGAAGTACCCCAATACTTTCCTGTACTCGAGATTTCAAGTTTTCAAGTTATGGCGAAAAAACGAATTTTCCGTACCTACCTGAAACTGGTAAAGGAGGTTTAGATTTCTGCACGTGCATAGACAGGCTCCTGAGCATAGATAACAAACTATTTTTGTTTTAACGGTCAGTCGAATTAATTCAAACAGAATGGCTAACTACACAAATGAGCAAATACTTAATTTATTATTCATTCATGCAGATGAGAGACGGAATGTGAGTAGAACTTGTAGGAGACTTAACGAATTCTACCCAAATATGCCGTCTATGACAGCTAAAAACTCAGGAGATACGTTACAAATTTTTTCGACTGGAACAGTCCAGAATAAGACATCATTTTCATCGGCTGTAGTCAGGGCCCCCGCAACCATATGTGCAAAGAGTGCAATGCACACGGGCGCCATCCTTTAGGGGCGCCAAAACCCAGGGTCAGAAAAAAATATTAAAATAAAAGATGAGTAATTAAATACGATTAGGTATAAAATACACACGAAATTTTATTATTATTTTATTTATTTCCTGTTCAAACATGAATAACGCCTGGAGCGCTATAAAAGCGTCCTATCGCCAAAGGCGTTTTCAAATCAGTTAGTTCAGTGGACCGTGCAACAAGTGAATAAAAACAAGTAATCCTATTAATTTTTACATATAAAGTTATTTTTATTTTGTCAAGTGTGGTGTTTTGTTGTGTAATATTTTGTTTACTACTTTTACTTACATAAAATGATAAGTGTTCTCTACCTTATACTATCAACATTAACCCTTTATAGGATACTGGTTATATTTAATTTTTTTAGCCAAATATCTTTTATTAATTGAAATGTCATGTACGAGTTTAAAAAGTACCTGGTTTTATCCATAACTCGCTTAGTTTTCATGCTTTTGATCTTTTTAAAAACCATTTTGTAGGGTTTTTAAGGGCTAGAAGATCAAATTAGTTGCCTTTATTTTTGAAAGGATTTTAAGCTTAAACTTTAATCAGCCATATCTTACTTAATAATAAGCTGCCTATAAAGGGTTAAAAACTATTGGCAACTTAGTTAACTTTTTAAGAATATTTCCTACCCTACCTACATGGTGCTTATTATTGTGGTTACTTTAAAAGTTAATTCCTAATTCCCATGAGTACTAATTATTTATTTGTTTTTTCAGGATAAAAGAAAGAGACCTTCAGGTGCGAAGTTTCGCGAGCAAAAGAAACTGAGACTACAAGAAAAGGGGAAAATGGTTGGATCTTTTAAGCATTTCTTGCAAAACAATCGAGATTCCACGGAGACTATCGATGTTGGTGCGACTGAATCGTCCGAATCTTAAGATTCCAAATCCGTAATATCAATAACCGTGAGTGGAACATCTGAAATTTCAACAGTAACATCAGGCCCTGCAACAAGTGGCAGCGATTGTAGCAGCAAAACAGCTTCTACTGATGCAGAGCCCGATAAAGCGATGACACCATCCTCGTCTACAGCACTTGAACAATCCACTTCAGGTAATTCAGCTTGTGTAAAAAGTTCGGTAATGTCAGCTACCGAAATACCTGCTGCAAGTGACAATTTCGATGAAGGCTGTAATGAGGCTAGTATCGATATAATTCCATCCGACCCAGGTTTGTGGCCCGAAAGAATCACCAATGAGATGGCTAGAATATTGGTTAAACGTGGTCCGCCCTTGATAAACACCAGTTTCAGCTTTCCTAGTAATAAAGATAAGAGAAAGTTATCGTGAAAATACTTTGAAAGAAATCTAGCAAATGGAGAAAAAGTCGAAAGGGCTTGGCTTATTTACTCTATTTCTAAAGATTCTGTATTTTTTTTTTGTTGTAAATTGTTTTGTAAATGTAAAACTCCTAACGTTTTTTGTGATACAAATGGAGTATCTGATTGTCAACACTTGTCTTTGCTAATTAAGAGACACGAAACGTCAATTTTACACAACAGTTATATAAACACTTGGATATATTTTAAAAAATGTTGGAGGCATCTATGACTGTTAATGCTCATCATCTGCGGATTTTAGAAACGGAAAAAATATATTGGCGGGACGTGTTGGAAAGAATTATTGCGAATGTTGAGTATTTATCTACACAATGCTTGGCATTTCAAGTTTCTTCTCAATTGCTTTCCGAACATGATAATGGAAATTTTCTCAAAGCTGTTGAGATGATTGCCTCCTTCGATTCAGTGATGAGACAGCACGTTAGCCGAGTGTATAACTCCCAAAAAATATCTGTTAAAATGACTCATTATTTAGGTGTGCAAATGCAGAATGAAATAATTGAATTATTGTCGTCCAAAGTAAGAAATAATACTTTAGAAATGGTTCGCAGTTCAAAATATTTTTCAATAGTATTAGATTGTACACCAGACACTAGTCATACTGAGCAAATTAATTAGTCTTGTTCTGAGGTATGTTGTCCGTATCACCACTTCAAAAAAGGTTAAAGTTAAGGAAAGTTTTATTGCGTTTAATCCAATACTGGACTCCACAGGAGAAGGGATATATACATTTATTTATTTATGATAATGGGACAAATATGAAGGGAAAACATGTTGGGCTTCAAAAACGCATTCTTGATGCGAATCCGAAAGCCCTTTATGTACCTTGTGCGGCTCATACCTTGAACTTAACAGTAAATGACGCTTCTAAGATGTCAGGTGCTACAATAAACTTTTTGAATCTTGTGCAAGAGTTATATAATTTTTTTTGTCATCCACAAAAAGGTGGTATATTTTGAGAAAAATGTCCCCAGGTTAAATTTAAAGCCTCTAAGTGAGACAAGATGGTCCAGCAGAAATGACGCAATAAAGCCCCTTAAAGTTTATTTAATTAAGGTTTGCGAAAGTCTTCTAGAAGTGGCTGAAGATAATTCCTTTCACATTGATGCAAGACATAAAGCGAGTTCCCTCTTAATGTCTGTACAAAATTTTCAATTTATTTGTGGAATTATTATTTGGCATGACGTTTTATTTCAGATAAATATTGTCAGCAAACAAATGCAAAGTGCTACAATTAATATTGAAGTATGCCAAACCTACCTAAAAAATTTAGTTGATCACTTCCAGCAATATAGATCTGACCAATGATTTCACGAAATTCTTGTCCAAGCGAAAGAAAGAGCATCCCGTCTGGAAATTGAAGAAGACTTTTCACCATTACCAACGGTTAGGAGGAAATTTAAACCAAAACTGTTTGACTATGAACACCGAGATGAGACCCCTCATGATACAAAAACCGCCTTTAAAATTAGTTTTTTTCTTAAAAATTATAGATCAAACTATAAGCTCTTTAAAAAAACCGATTTGTCTTATTAAATGAGTATGATAATATTTTCGGATTTTTTAGCGGCATATTCAAATTAAGTGACAGCGATCTTTTAAAATATTGTTCTATTCTTGAAGAGCGACTGACAGATCAGGATAATAAGGAGAACCTTGGCCTTAGAGTGGTGAAAAATTGTTTGCAGTAGTTGTTAGGTTTGTGTCCAATGTTGATGTTGTAACTTTCTAGGCATTTATCAATTTGTTGTGACAGTTCGGGTGTATAAGTGAGGCCGATGTATATAAAATCTATTTTTTTTTTCCTTTGTCCTGTATTGTATATTTCATGTATTCTTTTCTTTATGAGTGGTTCAAAAAAACTAGGTGAAAACGCGTTTCTTTTTAGTATGTTCTTCAATTTCTTTATATTTTTTGTTCTAAATTTAGGGTGTGATAGTTTGATGGCTCTATCAACCAGGCTATTGATAACGCTTTTTTTGTATCGGTTTGGTACAATTGATTAAAAATTTAGGTATCTACCCCTCCATGTCGGTTTCTGATACCAATTTGTATATATTTTTCCTGTATCGTCGTGGGTTAATTGTATGTCGAGAAAATTGATTTTGTTATCTTTTTCGATTTCATTGGTAAATTGAATCCTCACCGTACCCAGCAGCACCTCCGATCGATCGAGACAACCCTCAGCTCCGAGCCAAATTCTCTGTGTTTTTTAAGAAATGACTTTCCACCAGACCGGTTGGTTGTAATCACTAAAGGAATCACTGGCACAGATTCGAGTCGATATACCTCCTTCATTTCGAAAGCCAGATCCTGATATTTCTCGATCTTCTCAGTGTACGCCTTCGTTAAATTATCGTCTGCTGGAATCGTCACATCAATAAGAGCTGCTCTATTCTCTTTCTTATAGAATATGACGATATCGGGCCTATTGTGCTGCACTGCACGGTCGGTGATAACAGTGTTGTCCCAGTACATTTTGTAGCCTTCGTTTTGAAGCACTCCCCTAGGTTGATAAAGATGATGCTTAACCTTTTGTTTGAGTAGCCCCAATTTTAGTGCTACTTCTTGGTGGTATATTTTGGCAACAGCGTTATGCCTTTCCAGGTATTGCTTGGGTGCCAGTATGAGACATGAAGACGTCACGTGTTGGATAGATTCGGTTGCACGAGAGCACTTCCGACAGAGATCCGATGCTATATTCTGTAGGCTCTGTGTTTTTTATAGGCTCTGGTCGGCATCACTTGGTCTTGTATGGCTGCCAGGCGCCCCCCCGTCTCCGGGAGAAGATATCCAGATATCCTCTGCCACAACGACCACAATCTAGTTGGTTAATGGGACATATATATATATATATATATATATATATATATATATATATATATATATATATATATATATATATATATATATATATATATTCATTCTAAAATAAAATTCCTGTTGGCTCTATTAATGAAGCTTTTGCCACAACGATATATATATATATATATATATATATATATATATATATATATATATATATATATATATATATATATATATATATATATATATATATATATATATATATCTATATATGAGTATGAACCTACATGGAAGATACCCAAATGCACTAAAGAACACACGTGTCGATAAAAGGATAAAAGGATATATTCATTCTAAAAATAAAATTCCTGTTGGCTCTATTAATGAAGCTTTTGCCACAATATATATATATATATATATATATATATATATATATATATATATATATATATATATATATATATATATATCAATCTTTTGGCACGTACAGTACATATTTTTTGCTACGTAAGATTACTATGGGTTAAAATTTTATGCTTTTGACGCATTCATCTATTAGATGAATCTGTTGTTGGAAACCTCCTTTTTCGTTAAAATTAAGCCTTTATTTCAAGAGAATTAATACAGATACCATCAATCAAAGTATTGACCGTTATTTATTATAACTTTTTCTCATTTTTCTGGGAGGAGATGGATGCCACGATGATAAAATAACTCCTATATGGATTCAGTCCAATCGATGATCCATTTCTCGACATTTACGGAAGAATGCAAGTGCTACTCCGAAAGCCCATGAGCCATTGACCGAAACAAATGGTAATTTGATGGAGCACTGTCTGGTGAGTAAGCCGCATAAGGTAGGACGTCCCATCGAATCGGTTCAAGTGTTTTTTGACGGCCTTGTGACATGCGGACAAGCGTTATCATGCAACATGATGACTTAATGCTGGCTTGTCTCGTATTCTGCCCACTTCTGGTGTAGTGCTCGGGTTAAACAGATCATTTGTTCTCGGTAGAGATTTCCTGTGACTATCTGACCTTTTTTTGTGAAGCTCATAGTGAATGACTTCTTCTTCATAATACCAGATACTGAGCATAGCCTTATTTCCATGAATATTGTGCCTTGGAATCGATGTTGATGGTTGGCCAGGATCACCAATGGGCTTTCGTCGAAATATATCCACTTTTCATATCCAGTAACAATACGATGGAGAAATCCTTTTCCTTTCTGTCTAACAAGCAGCATTTCACAAATGGTTTTTCGTCTGTCGATGTCTCTCGGCTTTTGCTCATATGGCACCCATTTTCCGTCTTTGTATACTTTACTCATTGCCTTCAAACGTTCAGATATCCGAGACTAAGCCACGTTTACTGTTGTTGCAACACATTGCATTTTGTGAGTTTGGCACGGGTCTTCGTCTATTAAAGCCTGTAGGTCAATATCTCCGAACTTTTTCTTCTCTAATCAGTGTTCTTTGTCGATTACACTGAAATCACCAGATTTAAAACGTCGAAACCATTCCTTACACGTAAAATTCGATTGAGCATGATCACCGAAGACTTTAATTAACATTATACCAGATTCGACGTCAGTCTTCTTCAAAATAGAGAAAAACAATAACGCTTCGCGCAAATGATGGTTTGTTGGCTCGAAATTAGACAATATAATCGGTCTAAAACACAACGAATCTGATGCAAAAGTAAACCTTCATATCTGTTATATTATTGGCAGATGTCAATGCTACATTTCAAGCCGCATTTGTATTGGTCATCAAGGCTCAGTATTTAGTATAAATTTTTTATCAATAGAGGAAGGTTCTCAACAGATACACCTAATACATTTCTTGTGGTTTGAATCTCGTATACTCGTAATACGAGATGACGTTTGAAGGATTTCCAAGTTTTTTCTCTTTTCTTTGCGCGTATTCTGAGTGAATGATGTGTCTGCAATGAGTTTCCTTTTATCAGATCTAACAAACACTTACTTTACTTTTGCTTCAGACAGTGAGGAAACTTTGAGAAAACTTACTGAAAACATAAAGCATCTTTGGGAAGAAATTTCCTTAATTTTATTATGATCCCAACTTGGAGTGCAATGGGAGTTGATAGTGAAACGAGATTTCAAATTGCTTTCAAGGATTTATTTTCGCCGGGCCATAGAGAATAAAATAATTGAATTACCTATCGTAAAAAATTATTACCCGGTAATCCTTTTTGAGAAAGAAAAAATGACAATTTGCTAGAAAATGTATAGGCACAGTGTTTTCGCTATATTTAGCACACAAAAATGAAATTAAATAATTGAATATTTTCAAACCAAAAATGATGAATTTGAAACGTAACAATGATTTGAAATAATATATGTAACATCCAAATACAAATATAACCATCAAATAAGTAAGATCTTTCCACTCACCAAAGCTATATCCATGAACTTTTTATTTGTTGTTTAATAATTTGGATTTCCTTAACACAGTAAATACTCTCTTGGGATAAAATAAGATGGTATTTTTCAATAAAAATACAATACTTTTTCCAAGTATCTGCTAACGCTTTAACGCTCATTCCAAACAAAACTTCTATTATATTCAATATATTCTGAAGAACTGAAAAAATAATGGATGTTTGAAATGAAAAAAAATTATGATTGATTGAAAAATTCGTTTAGTAATAAACAGAATGTTTGCACCAACACCAAAACTTTATGATTGAATATTGGTATTTTGATCTGCAAGCATATCAAGAGACATTTATAAACTGTATTGTCTCCTCCGATTGATGGTGCTTTAGCAAAGTCGAGTCGAGATTTTTTTTTTCAGAATGAAGGTATTCGAGCACTCCCTTTTGGGCATACCGTCTATCGAACGTCAAGAAACGGTATTGTAGCCAATAGAATGCCTCTAAATTAATCTTTAACTTTAGAAAGATACTCTGAGTATAAATGACGCACACGTATTCGAAATATTGCTCTATTTTTCTAAATTGTGCCAATCCGCCAATATATATATATATATATATATATATATATATATATATATATATATATATATATATATATATATATATATATATATATATATATATATATATATATATATATATATAATATATATATATATATATATAAAAGTTCAGAATGGATTTCTTGAAATAATTTGGCAAATGCTTATAATAATTGATGCTGTTTTTATGAGTGCCACTCGTCACAACACAAAGGCGACTATTGTGAAAATATAATATGCGGAATTCTTACAATATCATTTCCATATAGCTATTTGTATACATACATAATATATATATATATATATATATATATATATATATATATATATATATATATATATATATATATATATATATATATATATATATATATATATATATATATATATGCAGAGTACCTCCGATTTGCATGTCATTATTAACTAACTCGCCTCAAAAATTGGAAGCGATTGCGAAAATCCGGAGGCCAAATGGTATCCCCATGGTCCCCATCACGGTCGAGTTCAATACAGTGCTAGTCTCATGTATCATAATTTTTCTTGTTGTTCATTTCAGTACTTCAGGGCTTGTATTTTCTGAAAATAATATTTGTACATATGAGGTGTGCAATGTGCATTGCCTATCTGCTATCATTTTGTCTGGTCGCGAATTGTTTCTCTTTAAATTATCAAGTAAGTGATTTCCAGAATCAATATTAATTTGGAAATAACGTCAGAGGTACGAAATGGGCAAATTTGCCAATATTTTTCTGTAGGGTGAGTGAGATGAGACGTGAAACCTTCAAAGCTCGAGATCTATTTGAAATTCTATTTAGTTCAATTTATTTGTATTATTTCTTAGTAAAATTGAAAATGTGGCATTCATATCGCATTCACATTCTGTCGTTTATGAAAAAATTGAAAATGTTTAAGATTTTTCAAACAATCGCACAGTACTGTGACTGTATAATAATAACATAGTTTATTCAAGAAGGTAAGTAGGTACATAGCTTTACATTCTTAGATCGGTTTATTATTACATATTGATAGGTTTCCCGAATAAGCGATAGGAAATCGCAGAGATGGATATAATCCTTCTGTATGCGATCACCATCTGTTGAACTTTTTTTTTTTAGTACAGTTTGTTCTTATTATCGCACACTCTTTATGTCAGGGTTAATATGTCGCAATTAGGTTAATTGCTCACTATTAGGGTTATTTTGTCTCATCAGGGTAAAATTGTCTCTTTCAGGGTTAGTTGTCACTTTTGGGTTTTAAATTGTCACTTTTAGGTTTCACTTGAATCGCAATTTCATTGTCTTTTAGTAAAATTGGTTTATGATTTTATCAATTTTTTTTTCGTCCGCAATCCCTAATCCAGACGTTTGGTTGTCTTTTGAACTGATTCATGTTTTTCGATTTTTTTGCTCCTGTCGATAATAGGTCTATATCCTTGGTGCCAGATAGGTGTACACTCTCTTTCCGATTGTTTTATTAGCCTTTGGTCTGATGTGCTCTCTATTCCTAGTGGAGTAGGGATGCTCTGCTACAGTTAAGTTTATTTTTCCTCTGTTAACTGAAATAACAATTTGCATTGCAAATAACTGTCGGACATCCAAAATATTAGTCTCAGCATACAGTTCATCACTTGAATAGGTGAGTGGTTTGCCGTAAATTATCTTAAGTAATATTTCTGCATCTTTACAACTTTTTTGATGTAACAGTCATACGCTCCACCCCATCCTATTATTCCATATACAAGCTGTGATTGCATCAGTGAAAAATATAACATCTTCAAGTCTTTGAAACTGAGGTAGTTTTTCAAATACTTGAATTTATAAGTGACTCCCCGTAATTTTTTTACCAACCAGTCGACTTGTTTATCCCATTTCAAATTACGATCCAATACAATCCCCAAGTAGTTTATATTCTCAGTTTCAGGTATCTTGATATCTTCGACATGAAGGTCACCCATATTAGGCAGTCCGGTGTCGTAGGAGGGAAGGGTAAGTATTTTGTTTTACTAATATTTAAGATTAGTTGATTGAATTGAAACTCTATTTTTATTCTACAGAAATCATTTTCAACTGCGGTATCATCGGCGAAGCTGATAATTTTCTCTTTACTTTTGAGTTTGAGAAGACTATTCATATAAATAATGAAAAGTAAAGGCCCTAACACAGTTCCCTGTGGTACTCCGAATTTTATTTCTCTCATAGAGCTTCTTTTATTTTCAATCTCGACACTGTTTCCTATGGTTAAGGAAGCTTTCAAGTAAATTATATGCTTTTCCTCGGAAACCGCAGAGATGTAGTTTTCTCAGTAGTTTCTTATGTGATACAGTATGGAACGCTTTCGTTAAATCCACGAAGATACATAGGGCAGGCTTTTTTTCATCATACCATCTATAAATATTTTATTTGGCGAGTTAGCTCGCCAATTGCATCCTCGGTACATTTTTCTTGTCTGAATCCATACTGATTAAAAGAAATAACATTATGTTTGTCAAAAAATTCTATAATTCATTTCTTCAAAATTTTTTCCTAAGTTTGACATTAAAGAGATCGGTCTAAAATTCTCCATCAAGGTTTTATCCCCAGATTTGTATAAGGGCTTAATTATACCAATTTTCAAAAGATCTGGGAATATGCCAGTTTCAAAACATAAATTAACCAAGTGGGAAATGGGGTAAGCTATTTCGTTGCTTATTTTTTTAAGAACTTCAGATTTTATGCCATCTTCTCCTGCAGCTCTATGATCCTTGAGTTCACTTATAATCTTTTTTACTTCTTCTGGATCTGTAGGATACCGAAACAATGTCTTGTTCACCAAATCTTCTCCCTCTTCAAATGATTCTGGATCTTTTATTTTCTTTGAATACTCTTCTCCTAATTCACTATAATATTCGACGAATTCTTCTGCAATTTCACTGATTTCATCAGTTAGCTCTCCATCTGCTCTTATCATGGGCTCTATTTTTGTTTCGGGTCTGGATTGATTGCAAATATTATTGACGTACTACCACAGATCTTTTGTTTTGGATTTATTCATGTGTAAGTATTTTTGGAAATGCTCTTTTTTAGCTTGTGCTATTAATTTATGTAGTGTATTCCGATAGTTAGTATATTGTTCTTTGAGTTAGCATTGCCTGGATCTTTGGCAAGTTTTTTATATTATTCATTCTGTTTTACCAAACATTCTTCTACTGAAATGTATTATTTTTGTATTTTTATTTATACAGTGTGTTAGTTTCCCAATAAATAACTTCGAGAATTCATTGACATTTTTTGAATGACTATAGAACCAGTCAATATTCCTCAAATCAACGTCCAGGGTATCGTAGTCTATGAATTTTTTGACTCCATCAGCTCTTTTTTGAGAGGGGAGTAAACTTACATCAATATTCAATATTATCGGATAGTGGTCGGTAATACCACTTCGTAAAACAAAAGCAGAGTGATGATTTGCACATATATGTCTTTTTTCCCTCATAAAGAAATGGTCCAAGCAGGTACCACTTGCTGGACGAGTGACCTCGTTGATATACGAATCAAAACCGCAAGAGCTCAAAATGTTTCTGTATTCTTCAACAAAGTCTTCGGTCTGCAATATGCCCAGATTTATATCTCCAGTAATCACGTGATAATCAGGAACTTTTGTTTGTTCTTAGTAGTTCAGTGAAGTTCTATTGAATATATAAGGACATGAATCTGGACACCGATATATACATGTTATTTTTATACTATTACTAGGGAGTTTTATTGAAATTTCTACAGCTGTGATTTGCTTTAGTTTAATAATTTCATCTAACGTATACAATCACTCCATCGTTTTTATTAAAAGTGCTATTGCTATAAACAATCGAATACCCAGGAATACTGAAAATTCCGAGATCCTTCACCTGAAAATTTTCGTTAGGACAACTACATGGAATCTGTATGGGCTAGTTTCTAACAGAATTTTGCATTCGTCGATATTTTTCCCCACACTTCGAATGTTACTGTTATATATCTTGAAATATTCACTTATTGCAGAATTCTTAAGATCGGTTATATTCTCCAGTTTTTTAGTATTCGGGGTATTTACTCGGTACTCCCTGATATACGGATCCATTTCTGGAAATTTGAGTCATACACTTTAATAATATTGGACTTTATGCTTTAGTTTCCTTGTATTCTTTTTTCACTTTTTTCACAATACCATACGTATACGTATTTCTTTATCAAGAAAACTAGAGAATGATTGCGCCTTATACCGAGTGTTTTTCTCGGTTTGATGAGCGCAGAACTTATTTAGTTTTTCAAATCGGCTTTATACCGATGTTTGTTTTCACCAATTTCTTTGATGGGTTACCCCATTAGAAACTTAAGTAAAGAAAATGATTTTCTTCAAAAAATTTGCTAACATTATTCTCGCTTGGTTACCGAATGAAAAGTTTCAACATGAACTACCGAAAAAATTCAAGACACTTTGTTGTATTTTCAAAAATTGAACTGCTTCAATAACGTTAGGTTATTCAAATTTCAATGTGATCTAAAGGAACTATTTGTTCTATCCCTATGACTTTTGGGGAACTTCTTAAAAAAGATTTTGCTATGAGGTAACAGGTTCATAAATCTTCTCCTTCTGGTGAGATCTACGGAATTTAACAAGATGTTAAAATCTTTCTCAATCATTAACTTCACAGAAATTATTTTGATGATGGAAATTATTCGACTGAACCCGAGTTTTGAACCGTTAATTTTCAACTGCTTGTCTTTTTAGGTACCTAGATAAATGACGGTTCGTTTTCCGCATAGTTTATTCATTGACAGCAGAAGAACCTGCAAAAAACTAGTTTCATCTTGAGAGAAGTAATGGATGCAGAAAATGTTGAAATATCTGTATGTTTACGAAACTGTATTTTCCTTGAACATTTTAAAATGTGAATAATAACCGACTAAAAAGAAAGGAGAATGTCCAAAGAGGAAATAGATAAAAAAAAATTTGGCATTCAGTCCATTAATTAGACTTCTGACAGCAGTAGCTTTGATGCGTCCCCAATTTTCTAGAATGGGGTATTCTCTCGGAATTAAAAAAAATTATTCAACAAGTTTTTCGTGTTCTCCGATACGAAATTGTCCAATAAATTTTCGCTATTACGAAACAAGATTACGAAATATCTTGACAGATCACGATCTGTTGGTCTAAGAGACTCTGCTGGTCAATGGTTTGGGCAACGGTTTTTGTATCATGAAAAATTAATTTTCTCTCCATGGAATCCATTCCCCCTAGTGGCCAGCAAAAACATTTAGTCTACAGTTACCTCTTTCCCTCTGCATCGAGAAATCTAAGTTAAACTTAATATCCCATAATACGAAAACCAAGGATAAAAAGATTTAATGTGGAACCCAAGATATTGATTTCATTTTCGATGAATGAGCACTTCGTAGAATTGGTTACGAATTAAGAGGTACGCAATGAACATTAAAAAGAATGAACCTAATTGATTTTCAAACGAAATTTATTATTGAATAGTATTATTTTTCAACTCTTCCCCTCTCAGTTCTACGGAATGAAATCGAACGGAAAATATTTTAATCAACCTAAGTTTTCTGACTATATTTCAGAGTTCTTCATCTGGATATATTTTTGAGGTGAAGGTAGAATATTTACACGCGTGTTATATTCTAGTGATCTGAAGATGAGAGTATTCACGGAAGAAACAGATTAATTCACGTTTTCTACCCGACACAGTACTGAATTCAAAATCAAAACTGATAACTACAGATTAAACACAATGAAGATAGATTTTAATCTTTTTTTCTAGGTCTATGAAAATTGTTGCTTATGGAGTCTCAAACGACTGGAGCTTATATTAGTTAGCGTAGTTTTTACCAACAATGTCTATAACTATCTCTCTGCGTGTGAAAGGAACGACTGATTCGAAAGGAATTTATTAGGGGCAGCCACTTCTCAATTATACCAAACCCTTACCTGTTATCCTACGTTACAAAGCTCTTCAGATTTTCTTCATGGCTCTATTAATATTCGTTTACTTACATGGTTTTCTTTCGGTAAGAATGTTGTTGGAAATGAAAATGTGTTTTCTTCACATAACTTAAAGATTGCTACTGATATTGTCATAATATTTTCATGCATTCATGAAAAGTTCATGGGAATTATCATCAAGCACAAATAGCTATATGGAAATGATATTGTAAGAATTTCGCATATTTTCACAATTGTCGCCTTTGAGTTGTGACGAGTGTCACTCATAAAAACAGCATCAATTATAAGCAGTTGCAAAATTATTTCAAGAAATCTGTTCTGAACTTTTTGTGAATAGCTTGAATCTCTAACAAAAACGTGTCAATTAGAGAATCGTAAAGTTTTCTTTAAGTTCCCTAAATTAGCGCTACTTAGGCATGAGGGGTAACTTTGGCAGAGGACGTATTCCAAAAATTTTTTCGTACTTTCATTTTTCTTAAATTTTTCATCTTAAAAGAGTTCATCATATTCTACTTTTTCATAATGATGCGAATCTATGAGTGAATCAAATGTTTTACAGGACACTTTTTTAGATATCCAGATTTCGAAGAATTCTTTTTTTTATTTTCTGAAAGGAATTTAGAGGTAGGCATGAGAAACCCAGCTCATTTTACTTTACGATTCTGAAAAAGGAGCATATAATATTCCGAAATCATGAATAGATCCTATTCCAAATATATTCTTGGAGTTTTAAGTTCGTTTTCAATTTCTTGGTTGTTTTTCATGATTCATGAAGTATTCCGACAAGAAAAATAATTTTTGGACCATCGAAAACATATCACTAATTTTAGGAAGATCTCAGCTGCTAAATAAGAGATGATTAATCATTTTTATTTGCGCGAGTTGCTAAAGTAACTATAAACTCTATGCAATTAACAGTATGAACCAAGTTTTGCATACTTCTTGGTGATGCCAAAGCTGTTGAAATGCAGATTTTCCGTGATTGTTATACACAAAATCAAAATCTGTATAGCAGTGAAACTTCTAAAACCTCAACAGAGTTATTCAGATTTACGTAGAGATGAAACACTATCAAAAGTATGGAATTGAAGAAAAAAAATAATCTCAATGCTCAAAAATTGTGGAAAGACTTTAAACTGAAACGTCCTAAGAAGAACATTTCCAATTTTGGAGAAGGCTTTTCAAATTTTTCGCTCAAGAAGTATTATTTCAAGAGTGAATTAAATTTATTTACTTTATCAAACATCGAAAAATGTGTAGTAAAGTCCTGGAGTTAACTTCAATCGACATGACACGAACTAAAACGAAGCACGAAAGTAGAGGATTCCACTTCTCTTGAAACGAACGATGCCGCAATCCCGCCTTCAAAACTATTTCACAATATCATATTTCATAGCGCGAACGAATAATGGTTCCCCCATTCTCTCTCCTCATCGAATTTCAGAAAAAGTACTTGGCAACATCGAAGGAGGCATATACGAATATGTTTTGATCGAATATTTATACAAATGGAGGTCAATTGATCAATGTGGTATGTGGGGGCGTATTAGTGAATGAAGAATGCTGATGCCTGTATATTTATCGATGCTAGAAGAAGCATTCCTTCTAGTGGAGTCAATATATATAATATATATATATATATATATATATATATATATATATATATATATATATATATATATATATATATATATATATACATATATATATATCATATATGATCATATTATATATATTGATCGAATATTTATACAATTGGAGGTCAATTGATCAATGTGGTATGTGGGGGCGTATTAGTGAATGAAGAATGCTGATGCCTGTATATTTATAGGGCGAAAAAGTTACCCTCTCTAGTGTCTCATGAAGTGCACAATCTAAATACGGTTTTCATATGGAAATGCTAGAAGAAGCATTCCTTCTAGTGGAGTCATATATATATATATATATATATATATATATATATATATATATATATATATATATATATATATATATATATATATATATATATATATAGAATTTTTAAGCAGTCTACACATGTCAAATGTTTATTGCGTTGTTTTGTATGATTTTTTCAATTTGGCCTTTTTCAAACAGCAATAACTCAATTTTTTCAAATTGCACGTGCCAATTTTTATATCGCCATCAGATGAAGCGTCAAATTTCAGATGGAATTGTATCAGCATGTACTATACCCATCTCTTATAGTTCCGAAATAATTTGGGAATATATTGAATTTTGATGATTTTGCAAGAACTAACAGAGAATGCTTCGAAATATTTGAATCAAGTAGCTGAACTGGCTACGCTCACCTGACAGGTGCCTAAAATTAATGTACTTGTCACTTCGTGACAATAAGAGATGGGTATAGTACATGCTTATACAATTCCATCTGAAATTTGACGCTTCGTCTGATGGCGATATAAAAATTGGCACGTACAATTTGAAAAAATAGAGTTATTGCTGTTTGAAAAAGGCCAAATTGAAAAAAATCATACTAAACAACGCAATAAACATTTGACATGTGTAGACTGCTTAAAAAATTCCTTGATCCTTCTTCTATCCACCCAAGCAAAAATTGTGTCTGTAGTGCAAAAGATCTACGAGCTACACTTTTTTTAAATGTTCCTCAAAAATCGAGTTTATAAAAAAAATAATTAAATTTGTCAAAAGTTTTGACAGATAAGTGCCAACAACTTGGGTATTTTATGCCTTGCTCAAATGTCGGTTCTAGATGTATAATAAAAAAGGTAGATTGCCATTTGAAATAACAAAGTGATGACCCACTTCCGGTATAACCGGAAATGGTATAACTTCGAAAATATTTCACTCCAATTGGAAATCGCTAGTTATGGCCGCGTATAAAATTTCAGCTTGAGATTGTAATTGGAACTTAAAAGTTTTTAACGAACGGTCCCGGTGGAGGATATATATATATATATATATATATATATATATATATATATATATATATATATATATATATATATATATATATATATATATATATATATATATATATATATATATATATATATATATATATATATATATATATATATATATATATATATATATATATATATATATATATATATATATATATATATATATATATATATATATATATATATATATATATATATATATATATATATATATATATATATATATATATATATATATATATATATATATATATATATATATATATATATATATATATATATATATATATATATATATATATATATATATATATGTATTTAATATAAATAATTAAAGTAATTACCTTGAATGATTATTTCACCTTCAGCATTGTTTGTAGTGCCATCTATGTAAACATTGTTCAATATATCTAAAAACCTCATGTAATAATCTTGATTTTTCTTAAATAATTCTAAAATTTCTTCGCAATTTTCCTTAAATTTTGATATTTTTCCTGGCTGAAAACAAGTAAATCTTCAACTGAAAAGAAGTCTCTTTCACTTTTATACAATATCTATTATTTTGATCATCTACAAAATGAATCAATACAACACATTCTTATTTTCACAGAAAATACTGATTATCAAACACAGTTGTGATCCTAGTCTCAGTGATCACCATAAAAATGATAGGATAGTATCTCAATATTTATAATACACAAATGATACCCTACAGGGCATTATACTCTAGGCAACCGAAAGAGAGACCACGTCAAAACAAATACAGCAAACGCCAGAAGATTTAGTAGCTCTGTAATTGGCCGAATCATGTTTAGGGGGTGGGATCTGAATGTAAACAGTCTGTACAGGTACGGTCTCGGTCCATCGGATAGAAAATTAAATTTTCATTATTGTTTTGGAAGTGTTATTGATGGAGTGTTGAAAAGTGAAAATATTGTATGTATAATGTCGTCTACGGATACGGCAGATGAAAGTACTGTTGAAAATTATTCTCCAAAAAAGCGGCCTAAGAAAGGTCATTTTACTTTGAATAAAAAACAGATCATTTTTAACATCTATAATAGGCAACTGCAAACAGATTCTGCACCTATCAACGAAATCGTCGAACAAGTGGCAAATATTGTGGGAGTTAGTAAAACTAGTGCTTACAGACTCATAAAGGAAGATAAGGAGAATCATTCTTTTTCACAACCGAGGAAATACCCGAAAAGGGTGAAAATTGCGGATAGTGTTACTGATTTCGATTATGTATATGTGATCTGATTAGTAGGAAAGTGCATCAGTTTTTTCATAGAAATGAATTACCTACAATAGATAAAATATTGAATGAAGTGAACAGTGATGTTGATCTGCCAAATTTTAAAAGAACAACATTCCGTAAAATATTAAAAAAAATGGACTTCAGATTCCAGAAGAGGGGGAGGAATGGTTTACTATTGGAGAAAGAGGAAATAGTCTTGTGGAGGAGAGACTATATTAAACAAATTAAAAACTACCGCGAAGAGAATAGCAAAATCTATTACCTGGATGAAACGTGGGTGAATGCTGGGCACACTAAATCAAGTGTTTGGGTAGATGCATCGGTCAAAACAGCCAGACAGGCTTTCCAAGAAGGTTTATCGACTGGATTGAAGAATCCCACAGATGAGTGGTAGTTATATTATGCATGAATAATTCATGTATAATATAATATAATATTTATGATTTTCAAATGATACACAAGTTCTGTTGGTTCGTTTTTGATTGAAATCGCTAATTTCTTGATAAACTTATTTGATTTTTATTCTGTTCTTCTATTGTTGATACAGAGTAAGCATGATTCAAATCAAGATTTGAATCATGCTTACTCTGTATCAACAATAGGCACGTCATCAATTATTTGATCATATTTTTGAAACCATAATTTTTACCTAAAACTAACTGCAGAATGAAGATTTTCGAATACCCTTTATGAAAATATTCCTGTTATTCCTTGAAAATTATGCTATAGGGTAAAACCCATACATACTGTTCATTATCCAGTACCTGGTACCACAACAATCCTGTTTCGAATTGTTTGCATCCCTCTTTCTTTCAAGGACGTTCTATATCATGTTTTCAATCTATATTTACAACATCAATAGGATAATTCAATTTGGACGAATAGATGGGATCTTATTAAGGGTCTGTTGCTACTTCTGGGTTTTTCTTTATCTCTATTGCTACTGTAAATTAACTTAAGTAGGCTGTGTACCACCTACCTGTCGTCACAAGGTTTATCGGAGATTTAACTCAATTCTCTAATTATCAAAATTAAATATTTTCTTGAATTATAAGATTCCACATGATTAAGTTAGATGAAAATAGACACATGCAATCATTAATAGAAATCATTTTTATGTCTTTGCAGGTAAAGGCAAGAGACTCATCGTTTGCAATATTGGAACTGATACTGGATTCGTTCCCGACGCACTGTGGTCATTCGAATCGAAGAAATCTGGTGACTACCACGAAGAAATGGATGGACCCAATTTCGAAGAATGGTTTGAAAATATTTTACCGAAATTGGAAGACGGATGTGTCATCGTTTTGGACAATGTGTCTTATCATTCTAGACGCACAGAAAAACTCCTGACATCTGCCAGTAGAAAAGCCACTATTCATGAATGGCTACGTTTAAAAAATATTGCTTTCGGGGATGATTTGATTAAAGCAGAGCTTCTTCGAATAGTCAAAACCCACAAACCAGCGTATAATAAATATGTAGTAGATGAAATGGCTCGAAACCAAAATAAAATCGTGTTGCGACTCTCGTCCTATCATTGCGAGCTCAATCCCATCGAACTGGTTTGGGCTGAGATGAAGAATTATGTGGCATCTAAGAATACATCATTCAAATTCCAAGACATGAAGAAGCTTTTCGCCGAATTCATTGAAAGGATTGATGCTGTCAAGTGGCAAAACTGCATTAAGCATGTCGTAGAGAAGGTCGAACGGAGAATGTGGCAATTAGATCACATAATAGACGAACAACTGGATCCTATTATTGTCAATCTCGAGAATGATTCAAGTTCATCGTCTGAATCTGATAATGACGATGATAATCCTTGATGTCCTTTTTTATGTAACTCTTGTAATATATATGTTTCAATAATGTTCTACTACCACAAAATATACCTACAACATCATTTGCGTATTACATTCCTGTTTTTTTATGATAATTCAATCAGTCATATCCGAAACTATTGCGTGAATACTTCATTTTAGAATGAAATTCTACATCATTGATGTCCATTACTTAATTCAGAGTTCAATTTCTTGATCAAATGGAAGCCATTCCCTGGATTCAACCCTGTGTGACATAACTATCAGGCCTCGTGTGTTTTTTTTTTACACTCTCTCTTTTCGTTGTATCAAGTATAGTTATGTTAATGCATAAATATAATGAGCATTCTAAATAGATACTAGCGAAACTATTAAATCTGATGATAAATTTGGATCACATATATCACTATAAATAATGTAACAATTAAAAATACATTAACGTCTTACAATAATACTAGTACTTATGTATCTTTTCTATTATCAATCTATCCCATATTCATATTAATATTTTAAGATTTACCCTTGACTACTACTTTGCATTATATACAATACCTTTCTTTACAGTGCTTATAGGTGAGATAGAAACATACTGGAAGTTCCTTAAAAATACTTCCAAATATTCTTATACTGGAATCTCCTATGAGTAATGAAACTTGTTCTAATATTTTCCCAATAAAGTCAGTTAAACTAATACTCATCTAAAATTCAAATGAAACATCTTCATATAAATCCATCAATATTGTTGACTAATTATATCTTACTATCAAATTATCATCAAGCTTCTGAATATGCTCTCTAATTGATATTCTTACTTTCATCGTAGATCTGAAAATTACAAGATTAGAATGATTCTTTTCATAACAAAATCCTTTCTACTTCTATGAATAACTTCCTTATGCAAGGCAACAAATGAGACATCAAGTTTTCTTCTAATTTTTCTAATGGTAATTCATTCATTGATATAAGTGACTTCTGGATTGTACTAAACATTTCCTTTTATCTAAAACCTCTGCTGCACCTCTGTATTTAGTTTTAAGGAAAGCTACATGATGTTTGGAAGGAATATATTATACCGATACGCTAAAATACTTCATATTTATAAAAGGATATTTCAAGAATTGATCGAAAGTCTTCTTGGGAACTCTTTTTAGATTGATTCACTTCCATTGTGAAAGGAATGAATTTGTGGTAGCTTGTGATATGGTAAAACTGTTTTAAATGATCTCTGTTTCAATCAAGAACTATCATTTACTTTCTGTTTCTATTTTGAAAATCGAATTTGAAACCTTTTCAAATCTGTAAATAAGTGAGGTTAATTGAAACAGGTTCACGGATAAGATTAAAGTCTTCTTCTTTTCGTTCTCATTGTTCAACCCAGCTGCTTCAGCAATGGTGTTTCACTTCAGGGCCCATTTATAATCTAGCAGCCGGCATTCTGTGTTCGCTACCGTTGGGTTGGACAAAGATGTTTTATATACTCTTGTGAGAAACCCACTTCAACGTAAAATTTTCACATAGTATAGTGAATGTGACGTACAAAACAGTCCGTCTGCTGACGCCCTCTTTGATAATAGATTATATGTGCGGTACTATATCTATAAGTGCAGTGTTCTGCACTAATACGATAAAATAATAAGTTAATTATTCTGATATGGCCCATAGAGGACGCGTGAAACCGAAAGAACCTATGATATTCAGCTGACATGACCGTAGACATAAATAGGAAAAAAGGGTTTTACTCATTTTTTACATTATGTAGTCAAGGATTGAATGAGAAATGCAGAAAAGGAGAATATGTTCAATTATTTATCAATAGCTTTTCAATATATGTTTTCACAAACCCATATATACTTAAACAAAATATTATAAATATCCATCCTACTTTGGCATCTCTTTTCAGAGAGATGCAGACAATCTATGAATGTTTAATTTTCAAATGGGAGGAAAGAAGAACAGACATATATAATATGACTCTATTACAAGTTACACGCATTTTAATTCAAATTCATGAAAGTGTGTAGAACGCTTTTTTCAAAATAGGAATGTAAAATTGAAAATTCGAATTCAGACCCAAAAGTTTGCTTTGAGAATAATTTTCAGTTTCGAAAGTGCTATGCCCGACTTTACCTCCAGAAAATTGTATTAGAACATCAAGAATATTCATATCATTAGTTAAGTGCATTTTCGATGAGAATGATTAATTCTGTTTAAATGAAACAACTTTTGAAGTAATTCAATACATAATTGTGATATTTTTTATATATTATTATTTAATTATGATCTATACATTATGAAAATGAATAAATTGCAGATATTGTACGAGTTAGGTATTTACTGTGAATTATATTAATGGTAAATGCAATTTCGACAACATTCTTGACAAGAGGTAATCGGTAAACCAATGTAACAAATATAAAACGAAAGACGAAATATCTGGTAAAAAAAGTCTATTCGATTCATCACAATTCCGAAACAAAACATTAATTCATTTTTCCATAAATAAATCTCTACAGAGACGAAAATAGACAAACAATTTGACGCTATCATGTTATATGTTCGCACTCTCCATTTTCTACCAGTCAGTGTCGCAAAGCATGCAATGGGTTGCATAGTGCGTACGATGTACAAAAAACTAAGAAAAAATTGAATTTTTAACTCATTACAAGGGGTTGAAGTTTTAAATTTTTTGCAGAATTTATTATCGAAGCCAACTGGCCATCATATCAAAAATGCAGATTGATTAGAAGAAATTGCAGTTTCCCAGTTATTTTAACAGAATTATTCAAAGTTTTGTAAGCATTCATCAGTTATCAGGATCGTCTGAATACGTTCATTTTTAGTATATGTGTGCGTTCCGCTATTTATAATGGACAAAATTATAAATATAAGGAACATAGGGTTGAACTGAAAACTGATTAATATTAGTATTTTCATGAGTAGTAACCAACTGTGAAATTTCTGAAATTAGGTTCCAATTCCTCTAAGAGACTATAAATGAACACAAAGCTAGGAATGGCGATAATGTGTAGGGTTGAAAATTTATTGCAACTGAAGTTCTTGGCATTCATTTGTGGTTTTAAATTCGTATTTACAATTTTGATCAATTATTTACATTATTCCATAAAAAGATTTCGGATAAGTAACTTTATTATATTCCAAAATGGGATTATATCTTAGCAAATTTTCGGGCGGTTTCCATATTTGGACCCAAAATTTTTTCTTTCGAAGAAGCATTTTCCATCTAGCTGAAATTCCCATTTGATATCAGTTTGGAATCGATTGGTTTCGAGTTCCAATGTTGGCAATTTCTATCATAGGAAAAATTTTACTGCGTCATCTTCCGAAGATAATGCTTCGGAATGATAACGGAGAGATTTATGAAATACAAACTTTCGAAAGAACAATACATGACTATAGGCATTATTAAAATGGTTTTTCATATGGAGTCATAATACCATCGTGACTTTCAGAAATTGTTATGAAATATACGGTATATTTTAGAAATTGAAACTTAATCAACACTAAAATGAAACGTTATAAAAGGGTGAATTTCGAAAAAATTTGAGTTTTCGGAAGAGCGAAAATTCTCAAAACAGGTGAAATTTTATAAAGAAATATTTCTGTACAACTATGGAAGAAATGATGCCATCAAAGTTATTATTTCACACTGTTACTTTTCATGAAAAAGGAAATCAAAAGAGAAAGAGTCACGGAAAATTATGGATATATTTGAATCTATTTAATAAGAAGCTATTAAGAAAACGTTACAGATTATTGAATTCGTCAAAAAATGTGATTAGTTCGTTAAATTCTGGTGGAAATGAGTTGATGAATAACATGGATTTCTGTCACTCTAGTCGAAGTTTTTACGATTTATTGAGAAAATTGGGTTTCAATAAGTCCACCCGCAATAGTTTCTAATTAAATATAATCTAAGAAACTCACTACACTGTTACAAGTGAAGCTGAGAATTAATTTCTATTTTCGAATACAAGTTGAAAGCGTATAATGGCCGATGTTCAGCACGAAATGTCTAGCTGATTTCTGTCGGAAGAAAAGACATTCAAGTAATAGTTTTTTCCAGAAATCATATATTCTATGATGTTCTGGAGTTTGTCTACGAAGTTCGAACCAGTTTAGAATGTATTTTTAATAATGAACGCAATATAGAATTTAAGTTTTTCGAAGATATACAAGTGTTCTTTAAATATGTAACCAAACATCAGGAGCTAATACTTTCAGTGAATTGAGGATAGAGAGTTCTTATGAATATTGGTCTAGAAACTCTTTTATCAAAAATACGGGATATTTACTAAAAAAAATTGTTATATTTCGTGGAATGTGAAAAAAAGTTGGCAAGTCGCTACTTGTCTGATGATAAGCGAAAGCTCGAGTTAGTTATAACGTTGAATAAACTTTTCCATCTTAGACAGTGATATTTTTTACGTAGTAATATTCGCAATCCTCATACTGAAACTATTTTGAATTTTTTAGAGTTGACTTCTAAAAAAGTATTGTTATAATTTTCTTAAAAAGTCATATCTCTATTTCTGTAATAAGAATCTAACTATTCACTAATCGTAATCTCTTCTATCCACTGTATAAGAAAAAGTACGCCCATGGATTATTCTAAGATAACTTCGAGATTTTTAGCAGCCATCTGATAGTAGTAACTGAAAATAAAAAATTATAGTATTCTGTTTCATCAAGAGTCATCTATGGACCATCTATGAACCTTATCTCAATCTTTCAATCCTGACCTATCATAGCCAGCCAGGATCGCTATTCTGGCTGGCGAATAAACTTCAATTTATTCTATGGGGTGGTTTGTCTACTTCTATATTAGTCTATGGGTTGAAAAGTTAAAACCGTAGAACAGAAGAGTCCTTTTGGACATAGAAAAAAGTATAGAAGTAGACAAAGCACCCCATGGAATAAATTGAAGTTTATTGGATAGCCAGAATCGCGATCCTGGCTGGTTATGATAGGTCAGGATTGAAAGATTGAGATATCTTTCATAAAAGGTCCAAATATGACTCTTGATAAAACAGAATACTATAATTTCTTATTTTCAGTTACTACTATCAGATGGCTGCTTAAAATTTCGAAGTCATCTTAGAAAGATAATCCAAGGGCGTACTTCTTCTTATACTGTGGATAGAACAGATTACGATAAGTAAATACTTAGATTCTTATTACAGAAATAGAGATATGACTTTTCTAAGAAAATTATAAAAATCCTTTTTTAGGAGACAACTCTGAAAAATTCAAAATAGTTTCATTATATTATGAGGAAAGCGAATATTACTACGTAAAAATATCACTGTTTAAGATGGAAAAGTTTATTCAACGTTATAACTACACTCGGAGGCAAAATTAGCGGAACACTCGAAAATTTAACCAAATTCGAAGTTCGATATTTTCCTACTTCTCAACCGATTTAGATGATTTGTTCGGCAAGTTATAGATCAACTCTTCTGCTTTGTAGAAATTATAAGAGAAAACAAAAAAAATTTGAAAAAAATTTTATACGGGGGCAAAACTAAAAGTGTTTTTTTCGTCAAAAATTCGTAACACCCTGTGGAATTTCGTGGTCCGAGTTGAAACGTACAATATGATGGTTTGTCAAGACACATCTTCCTACAGTAACGCCCTTCTTGTTTCATGCGTTTATCTCTATTTTTGCAAAATATATTTAATTTCAAGTGGAAAATCACCATTTTGGAGAAATTCCATTGAATCAAGAAATTGTCATTAAAATTCGTCTATTAATTTGGAATTTTCTTATTATCACTCAGGCATGTCGAAATTGTCGTTTGCGATTTTCATGTTCGAATTGCATTAGTTATTGATGACAATTTGGTCAATGTGGTGAAAATTAGGAATTTATAGGAGATTACAGTCGGTAGGTATTAAAATACACAACCGAATTCTGGGACCATTGATAAAACTTTTCATTTACACATGTGCACACCTTTTTTTATCAAATATGAAATACAACGCACGTTTTTTTGTATATGACCACATTTGCACTTGTTTAAAGAATGAGAGTTTTCCATTCTTCGATTTGATACAAATTCGATCGGTTGCAGTGTTTTGTAATTCTTTTACTGTTTACGATTCGAAACGGTATTTTTCATTCAGAATGAGAGATTTACCACCAACCTCAGTAGCAAGGGCAGTTACATTGATCGAGGAAGGGCGCACCTACCGCTGAGTCGGTACCATGTTGGGTGTCTCGACGTCGGTTATCCATCGAATCTACCGACGTTACAGGGAAACTGGATTGTACGTGAGGAGGCGAGGACAAGGAAGAAATCGGGCAACCCGCGCTATACATGACCGTTTCATCGTCAATCAAACCATAAGAAATCCTCGTCTTACTGCTGTTCAGGCACGTAACCTTTTACAAGCAGTGGATAACATTAACGTCAGAGTGAGGACAGTCAGAAGACGATTAAATGAAGTTGGTCTGAGATCATACGCGCAAGCAAGAGCACCAAGACTCGATAGAGCCCATCGGGTAGCAAGATTGGCGTTTGCTAGGGAGCATGTAGCATGGACAATCAATCAGTGGAGACGAGTTTTATTTAGTGATGAGAGACGATATTGTGTGAATTTCGTGGATGGTAGAGATAGAATATGGAGGCATCGAGGGGAACGGTACAATCAAGCGAACTTCGCAGGAACTGAGCAATACGGCGGAGGGTCAGTTATGATATAGGGTGGCATATGCTTGGGAGTACGAACAGAACTGGAGATTATTGGCAATGGATCACTTAATGCCCATCGGTATATAACAGAAATCTTGGAGCCCCATGTTGTGCTTTTTGCTCCTTACATAGGGGAAAATTTCCTTTTTATGCACGATAACGCGCGCCCTCATACTGCGCGCATAGTGATGGAATATCTCAATGAAGTTGGGATCACATGAATGGACTGGCCGTCGCGGTTACCGGATTTAAACCCGATCGAACACGTTTGGGACATTCTTGGAAGAAGGGTTCGACAACGGAATCCAGGCAACGTTGAAGAGCTGACATTGGCTTTGGTGGAAGAGTGGGACAACATACCTCAACAGATGATAGACAACATCATTGGGAATATGCGACATCGTATGCGCGCTGTAATAAAAGCTCGGGGGGGTCATACTCGCTACTAAAATCAAATGTTATTTTTTGTGGGTCATCATGAACATTTTTCTCAACATGTTCATTTCATTTCACGAGTGTATCGCCAGGATACACTCCTGCTCTCAATTTTGGACAGGAATGATAATTATTATAGAGTGTCACACAAAAAAATTCAAAAATAAATGTGCAAAATCAACGATTTTTCCATTGTACTTCGAGTTCTCCCGGAGCGTGAAATTGGCCAGTGAATTTCAAAAATTTTCATTTCGTTAGATTTCCGCTTCTCTAATTTTGATTTTATTTTTTGGCTAACCTCCGATGTTATGCACCTACGCAAGATTAAAAATAAATTCTTGAAATTTGTGACTTTTCGCTTCAAATTGGATATCTCTTGTAAAAATAAAAATCAATGCATTAAACAAGACGGGCGTTACTGTAGGAAGATGTGTCTTGACGGACCATGATATTGTACGTTTCAACTCAGACCACGAAATTCCACAGGGTGTTACGAATTTTTGACAAAAAAATCACTTTTAGTTTTGCCCCCGTATAAAATTTTTTCAATCTTTTTTTGTTTTCTCTTGTAATTTCTACAAAGCAGAAGAGTTGATCTATAACTTGCCGAAAAAAATCATCTAAATCGGTTGAGAATTAGGAAAAATATCGGACTTCGAATTTGGTTAAATTTTCGAGTGTTCCCCTAATTTTGCCTCCGAGTGTAATTCGAGCTTTCGCTTATCATTAAACAAGTAGCGACTTCATTCATCATTGCCAAATTTTTTTTCACAAATTTAACAATTTTTTTTAATTCATATCTCATATTTTTATGAAAGAATTTCTGGACCAATATTCATATGAACTCTCTATCCTCAATTCACTGAAAGTATTAGCTCCTGATGTTTGGCTACATATTTAAAGAACACTATTAAATTTTCGAAAAATTTAAATTCTATATTGCGTACATTTTAAAAAATACATTCTACAATGATTCGAACTTCGTAGACAAACTCCAGAGCATCATAGAATTTCTGGGAAAAACTATTACTTTAATGTCTTTTCTTATAGCTACAGAGCCTTCAACCAAAAGTGACCAGTGTTTTTGAAGAATTCAGATTTTCGGACCTTTTTCATAGCAATCTAAAGATGGGATATTTTTTACTTGAGAAAAAATATGCTGGCGATGATGGGAGTATTATATCGTTCATAAGTACCACCAACAATCTAAATCGGAATTTTTATAGCATTTGCAACAATTACTACAAGACAATTTTAATATAGGGGAAAGTAACATGCAATGAATAGCTTTCTATCGAAATATTTATTAAATACCTACGAGAGTATGGTGAACCCTTCGAAACGGTTAACCCTAAAAAACTGTGGCCATGATTCCCTGTATTGAAGCAAATCTTGGTAAGCCCAATATTTCGCCCACTTGAACAACTTAGAGTTTTCGGTGTTTACTTTATTTCTACAATCTATAGTGCCACTACGCCAACCCAGTGCAATGAAGAAGAGGTTTACTTCCTGTGGATACAAAAAACCGGCGGCGAACGATGATTGTTGTCCGTAACTCTGCTGCTGGTGCCTCCTTTCGGGCACCGCCAGAGGCGTCAGACTAAACACACAGTGTTGTCAGATTTAGATAGATTTAGATAGACGAAGAAAATTATTGAAAAAAATTGCAATCTTCAACGTTGATATATGTTTCCTTTCCAGCTTCATATTATATGGAATAGGAAAGTGGAAAATTTTTCTAAGCAGTAAGATTTCAAAGTACCTGAAAATGCACGTCTCATCATATCGTTTATTACGATTATAAAATGCATTGGAGCTTTCATACGATTTTATACTTAAGATAACAACGAATACGACTACATATAGTGTAGGCGAATACAAATGTGTTCATACTAAATAATAATCGAATATAACTTTCGTTCCAAGTCTTGAATATACAATTCATTTCCTCTCAAGCTTCTTTATGGCTAGTGAAAACATCCAATCACCTTTAAGTCTTAGTAATAGTGGTTGAATGAGACTTTTCTCCATCAAGGTTTTCGGTAGCCCCCCTCTGGATTATTTCGAAGAAAACCATTTGAGTTTCAAGATGTGATGAAATAATTGATTGTTGAATTCTTTTTAGATCAAGATAATTTCTATTAAATTTTCCATGTTTTTGTCTCAATTTGGAAAAAAAACAAATTCACCAAGAATGTAATGGAAGGAGAACAAAGTAAGGTTAGAATAGGAACTGAGAAAATAGCAGTCGGGACATATCCTGCAATCCTACGATTATCGTAGGATCATCTATGCTCGAATTTTCGAAATCACCACATACATTTGTAGTAAATTAAAAAAAAAATACGTCAATTCCCTCAACATTTGAATTCCTCAGAGAAGTAATGTTCGAGAGTGAAGTTGTGGAATGTAAAATTTCTAATAAGATATATTTCAAACTAGATATTGTCTATCCATTTTACTACATTTGCTGATTATGCTCACTTCGGATATAAGTCCCAAATTAGGCATTTACTTGCTGAAGTGGAAACTCGAGTAGAAGTAAGACCTGAAAACTCGTTAGAATTCAAATTTCAATTTATTTTTGTAGATGAAAAGGTTTAAAAATTGAGAGAAAAATGATGTTTTTGTTCCATCAATAGTCAAAGTGGACTTCACAAAAGTTAGTGGGAAATATTGTGGTTATAACCAGGGGAAATCTTTCGTCTAGTTCATTCTCTCAATCATCTGCTCTGTTTGAATGTTAATGCCACGATATTAAAATAGATGCAATGAATATGAGGAGCCAGTAAAATGTTTCCACACCAACAGATGGCAAAAGATGATAGATGATTGAATGTTCATATTGAAAAAATCTCTATTTGATTCTTTCCTTTGGAATATCTTCCAAACTCGGCGTCGTACGAACAGAATTATTAAGTGAACTTTTTTCTATAGAATACAGGCTTTCCAATAATCAATTCAACTAGCGAAAACAGACAGTGGTGTAAAAGTCCTTCTTTAAAAATGGATTGCTGAAAAGCGTGTTCCATCATTAGCTCAATTAAGAAAAAATGCCTCAGCGCTTGAAGATGATAATACATTATAATGATTTTTTGTCAATGTGCCATATTTCAGCTTTCTATAATACATAGTTTCGTAGGTATGATAATTTCTCAATTCCTAGATGACCTTGGTACCCTGGATATTAAAAAAGAAGAATCTACGGACCTACGTTTCTTCTCAAAGTTAGTGTCGTTTGCGATCAGCAGTCCTGTTACTCAAAATTTGAAAACCCAGTATGTATATATTGCCCTTCCGCTTCGATAATTTCGACAGACTAGTTCTTCCGTAATGTATTCAACATTACCTAACTACTTTTTGAGCCACTATTTTCATTTATTATTAAAAAAACATACAGCAGCACTTTCGGTTAAATGACTACTAATCCTAGTTATACAGAAAATGCCGAGCACACCCGAATGCGAGCGAAAATTTTCTTTTTTAATTTGAATATCATCGTTATGATATCATTGCTATCTAACTTACCCAAAAAAATTATTCGATGGGTATATCTACCATTTTTCTGTAATTCTATGTTATGATTATAGTTACTGTGATGTCATAGAAATCCGGATCGGAGTATCTAATATAAAGATCTATACTTAATCAAAAAATATGATTTGAAGAACTTAATTTATTCGGCAGCAGTGAATAGCCGGAGAGCTTTGGAATTTAGAGTTCGCAGATCTTGTGTAAATTTAGATCCTAACATGCTGAAAAAAGCAACGATCACAGATTATGTTCCCGAATTGAGAACTGTTTAGAAAATGATGGGAGGAAGTTTGAATATTTGTGAATAATTTTATCGAATTTTCATTACGTGCAATTTTAGACATTATTTTATTCTCATGTATCATTTTTATGTACTTCGATTTACAATATTCAGTATTTTCCATAAGTTACAAAATTTAACTGTGTTCTTTTAAATTTTTGACTGCTGATTGGAATGATTATATATTTGAGTATATTTCGTTAAATCTACTGCAAGTTCTTAATTTGAATTATCGACACTCTGATCATAAAATTATGAATAATATCTGTCAATGATCCTGTATATTTTGATTTATTAATTAATTAATAAATTAATATTCTTTGGTTCCGTATTTTGTTACTCGTTATGGATGGATCACAATCTGGCAACCTTGTTTACCGAAAATCAGACTCCAATATATTGCGAATGTGATAACGACTCGATGGTTGAATTTAAGAAATCGGACCGCATTTTATCTGATTTTTCTATGACATCTGTAACTGCCAACTCCGCAGTGCACTCGGATGCAATGGTTCAAAATTGTAACGTCGACCTTGGGGATGATAACTGAAGATGACTTTTTTAAATTTTTTTAACGATTCTGACATAGACTCTCAAGATGAAGACGTCGATAATGAGCAAATAAATTCATCACTTCTGCAGCACATAATTTTAGATCATGGAGATTATTGCGAACCATTAGGAAAACAGGGGGAACAAAACAAAGCTCAAACTGTTAAGTTTCTCTAGAACCAGCGGGCAATTCAAATTCATCATTGGCAGAATGTTCAACATCCTACTTCGCAGGTTATACCCTTCATAGATTAGACAAAATATTGCCAAATTTGTCGTTCTTCATTTTGGAAGTCAAATAGCAATTTTGAATCTAACAAAGAGTTTTAGGTTTTCTTCAGAGCCTATAGAACGAAGGAAATCGAAGAATTGGGTAATTTAGTTCCTGCTAATGATAAATTCGTTTCAGTCGCGGTCGAGATTCTTCCATCATTTATAGAAATTCATTCAAAATACTTCCATATTAAAAATATTTTATCTTCTATGATTATTTCAGCTAATAGAAAAATTAGATCAATCTATCCGGAATGGTGTTTTGTTGATGATTGCCTCACAGACAATTCATTGTCAAAACTTTATTGATTACAAGACTTCATAACGAAGTGAAGCGGGTGTCAAAAAATTTAAATAGAGGCGGAAAGAAGTTTTTATAAAATTTTGAATGGGATTTCTTTCTTTAGTTTCACTTTTGTGCATATATTCTTTTTTTTCTATTCCTGATTCTCATTAGATACTAACAGTTTTAATAAATTTCCATAGAAGTCATTTCAGAAAGTTTTTCATTGCGTGACTAATCAAGATTCCCGGAATTTTTCCATCCTTTGTTTCATTGGCCCAACATATTTTACGGAGTACTGATACATGTTTGTTTGGATTCCCGAAATTCAATATTCTATATATACGTATATTCATTAGACAGCCATTAGACTCAATTTTTTGACAAATACATGTAGTTATTCTTTTTAGAAAACCCATTAATTTCTTTTGTGCAGAATAGATTTTTTTCAATTTTTACTATATTTGCTAACCATTTTGCGACTGGTTTTCACATCATGTGAACATCCTTCATTTGAATTCTTCTTATTCTATATACACTCACACCATTCGTTTCATCAGACACATCATTCATATTTTATCACTTTCACTTCACGTATTACTCACAATACGCACAATATATACTTACAATTGCATACCAACATTCGACATTTTCACATCAATATTTTCCATGTTCGTATCACATTCCTAAGCTTTGTCACAAACCATGACTCTTACCTTCCATATAATTTTTCTTTCGAACCCATTTCCTGTCCAATTAACCCCTCCTCAACCATGGGAGGAGCTGTTAAACCTCAACATGGCGCGTCTCCAGTTGTCGGATAGGAGAGTGTTTTTTATAGGTGAAAGAATTGCTGATAAAGTTCATTATTATAGTATTGATATTTGATTTTAGCAAGTAATCAGCTTCACCTATAGGGAACAGGAAGAATATTATTCCTCCCGCGGACCAAACAAACATGAAACACCACCAATACATGGAGACTTCTTTTGTATATTTGTTATTTCGTTCAGATTGGAAAAACTTTCAACGTTTTTACCTTATTTAGCAAAATCTTGAGAGATTATCAATAATAATTAGAGATTTAAAAAAACCCTTTGTAGCAGTGAGTTCAATATTGTTAGAGCTCAATGTCAGAATACCCTTTTTTTGTTTGATATGTATTTGTTCCAGCCTTGTATCTAAACCACAAGATTGAAAGACTTGTATGCGATGAATCATTTGTTTATTTCTATGGATGATTTTTAAAATGGTTCCATTCGCGACCTCATTCTCTAAATACACTACCCTTCACTACGAAGGATATAGGTTAGGTTAGGTAACACCTTAACAGCATTACTACGCCTAAGATAATCAAATCTTTGGAAACAAACATAACCCTCTAAGATAATTTGTGCAAGTACGTAGAGTACAAACAGCGTAGATGCTGGAATGATTACTTCTTGGAATCAGGGCACAAAAAGTATTTAAATGTTTCTTTTGTAATCGACGCCAACATTTCGTGACAGCAACAACATCCTTCATCTCTCCGTGTATATTGCCGAATTTTCCGTAGACGCAACGATTTTTCGGATATAAATTTAGTACCGACGTGCTCGTTAAAAGTTCGTTTTCGAAATGTGAACTGACTCACTAATTTCGATATTTCCAAAAATTTGTAATTGGGACAAAACGAAAAATTGGTTGAATTACGATTCAAGTTGTGTTTTGATAAGTAAATTTTCACAAGAAAAGCATAGGTGTTTACCACAAATGTTTGTTATTCAAATAAATACACTAATTCGCGAAATCACAAAATCAAATAGCAACAAAATAATCACTGCAATGAATGTCAATTTTGCAATCTCCTGAATAGACCAGAAGCTTGTTGCAATTCTACATGACTGTCAGTTTTGAATGAAAAAATGTTTTAGATTCACAAATATATTTTGTAATCTAGTCTACAACAGCTTAGGATGCGATTACAAAAAAATTTTGATTGTTACAATCTATTTCTTCAAAGCTTAAATTAATTTTACACCTTTAACTGTGAAATTGCATAGTGAGCTGAGTAGTTACTGAAAATTAGTAATTCTTATATGTAGTTTGTAATTTACTAAGAAACTACTGATGAAACAATATGCAAGAGAACAATATGTTTGCAAATTACGGGTATCGAAAGAACTGGACACGTGTTCTCTGATTTATTGCTATCACTCAATTTCCATGTTACACCCGGTATATTATTCAATTCTTTGAATGATTAGGAAATTTTATACATATATTATGTAATTATGTACATCTCATACCTATCTTCAATAAATTCTTTTCAAAATATTTAGTGTTTTCTTGATTTATCGCAAAATCAAAGAAATAAAATTATATACATTATAATAATGAAATTGTATATACATATATAATTGATTTCAAAATATAGGAAATAATGTTTTGATGAGAATTTCCTTTCTTTTGAAATGTAATATCTCATATATGTTACCTAAATTATTTCATCTTATTTTTATATTCATATCTAACTCTATAAACAATCGACATTTGAAATTTGAATTTTCATCTATTAATAGAAGTATATTTATGTAGATACCTGCGTGAATAATAAAACAAACGTCTATTATCAATTTTTATTTTTCGATATGAACTTGATCATTTGCATAAATTAATTTGATACACATTGCCACTTAATGAATTTCCACGAGCACAAAAAATTTATAATTATTGGCCATAATTTTCAATTATATAATCATAATAATTCTGATATATTATATACATATTAACAATAAATATATTTTGATTTTCAGTTTTTTCGGCCTAATTTTTAAGACAAATATTTCAGATTTCTCATCATTCGAATAATAATAATGATAATAAAACCCGTAATTGATAAACAGTATCCTGAGCGAAGTTAATTTTAAGGCAATGCGTCTTTTATTTTGACGGCTTCTCGAGACACAGAGACGAGTTTACTATAGTTATTTCGCTGTTTCCTTCAAGAGGCCACCGTCCGACAGAAATCAGCTAGACATTTCGTGCTGAACATCGGCCATAATACGCTTTCCACTTGTATTCGAAAATATAAATGAATTCTCAGCTTCACTTGTAACAATGGAGTGTGTTGTTTAGGCAATATGTAATTAGGAATTATTGCGGGTGGACTTATTGAAACCCAATTTTCTCAACAAATCGAAAAACTTTCATCAATTTTATTCATCAACTTATTTCCACCAGCATTTAACGAACTAATCACATTTTAAGACGAATTCAATAATCTGTAATTTTTTCTCAATAGCTTCTAATTAAATAGATTCAAAAATATCCATAATTTTCCGTCACTCTTTCTCTTTTTGATTTCCTTTTTCATGACAAGCTTCTTATGAGTGAGCTACAATGTGAAAAAGTAACTTTGATGGCATCATCTCCTTTATAGTTGTACAAAAATATTTCTGCATCAAATCTCACCTGTTTTGAGAATTTTCGCTCTTCTAAAAAACTCAACCTTTTTTGAAATTCACCGTTTTATAACGTTTCATTGAAAATGTCACAATGCAAATTTTAGTGTTGATTGAGTTTCAATTTCTAAAATATACAGTATATTACATAACAATTTCTGAAATTCATGATGGTATGACTCAATATGAAAAACCGTTCCAATAATGCCTATAGTCATGTATCGCTCTTTCGAAAGTTCGTATTTCATAAATTTCTCCGTTGTCATTCCGAAGCATTATCTTCGAAAGATAAAGCAGTAAAATTTTTCCTAACTATAATAGAAATTGCCAACATTGGAACTCGAAACCAATCAATCCCAAACTGATATCAAATAGGAATTCCACCTAGATGGAAAATGCTTCTCCAAAAGCAAAATTTTGGGTTCAAATATGGAAACCACCCAAGAATTCACTAAGATATAATCCCATTGTGGAATATAATAGTTACTTATCCGAAATCTTGTTATGGAATAATGTAAATAATTGATCAAGATTGTAAATACGAATTCAAATCCACAAATTAATGCCAAGAACTTCAGTAGCAGGAAATTTTCAACACAACACATTATCGCCATTTCTAGCTTTGAGTTCGTTTGTAATCTCTTAGAGGAATTAGAACCTAATTTTTGAAATTTCACAGTAGGTTACTACTCATTATGAAAATACTAGTATTAATCAGTTTTCAGTTCAACCCTACGTTCCTTATATTTATAATTTTGCTCATTATAAATAGCGGAACGTACACATATAAAAAATGAACGTATTCAGACGATCCTGATAACTGGTGAATGCTAACAAAACTTTCAATAATTCTGTTAAAATAACTGGGAAACTGCAATTTCTTCTACTCAAGCTACATTTTTCTTCAATCCCTTTGCAATGAGTTAAAAATTAAATTTTTTCTTAGTTTTTTGAAACATCTTGTGAACGACAAGAAATAAGATGCAAAACTGCAGAAAGAACTGATTCATTATAATGAGACAAAAATCTGAACCTTTTAAATTATCATGTTTTTGGCCTTGGATTGCCATTTAACCCATAAATCTACTGAGAAAGCATCATTTTTTTTTTAGACAGGACCGACCTCTTTTCATCTCCTCCGAAAGATGGACACTCAAGCGATTCCTAGAATCCGAAAAATCGCACCGACATTGTGGGGATTGAACCCAGGTAACTCTGGGCAGGAGACGAGCATCATTTCCCTACGCCACCGAGAGCCAGCAAGTCCATTTTAAAAACACAGACAAAGAAATCTATTTACTAGCTGACCCGGCGAACTTCGCACCGCCTAACAATCAATGAATGATAATTTAGAACTTTATGAAAGTAATGCAATTAATACGAAATCAGTATTACTGTTAAAAAATAGATGTACAAAGATGTTGAAAAAATAGGTGTACAACAAATGTTCTATTAGGTTAATTGTATTTAAGTGTGAGTTATGTTAAGAATGAGAAGTTAAGATTAAGATAATCTGTGCCTATGGTTCTCAACGATTTTTTGTTTTTTAAAAACGTGATACTGAATACACTTTAATGAAAGTTATATAAGTACGTAATACTTCTTCAAGTTTCCACATATAAATAATTCCAGGAGGTACTTCATTGATATAAGAAAGAAATAAAAACGGAGAAAAAACCAATTCTTCAACCGCTTGTCAGTAAGACATGATTAAATTAAACTGCACACATATTGTGCTAAATATTATGCACTCGGGTTAACGCTCTTCTTCTTCTTCTCTTCTTTTAACCATGTGGTTGGGAGGTTTCGATCTACACAAGTAGCTTAATAGGAACCATTGGATCTTGGTGAGTCCAATACCCAATTTCTGTTTCACGTAGCGGTTTGTTTGTTTTTTTGAAGTATTATTGATTTGCTGCTTTTTTAGGTTTGTTTTTCAGATAGGAGAGAATAAATGGGAATATTTTGGGTGGGATGTGTGAATTCAAACAAAAAATCATGTTCTACATATTGGACTTCACAAACATCTTCCCATAGTTAGTACTGTACATTCTTTGAAATCCTTGTTACTACCATACAATATTCTTCCACTTTATTTCTTTGTGCTTATTTTTGACGCTGAAAAAATTACCAATTAGTTCCTTCAAACTCAAATTGTTATTAAAAACTACATCATATATATCTATTGGCCCTATTATATTAATTATTTTAGAAACTTTAAGGAACAGAAGATCACAATTATATCTATTATTATTGCAGTCAAGCATTATATGATTAAGATCCCCCTCCTCACCACATGAGCAATTAGGCGAATCAATAATACCCAATTTATATAAGTGTTTGGGATATGAACCGTGATTTGATCTTATTCTATTTATAGTTGTGATAATTTTTCTGTCCCAGGGGACATTATGAAACCAAGGTTTTTTGCTAGTTAGCTTCATTATTCAATCATCCGCAATACACTCTTCCTTATTTTTCCCTATCCTGAAGAATTCCTACTCCACCATATATTTAGTTTCATGCCAGGAAAAATTCCTTAACATCTCATTTCAAGTAATCATTCACTTCTTTACTGCATCCCTCTTTTACCAGAATGTCAGCTTGTTCATTCCCTGAAATGTTAGTATGCCCTGGAATCCATATTAAAACTATCTAATGGCGTGCATATTTCAAATCAGTGATCATTTCCCTTATACGTAACGTTATATAATCATTACTTACTTTCATAGTCCAGTTAGTTAGCTTCTCTAATGCACTTTTTGAGTCTGATAAAATTAAACTTTTTTTATTTTTTTCCCGAATGATATCTACAGCTTTGGCTATAGCTAGCATTTCTGCTGAGCAGATTGAGAAAAAGTTAGGTATTCCTATTGATATATTAATCCCCAGCGCGTTATAAATTAATATACCTGATTTTCTTTCACTTTTTGACGCGTCTGTATATATTTTTACATAGTATGGGAATTTCTTCATATGTTCCAAAAAAGCCATTGAATTGTCTTGATTTTCCTCCAGTCCCAATTCTGTATATTCGATCTTTATAAAATGATATTTTAGTGGGGAATTAAAACAAGGAAGCAAGTTAATCTGGAAGACATCATGGAAGTTTTGCAGTCGCAGGGATTCAACAACAGCTGGTTCTTTGTTTTTTGCAGTGGAATTAGTTCTTGTCCTCAGTAGGCTTATGCAGGGATTGTATTTGGTTCTCATAGCCTTACTCAGATATTTGCTTGCTAGCCATCGCCTTCTACATTTCAGTGGTAGGTCAATACTTTCTGCAAGCAAAATATTAATCGGAGTCGATTTCATCAAACCCAGAGCAGTCCGAATCGATGCATACTGAACTCTATCCAGTTTTTCCATTTGCTTGCTTGCTAACTTTCCCATAATTATGGAGCCGTAATCCAGATATCTAACCTAAATATTTAAAATGATTAACCCATTGGATATCATTATTACCCAGCTGAAGGAGAGGCAAATTGTCGTTGTTATTGTTTGTCCTATGGAGTAGATGGCTTTGGATTTTTCGGGAGATGATTGAAGTTTTTTTCGAATGTCCATTGTTCCAGGTTGTTCAATGCTCTTTTCATTCTTTGAAAATCTATATTAAATGGGTTGCCTGTAGCTATGATAACTATGTCATCAGCATATTTTAGGATCTTAGTGCCAGTACTCTATTTGATAAGTTATGACTATATATGTTATATACGATCGGGCTCAGTGGGGAGCCTTGTGCAAGTCCTATACTGGCATTACCAGCCTATCAATCTTTTGGAATAAAGGTCAATGATATATAGGTTTCGGTTTTCCATTAGAGATTCAGTCAGTTCGATTACATTTATAGGGTGGTGGAAAGTAGCCTGGTCTTCATCCAGGATGTCAAATTTGACGTTATCATATGCTGATTTAATATCACCAAACATGACCAATACTGCTTCACCATGATCAAAAGATTCCTCTATGGATAATGATAAATAGACTAAAGCATCAGCCAAATTGTAATTCTTTCTTTGGAGTATAGCTTTCGTAAACAGATTCAATTCTACGGGCCAATATAGATAAAAAATTTTGATAATGCATGAAGAGAGAGTTATAGGCCTATAATTAGCACCATTATTTGGAGATAAACCTTGCTTACAGATGGGAAATATTACGGTTTCATTGATTAATGGATCCACGTCAGGATTCATGATCAGTCTATTGAATAGGTCTAATAATTTACCTTTTGCAATGGTTGGAAATTTTTTCTTCATAGAATATGTAATACTATCCAGGCCTGGAGAGGTCAGCATAAATGGTACTAGTGAGTTCATCGATCGTAATGGAGGAAAACTTGATGGGGTTCGAGATATTTAAATTTTCAGCAGGCGGGGCAACTGTAGGCGGGCGTGGTCGTTCCAAAATTTCATCTCCACAAGATCTTTCAGCTCTACCGTTATCATCACATACTATTCCTGTCTTAAATCTTCTGATATCTTGCCACATCATCTTCGGGTTCTTATGATGAAGTTCGTTTATGAAGTTGGTAAAGGATTCTTTCTATCTCTCTTTAATGGCCCGTTTTGTTTCGGCTTAGATTCTTTTAGCTTCCACATAGTTCTCTATATTATATTCAGAAAGAAATTTTCGAAAAGCTTTACCCCTATTCTCGATACTCTGAGATAGCTCCTGATTCCAACAATATATTTTGAGTCCAGATTTTATTTCAACTTTTTTTTGGGATGGTGGCCTCTGCTGTTGTTTACCATTTTTCGAAACTCAGACAAACTATCTATGTTATCTGCTACTAGACTTGATATAATATGATTCTGAAATTTTTCCTAGTTTGCTTCATTTATACTATATCTGGTAAGAGTATTTAATTGATTTGGATGCATAGGAGACTTGAAATCTTTGAATGGAATTCTGATTGGGAAATGATCACTATTACCAGAATCGGTCAAAACACACCATTGAATATCTAGTGCCATTAGAGGAGAGTAAATAGTTAAATCTGGAACACTGATATTTTCACATGGTCGAGAAATTCTAGTGGGGAGCCGATGTTTAATAGGACGCATTCATTCGTAGATACCATTATGATTGGAGGTACCTGAACCCCAGCTTGGGTTTGTGCATTAAAATCACCACAGAGTATAAATGGAGGGGCCAAGTGTGGAAGTATCTCATTCATAGTTTCCATAGTTAAAGTTATATCAGGAGGACAGTAAAAATTTATGATGAGGAGATCTTTTACACTAATTGCTTAAATTTGCATCCTCTCTGGTAGATTTAGGAAATAGGTGAATTGGACTTGTTGAAATTTTAAGTCTTTGTGAAAGGCCATAGCAATACCACCCCCATTTGTGTCCTTATCCTGTCTGATTATCTGGTAGTTTTTAAATTTAGCTTTACTATTATCCTCTAGGAATGTTTCAGTGAGTAGAATTATAAGTGGAGACTCTTTGATAATCAGAGAAGTTAAATTATCTAAATTTCAAAGCAATGAATGGATATTCCATTGTATAATTCTCAAAGAATTTACTGACATTTTTATTTTTAACAGGTTTCCATCGATGATTCATCCCAGTTACGGATTCTAATCTCGTGAAGGTCGAAATTCCCAAGTGTAATATCAATCTCCACATTTTTATTGAAGTCTTTTTCTGTTATAGTTTGATTAATGATAATCTTATTCAACACACTCTTTAAATTTTCTATTTCTTGTCTCAATGTTTTAAGTAGACTGCCGCTCGATTCATGATTCAGAAGGACCTCTGAAGGTCGAAAATCACTGTGTCCCTATCAGTGATTGATTATGAAGCTTTGTGTTGTATCCCTGTTCTTGTTAGGTGGGGACTTTTTTCGTTATAGCTTTTTCGAAATAATTCGAAACTTGTCAGATCAACCCCCTACCCCCAGCAACCCTAATTTCGAAATTCATCATAGGGAATAAGGGTCGAGTGGCACCTTACTGTAAAGGTCTGTCAATTCTCCATTCTGATTTGTCATTTTTAAAATTTTAAATTAACATACAGGGTGTCCCAACCGAGGGTAAAGTTGAATTCCTGCAAATCCCAAATACTAAATGAAATCGATTTATTTTGGCATAATGCAAGCGCAGGTTTATGCTCGGTCTAGAAAAACGACCTACACTTGTGAATTTGGAGTTGGTGCAATCAACCCCTATTTCCAGCATCCCCAACTCAAAAATCATTCGATCGAAAATAGGTCAAGTGGCACCTCGTTGGAAAGGTATTTCAATTTTCTCTTCGACTTTGGTATTTTCGAAATTCAGAATCAGCATACAGGGTGTCTCGGAGCAGGAACACTGAAAACCCAAATAACTTTTGAAACTGGTTCATTTCGGTATAATACGAGAACATGTTTATGTTTGATTCGAGAATAAGACTCTCTTGCGTGAATATGGAATTTTTGCAATCAATCTCTTCCATTCAGCATCCCCAACTCAAAAATCATACAAGTGATTACAGGTTGAGTGGCAAAGTTCCAGAAAGATTTTCTATTTTCTGAATCACTGAGGCATTGGTTTCAGTTTGGCAATCGAGGTTTTCTGGCGTGAGGATCAGGATGAGGGATGATGGAGAAACTGATTGGATGCTCATCTAAACAGGAAAACGAGATTTATTGAACTTGTATTCAATTGAAAACAAAAACTAACTTGATTATTACAACAATTGTTCAAAATGACCTCCGCCCACCTCCATACAGTTATACAGACGATTTTCGAACTCTCTTCTCACATTAGCGAAAACTTCAAATCGGCATTCTGTGATAATCCTCATCCGCAGCTCCTCCAGGTTTTCTGGTCTTGTGGCATAAACTTTAGATTTTAGATGGCCCCACAAAAAAAAATCTAGGGGATTTAAATCTGGTGACCTGGCTGGCCACTCAACAGGTCCTCTTCTACCAATCCACCTTCCTGGGAAATTTTCGTCTAAATATTGGCGCACCCGAGCATCATAATGCGGAGGAGCACCGTCTTGTTGAAAACGCATTTCGTCCTCAGAAAGAGTTGGATCGTTCTGTAAAATTTCTGTCAATCTAGGATGTATGTGTTCCTCTAACAACTGTAGGTAGCCATTTCCATTCAGATTACCCTCAATAAAGAAAGGCCCAACTAGATGATTGCCAAAATTCCTGCCCAAACGTTCAACTTCTGAGGCCTTTGCGTGTGGGCCTCTCTAAACGAATGAGGATTCTGTGTGTCCCAATATCGACAATTATGTCTATTCACTTCACCACTGAGCATAAAGGTGCTTTCATCAGAAAAACAGATGTTATTCAGAAAATTTGGATTAGCGTTTAGGTTTTCACTTAGATTTTCACAAAACTGTAAACGACGATCTGGATCATCTTCGTTTATTTCATGCACTAATTTTACCTTGTAGGGGTGAAATTTGTGATGTTTCACGATTCTATGGACAGTTGTAGCTGAGACACCAGTCAGACGAGATAGTTTTCTGATCGAAGTAGTATTCTCCATTTGTAGATGACCCACTACTGCCACTTCCGTTGCCTCATTTCTGACAGGACATGCCACTTCATGTTTTTTGTTTGCCACCGAACCCGTTGCTAGGAATTTGTCAACCAAATATTTAACGTACTGGTGACTGACTCCCCTTTCTCTTTCAGGATGGTTCCTATCGAATATCCTTGCCGTTTCTTTGGCACAACTGTTATTTCGAAAATACGTCGATACAATTTCGACCCTTTCCTCAGTGGTATAAACCATTTTCAGATTAATTTCAACTGACGAACAACAACAATAATGAGGAACTGATCTGAATAATAATAATATTTCATTGCAAAATGAGGAATAACAGATGACTGCACGCCAGATGGAAATGAAAAAATGTGAACATTTTCAATGCAGAAATCAGCTTTATTTCTTCGTAATTGATGCTCAACACATCGTACCCCAATACTTTTAACAGTTTCGAATTAATTTTAGTTGATAATTTCAAATGACGATATTGAATTTTTCGAAAGCGACATCCTGTATGGAGAGCCGAACTGAATGAAATGCTTTAATCATTCTGGAATTCAAAAACCTTTCTGAAGATATGCCACTTGAATTATTTGTATGATTTTCAAGTTGGGGATGCTGAATGGAAGAGGTTGATTGCAAAATTCTATAACCACACAAGAAAGTCCTATTCTCGGATCAAACATGTTCTCGTATACCGAAATGAACCAGTTTCAAAAAGTTATTTGGATTTTCAATGTTCCTGCTTCAGGACACCCTGTATGATGATTCTGAATTTCGAAAATACCAAATTCGAAGAGAAAATTGCAGTACCTTTCCAACGAGGTGCCACTTGACCTATTATCGATCGAATGATTTTTGAGTTGGGGATGCTGGAAATAGGGGTTGATTGCACCAACTCCAAATTCACAAGTGTAGGTCGTTTTCTAGACCGAGCATAAACCTGCGCTTGCATTATGCCAAAATAAATCTATTTCATTTAGTATTTGGGATTTCCAGGAATTCAACTTCACCCTTGGTTGGGACACCCTGTATGTTAATTTAAAATTCTAAAATGACAAATCAAGGTGGAGAATTGACAGACCTTTTCAGTAAGGTGCCACTCGACCCTTATTCCCTATGATGCATTTCAAAGTTAGGGTTGCTGGGGGTAGGGGGTTGATCTGAGAAGTTTCGAATTATTTCGAAAAATGCTCTCCCTCGAAACAAAAATCGACGTGTCTTGGTGTTTTTCGCTAATGTTACTCATTTCGGAGTTAGAGGGGGGGTCAAATTTTCGTTGGAACACACTGTATATGACCCGCCATTGCGACCATTCTTTTTGTTATCGCTTCAAAATATGAGATGTTTTCTAGTGCTATAACTCTATTTATTTCTTTCTGTCTGGCGAATTCAGGGCATGTCCTATATGTGGACGCATGTTTACCATCACAAAATATACATTTAGGATCTTCCTTTTTCCCACAAAATGATTCATCATGCTCTTCTGTGCATAATCTACATCTCTTTCTGCTTTTACTGTTTTTTGTTATGTGGCCATATCTCAAAGAAGAATAACACTGGATCACTGGTAGAACATATAAAGATACTTCTCTTGTGTTTCACAGATTTAGTTGCTTTAGGGGTGAGGCAAGATATTACCCGGGGGGACACTGGTGTTCCCCCGAATTCGTTGTTTATAGTTTCCTACTAATTATCTTAGATTACAAATAGATAATCCACGTGTTAATGAGGTATAATTACAATTCTTATAATTCAATAAGGACAGACTTACCCACACATGAACTATCCCTGGATTAGATATCACAAATTAAAAGGAAAATCGGATAATGGATCTGCTAATCGGAGTAAATCTTAAAATTTCTTGAGAATAATTTCTAAACAGCTCGACGTAAATAATTAACTATATTTTGGCGTAAGCTTCGTTGTCACAAGTTTATGGTTAATGCTCTTCATTGAAGCACATTGTGATAGATGACATTTGTTTATTTATCAGGCACTTGAACAAATAAAGCGGATGATCTACTGACACATGAACATGCCACGTACAACTAATTAAGAGAAAATGATGAATTTTGTAAGTTGATACTACGAACAGTCAATGACTAGTCTACGATTTCTCGTTTTAAACATATCAGTTTCACGGGTTGCCTTTTTTTGCTCTTGTGTTTCAGGAGCAGCAACTAGGGTCCTACTTCGTGCCTAACGAACGCTGAGCTCGGCTCGTGCAATATGTCGTTCTTCATTAATTAATTGATTCGCAATGTTAATTGCATTACAGCTTCGTTGGAAAAGATTAGATCTTCTTCACACAAAACGATTAAATCGACCAGTACCTAATGGTTTTTTCAAGGAAAATCACAGACAACATGAATTAAAAATTACACTTTCGTTAGCATTTATACAATAAACTGACTCTGACTGGATCCACAGAATAATCTGGAATGATTGAGTGAGATCAAGAGATTTTAATTTGGTGGTTTTAGTTCATCTAAGCATTGCGTACATAACCATCGGAAAGAATTGTTCTCATTTATCCTATATTGTTTACATTCCGATTCTCTGTATATGTTTTTTATTAATTTAAATACGAAATACACTTTTTGACCTTTGTAAATGAGTTTTGAGATTGATTTCTGAGATATAAACTTTTTCAAGTAGCTTGATATCATTTCCTTAGTTCAGACAAAATAAATTTTTATTTGAAACTGAAGAGTGAGAATACCAATGATCCTCGATGTAAACCAATTACCTGGCTTCCAACAATATTCAAAATTCTAAAGGCATGTATCTAAGAAGAAAAATGATATAGGAAAAAGCTTTTTTGTACTGAATACCAACTTGCAATTGATTATGTTGCTTTGGATCAAGCTCATACAAAGAAACGAACTATTCATACAGATTTCATTGATTACCAAAAGGTTTTCGATAGTTCTCCTCATGCAAAATTTATAAATTTGATAAGACACTTCGTCTTTTTTCGTCTATTTTCCAATGTTTTGACCGTAGTATTGCTATTAGACACTTAGACAAATCCAATAAATCAACACCCATGAAAATTGTTCCAGCCATTCTCGAGTTATAAGTGTTCGCCGTCAGTCAGAATCTCCAAAATAAATCCATTTTACAGTTAGATGAATATTAGGTAACGTAAAATAAGATATAAAATATATTGGTGTCAAAAAGAGAGGATAAAAAACACTTAAAAGAAAACAAAAGCATGTGTTGAAGTGAAAATGGGCTAGAAAAACAAAATATCTAGGTTAGGCGCAGCTAACCGTATCATCTTGTGCTGTGGTAAAACCGAATACAAGTCTCAAGTTCATAGGGGCGATTATGACTTGAATCTTTTAATTCCAAGAAAACCAAAATGTATTCTAAAGAGATTAATTTATTTTATTTAGGACACATTTAGGGAGCGTTTATAAACTAGCAGTTCGCCGTTCCGTTGTCGGTGCCTATGATCCTAGAACAACGGAGGGTCGATATAGAATACACACGGCAACCGTAAGTGGATGAAACATTGTCTCTGCATTTTATATTAACTCTGAGGTGTTCTATGGTTTTCAAATATCGAGCAGGACCGGTAGCGGCAATGTTGTAGAATCAACCACTAACAACAACCTAACATAAAAGTGAAGAACCTGCAATTTTATGCATCGAAATGAATATCAAAGTGCAAATTTTTTGCTCCATTAGATGACTCTTCTTCATAAAGTTTATATATCTGTTCATGAAACCGAAGCGATTTCATGAAAAAATATAAATCCACCACCCGGTAATTAATACCACTGCCAGGTAATGATTATAATCAAAACATGAAAATATATCAATCTACCAGAATATACAAAAACTATAGCATTATCAGGCAGACATTGATGTACCAATAGTAAGAATAGTGTCAGAGGCTTTCTCCCGGAAAAATCAAGTGTACGGACCTTAGTCAAGTAACACTGAATGCTATTACATTATTTCTTTTTGTGTGAAGTGATAAATAATCGAATCAAATACTGCTCAGAATGTAAATTCTCAGCAAGTTGTATTACATTCATGTAATACAAATAAATAAATATGAAATAAGATTCTGGGCAGTATTAGCTAACGAGAAAACCTATGATTTTACCTCATTATTTCATTCGGAAGGAAATCTACGAAGGTTATTGCAATATTTGCTGTCAAAACATTCATTTTTTGTGTATATATCTACAAGTGAGGATTTTGAGTATCCCAGTATCTGCAATTGGGTATTCCTGCTGTTTACGCTGAACACTCGCGCATCCAGTACCGAGTCGACGGGAATGTTTCCCAAACAATTTAAATTTCAGCCACTTTTTTGAATAGTGTAATTTCAATTTTCGTCATTAAATTTCTGGTTTCGGGCTTGTTCACGGTGATCCCGAAAGACATCTTCCGAGCCGATGCAGAGAATTTTATCGAGAATTCTACTACTTTTTTATTTCAATACTGACAGAGGAGATGATCAATTTTCACGCCATCTTGTTATGCAAAAAAAAACTTCCCCACGAATTGGTAACCTCCTCCTTTTTGTTTGTTTGTTTGTTCTATGGACGTACAGTATATGTGAGTGGACTCCGAACCACTGACCTAGACCGTGCTATGATAACAGCCACCTCTGAGGATTACAAGATATCTGGCCTTCGGAGGTTATGGATTTAACCTATCGCTTATGTATCCAGATTCTCTTATGTAATTTATATGTATATATATATATATATATATATATATATATATATATATATATATATATATATATATATATATATATATATATATACACGTGGACAACACACCAACATTTATACTACATCCATATCTTACCTGGTGTTCGAACTCGGGCCCTCGGCATGGGAGTCAGTACCTCTAACCTAATCTAACCCACGGAGGGAGATCTCCCCCGTTTTTGAATTTTCGTTGAGGTCGGTTAAAAAGTAGAAGTAGCTTTCAGAATCATAGAATATTAAGAATCATGTAATAGCAATGAGCAAAATAAAATAATAAATGCTTCAATTTCTATTGGATTGTGGAAAACAACTCAGATCATGCAATCTCGAAAATTGTATCATAATGATCGCTATCCATTGAAGAACGCTAGAAGATCTATGGTTCGAAAGTCAAAAATTGATTTTGCGGGGGGAAATACGAAAAATATTGAATTTTTTTCATGAAAAATATGTGATGAGAATAATACGGTTATGTTGAATATGTCATAAATGAGTGTGATCGTTAAAAAAAATACAAATCTATGTTTTTATCTGTCAAACTAAGGGGGAAAACGAATTTCTGCAATTTAAAAAAAAATGTCTCAATAATGTGAAAACATTTTTGACGTAAATTTCATAACCGAGATATCGAGTATCGGTGAAATTAGGAAGTTATCGAAATTCGTGAATAACTCAAAAACCACATCAGACGTTAGAAAAATCTTATTAGATCTATGAATACTAATGAATTAATATAATTGAGATGTTGTTAGTGGCACCCTCTTAATGAATGAAAAGAATATATTGTACAGTGTATAATTCTCAATTTATTACCCTCCAATATGAGCTAAATAGAATAGGTTCTAGCTTACAAAAAACTCTGAAGCAATTCATATTCTGCACTCAGATTGCCAGAAAATTTTTATCAAGCAAGGGGAAATATTTTCCTTCAACTTTATCCATCATGTTGAACTTCAGATTCGAATATCATATAAATATTTTGGCAACTCTTTACATTTTGAAAACATCTTGTGCTATACCGCACTACCTTGTCTGAAAGAAGTTGAAATATGTATATGTTTATTTAGATCATCAAGCGTGGTTCCTGAGCCTACTTGCGAAAAAATACGAGTCCCACATGTCCCTTCCGTCCCTGAGAAGTTACGCCCCTGATTAGGAATTTTTTGCTATCAGTTTCACGTCAATAGTGTATCTTATCCTTTTTTATTCTTTCAACGATAGGTAATCAAAGATTCGACTTGAGATAAATCGTGGCAACACTGGCTACAATTCGAAAACCTACTTTCAGGAAACATCTTTTCGACTCGGTAGTGGTTGCGCGAAAGTGGTCAGCGTGAACAGCAGAACTACCCAGCAATTGTATCTGTTCACCTCTCGATTAAGCATGAAGGCATTTTCGCGTTGAAACAGATATTTTGAAGAAAGTTGGGATCATTATTCATATTTCCACTCAAATTTTTGTAGGCGACGATCAGAATCATCTTCATTTCATGGTGCAATCTTATTTTGTAAGAATGAAATTTGTAATGCTTCATTATTCTGTAAACAGTTGTAGGTATTCCGGTTTGATGGCATAATTTCCTAATGGTCTGAGTGTTTTCCTTTTGCTTATAACCCAATACCGCAACTTCAACAGCTTAATTTCTCACAGGACGTGCTACTTCATGCTTTCGGTTCGCCTCCGAACCAATTGCCTGAAATCAGAAATTTGACATATTGATGACTCACTTTTTTCTTTGGATGATTAGTGTTGAATATTCTTGAGGTTCCTTTTAAGCAACTGACCTATTTCAGCGTTTTCCCTGTCTTCTTCTCTATGAGAGGGGCGGAGGGGGGTCAAATTTCCGTTGGAACACCCTGTTTTATGTAATTCGAAGTATAGATACACATTTGTCCTCTTGAAAGATTATTTAACAATTTATGAGTAATTAAGTTTCATGTTTGTTCAACACGGAAAATATTTACCTCTTTAGAAAATCGCTTTACAAATAGGTGTAGGCTTTCACAATTGAAAGGTATTAGTAATCACCACAAAATTTAATGAGTTAACGATTCAGTTCGACGAGTAAATCAAAACAATACAAAAATATAGTACGTCAAACTATCACGAAGTTCAAATGGAATAAAATATCAATTATCTGACTCTAAAATCTTTGCAAATTCTTTTAAATCCACTTTTCGTTCGTGTTGTTCTATTTCCAATCTCGTCTTCAAAGCTTTAATAGTTTCCTGTGCCAATTCCAATTCATCTTTAATGTCACTCGTGTTATTATTTTTTATATCAATCGATCGATTTGTTGACAATGTACAATATGATCCTCCTGAACGAACACTACTCATCTCCAGCTCTAATCTAGCCAAATTCGTTTCCAATTTGGCAGCTTTTTGTCGCTCTGAACGCAAACGATTTTGAGTTTTGGAATGAGCTTCCCTCTCCTTAATTAGCCGTGCGGCTTGGATTTCTGTTAATTCCAATAGTTTTGTTTTCTCAACTTCTAAGCGATTTGCATGTCGGTCATCTATAAGCTGAAATCATAATCATTAAAATTAAATCGGGCAATCAACAAACTGGCATGCAAAGTGAAAACGATCAAACTGTCGTTTGAAAATTTATTCATCGCAGTTCTTGCTCTAATAAGAGAAAATTCTATTTTCAATGTGTTGGCTACTTACATTTTTATGTTTTTGTCCATAAGAACTGCTTGGTCTGGGACTTTTTCTTCTATTCTTCATTAGATCTCTGATTTCCTCTACTTTGTCATTAAGATCTTTCGTTAAATTCTGTATTGTAACTCCTTGTCTAGATAGTTCAATTCTAAGAATTTCATTATCTTGTTGAAGCCCCTTAATGCATTTATCCTTCTGTTTTATTGTTTCATTTTTTACATCTTGATGATTTGTTAATTGACACTGCAAAAATGAAGACAATATGCTTAAAATATTTAATTAAATTTTACAGCCTTTTACAGAGAGTGTCCTAAGTATATTTTGATCCCTCTCGGTCTGAGTAGTAAGAGATGAAATTTTGGCTTTATTTAATGCCTGTTCATTTTCCAATACTTTACATCTTGCTTTTAGTATTTCGATTCTTTTCTTGTGTTCATCCAGATTGAGTTTGAGATCATCATTCTCCTTGTTCAGGTTGTCCAACTTCTTTTCAGCTTTTTTTGTGATTTCCATTCCGCCTGAAATAAGGAAGAAGTTAATTACCACTTCGGACATGCAGTTAGATTGACCTAATTATTACCATTATCAGGGAAATATGAGTCTGTCCTAGGTGAAACAACACGGGTTGAGGCAGCGACCAATAGTAACGTGGCGCCGCCATTAGGCTACAACCTGAGATCGCGCAAGAATACGAATTCAGCAAGAAGCGGCAAATAGAGCAGTAAATTATATATATATATATATATATATATATATATATATATATATATATATATATATATATATATATATATATATATATATATATATATTTATATATATTCTTAAGTCAGGTATTCCTCTTCTTGCTGAATTCATATTCTTGCGCTTTCTCCAATAGTAACGTGGCGCCGCCTTTAGGCTACAACCTGAGATCGCGCAAGAATATGAATTCAACAAGAAGCGGCAAATAGAGCAGTAAAATTATAATTATATTATATTATTATTATATATATATATATATATATATATATATATATATATATATATATATATATATATATATATATATATATATATATATATCCCCTAAGCGGGGGTTGCAATCATGAACATTTTGAATAGTGAAGATGGGTCGAGTAATGATCAAAGAAAGGTGGTATCTTTGTTTACATCGCCTTGAACAAATTTTCATTTTTAATTCAAAACTGTAAAAGATACAGGGTGAGCAACTGAAAGATAGGGAAGACTATTACCCAGAGACTATTCAAGTTTCAGTGAAGTAAAATGGAACAGATCCAAGCTGATCAATGGCAGTCATCATCAAGTACCTTCCTCATCTCGAATTTCAACCACCCTTGAAAATTTGGAAGACGGTGGATGGGTCGAGTGATACCTCGAAAAAAAGGTATTATCTTTGTCTGCATCCCCGTGAATGAATTTTCAATTTTCATTGGAAACTGTAGAAGATACAGGGTGAGCTACTGAAAAATAGAGGAGATTATCTATCGCTCTGAGCTATTCAAGTATTAGTGCAAAAAAATGGAACAGATTCAATCCAGATCAAAGGCTGTTATCTTTGATCTAAATGAATCTATTACAGTTTTTCGAACTAATACACCAATAGTCTTGGGGCGATAGTCTCCTCTATTTTTCAGTGGCTCACTCTGTATCTTCCACAGTTTTCAATCAAAAGTGAAAATTCTTTCACGGGAATGCAGACAAAGATAATACCTTTTTTTCGAGTTATCACTCGACCCATCTTCCCTCTTCCAAATTTTCAAGGGTTGTCACCCCCGCTCAGCGGGTTGATATTTCAGGCGTGTTTTGTACCCAAAAGATGTCCCACTTGAAACAAAAATTCACCTGTTTTTGCGTTTTGATCAGAAATGAATATCTCGGTAGATATAGCCTCTGTTTAGTTTTCGTTGAAGCACCCTGTATATATACTATATATATATATATATATATATATATATATATATATATATATATATATATATATATATATATATATATATATATAAAGGGTTTTACCCCGACGACTTGCCCATATATCTGTATAAGTCCACCTCCCGGTAATTAATTCCATTACCAGGCAATGATTATAATCAAAACATATCCTGGAATCATTATATATTAGGATAACGTTAAATGTTATGAGAATATATCACTCTACCAGAATATATACAAGCTATAGCATCATTAGTACGAAACTTAGTCCAGTAACACTTAACGTTACTCATTCGTAGTTTTCTTTGTGTGAAGTGATGAACGATCGAATGGAATACTGTTCTCAATATAAATATGATAAAATTGTCAGGTAATTATATTACATTTATATATGCAATTAAATAAAATATGAAATGAGATTCTGAGCAGTATAAACTAAAGAGAATATTACAAGATTTGATGACATAACTTTTCAAATAAATTTTCTTCAGACCTAAAATCTATATATATATATATATATAATATATATATATATATATATATATATATATATATATATATATATATATATATATATATATATATATATATATATATATATATATATATATATATATATATATATATATATATATATATATATATATATATATATATATATATATATATATATATATATATATATATATATATATATATATATATATATATATATATATATATATATATATATATATATATATATATATATATATATATATATATATATATATATATATATATATATATATATATATATATATATATATATATATATATATATATATATATATATATATATATATATATATATATATATATATATATATATATATATATATATATATATATATATATATATATATATATATATATATATATATATATATATATATATATATATATATATATATATATATATATATTTATTATCGTGGACTTATGCCTTATGCACTATCTCAGCTGTTAGCTGGATATGGTTCACTTTCCCAGATTCAGCAATCAAAGGGATTAGGCTCGATTACAATATACTTGACATAAATTTCCTAACTATCCTACATGTATTAAGAATTACAGCTTTTTGCATTTCTATATATGTATTCTTATGCAATTCTAATTTCTTAAGGCTATCATGCAATGTTTTGGGTATTAACCCAGTCGAGGATACGATGACAGGAGCAATATCTATTTTCTCGAGGTGCCACATTTGCTTGATCTCAATAGCAAGGTCTGTGTATTTGAACTTTTTCTCCTAGAACTTATTCAGCACGTTGTTATTATTCTGTATGGCGACATCCACCAGCATTGCTGGCTCTCTTATCATACACCACTATGTCAGGCCTATTATTCGTCACCATTCTGTCAGTGACAGGCCTATCGTAGTATAATCTGATAGAGTCATTTTCATTTATTATTATTTCTACAACAGGTGTTATTCCTATGAATCTTCACAAAAATATTGAGATTTTGGGTCTGAAGAAAAATTTGTTCGAACAGTTACAGAAGATAATAGTCATCAAATTTTGTAATATTTTTCGTAGGTTTCTTTCCGAAAAAATACTGAGGTAGAGTCATAGGTTTTCTTCAGTTTATACTGCTCAGAATCTCATTTCATATTTTATTTATTTGTATATACTTGACTAAGGTCCGTAGACTGGATTTTTCCGGGAGAAAGCCTCTATACACTACTCGTTGGTACATTGATGTCATTGTCTGATGATAATATAGTTTGTTTATATTCTATATATATATATATATATATATATATATATATATATATATATATATATATATATATATATATATATATATATATATATATATATATATATATATATATATATATATATATATATATATATATATATATATATATATATATATATATATATATATATATATATATATATATATATATATATATATATATATATATATATATATATATATATATATATATATATATATATATATATATATATATATATATATATATATATATATATATATATATATATATATATATATATATATATATATATATATATATATATATATATATATATATATATATATATATATACGGTCAACTATACATGTATGAACTTTTTGAAAAAAGAATTGAATTAAAACTACTATGTGAGTCCCTTTTTTTCAAATGAAGCTCACTTAGGAGTCCTCTGATGCATACAATTTTCAGAGTATTGTAGGAACCTTATATGCGAGACCCAACCTTGCCGATTTTACGCTGTTTTACCATATTCATTGGTCACCGTAATCGAAACTTAATATTTCTCTTTGGATAGTATAACAAATCACGTGATGGTAATATTTTCGATGAATAAAACGAATGCAGTTGTTTTATATTCAGTCTGGAAAGGAAAATATATATTTGGGAGTAGATTTTACGGCAAGTCCCAATGCATTCAAGAACATCGATTCGATTCATATTATAGCATAAAGGTATTTATATGCATCGAATTATTGGATTTTCAAAATTCAGAAGAAATCTCAGAGATTTAATAATATACCTTCCAATATTCTAAATTTAATAAAACCATATTTGCTATTCAGATATTGAGCTGAAATAATGTAATATAGAAATATCAGTTGTCCTACGTTAGTTAAGGAGGTAAACATATCGCTTCTAACGCTTTTGAACGAGAATTGGGAGAATTCAATTCAATAAATCACTCAACCAGTTTGAGGGCGATAAAATGTGATATTTCTAAGGTGAACGGAAAAGATCGCATATCTTCGCTCGATCATGTAATTATAGAATTATATAATACGGCAAATATTTTCTCGATAAACAGTGTATTTAGTCAGAATATGAAGTTACGATAATTTCATAATTCAAGAAGAATCCAGGATAGTTCAAAAAATACCTTGATATAGAGTGTAGAAGTTTCCATAATCATCTCAGCAAAAATATATTTGCAACATTTCTGCTTAAATTTGATACACGAGTTATTTACTCGTTTCTCACAAATAAAACTCTTCAAATCTTCAGGAGAACGATGCTTTTCCCAGACAACCTAGGGACTCAAGGACCTTTTTCAAACCATCCAGTGGATAAATATTAAAATAACAATGGAATATAGTCAAAGAAAATTTCTATGATATCTATTCACTGAAATAACTGGTTTTCATTAGTAAAGTACACCAAATTCTACGGACCTACTTCATTTTCTTGGTGAGTCCCGTCCGAAAGAAATTTACGAACAATATGACAAGACTTCAGTATCGTGACGTGCTGCAGAAGAGCGTATAAATCATAAAGACGTCCCAATATTTTGATGTTCTTGTGTAAGTTATTATCACATTATTAGGTGTTACTTTCGTGTTCAAATGGTGTCCAGCCTTTAGAAGTTTTTATTTCTAAAAGATCGGAAGAAATGTGTAATCTACCTTAAATTTAGTACTAGAAATAAATTTCATCTGAACTTAAACATATACTACTTATACAGTGGACTCGAAATTCGTAAATCAAAGTATGTTCTTTTAGAACTGGACAAATAACAACATCCTAGATTTTTGACATCGTTATTTCGGATGAGCCATTACAAAACGTCGGAGAAAAAGATGAATAAAAAAATACGCAGAAAAATTTGATTTTATATAAAAATATTATTATAAATACCAGTATTCAATCATTTTCAATTAATTAAATTTAATAATTTTTTTTTCATTATCAGATTAAGCGAATCCCTCCAGATAATCGTCAGATTATGAAACAGCACGTCTAAGGAATAGAGATAAACCAAATTATCTTAATCTGACGCGCTTGAGTACTTCAAAATGACGGATTTTTTTTGCACATTCTAATAAAGGCCACGAGTTTGCGTCACATCCAAATCGTCAGATTATTATACAAGAGCCTTTTTTAGGTTCAATAGATATCCCCTTAGAAAATCTGACGCGCTCGATAAATTTTTTTTTTCCATTTTCAACCCTTACGCACGACCATCATGGAAACAATCAGATTCACATACGTACATTTTCAAAAATACGTAGGTCATGGATGGTATCAATATTTGATGCGCTTGAGTATGTCCGTGCAATAGTTTTTCTTCACATTTTTGAAAATCTATAGACGCTTCCCCCATCGATGAAAAGGTATATATTATATGACATTTTTTTTGTTATCATCTAAGCTTCGCAGCCCAATAAGTCTTTATGACGCTCGAGTAAATACCGATTTAGCATCTTCGGCTCTCCTACTATAATGGAATACTTGGGTTAGAGGCTGTAGGTGAAAGGGTTGTTCGTTAAGTTCTTTGGTTTCTGTGATGATTTTAGTTGGATACATTCAGTGTCGTAAGTAGAGTTCGATCTTTTTTTCATATCTGAGGTCGATTTCACTGATATTCTGCTTAGCAATCCCGAATACTGGAACGGTGTTATCGTAGGAAGATGTTCCAATAATGATCTTGCATGGTGAGCTCAACAAACTCGTTCCTTTGACAGGTTTTCTGGTCAGCTTTCCTTGGCAGTCTTCAAGAATCTCTTATGGTTCTTGAAAAGGTACTAACAGTTCTTTGTTCTTCGGGACGTGGATGATTTCGTATTATTTGATTTGGATTATTAATTGTTGTAAAGTGTAGGTCGATTTTGTTCAATTTACAGAATTCTATGAGTGTTTTATTTTTTATTCTGTCCCTGCGTCTGAGACAATCTTCTTCGGTAGATTGTGATGAGAGAAGTAGTGACGCAATTTATTCAAAATTGTGAGACTTGTTCCGTCTTTCACAAGGTATGCTTGGCCATATCTCGATAAAAGGTCTATAACTGTTAAGAATTTGGAATTTTGAAAAGAAAATGTGTCAGTGTGGATGACGTCAAATGGCCTTTTTGCTAAAAGTGGTCCCGAAAATGTTGGTTTGTACGGATTTCTCTCATATTTTGACCTGAGGCATAATTCGCAACTATTAATAATTTCGGCTATGGTGTTCTTCATGTTAGGCTATAGTAGTATTTTTGTTTCAGATAATTATACGTCTCTGCAATACTATTGTGGGTTTTGTCATGGTAAGTTTTAACCGTGTCTTTTTGGCTCTCCGTTAGTGTTACGTCTTTGCAAGAATTATTAGAAATTATAAGTTTTACCTTATAGTTGAAAATTGCCTTGCAAAACTGAATAAAAGGTAGGCGTAGATTGTGGTCTATGAAGAAGATACCAAGTTTCGTTGGGTCGAAATATTTCTCTGAACATTTTTTATAAGTCAGTTGTTATTGAGTTATTTCCTATGGATACTATGTAGGTGTTTTTTTTGAATGGTTTAGTGTACTTCATTTTATATTGTTCGCTAGTATTCAAAATGATTCTATTGCGAAAAGTAGTAATTGAAGATTCACTAATTGGTATAGCTTTACTGTTATCTTCTTGGGTTGAATGAACTGTGTCGCAGGAATTTTGGTCGTCTTAGTGAGTATTGTTTGGATCTTTAGAGTTGTCTAGCTCTTTGAGAATTTTCGAACATTCAGGGTTTTGGATAATATCATTATTTTGTGATTCTAAAATTGTGTCTAAGTCTTCGTCAGTCAAAATTGGAATTTCTTCGATATTTGGGTGAATAGAGTTGTCGTCTGTATCAGTGCCGTAATTGTTTTCGGTATTGTTCATTTCTACACGAGATAAAGCGTCAGCTACTATGTTTTCCTTACTTTTTTGTGTACAATATCGAAGTCATATTCGTCCGATTTCAGTTTTCAACGAATTAACCTAAAATTTCGTTCTTTTATTTTGTAAAGCCATACCAAAAGATAGTGGTCTGTCTCTATAGTAAATTTTCAAGGTTGTGTCAAGTATTGCTAACAGTTCTTATTCAATCGTCGAGTAGTTGCGTTTGACTGAATTCAAGATTCGAGGATAGTAAGCAACCGGTCGATCAGATTGTGAAAGAACGCCTCCAATTGGCACGTTTGATGCATCTGTTGTAACGTTGAAGTCTTTCTCGTAATCCGCATAAGCTGATATTGGAGCATTCATCAAAAGTTCTTTACAAAGTCGAAAACTTGAAACATACTCTGGGTCATCAGAATTTATTTTTGAGCCCTTTTTCAAACAATTTATCATGGGAGAAACTATCTTTGCAAAATTCTGGATGAATCTCTGATAATAACCTATTAGGCCTAAAAATCATTTAATTTCCTTGACGGTTTTTGGGATGGGGTAATTTTGAATTGCTTTTACTTTTGATGGATTTGGAGCTATACCTAGAGGTGTTATAACGTGACCTAAAAATTGTTTTTACTGAGGAACTCGGATTTGTTAAGATGAATTTTGAAATTGAAATTTTGAAGTTTTTAAAGAATTAGTTGTCGATGGCAGATATATTCCTGTAAACTTTTCGAAAATATGACCACGTCGTCAATGTAGACGAAACAGAATTTATGTAAAAATTCTTTCAGGACATTGTCCATCACACGTTGAAAAGTGCTAGGACCATTTTTGAGGCCATAAGGCATACATAAATATTCGTAGTATCCATTGTTGACAGTGAAAGCTGTCTTTTCGATAGAATTCTCGTCCATTTCGATCTGGTGAAACCCCAGGCCTAGGTCGATTGTGGTAACGATTTTTACCTAGATTATCCAAAATCTCGTCTATTCGAGGAAGCGGATATTTGCCTCGATGGTTTTCTCATCTAAGCGGCGATAGTCAATAACCATACGGTATTTTGTCTTACCAGATGCGTCGGCCTTTTTAGGCACGATCCCAACCGGTGCACTATTAGGTGAAATCGATGGTCTTATAATTTTATCGTCTAGTAATTTTAGAACTTGATTTTGGATTTCTAGTTGCATTGTGTTTGGATGGCGAAAAGATTTTACAAAGACTGGTTCTTCGTCTTTAGTACGGATTTTATATTTTACCGTGTTGAATGAGAGATCACAGCTTTCGTTATAAAAAATATTTCGAAATTTACCGCATAATTTCAATATCTTCTGCTTCTCTTCGGAATTCATATGCGCAATTCTGATATGGTCTGAAATTTTGAGATTCTTGTTGTTTTTAAGTGTGGTTCTGAAATTTCGGACTCGTAAAATGGTGTGAGCTGGAAGAATGCAGTAGCGATTTGGACCGTTAACGATAGATTCTGGAACTGTAAAATTTTCATGAAATTTTGTTTCTGGAAAAATAACTTCTCCATGTTCGATGGAAACAGGTACCTTGATACTTGAATTAAATCTTACGAGTTGAGGTTCAATTTCTAAATTAGCGAATTCTAGAAAATAATGGAATTTCGAAATTATTTATTTCTGAAATATTTCTTTGGTAATCTATTTTTATACACAATTTTCGTAGGTCATAAGTTCCTATTAGAGGATCGAAGTTTTCATGCCATTTGACGATGTGAAATTGGATATCATCATAAATACCAATTTCATGAAGCAAAGGTACCTTCAAATTATGTTCAGCATAAATTGTATTTCCCAGACAATAAACGTGGAATGGTTTTTCGTACATAAATGTTGAGGATATATTGAAAGCTGGTTTTGGATTTATGACCGAATTTGTTGCACCTGAATCAATAAAAGTTTTAAATCTACCTGTAGTTAGTAAATGAATGGTATTTACGACTTCGTTCGTAGACAATTCAGAGCTATCTCTATTGGGATTCCGAGGCCGTTGACCAAATATTTTCGTCAGTCTCGTCGTTTTCGTCATAAAAATTTTCGTCATATTATTCTTCTAAGTGTTCATTACAGTCATCGTTTTGAGTCTCGACATTATAAAGTTGTTCAAATTCGAAAGTTCTTTGTTGTGAATGTTGTTGTGGTACTATGGTTGATGTCGACATTAGGGTTGGTTGGTACTTTATCTTTGTAAAACTGGGACCTGATTTTGTTAAAAATACTTTTCTGTTAGTAAGTGGCACTTTCTCTGAAGGAAGTGGCTTATTTATGGAATTTGGAAAAACCTGGTTATTGTAAGAATACGATTTACTAGTAATACTTTCTGGATTTGTTTTCTGTGGCTGCTGTACGAAGCTAGAAGGTTGTTGATTTTCAAATGAAAAGGAATTTTGTGGTTGTTGTACAAATCTAGGAGTGTTGATTTGCAAATGAAAAAGAATTATGATTTGGAGGTTGGCGATTCATATTGTTCATAAATATGGATAACAGAAAATTTAGTGGAGGCTTCCTGACTGGTTCTTGAGCTTTCTAATGAACTCACTGAACCATTCTTGCTTTCTATTATCATAAAACTGCATTTAATTATACAATCTTCGATAGAGTTAAATTTGAAATTACTCAAAAAGCTTCTGTGTGGTTCCAAAAGGACAATTTAAAAAAGTTAGGTTAGGTTATTCAAAAAATACAGGATCTGCAATATTTAGCTTAAGATATTGTATTAAGTTGCTATAACTCTTGAGAATTCTACTATAATATTCCATGCATGTTTCATTTTTTTTTGTACACAATGTGTTAGTGACGAGACTAGAAGATCTTCACTCTTCTGATTTCCGTATTTTTAAAAAAGAACACGCCTTATCGAAGGCCAATTCGTAGCGTTTTGGAAAGCAAGAAAATCTCTTGCTTCACCTTTGATTTTGACCTTATGGAAAAATTTATCACATAAATTAAATCTGCAATTAACCTACCCTCTAGGTGCTTACATAGATTACCGACTTCATTTACAAAAATTGAAAGGTTCTCGCCAGGAAGATATTCAGGAATAGATTGTAAAAGAAGCTGAATATCATTTCTAGAAAGTGATTCGAGGCTTGATGTAGTTCCTGAAGGAATAGGTGTTGAGTCTGTCTGACTTCGATTAAGACTCATTTCTGGCAGAGTTTCTTTCTTTGTACATTCGTAGTTAATAAGCGAAAATCTAGATTTCCTCGAGGGATATAATTTTGTTTCGAAATAGGAGGGATTATTTATTTGAAGCTCAGTGGTTCCAAGATTAGGAGTTCCTAAGTCTGCAGCAATTAATTCGATCTCGTTCGAATCTTCAAGATCAGAATCACACATAAGTGAAAAATAATTATGATATGACTTGAGAGTCACCTGAAGTTCTCCTAACACGGCACTCTGTCTCTATTTCGGTAGATGAAAAAAAAAGTCCGTATTCACTAAAGGAACCTTCGAAAACGATTTTCGGGGGTCCACTAGCGATATCCTGTTCGCAACGCCAGTTATAAACGGAAAGATTTGAAAACTATTTTATTCAAAGTCACAATGTACAATACGATAAAGAACCGAACAGTATCAAATCTAATCTAATAATGAAAAATGGTTTTACAAGTGTTGGACTTAGAGACACCTGAGGAGATAGTCGATTCCTGGAAGACGGCTATATATATATATATATATATATATATATATATATATATATATATATATATATATATATATATATATATATATATATATATACAGGGTGGGGTGTCCAAGCGAGATGGGACATTGAAAGTATAAAGAGAAAGAAGTGACTGATTAAAGAAATTTTTGTTGTTGTCTTGAATGTATTTCGAACTTAGTTCTGAAAATATTTTCAATGATGTAGCACTTCCGGTTATACTGGAAGTTAACACTATCTTTGTTGTTTCAAGTGGCATAATATATGTTTCTATTTCTTCATTGTAGAAAATTAAATTCTGAATAATTTTTTCCCATATCTTGCCACCTGAAATCCACCGAAAGGAAGATATGAATTTTTCAATCGGAATTTTGGGAAATGTATTTAGATTTTCTGCAAAATCATCTACCTATGTTACTTGCCGAAGTACCAGAGCATATAATAAAAAATTTGTGGTTTCAATGGGATGGAGCACCGGCACATTACTCACATCAGGTTAGGGAGCATATGAATCATGTATTTCCAAACAAATGGATAGAACGTGGTGGTCCTGTTAGATGACCAAGTAAGGTCTCCGGACCTTACAAATCTAGATTTTTCTTGTGGGGGTATATTAAGGACATCGTTTACCGGATTCCTTCCACAACACAGTTGGATATGAGACCGAGAATAGTCGACGCCTTTCAGTCAGTTAATCCGCAAATGTTGTCGAGATTTCAACGGTCTTTCCTCAGAAGGATTGAGTTGTGTTTAAAAAGAAACGGGCAACATTTCGAACACTTATTGAAATAGTTCACCACTTTGTAGTTCATTTCACCAAAAACCAATCTATTACGTATTTCATACTCGTCTACCTCAAAATATCTCCATTTCTCTGATCAAGTAAAATGATATGTACTAATAAACTCTTCTTCCGAAACCTCTGCTTTTATTATTTTGGTTTATTTTTTCATTTTGAAAATGGTCGAAAATAAGGATAAGGTTACTTCTGCAAAAATATGGTGCAATATTTTATGCGTTGACATGAATAATAAAATACAGGATGTTCCATTTAAAAAATCAAGATAAGATATTTGTAAAATTACAATATTCAATAATTTTTTTGGGTCACTCCTGTATGAAATGAGAATAATTTATTTCAATTCATCAATGAAGCTATCCTTGGGCAATAAGAAAACGAAAGGATAAAAGTATTCATCCTCTCTAGCCGAAGGAGCATGCGGTGATGTGAGAGCCTATTTTCATGAATTTTTACGTAAAAAAATATTGTGACCAAACTACTCACTAAAAAAACTTATTACTTAAAGACATTAGAGCAGAGTTTAGGACGCTCTTGAATCTTCAACAAAAAAGTGGTCTTCCAATCTGAAAAACCTCCCAAGATTTTTTTTATAGAAAACTGGGACACTTTGTTTACTTCGAAATAAATTGCTGAAGTAGATTTTCACTTTCTAAATACAATACCGTTCGAACAAAAATGAAATCTTCAAGAGTGTACGAGCTACAGAGCACCGCGCCACTGGTGAATCACCCAGTATATATATAAATTGAAACTGTGAATTTCAAAATTTAAAAAAGCCTATAATCATAATTGAAAATACTTTACGTTGGATTGTCCGATGTGCAGAGGGGTCGAATAATTGCTCTCGTTGAAGAAGGAGTGACACAGAGAGATATAGCGGCCACAATGGTGGTACCACAGGGGGTGATTTCAAAAACCTACACCAGATACGTGGAGCTACAATCGCTACAATCTTTACAAAATAGGTCTGAAAATAGTCGTGGAAAGATCACTTCTGAAGAACAAGACCACTTTTTGTGCCAAATTGCAAGAAGAGACCTTAGTGCGTCGCACCCCATACTCCAAAGGCAATTTCAGGAAACAACAGGCACCAGTGAATGAGTCGAAACGATACGTCAAAGACTTCGTTCAAGGGGTCCAGAGCTAACTAGACAACATAAAATTAACAGACTTAATTGGTGTACCGATCACCAAAATTGGAATATTGCGAATTAGCGTTCTTTTTTCGGATGAGACCAAAATTGGTGTTAGATCAGATCACTGCCGGATTCGGGTTTCAAGGAGACAAACTCCGAAATACCAAGGGGGCAGCGTGATTTGATGATTTGGGGTGGCATTATGCTGGGAGGCAACAGATTGGATTTCGTTTCCTGCGTGTGTACCGGCTAGAAAATACGTTCACCTAGTGCTGGAGCCCATAGTGAGATCCTGACGAAGTGCCCACGATGAGAATTTCACATTTATGCAAGATAATAATGCTCCTCCGCATACCAGCAACCTCGCGCGACGTTATCTTGAAACAGGGGGAATCGCTATTTTGGACTGGCCATCTTGCTCTCCAGACGTAAATGCTATTGAACATTTATGCGATAATTTCAAAAGGAAAATTATATGGCGCCAGGATAATCCAAGAACCCCACAACAGCTCATCCAAGGCCGCCACAGAAGAGTGGCAGAATATCACCCCAGAGGAGATCGAAAACCTAATCTAAATCCTGCCTAGACGAATTCAGGCTTGTATCAGGGCAAGAGGAGGTAATACAAGGTACTAAGGTCGAGAAAAAAACCTACTCCGTGAGAAAACAATTTTAAATTTTTTTACTACACGCGAAAAGAGTCTCTTGTTTTCTTTTATTTGTTTCTTTCTTAAAATGAATCTTAATTTTTTTATTCTAACCTAAGTCGAAATTGATTATAGGAAAAGTGGGTCGAGTGGCATATCTTTGGAAAGGTCTTTTAAGTCTCTATTCAAAAATAGTATTTTTATGAACATCTAATATTACACAGAAAGCCCAAACATAACGAAAGTCCTATTTCCACGGAAATTTGCCAACAATCAAATTAAATTCTCAAAACGTCCTCCTCCTATCCCCATATAATGATACAAACGATTCTCGAATTGTCTTCTATTATTTGGAAAAACTTCTGGTATAAAAAAATCTGCATCCGGTGTCGATTCTTCTACGCAACCAAGTTTCTAGGTTGTGTAGCATAAACTCTCGATTTAAGATGGCCCCATAAGAAGAAATCTGAAGGACTCAAATCAGGTGACCTAACTGTTCCTCTTCCGCCAATCCACCGGCCTGGAAAATTTGCATCCAAATATTGTCGCACGCGAACATCAAAATCTGCATGAGCATCATCTTGCTGGACTCGCATGTCATTCCCTGAAAGACTTTTATCATTTTCCAGAATTTCTGTGAGCCTGGGATTTATTAATTCTTTCAACAACCACAAATAAGTGTCTCCATTGAGATTACCTTCGATGAATGAAGGTCCTACAATATGGTCTCCATAAATTCCAACCCAAACATTCAGTGAGTCGTTTGAGTATATGTCTGTGTGAATCAATGATAATTCTGGGTATCCCAATATCGACAATTATGCCTTTTGACTTCACAATTGAGAGTAGAGGAACTCTCATTAGAAAAACAGGTATTTTACAGAATATGTGGAATATTGTTAATATTTTCACTTCAAATTTGACAAAATTGGAAGCGGCGATCAGGATCTTTTTCGTTTATTTCATGAACTACTTAGTTTTACTTCATAAAGGTAAAATTGGTGATGTTTCACGATCCTGTAGACTGTTGAAGCTGATACAACAGACACACATGATAATTTTCTGATGGAAGTAGTGTTTTTCATTTGTAGGTGGTCCAAAACTACCACTTCAGTTGGCCTTTCGGTATAGGCCGATGTTGAACTTCATGATTTTTATTAGCAACCGAACCCGTAGTTAAAAATTTATTCGTTAAATATAAAACATACTAGTGTCCTATCTGTTTTTCTGGATGGTTCATATTGAAAAACCTTGCCATTTCTCTGGCACAACTATTATTACGATAATAAATTGAAACAATTTTGACGAGCTCATCATTTCAGTAAACCATTCTAGACGTCTGTCTAACAAACGACAACTGCGATTAAAAGTATTGCGAACATTAAAGACAAATGTGAAACAGATTTATTATTACCAGATGATACAAAACATTGATGTTCATCAATATCTCAAATTATTACATTTCCTTGAGAAGTAAAAACTTTAGAAGTGCTGAGGACAAGAATCGTTACTTGAGAAAGATAGCAAAGAGTGAGAATTGTATTAATGAATGGATGTCGGATCATTTAGAGAACTTAATTTGATTTTGAGCATTGTCAAATTTAAGTTGGAAAACAAACTCCTATTGTGTTTAGACTGTTTGTATGATATTAAACATTCATATAGATAAAATTTTTGAATAGAAAAATAAAAGGCCTTCCCAAAGATATATCACTCGATCCCTCTTCCCTATAGTGAATTTCAACTTAGCAACTGCTGGGGGTAGATGATTGATTTCACATGCTCCGAACCTATTCAGAAATTGGTCCCCCTCCATTCAAGGATTGACGTGTCTCAGCTTTTTTCGCTAAAATCATTTCACCTTGAGGTTGTGGGGTTAGTAAATTTTCGTTGGAACACACCGTAACGTCCTTCTAAGCATATACCACCATAAACTCTTAGTGGGCCACTCTGCAACAGAACCGTTCTTTGTATAAACCACTGTTGATACCGTTCTCCCCTCTCTCTAGACACAGATACGTCATTATCTTACACAAACCAAATTTTGATTCGTCTTCAAAAAGTATTCTTTCTGCTAAATATGCTGTTCTTTCGATTTTCGTAAACGGCCTTCACGGTCCGCATTCGTCAGCTGAAGTTCTTTTGACAACTATCATTTCCGAAAACGATTGCGGATATATTGCACGCTCGTCGAGTATGGTGCTTATGCTGCATATTAGGCATTCTCCCTTGGGAAGCACTTAGAAAAGGAATTTCTTCAATGTAACAATAGCTTTGAACCGTTATCGAACAATGAGGTACACTTCTTGGTTTTCAAGCAACTCTACCACCAATTCCACAACTAATCAAACTTCATCTAATAACAAATTCTTCCGTAGCATTCTCCTGCCACTTTTCAGCCTTAATTCCCCGATTTGAACTTGCATGAGGTAATGCATATGTTCCTTCCATTTTAATTAAATTCGTGGTAATATAACATGAGACAAACTAATCGTTGATTCAATAAAAGAACTTGGCTTGGTATCAATTCTATGTTGGAAAAAACATTGTGTGAAACCTAAGAAGGTATATTCTCCTTTGCTTCGTTAGACAACGATGAAAGACCCAGAGAAAGTATCTAATATAAACATGCAAACCGCACTAATGCGATAACGTACTCATTATTCCTAATATTCTTAACTGGTATGTGAAGACTATATAAATGGTCTACTGATGCTTACTTATGAAGAGGGGGATTCACGAAATCCTGTATATAGAAAAGTTGTTGTTAGAGTTCACATAGAGAAATACGAAGCGAGACATGAATAAGGTTAACGTAGTGATAGTAGGTGAAAATCAAATATTCTCTCTTTAAAAATGAGGTTACAGAGAAAAGTGTCACATTCTGTTCAACTTTTTTATCGACGAATGATTATAAAGACGACTCATATTTTTATTTTCTAAAACACTCCTGGTCGTCTCCAGCAGTGGTGAGAAGTCCCTGCTGTGACACGGCAGGTCGCCGGTTCGATTCCGGCAAAAAGCCTGGATGTTGTCTTTGTAACTCATCTAATTTACACAAAAATTATACTGTTGGTGGATAAATGTCTTAAAAGATGAGTCCATTGTCTATAAGGTCAAGAAAGGACGTGGGCCAATTTGGCTGCGTCACTCCTTCCTTAAAAAAAACACTTCTCGGTCGCAAACCACAACGTACCCACCTATTTTCAATTCGGGAATTATATTTTTTCCATTTCTTTTATTGAAAGGAATACTGGGTACGCACAAGTCATTACTCTCAGGAAATTTTGCAACGCTATGAGAATTTCATCGCCGACTTCTTGTTAACAGCTCCTACCATTGCTTCTTTTGCAATCTGTTCTGACCATCAGAATAAAACCCTAAGAGGCATTTCGATTATAAAGACGATGATGTTGATGATAAATTTATCATTGAAGACATCAATCGCGGCGAAACTTCACACGTTGACGAACGATTACATTGAAACAGAACGTTCATGAAAAAATAACAGATGATGATTCTCGATAATCAATTCGACTAAACCAGCCTGTGAATTTTTCAATTGAATCTCAAATTATTCTCAATATAGTTCAATATTGCTACTTCATCTCCGGGATGTAACACCTGGTAGGGATGCATTTTTTCTTTTTTTCAGAACACGCCATACTCTAATGTGACTTTGGTTCATTCTTGTCGCCTCTGTTCGTGTTCTTATCTTCGGGTTTTTTCTACGATTTTCACGATATCGTTGAGCTATCTATCGTTTACCTGAACAGGTCTTTCTCTTTTTGTAGTCGATGTAAACTTTCCAGTTTCTCTAAAGAGCGATATACGCCTGCGATCGTTTGGTGATTTGGAAAATGTCGTTGTGGATATCGACTATATTCTCTGACTGCTGCCGGAGAATTACAATTATAAAAACCATACGCCAACATTGTATCAGGATAATAAGCGCTCGTAAATCTGGGCATACCTATCGAATGAAAATGAAAATAATTCGAAATTCAATCGAAAATTCACGGACTGGTTCAAGGCCCTTCCGATTTGCTATAATTCACAAAATTGTTATTCGAAACCAAAGAGATGTTACAAAATATGGAGAATTTGCGTACGGAAGAGGAGGATATTTCGAAAAATTTATCGTGAAATTTTTTAATTTCAACGTTTTCTATCTCCTAGTTTTTTAATGTTTGGAAGAAAAATAGAGGTTATAAGTTTAACGTGTAATTCTGCATGTGTATCTTTGTCTGTAGCATCGTAATGCTTGATCTGGAAAAAAAGGGTGGTAATAGGAAGCTGCCATAGTGTGAAAAATAAATAACGGAATGTTTTTCATTCTATGGACATGAGTTAGAAAAAAGCGTTCGCTGGGCAGATCATGAAAACAACCCAAAATTAGTCAGACGATTATACTGTGAGAGAGGAATAAGTATCCATCCAATTCTTTGCAAAAAGAGGGAGGAGTTTTTTGGAATTTTTAATTTTAAGATCATTAACGCCATGAGATAAACTGATAAATATCAAATTCTGAATTGAAATTATGTAAATAAGTCGTGGTTTAGGGCCGCGCAGTGTTTCTGAAACTAGAAAAATTAGTCATCTTTATAACCGTTCTTCAATAAAGAAGTTGAACAAAATGTAACCACTTCGCAATTAGCGATTCTTGCTAATTTACATCGAGTATAAGGATTTTACAGGGTATTCCTTTTTTTCGTTCAAGATAAAAACTCATTTTTACTATACTTTACATTTTTTAAACCTCAATCATGTCATTCTGCTTATGAAATTTCGAGTGAATCGATCCATGCGTTCTAGACTTATGGCTATGATAATATTCAGCCCAAATATACCAGCCTGTATATTGAGAACGGATAGCCTTACCTTGTTTATGGGTCTCGGTGCGGACTCCTCTATGTGAACTCTAACAACAGTTATTCTATGTACAGGCTTTCGTGAATCACCCTCTGTATAAGTAAGCATCAGTAGACGGTTTATATAGTCTTCACAAAAAAGTTTGGAATATAAGGAATTATGAGTACGTTATCGTATTAGTGCGGTCTGCATGTTTATATTAAATACTTTTTCTGCGTCTTTTATCGTTGTCTAAGCAAAAGAGAATATACTTTCTTAGGTTTTACACACTGATTTTTCCAACATGAAATTGATACCAAGTCAAATTCTTTTATTGAATCAACGATTAGTTGACGCTTTTAGTTGTACCCTAACTTCAGTTTCTCTATATAGTCTTTTGTGAATTACCCTGTATAGGCGACATACGTGTTGGAATTGTAAAATACTCGGCGAGCGTCAGAAATTGATATATCCAGGCGGTGAATTTTTTAAATGATGTAAGATCAAATCTTGTTTATCTAGTGGTCATTAGTGGCTTTTACATGATATTTCGTGTAGTACATGAAAGGAAAGTTATATTACTTGGAGACTACTTCCTCAAATTCGTGTATTCAGTTTCTGCTGGAAGTTAACCTTCACAGTTTCCAATACTTCAAGGTTGATTTATTCGATCTATTGCCAATAGAATCCTTCAAGGCTTCCAATATGCTCGAAATAAATTCTTGGTTCTGTGGTACAGGATGAAAAATTAGTAATCATTACAATGTGAATAACTGAGTTAACAAAGACAGCTTTTATTGAAGGCAAAAAATGAGATTCGACAATACCAAATCCGCTAATACCACGGCAGAACATTATTTTTGAGCTATATCTAGGGTTTCTTCAAGTCAAGCAGCTTGAAAATTTTTCAAAAAGCTTGACTCGAAATGAAATTCAATCTTTTGAATAATCAAAGGTTTGACTCGACTCGATTTTTCAACCCAAAAGCTTCTTCAAACTGCTTGAAAGCTGAATACTTGTAAGAGCATAAAGTTAAATTCACTTGCTAATCTCTTGTTGCGTACGGGTACAATAAAAGTAGGTAGTTATCTCTAGTCATGCAGAATTTTATCATTGAATGCGCCACACTGGGATTTCAAAACTTAGTACTTTCGATCTAGTCAATTCGTTTCACAGCGTAACATGTCAATACAAAAAGCTCCGCGAATAAATTTGGTTAATTTACAGAAAAAAGGGAAGAAATCAACCAACCATCATTTCAGAAATGTAAAGAATTTCTGTATTAAACAATAACACTCAACAAAATATTGATGTCGCCTACAATCTACAATAGATTTCTATATAATATAGAATAAATTCAAATGAAATGATTCTTTTAGAGGTTTTTCGTATCATTCGTTGAAAACTCAATATTCCTTCTAAAAACATATAGGAAACTGAAAGAAGTTAGTGTCGTCACCTAGCGCCCAGAAGTGTAAGTAAAATAATATTTAGATTAAGGTTTACTACATTCAACGATATTCAGCAGAACTTTTTGTAGAATGAGTGATTTCCCGAGAACCGAGAACTCGTATATCAAAAGAATGGCTTTCCCTTTCTTACTCCATTTTTTATGAATATACTGTTACTGTTATACCATTATCATTATACCAAAACGGCAGACCGCACAAAAAGGGAAAGCTAGGAAGGTAAAATACAAGTTCAGTGTTAAAAATCGCCCAGAAATAAAATGAGTGATCTTTCTGACATCTCGTCGAAAATGAAAGCAGAACGTTATGGGGACAAAGGTTCAGAATACTCAGACGAAAACTTATCGAATCGATAAACATTATGGAAAAAAGCAACTGGACCTGCTTTGTAGTTTTAATCTTGGACCCTCTCCATAAAGTGGAAAAATTCCTAAATTTTAGTTGGCGGAAGGAATTTCAAGTTGAAGCAATTTGTAACTTCGAGAAAATTCAGGAAACAAAATATTTTAGGCACAGCCCAAGACCACATCTTCCACCAAGAACGTCTGCATCGAAGCACGGCAAATGCAGTGACTTGGAATCGAATTAATTCGACATAGACCTACTAGGTTTAGGTGATAAGTCTTTTGTACTCAGAAGACATTTTAAAGTGGTGGAAATGACACGAAGCTATATTACTAAATTTGGCGAATATGGCAAGCGATTTTTTAGACACTCCTATCTCTCCTTCTTCTGAAGAGAGGCAGTTCTTAAGAGCTGCATTAACAATCACCAATGCTCGAAACAGATTGAGTCAGGTGTAACAAATCAGTCAGGAAAATGATGTGTGTGATCAGGCCCGCCGTAAGCGGGCGTGCAAGGCGTGCAATGCACGCGGGCGGCGCATTCAGGGGGGCGGCAAATCAGACAATCATCGACTAAAATTCAGACATTGTCACCTCACAATACTAAAAAGATTATCCTTATAAAAATAATATGATGAACGGCGCCCAAATATTTCTTTTATATCGTAGCATTACATAGCGCCATCTATTGAAATTCATGAGAACAAAGTTAATCCGTATCGTGCTCTATGCGAAATAGGGAAATCCCACAGATATCAGGGGAAATCCCCTTAAAACTATATACTCATTTCTTTGTTTTTATTTAACACAAATGCGAAAGTGATGTGAGTGAACAACAAACTTCAATTATTTGGTTATAGCCCTATTGTGAGATCCGGAAACGGTCCAGGGTACTTAAAATTAATAATATTCTGTATATTTTTGTGCGAAGTGTGACTATAAAAATAATTTAGAAAATTATTTATATTATCCGTCGGCGGAAAAAATCATAATTATGGCAAGTGTCTTTGTTTAATTAATCAGCATATGGGCGCATTCATATAAACAGCAGGTATTCATGTAAAATTTAAAGGTTATTTTACTGAAAAAACTTAAAGTAAAGATTTATTAAAAAAATGTATTAGAATTAATACAGAGTGTAACAAAAGTAACTTAAGTAACGAAAGGGGACATTCCATCTAATCAATACGAACAACTTTTACTATGGGGTCAACTCTGAAGTCGCGAAAAAAAATTAGTTATTCAATACATTTGTGTGCAGTAGGTATGAACATTTTTTTGCAGTAGTATTGTGATTATTATTGTGATTTAAAGGGTATTTTTTCTGTTATACAACTTAAGAGTGAAGATTTATAAAAAAATATTAAAATTATACCTATACAGGGTGTAACAAAGTTACTTAAATCCCGAAAGGAGTCATTCTACATAAATACGAACAACTTTTACTATAGGGTCAACGGTGAAATCGCGAAAAAATAACTATTCCATACAAAATGTATGGAAAAGCTTATTTTTTCGCGATTCAGTGTTGACCCCTAATAAAGGTTGTTCGCAATAATGGGTGAAATGATCGACCCCTTTTGGGATTTAAGTTACTTTTGTACAACCATATACTAAACTTTTCAAAAAATTCCAGGAACCGCAAAAAAAATTTCAGGAGCTCAATTTCGACGGCAAAAACGAGAAAAAGATACAGAGAAAAAAAACTAGCGGGATCTCTTGAGAAATTTTTAGCGAACCAGAAAATAGGGACTCTGAATGTCAAGAGAATGTTGACGTAGATGTAGCTTCAACAAGCGCAGCTTTAAATCTAGAAGTTATGGAGGTATCTGAAGAGAAAAATGTTAGTCCTTCAGAAGGAGACTCCAGTGAAACTAAAAAAAGAGAAAGTAGTGCTAAAGAACCTGTAAGCAATTTATCGTCATCAACTAGCTGTTTAGATTGTGGTGATGATCCCGGTTCGTGGCCCGCCAGTATGACTAATGATATTGTTAATATTTTGGTTAGCTGTGGTCCCGTGCAGCTGTTTAACCACAATTTTCCTGCTTATATCGATGGAAGAAAATTTGCAAACAGTTATTACTCTAGAAATCTTCCTAATGGAGAAAAAATTAACAGAGAATGGCTTGTTTACTCTACTTCAAAAGATTCAGTCTATTGTTTTTGTTGTAAAATATTCAGTAAAACTGTTAGTAGTCTGTCAGCTCCAAGCGGTTTTTCCGATTGGCAACATCTGTCATCTACCTTAAAACGACACGAAACAAGCATTTCCCATAGCGAAAATTTAAAATGTTGGGTCCAACTAAATCATATGTTAAAAAATAAAACTACTGTAAATCAAATGCAACTGAGACTATTAGAATCTAAAAAAAAGCAATGGTGTGATGTAGTGGAAAGGATCATAGCTGTTATAAAATTTTTATCTCATCAATGTCTGGCGTTTAGGGGCTCGTCCAAAATATTATATGAGCATGATAATGGTAATTTTCTCAAAGCAATAGAAATGATAGCATCCTTTGATTCAGTTATGCGGGAACATATTCACAGAATTCAATCCTCGAAATTCGATTCAACTCACATGACTCACTATTTAGGAGATCAGATTCAGAATGAAATCATTGATTTACTCGGCACGACCATAAAAAATTATATCCTGAACAAAGTCAGAGAATCAAAATATTTCTCTATCATATTAGATTGCACACCAGATGTAAGTCACACAGAACAAATTACAGTTATACTAAGGTATGTTGTTTTAAACAGTGAAACTAAAAATGTTACAATATGCGAAAGTTTTATTGGCATCTGTCCGATAACCAGCTCCACAGGTGAAGGACTATTAAATTTTGTTTTAGATTTATTTTCGCAATTAAACCTTGATATTAAAAACTTACGTGGCCAAGGTTATGACAATGGTTCTAATATGCGTGGAAAACACAATGGATTACAAAAAAAAATATTGGAAATGAATAATCGTGCATTTTACGTTCCATGCTCGGCTCATAGTCTCAATTTGGTCGTTAACGATGCGGCAAATATAACGCACGACACGGTCAACTTTTTCAACTTAATTCAAGAAATTTACGTTTTCTTTTCGTCTTCTACCAAAAGGTGGTCCATAATTTGCAAGCATTTACCTGATTTAAAACTAAAGGCATTAAGTGCCACGCGATTGTCTAGCAGAATCGATGCAGTCAAACCTTTACGGTATCACCTCGAAAAAATATTTGACGCTTTACTTGAAATATCAGATAACAATTCGTCGGAATGGGAATGTACAACAACTCACAAAGCACATTCGCTTGCTTCGAATATTCAAAATAATAGATTTATTTGCTTAGTTGTAATTTGGTTTGATATTTTAAACGAAATTAATGCTATTAGCAAAATGATGCAAAACCCCACAATAAATACTCAAATCTGCATAAATTTGTTAAATAAATTGATTCATAAATTCACCGAATATCGCACAGATGAGCATTTCGAAAGGGTGTTAGAAGAAGCTACCACTGTGGCTCGGGAACTTAATGTAGATGCAGATTTTCCGCCTATAGATACCGTTCGTCCACGAAGAAAACCAACTCAATTTCAGTATGAACAGAGTGATGAAGTCTTACTAGACCCTAAAACAAAATACAAGGTAGATGTTTTTTTTAGGATCCTGGACCAAACCTTAACTTCTTTAAAACGTAGATTCGATGAGTTGGAAACTTTTACCGACGTTTTTGGCTTTTTCACCAATAATGACTTGTTTAGTTACTCCAAAGATGATTGAATGAAACATTGTAAAGATTTGAATGTGAAGCTAAAAGATAGTTCAAGTAGTGACGCAGATATTGACGGTATAGATATGTTTAATGAAATCAATGCTTTAAAGTTGCATTTAACTGAAAACCAGTCTAATGTTCCACAAACTCTATTGCAATACATTTTTGCTAATGAATTAATGTCAACATTTCCGAATACAGCAATAGCGCTAAGGATACTATTTACATTGCCGTTTTCAGTTGCATCTGGTGAAAGGTCATTTTCAAAGTTAAAAATAATAAAAAACTATTTGAGATCAACTATGCACCAGCAAAGACTAAGTAATTTAGCAATAATTTCAATTGAACATGAGATTCTAAATAGACTAGACACCAAAAAAATTAAAGCTGATTTTGCCAACATGAAGGCAAGAAAGGTGCAGTTTCTGAAAAATAACTTAATACCTATACCTACCTACATAATATGTATAAACTGCACCTTTCTTGCCTTCATTTTTTCATTCAATGTCGTATTAGTGTATCTATCTTGTATAAAATAACCTAATATAACATAGTTTTTCACTGTACAGCATTTTTTTTGCACATTTTTATAAACACCTAGGTTAGGTTAGTTAGATAGGGGCGGCACGATAGGAATTGCACACCGGCGTTCAAACCGCTAGCGGCGGGCCTGTGTGTGATGTGTTTCAATTCTTGGTTATCAACTATCTGATAAAGAGGCAGTGTATTTTCGTTCATTCTTATTTTTTTGACTCAACTTTCAATGTAGGTGTTTTTTTATTTTCACAGAAGGTGCTAGTCAAATGATGACTAATACGGCCATGATAACACTGCGAAGTTGCTAAGACGCCTGGCAAGCGTGGCAACTTATTGCTAAAACCCTCCATCGTATCAACAACGATGGTAATGATGATCTCGAAACGAACGGATAAAATACCCCAGGTGGGTAGGACGAAACATCCAAAAAAAAAATGTTTGAAAGCGTATCTGATAGAGTGGGATTTTCATAACGATGGAATTGAATGCACGGGAAAAATCAAAATAATCCAAGTATACCCCCCAACCAGCTGATGCGAAGATGAAAAAATAGAATCTTTCTACGAAGACCTAACGAAAGCAATAGAGGATGAGAAAATAAAACCCACTATCATTATGGGACATTTTATTGCAAAGTTGGGAAAGAAAATGGACGAAACTGAAGATAAGCTCGGAAACTTCGGATTTGGCATTAGAAATGGTGAACGCCTTATACAATATCTAGAACAACAAAGCTTATACGCAATGAACACATTCTACAAAAAGAGGAGCAACAGATATTGGACATGGATATCACCAAATGGAGAAACTAAGAATGAAATAGACTATCTACTCATAGATCAGCGAAACATATTTGAAGATGTTACAGAGCTTAATAGGGTAGTGATCATCGATTAGGGAGAGCAAAGATATATTTCAGCAAGAAACAACAGAGAAAAAAATGAATTTAAAAACTACATCGGTGAGCTCTCAAAAAATAAGATGCAACCGCACCAAGTTCAGAGAAACTTTAACGAAGATCATGTCCGAAAACCGAGAGCGATCAGATGAGAAAAACCACGACATCGATGAAATGAACCAGAAATTGATGAAACAACTGAGACAAGCAGGTGAAAAAGTGGGCAAACCCGAAAACAAGAGAACAGATAAGCTCAATGCCACGACGAAAATACTCATGGAGAAAAGAAGAAAATACAATACAGTTGATTATGCGGAACGCAATAAAACAATTGAAAAGATGATAAGAGAAGATTTGAAGAAACATCAAGAAGAAGAAGTGGAGAATGTTCTGAAGAGGAATAGGGGATTGAATTGCTTGAGGCCGCAACAAGGAAAACTTATTATTACAGCTCTAAAAGACAAAGACGGCAAGGAAGAAAGAGATATAGAAAAAATCACACATATAGTAGAAGAATTCTATTAAGACCTATACACCTCAGAGAAAAAGCCAAGCGATGAATCACGGGAAAACATCAAAAGAGGAATAAAGAATATGAACTCTGAAGAATTGCCCGAAATAGAAGATTATGAGATCAAAGAAGCTCTAAACGGCTTAAAAAACAACAAAGCTCCAGGTCCCGACGGCATACTTTCGGAGATGTTACAAGAAGGAAGGGAAATTATACTACCCACTTTGAGGACATTATTCAATGAATGCTTGAATAGCGGTAGGATTCCAGAAGACTGGGCTAAAAGTGCTGTCGTTTTGCTATTCAAGAAAGGCAAAAAGAGTAACCTAAAAAAATATCGCCCCATATCACTACTGTCGCAGATCCACGAGCTATTCATGAAAATAATCACTAACCGATTTATGGCGAAGATGGACTCCTACCAACCCGTTGAACAGGTTGGTTTTTAAAAGGGGTATAATACAGCTGATCACCTCCTTTCTATGAGAACTTTGATAGAGAAAGCAAACGAATACCATCTGACTCTGTACATATCGTTCGTGGACTATGAGAAGGCGTTCGATATGACTGAGATATGGGCCGCAGAACAAGCTATGAACGACATCAACTGATCCACAACATCTATCAACAATCCTCAATGATAGTAAGACTAGAACACGAGACCAAACCTATAAAAATCCAGAGAGGTGTAAAACAGGGAGACGTTAAATCATTCAGTTGGGAAGGAAAGCGGATAAATATAAACGGAAAAACACTGAATCATCTTAGGTACGCCGATGATATTGTCTTGATTTTCACTATGCTCGAAGAGTTGCAAGAAATGACTACAGAATTAGCTGAATCATAGCAAAAATTGGTTTGAAAATGAACACGCAGAAGACGAAAACCATGATTAACACAGAAGATAATAGAAGGATTACAGTTGGCGTACACTCTCTGGATATAGTGATTGAATATGTTTACCTGGGTCAAATACTCAAACTTAATAGAGAAATAATAAAAAACAAGTACTGTGTTTTATTATTGATAATGGAATTTTACCAAGTAAAAGCCTCCCAAATTCAAATGTTAATAGAGAAACTCAAACAGCATAAATTGCGAGAAGAGTTCGGCTTGCTTGGGCTGGATTTGGAAAATTAAAATGGGTCCTTCAAAGTCGTAAGATACCACAATATCTTAGAATTAAAGTCTACAATCAGTGTATTTTGCCTATAATCACTTACGGCTGCCAAACATGGACATTTACTAAAGCCATTATGGCCAGAATGTGCAAAACACAAAGAGCAATGGAACGCAGGATGCTTGGAATAAGACTAACAGGCAGGAAAACAAACACATGGATAAGGAAAGTCACTAAAGTTCGCGATGTCGAAAAGAAATTGCCAGACTCAAATGGGGCTTCGCGGGTCATAGTGCAAGACAAGGAGATGGCAGATGGAATGCCGAAATATAAAAATAGAGACCATATTTGGGCAATAGAGGAAGAGGTCGCTCTCCAATGAGATGGGGAGTTGACCTGAAACGCATTGGAGGTCTCAACTGGTATCAGGTAGCACAGAACAGAGACCGTTGGAGAGAAGTGGGGGAGGCCTATGTCCATAGTTGGATGACAGGTGGCTGAAGAAGAAGAAAATTCCGGTAAATATTTGAATATGATTTTGAATCACCAGTATAATAAAAGAATGGTATCAAAAACATTTGTGCGTTCGAATTATACTAACTTTTCCTTTGATATAGCTTCAATTTTTCTCTTAATTCTTGATTTTTTTGCTGCAAATCACAAATTATTTGTGCTCTTCCCCTCCAGCTTCGGCTATTTTTATTGTTATTGATGTTTTCGAAAGTGTCTCCAACTTCTTGTTGAAGATATTTATTTGCTACTTTCAATTCGTTCTTCAATTGAATATTTGCGTTTTGTACTTCACGTAGTTTGAAAGAAGTGGCTCCCAATTTATCTCGAGTTTTTTTCAGAAGCTCCTCATTTTCCGGCTTAGGGGAAGCATCATTGTTTTCATCTGAATCTAAGCAAACAGAAGAAATTATTTATATAATTTAAAGTATATTTTTTCCCAGATAATCCTACTTTAACCTACATTTATTTTCTGTCACCCCTTGCAGTTTTGACTCCTGTAATTCAAATATTTTTCTTTCTAGTTTCGAACATTTCGTCTTAAGTGATTCTACTTCCGAATTCTTTTCACGAAGTCTTTTGCTCAATTCTGCAATTTTTGCGCTAGCTATAGTAGTTGCAGAACTATACGCATTTTTTGATCCAATATTCTCATTTTCTTTTACTTTCAATTTAAGATTTTCTAACTCAGATGAAGTTTCTTCGTACGATGTTTCTTTTTCTCTTAAATGCTTCTTTAGCATACCATTTTCATGGAAAAGGTACTGTAAAAGGTTCCTTGAATGTTAAATATATTCATTTTGATCATTTCTAAATTCATCTCAGAAACACAAATTCAGTTGACTATTTTCAAATTTACCTCAACTTGTTCCCGCAAATAACGATTTAGTTCGTCTGGAAAAACTATGTCTTTCGGAACAGACGTGAATGAGATTTCATTGGAAATCTTTAAACTGGCATCCCCATCCATTTCACACAAACTGATTGAAACAACCAATGAACACAATACACTTTCAATAATTTTTGACAATTTGTGAGTTTCAAAATGTCATCACATAAATTATTTTTTTCTGTGACGGAAAGAATGTTCGACATTTTATTTTTATTGACAAGGAAAGTGGGTACTTTTTCCATGATATCTATATATATGTAAAAAAGGTTCACCCCCAACGAGTTGTTCATGCAATCAAACCGATTTCATGAAAAAAATAGAAAAAAAAATTATATATATATATATATATATATATATATATATATATATATATATATATATATATATATATATATATATATATATATATATATATATATATATATATATATATATATATATATATATATATATATATATATATATATATAGTAACATTCAGTGTTACTTGACTAAGGTCCGTACACTGGATTTTCCGGGAGAAAGCCTCTGACACTACTCGTTGGTACATTGATATCATTGTCTGATGATGCTATAGTATGTATATATTCTGGTAGATTGATATATTCTCATAACATTCAACGTTATCCTAATATATAATTATTCCAGGATATGTTTTGGTTATAATCATTGCCTGGCAATGGTATTAATTACCGGGTGGTGGATTTATATTTTTCATGAAATCAGTTTGATTGCATGAATATATATATATATATATATATATATATATATATATATATATATATATATATATATATATATATATATATATATATATATGCTCTATAAGCTCGTACATTCTTGAAGATTTCATTCTTGTTCGAACGGTGTTGTATTTAGAAAGTAAAAATTTACTTCGCCAATTTATTTTGAAGTAAACAGGGTGACCCAATTTTCTATAAAAAAATCTTGAGAGGTTTTTTCCGATTGGAAGACCACTTTTTTGTTGAAGTGACAATGCAGTTAGATTAGAATACCGAAGGCGTTTTCCCCTACGCATATATCCGAACAGTAAAACTTTTTCTCGAACTTTTCTGTTTCTACAAGAAAATGGAACTTTTTCAAGCAGTATGAAAATAGAAAAAGCAAATACTCAGCCGGCTAATGAAGTACTCCATGCTATTGAAAATGACCCGCAAACGTGTACAAGAAAAATCGCTCGTGATCTGGGGTTGACCCAAACAACAACTTAGCGAGTTTTGAAAAATGAGAAATAGCATCCATATCATTATTAAAAAGTGCAGGAACTCCAAGAAAATGACTACAACCTCTGTCTGACCTTTTGCCGTTGGATCGTTGAACATCAGCAACATGTGTATAGAATATTATTTAGCGATGAGGCCACTATTACGAAAAGCGATGTATTCAATTGGCGCAATTCACATGAATGGGCACAGGAAAATACTAGACTAACACGCCAAAACTATTTTCAACATAGGTTTTCGGAGAATATTTGGTAGGGAATGGTGAATTCATTTTTTGGTTGATTCTCACTTCTTCCAAGATTGAATGAAGACATTTAGCTAGTATTTCTTTAAAATACGCTACCGAATTTCCTGAATGGAAAACAAATACGAGGAATCTATTCCCAACACGATGGGGCTCCCTCCCACTTTACTAACAATGTAATCAATTTTTTGAATAACACTTATCCTAGTAGGTGGACCGATATGTTGGTCACCTCGATCACCGAATTCAAATCCGCTTGTTTATCAAGTTAAAATACAGTCAAGAGAGCATTTGATCCAATTAATTACGGGTAGTTGTGAAATTCTAAGAAATAATATGGAATTAATTTGAAGATCCAATGGTAACATTGTAAAAAGAGCAAGAAAATGCATTGAGCAAAGAGGAAACCATTTCGAGGTGATTTGAACTAACTTTCGCTAAGATAAGGCACCCCAGTTCCTATTTCATTCTAATGTTCCAGGTGTGTTTTTCCATGCGTTATTGGATAAAATTGCAATATTTGTTCCTTAATAAAAAACTATGCGATAAAAAATTTATTTTTGTTTAGAAATACATGATTCATATGCTCCCTAACCTGATGTGAGTAATGTGCCGGTGCTCCATCTTGTTGAAACCACAAGTCTTGTCTTATATGCTCTGGTACTTCGCAAGTAACATCGCTACATGATTTTGCTGAAACTCTAAATACATTTCACTATTGAGGTGCTCGTCGAAAAAGTGCCTAATTAGAAATCCATCTACTATAGCGGCCCATACATTTAAGGACCAACGATGCTGATGATCTATTTGTCTCATGAGGTATGGATTCTCCGTGGCGTAATAATGAAAGTTGTGCCCATTCTGGTGGAAAGTTTCCTCGTCGGAGAAAAGAACTCTGCTAAACATATTTGGATTTTCCGCTATTTTGTCACTTGCCCAATTTCAAAAATTGATTCGATTTTCATAGTCTTGATTACTGGCGGTGGATGTCCTTCTCCCATACCTCATTAGGCTCTTCCGGTCGAGTCTTGTCTGGAATGTTGTCCCGGCCAGCTGGCGAAGAGTCAGGGTTGTTTACATCCCTAAGGTGGGTAAATCGAACTCACAACCTAAGTCGTTTAGACCGATTACGTATTTTGTTTCGAAAACCATGGCCTCTGAGTGAACATCAATACGCCTATCAAAAGGTAAATCAACCGATCTGGCACTTAACAACTTAGTCGGGAGGATCACACAGTCTCTGGACCGCAAGGAGACCGCAGCTGCAGCCTTCATGGACATTGAAGGTGCGTTTAATGCGGCCCTCACTGACTCACTGTGTGGAGCTGTGAGAGTCAGAGGAGTACCAAATATTATTGCGGAATGGATTAATAACATGCTATATGCCAGAGTGATCAACACTTCACTGAAAGGAGAAGTAGTCACTTTTGTGGCTGGGAGGGGCTGCCCACAGGGGGGAGTACTATCCCCTCTGTTGTGGTCTCTGCTAGTTGATGGCCTTCTGGCAATAATTGGCACTCTGGATGTTTATGTACAAGCATACGCTGATGATATAGTCATTCTGGCTGTCGGAGATGATAGCGATGTTTTCGACTGACTACAGGAGGCTATGTCTGCAATTCAGGGGTGGTGTGAAGGAGATAAACTTAGCATAAACCCCTACAAAACCCTTATGGTACCGTTTACCAGGAGGAGGAGGATATTTGTTTCCCCCCTGAGGAAGGAGCGAAATATCTGGGGATGACCCTGGGTAGCGAACTCAAATAGAATTCGCACCTGGAAAACTCATTACACAAGGCTAGACATTTCCTATGGGCAGGTCAAAGGACCTGTGCAAAAAAGTAGAGTCTTGCCCCAAAGCAACTCCAGTGGCTATATGTGATGGTGGTTATACCATGTATTACGTACGGCTGCATTGCTTGGTGGGGACATAGAGAGGCCATTCCAGATAATCATTCCCCGATAGACAGGAATGGATCAGCTCCAACGATCGTCTACTTGAGGGTCCCTGTTGTTACACGGATGGCTCAAAAACTGCGAAAGGTGTTGGAGCAGGTGTCTACGGTCGAGGTGCCGCCAAGGAACAGTCGATCTGTCTTGGTGGACATGCGACTGTCTTTCAAGCAGAAATATTCGCCATTGACCACTGTGCTAACCTCTTGCCTGCGGGGGATTAACAAATAGGTAAATTAAAATCCTCACCGATAGCGAAGCTGCGCTGAAAGCATTGGCATCTGATACCTGTAATTCACTTATGGTACAAAAATGTCGCTCTACCCTTGCCAAACTAGGAGAGCTGAGCAGGCTCCGTCTAATATGGGTTCCTGGGCACTCGGGCATTGAGGGGAAATGAGGAACTAACCTGGAGTTCATAGGACCGGAGCCTAAGCTCGGAATTCCCCTGGAAACTGCAAGGATGGAAAACAACCGATGGCTGGACTTGAGGGTACGTGGGCATTGGATGACCCTCCCAGGTCTCAGATACGCTCGACGGGCCATCAGTGGATCTTCCACTACAAAAGCCAAGGCCTGGCTTGAACTGTCTAGGTTGGAACTGAGAGTTTTAACTGCCATATTAACGGGGCACTGGCGCCTCAAGAAACACCTAAATAAATTAGGATTGGTTGAGGATCCTTCATGTAGGCTATGTGAAGAAGATATAGAATCAATGGAACATGTTATGTGCGAATGCCCATCTGGGGACAGGTTTAGGATGGAGCTTATTAAGCTCTCGCCCACGAAACTCGTATCCTTTATGAGAAGGATGGAGCTTGTGGAAAAAATTTAGGACAGAGTGTGCCACAATAGACCACTGGGTCACAATGGCCGGGCTGCTAGGCAGCCCTCACTCAAAAGATAAAATATGAGAAATCTCTCTTTTTATGCGTCCTCTGTCACTATCAACAAAACTGATAACTGGTTGTCTTCAGCTGTAGCAGTTTTTGGTTTTCCATGTTTTTTGTAAGTGATATTACCCGTTTCGATAAATCTAATTAGAAGTTTTTCGAAGCATCTTGCATCAGGATGCCTCTTATCAGGAAACGCTTGTGCATAAACTCTACTTGCCAACAGAGAATTTCTATCACACTCACCCAGAATAAGAATCATATCAACCATTTCTTCTTTGGAGAACTTCATATCAGTCAATTGAGAAATTGGGTTCAAACCTCACTTTAACAATGTTTAATAAGGAAACATTGATAAGTTCACCATGTAAAATGCAGAATATGATACGTCCGGACACCTGACAAAAGGCAGAAATAAAAGAAAATGTCAACAATTACCTCGATTTACGTTTTAATCATCTTGATTTTATCATTGTTGTTGTTTGTTATTCCTTCAACGTGTTCTATTTCCGCATTTCGGCCAATGACACGCCGGGGAATTCTGTCAACTCACTAACCCGGGAATTTTGCCAAACCCCTCTCGTGTCGAGGGAAGGGATCTTTAATGTCCAACACATATCTCTGTTAGACAAGACCGACGTCTTTACATCTCCTCCGAAGAGATGGATACTCAAGCGATTTCCAGAATCCGAAAAATCACACCGACTTTGTGGGGATTGAACCCAGGTAAATCTGCGCAGGGGACAAGTCATATCGCCTACGCCACCGAGCCGGTTGATTTTATCATTCATTAAAAGAATTATTTTGTTTAGGTTTCATTTTTTACTACTTGAATCATTACAGCAAAAAACTTCTGTGCGAATAATGATGCATGTTGATGAGTTTGATAAGGTTTGTAAAATTTTCATAAAATTTTTACAAATAGTCGAATATTTCGAGAATGATCGAAGATAAAGATGAGGTTACTTCTTCAAAAATATAGCATAATATTTTATGCGTTGACATGAATAATAAAATACAGGATGTTCCTCTTGAAAAAATCAAGATAAGATATTTTTAAAATTACAATATTCAAAATTTTGTTTGAGTCACGCCTGTATAAAATGAGGATAATCTATTTCAATTCATCAATAAAGCTATCCTTAGGCAATGAGAAAACGAAAGGAAAAAAGTATTCATCCTCTCTGGCCGAAGGAGCATGCCATGATGTGAGAGCCTATTTTCATGAATTTTTACAGAAAAAAAAATATTGTGACGAAACTACTCACCAAAAAAACTTATTAATTACAGACATAATAGCAGAATTTAGGCCGCTCCTGAATCTTGAACAAAAAAGTGGTCTTCCAATCTGAAAAAACCACCCAAGATTCTTATAGAGAATTGGGACACCTGTTTACTGCAAAATAAATTACTGAAGTAGATTCTTACTTTCTAAATACAATACCGTTCGACCAAAAATTAAATATACTGGGTGATTCACCAGTGGCGCGGTGCTCTGTAGCTCGTACACTCTTGTTGAAGATTTCATTTTTGTTCGAACGGTATTATATTTAAAAGTAAATCTAATTCAACAATTTTGCAGTATAAAAATCTAATCTCTAAAATCTAAAATTTCAGATGAAACCACTATTCTCTATTCTAAAATAATATCTTTATGAACATTTAATATCAGACAGAAAGTAAAAACACAAAGGATTTCTGTATCCCAACGAAAATTTGCCACCCGCTCTACGTCAAGAAAGACTGATTGTAGCGGAAAAATCTGAGACACATCAATTTTTGATTGGAGGGGGACCAATTTCTGAGTAGGTTCGAATTATGTAAAATCAACGTCCTATCTCCAGCAGAGCCTAAGTCGAAATTGACTATAGGGAAAGTAGGACGAGTGCCATATGTTTGGTAGTGTGTTTTAATTCTCCATTCAAAAACAGTTTTTTTTTAACATTTAATATCATACAGACAGTTCAAATACAACTGAAGTTTGTATTACCACAGAAACATCAAATTGAATGCTCAAAATGATCTCTTCCTGCATCCATATGAAATGATACAAACGATCCTCAAATTCTCTTATAATATTTTGAAGAATTTCTGGTATCAAAAATATGCATTCAGTGACGATTCTCCGCAGGTATTTCAAGTTTTCAGGTTTTGTAGCATGAACCCTTGATTCAAGATGACCACATAAGAAGAATTCTAAAGGACTCAAATCAGGTGACCTGGCTGGCCACTCAACCCTTCCTTTCCTGCCGATCCACCGATCTGGGAAATTTCCATCCCAATATTGTCGCACACGAACATTGAAATGTGCAGGAGCACCATCTTGCCGGAATCGTATCTCATTATCTGAAAGAGTTTCATCTTCTTCCTAAATTTCTGTGAGCCTAGAATTTATTAATTCTTCCAACAAATCAAACAAGTGTCTCCATTAAGATAACCTTCCATGAAAAAAGGTCCTATAATATGGTTTTCATAAATTCCAACCTAATCATTCAATCAGTCGTTTGGGTGTATGTCTGTGTGAACCAATGAAGATTCTGGATATCCCATTATCGACAACTATGCCTATTTACTTCACCATTTAAATTAAAGGTACTCTCGTTAGGAAAACAGGTATTATACATAATATGGGGATTATTGCTAAAATTTTTCCTTAAAATTTTACAAAATTGCAATCGGCGAACAGGATCGTTTTCGTTTATTTCATGAACTAGTTTTACTTTATAAGGGTGTTTCACGAACCTATAGATTGTTGAAGCTGATACACCAGGCCCATAAGATAATTTTTTGATGGAAGTAGTGTTTTACCTTTATATGTGGCCCAAAACTGCCACTTCAGTTGCTTTCCAAAGATATGTCACTCGTTCCACTTTCCCTATAATGAATTTTGATTGAGGTGCTGCTGAGGGTAGGGGTTGATTTTACATGTTCCGAATCAACTCAGAAATTGGCCCTCCTCAATTAAAATTTATGTGTTTCAGATTTTTCCGCTGAAATCAGTCCATCTTGATATAAAGGGATGGCAAATTTTCGTTGGAGTATTATAAGTTTTACTTATACCGATTACTAGATCAGGAAACTAAGAAACCTTTAAAGTATTCAAATATCTGTCAATTATGTAATTCGATTTAAAAATTGCCAACTTAGTGAGTAGTCCACAGAAGTTAGTAGAAGTAGCGGAAGTAGGATTAAGTATTGCCACCTAAACAGCGGAAAATTAACGTAACCGCTTCTTCAAGATTTAGGGAATAGAAGCTAAAAAGATAAGCAATTTTTTCTCGGAGACGTATTATTCGTTCATTCTACAGAATTCGTACGTTCCCATATCACGGTCCTTTACAGAGTTGCATTTATCAACTGTATATATATATATATAATACACACTCTTGGTGAAGATTACTTATTTACATATGTAGACTCCTCATGAAGTTTATCGCGGAAGATATTTGTCTCATATATATATATATATATATATATATATATATATATATATATATATATATATATATATATATATATATATATATATATATATATATATATATATATATATATATATATATATATATATATATATATATATATATATATATATATATATATATATATATATATATATATATATATATATATATATGATATATATATATGATATGGAACGTACGAATTCTGTAGAATGAACGAATAATACGTCTCCGAGAAAAAATTGCTTATCTTTTTAGCTTCTATTCCCTAAATCTTGAAGAAGCGGTTACGTTAATTTTCCGCTGTTTAGGTGGCAATACTTAATCCTACTTCCGCTACTTCTACTACCTTCTGTGGACTACTCACTAAGTTGGCAATTTTTAAATCGAATTACATAATTGACAGATATTTGAATACTTTAAAGGTTTCCTTAGTTTCCTGATCTAGTTATCGGTATAAGTAAAACTTATAATACTCCAACGAAAATTTGCCATCCCCTTTATATCAAGATGGATTGATTTCAGCGGAAAAATCTGAAACACATAAATTTTTAATTGGAGGGAGGGCCAATTTCTGAGTTGATTCGGAACATGTAAAATCAACCCCCTACCCTCAGCAGCACCTCAATCAAAATTCATTATAGGGAAAGTAGAACGAGTGACATATCTTTGGAAAGCAACTGAAGTGGCAGTTTTGGGCCACATATAAAGGTAAAACACTACTTCCATCAAAAAATTATCAAATGGGCCTGGTGTATCAGCTTCAACAATCTATAGATTCGTGAAACACCCTTATAAAGTAAAACTAGTTCATGAAATAAACGAAAACGATCCTGTTCGCCGATTGCAATTTTGTAAAATTTTAAGGAAAAATTTTAGCAATAATCCCCATATTATGTATAATACCTGTTTTCCTAACGAGAGTACCTTTAATTTAAATGGTGAAGTAAATAGGCATAGTTGTCGATAATGGGATATCCAGAATCTTCATTGGTTCACACAGACATACACCCAAACGACTGATTGAATGATTAGGTTGGAATTTATGAAAACCATATTATAGGACCTTTTTTCATGGAAGGTTATCTTAATGGAGACACTTGTTTGATTTGTTGGAAGAATTAATAAATTCTAGGCTCACAGAAATTCAGGAAGAAGATGAAACTCTTTCAGATAATGAGATACGATTCCGGCAAGATGGTGGTCCTGCACATTTCAATGTTCGTGTGCGACAATATTGGGATGGAAATTTCCCAGATCGGTGGATCGGCAGGAAAGGAAGAGTTGAGTGGCCAGCCAGGTCACCTGATTTGAGTCCTTTAGAATTCTTCTTATGTGGTCATCTTAAATCAAGGGTTCATGCTACAAAACCTGAAAACTTGAAATACCTGCGGAGAATCGTCACTGAATGCATATTTTTGATACCAGAAATTCTTCAAAATATTATAAGAGAATTCGAGGATCGTTTGTATCATTTTATATGGATGCAGGAAGGGATCATTTTGAGCATTCAATTTGATGTTTCTGTGGTAATACAAACTTCAGTTGTATTTTAACTGTCTGTATGATATTAAATGTTTATAAAAAAACTGTTTTTGAATGGAGAATTAAAACACACTACCAAACATATGGCACTCGTCCTACTTTCCCTATAGTCAATTTCGACTTAGGCTCTGCTGGAGATAGGACGTTGATTTTACATAATTCGAACCTACTCAGAAATTGGTCCCCCTCCAATCAAAAATTGATGTGTCTCAGATTTTTCCGCTACAATCAGTCTTTCTTGACGTAGAGCGGGTGGCAAATTTTTGTTGGGATACAGAAATCCTTTGTGTTTTTACTTTCTGTCTGATATTAAATGTTCATAAAGATATTATTCTAGAATAGAGAATTAAAAGACCTTTCCAGAGATATGTCACTCGACCCACTTTCCCTAAAATGAATTTCAATTTAGGTGCTGCTGAGGTTGAAGGGTTGATTTTACATGCTCCGAACCAACTCAGAAATTGATTCTCCTCCAATAAAAAATTGACGTACCTTAGCTTTTTCCACCAAAATCATTCCATCTTGAGACGGAGGGGGTAGCAAATTTTCGTTGGAACACCTATATATAAATAACCTACCTGCTTCAAAGTTCAAATTCGAAATCGATAATTTTCTGACTTTAATATATTTAAATAATATGTTTTCAATACTAAATCGTTTTTATTTCCTTTTAGCTCTCGGGTTTTTGTACCCCTTCGCTAACAACTCCGCGCAAAAATCTAATATTTTTTCCGTCTATTATAAATAACTATTTTCTTATCATAAGGCATTAGTGTTGGCAAATTCTGACCACTTTATAGGAACAAAAGAATCTGAAACATAGACGTCGTCATGACGTTAGTTATTGCAATCGTATGGATACGCGATAGTTATTGTATTTTAATATTATATTAAATTATTCATTCAATTATACATTCAATATAGAGAGATAATTTACTTTCCATTAATTTTCTCCCATTATCAACTATGTTGCAATCGTATAGAAAATCGGTGGCCTCGAACTTCTGCAAATCATAATAAATTTCATAAACAATTCATTTTTAATGGGGAGATCTATTTTTATTCAAAATCTAACTCACAGGCACCTAGGCACCCCAAGATTTCTTCTTCCTCCTGCGGACCATTTCTGATTTGTAGAGGCGTCGGCAGGTGCCTGCCTTCAATGGCAATTCTGTCAACGACTTCGATAGAGTGGGCACCCTCGGGAATGTCACAATCATACCTTTTTTTCTCGCTCTTTGGATGCTTTGTAGAGGTAATTCAAGATCTCATGGCAAGTGCGTCACAAATATTCTGTGCAAGGGAGTCGCTTCCATTCGTGAAATTCTTTTTTTCTAAAAACGTCTGTTCGTCACTAACGCAGAGAGCGCGAAGCGGAATAACAATACAGGGCTGAATTTACCCAACAGAAAGCATGCGATAATTGCGCTTTTCGAATGAATTGTTCACCGTGGTGATCATAATTGTTTTTAAAACTATTCGAATGAGGATATTCAGTAGACTTGATAATTTCACCTTTTCATTAAAGTATGATTCAAAAACATGTGCAGTTCAGGCATTCTGTCTTTGAGTTCGATATTTTTCCCAGTTTGAAGTCTTGAAATCAAAATTTCTCCAAACTGTCTTGTAGTATGTGTGATATCTATATTCTTTTCCTCACGAAGTTTGATACTAACCACATATAGGTATGTACGTCTTTAATATTGAGGTAGACTTCATTTCCTGAATTATTTGCAATAAAATTTTTGTAATGTTAATGTTCTCTTGTTTTCAATCAAGCAACATTGAGGAGAAGAGAGTGAGCCAATAATAATCGGAGAAAATGATGAAATTTGTCGAGGAGAAGTTAGAAAATATGTTCCCATATCAACCGTTCTTTACAGAGTTGGATTTATCAACTGTATATATAAATAAATATATATATATATATATATATATATATATATATATATATATATATATATATATATATATATATATATATATATATATATATATATATATATATATATATATATATATATATATATATATATATATATATATATATATATATATATATATATATATATATATATATATATATATATATATATATATATATATATATATATATATGATGATGATTCATTAATTTTATTTAGTTCCTGTTCATGTTTCGAATTTTATGTTCTTATTAATCTTAACCATGATATTGCTGAAAAGTTGATACACCATTTAAAAAGCCAGTTAAATGTAGTAGTTTTAACCAGAAAAAAAGCTACTTATCAATCAGTTTTCAGTGGTATAGCTAACAAGAAAATACCAAATAAAATATACAAAATTTTTTACCATTAGTACCTACCTATTTTATAACAGATTCAGTGCTCTTTCCGATGCTATGGTCAGAATTGATGTAGCTGTAAGAGTAACAGAGATATTCTTGTTTTTATAGAGAGAAGCAAAAATTTTCGTAAAATCTAGAATTGTTAAATAACTCGATAATTATCAACTCTTCGATAAAATGTTAAAGGGTACTTTATTAATTCGGTTTCAAGTAGATGAGAAAATTCTGCAAAAAATTATATGGTCTGATGAAGCCAAGTTCAATGAAAGTGGAATAACCAACAGGAGAAATCGACATTTTTGACCACAGAAAATCCACATTTCCTTGAGGTTATTGATTTCCAAAATAAATTCAGCGTGAACGTTTTTGCAATTTTAATAAATGATTTGTTGGCTTATCACACTTATGAGGAAAATCTTAATGGACAAAGATACCTGGAAATTTTGAGAGGAACATTAGCAACGGGATTGCTATTACCAAATGGATGGTGCACCATCACATAAAACACGAGCTATAGTTCGGCAGCTAACAGAAATGTGCGATGATAGATGGTGGGGTAATCGAGGAACAAATTTATGGCCTCCGCGTTCTCCGGACCTGACGCCCTTGATTTTTATTTATGGGGCAAAATCAAGAGTGAAGTGTATCTTATTCCTGTAAGAAGTAAAGAAGAGTTACTAGAGCGCATTCATAATGCTTTTCGTAATATTGATCCTGAGGAAACTAGGAGGGCAACTCATATCATATATACATCATATACGAGATGTCAAGTGTATCGAGCAAAATGGGCCCCATATTGAATATTTATTCAGATCGTAAATTAGTTTTCTCCTATGATGTTTGCTATCATTTATTCGTATTAATGTAATTATCTTCGATGATTGGTTTTCGCTTAGTTCCTACAATTTTTATTCATCCGAATTGTAGAAAATTGCTTCTAATGCTTCGAAATTTTACTTTACTCATAGACGGTAAATTTGGAAATTGGTTATTCAATTGCCTGCAATTTCAACCCACTACTTTTTGACATTCTAAAATGAATTAAAAATAGATTAAATATATTCTCATTTGAATAACCAGTGGTTTTATTCCAAATGTGTTGTATTTTTTTAATATTTTCAATCTGAAATAACGACAATTCTTGTTGAAATATCAAATTCGAATGAACGAAGTGACAAGTACATTAATTTTAGGCACCTGTCAGGTGAGCGTAGCCAGTTCAGCTACTTGATTCGAATATTTCAAAGCATTCTCTGTTAGTTCTTGCAGAATCATCAAAATTCAATCTATTCCCAAATTATTTCGGAACTATAAGAGATGGGTATAGTACATACTTATACAATTCCATCTGAAATTTGACGCTTCATCTGATGGCGATATAAAAATTGGCACGTGCAATTTGAAAAAATTGAGTTATTGCTGTTTGAAAAAAGGCCAAATTGAAAAAATCATACCAAACAACGCAATAAACATTTGACATGTGTAGATTGCTTAAAAAATTCCTTGATCCTTCTTCTATCCACCCAAGCAAAAATTGTGTCTTAGTGCAAAAGATCTACGAGCTACAATTTTTTAAAATGTTCCTCAAAAATCGAGTTTATAACAAAAATAATTAAATCTGTCAAAAGTTTTGACAGATAAGTGCCAACAACTTGGATATTTTATGCCTTACTCAAATGTCAGTTCTAGATGTATAATAAAAAAGGTAGATTGCCATTTGAAATAACAAAGTGATGACCCACACCCGGTATAACCGGAAATGGTATCACTTCGAAAATATTTCACTCCAATTGGAAATCGCTAGGTATGGCCGCGTATAAAATTTCAGCTTGATATTGTAATTGGAACTCAAAAAGTTTTTAACGGACGGTCCTGGTGGATATCCCTGTATATGTTACCAGCCAAATTGGTTGGTGCTAGGCTGAACCGTTTTTTGAGTTTTTTGGTGAGTAGTTTCGTCACAATATTTTTTTCATAAAAATTCATGAAAATAGGCTCTCACATCATCGCATACTCCTTCGACCAAAGAGGATAAATACTTTTTTCTTTTCGTGTTCTTATTGCACAAGGATAGCTTTATTGATGAATTATAGAATACTGTAATTTTAAAAAATATCATATCTTGATTTTTTCAAATGGAACACCCTGTATTTTATGATTCATGTCAACGCATAAAATATTGTGCTATATTTATGCAGAAGTAACTTTATCTTTATCTTCGATGATTTTCGAAATATTCAATTATTTGTAAAAAATTTTATGAAAATTCTACAAACCGTATCAAACTCATCAACAGTCATCATTATTCGCACAGAAGTTTTTTTTTTCTGTAATGATTCAAGTAGTAAAAAATGAAACCTAAACAAGATAATTCGATTAACGAATGATAAAATGATTAAAACGTAAATCAAGGTGTGTTGGCATTTTTTTTTTTCATTTTTGCCTTCTGTCAGGTGTTCGGACATATCATATTCTGCATTTTACATGGTGAACTTATCAGTGTTTTGTTATTAAACATTGTTGAAGTGAGGTTTGAATCCAATTTTCTCAATTGACTGCCATGAAGTTCTCCAAAGAAGAAATGGTTGATATGAATTTTTACGGAAAAAAAATATTGTGACGAAACTACTCACCAAAAAAACTTATTACATGAAGACATTATAGCAGAGTTAAGGACGCTCTTGAATCTTCAACAAAAAAGTGGTCTTCACTGGATTTTTCCGGGGAGAAAGCCTCTGACACTACTCGTTGGTACATTGATATCATTGTCTGATGATGCTATAGTATGTATATATTCTGGTAGATTGATATATTCTCATAACATTTAACGTTATCCTAATATATAATTATTCCAGGATATGTTTTGATTATAATCATTGCCCGGCAATGGTATTAATTACCGGGTGGTGGATTTACATTTTCTCATGAAATCAGTTTGATTGCATGAACAGATATATGGACAACTCGTCGGGGTGAAACCTCCTATATATATATATATATATATATATATATATATATATATATATATATATATATATATATATATATATATATATATATATATATATATATATATATATAAAATAATGAGATAAGTAATGGACAATTGATAGAATACATCGATACTTTAAAACAAAAACTTTCAGTATACTCCATTAGACTACGTGAATATAAAATAAATTCAGATAGAAAATTCCAAAACAAACTATTCAAAAATAATGAAAAACATTTTTACAAATTTATTTCAGGTTCAAATGAAAATATTTCTGGAAATGGAGTTCCTAAAATTGATATTTTAACTGATTATTGGTCTTCAATTTGGGCAGTGCCAAGGCAACATAATTCAAATGCAAGTTGGATTTTAAATGAAAGGTCTCGATTTTCTAAAATAGAATGCATGCAATTTGAAAAATTTTCAAACGAAGATATAACATCAGTTATTAAACACACAAAAATTGGAAATCTCCAGGTGTTGATGGTATTCATAACTTTTGGTTCAAGAAATTCTCTTGCGTTCATGAAAAATTGGCTGAATATTTTTCATTTATAATAAAGAACCCCTCAGCTACTCCTTTATTTTTCACACAAGGAATTACTTATTTAAAACTGAAAAGTGATAATACTATTGATCCGTCTCAATATAGACCAATTACTTGCCTTCCAACAATATATAAAATTCTAACTGCATGTATTACCCAAAAATTTATGCACATTTGGAGAATTATAATATTCTTTCCGAACATCAAAAGGATGTAGAAAAAACACCTTGGTACTAAAGAGCAACTTGTAATTGATTCTGTTGCTTTGAATCAAGCTCAAACTAAGAAGAGAAATATTCATACAGCCTTCATTGATTACCAAAAGGCTTTTGATAGTTCTCCCCATTCATGGCTTCAAGAAATTTTGGAAATTTATAAAATTGATAAGACACTTCGTCATTTTCTTGAATTCGTAATGAAAAATTGGAGAACCAATCTTCATTTAAATATTTCAAAACAATCGTTAAAATCCGAAGTAATTCCAATCAAAGAGGCATTTTCAAGGTGATTCTTTAAGTGCTCTTTGGTTTTGTCTTTGCCTCAATCCATTATCTCATGAATTAAATGCTACTAGTTTCGGCTTCAAAATAAAGAGTTTATTAACTGAATTCAAATTAAGTCACTTAATTTATTTAGATGATATTAAATTATATGCCGGAACCAGATCTCATTTAAAAGTCTACTTGAGATTACTTTCAACTATTCCAATGATATTCATATGAAATTTGGGCTTCCAAAATGTAAAAATCTTTCTATTGAAAAAGGAAAGATCACCTCTGATTATATAAAGATTTCCAATATCGAAATCGAGCCAATGCATCAAGGAGATACATATAAATATCTTGGATTTTGTCAAGAGAAGACAATTAACCATAGCAGCACTAAAGAAATTATTAGAAGTTCATATTACAAAAGACTAAGAATTATCATCAAGAGTTATTTAACTAGTAAAAACCTTTTCAGAGCTATCAACTCCTATGCTGTTCCCATTCTTACATCTTCTTTTGGAATTATTAAATGGTCTAAAACTGATCTAAATGAATTACAATGTCAAACGAGGAAAATGCTCTGTAAATATCATAAGCACCACCCAAAGTCAGCTGTTCAGAGAGTTACACTACCTAGACATCTTGGAGGTCGTGGATTAATTGATTTGAATAATCTTCATAGTAAACAGATTTTTCATCTACGTTCCCATTTTCATGATAAACAGAGAACGTCTAAATTACATGATATTGTTGTTGCTTCAGATTATAATCTTACACCTCTGAACTTGACAATGCAAAAGGTAGATTTTGATATATTTGATGATAATTCTAAAGAGAAAGTTGGATGCAGAAGGAATTACACGGAAAGCACCCTAAAGAATTGAAAAATGATTATATTGATGAAATTGCATCGAATAAATGGTTAGTATCTGGAGAATTGTTTGCTGAAACAGAAGGCTTGGCAATTGCGATCCAGGACCAGGTTGTTTTCACAAGGAATTATAGAAAACATATCATCAAACAAAATATAGATGATTCTTGCCGTAGATGTTTCTGTTCTTCAGAAACAGTTTTTCATATATTATCATCTTGCTCAGTCCTTGCTTCAACAGATTATTTAGAAAGACATAATGCCGTCGCTAATATTATTCACTTCAATCTAGGAATTAAACATGACCTAATTCCCAAAAGAAAAAAATTTCAAAAATATGAACCTGAGATTATTTGTGAAAATGACAAATATAAACTTTATTTTGATAAAACAATTCTGTGCAACAGAGCTGTAAAACACAATAGACCAGATATCGTTCTTAATGATAAACAGAATCAAATAACATATATAATTGATATTGCTATACCCGACACACATAATATACAAAATAAATACAATGAAAAAATTTCTAAATATATGATGCTTGGCGACGAGATTAAAAAATGTGGAAAATGAAGAAAATATTTATTCTACCGATTATTATTTCTACAACAGGCGTTATTCCTAGAAATCTTCACAAAAGTATTGAGATTTTGGGTCTGAAGAAAATTTGTTTGAACAGTTACAAAAGATAACAGTCATCAAGTCTTGTAATATTCTTCGTAGGTTTCTTTCCGAAAAAATAATGAGGTAGAGTCATAGGTTTTCTCTTTAGTTTATACTGCTCAGAATCTCATTTCATATTTTATTTATTTGTTTATATAAATGTAATATAATTAACTGACAATTTTGTCATATTTATATTCAGAGCAGTATTCTATTCGATCGTTCACCACTTCACACAAAGGAAACTATTAATGAGTAACATTCAGTGTTACTTGACTAAGAATCCGTACACTGGATTTTTCGGGAGAAAGCCTCTGACACTACTCGTTGGTACATTGATATCATTGTCTGATGATGCTATAGTATATATATATTCTGGTAGATTGATATATTCTCATAACATTTAACGTTATCCTAATATATAATTACTCCAGGATATGTTTTGATTATAATCATTGCCTGGCAATGGTATTAATTACCGGGTGGTGGATTTATATTTTCATGAAATCAGTTTGATTGCATGAACAGATATATAGGCAACTCGTAGGTAAATACCCTATATATATATATATATATATATATATATATATATATATATATATATATATACAATATATCAATGTACCAATATAGTATAGAGGCTTTATCCCGGAAAAATCCATATATATATATATATATATATATATATATATATATATATATATATATATATATATATATATATATATATATATATATATATATATATATTGTCACGAGGTGACAATTACTCCATAAATGAACTTCACTGCTAAAATTTTGAATTTTGAAAAGTTTTAGATATCTAAATTAGTTCTATTTTTCAGATAAGTATTTTTAAGTTATTAAAAGTAAGCACACATAAAATTTCCTACCTTTATTGATTCATTTTTCAGGAAAACGTTTTATGAAATATATTATTGACAACTGTCAAATTTTCGAATTCCAAAAAAATGAATTCTTCATATGAATATGACTCTGATGATGAATATAATCCACCAAAATATCCTTGCCATTCATATAATAGATATTTCTTGGAGAAGAACTTCAAAATCTGCACTCAAGATCGTTTAGATGCAGGACCATCAGATTCTCAAACTTTCATATCATCTGATTCAGGTAACGTTGCAAAGAAAATTATTTCTGGGCCCGTTGATCATGAATATGATGATAAGGTAAACAACTTAAATGAAGGTAGGAATAATATTTTAAAAACTATACATTCATATCATACACGAAGTAAATCTAAGGGTTCTGACATTTCTACTTGTTCTGTCTATTCTTCGAACAACAAAAGTTTTGATGACTGTTTTCATAATCATGTAGAATCACCTTGTTCCTCTAATCTTATCATAACTTCATCACCTAATTCAGATCTTCACAAAATTAATAGAAAAATAAAACGCATGAAATGGACTTATGAAACGAATAAATTCATTATGTTTTGCTATTACAAAATAACAAATAATGGAACAAATAAAAAGGGTACATGTCTAAACTATATAATATGTTCAAAGAAAAATTCCCCAATTGCTGTATTTCAGAACAAGGCATTGCGAATCAAAGACGGTATATTGAAAATAGAAACTTTATATCTGAATCAGAATTAAAATCAATTAAAACAACATTCAACAAGAAGAACATTTAAATTTTGAAATTTCAGACGAAAACCTAGTCCCATTCATGAAAAGCATCGAAAATAAATCAGAAAATTCATCTAAAAATAATGATAATAAAGATATAGAAAATTTATTTCTCAATCAAATGAATTTATTTGAAAATATTGACCCAACTTTAAGACCTAAACTTCCTAAAATTCATGAATCAAAGAAAATTTTCGATTGTATAAACGAGCTTAATGAGAATATTCTTCCAAAGCAACTTGTTAAAGTAATGAATATCTATACACTTCATCTGATTATATATTGTGCCGCTATTACAGTAGTTAAACATTCTGGATACAAATTAGAAAATTTTGGATCTAATTATAATATCAAGAAAAAACCTTCATGGCAAAAAAGGTTAGAAGGTAAAATTTCTTCTATCAGATGTGATTTAGGAAGATTGACTCAATATTCCAGAGGTAATCGATCAAAAAACTTATGGCACATATTGGAAAAATATTCCTCAAATATAAAACCCATAAAAATAATGAGATAAGTAATGGACAATTGATAGAATACATTGATACTTTAAAACAAAAACTTTCAGTATACTCCATTAGACTACGTGAATATAAAATAAATTCAGATAGAAAATTCCAAAACAAACTATTCAAAATAATGAAAAACATTTTTACAAATTTATTTCAGGTTCAAATGAAAATATTTCTGGAAATGGAGTTCCTAAAATTGATATTTTAACTGATTATTGGTCTTCAATTTGGGCAGTGCCAAGGCAACACAATTCCAATGCAAGTTGGATTTTAAATGAAAGGTCTCGATTTTCTAGAATAGAATGCATGCAATTTGAAAAATTTTCAAACGAAGATATAACATCAGTTATTAAACACACAAAAAATTGGAAATCTCCAGGTGTTGATGGTATTCATAACTTTTGGTTCAAGAAATTCTCTTGCGATCATGAAAAATTGGCTGAATATTTTTCATTTATAATAAAGAACCCCTCAGCTACTCCTTTATTTTTCACACAAGGAATTACTTATTTAAAACCGAAAAGTGATAATACTATTGATCCGTCTCAATATAGACCAATTACTTGCCTTCCAACAATATATAAAATTCTAACTGCATGTATTACCCAAAAAATTTATGCACATTTGGAGAATTATAATATTTTTTTTTTTTATTTAGAATAAGCGCATCAACCACGCAGGGTTATTAGCGCATCCATCAATAAAAACAAAAAAAGAACAACATAGAATTTGAAGCTAAATTGAGTTATATAAATCACAGTCTTCTAGAAAATTCATGAGCTTAGTGAGATCTTTGTTCAGTACTGCACGTAAACTATTGCCAATTTGAAAACTATTTCTTTTCGCTGCATACCCTGGGCAGTCGATTATAACATGCTTGATGGTTAAGGGCGCCTGACAATGCTGACAAATGGGTCGCTGTTCTTTCGAAATGAGGTAGCTGTGAGTCATATTTGTGTGTCCTATGCGCAGCCGGTGTAAGACGACTTGGTCCTTACGCAAGGGTAAGTTATATTTCCACGAATCAACACTTGGTTTACACTCGCGTAATTTCGAGGAAGACTGGTTCCATTCATTTTGCCACGCACTTATAATTTGGTTCTTAATGTAGTTTTGAAGTCCACAAACGAGATTTTCGACTCAACGATTGAGTCCACCGCACTTATTGCCTCCCGGGCTGCTATATCGGCCTCTTCATTACCTTGGATACCGATGTGTGAGGGTATCCACACAAATGATACACTTCTTCCCGACGTTTGAATGTTATACATGGCCTTAAATATTTGTTGCACTAGGGGGTCTTTTGCGTACATATTATCTAGTGACCTTATTGCACTTAGAGAGTCTGAAATGAGTATTGCGGATCGGACGTTGTTTTCCTCTATTTGTTTGACACCCTGTAATATGGCATATAGCTCCGCTGTGTAAGTACTTGTATACTTTGGTAATTTGAATTTCGTAACCGACTGACACTGTACGATCGCAGCACCCACCTCGTCATTAATTTTCGATGCGTCCGTGTATAATCTGTCTCCTGGTAAATCACTGAGAATCGATTGCAGTTCTGTTTTTATGGTATTCGTGTTTATGTTGTACTTGTTATATTTTGTCAATGTGAGAATGCAGTTTGGTTTGTCGATAGTCCATGGCGGGGGCATTTGTTCCTCTATACAAAAATATGATATTGGGAATGAGATTCCGAATAAATCTTTGTATTGCGTTATTCTTTCATTGGCAGATGGTCTAGACCGTTTTTTTGTAATATAGAGATCATGAAACCGATTCGATGTGGGAGAGAAAGATGGGTTGTTTGAATTGAAAATAACAGACGATGCATAAGTGAGAGATAGATATGCTCTTCGTAATCTTAGGGGGGGTTCTGAAATTTCACACAGTAGGCTGTCTATAGGACTTGTGCAGTAAGCACCCAAAACTATTCTTATAGCAGTATTATGCAGGGTGTCTAGAGCTCTAAGAGTAGAGGGTGTGGCTGAGTCGTAGGCAATGGAACCGTAGTCAATTTTGATCTGATGAGTGTTCTAGAAACTTTTAACAAACTTGAGGTGTCAGATCCCCATTTTCGATTGGACAAAATTTTAATAGATTCAGGCTTTTATTACAACTTTTTATGATATTTTCGATATGTGGTTTCCAAGTTAAGTTTTGATCGTAAATCATACCCAGGAACTTAATTTGATCGAAAAATTCAAGATTTTTTCCAGCAATTTTCAGTAGAGGTGTTGAAAGAGGGGTTGATTTAGTGAAAAGAACACACTTTGTCTTCTCTGCCGAGAACTGAAAGCCAGTCATCGACGACCATTTAGATAGTTGGTTCAAATTTTTCTGTAAAATGCATGATAACTGTGAAACATCTCTTCCTTTCATGAACAGAACGACATCATCTGCGTATAATCTGCATTTTACCGGTGAAGTAATATGCTGGGATATACTGTTAATGGCCAACAGGAATAGAGTCACACTAATTACCGACCCCTGAGGTATTCCGTTCTCTTGTACGGTGTCATCTGAATATACACCGTTCACTCGGACTTGGAAAATTCTGTGGTCTAAAAAGTTTTGTACAAACTTCAGCATGTTAACACCAACCTTCCATGAAATGAGTTGTTGGTATATTCGGTGTCTCCAAGTTATATTATACGCATGCTTGATATCTAGAAAAATTCCTACACATTGTTGATTATTTATGAAAGCATCATGGATGTCCGATTCTAGTTCTATAATGTTGTCCATTGTGGATCTGTTTTTTCGAAAGCCGTTTTGGCCGGAAAATAGAAGATTTTGGTTTTCTATATACCAGACGAGCCTATTATTTACTAATCTTTCAAGTACCTTGCAGAGTGTACAGGTTAACGAAATTGGTCTAAAAGATTCTGGATCTTTGTTCGGTTTCGGCAGAGGGATGATTATCGCTTTTTCCATATTTTCGGTAGTTTGTGTGTAGCCCAGATTCTATTATATAATGTGAGAAGAAATTCTTTCCCTTTTTCAGGTAAGTTCGATAGAAAAGGACTTGGGATATTATCGACACCTGGACTTGTGGTTTTTAGACGTTTGAGTACATAATTCAATTCGTCCATAGAGAAAGGTGTGTTCAGGTCATTATTTCCAACTTCGTTCTCAAGAGGTAGCCCCTCAGTACAGTTTTTCAGTTCAATAAATTGTTCATCATAATTTTGATTGCTGGAGTGGTCGCTATAAGTTTTAGCAAATGTGTTTGCAATTTCTTTGTCATTCGTCATAAGTGAGCCATTCAATGCGATAGAGCGGGTGGGTGTATAAGTACTTTTTCCTGAGATTTTTTTAATTTTGTTCCACATCTCCGAAGATGATGTGGCAGGTGTAATTGTTGAAAGGTAGTGGCTCCAAGATTCCTTTTTACTCTTTTTGATTAAAAAACGGGCTTCTGCTCTGAGTTTCTTAAATTCTATCATCTTTTCTTGTGATTTATCCTTTTATATTTATATAGAGCATGTTTGTACTTTTTATAGCAAGTTTACATTGTTCACTCCACCAGGGAACTAAGGCCTTCCGGGTTGGTGTTTTGAGCACTTTCAATAGATAGCTCCTGCTTCTGTCAGCAATTTGGTGAAGTTAGCAACTGTTGTATCGATATTTTCTGTAGTGTCGAGTGAACTTATTCCTTCTACTAGTTTCTTTTGATACATAAACCAATTTGCTCCTTTTAGTTTCCATTTTTCTATAGAAATTGTCTCGTAAGTATTTGAGGTATCGCTGATCATAATTGGGTAATGGTCACTTCCATAAAGGAAGGGAGAACTTGCCATTGCAGACTTAGAGATGTAGAGGGATCACAAAAGCTTAAATCAAGGACTGTTGAGTTTCCTGTTGATACATTAAATCTTGTTCCTTCGCCAGTATTAAGTAAAGAAGGTTTGCTCCATTCAAAGCATCACACAAATTTCTCCTCTGTTATCCGTATTCCGTGACCCCAGATCTCATTATGGCTATTGAAGTCACCGAATATTATCCTTGGAGAAGGTATTTGCGATAATATTAGATTTATGTCATTAGAGGTGAAGTCTGATGCCGGCGGAATGTAAATATTGCAGATTGAGCGTTTTTTGGGGAGATCGAGTGAGACGGCTACTGCTTCAACTCTGTATTAAGAGGTATTTCTGTTGCTCCAATATCTTTTCGTACTAAGATTGCCACGCCCCCACTGGCTCGATTTACGTTCTCTCTACTTTTGAAAAAGCCTTTGTAATTTCTTGGAGAATGTGATTTATTTGGTTTGAAATGGGTCTCTTGTAGACCAATTATAGAAGGATCATATTCGTTAATAAGGATTTGAAACATTTCTAGATGGGGAAAATAGCCGTTGATGTTCCATTGTAAGAAAGAGTGGTTGGTAGTAGCCATTTTGGCTCCTTCACTCATGTTAGGGTCCATTAATAATTATTAGGATCTTGCGAGGTATCACTCTCGGAATCAGTAGCGATTCCGTCTAAGTGCCTCTTCAGCTTTTTCGAAATTTCGTGCATCTTGATTTCAGGATTCTATCTTCTAGAGCTGGCTGTATTTCCTCTATCATGTAGTTGAGACCCGAGAGGTCGTTTGTATAGTCTTGTGCCAGTAAAATTTGATTATTCGCCCCAAGTAAGTTGGAAAAAGATCTGTTAATTCATCATATGTGAGAACGAAGGGGAGAATGTGCTTCGATGAGGTCTTTTACTGGTAAAAGAAGTCTGTATTCATAATTTTACATTTGTTTTCATTTGCTTTGGTCTCGTGTTTGGGTTTTTTGAGTAGTGGTTTGGTGAAATTGATTTCTGGCTGTGAATGGGTGTCTGCTGTGGGAGAAACGATCTCGTTATGTATTCTTTTTATTTGCATTGTGTTGTAATTATTGCCAGTATTGCTTGAATTAGGTTGCATAGTCAAAATTTTGTCGGTTTTTTTGAAAGTAGTGCCTTCTGGTGTGATTTGGGTTTGTCGATGTTGAGTTGATGGAATAGGTGACGAAGCGAGTTCTGAAGCGGGCTGATTGGTAGTCTGAAGAGGGCAGCGGGAGGCAATATGCCCTGATTGTTTGCAACGGAAGCAACTGTTATTGAAAGTCAAGAAAATTCGATAAGTCGTTTCGTCTTGGGAAATTATTATCGAGTCAGGAATTTCTGTGTTCTCTAGAGGGGCGATATAAACTTGGCGACGGAAACTTAGTATATGTGCGTAATCTGGGTCGGGTATATTTATTGGTAGGTGGGTAATTGATGACAGAAGATTGATTCCTAAGCGTTTCAGTTCATTTTCCAAGACATCGTTTGGGATTGTGGGACACACATTCGATATTACTAGCCTTTCTGCGGGGGTGATTAGCCGTCTGCCATACAGCAGCTGATTGTTTATTTGAATCGGTTTATTTTCAGATATAAATTTGTCAACTGTATTTTTGTTACTAAGGTAAACGCAAATTCGTTTATTAGAGATTCGAGATGAAAAAGTAATGTTTTTTGGCCCCACAATAGGACCTAGCGCTAATAGATAATCTGTTAACTTGCAGTCGTCAACAGCATTGAAGATGATAGCTTGATCTTTTCGTGGTGTTTGGTGTTTGTTGACTTTGGAGGCATAAGAAGAAATTACGATGTTAGATTTACTGGAAGGCGGAGGATCGCCACGATTAGATGGGTCGTCATCCTCATCCATACCGGTTTGATTGCAGTCAGTTATGATGGCACCGATAAATTTGTTTTGAAAAACTTACAATCAGTTTATCACGTAAACACTGCACACCTGCGGTTGATATGTTCACCTTTCAACTATCTAAACGAGAGTCAAATTATAATATTCTTTCCGAACATCAAAAAGGATGTAGAAAAAAACACCTTGGTACTAAAGAGCAACTTGTAATTGATTCTGTTGCTTTGAATCAAGCTCAAACTAAGAAGAGAAATATTCATACAGCCTTCATTGATTACCAAAAGGCTTTTGATAGTTCTCCCCATTCATGGCTTCAATAAATTTTGGAAATTTATAAAATTGATAAGACACTTCGTCATTTTCTTGAATTTGTAATGAAAAATTGGAGAACCAATCTTCATTTAAATATTTCAAAACAATCGTTAAAATCCGAAGTAATTCCAATCAAAAGAGGCATTTTCAAGGTGATTCTTTAAGTGCTCTTTGGTTTTGTCTTTGCCTCAATCCATTATCTCATGAATTAAATGCTACTAGTTTCGGCTTCAAAATAAAGAGTCTATTAACTGAATTCAAATTAAGTCACTTAATTTATTTAGATGATATTAAATTATATGCCGGAACCAGATCTCATTTAAAAAGTCTACTTGAGATTACTTTCAACTATTCCAATGATATTCATATGAAATTTGGGCTTCCAAAATGTAAAAATCTTTCTATTGAAAAGGAAAGATCACCTCTGATTATATAAAGATTTCCAATATCGAAATCGAGCCAATGCATCAAGGAGATACATATAAATATCTTGGATTTTGTCAAGAGAAGACAATTAACCATAGCAGCACTAAAGAAAATATTAGAAGTTCATATTACAAAAGACTTAGAATTATCATCAAGAGTTATTTAACTAGTAAAAACCTTTTCAGAGCTATCAACTCCTATGCTGTTCCTATTCTTACATCTTCTTTTGGAATTATTAAATGGTCTAAAACTGATCTAAATGAATTACAATGTCAAACGAGGAAAATGCTCTGTAAATATCATAAGCACCACCCAAAGTCAGCTGTTCAGAGAGTTACACTACCTAGACATCTTGGAGGTCGTGGATTAATTGATTTGAATAATCTTCATAGTAAACAGATTTTTCATCTACGTTCCCATTTTCATGATAAACAGAGAACGTCTAAATTACATGATATTGTTGTTGCTTCAGATTATAATCTTACACCTCTGAACTTGACAATGCAAAAGATAGATTTTGATATATTTGATGATAATTCTAAAAGAGAAAGTTGGATGCAGAAGGAATTACACGGAAAGCACCCTAAAGAATTGAAAAATGATTATATTGATGAAATTGCATCGAATAAATGGTTAGTATCTGGAGAATTGTTTGCTGAAACAGAAGGCTTGGCAATTGCGATCCAGGATCAGGTTGTTTTCAGGAGGAATTATAGAAAACACATCATCAAACAAAATATAGATGATTCTTGCCGTAGATATTTCTGTTCTTCAGAAACAATTTTTCATATATTATCATCTTGCTCAGTCCTTGCTTCAACAGATTATTTAGAAAGACATAATGCCGTCGCTAATATTATTCACTTTAATCTAGGAATTAAACATGACCTAATTCCCAAAAGAAAAAAATTTCACAAATATGAACCTGAGATTATTTGTGAAAATGACAAATATAAACTTTATTTTGATAAAACAATTCTTTGCAACAGAGCTGTAAAACACAATAGACCAGATATCGTTCTTAATGATAAACAGAATCAAATAACATATATAATTGATATTTCTATACCCGACACACATAATATACAAAATAAATATAATGAAAAATTTCTAAATATATGATGCTTGGCGACGAGATTAAAAAATGTGGAAAATGAAGAAAATATTTATTCTACCGATTATTATTTCTACAACAGGCGTTATTCCTAGAAATCTTCACAAAAGTATTGAGATTTTGGGTCTGAAGAAAAATTTGTTTGAACAGTTACAAAAGATAACAGTCATCAAATCTTGTAATATTCTTCGTAGGTTTCTTTCCGAAAATAATAATGAGGTAGAGTCATAGGTTTTCTCTTTAGTTTATACTGCTCAGAATCTCATTTCATATTTTATTTATTTGTTTATATAAATGTAATATAATTAACTGACAATTTTGTCATATTTATATTCAGAGCAGTATTCTATTCGATCGTTCACCACTTCACACAAAGGAAACTATTAATGAGTAACATTCAGTGTTACTTGACTAAGGTCCGTACACTGGATTTTTCCGGGGAGAAAGCCTCTGACACTACTCGTTGGTACATTGATATCATTGTCTGATGATGCTTTAGTATGTATATATTCTGGTAGATTGATATATTCTCATAACATTTAATGTTATCCTAATATATAATTACTCCAGGATATGTTTTGATTATAATCATTGCCTGGCAATGGTATTAATTACCGGGTGGTGGATTTATATTTTTCATGAAATCAGTTTGATTGCATGAACAGATATATGGGCAACTGGTCGGGTAAAACCCCTATATATATATATATATATATATATATATATATATATATATATATATATATATATATATATATATATATATATATATATATATATATATATATATATATATATATGAATATCCGTGTACCGGATATTTTCGTGTTGGCTGTACCACTGAAAACTGATCAATAAGTAGTAACTACTATATTTAACTCGCTTTTAAATGATGTATCAACTTTCGAGCTAAATATTTTTTCCAGCAATATCATGGTTAAGAGTAATAAGAACATAAAATTTGAAAACGCAAATATATTATATTACTCATTGAAACATGAACAGGAAATAAAAATAATTAATGAATTATATTTTCACGAAAGAGATTTAAAAACAATAACAGGTGTTCAAAATGTCTTCCTCTTTCTCAAATGCACTTAACACATCTTTTTCTTAAACTATCAACTACTCTTTGAAGTTCAATGTGTTTTTGATACATTTCTTTGCAACAGATTTGAATCCTTTCAATTAATCTTCTCTAGTATTACAGGGAATTCTATAAACATAAGTCTTCAATGAGCCCCACACATAAAAATCAAGCGGCGTAAAGTCAGGGCTTCTGAATAGCCATCTCAGCGGCCCGAATCGACCTATCCATTCCTCTTCAAATCTCTCAGTCATCCAGTTCTGGACCATTCTAGAATTATGAGCCGGGCAGCCATCCATTCAAAATCAAAGGTGATGCCGAGTAGCTATAGGCATTTCCTCCAGAACGTTAATTATTTCGTTATCTAATAGATTCAAAAATTCCTTTGAATTGAGACGATCGGGAAGTATAACTGGCCCGACAAGTTGACTCCTCCTTAACCCCAATCACACATTTAGTCTAATCTCGTGCTGAGAGTGTGACACAATAGTGAAATGAAGATTTTCTGTATCCCATATACGGGAATTTCTCAAATGTATCATACCAACTTTGGTAAAAGTTGCCTCATCCGTCCATAGAATTTCATCTGATCCCCAAAACCTGTAATTTATGCGTGTACCACCTACAAAATTGCAATCTCACCTCACTATCCACTGGTAATAGATCTTTTACCTTACTCATATGGTAAGGATGTAAATTATTTCGCTTGAGAACTCAGTGAACCGTGGAATAATGAAGTCTCAATGTAGCACCAATTCTCCGAGTACTTGTTGTAGGGCCCTCGCGAATAGCCTGCAATATTGCTTATCTCCATTGCTGAGCGTTTCCACCACCTTCTCTAATTCTTAAACCACTGAATGAACCAGTTTCACCGGAGCGCCTAAACACTTCAACAAATGTCTTTCCATTCGCGAAACCATAAACTAATAACATATCTCAATATTCAATATTTGAGAAACTAGGCATGTTTTCTTTTTTTTCGAAAAAGAAAATGGAACCGTAAACCTCAATTCATTAATTCATTGAATGACAGTTCCTGTCAAATTCTAAATATTTCTATTGCATTTAAAATCAAGCCTTCTGTGATTTATTCTTTTACGATTCTTTTTCTAATTTTCTTCTTCTAATCCGAGAAAATTAATAATTCCTAGCTTCTTAAACATTCAATATCCAGATATGTTATTTATTTATCGATTATTATTATTGAAAAGTCATTTGTGGAATTGTTTAGCCCCCCGGTGAAACTAGCTCATTTGTGATCGAAGTATAAGAGAATTTAATGTTCTTACTCTTACTCTTACCCATGATTTTGCTGGTATAAAAATAGTAAGCTCAAAAGTTGATATACCGTTTAAAGGCCAGATGAATCTAGTAGTTTTTTCCAAAAAAAAACGGCTACTTATCGACCATTTTTCAGTGGTATGGCTAATAAAAAAATAACGCTTACTTTGTTCATTTCACAATGTTTTCATTTAGGTTTTCCCAACACCCGGAATACAAAATTAGTACTTACCTATCTTATAGCACATTCAATGCTTTTTCGGATGGTATGGTCAGATTTGATATAGCTGTAAGAGTAACAGAGATATTCTTGTTTTTATAGAGAGAAGCAAAAATTTTCGTAAAATCAAGTAATTAAATAAAATTGTTTTCCCTGTATATCGAATTTGATCTCATACTTCAAATACCATCATTAATACCTTTTATTAGAGGTATTCCACCACTAGCAAATCCGTGAAGACAACTACAAGAAAATTTCCTCAAATTAGATACATCTGTACTTTCTCATCGATGATTCGTGGTGAAAAAACTCGAATCAAATGATTTACGTGAATTCGAGTGAAAATTCGCATATCATTTTCGGTAGCCGACCATTGATCGAGGGAGTCGAAAATTTTTCTGTGTCTAGCCAACTTGGACATGATGTCTATTATTCATTTATTCTTTCGAGAAACGGTTTTCTTATTCGTTTTTTTTTGTTATTTTTTGAGAAGTATCTAATTTGAGGAAATTTTCTTGTTGTTGTGTTATAGATTCGCTTGAATTTCCTATTTATGCGGAAATTCTGAATAACTTATTGCTTCCATGTCTATTTAAAAGAAAACTATCTCACGGATTTGCGAATGCAAACCTCAAATGAAAGGTATTCATATGGTGTTTAATGTATGAGATCGAATTCGATATACAGGGTGAGAAAAAAAAATAATCAGGGAAAACAATTTTATTTTCTCCATTTGGTTTTTCGTATGAACGATATTCTCTTTACCAATATATCATTTTGAACAGGTCGGAAATACCTACAATTTGAGATACCTTTCAACTCTCTAGGACAAAGACTGATAAAATTATAAGCCTGGGGATTTTTACGTGGCGGACCCTGTATATCTACTTATAAGAGTAATGGATCATAGGACGATCATCATATTCCTTGAATTCCTTCTGAGCGGAAGTTTCTAGAAATAATGATAAATTCCAATGAGAAAGGTGTGTATTGTAACCATAAGAATTTTATTGATAATATATATTAATATAAGTTACAGACGGGAACGAAATGATCGAAACTGACGTTTTTCACAGAGAAAAAAACGAAATAATCGGAAACTGACGATCTGATGAACTCAATTCACTAAATTGATAGACCTTCCTGGATATAAAAATTTCGGAGTTTCTGTGAAAATATCGGTAATAGATTAAATAAATGAAAATATAGCTATACACATATGTACATTTATAATTAATAATATATATATATATATATATATATATATATATATATATATATATATATATATATATATATATATATATATATATATATATATATATATATATATATATATATATATATATATATAATTATTATTTATTATATAAAATAAATTCAACTTGCGTCACACGGACCACTTGCGCCACTCGGGGATAGAGGACCACATCCTAAATCGGAATCACCGTCATCTGAAAAGAAACTTAAGTCTGAATCACCGACCTGTATAACTAGGTCTTCGATATCATCCATTATGAATTCCTTCTTCATATATTCTTCTTCTACTTTTTCAAATGGCACATTTGTTCAATTTTCAATTTTCCACTGTTATACTCTTTAGTTGGAGTTGCGAGCTCCAAAACGTCATCCATTTTAAAGGTGGTATTCTTTGAAGCAACCTCATTCTTCGATATGGCCCATATTTTCTCTATCGGATTCAGCTCCGGATGGTAGGGTGGTAAAGGCAAAACGGAGGGACCATGTTGAGCCAGCAGTCCATCCACAACCAATACGGGCAATCTAGTTTTGTGGAGCCTTATTTTGTCATATAACTCTGGCTTAGTTTCCTCGCCAGAAAAATAAACATTTTTTCGGTTAGCCACCTTTGCATTTCTGCTTTCTTCCAATTCGTCGTCGAATTTCGCTCCACTGGGACATTGTGATATGATGCATTATCAATTATTAGCACGGAATTTGCCGGCAAATTCGGAATCAGTTTCTCCCCCAACAATTTCATATAATTTTTGGTGTTCATGTCATCATGGTAGTCCCTAGTTTGTCCCGATTTGAAAATAAGTTTTCTTGAACAATTCGACGAATTGTTCGCATACTGACATCCATAGCTTCTGATACTCATGATCATATAGAGAGTCGATGGGTTTTAATAAGATTCTTGGCCTCTTTTTCTCGTCGCATGAAATCGTACACTCGGAAAATAATTTCCCTCGCTTGGCTATGGACAACTCGCTTCAAATTCTTATCCCTGTCACAAAAAATGGCAAAATTTAAATAAATATTCTTTTTCATTAAACAAATACTAATATAGAAAAATGGAAGCTGTGACTCTAATATATATTTGGAAAGTCTGAAATCCCCAAAATGATTTTTTTTAATCATTCTGTATATCAAAATGAAAAACTAAGTTATTGTTTATTGCTTCATAAAGAATGCTTGGCTTTCGCTATTAGACCTTTTAAACAATAAGAGTGATTATGTAATGTTGAACCAATCTATGGATAAAACTATAAAGTTAAAATTTCATACTGGTTACGGCAGACTGACGAATTATGGATTATCATATCGGTAGGTCTATGACGGATTTTAATTGAATGAAAACTTAAATATTCAATTTTTCTTTGGAATTCTATACTTGTTTCAATTGAAGAGATAATACTTACGTTTTCATCCAATGCGGAACTCCAAAGTCTTAATATAGACTATTTATTCGGTTATTTCAACACACAACAAAAAATAAATATACACAGGCGATTCACAGATACTTTCCGAAACACCGATAGCTAAGATCTGAATGCGGCACTGAGCCACCAGCGAGTTAAATAGGAGATGGACAACTTTTTCAGGTAAGGGTAGTATGGACCGAACTTGATATTTTCGCGCAAGGTGACGCACGTGCCATGAGATCTTGAACTATTTCTACTACTCTGATTGTGATAACATTCGATATAATGACCACTTTAAGTAGCTCTTCAAGGCTTCCGCTTCGACTCTTCCAATTGCGTAGGATTCCGCTGTGCAGATGGACTAGTCGGCTGGGAGTCTACTAGGTATTTTCACATTAATTTTGGGTATGTACCCTCCGATCCCAACGGAATCCTGTGTCATTGAAAGAGATGCATCTGTGTAGACCTCGACAAAGCCAGTGAATTCTTCATTCATAAATTCTTTATGTTAGGCATTAGTTATAGCGTTATTAGGTAGGCTGTGTTTATGATTTGAAATGAAGATGTGAGGTCTATATTATTTATGTAGGAGTAGGTTATGTCGGGGAGAGCACCCAGCCTCCTCGTACTATTTATTTTTTCTAACACTAGTTTTAGCGGTTAATTGTAAAATCTATACAACTAACTAATATATTTATATGCAAGCCAAGCTCTTCTAAATGCTAGAGGCATTTCGCTACTTTTCGAGAATAGCATGAACATGGGAGTAGTTTTCATTGCCCCCAAGACTACTCGGAGAGCAGAGGGTGATTATTCGGAATAGTGTCGATAGTCAGAATTCACTGAAAAAATGTTACTACTGTACTTACTAATTTTGGGTTCCAGAATCCAAATCTGAAATTGTTTTGCTCCGGAAGGCTATCGTTAAGGAAAAAAAACAAAATTTCCTTTGAAGTCCTCTTGTCTATATCATTCAAACTCTATCATTGTTTCATTAAAATGCCTTGTTACTATTATAATGGATAATATATACACACCTGTGCCATTAATTAGTAATTCTACGCTCAAATATACATTAATTTCTTATTAAAATGCTTTTCAATTGCAATGTTTATTTTCTAGACAGTTAACCCGCCATATTTACAATGTTTTCATGTTACATGCTACACGACGTACGGCTCAAAACGATGCAAGAAAGAGACAGAAGTACTCGCTATCTCTCTCGTTCATATCTGACACCGAAATTCAAATGGGAATTTTTCCAAACCTAACCTAACTAACCTAATTTTGCCTGAAACCTAACCTACTAACCTATTCAATTCAAAATTATAAATTGAAATTAACCGCCTCGGTAGCTGCACGGTTAGTGAGCAAGTATGTGGGAATATGCTTAGCCAAGGTGCCTGGTTCGAATCCGGGTTCAAATTATGGATGTTGCCCTTGAACAAAAAAGTGATACTTGGAAAGAGTCACCTAAAGAAGGCATAAATTTCCGAAGACTAGATAACTTGTAATCCTTGTGGTGGCAGTTATCATTGCACGGTCTAGGAGAGTGGTTCGGAATCCACTATAAGCTGTAGGTCCACTATATAAATGGGCTAAGTTCCCGAGCACATTGTTGAAAGATGAAACAAACAACAATAAATTTAAATTAGGTTTGAGGTTCGGTTCGGTTAGTCAGGCCCGCCGTAAGCGGGCGTGCAAGGCGTGCAATGCACGCGGGCGGCGCATTCAGGGGGGCGGCAAATCAGACAATCATCGACTAAAATTCGGACATTGTCACCTCACAATACTAAAAAGATTAACCTTATAAAAATAATATGATGAACGGCGCCCAAATATTTCGTTTATATCGTAGCATTACATAGCGCCATCTATTGAAATTCATGAGAACAAAGTTAATCCGTATCGTGCTCTATGCGAAATAGGGAAATCCCACAGATATCAGGGGAAATCCCCTTAAAACTATATACTCATTTCTTTGTTTTTATTTATTTAACACAAATGCGAAAGTGATGTGAGTGAACAACAAACTTCAATTATTTGGTTATAGCCCTAATGTGAGATCCGGAAACGGTCCAGGGTACTTAAAATTAATAATATTCTGTATATTTTTGTGCGAAGTGTGACTATAAAAATAATTTAGAAAATTATTTATATTATCCGTCGTCGCAAAAATTATAATTATGGTAAGTGTCTTTGTTTAATTAATCAGCATATGGGCGCATTCATATAAACAGCAGGTATTCATGTAAAATTTAAAGGTTATTTTACTGAAAAACTTAAAGTAAAGATTTATTAAAAAAATGTATTAAAATTAATACAGAGTGTAACAAAAGTAACTTAAGTAACGAAAGGGGACATTCCATCTAATCAATACGAACAACTTTTACTATGGGGTCAACTCTGAAGTCGCGAAAAAAAATTAGTTATTCCATTACATTTGTGTGCAGTAGGTATGAACATTTTTTTTTCGCAGTAGCATTGTGATTATTATTCTGATTTAAAGGGTATTTTTTTTCTATTATACAACTTAAGAGTGAAGATTTATAAAAAACAATATTAAAATTATACCTATACAGGGTGTAACAAAAGTAACTTAAATCCCGAAAGAGAGTCATTCTACACATAAATACGAACAACTTTTACTATAGGGTCAACGGTGAAATCGCGAAAAAAAATAACTGTTCCATACAAAATGTATGGAAAAGCTGATTTTTTTTCGCGATTTCAGTGTTGACCCCCTAGTAAAGGTTGTTCGCAATAATGGGTGGAATGATCGACCCCCTTTTGGGATTTAAGTTACTTTTGTACAACCGTATACTAAACTTTTTCAAAAAAATTCCAGGAACCGCAAAAAAGAAGTTTCAGGAGCTCAATTTCGACGGCAAAAACGAGAAAAAGATACAGAGAAAAAAAAACTAGCGGGATCTCTTGAGAAATTTTTCAGCAAACCAGAAAATAGGGACTCTGAATGTCAAGAGAATGTTGACGTAGTTGTAGCTTCAACAAGCGCAGCTTTAAATCTAGAAGTTATGGAGGTATCTGAAGAGAAAAATGTTAGTTCTTCAGAAGGAGACTCCAGTGAAACTAAAAAAAGAGAAAGTAGTGCTAAAGAACCTGTGAGCAATTTATCGTCATCAAGTAGCTGTTTAGATTGTGGTGATGATCCCGGTTCGTGGCCCGCCAGTATGACTAATGATATTGTTAATATTTTGGTTAGCCGTGGTCCCGTGCAGCTGTTTAACTACAATTTTCCTGCTTATATCGATGGAAGAAAATTTGCAAACAGTTATTACTCTAGAAATCTTCCTAATGGAGAAAAATTAACAGAGAATGGCTTGTTTACTCTACGTCAAAAGATTCAGTCTATTGTTTTGTTGTAAAATATTCAGTAAAACTGTAAGTAGTCTGTCAGCTCCAAGCGGTTTTTCCGATTGGCAACATCTGTCATCTACCTTAAAACGACACGAAACAAGCATTTCCCATAGCGAAAATTTAAAATGTTGGGTCCAACTAAATCATATGTTGAAAAATAAAACTACTGTAAATCAAATGCAACTGAGACTATTAGAATCTGAAAAAAAACAATGGTGTGATGTATTGGAAAGGATCATAGCTGTTATAAAATTTTTATCTCATCAATGTCTGGCGTTTAGGGCTCGTCCAAAATATTATATGAGTATGATAATGGTAATTTTCTCAAAGCAATAGAAATGATAGCATCCTTTGATTCAGTTATGCGGGAACATATTCACAGAATTCAAGCCTCGAAATTCGATTCAACTCGCATGACTCACTATTTAGGAGATCAGATTCAGAATGAAATCATTGATTTACTCGGCACGACCATAAAAATTATATCCTGAACAAAGTCAGAGAATCAAAATATTTCTCTATCATATTAGATTGCACACCAGATGTAAGTCACACAGAACAAATTACAGTTATACTAAGGTATGTTGTTTTAAACAGTGAAACTAAAAATGTTACAATATGCGAAAGTTTTATTGGCATCTGTCCGATAACCAGCTCCACAGGTAAAAGACTATTAAATTTTGTTTTAGATTTATTTTCGCAATTAAACCTTGATATTAAAAACTTACGTGGCCAAGGTTATGACAATGGTTCTAATATGCGTGGAAAACACAATGGATTACAAAAAAAAATATTGGAAATGAATAATCGTGCATTTTACGTTCCATGCTCGGCGCATAGTCTCAATTTGGTCGTTAACGATGCGGCAAATATAACGCACGACACGGTCAACTTTTTCAACTTAATTCAAGAAATTTACGTTTTCTTTTCGTCTTCTACCAAAAGGTGGTCCATAATTTGCAAGCATTTACCTGATTTAAAACTAAAGGCATTAAATGTCACGCGATGGTCTAGCAGAATCGATGCAGTCAAACCTTTACGGTATCACCTCGAAAAAATATTTGACGCTTTACTTGAAATATCAGATAACAATTCGTCGGAATGGGATTGTACAACAACTCACAAAGCACATTCGCTTGCTTTGAATATTCAAAATTATAGATTTATTTGCTTAGTTGTAATTTGGTTTGATATTTTAAACGAAATTAATGCTATTAGCAAAATGATGCAAAACCCCACAATAAATACTCAAATCTGCATAAATTTGTTAAATAAATTGATTCATAAATTCACCGAATATCGCACAGATGAGCATTTCGAAAGGGTGTTAGAAGAAGCTACCACTGTGGCTCGGGAACTTAAAGTAGATGCAGATTTTCCGCCTATAGATACCGTTCGTCCACGAAGAAAACCAACTCAATTTCAGTATGAACAGAGTGATGAAGTCTTACTAGACCCTAAAACAAAATACAAGGTAGATGTTTTTTTTAGGATCCTGGACCAAACCTTAACTTCTTTAAAACGTAGATTTGATGAGTTGGAAACTTTTACCGACGTTTTTGGCTTTCTTACCAATAATAACTTGTTTAGTTACTCCAAAGATGATTTAATGAAACATTGTAAAGATTTGAATGTGAAGCTAAAAGATAGTTCAAGTAGTGACGCAGATATTGACGGTATAGATATGTTTAATGAAATCAATGCTTTAAAGTTGCATTTAACTGAAAACCAGTCTAATGATCCACAAACCCTATTGCAATACATTTTTGCTAATGAATTAATGTCAACATTTCCGAATACAGCAATAGCGCTAAGGATACTACTTACATTGCCGGTTTCAGTTGTATCTGGTGAAAGGTCATTTTCAAAGTTAAAAATAATAAAAAAATATTTGAGATCAACTATGCACCAGCAAAGACTAAGTAATTTAGCAATAATTTCAATTGAACATGAGATTCTAAATAGACTAGACACCAAAAAAATTATAGCTGATTTTGCCAACATGAAGGCAAGAAAGGTGCAGTTTCTGTAAAATAACTTAATACCTATACCTACCTACATAATATGTGTAAACTGCACCTTTCTTGCCTTCAGTTTTTCATTTAATGTCGTATTAGTGTATCTCTATTGTATAAAATAACCTAATATAACATAGTTTTTCACTGTACAGCATTTTTTTTCACATTTTTATAAACACCTAGGTTTTGTAATTAGATAGGGGCGGCACGATAGGAATTGCACACCGGCGTTCAAACCGCTAGCGGCGGGCCTGCGGTTAGTTAGTTTTGGTTTGAATAGATTTCCATTTGAATATCGCTTACTGTTTAGATAGGAGATGGCGAGTACTTCACTATTGTCGGGATCATGTCTCGTAGGTCTTGGATGGTATATGTGGGAAATTGTTTCCTTATATTGAGAATTGAGGGGCAATCATGTAAATATAGCGGGTTAACTGTCTAGAAAATAAACATGCGAATTGAAAAGCATTTTAATAAAAAATTAATGTATATTTCAGCGTAGAATTACTAATTAATGGTACATGTACATCAATGGATATTATCCATTGTGATAGTAACACGGACATTTTAATGAAGCAATGATAGAATGATAGAGTTTTAATAATATAGACAAGAGGACTTTCAATTTTGTTTCTTTTTCCTAAACGATAGTCTCCCAGGGCAAAACGATTTCAAATTTGGATTCTGATTACCCTGATATGTCCATATTTCCCGGTTCTCATTATATCTAGCTGGAAACACTGACCAGAAAATATTATCATTTCATGTAAAATGAAAATACTCGAAATTCACTTATATGATATAGATATATCATAGATGCCAACTTTTCCAGGGATATTGTATTCAAGTTACTCTTCTGTGTAATACCTATTAATTCATCGAATTAACTGATGTTCTAAAAAATTTTTACAGCACATTGAAGAAAAATTTATTATAACGATATATACTACTAATAAAACACAAAGTGGTAAGGTTATTGCTTTGTTTTATAATATACCTGTTTTCGAGTACATTCTTTTTTCTATACAGACGATTTTCGTATCGTTAATTTCAACAGACTAAGAAACAATTGTCTGATTCATATGCAAATAATTTAATTATGGATTATGACTGTACAAGAAACATTATCAGTTTGTATTACGATTTATTCAAGTTTTAATGTTAAGTTGATGATGATTTTGAGCAAAGACTAATATGGTATTGTAACCTATTTTAAATAATGCTGAAACGTTGTAAAAATATTAGGATCATAAAAATAAATCGTACTACCATATTTTCAAATTGGGAAGTTTTCTTCACAGATTCGACCTCATCTGAACGAGTGAATGAAGTAAATCTGAGAATATCACTAACCATACTCAAACGCCATATTTATATAATAATAATTTATTTAATGAACGCAGCCTCAATAGATTTGACAGTAGACATTGATTTTTTAACTTTACTCTCCATTTCTATGAACTTTGTTTATACCTTGTTGTCGTTGTTGATTAGCTTGAGTCTTATATTTTTGAACCATATGACTGTTCGAAAAACCTGTATGCACATTCTTCTTACAGAATATAAATAACGCAAGTCTAATCTTGGCACAAAATCCATTTTAGTAGTTTGTGAGGAATTATGGTTGATCTGAGTGGAGGTCAAGATGGGCCTATAGAACATGGTTTTTCAAATTCCGTATTCATTATACCAGGGATAATTTTCATTTCATTAACAGGTGGGTGACATACTGACATTCTACGCTTCAATGGTCCCCGTTAAATTGATTTTATCAATAGGTATTTGCTGGTAACTTTTCTCAAGTGCACATGTAGGTCCATGTAAAGAATTGTCACTATATTGATAAGCCTATAAGTTGAAATTGTAGAATTGTAAGAATTTGATTAAATTGAAACATCTGTCAGAAGATTAATTTGGTATGTTAAGAAAAATAGTCCAATAAGTTAAACCAATTTCTTACCGTTTTTTGAAGTTTATACTGTAGAGATTTAAATTACTGTTTATACATGTACAGAGGAAAAGAACATGAAGAGCTATGTTTACTGATTGCAGATATATTTTGAAACAATGATTCTAGAACAGAATTTGATGAATCAGTTGCTTTTAATAAACCATTCATTTACCTTTGGAAAGATTTTCAAGATCCAAGCATAAACATTAATATTTGGAATTTGGAATCCCATATCAACCTATATAAGCAGTTTTTCACTCATCACATTGATAGGTTACAGTGCAAGAGGAAATAATATAAGATAACAAAATATATCTTCCATATCAATCTTTATGAGCAGTTTTGGCACTTATCACATTGATAGGACAGGGTGCAAGAGGAAATAATATATGATAACACAAACATATTGCGTATTCAACAAATTCATTTAATAAAAACAAAACTGTATGGAACATCGTTAACTGGGAAACGGACAGGAAAAACGAGCCGCGTCAGTTTATCACTCTTAACTTGGATGGAACCCTCTGCTCTGAGCCAGCTAGAATTGCTAAGGCTTTTGGGGAATCCTTCACTGATATTGCCAGTGAAGATCTATGCAGACACTATGGTAATGTCTTTAATGTCTTATCTCAATCCTGCACTGTATCTGCTCTATCAAATGTCACTTTTTTCTTCTTTCCTGTAATCAGGAAAGCGGTTTTCAGTGCAATGATGTCAATTAAGAACAAGGGGGGAACTCGGGTTGACTCTATCTGTACTAGAGTTTTGAAGGCAATTGCACTTCAATTGTTGATCATTTTGCTTATTTCATTAACCTTTCTGTCACATCGGCAATATTTCCTTCCTTTTTGAAAATAGCTACAGTAATACCTGTACATAAAAAGAACGATGCTGCTAACATAGCTAATTATCGTCCCATTTCAATTTTTAGTGTCTTCTCCAAGGTCATTGAAAAGGTTGTATTTAATCGTATGGCTGACTTTTTGAATAGATTTGTAATAATCACTAAAAGTCATATACCATAACATGGTATTAGGGTCGGATTTTCAACTCAAACAGCTGCCTTTGAATTTGTTGAGTTTGTCTAAAAGAGCTTGGATGGAGGTCTTCTTGTGACTGGACTTTTTTTCTACTTGTCCTGGCCGTTTGACTGCCTGGTCATATTTTTCATGGAAAGTTAAATCTATAATTTAGGTTTTAGAGGTGTGTTCCTTGATTGGATACGTAGTTTCATTTCGAGCCGTTCTTTGTCTGTCAAAATTCAGGAGGTTTGGTCTGAGAAATTTGGGATTAAGTCAGGGGTTCCTCAAGGCTCCGTGCTGGGACCACTATTGTTACTCCTATTTATTAATGATTTGCCTGATTATATAAATGAAGATAAAATTACAATATTTGCTGATGATACTTCCTTGCTGATGATACTTCCATAGCTGTCACGGCGCGGACTCCTACGGAACTCTCCGAAACATGTGAGGAGATTGTAAATGCTTTCAACACATGGTGTTTTAAGAATTCAGTTATAGTAAAGAAGCTCTATTTTCCAGTTACTCGATTTCTGTCTGTTGGCTGAATGATGGTTAAGAAAATTATTCAATTTTGGCTAGCAATTACAGGTTGATGTGTCTTTCAAAATTGTATATTTGACAGTTATTTGGATGTTTCTAAGTCGTTGATAGTGTAGTAAATAGAACCATGTAAAATGTTGGAGGGAAGTTTATGCATAATGTAATGACAAGTCTGAGTTTTAAGAGAAGAAAATTATGAAACTGAATAGAATGCTCTCTGGTAGCGTTTTGCATTGTATCACTTTTAAAGAAAATTGGGAAGTACAGAGTAGTTTGTCTTTCTGGCTGTTACGATACATTTGGGAAAATATAACTTTTTCTTTATGAACTAATTAACTCCTTACCACTAACAAATTATTATCATTTATCATTATTTTTATGTATATTTCAAGCAATCAATATTACAGAAAACGTCAAGAATGGTAAAACATATCACACTATGGAAAATTTACAAATAAAATAAATACACTACACCTCTCTCAAACAAACCTTAAGCAAACTCAAACTTTGACAGTTAAAAACTCTTCAATTGAATAGTAGCAATTTTTTATCAATATATCCTTTACTGCAACTATGAAGCCCTTTCTTGTCTTTATATTTTTTATTGCACTTGGTAGGTGATTCAATAATTTAGGTCCCCAGAAATCAACACCCTGTTGTGTACACTTAAATTTGTGTAAAGGTAGTTCTAGATCATCTCTAAATCTCGTTTTGTAGTAATGTTGGTCTCTGTTTGTGTTGAATTGTTCAGGATAACTGTAGACATACTTGAGGCAAGTCAAAATGAAAATTGAAGGCAGTGTTAAAATTTCCTGCATAATAAAAGACTTCCTCCAGCTCTCCATCTGGTTGAGTTTACACAACACCCTGATTATTTTCTTCTGTAGAAGAAATACACTTTTGCTTTCACTTGACGCACCCCAAAACATTATGCCATAATACTGTGGTAACTGTGGAAATTGGCGTAGGAGGCTGTTATAGCTGTTTTGAAGTCAGTGTTCAGCATCAGTTTTCTTATCATAAATACGGCTTGTGAAAGACGTTTATTCAATTGCTCAATATGCAGAGACCACTTCAAGTGGAGGCCCAAGAATTTGACACTTTCATAAGAATCCTTGAAAAATGTGATGGTCTGCGTTTTGTTTTCATTAAGTTTCATTTTATTAGTATCCATCCAGAACTTCACTTTTCTGAGATTTCCGGCAGAAACTTTCTGAAGTTGTTCCATGGATTCACTCTCATACAGCATTGATGTATTATCCGAATATAAACATAGTTTGGAGCCAGAAACGTTAGATGGTTGATTGTTCATATAAATTACAAACAAGACTGGGCCAAGCATGGACCCCTGTGGTACTCCATTTCTAATGATCAGCCTCTTTCAATTTTCATTGTTACCATAGTATCGAAGGCCTTACTTGAATCACAACAAGCAATCTGGGCTATAACTCCTTCATCGTGTACTTTCAAAAATTGCTGTATCATTGTGTTCAAGACTGTGACGGTTCATTTGTTCTTTCTTAATCCATGCTGGGCATTGTGCAGAAGTTGTTTTTTTTTCAAAGAAGCCAATAAGCCTATCTTTTATAATTGTCTCAAACGCTTTGGAAATAACTGAAAATATTGATATTGGCCTGTAATTTGATATTTCGTTACAACATCCTTTCTTTGAACACTGGGATCACTCTAGCCACCTTTAGTTGGTCTGGAAAAACACCCTCCATTACACACTTATTCAATATTTTACATAGTTGTCCCGATATGAATGGAGCAATTTTTTTGAGCAAGTTGGTGCTGAGGCCATATACATCAACAATATATTTACCTGTAAGATTTCTAATCGTATCTATAATCTCCTCTGCTGAGATGTTACGAAAATAGATAGTAAACGTGTTATCTATTGATAGATTATGTAAAAGATCTCTTGTTAATTGGCCTGTTGGTTGAATAGTTTCTAGAATTTTTTCAGAGCAGTTGACAAAATATACGACTTGAAATCATCACTCGAGAAATTGCTGCTGGTATACCTTCTTGTCTTTTTTGTCTCATTGTTAAGAACGTTCCACATAGCTCTCTGAAAATTTTGACCATTTTGTATATATTCAATATTATTCTGTCTAACTTTTTCATCCATTCTTTTATGATACTCTTGTTTCTTTGCATTATATAAATCATAAACTGCCTCGTGTTTTGTTGCTCTTGCCACGGTTCCCAGGGCGTTCGTGATATTCTTCCTGTTGTTGTCCGTGATCTTAATTCTTTTGGTGGGAAAGGAACGCTGAAAAACTTCCATCAGGCCATCATGAAATGAATCGGAGGACTGCTGAGCCGTTAAGTCACTCAAGTCCTGTTCCCAGTTCTTTTCTTCACAGCTCTTTACAAAGCTGAGAACATTTTGTGTAGACAGAATTCTTTTGGTTATATATGATGTCCTTGATTCAGTCATATCTCCCACAATGAGAAGCTGAGCATAGTGGTCAGAAAAATGCAGATTCAGTGTTGAATATTCGCATAAATCTAGTGCATGGTTGGTGAAAATATTGTCTATGCAAGTAGAAGAGTTTTTTGACTCTCTTGATGGTTCGGCAAACACTAGATTCAGGTCAAATGACTTCAAGCAAACCATCAATGTTCTGGGCCTCTGGGTGTTTTTAAGGAAATCCACATTGAAGTCACCAGTCGATTAGATGTGTTCAAACCTTCTACGCCCTGCCAACCATGTCAAAGCATCCTCAACTCTTTCCAAGAAGACTGTAACAATTGCATTTTTATTTTTTATTAGAATCGCAGCTATTTCAATGTCATGTTCTACTGAAAATAATTTGACTTCAGGTAATTCCTCAATATCAACACCTCTTTTTACAAGCATTGAAACTCCTCCATAGACCATTGTCCTTCAAAAACTACTATCCTCTATGTAGTTGTAGAGATGGAAGCGGGACATCACTTCCTCCTGTAACCAATGTTCACTTAAACACAGAACATCTATATTTTCTTGAGACAAATAATCATTTAGTAAATTTATCTTGTTGGCAACAGACTGAACATTGAAATTCAGTATCTTAACTTTTTGTTTTTTGAGTTTAATTTCATCTTGATTATATTTTATTAATGACTGACACGACTAATACACCCTAACATCCGGTGTTCACTTCTTCCAGGCGACGTTGTAGAATGAGAAAATGGTTGATAACTATTCCAGTGGGCCACACTTCAGGTGACATTAGTCTCTCATTCATTGTAGCTGGCACTCTGAGCTTAAAAGAGCTCTTCAGCTTGTCTTTTTCTGTTGTCATTCATTCACATGAGATATCCCCCTCCAAACCTTTTTTTCTTGAGAAAATTGATTATTTCCTGGCATGTTGTGTTTGTGCTTAATCCTATGAGAAACAGCCAAGACACATTTCTTGCTGCATTTAAAGATGTATCCTGGTTGTTTGTACCCTTAATGGGAGAAGGTCTTTCGGTTCGATTACAGCCTGCTCCACTCATTGTTGGTGATCCTATAAATTTCTCTTGATACAGATCCGGCTCATTAGACTGTTGAATCCCTCTGTCTATAAATTTGTTCTGAACCCTCTTTACAGTGTAGGTTTGTGTGGTATTTTGAGCTTTCTCATGATTCATATTTGCTACATTAAAATACCCTCTATTGACACGACCTCTACTACTTATATACTCATCGTGATTGATATTGATGATATTCTTCATAAGGTTTCTATGGTTTGTCGACAGGATTTTGTTTCACATTAGGCCGATTGTTTAGGCTCTCCAGTGTTTTTCCAGATGAGTGTGCAGTTGAGTTCTTCACATAAACATCTACACCTTGTTTATCTGTTGCCATACCAGAAATCAAGTCATGTTGAACTGCGTTTGCATAATTGACCTTGCTATGCACATCCAAACCACGATCATTAACTCGCGTACTTTCTTTGTTGAGAGGTGGCATATAATTATGTGGATCTCTATTTTGTTGAGGCTGACTATTTGAGCTCAACTGTGATTGCTGGTTTTTAAATTTGCCGTAAAATCCTCACTCAATCTTGCATACAATTTGTTGTAAATGTTTGATTCAATTTGTGCAATTATGGTTTCTGTCTGCAGAGATTTCTGAGCAAGAAGTCTAGCTTGATCCTTTATGCTATCTTGTTTTTCCAACTCCTCCTCTAGGTAAAATATTCTTTCTTGTTTTTCAATGAGTTCTGCCTGAAGCTCACCCTTTTTATCTGTGAAGAGCTCATATTCCGTTTATATTTCTTTGGTTTTCTTAGGTGCCTCCTTTTTTGTTTCTGAATTCCTCAGCAGTTTCAGTTGTAACCCCAAATTTTACTTTGCGAAGAGGGTCCGACTAGCATTTTGTTGGGAGTTTCAATTGCTACTAAAATAATACCTTGAAATGATATTTCCATTTCAAAGTAAAAGTTTAATATATTTTAGAATTAAGTTTATACTTTGTATGGTTTACTCTTTCTTTTCTTCAATGTTTTCACCATCTGAAATTATTTTATTATTGAATAATAATATAACCTTCCTGAAAAAAGTTTAAATCTCAATTCATTTTGGGATATTAAATAACAAAATTAATCAAAACTGTACTCATATATTACGAAATAGGCATTGTACCCGAACTTCTATTAATCTCATTCAAGATCATCTTGGAAAAAACTTGAATTATACTTATATAGGAGAGATTGTTGACAAATTTCCTGAAAGTAGGTTCCACTCCATAATTCTGCCGCTGAATGAAGAATCTGAAGCTGTGGTACTTGGGCATGTAGCATTTGAAAAATATTCAGTCAGCAGCATTTAAAGAATTATGAAGAAAAATTACTCTCGTCATTATAAAATTCAATAACTATTCCAAGACATGAATGAATATGACATTGACAAATCCTTAGAATTCTATGAAATTTTCTTTCTCTATCTGGTGGATAATCCTAATATTTCGTGCAAAATTAGTTTTTAGGGTGGTGTACTGTTTATTCAAATATCAATTTCGATAGATAATTGTTGAATTAGTTTGATGTTAATTCTCATTTGTTTACGGAGTACCGCACTCTTATCGAATATATGGGCTTGTATTTTAATTATGACATCGTAGGAAGTTCCTCGATTTACTATAAAATATCTTGATTCAGAAACACCAAATAATTTTCCAACGCTACCACCTTTGCAAGAGCTAGATTTCTGGATGTTGAATATGATCATAAGGTATTAGAACACTGGCTGTACGTTCTTCTAATTTAACACTATTAGACTTCCTATTCAATATCTGTTGTCTAAACAACGTAGGCATGTCCAATATAATCAGGAATGTAATGAATAGTTTCAGTTACTTTTCAACGAGGTGGCACTCGAGCTCTCTTCTCTATTCAAAATTTATTATAAGAATATTTTAGGAAAATGAGATTGGTGTGACCAGGTCAGATTCTGAAAAAAAATAGTGATTTCGGTATTTTTCTTCAGAATAGAACATCAAACTTCTTATTGGGACATACTGTATATTGCTTTCGAATATAAGAATGAGTACGTAATTAAGGTTTCATTACATTTGAGCAATAATTGAAAACAATAGTTCAACGTTTGTTATCGCAAAATTTGCTGATTTCGCATGCAGAATTGAAAAACATGTTTACTGATTACAACATTTCAATTAATGGTATCTACATGCCCGGTTAACTAATTTTCAGTAGTGAAGTTACTTAGAAATCAGTAATGGATCTTTTACAAGGTGTTAAAGAATCTATTTGGCAAAAAGATGATGAACAAGGTGATATTCCTCTCAGTGGAGATTCGGACAGTGTTAATTTGGAAAAGTTACTAACAATCATGAAAAAGCTCAATTTAAGTGACGCGAACGAGGAACAGCTAAGAGAAACACTGATACAAAAATCCAAAATGGGAATGCTGGGAGGTTTTATGCCTGATGCACTGAAAAAGTTTGAAAACCATGAAGCTATAAGAGATGAGCAAAGTGAATTTCTCAACATGTTATACCTCGCGTTATTAGTGTCCTTGATTTTTATGGTGTTAGGTAATAACCTAATTTTTTGTATATATATATATATATATATATATATATATATATATATATATATATATATATATATATATATATATATATATATATATGATAATATTATCTTAAATCTGGTGTATTTCAAATTATATACCACATTATAAAATCTAATTTAGGAATTATTCTATAGGAACGTGACGACAGTTTTGACGAAAATTGTTTCCTGAAACATTTTTATTTCAGTATTAAATATATAGGTTGCTCCACTCTTTTGACCAGTATCTAAAAGTCGATATAACTCGTTATTTTAAGACGATTTCTTCTAATAAACTCATAGGATCGTAGGCAATTAATTTTTGCGATAAGAGATGTTCAAGTTTCAAAAAAGTTTCTTTGTTAATAACTTGCAATTTTCGAGTTACTGGCCTCAAATTTAAAACTAAGGTCAATTTTTAATCGATTACACGATTTTGTATTCAACATTTTGTAAAATCTATCTACGATGATCATATAAGATCACCTATTTTTTCTAAAGGAACTATGTAAATATTTTATATAATGTATCCCAAACCAATTCCTTACTTATTTTATACTGTTATAATCCCTAGTTCTGATTTTTTATCCTAAAATTTAATACTACTAACTTCAAAACGAAAATCTTAAATTTTAAACTCGTATATATTCATCTTCAAAATTCATTTCTTTATGCTCATTCTCAGCATGGGATAAATTATATAAGTTTTTCAAATATTAAAATTCGAAAATATTCAGTTTTGTTATTACATTGAATGCCTTTGAATCTAATAATTTTAAATGGAAGTATTTTTATCTGTAATTTAAATAGTTAAAAAGAATATTGCTTCGTGGAATCAAATATATTGAAGGAAATGATAAATTATTCGAAATTTTGTTTTTATTTTTCTATGAAATCAATAGTTTCAAATAATTTATATTTACGAATTTTCTTAATTTCACATTGAGAGAACTTGAGTTGAAGTATCAATTTTACTAGATTGAATATCTTTTTCATTCATAAGACTTGTATTATTTATTTATTCTATGGTAATTTGTTATAGAAAAGAGTATATAGGAGAATACTTATTTGTACATCGTTTATTTCATTGGTAGTTTTATTTGTTTTATTAATAATATCAATTCTTATACCTAATTTAATTTCAATTTTTATTTCTCTTTACTATTGGAGGCTTAACCGGAGTAACTTTAGCTAATTCTTCTATTGGTATTATTTTACATGATACTTATTATGCATTTACTCATTTCTATTATGTTATATCATAGAGGCTGTATTTGCCATTATAGCAGGTCTTCTCCATTGATTTTCTCCATTTACAGGCTTCTATTTAAATAATTCTTTATTAAAACTCAATTATTCCTATGAAACAAATATCCTGTATATTATTTAAGTTATGAATTATATTACCAGTACAAACCTATAAACACAACCAAATTTATATGGAATCAATCGGTATTTCACATTATTGATTGTTTCTATCCATGGATCTTTGACTCCTTGTGAAAAATGAAGTTTTTTGTTGTAAAAAAAAACTGGATAGTATGATAAGTAATGTTGAATTATCACCACATGTTCGGGATATTTTACGCAGTCGTCACTGAGATTTGAAACTGTGATTTTCAAAATTTAAAAAAGCCTATAATCATAATTGAAAATGCCTTACGTTGGATTGCCCGATGTGCAGAAGGGTCGAATAATTGCTCTCGTTGAAGAAGCGGTGACACAGAAGGATATAGCGCCCACAATGGGAGTATTTCAGGGGGTGTTTTCAAAAACCTACGTCCGATACGAGGAGCTACAATATCTGCAAAATAGGCTTAGAAGAAGTCGTAGGAAGATCACTTCTGAAGAACAACAAGGCCACTCTTTGTGCCAAATTGCAAGGAGAGACCCTAGTGCGTCGCACCCCATATTCCAAAGGCAATCTCTGGAAGCAACAGGCATCAGCTTATCAGTCGAAGCGATACAACAAAGACTTCGTTCAAGGGGTTTATACAGCAGAAGGCCCTTAACGAGTTCCAGAGCTAACCAGACAACAAAAAATTAACAGTCTTAATTGGTGTATCGACCACCAAAATTGGAATATTGAAAATTGGCGAAATGTTTTTTTTTCGGATGAGGCCAGAATTGGTGTTCGATCAGAAGACTGCCGGATTCGGGTTTTAAGGGGTCGTGGAAGACAAGCTAGACTCCGAGCAGCAAGACAAATTCCGAAATACCAAGGGGGCAGCGTGATGTTTTGGGGTGGCATTATGCTGGGAGGCAAAACAAATTGAATTTCGTTTCCTGCGAGTGTAACATGGTCCTAGTGCTGGAGCCCATAGTGAGACTCTGGCGAGGTGCCCATGGTGAGAATTTCACTTTTATGCAAGATAATGCTCCTCCAAATACCAGCAACCTCGCGCGACATTATCTTGAAACAGAGGGAATCGCTATTTTGGACTGACCAGCTTGCTCTCCAGACCTAAATCATATTGAACATTTATGGTATAATCTCAAAAGGAAAATTAGATCGCGCCAGGAAAATCCAAGAACCCCGCAACAGCTCGTTCAAGCCGCCACAGAAAAGTGTCAGAATATCACCCCAAATAAGGTTGAAAACCTAATCCAAAGTATGCCTAGATGGATTCAGGCTTGTATCAGGATAAGAGGAGGTAATACAAGCTACTGAGATCGATAAATATATATATATATATATATATATATATATATATATATATATATAGTTCTAACAATCCTTCGAAATTTCCAAAATCCCTGAGGTAATATTTAAAATATCGGGCGATTCCATATAAATTTGGTTGTGTGTATATGATAAAGCTTTAAATGAATCACGAATTAATAAATGATAAAAGCTAATATAAATCTGCCTAAAGCAATAATTCCTACTATTAAACCCAACTGTTTTAGAGTAGAAAGAGGAATAATTTGCTTATCCATTTTTCAGAGATTTTCTGTGTAGCCAATTGTTTATATTTTCAGGGTTATGTGCAGGACATTCATATAGTTGGAATCAAGTGATTCTTTTCATATTTAGCGATATTTCTTCCTCATATTAGCTTCGTCATTTATTCGATAAGGTAAAAAAAGATTTCGAAAAGGTGATCAGCATAAACTCCTAGACAATTCATCTCCTTCATGAAAACTGTACGGGTTGCAGATGAAAAGTATGTCGGCCATCTTTCTTCGAACGTTTCAGATAATACATTTGCGGTGGCAAGTGAAGTAGTGCACAGGTGACCTTGTTTGTTCTCGGCCTCGGGGCACGGTCACTTTAAACCGAGATTGGATCTCAAATATTCGAATAAACATTTTCGATCCATGGAAGAGGTAAATCTCGATTGGAACCTTTCTTTAGCAGCCTTAAATATGGTTGATAAGTAGTTGGAGTATTGATGATAGGCAAGGTAATAGTGCTGTAGTTTGCGTCGACTATATCTCTGCCATATATTTTTTATGTCGGATCATCTTTAAAATGTTTTTGATCCATGGCTTAGAGTTCTCTAGTTCTAATTACGATTGCTTTGTTTTTTGCAGCTCGATAAATGCGACTATATTATGGACTCCTAGAAAACGCCCCAGTATACGGAAATAGTGTTTACGGGAATCGTTATATAGTTGAGATAAATTCTGTTTAATGATATGCGACATAAGATGTGGCATCCAATCAAACCATGCTAGCACAGTTCTGATATTTATCGACCCTCGAACTAGCTCCTCATAGAGAATTATATGATAGTTCAAGAATTATTCAATAATTCCTTGAAAGTTTATATTTATAATCATGTTTTCCGCAAAAATTAAGATTTTACATTGTTCGCATCTCGAAATTTCAAGTAATTCACTTAGGGATGTCATTAATTATCTATTCCAATGAAGAATGTCTTAACATATTTGGAGAAACCTCCGTTATCTCATCTTTTTTTTCATAATACTTTTCTATGGAGTGAATTATATTATTATGACGTAGTTTTAGTCATAATTCGTCTACTTTCATTCCGTAATTTATTTGTTATTTTATTATAATTGGTTGAAACCACCCTAACTTTCGTTGCAACTTAAAATTCAAATATCACTAAATGTATATCTTCGCTTCTCTTGAAATATATGCAATTTCAATTATCAATAAATTAATTCATTCATTAGTAGGAAATTATGCACTTTTTCATTTCAACGATTTTTATGAAAGAAAATTGTATTGAACAACAAAGTTAAATTTTATTTCAAAATGAACAAAATATGACAACCTATTTAATTGAAGCCACCCTTTAAATTGATTGAACACGAAAAATAATATCGTCTTCTTTTTCCATTTTATTTCTTTATTATTGCTTAATATCTTGTAGTAAAGTATTTTAGACAGATCAAGTGATCTAAAGTCATCATGGTAGTTGGCCTGATGTCGGCAGAAGCCATTACCAATATTTCGGTGGACTGTTGATTTAAAGAACCTTCCTATAAATTGTAAAAATACTTCTACTTAGGTGTCTGTAATACACTTTTATACCGGGTTGCTTAACACATTGGCGACGGACCAAAGATATGATTTTTTAAATGGGTCACCTTATGTTTTGTTTCATTTTTGAGTTTGTGAGGAAAAATGAAGGTTAATTTGTTCGAAATTCCTTATACTTATAAGGAACTTATAATCTTTAATAGTTTTCGAAATGTTTGACATTTTCTGAAATTTGAGTACTTTAAAAAGAAAAATTTTGCCCTCAATATTGATTTCAAAGCTTCAGATGTACAACTATTGTGATAGTAATTGTTGTTGCTTGAACATATGACACATTTTGTTGATTTATGTTACACAGGGTGTTCGAAAACGATTTTTGAAATTGTGGCTCATTCAAATCTAATTCACTGTTTTTTTTTCAAATGGCATACCCTATATGTAAAGGGTCGAATATATATTTTAAAACCTTTCAAATGGAACCTAGGTTTCCTGGACCTATTTTTAACGGTTTCGAAGATATTTGAAAGTTTTGCCTATTTTTATAGAGTTTCGAGCAATATTTCAATTTTCCACTCCTTTTTATAACATTACAGTTACACTGGTTTGTTCCCAGAACAAAATATAATATTAATTCATTTCATCAAATTCAGTGAATAAAAAACCATTATCGACTTAATTTCAATGAAGGGAAGATGGTCAATACTGGCAAGAATCGCATCAAGGTTATTAAACAATCGAGATCTCGTTATCGCATTTTTTGTGCCCAATTGGTACCTACCTAATCCTAATCATTCCAATATTGTTGTTTAATATTAGGCGCTTGAAATACTTGGTATCTAAGGAAGAAATATTATATCAGTCTTGAACAGAACGATTTTCGAGCACGTATCAGTGCATAGTTCACAATTTTATTTTTGTTTTACTATCCGTTGGAAAATTCCAATTTTAAGCAGTTTAGCTTTTTGAGGACTTATCCAATACAAGAAAGAATCGATATGATTTTTGTCATCATGTTTTTAGCGTCAAGAGTTTACTCCGAAAGATACCCTAATCGAAAATATCCAGACAAAAATTCCCTACAAACATTTCGGCAACACAGCAACGTAGCTTATCCGAAAACAAACAGACAAAAGCGGGTGTCAGAAGAAGAAAAAACGAAGTGGCAGTAGAAGCGACCGTCGTTCAAAATCAACTACTAGTCAGCGGAAGATTGCCGATAAAACGGAAATTAGTAGGGGAAGTGTATCCAGAATCTTGAAAAAAACACGGATTCCATCCGTATCATGTTCAGGTCCACCAGGAGCTATCGGAAGGGGATTTTGAAGGTCGGCTAGAGTTTTGTTTATGGATGTCTGAAATGATTGGAAGAAATGAAAATTTCGCAGAAAACATGTTCTCGGATGAATGCCATTTCCACAATCACAATTTTTTTATTACGATGATCAGAATGCACATATCTTTCGTCAGCCGCACACGCAGCATCGATGGGCAGTTATTACTTGGGGCGCAATCATAGGCCCGCATGTCAGGAGACCATTTTTTTCGATGAGCACTCAAACGGACATATTTTTGAGGTTTCTTCGTGATCATTTACAAGAAATCTTAGATGTGATGATCGACGTAAGGCAACGAATGTGGTTCCAATTGGACGGAGCTCCTGCACATTTCACTGTCAATGTGCGGAATTTCATGAACACACACTTTGCTAATAAATGGATCGGCAGAGGTGGATTCCGAAATTGGCTTGCAAGATCGCCTGATCTAACTTGTCTTGACTTTTTCTTATAGGGTATGTGAAGGAAATTGTATTTCGAACTCCGCCAACAACGGCTGACGATATGAAAGAGAGGATAAGAGAAACATTTCGATCGGTAACACCAGACATGCTAAGTAACGTTAGATCATTTGAAGGAAGGTTAACATTGTGTATCATTGAAAATGGGGCTATTTTGGACATCTTATGTAAAAAATAGTATGGAAAGTCTCTTTAATTTGCAAATGTTTCGTTTTTAATATTAGGTTGAGGTATGAATTAATGTGATATTATGAACTCGAATTTTTGTCAATTCTTTTTACTCAATTGTTGTTAAATGGTTACGATTCATGAAAATTAAACACAGGAATGATTTAATCTAATTCGATTAAGAAATCATAACTTTGTCACTTCATTACAGAACATCCTGTCTAAATATTCTTAGTTTGTAGTCACTACGGCACTATATATTAATACGTAAAAAATTAAAATCGGCCGTGAAATATGCCTAATCTTACGTCGCGAATGTGATGAGCCACCCGGTATATAGAGCTTCCAAAATCATTGTTATTGTTCATGTTATATGTTGGAGAAATCTAGATAAAGTTAAATGAACGCGTTACTTTAAAATCATTTTTATTATTGAAACGTAATAAGCATTTGTCTTACTACATAAAATATATGGTTTTTGGAATATAAATTGTACATCTCATAGTCCTAATATAACTCTATATATTTATTCGTTAAAGTTTTAATGAAGCTGTATCAAATAATTTCATGTTTTTCTGTTACAGTGTTTTTGGATACAAGCTTTATAAGTCTCATACAGATCGTGAAAGAAAAAGGAAGAAAAAGGAGATTAAAACAGCAGAAAAAGAAAAATAATTCCTAACTTAACGGAAGTATTGTGGTTATATTTTAAATACATTAATTTGAAGCATTCCATTTTTCCATCGAGAAAATAAACCATTTCAAAGTAATTTATTCTGAAAATTGTTTTTTTCTATCGACTTTTCTGAAGTTTAACATGAATTGAAAATGTAAAATCCATAATTATATTATAATAATTTTAAATATATTCATTGTTATCATTCGAAGATTTTTGTTTTTAGCGATTAGTGTATACAATATCTATTAAAACACTCACAATCTATGCAATAGACTTGTACCCTCTTAGGTTCTTTTCTACTTACCTAAAACTAAAAATGCTTGTTAGCTCTTGAAGGATATTGGACTAACCAACCATTTTTTCGACCAAGAGGAAGAGGGAATCTCTACAAGACCATCCCTTGCAATGGAATGCCGCGAGGAGTGTGGAGCTCACACCCCAAAACCTAACCTCCATATTGACTGCTCAATACTTATTTCACCACAAAAGAACGTTTACCGTCCTTACCGTTGCTCTGGGTAGTCTATTCGTCGACCTTCTCTTCTTAGTCTGCCTAACTTCTCCTTCCGTTTTGTGAATCTATATTTCCTGATCAGTCATCATTCCCTTTAGAGCCTACAGTTTAGGTGGTCCGTAAACAGTCTTCGCGGACCTTCCTTTTCCGAATCTCACCAGATACTCCAATCATACGTTTCACATTATCTTATGTGGCGGACCTTCTACACCTTCGGCCTTGAACTTTCCTATCTTTTTTCAGGACGACTCACAGGATCCGAGTCCTGTCAGGATTTGGGTAAAACGGTAGTTAGTTGTTGTGTGAGTACTGATTATTTGCCTCATCCAGAATACTTTCGAATCGCTGCTTCTTCTTCCCTGTCACGTAGTCACAGTATCGGTTCTCAACTGCCTCCGATAATCCGTCTGGTGTCTGGTTTGGCTATTGTGGATCTTATTAATTTCCTCCAACATCATGTGTCTATGGGGAGGATTCTCCGTGTCACTCTATCAGAATCCACAGAGACCGTACTTATGCACAGCAGACTTGCATCGAAACTTATCTATGAGTGACCAACATGCAGTTTTTATACTTATCTACCTAAGCCCGTTTCCATATCGGAGCTCCACATAAGGCAACACTGTGTGCCACCGTGGTCAGTAACCTCCTGATTGCTAGCGTTTTGCGCCCCTAGTTCGGAATTATCTTCATCTACGCTCCTGTCCGAATCCACTATCTTCCACATGTTTCCCATATTCATTCCGCGGTCCAGTATCATCACAAGGTATTTCACAACGTTTTTGCTATGATGTTTTGTCCCCATAGACATATGTCTAGAGTGTTTCCCTTCCTTGAACCCTTCATTATGGTGATCTAGGTTTTATGCGTCTTGATCCCCGTCCACTTTCTCCCTGCGGTTCCCCTACGAATATTTTCGAAGATCACCATTTACCGTAACGCTCTGAAAATTTTGACTCATCTGGCCAATGAAAAGACACCTTTACAGGATTATACCGATAGCCACAGATACACGAAGATATGCGCAAGAGCTATTCGGATTTAAAAATAATGTCATGTAAGTGACTTGACAGTTCATTGATAGATTAACTAAAGCCGTGAAAAGTTAGGTTTTAAATACTTGTCTGCTTTATTTTCTATCCTTCAAATTGTATATAATACTGGTTAGGTACAAATTTCTCTCGATCAACCTTCAGTTGAAAGATTTAAATGGCGTCCTATTGTACTACCTAGGATGAAGTGTGCATTGTAATTTTGCGGAGCGTACTTGACTAATACTAATAATATTAATATAATAATAATAATAATATTTTCATGAGGAAAATAACAAAATTGCGACCAACAATAACAGAGAAGTACCTGACGCACAGTGCTCGACCGATTATTGGTCATCACTATGGTCGAACCCCAAAGAACACAATAGGAGAAATCACAACAGTAGTTAGAGCGACCAACAATTGGAAGGCAACAGGTATAGATAATATCCACAACTACTGGTACAAGAAGTTTGATAAGCTCCATGGAGCCCTAGCGAAACAGCTCACGTACGTTCTTCAACATCCCAAGAAAACACCCACTTTCCTAACACAAGGCTTAACATATATGCTACCTAAGAGCGATAGAACACAGGATCCGTCTCAATATAGGCCAATCACTTGCCTGCCAAGACTCTACAAAATACTCACCTCATGCATATCAAATCGAATATATTAACACCTTGACGACAAAAATATATTAGCAGAGGAGCAGAAAGGATGCAGAAAGAAACACCACGGGTGCAAGGAACAAATCATCGATTCTGTGATAATGAAACAGGCACACGTAGGGCATCGGAATGTTCATTCGGCTTTTCTCGATTATCTGAAGGCATTCGATAGTACCGCCCATTCTTGGCTTGTCGAAGTATTGCAGATATACAAAATTCACCCAGCCCTGGTAGAGTTCTTGAAGACAACAATGACACACTGGCGCACGTCTCTGCAGGTCAACATGAACAATACATCAATTAAAACCGACGAGATACCCATACGTCGTGGAATTTTTCACGGAGACTCTTTGAGTCCACTATGGTTCTGTTTAGCTATGAACCCATTGTCCTCAATGCTCAATAGAACAGGATACGGATTTAGGATAAAAACAGAAAGGAATTATCATACAGTCTCCCACCTGCTATATATGGATGACATCAAATTATATGCTTCGAACAAGATGCAATTGGATGATTTGCTGAAAACTGTCAGTGAGTTCTCGGCAGATGTTCATATGAAATTCGGGATTGAAAAATGTAAGACCCTGAACATTCAAAGAGAGAAAGTCATAGATGGTGAATCACAACTTCCAAACGGTGAGATTATACAGTGCATGAGAGATGGCGAAACATACAAATATCTGGGATGCCAACAAGCCAGATTGCTAGACCAAAAACAATCAAAGGAGAAGATTCGTTCAGAATACAGTCAGCGTCTGAAGTCTGTGCTGAAATCGATGTTGAACTCGGGGAATCTGATCAAGGCAATTAACACCTACGCCATTCCAGTGTTGCTCTACTCATTTGGAATAATCAGATGGACTAAGACAGATCTGGATGATATTCAAAGGCGGACCCGAACGATGCTGACAAAGTACAACAATCATCATCCAAAATCGTCTGTGATACGAACAACTTTGAAGCGGTAAGAAGGAGGACGCGGATTAATAGATGTTGTCAATTTACACACCGAATAGATAAAAAATCTCAGAGAATTCTTTTCTGCAAAAGCTCTCACTTCTGACCTCCATAGAGTGGTATCGTTGGCTGATAGGGGATATACACCACTAAATCTTGCTACCAGAGATGACCTGCTGAATCTACCGTTCCTATCAGATACTGAAAAAAAAGAGCAATGGTCAAGAAAGGAATTGCATGGACGACATCACCATGAGATTAATCAATCACACATCGACAAAGAAGCCTCCAACAAATGGTTGATGAAAAAGGAGAATTATTCGCGGAAACAGAGGGATTCCTTATGGCCATCCAAGACCAAGTGATAGCTACAAACAATTTATTATGAAGGACGGAGCAATACAAACAGATAGGTGCAGAAAATGCCATATAAGATCGGAGACTATTCGGCATATTACGTCCGGATGCGAACAACTGGCCAATACGGACTATCTTCACAGGCATAATCAAGTATGCAACATTATCCATCAGAAACTTGCACACAAGTACGGACTTCTGAATACCTTCCAGCCATATTACAAGTATCAACCGGCGCCCGTATTGGAAAATTACTCTATCAGATTATACTACGATAGGCCTGTTATCACTGACAGAATGGTCACGAATAATAGGCCGGACATAGTAGTGTATGATAAGAGAGCCAGAACAGCAATGCTGGTGGATGTCGCTATACCGAATAATAACAACGTGCTGAATAAGTTCCAGGAGAAAAAGTCCAAATACACAGACCTTGCTATTGAGATCAAGCAGATGTGGCACCTCGAGAAAATAGATATTGTTCCTGTCATCGTATCCTCCACTGGGTTAATACCCAAAACTTTGCATGATAGCCTTAATAAATTAGAATTGCATAAGAATACCTATATAGAAATTCAAAAAGCTGTAATTCTTAATACATGTAGGATAGTTAGGAAATTTATGGCAAGTATATTGTAATCGGAAAGGTAAATTATATCCAGCTAACAGCTGAGATAGTGCATAAGTCCACGATAATAAATAATAATAACTAAGTAGTTTGCACTGGTTTGGTACTGTGATTTTCTATTCCTAAGATCTCGTCAAATATTCCTTAATAAATAATTGCACGTTATTTTTCTCAAGCTTTTTGAATAAAATTACTTTGACACTATAGAGTAAATGGTGATTCTTTATGCCAACCAAGTTCTAAACCGATAAATGGTGCTAAAGTTTCGACTGGCAATTTTTGCCTCCAGGCAACTTTTCCCAACCGAGTGAGGTAAAAGTTGCTACAATTTGTTCGGTGAAATTCAATACAAATTCAATTTCTGATATACCAGCGATCAATAGAACACCCATCTCATTCATCAAATATCTCCTTACATTCGTAGAAACCGTGTTTGTTAAATTGTTTCAACTCGTTATAAACAACATTCGATTATTATATGTTGGTGGACTTGAAATTGATTACATGATTATTATATTTACAATTTTGTGCCTTGGTATGCAACTCTAGCGTCTCCTAACAGGGCACCATTTCAAATACAGTTTCCGATCGCGGTATAATTTGGATCATTATAATTCCATTATGCGATTCTTAGAAAAAGGTGAATATGTTCATTATCGCCATTTCGTCATGTATAACACAGTTTTCGGATTTTTTCCTATATTTGTACTGCTCCACAAATTTCATGTATCTAGGTCAATGGGAAGTGCCCCATATGTTTTGATTCCTTGACAATGTCTGAATATGCCACAAATTGTAGTTTAAACACTCTTTGGACTTATAAACAGGCCCACTGGGCAATATAGGCACGTGCCCAGGGCCCCGCGATCGAAAGGGGCCCCCTGGTTCCTGCCAGATAACCGATATTTAGGTATTACCGAAAAAACATATCAATTTCTAATTCAGAGATCAGATAATAATGACTTACTACAATACCTACTTGCTTATTACCTTTAGCTTGCTGCATGCGCATGTACCGTAAAACGGGGTGAATAGGCACAATTTCAAATTACAACTACATTATGTTTCCAGTCCCTGATCATACTATGTAACAAACCAACTTTTGATTTAAGTCTATTAGGTGAATCAAGCGTAAAAATATTGTTAAATCATATATAATATATTTGTTGAGTAAATTACGAAATTGTGGATGTTTTCTATTCGCCTCGGCCTATCGGTGAATAGAAACGATATAGGGGTGACTAGAAAAATCTGCTAGAGTTGTCACTTTTTTCAGTTCACTAATTTTAAAAGGGTATGTAGAAAAATAAATAATTTAAAGTACTTTTCTAAAAGCTTTATTTTTCTTATTTTTTTTCATGTAATTGTATTATTTTATCGCTGCATTCAATTTTTTTGGATCATACTTTTTGAACGTTGTCTCTCCCGACTTTATCACTTAGAGCATTAAAGCATTCACAAAAATATATAGTCATTATAGACAAGCAAAAAAAAACACACATACATAATACCACAGACAAAGAAAAGGGGAATTCCCGAACTTCGATTGTCGTCTGACTTGACGGACGGGAATTCACCTGTATTTGTCTGCGTTGATGTGACGTTTGTTTTGTTTGTAGTTGTTACTGACTGTGCTCTGATCTAAAGTATTGTTTGATTAAATCGTTGTTTGTCTGTTTTGTGTTGGCGACTATTTTCGTTATAAAAATAATTAAATACTGAATTAGAATATAAAATGTCGAAACGGTCATATCCCAGTGCATGTGAAAAGGGAAAAAAGCTCTATATGAGAAAGAAGTTATTGAAAAGTTACCAAAATTCATCATTTTACCACTAATACTGAAGAAACTTCTGTAAGTAGAAATTAAATAATAAATCTTTCACATGAGTTCAGCTGTCACAAACTGCGGGAATTTCTGAATCTTCATGTTCTACGGTAATTTCTACCAGTTTTAAAAAAGGGAATGAATCAGAAAGCGACTGCCCTTATGACGAAAGTGCAACAACTTGAGTGACTTCACTAAAACCGACAATTGTGTCAATTGAACAGCAGTTTTTCAACACAGAAGAATTAATATCACACGACCCCGTCGATTATTTTCACGAAAAGTTTACTGAAATAAATTGCGAAATTTTAATTCGTGAATATTTTCAAAATAAAGATTCTGACCTTTCCGATGTATCTAGAACCCACAAAGATGATAATAATAACAAGATATTTTAAGAAAGCATTATTTATTCGCAAATTAAAGAACAATGAAAGTGTCGAAAGAAAATAGTTGCTGTACTCGCCTTCCAAATGCTCTGTATTTTGTTTTTCATGCTGCTTATTTAACCCAACTGATGTTAATCTTTGCTCTCGGAGTGGATGTAGTAATTGGAAGCATATTAATCACATAATTTTAACACATGAAAATAGCTCAGCGCATATGCAACCTATGATGACTTATCTGGCACGAAGTAGAGCGGTTGGTAGAAGTGGATTACTGGAGAAACGTACTTAAATGGATTGTAACTGTTGTAAAATTTTTGGCATCGAGAGGGCTTCCATTTTGCGGTGACAATGAAATCCTTGAAGCAACAATGGAAATTATTTGCGATGTGTGGAATGATTGAGTGAATTTGATCCATTTCTTGCAGATCACTTAAAAAAATTTGGGAAATGTGGAAAGGGTAACATTTCTTATTTATCAGCAAATATCTGTAATGAATTTATTGAAGTAATAGGAGAACAGCTTCTAAAAAAATTATAAATGAAGTTAAGTTAATTCAGCAAAATATTTTTCCATTAGTGTTGACAGTACGCCCGATCTGTCCCATGTTGACCAGATAACTTTTTTCATTCGATACTTAAAAGACTGTGTACTTGTTGAAAGGTTTTTAAAATTTATACATATTAAAGAGCATAAATCTAAGTATTTAGCAGAAACCATCTTAAATTTTTTTAGAGATACATGAAATTCCCATAAAAGATTGCAGAGTACAATGCTTCAAATATGCCGGGAATTTATAGTGGTCCACAAACACAAATCAAGGAAAAGTGTGAATTTGCCACCTTTGTACTATGTGCGGAACATTCACTAAACTTGGTAGGTGTCGATGCGGCTGAGTGTGTACCACAGGCATTACAGTTGTTTGAAATAGTTCAGAAAGTGTACAACTTTTTTTCGGGCTCTACCCATCGATGGAATATATTAACAGCACATTTAGGTTAAAAAAAAAGTTGTTAAAAGTCTTTCACAAACTAGACATCCAGCCCGAGCTGTTGCAGTAAGCGCTTTGCGTGGAGGTTATAAATAAATAATAGAAGCTTTAATCATCATCGCAAACGATACTGAACAAGCACGAGAAACTAGAGACGCAGCCCTTAGTCTGTCGAGAAAAATGGAAAATCTAGAATTTATTGTACTGACGGAAATCTGGAGCTCTAAATTGGAAAGAATGGAAAAACAAGTAATTATCTTCTGAAAAAAAAACAATAACACTGAACGTTGCAACCAATTTGTTCACTTCACTTTTTGATTTTATTACTAATCTCAAGGATACATTTGATTAGTTCGATTCATCCGCCAAAGAAAGAAACTCAGAATCTGACTACAAGGATCTATCTCAAAGAGCAAGACGTAGAAGCTCACGCCAGAGTTTTTTTGATGGCCCTGCACCATCAATCCAACTAAATGGAAAAGAGCGATACAACGTAGATACCTTTCTCCCAATAATCGATATCTTGAGTGTTCATCTAAAACAGCGACTAAGTTCATATGAGACCATTAGTCAACGTTTTAGCTTATTTTTTCACTTGAACACACTGGATCCCAAAGAAATACTTCGAAGTTGAAAAACAATTTCTAAAATCTTTCACGAAGATGTAAATGAAAAAGAGTTAGAAATTGAATGTCAACATTTAAAAGAATACTTAAAAAATACTCAGAGTGAAAATGAAGCACCTAACAGCGTACAGGAAGTATGTCATCTTTTAAAGCAAAGCAAAATTGAAGACACATTTCCTAACGTAGAAATTGCATTGAGAATATTTTCAAGCATGATGGTAACTAACTGTAGCGGAGAAGGCTCCAACTTGAAACGAATAAAGAAGTACAATGTTTCAAGAGAGATTAACCAGTTTGTCGCTGATGTCCATAGAATGTGATATTCTCAATACCATAGATTTTAAAAAAATTATTAACGATTTGCTCATCTTAAATTTAGAAGGGTACCTATGCAATCAATATTGATTTAATCTAAGGATTTAATGCTAAACCACCTACTTTTGTGAATTATATTTTATATTTCCTATTATTTCATAGTTAGTAACTAGATTAAAATAAATGAAGAATCTTGTTTCTCTACTTTCCTTATCAATTCTAATTAAATAGTGCTTTGTTAAGGTCATAGAAGCCCCATTATCCTAATGTGCCCAGGGCTTCAAATAGTTTAAAGACGGCTCTGTATACGGCTATGAAAGATGGGTGTCATTTCACTTGAACATCGAAATGTTTAATATTCTCAGTATTAGACTATCGTAGATCTTTAAGGAAAACAAAGCAATGATGATGTGAAAAATAAATGAAGATAGAAAGGCAGTGTTTTCCCTAGAGTTCCATGAATATAAATCCGAAATATGAAAAAATACTGATAAAACAAGAAAAGAAAGCAAAAGTCAAAACAAAAATAGTGTAATTTAAGAGTTTCGAAGCAACTTTTAAATTTCTTGTTGTCGAAAATGGAGGTTTAGAAGCTAAGTTAATTGTTCAATGTGAAAATTTTAATTTTTTCTGAATATTTCTCTGATAGGATAGAAATGCATAGTATTCTTAACTAGGAGACAACAGAAGTGCATTGTTCGAAAGCTTCATACCTACCTCGAAATGTTTTTTGCCATATGAACAGAAGTCAATTTGTATATTCTAAGATATTTAAACTGACATACATGATGATTTTTTTTCGATATAATTCAGGCAGAAGACGATTACAAAATTTTTTATTGCAGCATATATAACAAGATGTTTCAATTAGAAAGGCAACAATGGAACAACAAATTTTAACCTCTTAATCGAAATCATTTCTCTTGTACATTGACTAGTGTATATAAATTATCTTTGTCTTGTGTGTGATAATACAAGTCTTCAAAAAAATTGAGCTACTATGATCAAAAACAATTTCTCAACAAGAGCGCCATAATGTCACTCCTTTTTACCACAAAGAAAAGAATCAAGTTGAAAATCACTACATGGACGTGCTTCGAAAAAAAATCGATTGAATACTTTTCTTTTCAATTTTCGGAATGAAATTCACGCTACCTACGCCCTTGTATTTATCTATCATATCAATGAAGTTCGTTCCTAAGCGATTTCATTATAAATTCTAAATGAAGTTAGCCACACTCGAATACCGTATAAGTTGGAATTATCCTACATAGATGTCGCGAAGATCGTTCAAGCTGACCGAGATGGACAAAATGGCAAGGAATGTTGGTGGAAAAAATCCAATAATTGTGATGTTTCAATAATATTTTGCAATTCTGTAGTGTGTGAGGATCTGAAATATGTTTTTCGTGAAATATTTAGTGTATAGTGTGAAATGTGACTAGTAATAGTTAATAGTGAATGCGGCTTAGTGGGTTTTTCCCAATTATGAATCCTCTACTCTTAACAATAGGTAAGCCATGTCTTATCAATCACCTTTGTATATTTTTGGTAAATTATAAATTAAGTTTATTGATTACTATATTATAAAATTACCGATACGCAGTTTGCGTCTTAGTGAAGTTATTTGAACATTATATTGTAAACAGGAAAGTAAATATTGAACATTGCATACAGTACATTTGTATTACATTTTCGAGGTGCTTGAAATTTACAAACTTGACAACTTGTCTGGTCTGTGAGGTTCCCTTGTTATTTTTTATTATGTTGTGTCTTGAGCAATTGTGTATTTTTGGAAGTGGGTAATGTGTTTGAGTAATTTTCGTTTAGCTTAAAATGGAAAATTGCCTTATATCCATTCATATCCTGTGAATTTTTTTTCTTTAAATTACAATTTTCTGTTCTACATTCACAATATACGGAATAATTTTATTCAGATTTTTAATTAATGAAAATGTATTTATTTATAACTAATTAGAGAAAGATGTTTATTTGGAATCTTATTAGTATACAAGTATTTGCTTGAATTTATTCATTGTCGCAGCTAAATTATTGCATTAAACTCATTGAAAAAAATATTGATATTATTTTTGTGTTTTTGATTTCCAATTCATCAGTTCAGTTCATTAAAAAAACACCTATAATTTACATTTCAATTTGAACACATGATGATGTAGAAAAAATGGTATTTATAATTCAATCAATTTTCTTCTCTGAAAGAATTTCTTGGCAATCTTCTTCAAATAGTCGAAAATAACAAATAAGAGTTCAGTTCTTGTCCATATCAATATTTTTATTGTTGCATTCAATGTGGTCTAATGACATTTTTAAAATATGAAATTGAAATGAAATATTAAATTCAATAAGTAAAAATAAGTGAATATAATTGATTCATGTATTCAGTACTTGTTAAATACTTCGAAGTAATGGGTGAACAATCAGGAAAAATCCTCTCCAAATCAATGGATAATGTTTTTGGTTATTTTATATTTATTTTATTTTTGTTTGAAATTAGTATTCAGTATTGCTTTGAGTTTTAAAACCATCTTAGCTGAAGATTCTGTTACTGGAACTGAAATGATTTTTTAATTGCGGCTTAATTTCTACTTCAGAACCTACCTCAAACTTGTGACAAAGGTTATTTTTATTACATGTTTATTCTACACTCTAAGCATTCAAGAGGATGATTTTAACTGAAGTTGAAATTTAAGAACGCAATTCTTGATTTGATTGAAACATTTTTCTAATTTATCATTTTGGGAGTAAAATAATGATAAAATGATTGATAAAGGAAATATATCCAAAAATCATTTTGTTCAGATTAAACATGGAACTGAAACAAATGAATTTTCAACAAAATTATTTTATTGAGAAAATAGCATTTTGAGGATTACTTATATAACATTTGAATTTGGGAGGCTTTTACTTGGTAAAATTCCATAATCAATAATAAAAACAAGTACTGTGTTTTAGAATTTTACTATATATATATATATATATATATATATAAGTAAAATTCTTAAAACACAGTACTTGTTTTTATTATTGATTACTTATATAAGTTTAAAATGATCTCAACTGAATATTCCGTATTTATTTTGTTAATTTCATACTATCAATGCGAGTCACCTGAGTTTCAACGAATAACCAAAAGTAACTGAATGTAGCAGATCAAGGAAAAATTTTCAAACTTGGGAAGATTGATATCAAACACATGCCATTAAAATGAAAAATCATTGACTCAAACGGAAAAAATCTAGCTTTTTCTTAAGAGCATTATATTGCATGCTTTCTGTTTCCCATTCCAGATCTGTAGAATTATTAACTCTTCGAAATAAAATCGATTTGATAGATCTTCACAAAAAATGTAAAGGGTTGCTTGAGGGGGTATTTTGGTCTAGAAAATTGAAAAAATCGATTATTTTTGCATATTTTCAAAGCTTAGACTTTCAAAAATATGCTCTTAAAAGGATTTTTCAAAATTCATACAGCGGACTTTGTGACGCGGCACCTAAGCCGGTCGAGGATTAATCGCTCTAAACTACGAGGTTCTGCTGCTTCAAAAGCAGACAGAACAGCTCCTTTAGAAGAAAGAACTTCACAAAATCTCGATTTTGAGAAAGAAGGTCCAATCTATGGATATGGGAACGCCGATTAATCTAAAGTGAGTCTTGGTAAAAATGTTATGGCTATATCCATTTTGTTGGCAATAGAATATCCTATGTAACCTTCAGCTATACTGGAGCTCCTTCACCCCCAAACTGCTTGAACTGTAAAATATCGACACTGCCGTTAATCAGAAGAGTTCCCAATGTCCTGTGGAAGCAATGATCAGTTTACAATTCAGGAGCTGACAATATTAAATATTCGGCTATATTCTTTGGCGTTTTTCCTCTCACATTCATTCCAACTATTTGTTTGGTACAGATGCCATTACTACAAGTACGCTGCATCATTCGTTTTTGGATCAAGATTTTTTTTTGATTAACACTGAATTTTTTATCTTAGGCATCACTAATATTCATTTTCATCAGTTCGTCGCCAACGTTACCGATTATAATAATAATTAGAAGAACCCCATTGTATATACTTTATCTGGTGCTTCATCCAAGAATTTTTGTATATCATTATCAAAAATATTTGAGTTTTGAACACATAACTAACTGACTGACGCTTTGAATTCAGTAATAAGTGTACTGAGCTACACCGACTTTATTGTTTAACCATAACATCGTCCTCAACTTTGAATATACTGACATTAAGGTTAGATGACTGCAGTACTTTCGCATTCTTTGAAATATATGCCCTTAAGACACTCTTTGAATATCTTACTATTTTTCTTCAAAAAATTATTTCTTATTACTTCAAATTTTTTCAATTAAGTCTTAAGATTTTCCAAATATACTCAGTATTGTGATATAAAAATCTCTGACTTTTTCAAATGTATCAGAACTATAATTTTTTCAAGTTCAAGTATTATATCAGAAGTTATTTTTCTGCAATTTATGTTGTACTTCACACCTCATAGGACTAGATGCCACGTTATCTTTGGCGTCTAAGTATCTTTTCCGACTCAAACATCTCTCATTTGTTCTAGTGTATCACCAATAATTTTATGTTCAAATGATATGCCAGGAGTAATTTATTTTGCACATGTCCCACAACTGATCTACATTTTATGGGCTAGAGCAATATTGTGTCACGGGACCGATTCCTTACGATGAATTTTTATTAACAAAACTATAATACAAAAAAAGCTGAAGAGTCCACGGTCATGTTACTGACAAAAGAAAAATACTATGAACGAAGAATTCAAATATATATATATATATATATATATATATATATATATATATATATATATATATATATATATATTACTTTACTTTACTTTAAAAATTATAAATGCTATTAAAAAAAATAAGTCCATACGCAATTGAACGTACAGATTTTTAGCATTAATTGCAATCCATAACCCAATCAGTCAGGCTGTCAACAGTATACTGATAAAATGTTACAGTCCGAAAGTACTGAGGTTTTAAGTTACAACTCTATTCTAAGTAAGTTTTCAACATAAATCGACAATAACTCTGACATTTTATTTATCAAGGTTCTATGTTTCCAATCTCTATTACGTGAAAAAATATCAACTCGCCTCTTGACAAAGAAAATGATATCCCTAGTAACAGCATGAAAACAATTTTCTTCAATATTCAATGATTTGTCGTGAATCTTCAAAATTTTTCTACATAAATACAATCCAATAGTTTTGATAAAATGTCGAACGACAATCAGAAAGAATCAAATAAGGGGGACGAGTATACCTCCTCAAAGACTTCAGTTACCAGAAATCCTTTCATCAATTTTATGCGTGAGTTCAGAACCAGAAACAAGACATTGAGCGCTGTAGAACAAATGGTTAAAGGAGGCGAACAGTGGAGGAAAATGAGTGATGTCCAAAAAGCTCCCTATATACGATTAGCGCGCCAAGCTAGGAGAAGGAGAAGAAAGAGGAGTCACAGGAGGAGGAGGAGAGGCAGAAGACACTCTATGGAAGATGAAGATTGAGGAATCTATGAAATCCATGTGTAAATTATGTTTTTGAATTTGAGTCTCAACCAAATTTAATGGTAATATGTCTGTTATTTAGCCGTGTCTTTAGCTTTAAAAAAATATTAAACTTTTTTATCATAATAATCTTTGTTGAAATTAATATTAATTGGATCTTCAATATACAGGATAGATTTCTTCCAAAAGTTAAAAACATATTCGAAACTTATTTGCTTTAAAATATTGGAAAATTCATCTCTTTTCTATGAACACTAGGAATATTCTGATCAGAGCCAGAGAAATTTATTCAAGGGTCACTCGCTCCTTGGATTAAAATATATAATATATAATATAATAATATAATAAATATATATTCGTCTTTAGTTCTGGGCCCCTTGCCAGGAAGGATTTTTTTTTCATCTGTGTTATATCAACATTATTTCTTCAAACTGTTATAAAACTATAAACTGGTAAATTTTGGCCATGGAATGCATGCGACTAATTGTAGGAAATGTCAACTATTTGTTCCTATCACATAAGATACTATGGAGCTCATCCTTGGCACATGATCGTTGTCCACATTCATCAGCAGGTTTGGAGATAATTCTGAAGTCGCACTATGTTAACGGTTTTGTATCCAATCTCATGAAACGTTTCGCTAAATGTGCCAATAATCAGCACCGAATATAGCCCAGGAATCAAACAACGCACGGTAACAAAACATTGCACTCATTTTTAAATTTTTTTTTTTGAGTAATAACAAACCACACTATGAATAAACAAAAACATTGAAATATCAAATTCGAATATGGAAAGAACAGTTGTTGTATCCTTCAAAACAAACCATCCAACGTATGAGTAGGACAATATCTGCCGGATCCTTCAGTATAAAATAATGAGGATAGTGCTGTATTGGGTAATATATAAAAATATGGTAGTCAAAAGGCCATCGACCTAGGATCTCTCAGCTATTTTAACAGTTCAAAAAAAAAGATACATTCATCTTAATAGTTACGGGTATTTAGCCTTAAATATTTTACTAATATTGTTTCCCTAGGGACTTTTTTGGCAGTGTTTGTGTTTTGGTCATTTTGGAACAGTGGAAATATGTCTTGAAGTTCTGGTAGTCGTTTGGTTCAGATCTTCAACTTCGTCTTGGAATAGTTGTATTTTAGTCGAGTGGTAGAGAAGTTCATTTAGTGGATTGCGTTTTCTATTGTGGGGATGTCTGATCTTGGTTTTCAAATAGCTTGATCGTTATGCTATGCTAATAAAATCCAAGGCCAGCGTTTTGGAGTTTTCAACGATTAGATGAGCATATTTTGCACGCCATTGTTTTGATGACAAGATGTAATCCTCTTTTTTTCAAATCAAATATGCATGTTGAAATTAATCTTATCAATTAATATTCCAAACCAATTTCAGTCATGTACCTTGAACTCATATGAAGATGATCTTTGAGATATTTTTCAGATGAAAATCATGTACCTGTTATGTAAATCATCAATTCTTGTAGGTTTCAAGCAATCTATCATGGACAAAAAAATATAATGTCAGCTTTTTGTGAGATGTCTTTGTATTTGTTGATTTCTGAGCTATCATCAGATAGTGAAGATCCTTGGAATGTGTTCTGTTTCAGATGTTGTATTATTAATGTTGATGCTTATTTGTCTTCTAGAGAGTTTTTTATTAGAGTATTAGGTGGGAGGGCTATGTTTGGTGTAGTTTATAAGCAGACCTCGCTGCCAGACACTGTCGAATTGTCGAGGTGATCTAAGCATTGGAAACTAGTACGGCTAGGGAATGAACATTATAAAATATTTTTCACAAAATGTTGATGAAAATTGAAGTTTTTATCATCATAAATAGTTTTCCTGATCTATAACTTTCAATTTTTTATTAAATGTGAGAAATTTTCGAAGGGATCCCTTGGAGGTGGAGAACAAAAAGTTGAATGCTTCTCATAATATTCAACAATATTGTTTAATGCAAAAGTTAGCTGAAATTATTAATTGATGCTTTGACTGAGAATTTTCTACATTGAAGTTATACACGGAGATGTTAACAAATATTGTCAAGAATATGTCGAATATTTAATGGGAATTTCTCTTTATTGGCCCATATAAGAGTGCACTTCTCATATTTTGTACACGTACGAGGAACATTTTAATTTCATAAGTTTTCCGCCATTATAAGTGATATGCATAAATTTCGCTATAGAGATATTGTTCTCTATGCCATTTTCATTACTCCAGAAAAGGAATTTTCAATTTCACCTATTTGGGAAATGAACCACTAATTTTTTAATTACTCTACGTGCGAGAAGCATATGAAAAGTTAATAGTTTTTCCGCGATAATTTCCATTCAAAGGGGTGTGCATGATTCTCACTATCAACATATTCTTAATGCTATTGTGTTCACTACAGAAAAGAAATTTTCAATGTCACTCATTTTGTAAATGAACCACGAATTTTCAAGATTTACTACTCCACGTACGGGGAACATATGAAGTTTATATTCTTTCTGCCATAATTTCCATTCTAAGTAAAATGCGTGATTTTTGGTGTCAATTATTGTTCTCTATATCATTCTTATTGTTAATCATTCGGCAAACGAATATTCTAGGGGTTAGATTTCGTACGTGGATAACTCGACGTTCGAGGAATATTTGAAGTTCATAGTTTTTCGCCATAATTTCCATTATATGTGATGTGCGTAATTTCGGCTATCAACTTATTGTTTTCTATGCTATTTTGTCCACTACAGAAAAGAAATTTTCATGGTCACCCAATTGGGAAATGAACCACGAATTTTCTAGAGTCGTTACTCCACGTACAAAGAACATATGTAGTTCATAGTTTTTCCTCAATAATTTGTATTCTAGGTGATGTGCATGATTCTCGCTATCAACATGTTGTTCCCTATGCTATTCTGCCTACTACAGAAAAGAAAATTTTAATGTCAATGTGCTATAGAGATATTGTTCTCAATGCTATTTTTCCTACAGCGCAGAAGGAATTTTCAATGTCACCCATTTAGGGAAATTTTCTGGAGTAGGCAGAATACAATAGAGAACAATATTTCTATAGCGAGAATCATGCATATCACTTAGAATGGAAATTATGGCGGAAAAACTATGGACTTCATATGTTTCCCGTACGTGGATAGCTAGATTATTTATGGTTCATTCCAAAATGGGTGACATTGCAAATTCTTTTTCTGGAGTAGTCAAAATAGCATAGAGAACAATGTCTCTATAGCGAAAGTTATGTACAACACTTAGAATGGCGGAAAATTCGTTTGCTAAATGGGTGACAATAAAAATTCCTTCTCTGTAGTGAGCAGAATAATATAAAGAACATTATGTTGAAAGCAAAGATCATGCATATCACCTAGAATGGAAATTATTTCGGAAAAACTAAGAACTTCCTATGCTCATCGTACGTGGAGTAATAAATCTAGAAAATTCGTGGTTCATTTCCCAATTAGATGACGTCGAAAATTCCTTCTTTGGAGTGGGCAGAACAATACAGAGAACAATATGTTGATCACGAACATCACTTAGAATGGAAAATATGGCGGAAAAACTATGAACTTCATATATAAATCTAGAAAATTCTTGGTACATTTTCCAAATGGGTGACATTGAGAGTTCTTTCTCTGGAATGGGAAGAATAATATAGAGAACAATATGCTGACAGTGCAAATAACGCACATTACTTAGAATGGAAATTACGACGGATAAAACTATGAACATCATATATCCCTCATACATGGATTATAAAATCTAGAAAATTCATGGTTCATTTCAGAAATGGGTGACATTGAAAATTACCACTCTAGAGAGGGCAAAATAGTATAGAGAACAATACGCTGTTAGCGAAAATCATGCACATCACTGAATGGAATAGTGGAAAAACTAAGAACTCCATATGTTAATTGTAGGTGGAGTAATGAAGCTAGAAAATTCGTGGTCCATATCCCAAATGGGTGACATTGAAAGTTCCTTTTCTGTAGTGGCCAGAATAGCGCCGAGAACAATATGTTGAAAGGGAAAATTATGATGGAAAAACTATGAACTACATATGTTCCTCGTATGTGTGGATTAATAATTCTAGAAAACTCATGTTTCATTTCTCAGATGGGTGACATTGAGCAATATGTTGATAGCGAAAACCATGTACAACGCTGAAAATGGAAATTACTGCGGAAAAACTAAGAACTTCATATGTTCCTACTACGCAGTATAATAACCAAAAAGAATCGTAGATCATTTTTTGAATGACTGACTTTGAAATTTCGTTTATTTTGTAAGTAGAATAACATTGGAAAAAATTGTTTTATAGCAAAAATCACTTGAATTGGAAACTATCACGAAAAACCTCTTCAATCTGTATATTCCTCCCACGTGGAGTAATAAATTATGAAAAGTTATAGTTCATACTATACTCAATTGACTGGGATTTAGTGAAATCAATACTAGTGAGAACATGTATAGTTTTTATTTCATTATGTGTTTTGTTCCTACTTTTTGCGATTAAATTTCAAACTAGGTCGCCCTCGTCGCACAGTGGAGAGAGGTTCCCGCTTTGATACGGCAGGTCGCTGGTTCGATTCCTGCAAAGGCCTGGGTGTTGTGTTTGTCCCTTGATTGGTAACAAATAAATTACTCTGCTGGAAAAATGTCGCACATGACAAATCAAGGCCTATAAGGTCAAGGAAGGACGGATGTGGGAACGCATGATTGCGTCCCTCCTTCCTTAAAAAAATTCAAACTAATGTAGACAACAGATACGAAATTTGTACTAAGTACTACTAATTATTCGCGGGCAAAACGTTCTTCAAATATTTAATGATTTTTATCTTTTCGTTTCTTTCAAAATTAGTTAAAATCAGAAGATATGTTCCTAGTTGTAGAAAATGGAATAGCTTTTGTGTTCTCGGTGACTTATTTAGATCTCACAAATTAAATATGGAAGCCAGCATGGATTATTTGTACAAATATTCGTTGATATTCATCAATGATCAAACATAACCTATATAACTATCTGTCTTGCGGAATAGAATTATTTTGAAAATGTATTTATTCATTTAATCGTATTTAGATAATCAAATTTATCATCAAATTAAAATTGGTATTCTATCTTCTCAACTCATTTTAATTCTTCATGAAAAATATAAATCGCTCTTGTTTCATACAAACGGCGCTTAACGTAAATAAATATTTTATATTGTCAATTTTGCCGAACTGAAGAAATTTATAGTGGATGCGATAGCCAAAAAAAGTGACATTATAAACTTGATTAACTTGCTAGTTTGTTGTCAAAATATGCAAAAGTATACGACATACACGACTGAAAAGATTGATCTTTTCACGACTTTCAGATATTACAGGTCAGGGTATTTGGTAACAATCCCAACTTAATACCTTGACGCGTATTTGAGAAAATGAATAAATAAGTTAATTATCGACAAAAACAAGAGCAAGAACTACTCAACAGAGTACCAAAATACAAATCGGCAATTACACCGTATAAATCGGATGAAGAAATCGTCGGCGTCGAAACAGAATTTACCATCTCAAACAATCAGGAAATAATAAACAACCCAAACATCCACAAACACAAAACAACGGACATCATTCAAAAAACGAACATTGAAACAACAAATAACAATGACGAAGAAATAATTAAACAACTTACATCCAAAAGAGAAAATAAAAACCTAGTGTTCGCCAAAGCAGGCAAAGGAGATAGCATAATTAGTATAAGCAAGCAACAATACGAAAATAAAATGCAAGATATAATCAGGAACTCAGATGTCTCAACCCTCAGAAAAGATCCTACAAAAACATGTTGATCATTTAAAACACAGCATCAATGACTGAACAATCTTTTCAAAACAACATATCAACCACAGACTTATCCCCATGAATGTCAACGCCCCTGAAATGTATGAATTCATTAAAATCCACAAATAAGGTTATCCGATACGACCTGTTGTTTCATACATTACTGCCTTCACAGGCAAATTGGCTAAATATCTGAACACTCAATTCAAAGAAATGTCTGAATTTTTTCCCCAAACACACTGTAATTAATTGCTTAGACTTTGTACAAAAATTATCATATGTTACAGGCATCATCCCTTTTTGGAGTGTTTGGTAATTAACAAAATTAGAAAAAACTCACATTATAAAACGCTCACCAATCAATTAGATGGAACTAATTCCCCATTTCTTAATCTATTATAACCTCACCTCTTGCTGAGCCTAGTAGTAATATAAATACCGAAACTAATGTAGTATAAACACTTGAAAATGAAGTAATATTCAAAACTCGTACCTAAACAATAAATGGTGAAAATTTGATGGAATATAGTGTATCATTTACTCCTTTTCATTATGACTGACAAAATATGTGCAAATTGCAACAGAAACGACCGTATCATTCGATTACGTTGACCTAGAAATTTCATTGTTCCACAGCTAGAGATTTCCGAAATAAAATAAAAATTCGGTTTCAATTCAAACTCTTTATCTACGCCCATTTTTGGACTGACTACGAACTAATCCTATAAACAGTTATTACTTTATTTTGGGGTGCGGAACCTTGAAAAGTGCATGTTTATAGATAAGCTCAGGAATTTCAAATTGAAATGTCTTCGACTCTTTGATCACAGTGCCAGAAGTATGTCTAAAATTTGCAAGGCAGTTTCCAATGTAGTGCGAATTCATAATAGAAATACTTTTGAATACTTGAGAAGTATGCGCTTCTTATTTCAGATCTCTAGTACCAAGAATTAACACATTATTTTCTTTAGTCAATATGGTTTTGTGTACTTCTCATATATCTAAAGAATTACCGAGTACGTTTCTGCATATGCAGATGAATCATGATCACTTCGAATAGCCTGTGACATATTCTGTATATTTTAGTGATTTCTTTTATTCATTAGGTGTTCATTCTTTGGATAGCCGATTTGAACTAAAATGCAAGTTGTAATATCAACTTTCAAGATCTACATGACATCGACTTTAGGTGCTTAGTGAACGTGTGTGTATTCAATCTACCCGCCTTACCCCACCAGTCTAATAAATCTCCTAATGGTGCCTATGCTTATGATTTTCTTCTCTGATGACTTCCTTATTTGTTCCTGGCGTGCGTATAGCTTGGAATCTCTGGAATGCTAGTCTCCTAGCACTCCAATATGGAGTGTTCTGCTGTGTTCATCCTTTATATTACACCATTTTACAAGCTGTGCTCACAATAGCGGACTACTTTAGAAGTTATCTGCTATGATTCAAGTGTTTTAACTGCAGCTTGACTGTCAATATAAAAATAGCCTTGTCATGTCATTCTACATTTATACTGATTATGCTGAGCAATAACCTCATCTTGGAAACAGTGTAGTGCATACCTAGATTTATGATTATGTACATCAAAAAATTCTGTAACTTGCTCTGTTTTAGAGCCATCCATGTACCATACCATGTGTCCCGTTAAATCAACAGGCCTTCCTCAGCCCATCCTAACCTAGAAAGAATGCTTGAAGTCAAACTCTGGTACCATATATTCCTTTGGCATAAACATATAGTTCCCTTCAACTTCAACAAAGATGCCTACAGTAATCTGTCTGCTCCAGTTAATATTAGCACTTCTGAAGCACCAAATATTAATCCTATCGAGTGTGTATAACATATTGCATTGAAAAGTATCTTTGAGCTATAACAATTTTAAACGTTGTCAAAACTCATGTAGCGCAGGTACTTTATTAAGGTGTGAATTTAATAGATACTATTTAGTTTTCTGTTATTTTTTAAGACAAACATTCTGTTTTTTTTCTCCTTTAAAACAAAAATAAAAAGTTTTCAGTAATTGAATATTTTTTAATGAAAATTTGTATAATTCTTTTCATTTCAGGTTAAGCTGGAGAAAAGACATGCGAAGAAAACTGTGATCAATAATCTGTAGACATGATGTTCTGGAATTTGGGCGTCGCATTTCTACATTGCTTTATTCTTATACTTCTTCTTAGCATACAAACAATATTGGCTCTGAAACCGGGCAGTGCGCGATTGATGACTATACATTGGAACTCAACAAACCCCATTTTCAGAATTGATAACACAGACAACATCATTGATGTTAATAAGAATAACTTACCATTTGAGTATGATCAAGTTGACCTAATATGTCCGGTATACACTCAAGGATCCATGGAGGAGAACATGGAGAAATATATCATTTATAATGTGTCGAAAGATGAATATGAGACATGTAGGATAATGAATGCTAATCCAAGTATTATAGCAGTATGTGATAAGCCATACAAACTTATGTATTTCACGATAACTTTTCGGCCTTTCACACCACAACCAGGAGGCCTAGAGTTCCATCCAGGTCATGACTATTATTTTATATCTACGTCAACGAATGACGATTTGCACAGAAGAATTGGAGGTAAGCAATATTTCATTGATACATAATTTTGCAGAAGTATTTCAAAAATGAATAAATATTTTTTCAATTCTTCAATTCAACTCAAAATTACTTTGATTTTCACAATGGTACAATATTCTCTTATGGTAGCGGAGTCCGGGGTGAATTTACCATTCAACCCCTATTTTCAATGTAGAAATTAGATTTTATTTTTATTATTTGCATCACTCTTCTGTCAAAGATTAGATATTTATTTTGCACCATGTATTTTGACACTTTCCAAAATGTTTGATACAAAATGATTCGATCCTCTGATTGTTGTCTTCAGTGCTAAATTTACGTCACAGAAATTTCAGTCTTTCAAGGATTGGTTGAACTTTTGTGACGGCATATAATAGAGCATTTATATAGAGAATTATTGGGGTGGCGCATTTTAGTGATTTTTCTGAGAGCTGTGGTTTCTACTGTGGATATCCTCTTCAGTACAGTATTACTACAGTTTGTCATAATAAACATTCCGTACTCCAGAAGTACAGAAAATTTTAAATATTTGTCCTGCTGTTGTTCAGGATATGCCTTTTTATCTGTAAGTAAGGGAACGAATGTGGCTGGCAAGTTAAACGGCGGTAGCTCTCATGTTGGCTGCGTGCAGACTAAATTTCAACTTACTCTCTATGGTGATTGCTAAATAATTAGTGTGATCTCCTGTGAACTGTATGATTAAGGAGCGATATCAAAGGTGATGTTATTTTTAACTTATGATTGAATATGAGAAGTTGACTCTTGGTGGGGTTCGGTTTAAGTCTCCAATTGTTAAATCATTGGGATGTCTTAGAAAGATGGCGTTGGAGTTGATCGGCTGTATTGGCTAGATTATTAGAATGGCTTACTATTGTGGTGTCCTCAGCATATTGTAAGATGTAGATGTCAGAACCGAATGCCTCGGGATCATCATGAAACATTTCAGAACAGTAGAGATTATATAATGTTGGAGATAATGGCGATCCTTGAGGAAGAATTTGCTGAGGTGCAAATAAAGGAGACACTTGGCCGTGAACTTTTACCTGAAGCTTTGCATCTTTCATGCTGAGTGAAGTACCTGTGATAGAGATAGATTGATATTATCTTTGAGTGAGGGGTGCTTAGCAGCCAGGTCACTGCGTCCCAGTGGTCTATTGTGGCACACTCTGTCCTAAATTTCATCCACGAGCTCCATCTCGTAAAGGATACGAGTTTCGTGGGTGAGAGCTTAATAAGCTCAGTCAGCTTCAGTTTGCAAGGTCCAAGTTCTTCCATCCTGACCCTGTCCCCTGCTGGGCATTGATTCTATATCTTCTGCACATAGCCTACATGAAGGATCCTCAACCAATCCTAATTTATTTAGCTGTTTCCTGAGGCGACAGTGCCCTGTTAATATGGCAGTTAAAACTCTCAGTTTCAACCTAGAGAGTTTAAGCTAGGCCTTGGCTTTTGTAGTGGAAGGTTCACTGATGGCACGTCGAGTGTGTCTGAGTCCTGGGAGGCTCATCCAATGCTCACGTACCCTCAAGTCCAGCCATCGGTTGTTTTCCATCCTCGCAGTTTCCAGGGGAATTCCGAGCTTAGGCACCGGTCCTATGAACTCCAGGTTAGTTTCTCGAGGGGCCAATGAGTCCACCTTCTCATTTCCCTCAATGCCCGAGTGGGCAAGAATCCATATTAGACGGAGCCTGCCAATGGTATCGGATGCCAATTCTTTCAGTGCAGATTGGCTATCGGTGAGGATTTTAATTGACCTATTTGTTATTCCCCCCGCAAGCAAGAGGTTAGCACAGTGGTCAATGGCGAATATTTCTGTACCTGTACCTGTGATATAATCAGGACAATCTAGGCAGAAAAGTTTGTAAATGAGACCACACCCAGACGCTGTCGAATGCCTTGCTGAACTCGAAAAAATGAGCAGCGCTCTTTTTCCCATTGAGTTTTGGTATTTGAATATTATTTACGAGGATCAACAGCGTGTGAATCGTGGATGATTTAGGTCTGAAGCCAAATTGGTACTGTGGTATTTTATGTCCGATGGCTGCTATTAGCCTATTGAGGATGACTTTCTCGAAGTTTTTTCCAAGGTTTGATAGTAAAGTAATGGGTCTACAGCTGTTTAATTTTGAGTAGTATGCAGATCTTCTTTCAGATTTTCGAGAATATTTTTAGTGACTGAGTCGTGCCCCGGTGTTATGTTCTCAATCTTCCGCAATCTCTTATTGCAAGTAGTCTTGCTATCTATTTTTCGTTGCTGAGGAATTTTGATTTGGTGTTTGGAGTCATTCAGCCATTCTTTGACATACTCAAAGGGTGTTTTTCTAGAACCACCTCTATAAACTAGGTGTTGAACATAGAGATAGAGTCAGGTTTTATTTCTGTATAGTTCTAAGTGAATTCGAGAATTATTTTGTTGACATTTTCCATATTACATTTGTTGAAATTGTACTTAATAGGATATTCTATTTGGACTGGGGGAGAGTTCAGGTCAAATGTAAAATTTACGTCAAGGAAGTCTGTGAACCGGGATCTGCGGACAGTTCCAATGTCGAGAAGTTTTTAGAAATATTCTGCGTGCAGAGGATAATGTCAGGTGTGCTATCTGAATTGTTGGTCATGAGAAAAGTAGTAGAGGTTTTTGATTTGTGAAAAATTGGTGTTGCGGAGTAAGCTTAACAATTATTTCTTTTTTTGGTTATTGATATTAAAGTCCCCTATTATAATGCAGTATTTATAGAATGTGGTGTTGAATGGATGTAAACAAGCAGAATATTAGGTTTATCGTATTGGAAAGGGCAAAGTGTGTGGCTTCATTCAGTGGGTTATTTATAACTGGTGGGTTTGCTTTACCTCTTTTTGGTGCTGGATGTGCTTGAACGCTACTTCCTCCTCTAACATTCATGTTCACGATATTGCTGAGTTGATGGATTATATCACAGTCCCTGTATTTGGTATTAGAACTAATGGTGGTTTTAGTTTCCACCAAGAGGATACAGTTTTTGTCGTGGCGTTCAATAGAATGATTAACCAGTGGTTTTCTTCTATTGTAGCTGTTTATGTTGGCATAGAGAACGTTAAGAGACATTGCGAATTACTAAGATATTCATTTCTTCTTCAATTTGTTTCGTTAGAGAGTCTCTTTCTGTTCAGGATTGTCTAAATCAAACATGAGAATGTACATCCTATTCCCAGTGAAAAGTACTTGGGTATCTGTGTTGAAGTTATTAATGAATTTATTTCTTAACAGTTGGATCAGTTTGTCTCTATTGGAGTTATTTTGTTGATCTTTGTTGAAGGTGGAGGTATAGGTATTTACAATTGTATCATGTTTTTCACTGCAGAGTGTTCATCCAGTTTGAATTCGTGAAGTCAAATTCTAAACTGTCTCCAACAGGCCATTCGCACAGGAATTGTTTAATTGATTTCACATCCTCTGAGCATAACATGCATATGGGATCATCAATGAATCCTAATTAACTAACGTGGTTACTGAGGCAGTAATGCCTTGTGAGTATGGCTGTTATATCTCTCAAGTCCAACCTTGAAAGATCAAGTCAAGCTTTGGCACTCTCTTAGCGAGAGTGTAATGAAGGCGTGAGGTTCTACTAGCACCTTAAGATCCATCCGCAGTTTTTTCTCCAAACTTACCATCTTCAGTGGTATGTTAAATATTGGCTCTGGCCCAAAGATCTCCAAAGTAGTTCCGTATGCATCCTATTTCCACCATCTTTTTTCCTTCAATGCCAAGTGGATTGGAACCTACAAAAACCTAAGTTCTTTATACATCTTGCTCTCTATACATAATATACCTTGGAGGAGATACGATAACCTAATAGTAAAAATACCAGTTTCAAAGTTGAAATGTATGAAAACGTTTGATTGTAGTGCCTCCTTGACAGCTGGACGAACTAAACTCTGAAATCAAATTCCAGCAAATTAACACATAAAGATTGGACCAATTTTACAAACTTGACAAAAAATTAAGTTCTTTTTTCACAAGTTTGTGAAAATTCATTCCGAATATTGCGTGAAACAGGCCCAGAGATCTCTTTTGAAACAGCAGAAAAAGTGAGCATGGAACAGTAAGAACCTTTGATGAGAAACTCAAGAGTTTGATCAATATTCATGAGAAATAATTACTTTATCAAAATATTAAAAGATATACTTCAGTATTACTCTTAAAATACTGAATCACCAATTTTTCAATTTCTGGATTTTCCCATAGTTAGAAAAGTACTAGCATTAAAAAAATTATATTGAATTTCTCACCTTGTGCTCCTTGCATTTTATCCACAGTTCAAATATTATTTGAGGAAACTAATAATTAATTTGTAAATTACATATAATTTATCTATAATTTGGAAAAATTTATATCACATAATCATGGATACTTTGTAAGTTCAAATATTATTTGAGGAAACTAATAATTGATTTGTAAATTACATATAAATTATCCATACTTTGGAAAAATTTATATCACATAATCATGGATATTTTGTAACATCTGAGCTAGAGTTACAATAACATACTTGTATCTATATTTCTCATCTAGCTCTCTAAGCATTGTAAATGTGTGCCAGCAATTCTGAAAAGTTATTTTCCAGAGAATCTTGATAAAGGGATCAAGTTTTGATGAATTGTATACCCATTGTCTGAGATAACTAGATCCTTACCTTTATAGTTTTCAATCCATTCAATTTTGAAACGCATTTTTCCGTATTTTCCATTTTTTTTTAAACTCCCATTTGAGTATTTTCACTAGCATCCTATGTCAAAGAATCCAGCGTTTTTAATTGAGAGATAAACGCTTTGTATGTGGATTTCCTTTTTCAGGTCTTACTGTTCTACTGTTAAAGCTGTCAAAGAGAATGTGAATATCGTGAATGAAACATGCTGTATTATTATCAATTTCTTAGATTCTGTTTCAATCATTGCTACAATAGCAGTTGATACATGATTAAAATTATTAGGTTTTCAGAATTTCTTAACATTTTTTGTTTTCATTTTATATAGCATGTTGAGTGAATCTCAACACAAAAGAAGGATTTGTAAGATCAAAGGTCCAGTATAGTTTTTTAATTATTTATTAACAGTACTATACAACCTTAATTACTCCAAGGATATTTGTGCCCACTGCTTGGTATGACACAATACTTAGGTTATAATTATTGATTTGTATGATCCCAAGTACAAAGAATTCTCCTTATGGTTCAAGAGACAAACTGCAACTGATGTTTTGAAAAACTGAAAGATATTGCTTTTGTCGGTAGGCAAAGAGGAGGAAAATCTTCGAGAAGATGCACCCCGGAGACGGGGCCAGTGTCGGATTTTTACCGATTAAAAACCTCCTCTTGGGGTTCCAGCCCGAAGGCTATAGTCCCCATGTAGAAAGAAAAGTAGCGGAAGAAAAAGGTAAACTCGGATGGGATGTCCGAGGGCAAGGCTGGGCGTGGAAGCCCGAGATTCCGGAACTCGTAGAGTCCGGAGTTAGGCTGGGCGGATGCCCTATTCGGCTGGGCGGATGCCCGATTCGGCTGGGCGAATGTCCTAAAACATCCAGGTTCTCATCTAATTTTCAATTATAGCACTGAAAAGTGCAAATTTCCCCAATCGACGGTGTGGTCCACTTCATTCAGCCGACGTCAGCGGTGGTGCACAGGCAGACGCAAAAGTGGCTGCGACGGTAACCTGTGCCAAAGTCCTTTCAAGTCTTGCTGAACTGGGAGTCCAAGCCATGCTGAATAGAAATCCGCTGACGCTGGTGGACGGTCTTCTCAGGAAGGCTTCCAACGAGGAGTGCATCTGCAGCGCATAAAATGGGCCTGCGCGGGTACAGATGCCTAAGTTCCGCCTCGCGATGATCTCCGCAGTCGGGTATCCGCTGGAGCTCCTGGGACGACTTCTCTGGACGGCTGCTCGCTGCTGATTTCGCTTCTGCCGGTCAGTTGAAGTTACTTTTATGCCTTGGGTTGACCTCGTAAAAGTTAACTACCCAAACAGGTCATGACTTAGATGTCAGAACCCTTAACTTAATACCTCCTAAGAAGGGTCAGAACATAGTACCAAAACGTGACAATTTCATTAATAAAAGGGATAATTGAAATTGTAAGAAGGTTAGACCCCGCTGGTTTTATGGTTATAGTAATAACCTGAAGAACACATTTGCTGCTTTATGCAAGGTACTACTTTCCAAAAAACAACTATATCTCTATAATGATTATTTACACAGGAATATAAGCAGATTGAAAGCAATAGAAAAATCCTATGATTCACTAACGGCTTAGCGTTGCTGCACAGGGTTTTACTTAGAACTAAAATATACAATAGCATATACATATAAATTACCTATTTTAAATTATATGTGTTTTCTGTTTTCAAATAGAAAAACTTTTGAACATTAGATAATGTTGAATTAGAATGAATTAAAGCAGTAAAGAGATCTATGAATGAAGTACAGTCTTCATAATTTCCTGTGAACTTTGAAATATCAAGACTTGGCAATTTGACTAAGTTTTTGTTTGTTATTCCTTTAACGTGCTCTATTTCTGCCTTTCGGCCAATGACACGCCGGGGAATTCTGTCACCTCACTAACCCGGGAATTTTGTCGAACCCCTCTCGTGTCGAGGGAACGGATCTCAAATGTCCAACACATCTCTGTTAGACAGGACCGACGGTTTTGAAAGATGGATACTCAAGCTCTCCCAGGATCCAAAAAATCACACCGACTTTGTGGGGATTGAACCCAGGTAACTCTGCGCAGGAAACGAGCATCATATCCTCTACGCCACTGAGCCGGCTATTTGACTAAGTTATTCGAACTGAATTGTGTATTAACGATTTGTTGAGGACTGACAGATGTAGAAACAATTTGTAGTAGAGTTAGTTCTTCTAAAATACAATCTCTGAACTTACTATTAAATAAAAAAAAAGTGATCTCTACCTCTTCATCATCCTCGTCATCCTGGTTATCAGCGATTATTTCGCTGATTGCAATCTTGATTTTCTCACTTTCATAATCCTCGTAGCACTTCACTAACTTTTCTTCCCTTGCACTAAGTTCACTGACACAAAACTTGGAGGGTTCCTTCAAATATTTCTGAAAGAAACTCTACCCTGGAGATTCCTGCCTTTGCGAGACCTCTCTTCTTTTTGATAACCTCAATTGACTCTGATCCGCACCTTTTGTCCTCGGTTAATAACTTTTTTGATGGTGTGGCACTATTTTTTCCTGTCATTGTAGAAAACCGAACGTTACACTATTGAACTTTTGATTAGATCACATACATACTTCACTGATGTGAAAATCCATGACACTAATTCGTAGATCCAACTCGAAGGACCAATTTATTGAGTGAATCTCAACACAAAAGTAAGGGTTGTAAGATCGAAGGACCAGTATAGTTTTCAAATTGTTTATTAACAGTACTATACATGGAGGTTTGCAAGGTCCCCTATCGAGCGCCTACCCAGGAGGCGGATAGAGGAAGGCCTCCCAGATATGGAAGGTACCGAGGAAATGAAATACTCGGGGCGGACCAAAACCTAGCAGGACAGCGTCTGTACCCAGATTGGGCGGCTGTCAACAGCGTCGGTACCCATATTGGGCGACTGAATTCTAAACTCGCCAACCCGCTCGGCCAGCGTGGCGTCTCAAGGTCGAAATCCTCTCATTCATCGCACTCTGTTGATACAATGGCAGACAGCCTCAAGGATTCTGGGGGAGGCAAGAAACTGAAACACACAAATGAAAAACTCTATATAGCAACTTTCAACACCCGTACCCTGGGTAGATGTAGATTCTTTCATCTACAAGAACTGGAAAACGAATTGTGGATAATAAAATGGGATGTAGTAAGACTGTTAGAGACAAGGCTGCCAGGGGAAAAATGCACAACTCTGAAATCAGGACATGCTTTATACCAAATGAATTCAGAAGAAAATTCACATCTAAGAGGTGTAGCTATTCTCATAAATAAAAGAAGGAAACATCTGATCTCGAAAATTAAGAAAATCTCAAATAAAGTACTTTACATTGTTCTGAAAATCTCGAACTGTTACCTGTCTACAGGTCATCCAATCCTATGCACCAACAAGCTCAGCTGAAGACGAGCTAGTTGAATCGTTCTGTGAAGATATAACAAAAGCCTACGTAGAAGAAAAACGTAAAACTCGATTCATCTTAATTATCGGTGATTTCAATGCGAAGGGGGGGACAAAGTAGGATGTCCACGAAAACATTGGAAAGGCATTGGCGAAAGAAATCACCGTGGCGAACAGCTCATAAATTTCCTACAAAAAGAAAATTTATTCTGCATGAACTCCTATTATCAGAAGTCAGAAAAGAGAAAGTGGACCTGGGAAAGCCCAAATGCTCAAGTCCGAAATGAAGTAGACTTTATCATGCCCAGTGAAAAAGATATTGTCAAAGATGTTTCAGTATTAAACAACTTCAGAACTATTAGCGATCATAGACTGGTCGGGGCAACGATTCGAGTAAACACCAAAATCGAGAGAACCAAAAAGGATATTGAAAACAAACCCCACTAAACTCGATCTGGTGAAATTTCAGGAGCTATATCAAGATGAACTCTTGAAAAGATTAGACCAGCCATGGAGTTAAGGGCTTAGAATTGAATGAAATGGCGGAAAAAATAACAAAGAGCATTGAAACAGCAAAAAAGAAGGTGAGCATGCAAAGGAAACAACAAAGAGACAGTAGAACAAGTGAAGAAACCCTTGAATTGACGAATAGAAGAAGACAGATGAACAGAGACCATACAGAATATAATAGCTTAAATAGAGCTATAACAAAAGTAACAATACAAATTTGATGAATGGAACAATAGAAAGCTATAAAAATCTGAAAATTCTAAGAACGAAACTGGAAGCTTTAGGAAGAACAGAAATAATTCAACTCAAGAACGTAGACGGAGACATCCTTACTAATAAAGCTGAAATAATTGGAGTAATTGAGCGCTTTTACGAAGAACTCTATAGGTTAGAACATCCAATACCTCCTGATGTCAAAGAACATAACAGAAATAAAGTCACAACTGTCAACTCTAAGGAGATGCTCGATATCACAGTAGAAGAAATAAGATCTGCACTAAACCAGCTCAAAAATGGGAGATGCCCTGAGAAGACCGCATTACAAACGAAATTCTGAAATTTGGAGGTGACGTCTTGATTCAAGCAATGGGGGGGGGGTGCTTTTCAATCGATGCTTAGAAGAAGGAAAAATTCCAGATAAATGGCGTAGTTCTGAGGTGATTTTGATAATAAAAAAAAAGCATCAAAGCTGAAATAAGCAATTACCGCCCGATAAGTCTCCTTTCACATCTCTACAAACTGCTAACGAAGATAATAATCATCCGACTCACAAATAAACTATACTTTTATCAACCCGTCGAGCAGGCAGGATTCAGAAAAGGTTTTAGCACCATCTACCACTTACAATCCATTCGTACTCAGATAGAGAAATGTTGTGAATACAATATTAACCTACATCTGGCTTTTGTAGACTTCAAAAAAGCCTAGGATCTTATCGAACGTTGGGCAGTAACCAAAGGATTGAATGATGCAAGGATATACATTGAGAGTGAGGGTCGACGAAGAGACGCAGACGAAAGACATTTCAATTCAGAGGGGAGTAAGACAAGGGGATACAATATCTCCCAAACTCTTCACTCTTGCTCTAGAAAACATCTTTAAAAAACTCGAATGGGACGAAAAAGGTATCAATGTAGATGGAAAACACCTGAATCATCTCCGGTTCGCCGATGATGAGGTCTTGATCAGTTCAAACAAGGAAGATTAAAGAACTGAACGAGACATCCAAGGAAGTAGGCCTTCATATGAACTTTAGCAAAACAAAATTCTTAAGCAACACCGAAAATCCGGTGATCATAGATAATCAGCTGATAGAAAAAGTTGAAGATTACATTTATCTCGGTCATGTTATAAAACTAGGAAAACAAAACCAGGTGGCTGAAGTGAAAAGAAAAACCCGACTTCGATGGACAGCGTTTGGAAAAATGAGTAACTTTTTGAGGAACAGAGATGATCCCATCTCCTTACGCAGCAAGGTGTTCGACTCCTGCGTTCTTACCGTCATGACCTATGGCCTAGAGACTGTGACACTAACTGAGAATAGCACAGAAATGCTGAGAGTTGCCCAAAGACATATGAAAAGGAGCATGCTGGGAGTGACTTTGAGAGACAGAATCCAGAACGTAGAGATAAGGAGAAGAACCTGTGTTACAGATATAATGGAAAGAACTAGCAAGTTGAAATGGAGTTGGGCATGGCACGTAGCCAGGAAAACAGAAGATGAATGGGCAAATAGACTAATGCACTGGAGACCTAGAACAAACAAGAGAGGCATTGGAAGACCACAAAAACGATGGGTAGATGACCTGGACAATACATAGGCTCCAACTGGTATCACCGCGCACAGGACAGGGAATAATGGAAAAGGTTGGGGGAGGCTTACATTCAGCAGTGGATGACTGGGGGCTGATATGATGATGATACATATTCAATTCGCAAAACAGTATTTGTGCACACTGCTTGGTATGACACAATACTTGGCTTATAATTATTGATCTGTATGATCACAAGTACAAAGAATTCTCCTTATGGTTCAGGAGACAAACTGTCACTGATGTTTTGAAAAACTGAAAGATATTGCTTCTGCTGGTCAGTTGAAGTTAGTTTTATGCCTTGGGTTGACCTCGTAAAAGTTAACTACCCAAGCAGGTCATGACGCAGATGTCAGATCCCTCAATCCCTTCTCCTAAGAAGGGTCAGAGAACATAGTACCAAAACGTGACAAATTCATTAATAAAAGGGGTAATTGAATTTGTGAGAAGGTTAAACCCCGCTGGTTTTATGGTTATAATAATAGCCCGAAGAACACATTTGCTGCATTATGCAAGGGAGTACCTTCCTAAAAACAGACTATATCTCTATAATTACTATTTACACCGGAATATGAGCAGATTGAAAGCAATAGAAAAATCCTATGATTTACAAATGGCTTAGCGTTGCTGCACAGGGTTGTACTTAGAACTAAATATACAATAGCATATACATATAAATAACATATTTTAAATTATACATATATACACAGTCGAAACAATATTGTTCGATTCTCAACAATAGCCCTTATAACATAAACACTAAGGCATGATTAGCTCAATTATTTTTTCGACTGAGTGACTCGAATTCTATAATTCTATTTTTTTTTGGTTGTATATTAATTACTGGGCAACAGCTATTTCATCAAATAACAAAATATAATATTTGATGGCTCACTCATCTGTGATATGCTCTTTGACATCTTCTAAAGAAATGAGTCATTGATACCAATTGCTAGGAGATAGCAGATGCAAACACCTTCTCAAGAAACTACAACACTTGGGTGCTTTATTCCTATAATGCCAAAGAGAATACTCGATTTTGTGGTAGTCCATGTTAGTTTTTATTTTTATTATAATTGCATGAATAAACTTTCGACGAACTGAATGAACACTAGTTTTTTTTTTGTGAATTGCTTAGGAATGAAGCACATGACAAATCTCATCTCATTTCTTTGTTGCTTTTCAGAGTCAAGTTTGTAGCCTTTTTTTTCTCTTTACCATTTTAGACGCGTGTCTGTTTTCATTTTTTTCACTGGGTTTTGAAGAGGTTCCATAGAAGATGGTGTTTGGGAAGGTTAGATTGAATTGGATGGTTGGGTAGAAATAGATAGATGGGTAGGTTGGAAGTATTAGAAAATTTGCACAACATGTTGATTGCTGACTAGTTTTATGGTTATATTATTGATGGCGTTGATCAGGTTTGTTTTTTTTATATATATATATATATATATATATATATATATATATATATATATATATATATATATATATATATATATATATATATATATTTTAATAATTTTCACACAAATATATTCTTTTGTCTAGTGAGTTGAACTACTGAATTTGGAATTTTCAAAGGAATTTCGATAAAAATTTTTCTTATATGAGTCTATATATCGATTACCGATATTTGTTCAAGCAATTTTTTTAGGGGCACATTAGTTAACCTATTCGATTCGTATCTGCACACACTCACAATGTTCGCCTATTACTCAGATAGAGGAATATTTACGTAATAGGAACTAGAGTTGGCAAATCACTCAAGAAAATAACTATATTTTGCTTTTGACCATTTATTTAGATATTTATTCTCCGCTCACCTTAAATTATTGATCTATTATTTCTGTAATTCGAAAACATGCTGAAAGATTGGTCCATCTTCGGAAAAACATTTCCGTTTTTTCATTTAAATTGCTCTGAAATAAATTCTCATTAATCAAATGACACACACTTCCATAGTAAAATATGTGTAAACAAACTTCCTGAACACGAAAATAATATTCGATTTTTCGGGAAATGTACCGTTCTTGAAAAACGAAAAATTAACTTTGAATAAAGTTACTTTTTGTCCAGCATTTATTTGCATTTAAAATGGTATACTTACGGTTGTTTGGAGCAATTCTTCAAAAGATTTAATTTCTAATAATATATGAATTAAATTATTATCGAAAAATTATTTTTTCTATTCACAACGTAATGTTAATACCTGTTTATTTTTCCACTCCTAAAATTATGTAAATAATCTGGCATCCATCTTTCAAATTTTATAGAACATAGAACGGTGATCTTAGGTACTAATAGACCATTTCATTACATTTGTTTTGTGCGAATGCGTTAGCATCAGCCATCTTTTTCGTACTGTTTTTTGTAAACAACCATGCTGCAGTGCCCGATTCTCATGTGTCAGAAATTAAAATATTACTTTGAGTTGAATAATGTAAAAAAAAGTGAAAAAATGAAGTTCTAAGTTGACATCACATTATAATTATGTTGTCTGTACGAAAAGGAACAACAAAACAGTGTTGTTATGGAGTGTGTAAAAGTGATAAAAACCTAACATACTATTTAATAAATTTCCCGAAGCCTTGTCTGGAATATCCGAGAAAAATAATCAAATCACAGGAAATTGCCAAATGTTTGCATAATTTATTTTTTGACTCAATACATTTGGGTGTGTTTAACTTATTTAGCCATTTCTCTTTGTCAATTGTTTGGTCCTCTGGTACATTATTCCTACCTGCTTTTTTGACTATAAATATCATAAATTTTCTATATATTGTCTCATTTTGAAAATTTAATTCATTATAAAAACTATTAAACATATTCAATTCAGTATTTACGTTTGTCTAATTAATAATGTCATATATAGCCTTAAAATATTAATTATTTCCATAAATATTACTCAAAATATATTTTCAATTATCACAAATGAATTGGCACTATCAGTAAGAGTAAAATTGCAAATATTGATTTTGTTTATGTTTCTAGATAATAAACCTACGTTGACGTTTTACCTCTCAATCAGCTCACTTTTTTTTTCCTTTTTGAGGATCCCCATGACATTTGAGCCACCTTTTCAATTGTTCGGAATTATGAGCGTCTTCTGAATCATATATAAGTGAAGCACCATCAATAGTTTTTCCAATAATTTATTTTTTGTGAAGATAATATTTCTTACCCAGCCATTGTTGATTAAAACAGTACGAATATTTTGAATTACCTCCGTTTCAACATGGGGGATTCGCTTGCGCACATCGTATGATGAAAAGGACTATCGATACGTAGATCGGAGTCACAGAGTTGCGCAATTGAGAGATTGTAGTAATTGTTCAAGAATTCAAAGAACTCTTAGTGAAATATTGAATTTGATAAATTATTATGTCTAATTTTTTAAGTAAGTATTTTGATTTTGTTTCACAATAAGTAATATATTAATAACTTTACAAAGCAAAAGAAGATGGGTTGCGCTTTGCTGTGCAACAGGTTAGTAGGTTGGTTAGATTAGGTATATTAGGTAAGGTTAGGTTAGGTGAGGAGGTATCCAACGCAAGATTAACAGAGCCGCGGAACTGATAAAAGGGTTCATGAATGATAACAGGCTGGAGATTGCGGTTCAAAAGACCGAGGTGGGATTATTGAAGGGAACGAGGTCAGCGGGCGTATCGCGAATAACACTGTGGGGGGCAGGAATTTATAGCGAAAAACGAGGTCAATTACCTAGAGATAGTCCTGGACAAGGGTCTCTCTCTCTCGGAAAACACGTCGAGTTGGCAGCAGATAAGATGACAAAAGTCTTCGCCTTCATCTTATCTGCTTTTTATCAGCGCTCTTGCTCTTACCGAGATAATACCAAAAGTCAGGGGAGCGTCGACGTTCAGTAGGAGGCTATTAAGTGCAGTAGCACACAGTGTAGGGCCTCATGGAGCGCCAATCTGGAATGGAGCACTCAGGATCGAGAAACATCGAACCCGTATTGTATCAGGAAAGAGAGCAATCCTCCTGAGGCAGTGTAGCGCGTACCGGACACTCTGCGGAGGCGGCCCAGGTTATCTCGGGCACGCTGCCAATAGAGCTAATGGCTAAAGAAAGGAAAAAACTTTCGAGAGTCCCGTGGAGCACCAGCCAGAGTTCAAAAGGCAGTTAAGGCAGAAGAAACTTCATAGGTGGCAGCAGAGATGGTAGGCACATAAAGGAGCGGCGTGGATTAGGAGGCTTATTCCGGATGTGCGGATGTGGCACAGGTATTCAGACTACTGGTTTACCCAGCTCCTGTTTGAGCACGGGTCATCTGAAATATTCCACCAAAGGATTGGCAAAACCGGAGACGATGGGTGCAGGACGTGTGGCGTGTTGGAGAGCGTGCAACACATGGTGTCAAGCTGTGGTAGATGGGTCACTGGAAGAGGAAAGCTGAAGGACATCTTTGGTGGTATCAGGGAGTGCCAGGGAATTGTCTCCAAAATGCTCCAGGATGAGCGGAAATGGGCCGACGGTTTCAGTGTGATAACCAACGTGATGGAAAGGAAGGAGATAAAGGACCCAGAACATCAGAAGGAGAATGCATTGTAGAAGAGATCCTCCTTGTAGCAATGGGAAGTCCTTATCGACCTAGTTCTGATACGGGCAAATACGGATATTGCAGGCATGAGAGGGGGAGGTTAGGTTTAGTGGGTGTGAGTCCCACACTCCTCGCAGCATTGCACTACCCGCCGCGGGGTAATATGGTAGAGATCCCCCCTTCCTCTTGGGCTAAAAAAAAATATTCAGATTATTTTCTGCCGTATACCAAAATTTCAGTACTACAAAAGAGATTTCCAATTTATCTTATTGAAAATTGTATTAAATCAGACTGAATTTCTAGACTGACAATACCGGATTGACATTTTGCAATGACCAATGACATTTCTTAAATGGAAATCCGGAATTCTGATTCAGAAATAGCCCCCAAACGTTACACTGAACTAAATTGCATACGGACAAACTTTAGCTGGTTTTCATCCCCTTAAAAGAACACTGATGGATAGGTTATTATAATCACTCTGAGACATCAGTAAAAACTATTGTAGCTTTGCACAGGTTCCTTAAACTTGAAAAAGGTATATCAAAAACTTTCATTATAACACAAGTGAAAAAATTCTTGGACAGGCAATTTTTAGGACATAAATTGTAACTTTCATCATATTAATTTTAATGTAAAACCACCAAGACTATTAAAACCAGAAAAAATATTCATTTCAATCTTATAGTGTTTTTATTTTTATTGCAACAAATTTATGAAGATAACAGATAAACCAATGTATGTGAGGTCTTTCTTTATTCCTTTCTGCTGAAATATGGGAACAAGATATAATATTGTGAATATGAGATTTTCAAGAACATAGTTGCAACTGATATCGGATTATTAATTATTTATTATTTCATTTTGATGCTTTCACAGGAAGGTGCACTACTCACAACATGAAAATTGTTTTCAAAGTGTGGGATTCAAAAGCAGCTATCACATCAACATACAACCCCGTAGAGCAATCACCAACATGGTGGACAGTACCAACTATAAGAACAACAACTACAAGTATGCGCACTACTACAACTACACGTGCGTCAACGAAAACCGCCCCGAAAAAAACCAAACCATATAATAACAAAAAGCAGAATGAGGTCGTAAAAAGCGAAGAACTTACTCTTGGGGCCCAATCAGCTGCGGTTAGTGTGAAATTATTAGTATTAGGTGCGTTATTTGCGTGGGCTATAGCAATGCGATGAAGTTTCAGTGCCCTTTAAGTTACGCACTTAGGTGTTGATCGTTTGAGGCAGTCAACTAGGTGTTCTTAACGAACTTTTGAATCGACTTAAGACAACCAACCATTTTTTTATACACAATTCATACAATGTGGTCTTTTGAATTTTACAGTTGGCATATTATGGTGACTTTTTTATATTTTAATTTTTATTTATCCATATTTATTTATTTCGTGAAATCATTCATATCATTCGTAGATGATTATTAGTATTCCTTGTGATATAATTATTCTTGCCCTTTTCCGTGTAATACGAAATATATTAGTTATTATCCTTGGGAATATACTTGAATAATGTACATGTTAAGAAACGATTTCCTGTTGGAATTGTGATTACCCTAAATGGATGGCAGTACAGGAGATTGCAAACATATAATAGAGAAAATGACTTGTTGATACAAGCAAACGTTAAAGTATTGTACATATATTCACACGACTTACTGGAATCATGTTATTTGACATTTATATTATGTCATTTTCATGAATACTAGAACGTATTTTTTTATTGAGTTTTTCACCATATAATTTACAGATCAACAAGCAGTTCACTTCAGATAGCCTGTACTTCATTTCTGATCAGAAAATAACTGCTCAATCTGATTAATTAGCAATTCAATAAAAATCCCCAGCTTTTTCAGAGAATCTTAGTAAAATGAAATGGAAATTTTGAGATCATGCAGCTCTTCTTAAATGATTTTGCAAATACTATCCTTTTGATATTATTTTATTACTTGAAAAATTCTTCAAAATTATCAAAAAACCTTATGGTTCTGTTTTGCTCGTATTTTTTTTAATTTGAGGAAAAGATTGTGTTTCTACAGAATCTCTAAGGATAACAATATTGATTACTAGAAATATAAGAAAAAATGAATGTGTTTGAGAAAATCAGTTAGTAACTCAATCATGAATTAAAAAATAAGCTTTCCATTACAGCAAGTAGAACAAAGAACTACTTAGGATTACCATGAAAGGATTAAATATCAGGAATATATAGTAATATCTCCTTTGACTTCTTCTCATTCTCTCTATTATAAATTCAAATTCATTATATCTGAATATGCACTGATCTTTCAATGTAATCACGTGGAAAAAGTTATTCTATTCGTAAAGCTAGAAAAATAATTGAATAAATCATTAATTATTAATTCGCAAGAAAATTCCTTGTTAGTGAAGGGTATCTCCATTTAATTAACCTGGAACGATGTACTTGGTCTTTTGTCTTTTGATAACACTGATTTAAAACGTAATGAGTTGTGCCATCATTTATATATAAAAATATATACATAGAATAAATCATGCCTTATCTATAAAAGTATCTGCACAACTGAGAGCATCAACTTCTGTTCAAAAACTGACTTGAAATAATTCGAAGGTACATTACAAAGGCGTTTATTTTACAATTTTTTCAAATTTATTTTATAGAAAATTTCATACAAAAAAATATGCATTCAAATAATATTAAAGAAAAATATTCACTCGATTTAATCTTCAATCATTATCGCAAACAGATAATATAAATTGCTGAAATTTGATTTTAAACATAGTTTTTAAGGGCAACCCATACTGAAGCCTGAGTTACTTATGGAATAACTTGAATAAAACTTCGCTTGTTGAAACTAAACATAGTGAATTAGGCCTAAGAGAAACATTAATATATAAGAAAAAGTGAATTATCCATCAATTCAATCCTACTTCATTCATTATATTTGGTAATGTTAGTTTCTGTATATTTAAAATTTTAAACACTATACTTCATATATTTCATCAGTACAGCTTGTTCATAATGGATGATTTCTCTTTTGAGGAGCATCTTATGAATGTATATAAGTTGAACTAGAAAGTATACTATCCCAGTTATATTTTTCTATTGTTATCAAATAATGTTTTATATACTCATTTTGCATTTATTTCATAGGACCTAGTGTAATAAATTGTGCCTAAATAAATTTGTATTTTGTTAAGTCATCAAAACACCCACTGCCTTCAAAGTAAAATTCACAAGACATAGAAAAATGGACAATATGATATATATTTTTATTTATGCTTTAAAAATGAATTGGTGTTTGTACAGTTTTTATATGTTATCAAGATAATAATAAGCGTAATAGCATATTAGTGACCAATTTGAAGAAAATGGACAAGAAAATGTGTAAATGTTATTTTTTCATTCAGTTGGTTTATTCGTAGATTATAAACAGTGTTGAACATTTGATTCCGGGATATTTGTATGATTGTCAAGACTGAAATCTAGTTTTATTGTGTTTCTACGAAAATATTAATCTTCGAATAGTGGCTCCGGTATTGGTAGTTTCAGATTACGATGCTTGCCTCATTTTGAATTGAGTTTTGTACTTAATATTTCTCTTTCTGACATGGTTGTGACTTTATTATCATTCACTATTGAGCAATACAATATTTATTTTAAGTTTAGTAATTTATTTCTCTCATCATCATTCATTATAATGTTACATTCCTTTTGTAGATCCTCATGTAATCGTTTATCGTTTGGCCATTTTTAAAACTAGCTACATGGACTTTTTGAATATTGAATTAAAACTCGTAACTGAACAGTTTTGTATGCCGTGGACATACATATGTTTGAAATTTAACGCTTTTTACTTCAAAATCTGTTTTTAAATGCAAGTTACGAAAGTTCTATAGTATTTAACGATTACCCCCTGCTACACAATATTGTCTGTGTGACCGAATTTTTAAGGTTTCGTTGTGGAAAAGAGACGCATCTAAGAAGTTAGGTACATTCATCTTTCTAACTAATTATATGTGAATATTATTTCAATTTACCCCATTTTATGTAATTATACTCTGATCTCGAATTAAGTATTCCTATTTGGATTACAATTATTTGCCATATAGTTATCCTTAAAACAAATTGAGTCTCATTTCTTACTAATAGTTTATAAAAGGAACTTACTAACCATTACCTAAACTATGTTTCATTTCATTATTCTTAAGGAAACAGCAGAGATTACAAGTGAATGTTCGTACTGTATCATGTGCATATATTTCGATGCCTAAAGTAATTGAACGATGTTCTTTGCTATTTTCATTAAGAGTAAGTAAATGTTCGTACTATATCATGTGCATTAGGATGGGTCACTCTAGTATGGATAAAAAAATGTTTTTCTTTTTACTTTTAATAGCGGTAAAACGTGTACCATGGTTATAGGAAGTAATACAGAAAGTTTCATAACATTCGGATATTGCCGTCTGCATCCGGATTGACTTTTGACATTAAAAAATTGAGAAAAATTCGTATTCCTCAAAACTCATTTTAACTATTTATTTATTGTTGTAGGATACATGTAATGAAATACAACTTTAATTTAGGCTATATTTCATTAAATAAATAGGTTTCAAACAAGTACTTAGATATATTTTTTCAGTTATTAGCTATTTGACTGTACACGAAAATCCTTTTTATTGTCAAATTTTGGCATAAATTTACAAGACTCAATCTTTGCTCTAATGAAACCTTCACGCTTTGATTTTGTGCACAGACTTTCTGCAGCTTCAGTTGCAGTTTTGACTGAACGTAAGAAATCTATTTTGTTGAACTCTCTTCGAGCAACGAGAGATTGAAATTCATCATTACAGATTTGCTATAAGATTGGTGGTTCTGTGACATGAGCCTGCCAGTTAATAAGGTCATAATTAACATTTGCATCCATGTTTCCTTCTGGAACCTGAAATAACCTTAAATTTTGTGTTTTTTCACTGCCTGCTTTTAGAACACGACGAAGAGCCAATTCTCTTATAGGTTTTTCGGAGTGAGCTGTTGTTGCAATGTACAATTGAAGAATTCTATTAGCCCCCTTTGAGCCACCTGCCATGAGACTTTTCCAGGCGATTCGTGAACTTAGTCTTCAGGGCACTCACCAGATATAATGGCTGATACTATTCTGTATAAATACAGTTGGTAAGAACTGAGATCTTTCGTGTCTACCTCTGGCATTTGAGCTAAAATGTTTTGAAATCTAGCAACAGCTTTCTCTTCACAATTCTCCAAGGCTTTTCCAATTACATCAGAAAATGTTCTTGGACAAGAAGTTAAACCATCGACCAAAGAAAATAAATGTCGAAACGGTAATTCATTCATATGCAGCAAGCAAATAATTCATTGTAAAGGTCTGTTCAATGTTTTTTCCATTAATCTATCAATAACCATCAAGTGGTCCAGTGATATCTCTTTAGTACCGAAATTATTAATTTCACTTTCTACAAATTTAGCTGTTCCAGCTGCTGGAGTGATATAGTCTAAAAATTAGCTATCTGGTTCCTTAATTAATGAAATGTTTTTCAACTACTAGATCTCTGTAGTATTCCCGCCTTTGTTCTTGGTAACCAAAGTCCTATCTTTTCGAGCATCAAAGTAGGCAAACTTTTTGTTTCTCAACTATGTGTTTTCAAGATTTATTTCAATCAATAACAGGCATATTGTTTGATTGTAAAACAACTGAGGCTATAGCTGCGGCTGCTCTGTTTCATACCGAGTACCGATCGCAGGATTGAGACGGTGTAGTAGCTTTTAAAACTAGAAGATTCTACTATAAAAATTCTTTTTTTGCTGGTTAAAAAGCCTCGCTGCCGCTAGATGTCTCACTTGCAGGAGATAGGGAGCTATTATCGGTAGAAGCAGTGATAGTTAGGACTTCGGTACTTGTTCGTGGGTGATTTTGTTTTGATATTTCCTGTTTGAGTTTCCATTTTAGACGTTTTTGATTTTTCCTAGTTGTTACAAAATCTGTATTCCCTATTATCATTTTTCTTACAGATCTTTGGTCGGCAAGAAAGCTTTGTTCATTCAATGGGAGTTTTTTTCTTTAGGGCAAGTACACTTAGTAAAATCTGAACATTTGCAAGAAGAAATGTCAAATAAACCTTTGCTGGAAGCAGTAAAATCTCCTAAACACTTCTTAGGTATTTTAGGATGAGATTTCAAAATGTTTTTAAATTTGAAGTGACAATATCAACAACTTCTTGAAAAGTTGGTTCTTCTTTCGTATTTTTGGTCATTTTTATATCAAACCTCGTCCACTCATAACACTTCATTATATCTTCATAAGTTAGAAGCACATTTTCTTTAGCCTTCTATCACCAAATATAGGACATTTCCAAACTTTTCGAGTACGATTCATTTTGAAAATCACACTAACACACCTTTGTTCTAGTTGAATACAGCGCAACTAAACGACTAAGGAAATCGCTTTGCCCTCCTAATTTCAATAATATTTACAAATACCCAAAAATATGTTTACATTTTCGGTACTGTTTGTAACATGACATCATTCTAATATAAACATAAGGTGTATTTAAAGTATAAGTTGTGTATATTTAAGTACTATTAGGATTACTTTCATAAATGAGCTAGTTTATTGAAAAGTAATTAAAAAAGTTTTGTGACCCACCTTAATGTGCATATACATACCCCAAAGTGAGTTACAATTATATTTTGAGTAGAAAAATTTTTTTGTGAAAATTTCAATTCCTCCACCATAATTTAAATATTAAATAATTGTATTAGAAATTGAAGTTAAGCAACAACCAATATCAACATAATTGATTAACATTTCTTTGGGAAACAATTAATTACAATTAACATAAGGAAGAAACGTTAATTTCAAAATACCAATTTCATTAGTTTTAGCTTTTGTATTCAAGACTGATTATTTCTGCCATTCTTTTTCAGGGTTGCAGCCGTTTTTATATTTTATTTTTCTGTGATTTATAAATATTTTTATAGATTCGATTAGCTCTGTTATCTGAAACTGAAAATACTGGATCCATCGTGTGTAGGGAAGTAGATAACAATATACTATAATTGATGTAATTTTAATTATAAATGAGACATTCAAGAGCCATAGACATAACGAATTTCGAAAACATGTCTTAAAAAATATTGAAGTATTTGATTTAGCAATTATTAATTTTTACGTAAATTTGATACACTGTTTTTCAGTCTCATTGTTTTGTATCAACTTTACTGCCTTTGTATATTTGGAAAATTTCTTTGTCCTGATATTTGTTAAAAGATCAATAGAATGAGACACACTTGTATGTATTATGATTGTAAAATGCACCTCCATACAAATAAATAAATAATATATATATATATATATATATATATATATATATATATATATATATATATATATATATATATATATATATATATATATATATATATATATATATATATATATATATATATATATATATATATATATATATATAGAATACATAATTATATAAATATACATACATGCCATTTTCGTTTGTGTCTTATTGTATAGCATCAGCAATGATGATTGAAGCAAAGTACATTAGTAAGGGACCTTTAGTTGAGAAGGAGATGTACATGTATTGCAGTATGAGAACTCAGTATGGAAGCATTTATTTAGAATTATGAATTATACTTTTGGTCAGTCATTAAAGTTGTAACCCTTTGAAATATTAATTGTGATAATAGACAGCGTTCAGTTCGAATACGCATAATTTATTTCACTTTGAATTCAACATGGCTTTGTTAGTCTTCATTCAATATATCATTTCAAGATATACTGGAAATTATATATTTGAAATATATCCTCAGTGTTGCTGAGGTTAAAAGTTACTTCAGTAAATATCTTATCATGCAGCATATCACAAGTCAAATACAAATAATACATCGAGAAAGGCTCTATGCATGAACAGTACGTAATTATAAATAACACTCATTGATTGGCTAATAGAGCGTAATTATTCAAAAGTTAATATGTTGACACCTGCTAGAAGGTTATACATGTTCTTTAGAGAACTTCTACTCTGATCCGATGTATCTATCTGATACAAAGTTTGTAGAATTGTTCAGATTAAGATATAAGTAATAGATATAGGATCTACATGCAATTGAAATATGAAAACTAAAAGAAAAAAGACAATACATAGTCAACACAACTTAGTTACAGAAATGTATTTATCATATGATGCAATAATGCAAAACAGAAATCTTATTTATACCTCACACTTACGACTTACGGAAATAGTTGAGTCTTCTAGTCAGGAGTACTGTTGACATTAGAATTTTCCTATTTGTTTATAATAGGTCAACATTTGATCTACTGAACGCCGACGAATCCGTAGATTGATTGAACCTATCACTTCTCCCAGACGTCATTCGAAGGCCAAGTTGAGAAATAAAAAAAATTCATGGATACGTTTTAAAAGTATCTTAATTCAAATTCCTAGTTTGCTTTAACCAGTGACCCGTAAGCATCATCTAAAAGATATTTGTAAGTCAAATCAAGAAGTAATCGCAGATAAAGTTACAAAAAAATCATGCGATTGTAGCAGTTTGGCCGAGATATCGGGTACCTGCCTTACCGGCTAGTTTAAGCCTCTATTGCCTATGCTGTATATAACACTTGTACTAGGGTGTACTCCTTGAATTGGACACCATGCAGCTATTTTAACGGAATCATTCGTTACAACCATCGCCAGAAATCGCTAACACGGATAGCTGCAGGCGCTTTTTTGCCTTACGACATGGAGAAAATCTTGTGCCCGTAGCTTCGTAAGCGTGTAGCTTACGGTAAAGTTAGTCTGTGCAGGGCTATCACGGTTGAATGATATGAAATATTTTCAAAGAATCTGAAAATAAAAATTTCTGCTTTTGTGGAAAAAGTTCCCTCAAACAACACAAAAATTATTCACATGACGAATTTCTTGTAGCATTTGAGTCTATAGAACCCAAAGCCTTTGCCGGGTAGTGGGTCAACCCCGTTGTCCACCGTCACCACGTGGAGGTGCCTTGGCTACAACCAGTTTTGAAATCCAAAGCTTAATTTAATAAAAATATACGTGACTTTTTTTAAGATCTTTATTCAAATGAATTCAAAATGACCTCTAGGAGAGGTGGTAGGTTCAAACAAACTACAAATTCAGGTTCGGGGATCTCAAAAACATACCCATGCATTTTTTTTTCACCGTTATTTTTCTAATTGACCTTCGAATGACCTCTAGAAGAGGTGGTAGGTTCAAATAAACTACGGATTCGGGTACCTAAAAAACGTACCCATGGATTTTTCAGATTTTTTTACACGGTTATTTCTCTAATTGACCTTCAAATGACTTTGAATCTGATGTAATGGAGCTGAACCGACCCACTCACCGTAATCAGCAACCCAAAAAACCTACGAGGACCAGTCGTCAGTGCATTTGCGATATCAAATGTTGACCGGTGTTATTTATGTGAAAAAATTGATTGGACTGAGTTTCATAAAAATGAATAGAGATGGAGATCTGGCGAATAAGTTATGGCGAAATATCCTTCTCAGATAACTTTTTAATTGTTTTCATAATTTTGAATGGACCTACCACCTCCAAAAATGCGGAGTAGAAGCAAATATGTTAATTATTGTATAATGAGAATTCATGATTCTATAAATAAAATGCAAAAGGTATGTAATAAGAGTAATTCATTTATTTATTCATTGTATTTAATCCGATGGTATAGAAGAATTATACTACCAGAAAGTAGTAAAGAACTATTGATAGCTTTTGGTGCTTCTGGTTCTGTTTAAGATTATACATCAAAATATGGTATTTGTTTTGTAATAATTCATATATACCATAGACAAGACAAATATAGATAAGAATATGAAATCTGATTGGCAACTTGAGAGTTGAGTAGATTTGAGAACACTAGGGTGTTCAACACTAAACTGCAGGATAGCCTGGCTCAGTTTTCATGAGCGTGATTCCATTTTCTTTAGCCTTGATTAATTTAGTTACACATTGACTTGCTGTTGGCTTCATAAAATATATTTTATTCCATCGTGTGATGGATTCAGAAACCTGAAACTGGTTTTAGTATTATATATCAATCAAGTATCAACAAAGATTATGAAGTGTAGATGGTCACTACATAGTATTTACAAGTTTGAAAATATAAACAGGATGGTTTACTTAGTAAAGAATATCACAAAAATAGGTGGAAAATATTTAATTAACATACATGATAGCTGTTTCGAAATTTCCATCATCTCATCATCAGAGGTTTACAAATTGTGAGTTAAAACTAAGATATAGTTTTACAATTTGTCTTAAATATAGAAAAACGCATGAATAAAGAGACAGAAAATAAAAAGTTTCTACTATTGGAACATTGATAGGTATTCAAAGGTACATTCATAATTACTTGAAAATCCCAAATATTGGGGAATAACATAAGTCTGTGCTGTCGTTAAGAAGGGTAAGATTATTTCTATTCTATTTAGCTTTGAAAACTTCCAGAGATTCTAGGTAATTCAGTTTATTTCTTTTCGGAAAACGATGAATATTTAGATTATCTATACTATAGAAGCGAAAAGATCTTCCTGCCTGACCTATGTAAACACCGTAACAATTAGGGCAACACAGACTGTATACTCCTGAATTATCTAATTTGTGAGTTTTGTCTTTGGTATTGAAAAATAATTGTGATAATTTACATGTAGGTTTGAAAACTATTTTTATGTAGTGACTTGACATCTGATTTGCAACTTGCTGTGAAATTGGACCAAAATAAGTTAAGGGAGAGAATTTTTGAATATCGGTATTTGGTTTAATATGGGGTATATACTTATTATATATTATTACTGGCGAAAGTTTTTATGATGTAAGTTTCTTTGTTAACATTTTCAATAGAAAGTGGTATTAAAAGTGATCTACTAATCATTGAGTTGAAAACCGCTAGTTTATGTTGCAAGGGGTGAGAAGAGTCATGAGGAATGCAAATATCTGTAAAAATTGGTTTTCGAAATATATCAAATGCAAAAGAATTATTTTTTCGGGAAATGGTTAAGTCTAAAAAATTGTTTGTTTCTACGTCTAACTTGAAATTGATTTTTCGGTGGATATTGTTGATGGAATTCAGAAAAAGATCAAGCTGTCTTGGTGTACCAGTGAAGCACGCTAGTACATCATCAACATAACGATACCAAAAAATTATTTGCGAAGCTCTGGGATTTTGAAAATTTTTTTCTTCCATATGACTCATGAATATTTCAGCAAGAAATGGACTTTAGGGAGAGCCCATAGCATTGCCTCCAGACTGTTCAAAAAATTTATTATTAAATTGGAAATAGTTCAAGAAGAGAACAAAATCATTGTGAATAATAGGATTGATATATGAACGGTTGAAAATGCTGGAAATTAAATGGTAGACATTCATCACTGGGGATATTAGAGTACATATTGTCGACGTATAGGGAAAGTATTTGCAGGTACTGTAACATTTTGTAGTTTTTCGGAAAGCTCTAGAGAGTTTTTTATTGAATATTTGGGGATAAAATTTGTAAGTTTTCCGAGACAAAGACTAGAGTATATAAATCATCTTTGTCTGAAAATGCAATTCAGCTCTTTCGAAAGTTTGCATGTTGGAGAACAAGTGTAAGAGACAACTGGACGGATGGGGAAATTTTCTTTGTGAGTTTCAATGAGTCCGTAGAGTTTGGGTGCACAAATAATTTTTTGGTATTGTTATGTTGATGAAGTACTAGCGTGCTTCACTGCTACATCAAGACTATTTGATTTTTTTCTGAATTCCATCAATAATATCCACCCAAAAATCAAATTCGAGTTAGAAATAGAAACAAACAGTCGAATAAATTTTTTAGGCTCAACCTATATATATATATATATATATATATATATATATATATATATATATATATATATATATATATATTATATTATCACAATTGTTTTTAATGCCAAAGACAAAACTCACAAATTAGACAATTTAGGAGTATACGGTCTGTGTTGCCCTGATTGTAACGGTGTATACATAGGTCAGACAGGCAGATCTTTTCGCATTAGATATATAGAACATCACTTTTCCTTTTGTACAAACAAAAGTGACTCCACCATCGCACATCATTGCCTAGATAACAATCACCGCTTCCCTTGTATAGATGATCTTAACGTTATTCATCGTGCCTCGAAAAGCAAAAAACTCAATTACCTAGAATCTCTGGAAATTTTCAAAGCTGAATACAATAGAAATAATCTTACCCTTCTTAACGACAACACAGACCTATGTTATTCCCCAGTATTTGGGATCTTCAAGTAATTATGAATGTACCTTTGAATACCTATTTACATTCCAATAGTAGAAACTTGTTGTTTTTCTCCTGTTTATAATTCATAACTGTTTTCTATATTTAAGACAAATTGTCCAACTGTTTCTTAGTTTTAACTCACAATTTGTAAACATCTGATGATGATAGAAATATACAAATAGCTATCACGTATGTTAATTAATATTTTCCACCTATTTTGTGATATTCTTTACAAAGTAAACCAGAATCATTTTAAGGTAAGTATTACTCACGGTACGTAATAATCTGAGTTTTTCTTGGAATATAAATTTTGAATTAATTACTAGACAAATTCATATTTTGGTACCACATATTAAGCATCTCTGGTTTTGAAATGGTAGGTAGATTTAATTTATTAGTCATCAGTTTCTATTTCTCCATCCCACTTGTTGAATTAAAAGCATTTGCAGAGTGTCACAGAACAAAATAACTATCTTCTAAAATATGACAGAACTCCTCAAAATTATGCCACAAATTTATATATAAATTTTTATTATTATTATCAGAATTATGAAGAAATGAAATTCCACAAAACAGCATTTTTAATTTTTCAGTTGCGACCACCCATATGTGCTAGGGGTGAATCTCTAACACTTATGAACCTCTAATTTGAAAAGGGGCGAAATTCTTCTCAAATCTGATTGAATTATCAAACTCCTTGAAAAATTTCGCCCGAAAAAGGTATTCTTGTTTGATGTTGAAAAAATTAACCAGTAACGATAAAACGGACTCAAAGAGCGTGAGATACCATAAACAGACTGCCTAGACACTCAATGCTTACTCAAACTTTGAGTAAGCATAGATTTTATACTTCTATTCATCAATCACGAGATAATTAAAAAATGGCATAAACCGAAAATACGCATTTGATGTTTATAGTAGCATCTGATAATGCTTTTCGTGCTAGAAGAGTTTATTCGGAGCGATTTGATAACAGAAGAATACCTAACCAGCGATGATAGAAAAAATAGATTGTAATATATTTACAAGAAGCTGGAAGTTTATAGTAAAGAGTTTTCAGTATACACCGGGTGTCCATTTAGACCGCAACTGGCTGATAAGTTAAGTTAGATATTAATTTACTGTATATCCTAAAATTGTTTTCAAATATATAACGTATTCCATGACATATTCATTTCAAACCATCTGAACGTTATGTTTTTCCCAAATGGACGGTCTCTGTTTCTCATCATTTTTTTAAGTGTTAACCCGAAATAAGATGATTTCTTCAGATGAGCATTAGCCTCAGCCGTACCTTTTTCGAATTAATCGACATTTTGTGGAAATATGAGTCTTTTCAAACCTCTTCTGTATTTAGTGGAATCTTCTTAGAATCTATTTTAGTACTCATAAGCCTAAATGTTCATGAACGATAGCTAATTGTTGATTGAATTCAAACGTAATTTTTTTTTCTTATTTTAAAGACTCTGTATTTAATGACTGTGAATGAAAAACATTTCAATACCTTTTGAAATGTATTAGGTGACCCTATTCCTTTTTTCCAAAGATTCAGGGTTGAAACTGATTTTGTATTTTATGCTGGAATCTTTACATAATCTCATTAAATTTTGCACTAAAATTCTCAAACATGGTCTAATTAGTAAAAATATTTGAAAAATTCGACGCAGGAAATTGATCTTGAGATTGTCTGGAGTAATTTCATGAAATTTATTCGAGATGAATTTTCTGCATAATATCATCCCTTCGGATAATTCTTGATGGTCCTCGTAATATTTCGATGTTCGCAGATGAGATACAACTTTGCTATGTACTAGTTCAACTTTGCTCTCTGCTTCGCTATACGCGTAATGGTAGTTCACTATACTGTCTGAGTGGTTTGCTAGTAATCGCCGCCTATTCTTGAACGTTAACAAGACAGTATATAATACGTGTGCCCATACGCGCGCCACTGGTGACTCCAAAATATTGTTTCGTATTGAAAATTATGCGTATTTGAAAGTTGTAGACATCCTGAAAATTTTAACTCAATATCTCATGTGCTTTATATAAAATTCAAATTTAACTGCATCTTTCGATTAAACTGTAACACCCTGTATATCGGTAACGAATTATTTTATATACAGGATGGTCGAACGAAAACTCAACACCCTCGATTTTCTGGTATTAAAATAAAAATATGGAGAATCGCTCGGACCCGTCGATTTCTGATTCGAAGGAGAACAACTTTTCCGATTTTTTCATCCCCGTTCAAAATGTTCATCGTTAACGAAATGGTAGCTAAAAAAGTGGAAGACTACTTACTTTTCTGATTAGTTTATTAAGTGCTGAAAATGGGCACCATTCACTTCCATGCCTTAAAATAAGGTTTGCTCAAATCGTTCACGTACATTACTGATCATTTCTGGTTCAATTTGACGGCAATCATTAATGATCCGAATTCGCAAATCATCCAATGACTCAGGTTGGGTAGCGTAAATCTTAGATTTCAGGAGACCCCATAGAAAAAAGTTCAGTGGCGCCATATCACATGATCTGGTTGGTCACTCAATATGTTCCCTTCTTTCAATCCAGGCCTGAGGAAAATTTTCATCTAAGAACTGACGCACAGGATGAAGAAAATGAGGTGGTGCGTCATCTTGTTGAAAAATGATCGTTTCATGGTCTTCTTCATTCTCCAATACTTGCACGAGGGCTGGATAAATAGCGTTCTGTAATAGTTCTAAATAAATTTGGCCAGTGATATTACCGTGTATCAAAAAAAAGGCCGATGATGTGATTTCCATAAATACCCGCCCAAACATTTAACTTTTGAAGATGCTGAGTATGCTCTTGTCGAAATAATCTTGGATTTTCATCTGACCAATACCGACAGTTATGCCTGTACACAGTGCCGTTAAGGTAAAATGAACACTCATCCGAAAAACAGATATTTAACATGTAGTTTGGATTATTGTTAATAATTTCACTGACCACTTCACAGAACATGAGTAGACGATCAAAATCATCCACATTCTGTTCCTGAACCAATCGTATCTTAAAAAGATGAAACTTATGTTTTCTTAAAATTCTCATGATTGTTGTGCGTGAAACACCAGACACATTGGACAATTTCCTAGTACTAAGGGTTGGATCCATCGCTACGTGACCTAAGATAGCCACTTCCCTCGCTTCGTCCCCTTCATAAACCTTCTTTTTGTTGCCGACTGAACCAGTAGCGTCAAATTTAGCAACCAGTTGCACAACGTAAGCAGCAGATACATTTTTTCAGGATGTTGTTTGTTAAATAAAGCCGCTGTTAATTGCGCAGAGTCATTATTTAATTAATTAATTTTATCATTTTCACACTTTCTTCTTTTTCAAGCCTACTACAAATGTACAATCGCTTTGACACAGTTTCAACGTTCCTGAAAATTCACGATAGGCTAACGAGATACTAAGGTAAATCAAACACATGGTCTGTCTACTTTTTCGAACGAAAAATTAACAAATAAATAAAAACATTGCATACCTCGAGGTGAATTCAATATAAGCTAGCCATACACCAGCGTTCTTTACTGCATGGAAGTGAATGGTGTCCATTTTCAGCACTTAATAAACTAATCACAAAAGTAAGTAGTCTTCCGCTTTCTTAGCTGCTATTACGTTAACAATGAACATTTTGAAGCGAAAATTTAGATAGTACTCGATAAGATCTTCAAAATGAGGTATCGCAACACCCCTCATCACTATTCAAAATCAGGGGTTTGTGCTCACCCCCGGTAGGGGATTGAAGTTACAGGGATTAAAAAATCGGAAAAGTTGTTCTTCTTTGAATAAGAAATTGACGGATCCGAGCGATTCTCCATATTTTTATTTTAAAACCGGAAAATCGAGGTGATAAGTTTTCGTATATATAATAATTGCAAAATGTTCCCGCTGAAACTAGCTCACCGTTAAATCACGGTATTATTTACATGCGCTGTGCGCAGTTTCTCCCCACCGATTCAACAAAAAAGTGTTTCCTCATTTCTCCAACCGCCAACGCCAGCGCGCAAGCAACAACCATCAAGATCTACTTGCATAGAGACCACCATTTTATTCCGGACGATAAATTGTTTCTTCCTCAATTAACAGTTGAAATAGCTTATTTAAGAAAGAATACTGGTTTCTAGTCATTACAGTATCATTTACAAACATGAGTGAAGCGAAAAAAGGTATCGATTCCTTGAATTTGGACAAGGTGTCTGCTATTTTGTTAGACGTAGCCGGTACAACAACCGCCATCAACTTTGTTAAGGTAGGTCCAGTTTTTATTTATTTGTTTTTTACGATCAATTACTTCTATACTCTTTTCGTTCATTAATTTGGTTCGAAAGTTTTCGAGTCTAATTAGAATGAATTGATATATATATATATATATATATATATATATATATATATATATATATATATATATATATATATATATATATATATATATATATATATATATATATATATATATATATATATATATATATATATATATATATATATATATATATATATATATATATATATATATATATATATATATATATATATATATATATATATATATATATATTCTTTGAATTTTTATACTTGAAAATACCTACAGGCAAATTTATCATTATTTCCATAAACAGTTTTCCTATGACAAATATGAAAATGAGATGAAAATTAGAGTGATTTAAAATTCGGTTTTACTTCCCAAAGTTGCACGTGTTTACCAACGTATATCATCCTGGTTCGCCTTGGATCAGGTAAAAATTCAGCCCCTGTCCCTTGTACAGTGCATTCACATTTCGCGAGGTTGGTTGGCATGTTTGTTCGCTACAGCCCGCCGCATAATCCTCTTTGTCGACCATCTGCGAGAAGAAATGCCATTGGATGCTTCTCATTCACCCAAGTTGAAATATCTATTGAAATGAAAACAGTATTTCTTGTCCTTGTAATTGTCATTTGTAAAGGTTCAGGAGGTAGGTACCACAAACTACCTAAATAACTGACATTGCCCTCATGTAACAGCTTCTAGTTGATCTTTATTCCTTCACGAATTATCTTTCACTATATTCATAAATTAATGATTGAAATCATATCGATGACAGTTAGAACTTGTAATAATATTGAAATAAGTAGTTCTGTTAGAATGTTCTTCCGATATTATAGTTGGTACCTATTTGATTTTCATCAAGCCAGTGTACATTCAACACTAGTTCTAGTTCTAATTTTTGAAGTTTTACTAAGCAACAAAAATATTGAAGAAGTATGGAATTGTGGAAATTTATAAATAGCTTTCCAAATAATTTTATAATCAAATAGTAATTGATGCATGACACAAAATAATCCTTTATAACTAATAATAAAGTGTTGGTTATAATATTAGTATCGTTAGTGGTTATGTTTTTCAGTTTTTAATCTTTTGATAAAAAAGAAGAGCAAAATTTTAATTTTGATGAACACTCATATTTAAGTTCTATAGGGTTTTCATGAATTTATTTTTGGTCTGGATTAGACAGTTATTGACGGTTTTGTTAAGAAAATAATTAAATGTTGCTTATTGTAATATTACAGTGATATCCGCTTACAACGAACTTCAAAAGACCGGCAAAACGGTTTCGTTATACGCGAAGTTCACTTAAAGAGAACAAAAATGTATATTATAAAGAAAACCACATTTACATACATGTATACAGGTGGGCAAATTTCGATGAATTTATTGGTGAGGTAGATGAAACATTGAAAAAAATGAACTTCTCTTTTTTATTTTTGAGGCTCACCATCGTAAAAACATTTTGGCTATAGCCTTCGGTTTTCGAGTTATCTCGAAATACTCACATTTTCGATGTTTCATCGATTGTCGATATGTCGTTTGTTATCGAAGTAATGTCAAAAATATTTTGATCTACTGGCTTTTACTTGAGTAAAATGCAGTGGCATATAACATGTTTATAAGTAATTTTGTGATCAGGTACCTTCATTTCGAAAAACTAGAAATACCTACTTGAATTTTTCCTACTATGCTGACGTCAAAATTATATACGCTGATGTTATTCTATTTAAGCAACATAGAAGATTATGACAGAAAAATCTCAGATCATAAAATAGAAAACATCGAATAATATACACTAATGCAATGGTGTGGCGGTTGACTCCGTTTTCATACTGTAACTTTTTCACAAGAAAGTAGGGCTTGTCATAATTCCAACGGATTAAATAAAATTGAAAGAATCTCCCTGTCCCTCAAATTTCCGAATTCTTCGGAACATAAACCATGTTAAGTATCCTCTCTATTCTGACTTAGAATTGAAATTTTGGAACAATTTTTAAAAGGTTGATGTGAAATAATTCATAAAGTATGCATATTGTCCTCAAATATTATTACTCTTTTTGAAGTGAACTTTCACTGTTCACTCGTAAAAAATCGACATTTACCGAAATGGCGTACGCAAACTTCGAGAAGTATGATTTAGTCTGAGCTGTTATAAAATGAATGCTGCAGAAAAAACTAATTCATCGCTTCTCTGGGAGAAATTAGCCTCATAAAACTATTTTCCAGAAATTTTAAGGAAAATATTGATAGCGGTTCTTTTAATGGTTATAGAGGTTAAAAAAATACTCAGTCAATTTCTAGCCCGCAAATTGAGACTGGTTTATCACAGCGTGGAGCCTTGAATATCTTGAGTGGACATGATTTTAGACGATGTGAAAAAGGATTAGTTAAACTATGAACAAGATGTCATTCTATCAGCCTGTGTTATCGATCCCCTTACACGATCTAGGAAATCAACACAGAATGACATCAACGAATACAGTCTTGTCATCAGCCTACTAGGACATTCCAATTCTCCTAGTTTTTATTAATTAGATGAATATGTTTCATATTTCAGAAAAGGGCAAAACCCTTAAACAGTAGGACAAAAAAGAAAGTTTCTGGACGCCGCTGCATGCTGTTTCAAAAGTGTCTCTATAATGTGAACTTATTTTTAAGTAATTTCAATATCTATAGTGATATAGATATTCGATGAAATCGAAAATTCCGAAATAAACCGAAATCAAAGGGCGATAACCAAAATGTTTTTTTTGTCAATATGTCTCGAAAAAGAGCTTGGAGAAGACGGTTCATTTCTTTTTAACTTTAATACTTCACTTAGCAGTAGCGCAAAAAATCGAAATTTGCGGACCCTGTACATAAATGATCTAAATTTGCATTCTCTAAATTATAACATTTAAATGGATTACATCACAAAAATAATGACAAAAAAGTACAGCTTAAACTCAATTTTTGTTTGCTTCTTGGACATGTTAAGTTCCTTAGCCCATTAATGCCTGAGTAATTTTTTTCGCGAAAATTGATGAAATTGAAAATACTCCTTCCTTTATTGATACAAAATACGAGAACAATACTTTGAGATACACCATTCTACTGAAAGTACCTTTTAATTAACATTTGATATATCATACCATAGGCATTGGCGAGTCTAATACAAAAATATTCTATTGGAAGAATTTATAACAGAACTAATGATTAGTCATAATGAAAAACTAGGAAAGTATTCTGAAATGATGAAGACAACATTCATGGTCGTTTGTGATATAACATGAAACAATCTTTTGGGTGAAGTCCAATATTGCACTTGGAACAAATGAACTTCGTACATTTTTACACTGAGCGCATTGTCTCCGAGTTGGAATCCAAGAAACTAAGTGATCTACCCCATCAAACCTCACTTCTGTCAAAACATTTCGACTGCATTTTGGTTTTGGTCCAGACATGTTCAGGACTAGTCAGAATTGATAGAACGACTCTTCTGGTGAATTCCAATAAACTGATTTTTGGAAAAGCATGTCGATAAAGGATCCACATATTCACCATTGCTCCGTTTATACAAAAACGAACAAATGGCCAATACCATTTTTTGGAACGTATACGGATACGGTAAAGTCCCCTCATTTGGTCGAAAATATCGACCCCGCCCATTCCTTGGTTATATATATTAATGAGGGTAGGTTGATCAACCTGCGTATATGATTTTTCTTTTTTTGGCCAACGCTTGCATTTTACCTTTCTTAGGCACAGCTGATCGTTATTTATGTTCGTTGCGATGTTGACAACATTGTTGTCGTTCCACCTTATCAATGAAATCGACTTATCAGAATCTTGTAGAACATGGAAGCTTCCTCGTGGTTCTTTCTTCAATTCTTTCAAGAGCGCTTTTTCAACTCTATCGGAACGAATGGTACCTATGAACTTTATGTTCTCTTCCTTCAATGTACCTAGCAACTGTGAGGAGTTGAAGAAATTGTCCATGAAAACAGTACTACCATGGGGCAAATAGTGTAGACATAAATTTTCTGATACCGACGAACCCAAAGTTTTCCCCTCCTTTTTATTTCCTGCACCACAGTATGGATCGAATTTCAATAAGTAGCCTTCAATTGTTGTTAGGCACCAAAATTTGAAACCGTATCTAATTGGTTTCCCTCTTATGAATTGTTTCATATGATGGTGACCGAAATATGGCTCCATTGCTTCATCTAAGGAAAATTTTTCTCCCAACGGTATAGCCAAAGTCTGAGAAATATGGTTCAGTTGATCTATCAGGGGTTGAACCTTATACATTTTGTTATTTTGATCTTTTGTGTCGTTGTCATTGAAGTGTAAGTAACGATGTATAGCTTCAAATCGGTCTCGTGATATGCTGTTACTCACTAGGGAATTGAAAGTATCAGACTTTGTTTGCCAAAACAATCTCCTGGACGGCAACTTGCAATAACCAGATAAAATCAATATTCCCAAATAGATATACATTTCTCGAGTGGTAACAGAAAACGAATGATTGCCTTTGAAGATCGCATACCTTTGTGTTTCGTCGCAAATTTTTTGAACAAATGTTTCAGAAAAAAACATTTTGAATAAATCAAGTGGTATTAAATTTTGATCCCTTATAGTATTGACTATGTTGGGCGCCGGAGTTTTTTCGAGAGAAGTTCTCTCTTGGCGTTCGTTCAAAATGTAATTATGCCAGTTCCTCTTCTTTCTATTCTTGATTGTACGCTCACCCTGACGTCGTTCGTTTGGTGGGTGCTCGTTTGTATTCGTACTCTTTTTGAATTTCTTTGCTAACTCTGTCAAAGGTAAGTTATCATCATCACTATCATCACTATTCTGAGGAACATTCAACTCAAACATTTCAGTACCATTATCATCACTATTCTGAAAAATATTCAACTCTACCATTTCAGTACCATTATCTCCACCAACGGCGTATATTTCCATCGTTTGTCTCAGAACTCCTTTGCCAATATCCTTTAGTCCAAAATCTCCTTCTTCGTCGCTTGGACTGTCATCTCTATCGCTGTCTTGTACATCTTCAGGTGGAAATAACACAAAATCGAGATGATCACAATTTTTTACATTTGAATAATCTTCATCCACTTCGCTCAATTCGAAAATATAATTCATCAGCTCCTCGGCATCTCGAGGATCCTCTGGGTTATACTTGCGTTTCCTGCAATAGAACGAACCCATTACTTCCTATGATATAATGTCTTTTATTTTGTATCATACGACATACAACAAACCCATTTATTAACACCATCCAGAATTCTAATAATGAGGCACCAACACCATTTTTTGTCTCGATTGGAAATTAATGTTTTTGCAGCAACCAATCTTGATGATCAACACCTTCCATATTTTTATTGTATTTTCCGATATCTGTAGCTTCAGGAATTGATAGTTTTTGTTTCTTTTCTTTTCTCCATTTGTTCAGATGGTGAACATCATCATGATTGGTTAGACAAATGTATTTACTTTCATTCTATTTTATAACTAAAATTTTATTTCTGCCATCGAGACCCCATTCAAGGGTCCTCTTTGGTCCCTTTTCCAAAATTTTTTCAAGTTTCAGAGTTTAAGTAGAGCAGACCTATTTTTTCTTGATAGTTTGAATTTTATTGCCAAAATATACAGTATGATTTCTGGAGTTTTTAAATAGAAATATGGTATCATAATGATTTCCACTGATCCGGAGAAAACGAAGAGGAAATAACTTATCGCAGTTTCACAGTTCCCATAGGGAAATCAATTTTGCTTCAGCTTACTTGTCTGATGCCCAAAGTTTTCCAAGATGCTAGATGCTAGAGGAGCTCAACTACCCCAGTATCTACTCTTCTGGTCTTCAATTGTCCTCTACACACTGATGGCGCCATGCCTCCTTGAAAGATCAGTAACCTACTTTCCGCTGTTTTTTTGGAAAAACCCCACCATGCTGGCAATGCAACACTATTTTCCAGCAAAATTTTTTGTCCAGATTCTTCCATTGTTTTCGTAAATTTTGGTTTAACCAATATTGTTTGTGTACTTTTCACTCCTCGTCTCTATTTTATATATAACCATAGCAAAGGCAGAAATTATTGAGTATCTTACAAGGTTAAGCCGTGCCTACACGGCCAAGAGAAAATCAAGACATCGGCCGAAGCTGTTTTTTTTCTCGTGCTAGATATTGCTGGATCGATCAGCTATGTTTTACACTTAGTGAGTACACAGAACAGTGCTCAACGAAATTCCTAAGCGGTTTTTTTTCAACTTGCTTTTCGCATGTAAAACAAGGGTACCCCTTAAGTCCTTAAGAATTAAATTCAAGCTGTTCGGGGTATATTTCTTCTTTCTCAGCTGTGTAAGGAAGGAGACCTACTGCGGAAAGATATAAGTCTTGGAAATTTTGTGACTGAAAGAAGGAAAAAGAAGACGACCAGCACTTGTTCAAAGTACTGAGAACCAATTTATAGAGAGAAAGGGAATGTTTTAAGTTTTGCTACAAGTGTTTCGAAAATCAATGAATAAGATTTGTTGTATTTAACGCAATTTGGATTTACATGTGAGTTTTTTTTTTGTTTCACAATGTTTTTGAGTGTATGCAATTCAAATTCGTGATATTCAGTAAATTTCCAGAAATAATTCAGCTATTAAGTGAATTGGCTTAAGATATTTTACTTTTTAAAATCTTGATAGTCTCATCTAGTTTGACGTTTATATAATCTTCATTTGATATATCACCCGGTGTGGCGGATCGCCTCATCTTGTGGTATATGTGATTCCGTTTCACCTTGTGGTGTCAGGGTTGTATAAAATTTGCACTATTTCGACCCCTAACTTCCTGCCTTCTATTTCTGTACATTGACCACATACGTGCGGTCCTAGAAACCGTTTATGTATAACCACGTTAAATAATGCAGTATTAACAAGTAAGGAAAATACTTGTTTATAATTTAGATCTTCAAATAACAAACTTCAAGATTTCGAGATTTGTTGTAATGCTTCAAAAACTAGCAATTTTAACACAAAAAGACAGTATTTTGAAATGATGAGATCTTTTCTTATAGACACGAAATTTAAAATATCACGACACTGATTGGATTTAGCCGTTACTCTTTGGAGATAGGCATGATTAAAACACAAATGGAATTTTTTACTGCTTTTACTACCGAGAAATAAATTACATTAATGGATCACTGTTAACGCAGTTTCGAACTCCCGTTCATCGTCACGCAGTATGAAAACCAAATGCAAAGTGACAAGAAATATATATGAATAGGTCGTTATTTGGATTTGTAAAGTCCTGTTATTAAGTATGCAGTTAACAAATATTGAAGGGAGTTAATCCTTGAATACATCGAAAATTTGAAATTTACATAGATCAGTCTGCTCGTTCATTGTCTGAAAGCTGTCATTAAAAAGCGATTTGAAAATCTCAACACATTATAGATAATTGAATTTTCTACCCTTTGGGTCAATGCGTAGAACATTGTATTTATCAATACTAGGAAAAGAGTGGCCATTTAGGATGTAGTGCTTAGCTAATATTGAATTTTATTTATTTTTAAGGAATGGAATTTGGATTTACATTTTCAAGGAACGACCAGTCTGACATATGTAGAAATTGTAATCGGGAGAAGATAACTTATACACTCCTGATTTATTTAAAGTCTCTGTAGGATTTCTAGCATGAAATAAAAACTAGGATAATTTGTTTAAATGTCGGAATGAAATTTGAAGATTTCAATTTGGAAAGATTATTTGCGACGTTTTCACTTATCTGTCCAAAATATGTTGATGGGATTTTTTTTAATTTGTTGGTACTTATATTTGGATATATTTGGCTAATGGTTATATGTAATCGTTTTTGTTTTACAATTTTGTCAATGAAGTCATGATCGAAACCATTGTTGTGATCTCCAGTTTCAATCGTTTAATTTTTTTTTCAAGATTTTCTAATGAAGAAGGTAATGAAAATGGTATGTGGATCATTTTTTATGTGAATTGGTAATACATATATCTGTGCTAGCAGGTTTTCTAAAGATGTTTTGGTCAATTTTGCCATTTGTGTGTTTATAAATTTGAGAAAATGATCAAACTGTTTAGGTGTATTTAGGCTGCTAAGTATGTCATCGACGTATCGATACCAAATCTGAATTTTAACAGGCAAGTTAGAATTCAGTACTTTTTTGATGCAGGATATGGATATATTCACTAGAAGAGGGCTTACTGGCGATCTCATAGTGAGACTGCTAGGTTGTTTATATACCTTTTCTAATATGAAATAAATTCAGTGCACAGACCGGTAGCGCTTTTTTATTCTTTTACTTACCCTGGCTAAACACGCGCACGTGTGAACTCGGCGAGTACGAGCTTGGTACTAATGGATGTGTACAAAATGTATATAGATGTGCACTGTCCTATAACACATTACATACAGATCTAAATATTCCAAGTGGAGAATTTCGTTGCTTTCTCAGAGACCGGTGTTTAAGGGTTAATACGTGTGAAGCTCGATGGGAACTGGCACAGAATTGTTGTCTTTTTGATCGCCTGATTTGCGACTTCGTGCGTAAAAGTAGTTTAGATTTCTTGACTTGCCTTCGTGTGCGCAGTAGTGAGAGTAATCTGGCCCGAACAAATATATTCGTCGAATGTACGTTTCATATATTGCTTATATTGTTGAGCCTTTTTGCAGTATTTATTTTTTCAGTATTCAAATGTCTCATGGAGTCTATTAATGTGTTTCATAAAATCGCCATTTTAAAACAATTCAGTTGATTCTTTATATGCAATCATTAAATTCAAGTCATATCATCTTGATCGAGGCATATCTTAATTAAATTCTTTACTTCCAGTTATCAGAGCTGCCTCTACGGTTTTGCCATAACCTTCTCTCCGCTTTCTGAAAACCTTGCAAAAGTTTCTCAAGTAGGGACAAATAAATCGGGCCGATTAGATAGCTGTTTGATTTTATTTTTCGTGATTTCGATGATTTTGTGCATTATGTGATAATATATTAATATAATTATTATCCACGAAAAAGCACTCAAAATGCCTAGTTTTACAATGTTGGAATTATTGAGTGACCCATCAGTGTAAAGTAAGTAGTCTCCTCTACAGCGAAGAAGCAGACTCTTGTTCCGACTAGCCAACCTTCCTCAGAACAATTTAAGTAAATTCTTCTTTTTTCATGAAACACCTATATGATACATTAGAAAAGCACTATGCACATTATAAAAATTTTATAGTGCGTGGTGTAAGGCCTGTCATAAGTAGACATTCGATCTCAATATAATTCCGAAAATTGCCTCGAATTCATGATAGCAACAAGAGATCTGAGCATTGAAATACGCATTCTAAGCGAATTCTCAATATTCACAATAATGTAGCACGTTTTTATGAATTATATGTATTATGAAAACATGAAAAATATACTCAATGGCATTTTGCATAACATAATTTTTTAGTGAATTTCCTGAATATTTCGAATCGTTCTCATTCGGCTCACCGTGATTACCATGTAATCACAAAGAATATGCTCAGTGGTTTCATCAGTCCCATTGAACATACTGCATTTATGTTCCGACTGGACTATTTTGCTAAGATTGTACCTCAGGAGGCCTGTAATGGTCCTCAATTCGTTTCTAGGTAGACCTAGAAGTGACAGATTATAAAGATGAAATTAAGAAGCAGAACCAGGTCTACATACAAAATATCATTCAAATCGTTAAAGCCATGTAATCATAAGATATACAGAAAAAGTTCTTGGAATTGACATTTTTTGTGAATTGCATAACAACCTCGGATATGAGACTACAGATTAAATACTGACAGAATATCAACCATGTAAACAAATGAAATAATGCAAACGAAATATTCTATTTCAGTCAATATCTCTCCTTGAATTGAGTGAGCCGAATGAAAACGATTCGAAATATTCAGGAAATCCACTAAAAAATTACGTTGTGTAAAATGCCATTGAATATATTTTTCATGTTTTCATAACACACTTTCGAACAGTAGAATGTGCTACATTCTTGTGAATATTGAGAATTTGCTTAGAATGCATATTTCTATAATCAGATCTCTTGTTGCTATCATGAATTCGAGGCAATTTTCGGAATTATATTGAAATCGAATATCTGCTTATGATAGGCCTTACACCACGCACTATAAAATTTTTATAATATGCACATTACTTTTCTAATGTATCATATAGGTCTTTCATAATGAAAAAAGATGATTTTACTTGAACTTGTTTTGAGGAAAGGTTAGCTAGTCGGAACAAGAGTCTGCTTCTTCGCAGTAGATGAGACTACTTACATTACACTGATGGGTCACTCAATAATTCCAATATTGTAACACTGGGCATTTTAAGTGCTTTTTCGTGGATAATGTTTTTCGCAATTAATTTTATTTATCTCGCCCTCAGGTGGCGCTACAGCGCATCAACTTTTATATCTTTCAACAGATCACCAAAAATTGGTAAATAGAGATTTTTCAAAAGAAGAATATATCGATTTATTCCGAAGAAGATCGAATGAATTTATTCGGTAACTTAATCTAAGCTAAGAAAGTATAATTATAGGAACCAATAACCCAATGTCCTTTATTGTAGAAGTTCAATAGGATATGAAGCTCCAGGTTAGTGGATTAGTACCTACGTGGGTGTGACCTAATAGGTTCACGTTGCGTATCATTTTTTAGAGAATTCATAATATTACCCAGGAATATAAAAAATATTAAATCGCTCCTATCCTTGTCTATTTACTAGATGGTTGTATTTCAGTGGCCAGATGATATCGTACACGACGTTTTCAACGCGGATGATTGAAATAATGATCAATTAGTTCTACATCTAGATGTAGTTATAAGAATATTTGGAAGATGAAGAATCATCTGAAGATAAAAAAAGTATTCAATAACTGTGCTTTTCAAATTTAGATGCTTTGCTATTTGCATTGCAATTGTGAGAAAATCAGGCATCTAACCTAATAGCATTATACAATTTTGGCGTTAGTTGGGCGTTCCTGTACTCTACTTGTTACAGTGAAACATCTTGGCGGCGATTCGATAATTCGTAAATCGACAAAATCGGAAGTGCCATTATAACGACTCTTCACGTTACATGAGAGAGACGAAGAGAAAAAGATACAGTCCGCTAGTATTTTACTGTTTGTACTCATTTCATAAAATATAAATAGTAACTTATAAAAGTGAAATGCAACTTAAATAGAAAGAACATTATGCAGATTTGGTTTTATTCGATATAAACTTTATTAACGTCGGCCTTTATATTTTATCAGGCGCATCGAACTCCATGTTTCTCTTTCTGATCGATTTCAAATCGATAGATGCACTCCTGTTCCATTAGAATGGGAAGAAACCTGGTAATTTATCATACTCGAAACTTCAATAGAAATTGCGAACAATGGTTTCATCTACAGTCTGAACGATTTAGCATGAAAGATGTGTTTGGCGCAACTTTTCAAAGAGGGGTTCCCTATTTGAAAAGTGTCTTCGTCAATAATCTGTTTCTCATCAGTAATAGCCTACTTTGAAAATGTTTCATTTAGGTGAGAGATGGGGGTTGCAGTTTATTGATTTGTGACCTCAATTCAAATATTTATTCTAATATAAATCAAAATCTTCAGGCCATCTATTTGTATACAGATTTCAAATCTGTCTCTCAAAATATTTTTAGCTGGTAATTTTTCATTTCTTTCTAATAAAAATGCCTATTAATACTCATCCAAATCTATTTTCCACTTTCAATACTTTTTATCAATAAAAATCGGCTTATATTTAGTCTGCTTGTGTAGTTTGGCTAATATTTGGTTAGGTTAGGTTAGGTCAGCACTCATCTTCTCATTTATTGCGAATAGAATTGTTCATCTGAGGTTCAGTTGAATCTTCATCTACAGAAACCCCGTCTGTAAGCACTTCAGAAAAGGAGCAATTTTAGGATCAAGAAAAATGATCACCTTTTCTTTCACAACATTTTCTAGGTCAATCTCCCAAATCAAAACCCGATTGAGAAAATAATCTCTAACAATATCCATTGTGTGCATTGCTTCCAAAAAGCGGCAAATGTCGCCTATTATGTTCAGTACGTTTAACTTGATGAGTGGCAGTAGGTTGGTAGAATGAACATTCCTTAATTGGAAGGAATATATTGATAAAAGTTCTCTAATTAAAGCTATTATATTGAAACTTATCGTCCTGAACACTTACATCTTTAAAAAAATGGTAAAATAACTTTGGTCTTGAATCTGCAATAAAATATTAAGATCGGCTCAATAGTCATGAGAACATTTTCCAAATTTCAACTGCTATTAAAGTGAATGGAAAATATATCAAATAGGTCGATCTCGTCTTTGGATGAACATCTATGGGTTGTAATTACTGTTTCAGAAACTGAAGACGTAAAAATTCCCCAGAATTGTTTATACTGTTAGCGATAGATAGATAGATTTATTCATTCCAAAAGTAAAAACAACTTATTAGGAAAAGTCAATACATAGATACCTGAACATATAGTAAAAAAGAACTAATAAACTAAATAAAAACAAAAACACACAATCAGCTCTCTAGAAACTCCTCCACAGAATAAAATGCCTTACTCAAGAGAAACTTTTTTGTTCTAGTTTTGAAAGTCGATATAGTCACATTTGTATCAATGACATCAGATATTTTATTGAAAAACTAAATACCCTGGTAAACATGCGAATTTTGACTCATTTTCAACTGATCAGAAGAAGCCTTATTTTATCATGTGTCATGGTGATGAATCTCATTATGTTTCGTAAAAATTCCCAGATTAGTTTTGACATAACACTAAAGGTGCCAGATATACAGAGAGGGCAAAGATTTTAAGTTCCACGAATTTGGGTTTTCAGTGGCCCATAGGTTTTGAACATGTCAATTCTAATTATTCGTTTTTGTGCTCGAAATGCGACACCAGAACAACCCACTGCTCCCCAAAACATGAGACCATACTTTAATCTTAACTGTACAATTCCAAAATACATCAACCGACGAACCTTCATTGTGACCGTATCACGAAGTGCTCTCATGACAAAAACCCGCTGAGCTCACTTTCGAACAGACCTTCTCTATTTGATAACTCCATGTGAGTTTATGGTCGACTGTTACTCCCAGAAAGTTTATCTTTTCAATTTCTTCAATAGATTCATCAAAAACTTTGATCAGCAAGCTGTAGTCTTGAGAATCATTCTTCGGTAAGAATCTCATAGCATATGTTTTTCTTATGTTTATGTGCAAACCATTTTTGTCACACCAATCACCAAACAAGGTCGAAGCTTCATTTGCTGCTTGCACCAAATCCTCTCTGTTTCCCCTGACAAGACATTGGTATCGTCAGCATAGGCAACAACTTTGTAGTTTTTGGTAGGTTTCAAATCGTTCATGAAGAGAATAAACAATAAAGGTCCCAGTATCGAACCCTGGGAAACCCCAGCCAATATCTCCCGTTCATTGAATTCCGCTCCGTCAATGACAACAAGCTGTCTTCTTCCTTTTAAGTATGAAGCCACCCATGAGTGTGCTGGACCTCGTATACCCTGGTTGCAAATCTTGTCCAGAAGAAGATCTTGAGAAATCGTGTCAAATGCCCTACTCAAATCATAAAATAGGCCTCCACACTTTTTCCTATCATTAAGTGCATCATATATAAAATGTATTGCATTATTTAACGCCTTAAGTCGATCAGGGTACACACCACAGATAAAAGATTGGTTGATTAAGTCACTCAATATATGGCAAATACTGCCACTTTTCTCAGACTATTGCCATATATATCATCTATACCAGCAGTTGGTTTCGCTGTTGTTTTTTTCAGTAATTTTATCACTTCCTGTGGTATAACAAGCGATAGGAACATACTGCATGCAACACTTGGTGGAAATTTTATTAGGCTTTTATCAATTTCTTTAGAGCTAGCCAATGCAGCAAAGTGGTCACTGAACATGTTACTCACTACTTGAGTATATGGTATTCATATTTTCATTCATTGAGATGCAGAACTCGAAAACTTCATTGAACATATATTTTCATATAATTCATTATTTCAGGAAACGTTGTACCCATATGTCTCAAAAAACATTGAAGAATATTTGAAAAACAATTGGCAAGATGAAGAAGTGAAAAAAGCAATTTCTCAATTCGAAGAAAAAGATCTTGATGTCTTGAAAGCAACGGAGCTTGTCAAAACATTAACAGAGAAGAACGAAAATAACATTGGACTCAAAGCTATCCAGGGTCTTGTATTCACAAAGGGTTACAAGGATGGAGAGTTGAAAGTACCGTAAGTACCTTCTTTGATATTGATTCCATCGTTCTGAATACTCATAATTTGAAAAAATTTGCTTAGAACAAAATTTATTATTGGAATTGCTGGGACACACGTAGAACTGTTTGTGAAAGATAAATAGATGTAGAGTATAATACAAAAACGAGAATTCAGTTATTGCACATTTCCAACTCTATACCTGAGCCCTTTAGATTATTTCTTCAGGCTATAGCTTGAAGATCAGATGAATTAAAGGAGACTAATTAAATTACTGAAGAATATGGCAGTGCAAATGGTATCTTATGTCTTATCTGATATCAGCGCGTAGCCAGAATTTTCGGTCAAATTTAGGAAACGATTTTAAATAATTAGTTGATTTTCTTTTCTGTTTCAATTAAAAAAAAATAATGTCAAATGAACTTTCGAAAATTGTACTAAAATTGAAATCCAGATAAGAATCTCTCCATATTTGATTTATAAACTTCATAAATATTAGAAGAATTTTGAATCTTTTTGCAAACACAAATTGATGCATGTATATATATATATATATATATATATATATATATATATATATATATATATATATAATATCAAGGCTGATATGAACATGAAAATTTGCAGAAGTAGTAACATAAAACTTTAGGAAATATATGAAATATTACACATTAAGAAGTAATAATGATATTCTAAACACATTTTAAATTGTTCAGAATGTGGAGTAAGTTTTGCAATGTTCTAACTCAAATTTTAAATGATAACGTTTATGGTTATACTTTTGAAATATATTTGTAAGTGATTATAATTCAACCATTACAAAATTTGATATTTCATGGATTTTCAACTGTTTAAGAAGCTGGAATCCTGTGGTCTAAAAATAAATGTTTGGTTGAAAAATGTTGTAAAACTGAGCCTGAGAAAGTCACAATAATTTCATATTAAAATGGAATTTTCAATATAACTATATTTTTGAATCTAAGCAAGGTATATATTTTATTTGGAAGGAAAAATTAATTCCATAATTTCCATTTCATAAATATCCATCAGTTGTCTTGGTTATTGAATTATTCATCACTACAAGGGAAGGATTATTCAATAAATTTCTTATTGCATAACTTCAGTATTATAAAGAATGGCCTTCAGTGAAATTATTGGAATGCAAACAATTTTTGTAATATTTGATATTTCATGAAATGAAAATGGTTTGTCATGAAAAATTATTTGTATCTAATAGAAACACATTTAAATATTATGAAAGTTTATAAAGTTTTCAGGAAAGAAAAACTGGAGATATAAAACAAAAACATTTCATTACTGCCAAAATAGATTCAAATAGAGTCATATGTGCAGTATGTAATTTGTTCAGTCTTATTATTATTCCAATTATGTTTCAGCATTTTTGATGACGTCTCCAAATATTTGGAACTTTGGTCTAAATCCAAAAAGGTGGCAGTATTTTCATCTGGATCTATCAATTCTCAAGAACTTTTATTCAAAAACACCATTGAGGGTGATCTCTCATCACATATCTCTAAATATTTCGATCAGTCCATTGGAATTAAAACTGAAGCAGAAAGCTATAAAAATATTGCAAAGGAGTTGGATGTAGTACCTGAAAACCTTTTGTATTTAACAGATGATATTGAGGGTGAGTTACCGATCAGTCTATTGTTGAGTGAAAAATTTGTTCTGAAATATAATAATTTTGAGCGCAAGAAATCAATGCACTGCAAAATCTTTCGCAGAATTGTACCTTGATGACTCTAAAATTTGTAGATCAGAAGTCACATTTGTAAATATTTGGTTCGTTTCCCTAATATTCAAATGTTGAGTAGTAGTGAATTATCTTAGTCTACGGTAGTAGACTTAGATGGATAAAATTGTAGAAAATCTTAATCTGCGATGAGAGACTAAGATTCAGTATTAATTTGGGCAGAGTGACGACTCTAATGAAATTTAGATATTTTGTGATCCTTTATTGTGCAATTTAAGTTTACTTATATACTGATTATTGCATGACATAATAAATTGATGTCGCTGCTCCGAGTTCCGGGCGTGGTTTCTTCATCATCCAGTACCGTATTATTCCATTTCCATGTATTTCTATGTGCGAAAAAGTTCGGATTATTCTGAATATTGAATTTACAAGAGAAAATAATCGATCTATGATCAGCAAAGGCTGTTGTAGATAATTTACATGACCCTAACCTAACTACTGCAGCTTCCGAAATATAAAATCTATCTATACAAGATGACCCTTGGCTGTGAAAATATGTGTATTTATTAGGGTCATTCAAATTTTTCTCAAGCAAAACATCCTTCAAATCCGATGCTCTTATCAAACTACACAACTGCTTTGAAATGTTGTTAGTTAAGCCTGTGGAGTCTGATTCATGAGTGACACAGTTGAAACCACCTCCAATGATCAAGTTTTCATTCGTTTAAAAGAGTTTTAGCATCTCAATATTAAGGAAAATTTCTCTTTCCGCGCGGTGTTGACTTCCGCTTGGGACGTAAACATTTACAAAACGCATGTTATTCATTTTCATTGAAATTCCACGTGACGATTCAAGCAGCATTATGTCCTCAAATTCCAGTGTATTTCCAACAAGTATTGCCGTCCCTCTATTATTGTCATTAACATTTACAATAACTTTGTATCCCTGATATATATATATATATATATATATATATATATATATATATATATATATATATATATATATATATATATATATATATATATATATATGTGTGTGTGTATGATGTCATTTATGTTTAAGTTTAATGGTCATATATATATATATATATATATATATATATATATATATATATATATATATATATATATATATATATATATAAAGGGGGTTTACCCGATGACGAGTTATATATATCTGTTCATGCAATCAAACTGATTTCATGAAAAATATTGTAATTAATATATATGTATATATTCTGGCAATTGATATATAATCAAAACATATCGTTATGGAGTAATATATAATATTAGGATAACGTTATAATCATTATGGCAATATATTAATTATCGGGAATGATTTATATTTTTCATGAAATCAGTTTGATTGCATGAATATATATATATATATATATATATATATATATATATATATATATATATATATAATAGGTCATGTCATATGTATACAAACAGTCAAAATTTGATATCTTGTTTTTACAAGAAGTAGCCATCCAAGACAGCTTCATCCAGGGATATATAAGTTATTGTAATTATATATATATATATATATATATATATATATATATATATATATATATATATATATATATATATATATATATATATATATATACTATATAAGTTAGTTTTCGTCTCCGTTTTTTTCGGTTCTTCCTTCCTATCTCTGACTATTTTTTCTTTACTGTAGAGAATTTCATAGTTCTCAGGTATGATGTCATTTATGTTTAAGTTTAATGGTCATATATATATATATATATATATATATATATATATATATATATATATATATAATAGGGTCATGTCATATGTATACAGTCAAAATTTGATATCTTGATTTTACAAGAAGTAGCCATCCAAGATAGCTTCATCCAGGATACAAAGTTATTGTAAATGTTAATGACAATGATAGAGGGACGGCAATACTTGTTGGAAATACACTGGAATTTGAGGACATAATGCTGCCTGAATCGTCACGTGGAATTTCAATGAAAATGAATAACATGCGTTTTGCAAATGTTTACGTCCCAAGCGGAAGTCAACACCGCGCGGAAAGAGAAATTTTCCTTAATATTGAGATGCTAAAACTCTTTAAAACGAATGAAAACTTGATCATTGGAGGTGGTTTCAACTGTGTCACTCATGAAGCAGACTCCACAGGCCTCACTAACAACATTTCAAAGCATTTGTGTAGTTTGATAAGAGCATCGGATTTAAAGGATGTTTGGCTTGAGAAAAATTTGAATGACTCTAATAAATTCACATATTTTCACAGCCAAGGGGCATCTTGTATAGATAGATTTTATATTTCGGAAGCTGCAGTAGTTAGGTTAGGGTCATGTAAATTATCTACAACAGCCTTTGCTGATCATAGATAGATTATTTTCTCTTGTAAATTCAATATTCAGAATAATCCGAACTTTTTCGCACATAGAAATACATGGAAATGGAATAATACGGTACTGGGCAAGCTGGGCCAAATCTAAAAAGTATTCTCCACATGTGTTAGATTGGTGGTGTAAATACGCGAAATCCAAAATTCAATCGTTTCTAAAATGGGGATCAGCAACAATCTATAGAGAGAAAAAAAGGAAAATAGAATTTTACAACCAATGTCTGACACACGTAATGAACTCGAGTGTTTACAATAACAATACGATATCTGATATTAGAAAATATAGAGCTCTTATACTGAGAGAACATGAAAGGTTTGCAGATGCTTTAAAAGTTAGAACTAAAACTATCAATCATCATTTTGCTAGTGAAGAAATATCCCTTTTTCATGTTATGGCGTCAACAAAAGATGGGTAAAGAAAAGAATAGAGATGAATTAATCATTGACGACGATAATCACGTCGAGGGCCTAAACAATATTATGCGTGTGGTAACTGAATTCTTTACTGACTTGTACAAAAAAAACGTATACCCAGATCAACTCACATCTTACACTTTTTTTTGGATATTAATGAAAAATGAAATGGTTGAAATGTATAATGAAATTCTGACAGGTAAGAAAATTCCAGAAAACTTCAACTCTGGTATAATATTAATACCGAAAATAGCAAAACCGAAAACTGAATGTTTTCAGACCAATTTCTCTTTTGAATAACAATTACAAAATTTGTATGAAAATTTTGAAACAAAGAATATGTTCCAACTTGGATGAAGTAATTTCGAAAGAACAAACATGTATTCATAAATCGAATAATATAATTTCAGCTCTCACTAGAATGAGAGAGTGGGTGTCAAATGCAAATATCGAAAGGGAAACAGACTATTGCTTGAGCTGGACTTTGATCACTCTTTCGACAGACTGCGACATGAGTTCATTTGGGACGTATTAAGGGAATTCAACTTTGATCAGAAAATTATAACAGCAATCAGAATTCTATATGAAAATGCGCATTCTCAGTTTCAAATAAATCGAAATTTGTCTACAAGAGTTAGTATCGAGAATGGCGTAAGACAGGGCTGCCCTCTGTCGATGATTTTATTTTCTATTGTCTTTCAAATATTGATAAACGCATTGAAAAATCAAGGATTGAATGTAAGCGTCTATGCAGATGATTTGAGCGTACTTCTGAAAAACGACAGGGAAATCAGACGATGTAGAAAAACTTTAGATATATTTGCGTCCGTGTCTGGAGAAAAACTAAATCCAAAAAAAGTGAAGCAATAGATCAGAACTAACTTGTAATTATAATTGGTTTAGTATGAAAAATCAGACGAAATTTCTTGGGATAGTATTCTCACAAAATATTCATAGCATGGTAAATTTGAACTGGTACAATACTACTGATACAATACGTGCAAAAATAATGCAGAACATCCTTCAGTTTGAAGCACAGGGCAATATTTATAAACACTTTCGCATTACCGAAAGCTTGGTTTCTTGCGCAGATTTTACCTATCAATCAAACTATTGCTAGAAAGATCTATTCCATATGTGGGTGGTTTTTTTGGTCAAGGACAATTTTGAGGGTAGTACATGGCACGGTTGTGAGATCCATAGGAGACGGAGGACTAGCAATTTTTGACGTTCTGCATAAATCAAATGCACTTTTCAGTTTGGAAAATGTCAATCTCGAAAAGATTCAAAGTCCCCCGTATCCAAAGGTAGCTCATCACCACGCACCACACATAAGAATGTATCTTAGGGAGGCGGCCTATATTCCAAAAGAACTTATACAAAGTAATCACGTTTCGAGTAGGCTCATATATGGTGCTCTTTTGAGGCAAATGAAGGAAGAACCGGCTATAATGCGAAAAAGTAATAAAAGTCCGAATGTGTGGAAAACTATTTGAAAATATTAACAGAAACATCCTGTCACATAAACAGAAGAGCACGGCGTATATGCTCATTCATGAAATAGTTCCACTTGCACCTGCTCTTTTCAGGCCAAAAAAACGTCCTAACAGTCTGTGTAGAGTTTGCTCACAGCAAACGGAAACTCTCGAACATAAATTCCAGTGCCTCAATCAAGCCAAATTGTCGTTCATTTATTTGACTAACATAGTAAGGAAATTTACAAAAACACAGGTTAATCTAGACAAACTTTTGAATTTTGAGTTCAATTTTTCCAGTAAGAAGGTAAATGGATTTGTGTCACTGTTAGTAGTAGAGTCAATTGAATTTATACGTGATAATCAACACTACAGAGATTTCCAATCATTAATTAAAAGCCTAGCTAGTAAATTGTTCAATATAGATTTAAGTCTTTTCAATTTCTTTTCTACTTGCCTGTGATATTAATATGAATATTTTGTACAATGTAATTTAATTTTATAAATAAAGAAAAAAAATCGCTATATGAAGACTTTTATCCAGGAAGCAATATTCAACCTTCCGTTGAATGTTGAATATCATTACCCAAAGGAGCTTGGTTTTTCGATCCACTCTTCATAATCATGGTCAACCAGAGCCATATAGTAGTGGTAGTCTGATCGGATGTTATGAAAAGGAGCAACAGACTGCAGTTTCGGTCTCGATTGACCTCATCAGTGTTGCACACCCATTCACAACAAGCCAGATTGCCATCTACTCATCTCAATCCGTTGGAGCGCGTCAAATACTTTTATGTGTTACATATACAATTGGCGCCCCAACGAACCGATACAGCGCCATCGGGAAATGATGAAAACGAAAAGTAGATCAAATAGAAAACTTTGAGAACAATGACAAACTGCATCCAGTAGACACTGTGTGTAGCGTTGCGGTAAATAGTCGAACTAGTCTGGCTTCTTAAAGTTTTCTGTTTTATCAACTTTTTGTTTTAATCATTTCCCAGTAGCCCTGGGGGCGCCAATTGTATATGTATACATGTGCAAGTTCTTGACCCGCTGCAACGGATTGAGACTTATAGGTGGCAATTTGGTTTGATGTTGTGAATGTGTGTGCAAGACTGACGAGAGCAAAAGTGTAGTCTGTTGCTCTTATTCATGACACCCGACCTGATTGTACCACTACTATGTGGCCCTGGTTGAGGATGGTTATAAAGAGTGAATCGGAAAACCAGTTCCTTCAGGGAAGGATATTCAACATTCTAAGGAAGGTTGAATATTGTTCTCTGCATGTGTGATTCTTAAGTGTTTATATTACTTATTCTGTCTTTCAAATAATTGTAATTCTTAGGGCATGTTCTTGCTATTACTTCATTTTTAGAGTTCATTTCGCCAAAACGATAAACGGAAGCTTATAGGATCACTTTGCTATCTGTCTACCTGTCTGTCAAGACTTCTCAGGAATACTTGTAGCTATAGATTTTCGTTCTTTATGCACAGTGCCCTTATGTGCACTCAGGCCCTTTGGCCCATTGTGCTTGCCGTGTTGTGTTGTCATCAGTCTAGCAGAAACTTTTTGATGAAGTTTGCAAGACTGTTGTAGAGGGCCACCATCAGCATTTGGGCACTAGGTGTTTCAGTGCCCAATGTATCCAATTTGGTCGCCTTATGAGCAGGACATTCGAAGAGTACATGTTCCGTTGTTTCATCATGTTCTAGGCAACCACTAGGTATAGATTTACAATAGATACTGAATATTCGGATCTGACGTAGAAGCATCGAAACTGGCGAAAACCAATGTTTTATGTATGGCATAATTCGAGGAAAAATTTTGACGACCACTTAATTTGTTGTAATTCTTTGGCGATAATGGAACTTATTAGCCGATTCTCAGGAAAATATAAAAAGTAGAATTGAGATTGATACCATACACAGGTCTGCAATCCCTTGGAGCTGTGAAAATAAATCAAACCTTTCAGTCAACGCAACCGGAAAATACGGCCGTTTATTCCGCATTATGCTGCATATTTTCACATTATCAAATGAATCAAAATCTGTAGTGTACTTCCTATTGACAGATAACCTTCATGCAATTATATTTCTCTGTGGCTTTTAATAAGTTCAGATTTTCTCATACATGTCCATGAGAATGAAAATGTTGCACTTTCTAACATGAGAAATAAAATAACATTACATTTGATCTTGATTTGATTTGATGAGATATTAATATCAACATTGTGTGATGGTTTATATGTATTTTTCATATATTATTTTTATTTCAGAGGCCAAAGCAGCTGAAACTGCTGGTCTTATTGTTGCAGTCATTGAACGTGAAGGAAATATTCCAATTCCTGAGGAATCTGCCTCAAAATTCGTTGTGGTAAAATCGTTTGCTGATATTCCTTTAGAAAGCATCAAGAGGAAAATTGAGGAAGAAACTTTAGAGGTAAGTAGAAACTATTTTATTTTGAAGATCAATCATTAACACCATTGCAATGCCTATTGCATTAAGCTAGTCAAGTAACATGGATTGATTGTAGTTCTTTTTCTAGTCTGGTCGCAAAAAGGTGAAACTGATGGGGATTTAAGATGTTGATGTGATTTATGTTTAAGTGTACTATTGTGATGAGATGTCAAGTGTAGATTAACTAGTGATGTGTTGTATTTAATGACGATGTAATATCAGATATAGCAATCACAATAAATATTGTTGTTCATTTTGTGGTTGTCAATTCTAACCATTTAAAAGTCTTTAACCATGAATATCTAGAAAGAATTCTTTTTGATATATCTAAAAAATTAATTTTCTCGAGTACATTCCTTTTCGGGTTGACAATTTTTCGATTCTTTTTCTTTCAAAATATACTTTCCTTACTCTTTCACGTGATTATTTTTTCTTCCAGAATTGTGAACTAAGTATGAGATTAGATCTAAATTTAACATCTTTTTTCAGGCCCCACCAACTAAAATTGCTAAGACTGAAGACAAAGCGGCTGATGCTTATGATGATAAATCAGCGGAAGTCACTAACGAAAGTGTGACAGAATCCATTAAAGAAGTTCAAGCTGAAGAAAAAAAAACGGAAGAAAAATTTGAAGAAGCTATGGAGGTTGATGTAGAGGAAAATACTAAAACAGAGAAAGGTAAAGAAGACATTTACTCATTAATGAAAATATTTTCATTGAAAATTGGACATAATTCATTTTATGATAGAAATTTTTATTATATTTTATCATTTATTAAAGATTCCTCTGCTCTCTGATTAGCTCATCATATATCAGAGACTGCAGTCTATCTCTATTAGAACTCAGTACTGATGATAATACTCTCTGTGCCATCCAAACTCTGGCGATTTTTGTGAGAAACTATATACCGAGTCCCCATGATTTTTTTGATAGGTCTCCTTTATAATCTGCCTGTGGTTTCCATAGTTCTTGAAGGCCAGGGGCCATATTCGCCTGTTGGATTCCTAGGGGCGCCCACTACCGAATGTCCAGAATTTTATGATATACCTGATAACTTTGTTGTTTGAAGAGAGAAGTGCACCAAAGAGAAATATAACAATCGAATGAGCCTTTTTTTCATACTATTGTTTTGATATCATCGCTCATTTTTCTGCTAGAACCTCGACCATAAGGGAGGAACAACTATATTTGCCAGAGAAGATCTCAACCCAAGAAATACATGATGTGTATAAATATAGAAAATGTATAGAAATACACTGAACCAAATTTATATGGAATTACCTGATATTTTGAATATTACCTCAGGAATTTTGGAGGGAGACTCTTTCTGCATGTAGTAAAACAATTGAAAATTGTTTTCTCACGGAGTAGGTGTTTTTTTTCTCGACCTCAGTAGCTTGTATTACCTCTTGCCCTAATACAAGCCTGAATTCGTCTAGACATGCTTTGGATTAGGTTTTTGACCTCCTTCGGGATGTTATCTACCACTCTCTAGTCTGGAGAGCAAGCTGGCCAGGCCAAAATAGCGATTACCTCAGTTTCAAGATAATGTCGCGCGAGGTTGCTGATATGCGGAGGAGCATTATCTTGCATAAAAGTGAAATTCTCACCGTGGTCACCTCGCCAGAGTCTCACTATGGGCTCCAGCACTAGGTCCACGTAATTTGTAGCCGTTACACTCGCAGGAAACGAAATCAAATCTGTTTTGCCTCCCAGCATAATGCCATCCCAAAACATCACACTACCCCCTTGGTTTTTCAGAATTTGTTTTGCTGCTTGGACTCTAGCTTGTCTTCCATGACCCCTTAAAACCCGAATCTGGCAGTCAAATCAAATCATCAAATCAGATTTATTTGCTCCTAAGACTACAATGAGTCACATTCAAGCACGTCAATAAACAAAACACAATGTAAAATATTCGACATAAATACAAATATTACAAATTTCAAGAAAGAGTTCTCATCAATTTAAAAAAAATATTATATTACAGCTGTCATATGTGTGCTTCAAATAATTCTGCCAGTGTATAGAATGCACCTGAAATCAAGAATTCCCTTACTCTATGCTCAACTGCACTCTTGGATTTGAAATCATTTATTCTAGTGGAGTAATCATGCACTGTATCACTTGTATTAAATAGATGCTTGTTTTTCCAAATATGCAAAATCAAATGATACACATACAGAGAAGGGAGGGTTAGGATCCCTTCAGTTCTAAATAGCTCCTGGCAATGACTAAAGCAAGGCTGTGTGAACATAATGCGGATTATCTTCTTCGGTGCTATGAAAGCCTCCTGCATATGTGCTGTAGAACCCCAAAAAATTATTCCATATGCCAGTGTTCCGTCAATCCATCCCTGGTACATCAGCTTCAGAACCCTCAAACTCACCACATCTCTCAAGTATCTGAATGCAAAAGCTGCCCAGCTCAATTTACAGGCCAAGAGAGATTTATGCTCCATCTATGTTAATTTTGGATCTAACCTAATTCCCAGAAGTTTGAAGGTATCTGCGGTAGAAATGCTTACTCCGTGAGCTTTTATAAGGAAAGAGGAATCAATTGATGCATTTCTCGGCAAAAATCTCATGTAATGAGTCTTTGAAACATTCACAGTCAATCCATTATATATTTTTTGAATAAATTTATTATTATAGAATCACCAGTCATTGAAATTTTGAGATGTAACATTGCTCTGACGAATTATTTCCGGTATCGATGGCTCAGCAACAAGCATACTTGCATCATCAGCATAAAGAATCAGTCTACCCGACTCAATATTTATATTATCTCATCTGATCAAACACCAATTCAGGTCTCATCCGAAAAAGAACAATACTCAATATTCCAATTTTGGTGCTCGATACAGCAATTAAGTCTGTAAATTTTTTTTTGTCTGGTTAGCGCTGGTTGCCCTTGGAGTATGGAGTGCGACGCACTAGGGTCTACTATTCTTGTAATTTGGCACAAAATGCGGTCTTGTTCTTCAGAACTGATCTTTCTACGACTTCTTCTAGGCCTATTTTGCAGAGATTGTAGCTCCACGTATCGGGCGTAGGTTTTTGAAATCAATCCATGTTATACCCCCATTGTGGTCACTATATTCCTCTGTGTCACCCCTTATTCAAAAAGAGCAATTATTCGACCCCTCTGCACATTGGACAATCCAACTTGAGGCATTTTCAATTGAGTATAGGGTTTTTTAAATTTTGAAATTCACAGTTTCAAATCTCAGTGACAATTGAGTACAATATCCCGAACATGTGGTGATTATTCAACATAACCTAACATACTATCCAGTTTTTTAACAACAAAAAATTCATTATTCACAAGTAGCCAAAGATACATGGTTAAAAACAATCCGTAATGTGAAATACCAAGTGATTCCATATAAATTTGGTTGTGTGCATGTAGAACATTTCAACCTAAATGTCATAGCATTGTATAGGGCCCCTACAGGGCATATAATATAAATATAATGTAAAAGCGGGTTACTTCAATATCAATTTTGGTGGACAATGTTCGAAGCTACTCTAGGCGCTGCATGCCTCGATAATATATTTGTAGGATTTGGTCTGGTTCCTCCCTCATCTGAGGTAGTGGAACATGACAAGAACACAAAGGGACGCTGACCAAGCTGCCGCTGAGCAACAACATTTTATAGCAACAAGAGGCAAGTCTGTAGGCCAATCACCCGGGTGGAATTGTTTCACTTCTTCAGTTTGGTTGAGGTGTCGGATTGGAGCTTTCCTGGATAGTGCTGCAAAGCGGTCAGTCCCTGAAAAATCTTGTGTACTACGCTCTAATAAACCAGTCATCAACTAATAGCTGGTTCACAAACGAACTCAGGGCGATGCGAGAACATCTGTGTCTGCTAGAAGAAGTGAAGATACTTCACGGGTGCACACTTGATTATAATAAGTACAAAAGATACTATAAAGAAGGTGCTAAAGCAGCCCAGATTAAGACAAATGACGAGAAAACCGCATTGATTAGCAATCCGGCCAAATGTATGTGGGAAATCATCAACAAACAACAAAAAATTATAAGGACAAGTCAACTAAATCCGGTATACAACTAGAGGAGTTCAATGGTTTCTTTTCAAATGTGGATGATCTATCATAACTGTTCCTCCATGTGCCAAGGATCCCTTGGAATGCTTGAGGGATTATATTCCCACACTTGTCGGGTTTTCTTTCAGAGAAGTAACTTGTAATGAGACCAGGATATCATAGATAGTATGAAAAATAAGAAATGTTTTGACATATATGGTCTCAACGTTGAAATGATCAAAGTTGTGAGGGACATATACGGTCTTAACGTTAAAATGATGAAAGCTGTGAGGGATATATTAGTTCCTTTGATCAAACTAACTACAAGCAGTTACAGTCTCTATGTTCAAGGGGGGATCCTGAGGTCCTAATAATTACAGACCTACATCACTCCTACCTATAATATCCAGATCCTGGAGAAATGTATGGCAGCCCAAATAGTGTCTTACTTCAAGAAAATTGGCTACTTCTCTAATGAACAGTTTGGTTTCCGTAAGGGTAAGGGGACGATAGGGGGCATCTTAAATCTGGTATTGAGCGTAATCAACTATTTTGGAGAATTGAGCTTTTCAGCTGTTTGGTTTGGTGACCTAGGCATTCGACCTTATCTCACACATAATCATTCTCCGCAAACTCGAATGTTATTGTATCAACTCTTATAGTATTGCTCACCTAAAACCCTTCCTGGAAAACCGACAACAAGTAGTCAGAGTAAATGGAGTAATATCAAAAAGCAATGTAATGGTCCAGGGTTCCCCAAGATTCAATTCTGGGACCTATTGTTTTCTTCATTTACATCAATGACCTACCACGATTGGTACCACAATATCAGTTCGCGCCAGGGATTTGAGAGAGGCGGTGAAGAGATCAGATACTGAGATTAGAGAGGCTGAGGAATGGTTTCATCTAATAGTCCAAGAGAACCATATTTGTTATGCGTAGTACAGTAGTCAATGAAACAGCATGCAAAGTTTCTGGGTGTAATCCTTGACCCCAAATTGCTGTGGGTCATATTGACTATGTGGCCCTGAAGAGCAATACGATTAATAGTTGGCCTTAATTACAGGGATAAGTGTAAGGATGCCTTTAAGCATTATGCAATTCTAACGTTTCCGTCTATCTTCATATTGAAGAACTTACTGTATGTATGGCAGAGTTTGGATCGGTTAAGATGTCATCGGGACTTGTATAACACTCGTAACCGAGACGGAACAGTACCTGCATATTGTCGACTAAGTAGATGTCGGATAGGTCCCAATTATTGGGGTATCGAATTTTTTATAGCTTGTTTTCATCGAGCTTAAAGGACTTATCGCTGAGGAGGTTCAAAACGAATATAATTTTTTTTTTGATATGCAATGCCATCTATTCTGTTAATAAGTTTTCAGAATATAAATATTTTAATGAAGATGTGAATGAGTAATTTTAAGTTTGTTTTAAATTTTATATTGACATGTGTAAACTATTTTGTACAAGCATGAATAAACTGTGTATGAGTATGTTCTTGATGTTGAATTTCTTGAATGTGTAGGAATATTTTGGATTTTTCTCAAAGGTTGATGAGGAATATATGATTTCCTGATCAAAATTGGAATGAATACATAAAATGTTTTTGTAATACATTGAAAAGCTTACAGGATTGGAGTGTGGTAAGAAACTGATTATTCAAGAAAAGTAGAGTTCTATGCAAACTGCCTGAATGTTTTATACTCTAGCGTCTTGCCTATAATAAATTACTTACTCATGTGAATTCTGATCTTATGAATGCTTTTATGAAGAAATAAATATTTTTGTAATTTTTATTCAATAATGAATCCCGAGTTTTTACGTAAGCTATGTGTTGTATAAATGATATGTTTGTTGGTTCAGCTTTATGCACCTAGAATTCATTGCATTTCAAATATTCAGAGTATTAATCAATTATTTTATTATTTTCTTGATGTCATCTAATTTCAATTGAAGGATCTTGAATCAAAGAACCTATTATGAATATTAAATTCATAAGTGTGGAGCATTAGTATTATTGTGAAACTGGTGAATCTAAGTGAATATGTAATTTCAACATCTTCTCTCTTTTCAGTACAAGGAGAAAAAGAACTTGAAGCAGTTGAAGTTGAAACTGCAGTGGAGGAATCAGCTAATGTGGAAAAGACTGTAATAGAAAACGCATCTCTAGTTGATAAATCTGCTGAGAATACCTCATCAGAAGAAAAATTGGCTTCAACTGATAAATCCGTATCCATGGAAATTGCTGACATATGCGAAAGTAAATCAAGTAACACAGATGATAAAAAAAAGGGCAAAGAAGAAATCATGGAAAAAGATCAGGAAGGTTTGAAAGATAAACCTGAAACTAAAAAGGAAACTGAAATAGGCACACAAACCAAAACTATTACTAATGAATGTGAAACTCAAACTAATATATCTATCAAAGCTGCTGAAGAAATGCCACTGAAAGAAGTAGAAGAAAAATTGATGGAAACTGAAACAGAAAAAAATGATGAAAAGATCAAAACTGAAGTAGTAGAAAAAGAAAAAACAGATAATGAAGTAAAAGGAACTGTGATAGTGGCTGGAGAAAAGGTGGAAACTGAAAAGGTTGAAGAGATAAAAATTCAAGATAATACATCTGATCAAGAGAAGAAACTGAATGAAAATAAAACTGATGAAGAAAAACAGGAAAAGAATATAAGTAACGATAAAATTGAAGAAGAAAATAAATCAGAGAATAAATTAGATAATGAAAAAATAGAAGAAGGAAATGAAACAAATAATGAGGAACTTGAACAGAATAAATCTGATAATATTGAAATTGATGCGCAAAAACAAGATGAAAAATGTGATAAGAATGAAAAGGAAGAGCAGTCAAGTTTAGAAGCAGAAGAAACAAGTTTAGAGGAAACAAGTAATGAAAAAGTTGAAAATAAAGAAGAATCTATGTCTGGAACAAGTAATGAAAAAGTTGAAAATAAAGAAGAATCTATGTCTGGAACAAGTAATGAAAAAGTTGAAAATAAAGAATCTAAGACTGGAACAAGTGCCAAAGAGAATACAGTAACAGAAAGGAAAGAGCAGTCTGCTCCACTTATAGAGAAACAATGTGACAAAAACGAAGAGGTACAAATTGAAAAAGAAGAAATAGCAAATAACAAGGAAGAAAGTAAAGAAACAGAATCTGATACAGTGCCTAAAGAAAATGGTGTCTCTGAAGAGAAATTAGAAGAAAATGTAGATGAAAAAGAAAATAAAAGCGAACTTGCTAATGGTAAAGATAATGGTATTGTTAATAATGAAACAGAAACTTCAAATGGTGTTGCTGATCCTAAGGAAGAAGAAATAAAAACTAAAAAAATTGAAGACAATGTTGAGAGCACACCTGTTAGCGTGGAGGCCTAAATATTATCCAAGTAATAATATATGTTGTAAGATTAGCGACGTTCATTTTATTTATTCAAACGCTTAAAGTAGAATTTTATGTTTTTCTTATGTATTTTGTTCTTAGTTTTGTTCAGTATGAATTATTTTCGATTTCTATCTAATTTTGTGATTTCTTTTTTTTGTGTTGTCGGTGATTTCTAATAAGTTTATTTATTCCTTCAAGTGCCAAATTCATTTGCTTTCAGAAATTCAAGACTAACCTTTAAGACTGCCTGTTATAAATTTCAGATTTATTACAGTATTAAAATTCGATGTTTGAAAGTAGCAAATTTCCTATTTTTCATATTTTTGAATGAAAATTCACACTTTGACTGATGAGAAATCAAGTCTGTTTTTCGAATTTTTATTTAAGAGCTGTAAGATTTTGTGGTATCTAGTGATTTTAAACTCTTGTATGTGATAAAATTCATTCGATCAGTATCTTTCATTGAAAACTTTCAAATGAGATGTTCTTGTATATAGTTTCCAGTTGATACATTCCCACTCATAAATCTCGATGTTCTCTAACATTATTTCATTTGAAAGTTGAATACTCACTACTTAAGAATTAATGCTCTCCGTTTTTATGATAAACGTTTTGTATCGTCTATAATTTATAATAAATTTTGTAGCATTGTATGATTTTGCTTTCTTTACATTCCATTGGGGCATTTCAGTAAGATCAATTGTTGAATAAAAAAATTCTTCCTGGGAAAGCTTGCATATGCTACGATATGATATATCAATCAACAACTTCCATTCTTTGTATGTTTAGGGTTAGGCAATAGGGTGGGTCACTCTAGTATGAAGAGAAAAAAAAATTGTTCTTTAGACTTGGCGGTAAAAACGTGTAACATGGTTATAGGAAGTAATACAGAAGGTTTCATAACAATCGTATATTGCCAACTGCCTCCGGATTGACCTTGACATGAAAAAATTCATATTCCTCAAAACTATTTCAACTATTTATAAATTGTAGATACATGTAATGACATACAACTTCAATTTAGGCTATATTTTATTAAATAATTAGGTTTCAAACAAGTACTTAAATATATTTTTTCAGTTATTAGGTATTTTACTCTACACGAAAATCCTTTTAAATGTCGAATTTTGGCATAAATTTATTAGACTGCCTGAATGAAACCTGCACGTTCTGATTTTGTGCACATACTTCCTGCAGCTTCAGTTACAGTTTCGACTAATCTCTCAACTGCTTGATTGTGGCGAGGTAAAAGTAAAAAATCTATTTTGGTGCCCTCTCCTCGAACAAAGAGAGATTGAAGTTCATCTTTACAGATTTGCTGTAAGATCGGTGGTTGTGTGACATGAGCCTGACAGTTGATAAGATCATAATAAACCTTTGCATCCATGTTTACTTCTGGAACCTGAAATATTAAATTTTGTGTTTTCTCACTGCGTGCTTTTACAACACGACGCAGAGACAATTCTCTTATAGGTTTTTCTGAGTCTGATAACATTGCTGGCAGTAGATTTTCAAGATGGGCGAAGTAACTGTTTTACCGGATCAATAACAGCCTTAAATTCTGATGATAAGTAACGAGACCTGAAGATCAATTGCCATAAATGCCTTCCTCCATCTTTGCAACTTGGTTGGCTTTTAATATCAAACCATGTTGGAATGTAAATTTTGACAACACAAGTTTATCAGATGGAGCTGTTATTACAATGTACAAACGAAGAATTCTATTAGCTACTTTGAGTCATGAGACATATTCTTCAGGACACTCACCAGATATAATGGCCGATACTATTCTGTATAAATACAGTTGGTCAGAACAGATCTTTCTTGTCTACCTCTGGCATTTGAGCTAAAATATTTTGAAATTTAGCAACAGCTTTCTCTTCACAATTCTGTGAAATTCTCCAAGGCTTTTCCAATTGCACCAGAAAATGTTCTTGGACCAGAAGTTAAATCATCAACAAAAGAAAATAAATGTCGAAACGGTAATTCATTCATATGCAGCAAGCAAATAATCCATTGTAAAGGTATGTTCAATGTTTTTCCATTAATCTAATTACACCACCAAATTACCATCACATCCAATAGCCATCAAGTGGTCCAGTGGATACCTCTTTAGTACGAAAATAATTAATAATTTATTTTTTTATAAATATAGTTGTTCCAGCTGCTGGAGTGATATAGCCTAAAAACTTGCTATCTGGTTCTTTAATTAATGAAATGTTTTTCAACTATTAGGTCTGTAGTATTTTCCGCCTTTTTTCTTGGTAACCAAAGTCTTATCTTTTCGACCATCAAAATATTTGGTAAACTTTTTGTTTCTCAACTATGTGTTTCGAGATTTCTTTCTTTCTCTTCTCAATTTATTTCTATCAATAACAGGCATATTGTTTTCTTGTAAAATAACTGAGGCTATAGCTGCGGCTGCTCTGTTTGATACTGAGTACCGATCGCAGGTTTGAGACAGTGTAGTAGCTTTTAAAACTAGAAGATTCTACCATCAAAATTCTTTTTTTTTGCTGTTTAAAAAACCTCGCTTCCGTTAGATGTCTCACTTGCAGGAAATAGGGAGCTATTATCGGTAGAAGCAGTGATAGTTAGGACTTCGGTTGTTCGTGGGTGATTTTGTTGATATTTCCTGTTTGAGTTTCCATTTTAGACGTTTTTGATTTTTCCTAGTTATTACGAAATCTGTATTCCCTATTATTATCATTTTTCTTACAGATCTTCGGTCGGCAAGAAAGCTTTGTTCATTCAATGGGAGTTTTTTTCTTTAGGGCAAGTACACTTAGTAAAAACTGAACATTTGCAAGAAGAAGTGTCAAATAAACCTTTGCTGGAAGCGATAAAATCTCCTTAACACTTTTTAGGTATTTTAGGATGAGATTTCAAAATGTTTTCAAATTTGAAGTGACAATATCAACAACTTCTTGAAAAGTTGGTTCTTTTTTCGTATTTTTGGTCATTTTAATATCAAACCTCGTCCACTCACAACACTTCATTATATTTTCATAAGTTAGAAGCACATTTTCCTTTAGATCCCTTCTATCACCAAATATAGGACATTTCCAAACTTTTCGAGTACGATTCATTTTGAAAATCACACTAACACACCTTTGTTCTAGTTGAATACAGCGCAACTAAACGACTAAGGAAATCGCTTTGCCCTCCTAATTTCAATAATATTTACAAATACCCACAAATATGTTTACATTTTCGGTACTGTTTGTAACATGACATCATTCTAATATAAACATAAGGTTTATTTAAAGTATAAGTTGTGTATATTTAAGTACTATTAGGATTACTTTCATAAATGAGCTAGTTTATTGAAAATACTCTCGTATATCGAAACTTTAAATCTGATCCGGAGGCAGTTATACTATACCGATTGCAATAAAATTTCATTCACGTCATTTCAGTCCAATTGACAACGAATTATCGCTGTTAGAAATCGTAATTAAAAAAATACTCAATAATTGAAAATTATAAATTTCTGAACAAAATGGAAAAACTTATTTTCGTTTGGAGTGTTACATCTTTCAGCGTAAGGTCTAACCTATAAGATCAACCTTTACCGCGACTTAATTGAATAGTGGAGTACGTAGACAAAGATGATTTATATACTCTAGATGAGGAACCCAGTTCAACGTAAATTTTTCACACAATATAGTGAATTTGACGTACAAAACAGTCCGTCTGCTGGCGCCCTCTTCAATAATAGACTATATGTGCGGTACTATATCTATAAGTGCAGTGTACTGCACTAATACGACAAAATAATGAGTGAATTATTCTGATATGGCACATAGATGACGCGTGAAATCGAAAGAACCTATGATATTCAGCTGACATGAGCGTAGACATGAATAGGAAAAAAGGGTTTTACTCATTTTTTACATTTCGTAGTCTAGGATTGAATGAGAAATGCAGAAAAGGAGAATATGTTCAATTATTTATCAATAGCTTTCAATATATGTTTTCACAAACCCATATATACTTAAACATAAAATATTATAAATATCCATCCTACTTTAGCATCTCTTTTCAGAGAGATGCAGACAATCTATTAATGTTTAATTTTCAAATCGGAGGAAAGAAGAACAGACATCTATTATATGACTCCATTACAAGTTACACGCATTTTAATTTAAATTTATGAAGAGTGTAGCACGCTTTTTTCAAAATAGGAATGTAAAATAGAAAATTCGAATTCAGACCCAGAACTTTGCTTTGAGAATAATTTTCAGTTTCGAAAGTGCAATGCCCGACTTTACCTCCAGAAAATTGTATTAAAACATCAAGAATATTTATATCATTAGTTAAGTGCATTTTCGAAAAGAATGATTAATTTTGTTTAAATAAAACAACTTTTGAAGTAATTCAATACATAATTGTGATTTTTTTAAATAATTGTTTAAAGGTGATTTATTATTATGATATCATCTATACATTATGAAAATGAATAAATTGCAGATATTGTATCAGTTAGGTATTTACTGTGCATTATATTAATGGCAAATGCAATTTCGACAACATTCTTGACAAGAAGTAATCGGTAAACCAATGTAACAAATATAAAGCGAAAGACGAAATATCTGGTAAAAAAGTCTATTCGATTCATATCAATTCCGAAACAAAACATCAATTCATTTTATCCATAAATAAATCTGTACAGAGACGAAAATAGACAAACAATTTGACGCTATCATGTTCTATGTTCGCACTCTCCATTTTCTACCAGTCAGTGTCACAAAGCATGCAATAGGTTGCATAGTGCGTACGATGTACAAAAACTAAGAAAAATTGAATTTTCAACTCATTGCAAGGGGTTGAAGTTTTAATTTTGCAGAATTTATTTTCGAAGCCAACTGGCCATCATATTGAAAATGCAGATTGATTAGAGGAAATTGCAGTTTCCCAGCTATTTTAACAGAATTATTGAAAGTTTTGTAAGCATTCACCAGTTATCAGGATCATCTGAATACGTTCATTTTTGGTATATGTGTGCGTTCCGCTATTTATAATGAGCAAAATTATAAATATAAGGAACATAGGGTTGAAGTGAAAACTAATTAATACTAGTATTTTCATGAGTAGTAACCAACTGTGAAATTTCTAAAATTAGGTTCTAATTCCTCTAAGAGACTACAAATGAACACAAAGCTAGGAATGGCGATAATGTGTAGGGTTGAAAATTTCCTGCAACTGAAGTTCTTGGCATTCATTTGTGGTTTTAAATTCGTATTTACAATCTTAATCAATTATTTACATTATTCCATAAAAAAGATTTCGGATAAGTAACTATATTATATTCCACAATGGGATTATATCTTAACAAATTTTGGGCGGTTTCCATATTTGAACCCAAAATTTTGCTTTTGAAGAAGCATTTTCCATCTAGTTGAAATTCCTATTTGATATCAGTTTGGAATCGATTGGTTTCGAGTTCCAATGTTGGCAATTCCTATCATAGGAAAAATTTTACTGCGTCATCTTCCGAAGATAATGATTGGGAATGATAACGGAGAAATTTATGAAATGCAAACTTTCGAAAGAACGATGCATGACTATAGGCATTATTGGAATGATTTTTCATATGGAGTCATAATACCATCGTGAATTTCAGAAATCGTTATGAAATATACTGTATATTTTAGAAATTGAAACTTAATCAACAGTAAAATGAAACGTTATAAGAGGGTGAATTTCAAAAAAATTTGAGTTTTCGGAAGAGCGAAAATTCTCAAAACAGGTGAAATTTGGTGAAGAAATATTTCTGTACAACTATGAAAGAAATGATGCCATCAAAGTTACTCTTTCACACTGTAACTAACTCATAAGAAGCTTTTCATGAAAAAGGAAATCAAAAAGAGAAAGAGTCACGGAAAATTATGGATATTTTTGAATCTATTTAATAATAAGAAGCTATTGAGAAAACGTTACAGATTATTGAATTCGTCAAAAAATGTGATTAGTTCGATAAATTCTGGTGGAAATGAGTTGATGAATAACATGGATTTCTGTCACTCTAGTCGAAGTTTTTACGATTTATTGAGAAAATTGGGTTTCGATAGGTCCACCCGCAATAATTTCTAACTAAATATTGCATAAACAACACACTTCATTGTTACGAGCGAAGCTGAGAATTAATTTCTATTTTCGAATACAAGTTGAAAGCATATTATGGCCGATGTTCAGCACGAAATGTCTAGCTGATTTCTGTCGGACGGTGGTCTCTCAAAGGAAACTGCGAAATAACTCCAGTAAACTCGACCTGTGTCTCGAGAAGCCGTCAAAACAAAAGATGCATTGCCTTAAAATTAACTTCGCTCAGGATACTGTTTATCAATTCCGGGTTTTATTATCATTATTATTATTTGAATGATAAAAATAAGAAATAATTTTCTTCAAATTTAGGTCGAAAAAAACTAAAAATCTAAATATATTTATTATTAATATGTTTATAATATATCAGAATTATTGTGATTATATAATTGAAAATTATGGCCTATAATTATTGATTTTTTGTGCTTGTAGAAATTCATTAAATGGCAATATGTATCAAATTAATTCATGAAAATGATGAAGTTCATAACGAAAAATAAAATTGACAACAGACGTTTGTTTTATTATACACGTAGGTTTCTACATAAATATACTTCTATCAATAGATGAAATTTCAAATGTCGATTGATAAAACAATTAAATTAAAACGTTTATAGAGTTAGATATGAATATAAAAATAAGATGAAATATTTTAGTTAACATATATGAGATATTACATTTCATAAGAAATGAAATTCACCATCTAAACATCTATAAATCTTATATTTTTAATTCGATTGTTGCGATAAATCAAGAAAACACTAAATATTTTGAAAATAATTTATTGAAGATAGGTATAAGATGTTGTACATAATCACATAATATATGTATGAAATTTCCTACTGATTCAGAGAATTGAATAATATACCGGGTGTAACATGGAAATTGAGTGATACCAACAAATCAGGTGTCCAGTTTTTCGATACCCGTAATTTGCAAAAATTATGTTCTCTTGCATATTGTTTCATCAGTAGCTTTGAAGAAATAGATTGTAACAAAACAATATTTTTTGTAATCTCATCCAAAGTTGTTTGTAGATTAGATTACAAAACATATTTGTGAATCTAAAACATTTTTCTATTCAAAGCTGACAGTCGTGTAGAATTGCAACAAGCTTCTGATCTATTCAGGAGACTGAAAAATTGACATTCATTGCAGTAATTATTTTGTTGCTATTTGATTTTGTGATTTCTCGAATTAGTGTATTTATTTGAATAACAAACATTTGTGGTAAACACCAATGCTTTTCTTGTGAAAATATACTAATCAAATCACAACTTGAATAGTAATTCAACCGATTAGTCGTATTGTCCCAATTACAAATTTTTCGAAATATCGAAATTAATAAGTCAGTTCACATTTCGAAAACGAACTTTCAACGTGCACGTCAGTACTAAATTTATATTCGAAAACTCGTTGCGTCTACGGAAAATTCGGCAATATACGCGGAGAAATGAAAATGTTGTTGCTGTCACGAAATGTTGGAGTCGATTACAAAACGAAACATTAAAATACTTTTCGTGTCTTGATTCCAAGAAGTAATCATTCCAGCATCTACGCTGTTTGTTCTCTACGTACTTGAACAAAATCATCACAGAGGGTTATGTTTGTTTCCAAAGATTTGATTATCTTAAGCGTAGTAATGCTGTTAAGGTGTTAACCTATATCCTTCGATGTGAAGGGTAGTGTATTTAGAGAATGTGGTCGCGAATGGAACCATTTCAAAACCATCCATAGAAATAAACAAATGATTCATCGCATACAAGTCTTTCAATCTTGTGGTTTAGATACAAGGCTGGAACAAATACATATCAAACAAAAAAGGTAATCTGACATTGAGCTCTAACAACATTGCACTCACTGCTACAAAGGGTTTTTAAATCTCTAATTATTATTGATAATCTTTCAAAATTTTGCTAAATAAGGTAAAAACGTTGAAAATTTTTCCAATCTGAACGAAATAACAAATATACAAAAGAAGTCTGCATGTATTGGTGGTGTTTCATGTCTGTTTGGTCCGCGGGAGGTATAATATTCCTCCTGTTCTCTATAGGTAAAGCTGATAACTTGCTAAAATTAAATATCAATACTATAATTATGAACTTTATCAACAATTCTTTTACCTATAAAAAACACTCTCCTATCCGCCAACTGGAGACGCGCCATGTAGAGGTTTAACAGCTCCTCCCATGGTTGAGGAGGGGTTAATTGGACAGGAAATGGGTTCGAAAGAAAAATTATATGGAAGGTAAGAGTCATGGTTTGTGACAAAGCTTAGGAATGTGATACGAACATGGAAAATATTCATGTGAAAATGTCGAATGTTGGTATGCAATTGTAAGTATATGTTGTGCGTATATTGAGTAATACGTGAAGTGAAAGTGATAAAATATGAATGGTGTGTCTGATGAAACGAATGGTGTGAGTGTATATAGAATAAGAAGAATTCAAATGAAGAATGTTCGCATGATGTGAAAACCAGTCGCAAAATGGTTAGCAAATATAGTAGAAAAATTGAAAAAAATCTATTCTGCACAAAAGAAATAAATGGGTTTTCTAAAAGAATAACTAAATGCACTAGAGGGTATTTGTCAAAAAATTGGGTCTAATGGCTGCCTAATGAATATACGTATATATAGAGTATTGAATTTCGCGAATCCAAACAAACATGTACCAGTACTCAGTAAAATATGTTGGACCAATGAAACAAAGGATGAAAAAATCTTGATTAGTCACGCAATGAAGAACTTTCTGAAATGACTTTGATGGAAATTTATTAAAACAGCTAGTATCTAATGAGAATCAGGAATAGAAAAAAAAATAAATATGTGCACAAAAGTGAAACAAAAGAAAGAAACCCCATTGGAATTTTATAAAAACTTCTTTCCGCCTCTATTTAAATTTTTTGACACCCGCTTCACTTCGTTGTGAACTCTTGTAATCAATAAAGTTTTGACAATGAACTGTCTGTGAGGCAAACAATCATCAACAAAACACCATTCTCGATAGATTGATGTAATTTTTCTATTAGCTAAAATAATCATAGAAGATAAAATATTTTTAATATGGAAGTCTTTTGAATAAATTTCTATAAATGATGAAAGAATCTCGGCCGCGGCTGAAACGAATTTATCATTAGCAGGAACTAAATTATCCAATTCTTCGTTTTCCTTCGTTCTATAGGCTCTGAAGAAAACCAAAAACTCTTTGTTAGATTCAAAATTACTATTTGACTTCCAAAATAAGGAACGACAAATTTGGCAATTGAATTTTTTGTCTAATCTATGAAGGATATAACCTGCGAAGTAGGATATTGAACATTCTGCCAATGATGAATTTGAATCGCCCGCTGGTTCTAGAGAAACTTTAACAGTTTGAGCTTTGTTTTGTTCACCGTGTTTTCCTAATGGTAGGCAATAATCTCCATGATCTAAAATTATGTGCCGGAGAAGTGATGAATTTATTTGCTCATTATCGACGTCTTCATCTTGAGAGTCTATGTCAGAATCATTGAAAAATTTAAGACATCTTCAGAAACTTCTTCATCCCTAACGTCTTCATTATCATCCTCAAGGTCGTCGTTACAATTTTGAACCATTGCATCCGAGTGCACTGGGATGTCGGCAGTTACAGATGTCGTAGAAGAATCAGATAAAATGCAGTCCGATTTCTTAAATTCCACCATCGAGTCGTTATCAGATTCGCAATTAGTGGAGTCTGAAGTAGACACCAAACCCGAGAGAAAAATTTTCTGATAATTTTCGCGGAATTGTTTAACCGTAGGATTTCGGGTGAAACCTCCAGCTTGCCGAATGACTGAAAAAAAGTTTTCCAATGGGTCCTGATTGAAACGATTCGTTAACAAATATTCCACGTTTTCACTTTCCTGTTTTATAGACTCCCAAAGATACAAAATGCCTATCAACGTTTGTTCAAAGCCCAAAAAGCAAGGTGGGCGCGCACGAGTAGAACCGGTAATTTCCCAAGTACGAACATAATCAATAAATTGCCTTAAAATATTCTCGGGGTGATAATTCTTTCGCGAAAGAGCGTAAATTCCTTTTTTCTTCACATTCAAATAATCGAACAAGTTATTAACCGTCTTCAGAAATTCTGAAGTATTGACTGAGGTATCGGATTCGAGTTGTTTAGTGTTAAACGCCGTTAAAATGGCTGCGGATACAGAGTTACTGAAAATTTGGCTTGCTAGAGACACTTTCATTCTCTCAAATGGTTTCGGGCGTATATGAGCATCTGTTATTTTACACATTGAACGAGCATTAACTAATTTGGAGTCTATTATGTACGTCTCCTCTATGTCTGACCATGACGCTGTCTTACCACCGGCATCTATTTTACCGTGAGCCACAAATTGGTTACGAAGCGATTTTATTAAATGAGGAACATCGTAAAGAAAAACAATATCTTGGCCGTCGATATTAACAATAGGATGTTCCACGGTAACCCCTATATCACGATAAGCTTTTCTGTTATTCGTTCCCTGATCACACGTGATAGCCCTTACCAATATTCCAATTGATTTCAATTTTGAAATAAGGGTTATCAGTATGGTTTTATTTCACCTCCCGCCATATTTCCAGAAACGACGAAATAACCTAACGGAATTTTGTAATAAGCATAAAGTCCTCGAATCATAAAAACAAGAACGTGATTTCCGAGATTTTGTTGTCGACCAAATTCTCCATAATCTGAAACTCCCTCGATGTAATCGAATTTAGAATTGTAACTAATACTTCTCTTTATTCCGATTTCATCAAAAAGTATTTTTCTGCTTCGGTAGAACCGTCAAATTTCAAACGCAAATGTTCGAAAACGCTATCAAGAAAACCCGTCTCTAATTTGATCGAATTGAACCATTTCGAGATTGTGCTTTTATGCGGGAGAGTGAATCCCTGACGAACTCGAAGGAAATTATATAATCCCGGGCTTCTATAAAAAATTGTGAGAGCAAATTTTTTTTCTTCTTCCGAATACTCTGTATGCGGCTTATGTTCCGTTTGGAGATCTATGAGCGTTTTGACACTTCCTGATGGTTGCTTCACTCTTCTCCTATGTTCTTTCAGAAAGATCTGGCCTTTGGCGCGACCGCGACGTAATCGACGATTAGTTTGACGAAGGACATTAATACATTTCCTTAATTTATTGATTTGTTTTTGTTTCGAAGCTAATTTACGTTTCAATTGAAAAATTTCGCGGGCGGAACATGAAGAATCTAAGTTTGCCGTAGAGGAGAAATATGTCGATAGTGGATTTCCGTGTTCATCAAAAAGTAGTTTTCCAGTCATTTCAGCCACACAGGGATACGTAATTATGTTTTTGTTCTTATTAGAATCAGCGCCGAAATCCATAAAATCGAGTTGCAGAGTTGGTACTGCATGAGAGCGTAAATGACGTTTCGAATGATCAGTAAAACACGAATCCGTAAAGTGTTTACTACAAATTCTTTTGTACCTGATGTCTTTACGCGGAACAAATGAAATTAAATCCCGCCGATCGATTGCCCGAAGCCAATCACCTTGTCGTGAGTCCAACGGAAATCTGAAAAATGAAACATTTGAAACCCCCTCGCGGCGATATTTATTTTCACAATATTTCACTGAACACCTATACACGATTGCTTGGATCTTATTGGATTTTTTTACCATCACCATTACTGGGAAAGCTCTTTCAGTACATTCAGTAGCAAAAATTTTAATCGACAGCGACCCTATATAAAATAAACCTGTTCTAGGCAAAATCAATCAAATAGAAACAAACACTTACCCAAAAGTCCGACTAAATACTAATTCTCGTTTCAAACTATAAGAAATATAGGAACTCTTAAAAAGTGACATCCCCCTCCTCAATGTACTTCCTACCCATTCAAATATAAATGGAAAAATCCAGAAGACACATAGGATAATTTTATTGGTTCGATTCAGTTGCATATGAATGTTTTCAGTAACAAGGTTGCCAGATTGTGATCCAACCATAACGAGTAACAGAATACGGAACCAAAAACATTTATTAATAAATTAATAAATCAAAATATACAGGGTCATTGACAGAAATTATTCATAATTTTATAATCAGAGTGTCGACAATTCAAATTGAGAACTTGCAGTAGATTTAACGAAATATACTCAAATATATAATCAACTAGCAGTCAAAAATTTAAAAGAATACAGTTAAATTTTGTAACTTATTGAAAATTTTAATACTGAATATTGTGAATCGAAGCACATAACAAATGATGCATTAGAATAAAATAATGTCTAAAATTAGACGTAATGGAAATTCGATAAAATTATTCACAAATATTCTAACTTCCTCCCACCATTTTTTTAACAGTTCTCAATTCGGGAACATAATCATTGATCGTTGCTTTTTTCAGCATGTTAGGATCTAAATTTACAAAAGATCTGCGAACTCTAAATTCCAAAGCTCTCCGGGTATTCAACAACTTCACTCTCGTACGTTACTTTTCAGAAAAATTTAAATGTTGAGGGAATTGACGTATTTTTTTTTACCACAAATGTATGTTGTGATTTCGGAAATTCGAGCATAGATGATCCTACGATAATCGTAGGATTGCAGGATATGTCCCGACTACTATTTTTCAGTTCCTATTCTAACAATACTTTGTTCTCGTTCCATTCCATTCTTGGTGAAATTGATTTTTTCCAAATTGAGACAGAAACATGGAAAATTTAATAGAAATTATCTTGATTTAAAAAGAATTCAACAATCAATTATTTCCTCACATCTTGAAACTTAAATGGTTTTCTTCAAAATAAACCAGAGGGGGCTACCGAAAACCTTGATGGAGAAAAGTCTCATTCAACCACTATTACTAAGACTTGAAGGTGATTGGATATTTCCACCAGCCATAAAGAATCTTGAGAGGAAATGAATTGTATATTCATGATTTGGAACGAAAGGTATATTCGATTATTATTTACTATGAACACATTTGTATTCGCCTACACTATATGTAGTCGTATTCGTTGTAATCTTCAGTATAAAATCGTATGAAAGGTCCAATCTATTTTATTAATGAACGATATGATGCATTTTCAGGTACTTAACTTTGAAATCTTTTCCATTTTCGTACTCTATATAACATGAAATTTGAAAGGAAACATATATCTACGTTGAAGAATGCAATTTTTTTCAATAATTTTCTTCATCTATAAAATAATTGATATTTTCTATTCATAATCAATCTGACAACACTGTGTGTTTCGTCTGACGCCTGTGGCGGTGCCCGAAAGGAGGCACCAGCAGCAGAGTTACGGACAACAATCATCGTTCGCCGCCGGTTTTTTTTTGTATCCAGGGGAAGTAAACCTCCTCATCATTGCGCTGGGTTGGCGTGGCGGCACTATAGATTGTAGAAAGAAATTCTACAATTACAAAAAACTCTCTGTTGTTCAAATATTGGTCTTACCAAGATTTGCTTCAATACTGGGAATCATGGCCACAGTTTTAAGGGTTAACCGTTTTGAAGCAGTATGTTTTAATGAATAATTTTATGCATTTGAAGTAGTTTACAGTTTTGGTTTAAATTTCCTCCTAACCGTTGGTATTGGTGGAAAGTCTTCTTCAATTTCGAGAGAGGATGCTATTTCTTTCCCTTGCACAAGAATTTCATGAAATGATTGGTCAGATCTATATTGCTGGAAATGATCAACTAAATTTTTTAGGTAGATTGGGCACACTTTAATATTAATTGTAGTACTTTGCATTTGTTTGCTGACAATATTCATATGAAATAAAACGTCATGTCAAATAATAATTCCAAAAATAAATTGAAAATTTTGTACAGACGTTAAGAGGGAACTTGCTTTATGTCTTGCATCAATGTGAAAGGAATTACCTTCAGCCAATTCTAGAAGACTTTCGTAAACCGTAATTAAATAAAATTTAAGGGGCTTTATTGCGTCAATTCTGCTGGGCCATCTTGTCTCACTTAGAGGCTTTAAACTTAACCCGGGGACATACCACCTTTTGTGCATGACGAAAAAAATTATATAACTCTTGCACAAAATTAAAAAGTTTATTGTAGCACGTGACACCTTAGAAGCGTCATTTACTGTTAAGTTCAAAGTATGAGCCGCACAAGGTATAAAAAGGGTTTCGGATTCGCATCAAGAATGCGTTTTTGAAGCCCAACATGTTTTCCTTCATATTTGTCCCATTATCATAACCTTGTCCCTAAAGTGTTTTAATTCTAAACTTTATTTTTCAAATTTTTATCACAAATGTATATATCTCTTCTCCTGTAGAGTCCAGTATTGGATTAAACGCAATAAAACTTCAACCTTTTTGAAGTGGTGTTAAGGACAACATACCCTAGAACAAGACTAATTTGTTCAGTATGACTAGTGCCTGGTGTACAATCTAATATTATTGAAAAAATTTTGAACTGCGAACCATTTTATAATTTTATTTCTTACTTTGGAAGACAATAATTCAATTATTTCATTCTGTATTTGCACGCCTAAATAATGAGTCATTTTAACAGATTTTTTTTGGGAGTTATACACTCGGCTAACCTGCTGTCTCATCACTGAATCAAAAGAGGCAATCATCTCAACAGCTTTTAGAAAATTTCCATTATCATGTTCGAAAAGCAATTGAGAAGAATCTTGAAATGCCAAGCATTGTGTAGATAAATACTTAACAATCGCAATAATTCTTTCCAACACGTCTCGCCAATATTTTTTTTTGTTTCTGAAATTCGCAGATGATGAGCATTAACAGTCATAGATATCTCCAACATTTTTTTTAAATTTACCCAAGTGTTTATATAACTGTTGTGTAAAATTGACGTTTCGTGTCTCTTAATTAGTTTAATAAGACAAGTGTTGCCAATCAGATACTCCATTTGTATCACAAAAAGCGTTAGGAGTTTTACATTTACAAAACAACTTACAACAAAAACAAAACAAGGAATCTTTAGAAATAGAGTAAATAAGTCAAGCCCTTTCGACTTTTTCTTCATTTGCTAGATTTCTTTCAAAGTATTTGCACGAAAACTTTCTCTTATCTTTATTAATAGGAAAGCTAAAACTGATGTCTATGAAGGGCGGACCACGTTTAACCAATATTCTAGCCATCTCATTGGTGATTCTTTTGGGCCACAAACCCGGGTCGGATGGAATTATATCGATACTAGCCTCATTACAGCCTTCATCGAAAGTGTCACTTGCAGCAGGTAATAATTAGTACTCATGGAATTAGGAATTAACTGCTAAAGGAACCACAATGATAAGCACCACGTGGGTAGGGTAGGAAATATTCTTAAAAGTTAACTAAGTAGCCTATAGTGTTTAACTTTATAGGGCAGATTATTATTAAGTAAGATATGGCCGATTAAAGTTTGCATTTTTGAGTGAAAAGCAATTTGTTCGAGCGCTTTCAGCTTAAATCCTTTCAAAAATAAAGGCAAAAGGATATTAAACTAATTTGATCTTATAGCCCTTAAAAACATTACAAAATGGTTTTTAAAAAGATCAATAGCATAAAAACTAAGCGAGTTATGGATAAAACCAGTTACTTTCTTAAACTCGTATATGACATTTCAATTAATAAAAAGATATTTGGCTAAAAAAATTAATTATAACCAGTATCCTATAAAGGGTTAATGTTGCTAGAATAAAGTAGGAAACACTTACCATTTTATACAAAATCAAGGCGTTGAAATTGCAGTCAGCAGGTATTCGGCACTTAATTTAAAAAAAAAAGTAGTAAACAAAATATTATACAACACAACACCCCACTTGACAAAATAAAAATAACTCTATATGTAGAAATTAATAGGATTACTTGTTTTTATTCATTTGTTGCACGGTCCATTGAACTAACTGATTTAAAAACGCCTGTGGTGATACATGGCTTTTATAGCGCTCCAGGCGTTATTCATGTCTGAACAGGAAAAATCAAGAAACTGCCGCCGGATATGTTCTCGCAACATAGGAATCGGCAGTAAGTGGATGATATACTAATAAAATTTCGTGTGTATTTATACCTAATCCTATTTAATTTCTCAACTTTTATATTAATATTTTTTTTGGACCCTCGGTTTTGGCGCCGTGTGCATTGCACATATGGTTGCGGAGACTCTGTTTGCAGGCTCTGTAGCTATAAGAAAAGACATTCAATTAATAGTATTTCCCATAAATCATATATTCTATGAAGTTCTGGAGTTTGTTTACGAAGTTCGAATCATTCCAGAATGTATTTTTAATAATGAACGCAATATAGAATTTAAATTTTTCGAAGATTTACAAGTGTTCTTTAAATATGTAGCCAAACATCAGGAACTAATACTTTCAGTGAATTGAGGATAGAGAGTTCATATGAATATTGGTCCAGAAACTCTTTCATCAAAAATACGGGATATGTATTAAAAAAATATTATAGTTCGTGGAATGTGAAAAAATTACGCAATGATGAATGAAGTCGCTACTTTTATGATGATAAGCAAAAGCTCGAATTAGTTATAACGTTGAATAAACATAATGGAACTATTTTGAATTTTTTACAGTTGACTTCTGAAAAAAGTATTGTTATAATTTTCTTAAAAAAGTCATATTTCTATTTCTGTAATAAAAATCTAACTATTCACTAATCATAATCTCTTCTATCCACTGTATAAGAAAAAGTACGCCCATGGATCATCATTCTAAGATAACTTCGAGATTTTTAGCAGCCATCTGATAGTAGTAACTGAAAATAAAAAAATTATAGTATTCTGTTTTATCAAGAGCCATCTATGGACCATCTATGAACCTCATCTCAATCTTTCAATCCTGACCTATCCTAACCAGCCAGGATCGCGATTCTGGCTGGCGAAAAAGCTTCATTTTATTCTATGGGGTGCTTTGTCTTCTTCTATACTTGGTCTATGACGTAGAGGGATACCTAACCTAAGCAAACAGCCTCGGTAGCTGCACGGTTAGTGCGCAAGCATATTGGAACTGCTAAGTCGAGGCTCCTGGTTCGAATCCGGGGTCAGGTTATGGATGTTGTCCTTGAACAAAAAGTGCTGAATTTGAAAGACTCGCCTAAAGAGGGCATAAACTTCCGACGACCAGATAACTTGTAATCCTTGTGGTGGCAGTTATCATTGCACGGTCTAGGAGAGTGGTTCGGAATCCACTATAAACTGTAGGTCCAGCTGTGTAAATGGGCTAAGTTCCCGAGCACATTGTTAAAAGATGCAAGCAAGCAAGCAAGCTAACCTAAGCAACTTTAAATTGCTATATGATGGAATTTTCGAATTCGTAGACTATATGATGAAAATTCGGCTTGAATCACTAACATATTTGAGGAGATCCAAATTTTTAGCAGGGGTATGAGTTTGTTTACAAGGCCGATAAATTCATATTGGAAGATCATAATATAAATTAATTTTTCATGTTTTATTCCTCTATGACTACTGATTATGTGTATTCAGCAACTAATTTTATTACCACTTTAATTTTTAATTATTTTTTCGTTTCATTTGTAATATACTAGGATTCAACTGGATAATATAAAGTCGTCAATAATTGATCGGAATCAACTCGTAATTTTCCAAATTGTGCTCAAAATATTATGCAAATAGATCAAAGAAATACTTCCAATAAATTAACGATGTATTTGAACAAAAGTTATGAGAAAATGCACAATTTTATGTTCTAGTAAATTAACATGGGCTGCAGGAGAATAGTCTGTTAACGTAAAAATACCGAATTTATGCTTGTAAATGGAAGTAAAACAGAACTGAAAATTCAAATTTATCCAGAAGTTTAGATATGTTGAAGATTTATTTTTCCAGTAGTTCACCAGCACTAAGGAAAAAATAACAAACAAAAATCGAATTTTAAATGGTACTCATTGTAACTTAAATAAAAGTAATATGAAGAATCTGGTATTTTTTGATAAAATCAAAATCACCAAAAACCTGTTAATACAGGACACTGGCGAGAATTACTGCTTGACATTTACGTGACATTTACATACTTGAAATTGATGGCCTTATAGCATTCTGATTTATTTCGATCAGTCTGTTTTCCGAACCTCATTCACGGTAACTGGCTGGTTTTGCCGGCTTCTTTGTCTCCTATTCAGAATATCCCAGACATATTCGATAGGATTCAGATCTTGATTTCGTGTAGGCCACTCACATGAGGTGAAATCGTGATTTAAGATCCTGAGCTTGGTGAGATCTAGCGCTATCATTCTTAAATAAAAAGTTCTCACCCATGATTGCCACAAATGGTACAACATGATCTTCTAAAATGTCTAACGTTCGTCTGATCAGTCAGGGTTCCATTATTTGCGATGACCAGATCAGTGCAGGTTTTCAAAGTAATTGCTCTCCGCACCAATATTGAACCTCCACCAAAACCATAGGTAGGTAAAACGTTGCAATGGGCATATCTTTTATTTCGTCTGTATAATATAGAAGGTCGTTCGCAATGAAAAAGACAAAATCTCGACTCATCTGTGAACAAAACTCCATTAGCTTCTGACCAATTTACATGTTCCCTGGCCAAATTCAAACTTTTCGATGAGCGATTCGGGACGTAAAAGTTTATTTTGAAAGAGGCACTAAATATCCGGATCGTATCCTGGATTCATCTAAGCCAAGCATTTGTGTCATGTTTTGTGAATCGGGAAGTGGAGTAGTGATATCACCCTAAATCCGAACACCTATGGTCCGCATGGGTGGAAGATGGTCTCCCACTTACCAGATATCTGGTAAGATAAGATAATAGAAGTAAAAATGGATAGTGTTTTCGATAAAAATGGACTGTATGAAAAATAGCGGTTTTAGGGTGACTTACCCAATTCCTTAGGATTGCAGCTCCTCCTCAGTGTAGGCGGGAATCCTTGAACTTGTGGGAAACCAGGAAGGTTTAAAAAGGAAGGAAGGAAAGATGATATTCTTACTCACTAAGATTTTTACAATCCTAAGTCTCTATTTAGTGGTTTGAACTATAGTTTTAGCGAAATAGTCTCTATTTAGCGGTTTGAACTATGTTTTCAGCTAAATACTCTATTTGTACGATTTTGTACACTAAAGCGGATTCAACTATATTTTTCGATTGGCGGAACTAATATTTTCAGACGAATTTCTATGATGAGCGGAAGACTCTAATTGCGATTTTATCTATAAGCAAACGTATCGTATATGATCGAGATACAACTGCACTGCGGAATAATAGAAAGACGTTCACTGCAAAGCCTCGACAGATGTTGATAAAGGACACGTTTTTTTCCAATGATTTGAATAAAGTTTTGAAGATAATATCTATCACCTTTGTATTAGCGCGAACAGATAGTTCAACTCTGTTATATTTGCTGATTGGTTTTGCCAACATTTCATTCCATATGTGAAAAAATGCATCCTGAAGAAAAAAGTAGTTGTGTTAGGAGATAACCTTTCCATGCATGTACATGCAGCGGAGAAGAATAACATAACTTTTACTTGCTTTCTAAAAAATTCTACGCATCTGTGCCAGCCATTGTATGTAAGCAAGGACAAAAATGAAAATCCCAAAATATACAAAGAGAACAATTTCCCAGAATGCTGAAAAAGTTGTGCGATTCTATCTGCCCCAGTTACTTCTCAGAAAACTTGATATCCGGTTTTAAAAAATGTGTAACATCGCCTTCTAATCTCAGTGAATTACTCAATCGTTTACCTAGAAATGACATGGTGAGCAAAATGCACCTAAAAACAGCGAAAATCCAGAATAAATGTGTAGCCCAGCCTGTTGAGAATTGAACAACATTGTTTTTAATGTAAAAATAAATAAATTGGAATAGGTTATTTATATGTATATGCTAGTGTATTGAACTTCTAACAGTTATATTCGGACTGAAGTCTGTTCCGTATTTAGCTATTAGATGGTTAAATAAGTAGCTTCAGACGATAAACATCGATATCCTCTTGCTTCAGATATGCTGCTTAACCAATGCTATGTTGATGACATATTGGTTGGTGCTTATTCTGAAGAAAATTTATTTCGCTTACAGAAGGAGCTGAAACAGTTATTCAATTCAGCAGGGTTTACATTACATAAGTGGTGCTCAAATAACATGAAATTTTCGAATTTATTGAGAGGTGGAAACGTGAACTCAGAATCATTAAAAATTCCTGAAACTTTCAAGGTTTTAGGAATATCTTGGTGTGCGAAATCGGACAATTATTTCCACACCAAATATAGACATATCCACAAAAATATATTTAAAGCGAAGCGTATTATATTAATTAATTAAACCGATTGGATCAACTCTTTTATCCAATGGGCTTTATTGGTCCTATTATAGTCACAGCTAAAATCATAATGCAAAAGTTAAGGGTATCAAAACTAGATTGGGATGATAAATTGCTCTCTGATTTAGAACAAGAATGGATAGACTATTCGAAGAATCTTTCACAAATAGGACCCATACAAATTTGCAGGAAGTTAATCGACTCGCCTAAAATTATTAGGTGCGAGCTACATGGTTTCTCGGACGCATCGATGAAAGCCAATGGAGCTGTTATATATCTAAGTCGCGGGTGGCTCCCCTTAAGACGGTGAGTTTACCTAAACTGGAACTCTGCTGAACATTATTATTAGCTCGTTTATTTCAAAAAATTAAACGCGTAATGAATTTGAAACTTGACAACGTTATTTTATGGACAGATTCTCAGATTGTTTTAAATTGGCTTTAGAAATCTCCATCGAATTGGACTACTTTCGTAGCAAACCGCGTATCTGAAATTCGGGAATTAACTTTGAATTGTCAATGGTGCCACATATCTACTTTGGAAAACCCAGCAGACACACTTTCGCGTGATGTTAAACCTGATAGTTTCAGCAATTTAAATATATGGTTTTCAGTTTCAAAATTTGTACAGTTCTATGAATTTCAAGCACCCATTGGAATTCCAGTCATAGAATCTTTACCTGAAAAGGTTAATTTAACCACCATCAGAGACGGAGTTTGCCATCCCACAGATATTAAGTTGGTTTAACAAATTTTCAAAATTTTCAACTCTCAATCGAGTTATATGTTGGATTTTGCGTTTTAAATTTTTGCAATTGCAAAAATACTCTCAAACGCTCAGGACCGTTATCTGTAGAAGGACTGAACCATGGTCATTGTGAAAATAACTCAGGCACATTATTTCGACAAAGAACTCAAAATGTTACAAACTGGTTCACTAATTGATAAATCGCATATTTTTTTCGCTCACACCATTCTTAGACGATAAAGGAATACTGCGTGTCGGTGGCCGGTTAGAATTAGCTCCTCATATGAAGTTTGATAAAAAGCACCCCATTTTACTTCCTCAAAAATGTCACATTGTCGACAGGTTAATTGCTCGAGAACACATTAAACTCGGAAATGCACCTCCTCAAATGCTTCTTTGCAATTTACGCGAAAAATTCTGGTTGTTGAATGGGTTGTGTAAAATTAAGCGAAACATAAAAAAATGTACCGTCTGTCATCGATTTCGGGCTATAGCATTTCAGCAATTAATTGGCTATTTACCTCCAGAGAGAATTACCCCCAAACGGCCATTTTTCAGTGTTGGAATAGACTTTCCTGGTCCGGAAACTCGCAAATCAAGAATATCGAAAGCCTACATCGCAATTTTCGTATGCATGAGCACTAAGGCTATGAACGGAAGCGTTCATGATGAGTCTCAAAATATAATGTATATAATATAATGATAATGGCACAAATTTCAACGGGGCGGCTAATCACGTTCATGATATCTACAATTTTTTTCGAAAAAACGAGAATCGTACTGAAATTGTATATAAGTTATCTGACATTGACATTCAATGGAAATTTAACCCTCCAAGTAGTCCTCATTCGGGAGGGTTGTGGGAGGTTGGAGTTAAGTCAATGAAATACCATTTAAAAAGGGTAAAAGGCAAATCAATAATTTCATTCCAAGGTCTAACAACGATTCTCTGCGAGATAGAATCAATACTGAACTCACGACCCTTCTGTCCCATGAGTAGCAATCTAGTGATCTGACTTGTTTAACTCCATCGCATTTTTTATTCGGGGAGTCTTTCGCCTCATTTTCAGAAAAACCTGTAAATTATGTACCTGACAATAGATCTTACTATCAGCATATTTCAAAAGTTAAACAAGACTTTTGGAAAAGGTGGCCAATAGAATATCTTAACAGACTCCAAAATAAACCTAAATTGTGGCAACAACTACCTAATTTTCAAGTGGTTTTGGTTAAGGAGAAAATACTAATCCATTACAGTGGGCTCTCGCGCGAATTTTAGAGATCTTGCTGAGTCCCGATAACAGAGTCAGAATAGTAAAAATAAAAACAAAGGATGGTGTGCTTATACGTCCTATCATTATGTGCTTTACCTTATTCAACAGAAAAGGTTGAAATTGAGGTAGAATCAACGCCTGGGGAAGATGTTGAGAATTGAACAACATTGTTTTTAATGTAAAAATAAATGAATTAGAATAGGTTTTTTATATGTATATGCTAGTGTATATTTAGTTCTAAGTACAACCCTGTATAGCAACGCTACGCCGCTTGTGAATCATGGGATTTTTCTATTCCTTTCAATCAACTCATATTCCTTTGTAAATAGTTATTAGTTATAGAGATATATCTGTTACTAGAAAGGTACTACCCTGCGTAAAGCAGTAAATGTGTTATTCGGGTTATAACCATTACCATTAAATCTGCGGGGTATGACCTTCTTACAAATTCAATTTCCCTTTATTGATGTATTTGTCACGTTTTTGTACTATGTTCTGACCCTTCTTAAGATATATTAAATTAAGGGTTTTTACATCTGCGCCATGACCAGTTTGGGTAGTTGTCTTTACGAAGTCAACCTCGCATAAAAGTAACTTCAACTGACCAGTTGGATAGCATTTTTCAACCAGTAACATTTTGTATCTTGAACCATCAAGAGCTATCTTTCAATATTGATCATACACATCAATAATTACAACCTAAGTATTGTGTCATACCAAGCAGTGGGCACAAATACTCTTGGAGTAATTATAGCATAAATATTCAGTTGTTCACAAACGAGTAACATTTTGTCACTTGAACCATCAAGAACTATCTCTCAATATTGATCATACAGATCAATAATTTTAACCTAAGTATTGTGTCATACCAATGAGTAGGCACAGATACTCTTGGAGTAACTAAAGTTGTATAGTACTGGTAATAAACAATTAAAAAACTATACTGGTTCTTCGATCTCATAAAACCTACTTTTGTGTTGAGATTCACTCAACACAGCCAATTACTATATTGGAGTATTTATCAGTGGGTTTTCCTGTACTATCTAATTTGAAATCAGGCAGAACAAAAAAATTATGGAGTGATAATGAAATCAGTGAGGAAAGTATTACCTCATTTTATGATGATAGTTCCCACGATAGCTTTAACAGTTGCCGGAATCATGAAAAGTCAAATGAACTGACTGAAGATTATGATATTAGCGACTTCGAAACATCATCTAACAGAGAAAAATGAAGGTAATATTAAGCTGATCAGTGTAAATAAAACACAAGAACAGTTAAGTAAAGATGAAGAAGAAGAACTTATAGAGGATGACTACGTTTTAGTTAAACTAAATACAATCCTGAATAGGCCCGCCGCTAGCGGTTTGAACGCCGGTGTGCAATTCCTATCGTGCCGCCCCTATCTAACTACAAAACCTAGGTGTTTATAAAAATGTGAAAAAAAAATGCTGTACAGTGAAGAACTATGTTATATTAGGTTATTTTATACAAGATAGATACACTAATACCACATTAAATGAAAAAATGAAGGCAAGAAAGGTGCAGTTTATACATATTATGTAGGTAGGTATATGTATTAAGTTATTTTACAGAAACTGCACCTTTCTTACCTTCATGTTGGCAAAATCAGCTATAATTTTTTGGTGTCTAGTCTATTTAGAATCTCATGTTCAATTGAAATTATTGCTAAATTACTTAGTCTTTGCTGGTGCATAGTTGATCTCAAATAGTTTTTATTATTTTTAACTTTGAAAATGACCTTTCACCAGATGCAACTGAAACCGGCAATGTAAGTAGTATCCTTAGCGCTATTGCTGTATTCGGAAATGTTGACATTAATTCATTAGCAAAAATGTATTGCAATAGGGTTTGTGGATCATTAGACTGGTTTTCAGTTAAATGCAACTTTAAAGCATTGATTTCATTAAACATATCTATACCGTCAATATCTGCGTCACTACTTGAACTATCTTTTAGCTTCACATTCAAATCTTTACAATGTTTCAATAAATCATCTTTGGAGTAACTAAACAAGTTTTTATTGGTGAAAAAGCCGAAAAAGCCAAAAACGTCGGTAAAAGTTTCCAACTCATCGAATCTACGTTTTAAAGAAGTTAAGGTTTGGTCAGGATCCTAAAAAAAACATCTACCTTGTATTTTGTTTTAGGGTCTAGTAAGACTTCATCACTCTGTTCATACTGAAATTGAGTTGGTTTTCTTCGTGGACGAACGGTATCCATAGGCGGAAAATCTGCATCTACATTAAGTTCCCGAGCCACAGTGGTAGCTTCTTCTAACACCCTTTCGAAATGCTCATCTGTGCGATATTCGGTGAATTTATGAATCAATTTATTTAACAAATTTATGCAGATTTGAGTATTTATTGTGGGGTTTTGCATCATTTTGCTAATAGCAATAATTTCGTTTAAAATATCAAACCAAATTACAACTAAGCAAATAAATCTATAATTTTGAATATTCAAAGCAAGCGAATGTGCTTTGTGAGTTGTTGTACAATCCCATTCCGACGAATTGTTATCTGATTTTTCAAGTAAAGCGTCAAATATTTTTTCGAGGTGATACCGTAAAGGTTTGACTGCATCGATTCTGCTAGACCATCGCGTGACACTTAATGCCTTTAGTTTTAAATCAGGTAAATGCTTGCAAATTATGGACCACCTTTTGGTAGAAGACGAAAAGAAAACGTAAATTTCTTGAATTAAGTTGAAAAAGTTGACCGTGTCGTGCGTTATATTTGCCGCATCGTTAACGACCAAATTGAGACTATGCGCCGAGCATGGAACGTAAAATGCACGATTATTCATTTCCAATATTTTTTGAGAGAAATATTTTGATTCTCTGACTTTGTTTAGGATATAATTTTTTATGGTCGTGCCGAGTAAATCAATGATTTCATTCTGAATCTGATCTCCTAAATAGTGAGTCATGCGAGTTGAATCGAATTTCGAGGCTTGAATTCTGTGAATATGTTCCCGCATAACTGAATCAAAGGATGCTATCATTTCTATTGCTTTGAGAAAATTACCATTATCATGCTCATATAATATTTTGGACGAGCCCCTAAACGCCAGACATTGATGAGATAAAAATTTTATAACAGCTATGATCCTTTCCAATACATCACACCATTGTTTTTTTTTCAGATTCTAATAGTCTCAGTTGCATTTGATTTACAGTAGTTTTATTTTTTAACATATGATTTAGTTGGACCCAACATTTTAAATTTTCGCTATGGGAAATGCTTGTTTCGTGTCGTTTTAAGGTAAATGACAGATGTTGCCAATCGGAAAAATCGCTTGGAGCTGACAGACTACAGTTTTACTGAATATTTTACAACAAAAACAATAGACTGAATCTTTTGACGTAGAGTAAACAAGCCATTCTCTGTTAATTTTTTCTCCATTAGGAAGATTTCTAGAGTAATAACTGTTTGCAAATTTTCTTCCATCGATATTAGCAGGAAAATTGTGGTTAAACAGCTGCACGGGACCACGGCTAACCAAAATAATAACAATATCATTAGTCATACTGGCGGGCCACGAACCGGGATCATCACCACAATCTAAACAGTTACTTGATGACGATAAATTGCTTACAGGTTCTTTAGCACTACGTTCTCTTTTTTTAGTTTCACTGGAGTCTCCTTCTGAAGGAATAACATTTTTCTCTTCAGATACCTCCATAACTTCTAGATTTAAAGCTGCGCTTGTTGAAGCTACATCTACGTCAACATTCTCTTGACATTCAGAGTCCCTATTTTCTGGTTTGCTAAAAAATTTCTCAAGAGATCCCGCTAGTTTTTTTTCTCTGTATCTTTTTCTCGTTTTTGCCGTCGAAATTGAGCTCCTGAAATTTTTTTCCTTTTTTGCGGTTCCTGGAATTTTTTTGAAAAAGTTTAGTATACGGTTGTACAAAAAAAATATTAAAATTATACCTATACAGGGTGTAACAAAAGTAACTTAAATCCCAAAAGGGGGTCGATCATTCCACCCATTATTGCGAACAACCTTCACTAGGGGGTCAACACTGAAATCGCGAAAAAAAATCAGCTTTTCCATATATTTTGTATGGAATAGTTATTTTTTTTTTTCGCGATTTCACCGTTGACCCTATAGTAAAAGTTGTTCGTATTTATGTGTAGAATGACTCCCTTTCGGGATTTAAGTTACTTTTGTTACACCCTGTATAGGTATAATTTTAATATTTTTTTTTTATAAATCTTCACTCTTAAGTTGTATACCCTTTAAATCACAATAATAATCACAATACTACTGCGAAAAAAAAATGTTCATACCTACTGCACACAAATGTAATGGAATAACTAATTTTTTTTTCGCGACTTCAGAGTTGACCCCATAGTAAAAGTTGTTCGTATTGATTAGATGGAATGTCCCCCTTTCGTTACTTAAGTTACTTTTGTTACACTCTGTATTAATTTTAATACATTTTTTAAATTAATCTTTACTTTAAGTTTTTTCAGTAAAATAACCTTTAAATTTTACATGAATACCTGCTGTTTATATGAATGCGCCCATATGCTGATTAATTAAACAAAGACACTTACCATAATTATGATTTTTGCGCCGACGGATAATATAAATAATTTTCTAAATTATTTTTATAGTCACACTTCGCACAAAAATATACAGAATATTATTAATTTTAAGTACCCTGGACCGTTTCCGGATCTCACATTAGGGCTATAACCAAATAATTGAAGTTTGTTGTTCACTCACATCACTTTCGCATTTGTGTTAAATAAATAAAAACAAAGAAATGAAAATATAGTTTTAAGGGGATTTCCCCTGATATCTGTTGGATTTCCCTATTTCGCATAGAGCACGATACGGATTAACTTTGTTCTCATGAATTTCAATAGATGGCGCTATGTAATGCTACGATATAAAAGAAATATTTGGGCGCCGTTCATCATATTATTTTTATAAGGATAATCTTTTTAGTATTGTGAGGTGACAATGTCTGAATTTATGCGATGATTGTCTGATTTGCCGCCCCCCTGAATGCGCTGCCCGCGTGCATTGCACGCCCGCTTACGGCGGGCCTGATCCTGAATGCTAAAACGTACTGCATTGGGACGATTATTTCAATTTCTGAAGAACTGGAAATTAAGTATATGAGAAATAAAATCTTTAAATTTAGTTGGCCTACACTTTAAGACAGGTCGTTTATAGAAAAGCAGCAATTAGTTCAAACGTGAAATAAGCCCATTGATTCAAAGAGAGGTTTCATTTTAAACGAACTTAAACTCCTGAAATTAAAAATTAAGTTTTAAGTGATTAAAAAAGTTATTTTTATTTAAACTTATTGTTATAGAATATAAATAAGTTTGTTCTTATATACTTGTAATGATACCAAATACAAAAGAAATAGTTTTTTAACTTTATACATTATTTTTTTAATAAATCTCCTACCTTGACTGCTTTGTTGATTTATTTTGGAAGTCTAGAAATAAAATATTATTATTTCAAATATTAAACCAGTTAATGTTAAAGTCCTTCAGCTAACATTCGACGTGTTTGATATTTAATAAAAGCCAGAGTTACATTCTTGGTTCATAACTTTGACCAACCAAAAAAAGGATCAAAATTTCAAATCATCAGAGGGATCCTAAAAACTTATGGTGAGCCCTTAAATAATTACCATGCCATTCTTTTTGAACAAATTAAATATGAATCAATTGAATTTTTATTCAGTCAATGTTAGCGGACTTTACAGTACCTTATCACATTTTTAATCCTGATTGGAAAGTTTTCATTTTTGTTGAAATTGAAAAGTCGATAATATGCATAAATTCTCCTTCCAGAAATCCAATCGTATATTTTCTCTTTAAGTTACATGTTCATTATTGGTTTGAAATTAACTGGAGTTGGATTGTTCTTACGCATCCACGTGGAATTCTGGAAGAAAGTGGGCAAAACAAACTGGAGGAGAACGGCCTAATGCAACTACATGCTTCATGCTATAAGACCAGTTTATTTGGAACAACCGTCAAGTGAGGTTGCGAAAAAACAAGTTTACTACGTACAATTTTCATAATTTTCATAATTTTCATGAAGTGGTAAGCAATTAACTATTTTATGGTATTAATTTATTCAATTTTGATGAGAACAGTAATATTAGTTCAGTCTTCAATTATGATCTGAGTTTATGTATAATTATATTCCTTCATTATAATATTTCATTAACTTATTCTTGATAAGATACGGAAAATATTATGGAATAGGCACATATTTTCAGGGTTAGATAGTTTTTATCTTCACTTTTAAAAAAATTATGAAGGATGAGAATACGGTCGGCATTATTTGCATTTTTGCTCTGTTAATAGGCCCTCTCATGAATATTGCCTAACCACCAATCCTAATTTGTTGACAGCTTATTTCGAATAAACCTCTCTAACGATTTTCGTATTCTACTTAAAAGTTGAATTAATTCTAATCTTTTTTTTCAATAATTTGGGGCCTATTTATAATATTTTGAAATAATTTAACTGGCGTTATTTCTCATTAATTTTCATTTTTAGTTAACATTTTTATTTCGGAATGTACTAGATTTTTCAACTTGAAATTTTCTCAGAAATAATATAAAACTCAAACAGAAATTGTTTTAAAATAATTTCAAAAATTTTCGAAAAATTCATTTTTGAACCAATAATGATCAGATTACGATATCTGAGCGCCTATTGGAACAGTTGAGTAAAAAGTTTAGTCCCATTTCTAGAATTTCTGTTGCGTAAATCAAATAATTTGTTTATATGAAATTTCTAGAAGAAGATGAAATTTTTATTATGTTCAAACAAAATTATTGGGATTAAAAACTTGGCGATTTTATTCATCGCAACTACATTCGGAGGCAAAATTAGCGGAACACTCGAAAATTTAACCAAATTCGAAGTTCGATATTTTTCCTAATTCTCAACTGATTTAGATGATTTGTTCGGCAAGTTATAGATCAACTCTTCTGCTTTGTAGAAATTATAAGAGAAAACAAAAAAAATTTGAAAAAAATTTTATACGGAGGCAAAACTAAAAGTGTTATTTTTGTCAAAAATTCATAACACCCTGTGGAATTTCGTGGTCCGAGTTGAAACGTACAATATCATGGTCTGTCAAGACATATCTTCCTACAGTAACGCCCTTCTTGTTTCATGCGTTTATCTCTATTTTTGCAAAATATATTTAATTTCAAGTGGAAAATCACCATTTTGGAGAAATTCCATTGAATCAAGAAATTGCCATTAAAATTCGTCTATCAATTTGGAATTTTCTTATTATCACTCAGGCGTGTCGAAATTGTCGTTTGCGATTTTTATGTTCGAATTTCATTAGCTATTGATGATAATTTGGTCAATTTGGTGAAAATTAGGAATTCATAGGAGATAACAGTCGGTAGGTATTAAAATACACAACCGAATTCTGGGACCATTGATAAAACTTTTCATTTACACATGTGCACACCTTTTTTTTATCAAATATGAAATACAACACACGTTTTTTTTGTATATGACCACATTTGCACTTGTTTAAAGAATGAGAGTATTCCATTCTTTGATTTGATACAAATTCGATCGGTTGCGGTGTTTTGTGATTCTTTTACTGTTTACGAGTCGAAACGGTATTTTTCATTCAGAATGAGAGATTTACCGCCAACCTCAGTAGCAAGGGCAGTTACATTGATCGAGGAAGGGCGCACCTACCGCTCAGTCGGTACCATGTTGGGTGTCTCGACGTCGGTTATCCATCGAATCTACCGACGTTACAGGGAAACTGGATTGTACGTGAGGAGGCGAGGACAAGGAAGAAATCAGGCAACCCGCGCTATACATGACCGTTTCATCGTCAATCAAACCATAAGAAATCCTCGTCTTACTGCTGTTCAGGCACGTAACCTTTTACAAGCAGTGGATAACATTAACGTCAGTGTGAGGACAGTCAGAAGACGATTAAATGAAGTTGGTCTGAGATCATACGCGCAAGCAAGAGCACCAAGACTCGATAGAGCCTATCGGGTAGCAAGATTGGCGTTTGCTAGGGAGCATGTAGCATGGACAATCAATCAGTGGAGACGAGTTTTATTTAGTGATGAGAGCCGATATTGTGTGAATTTCGTGGATGGTAGAGATAGAATATGGAGGCATCGAGGGGAACGGTACAATCAAGCGAACTTCGCAGGAACTGAGCAATACGGTGGAGGGTCAGTTATGATATGGGGTAGCATGTGCTTGGTAGTACGAACAGAACTGGAGATTACTGGAAATGGATCACTTAATGCCCATCGGTATATAACAGAAATCTTGGAGCCCCATGTTGTATATAACTCATAACATAACATACCTCAACAGATGATAGACAACAACATTGGGAGTATGCAAAATCGTATGCGCGCTGTAATAAGAGCTCGGGGGGGTCATACTCGCTACTAAAATCAAATGTTTTTTTTTGTGGGTCATCATGAACATTTTCCTCAACATGTTCATTTCATTTCACGAGTGTATCGCCAGGATACACACCTGCTCTCAATTTTGGACAGGAATGATAATTATTATAGAGTGTCACACAAAAAAATTCAAAAATAAATGTGCAAAATCAACGATTTTTCCAGTGTACTTCGAGTTCTTCCGGAGCATGAAATTGGCCAGTAAATTTCAAAAATTTTCATTTCGTTAGATTTCCGCTTCTCTAATTTTGATTTTATTTTTTGGCTAACCTCCGATGTTATGCACCTACGCAAGATTAAAAATAAATTCTTGAAATTTGTGACTATTCGCTTCAAATTGGATATCTCTTTGTAAAAATAGAGATAAATGCATAAGACAAGAAGGGCGTTACTGTAGGAAGATGTGTCTTGACAGAGCATGATATTGTACGTTTCAACTCGGACCACGAAATTCCACAGGGTGTTACGAATTTTTGACAAAAAAAAACACTTTTAGTTTTTCCCCCGTATAAATTTATTTTTGTTTTCTCTTTTAATTTCTACAAAGCAGAAAAGTTGATCTATAACTTGCCGAAAAAACCATCTAAATCGGTTGAGAATTAGGAAAAATATTGGACTTCGAATTTGGTTAAATTTTCGAGTGTTCCGCTTATTTTGCCTCTGAGTGTACTTCGCAAATCAAAACTTTGTCAATAATAATAACTAATTATACTTCTTAACCTCTCTATTAAGATCATAGTCGACAAGGGCCGCAGAAGCGTGGTATGATTCAGTTAGATCTCACAGATTTGTTCTTGTCAGGACTCGTCAGTGTTGCTTGCCATCTTGTAACATCCATCCAAAACTTATTATATAACTATATGATATACTTTTCGAGTTTTATCATCTAGATCTCCATACTTCGGCCCGCCAGTGTTATTAATCCAGCCTACTGCAGCTGATGATGAATGTCATTATTTTGGGATTGTTATCGTTGCTTCATTTTATTCACTTTCTGCGTAACGTTCAATAATAAATATCTAGGTACACAATTGTAAATAATTATTATGAAATGTGATTTTTCTCCCACAAAAGTTTGCAGCTGTGATCAAATTATAGTTGTACCAATTATGAAAAGAGGTTAAAGATACTCGTCGATTAGCTTAAATTTACATTCTGTTTGTATTTCATTTTGGAGAACGTAAGTAAGCGGTACCAGTATCAGTAGTGAAGAATCTTGGATTTATTCATAGGAACCAGAAAATAAACACCAATGTTGAGTATTCCAAGGGGGAGAAAAACCGACAGAAGTCATCCGTGGTCGTGTCTCCAAAAAGATGCAGGTCATGCAGATAGCAACAATACTTTTAAAGGATCAAAGAACAGCTATGCCAATTGGTATACAACAAGTCGTGAGTAGGCTTCGCAACCCCGACCGGCAAATCATCCTTCACCAAATCAATGCAAGTTCGCACACATCCCTGAAAACAATTGAATCTTAAATGCAAGAAAACATCGAATTGTTACACCATCCTGCGTACACTCTAGACCTACGTCCCAAAGTTTTTTTTAATTTTCCCAAAATCAAGAACGTACGGCGCGGTCAGAACTCGTTGTTACCTTCCAAAATGCCATTTTGAATGTAGTAGCAAACGATTGAAATAATTGCTTCCAGAATTGGTTCGAACGAATGCAGAAATGTATTAATCTTCGCGGAGAATATATCGATAAACAATAAAGTCTTTAAAGGCTCTTAATTGTTTCATTTCAGCTCTATATGAAAAACTTGAAAGACAACCCTCGTACAAGGTTATTGTTCAATCCCAATAATGGAAGATGTTTCTTACTTTTGGGAAAATTCCTAAATTAATGAAATCATGATATAGAATGATGTGCCTATCAAACTTCGCCTTGAAATTTAATGTGATATCATTTTTATTACTTCAAAGTCGATTTTAAATAACCAGCCCTTTGAAGTGCAGATTTTTATCCATCGCCTCACTAAGATATTCCCCAATTGGTAGAAAATCCTTCTATTGTTTGCCTCGTATGCACTTGTTTCGGCATATTATGATAACAATAAGGATTCTAAGATTGTTACTATATATAATGAAAATATAATATTATTATTAAAAAACTGCACCAGAAATAGCATAAAGATCGAAAGTAACAGATAACTCAATATAAAAACAATCGGAGAAATCATGTTTACTTTATGCGATGTCACCAGAGTTGCAATCGTAAAGCGATGCTAGCACATATAAAATTTTAGAAGTTATCAAATTGTTTTCTTATAATTTGCAGAAAATATATATTTGGTTCAAAAAAAATATTCTTCTGTGCCATTTCAGGAAGAAAGATTTGCTACCAAAAAGTTGAATTAAGATAGTGTTGTTATCATAACTCTCTTTTATCAGGTGTTCCGTGAAAAACGCCCCAAGTTATAACTCCTGTAATTGTAGACCGATTTCAATGAAACAAAAACCGAATTGAATCTTGAATGATATTCAGCCTGAACCATTTTCATATGGGAACGTAGTCAGTACTGAATGATGAGGAGTAGAATCCACCTGAGGGTGAACCAATGTCGGATCTGCTTGAGCAGACTCTCAGAAAAAATCTCATCCGATACTCTTTACTCCGACCGCAGATGAGGCCACGGATAACCAGGCTCAGATACTCCTAAAAACTTCCCAGTATGGTTAGAAACATTGCCCTGGAGAAAAAACTCAAACATATCACTACGTTGACGGAGGTCACGGATTTGGTCTGCGCAAGAGCTGTATCCATCCGCGAGAATAACAGGATTCCAATTAACACCAAGAAAGTTGTCTTCAAACCTGATACTGAGCGGCCGTGGAAAATCTGTCTGAAAGGAATGTCAGTAAACATTAGAAAAAAGATAGAAATTTTCCATACTCGCCTCAATTCAGCAGAGCACAGAAGAAGCTTTTTAGGTTGGTAAAGGCAGTCGCCTACGAGTTCTCTGAAACCAAAGGAACAAAGGTCAAACAGCGTATCGCAGCTATGTGCGATATGCTCAAACAAATGATTAGGGTACTTCGAAACAGAACTCGAAGGTATAACGAGAAGAGAAAGCGACGCAGAAACAACAAGATGTATCGTGCAAACCAGAAATAGTTTTTCCGAGAGCTTGAGGAACAAAAACCCATAGTCTATCGCCAAACCCAACAGAAGAATTTCTGGTCCGATATATGGTATAAGCACTCGAAGTATGACTAGGATGCCTACTGGCTGAATGGAGTGAAGGACGATGTCCCGAAGACAAAAATGGAAAATATAGTGATCACCAAAGAAGAAGTATCGAAAGTGCTGCGAAATACAAACAACTGGGTAGTACCGGGTGACGACTCGTGATCATCTTTCAGTAGACCCTAGATGATCCATCTCTCATAGCAAGTTTCTTCACCTCAGGAATAACAACTATGATAACAAAAAGCAATGATAGTCAGGATTCCAAGAACTATCGGCCCATTACGTGCCTCCCATCTGTAACGTGCTTACTAACCTTTCCATGCTACTTCTATCAATCTTAAATTCTTAACTTTCATTTTCTTTACTCAGATCAAACTATACCGTAATCTCATATTCGAGTTCGTTGTCTTTTCCCTCTCCATAATTCCCCTAGTATGTAAGAGTATCCCTTCCATTTTCCGATGACTGTCAATTCAATTCATTATTTATTTCAACACCGATATCACCTCAATGCAGTAGTTATCAGATTTTTGTGAAATCCAAGGAATTGAAGGAGTTTTAGAAGCAGCTCAAATAAATGAAGGAAATGCCCTAATACTCAGCTGGTCTGTCACGGACATCAAGGCTATCGACACCAAGATCAGAACACTACTAATTTAGTACGGAGTACACCACTCCCACTTCTTAGTAAACTGTCTGCATTTAAACAGACACGCAGGAGAAAGAGGGCTCATAAGTATCGAGATAATACATGATAAGGCCATCTACAATCTACAAAATACTTCAGCACAAAAAAACGGACCTATCCACCTAGCGGTACGCAGTGCTGACGAAGGCTTCAACTCACTTCGATTGTCTGAGCCTTTTTAAGAGCACACGGTCGACTCGTAGGAAGGCCTTACGAATGACTGGCCATCCTAGACTTCGCATGGAAAATACTCAGGGTACCGGAAAATTGATCAAGTAAACAGAATAGAGTCCCTGAACTACTTGAAGACTGGGTACCTGTTCCCGGAGACTTGGTGCAAAATCATGGCTATCCAATATCAAGTCATTCGAACAAGATATCATTTATAATATATAAAAAAAACTTACTTTAAAACCAATGCCGAAAATGTAAAAGACACTTGGAAAGAGTGCAACACGCCAGTTCAGGGTGCTCCATTCACGCTCCTAGCGGATACCTACAGCGGCACAACAACATATCCAAATTCTAGCATCAGGAACTGGTGCTGAAATATGATCTTATTGAAAAACACGCGCCGAACTATCAATACCTACCTGTAGATGTCCTAGAAAATGATGAACCTTGAAAAGGCGTAAACCAAATAAGTCCACAAGTACCTGGGTTCGGCTGTCCAACTGAAGAAAATGATCAGCTTGAAGTCTGTGATGGAGCTGTCTATCATAGTGTCTGTTAACTTCTTTGTAGAGAACATGGAGATCAACTTATATATCCTTGCCCCTGTGACTAATTAGAAGAGCAATGAAGTAAGTACAACATACTTTGTTTTTTCCTCAGTCACCACGGCCATGCCTTTTCCATAAAATATAATATCGAACCTCTTTCAATTGGTTTCAAACAACTTCATCTACTTCTCTCAATTGCCATCATCAATTCGATAGAAGAGTATAAAATTATGTATCATAATAAAGGATCGTGATTTTGAGATATTTTCCCATAAATATGTTTATTTCGCTGAATATCTGAATTTGATAGCGATTGTGAAAAGATATTTATCATTTGCAATGAAATACAGATTAAAACAAAAATAATTGGAATGACAGGATTATTTGTTCTGTTTTTCTTTTCCTTCCTCATATTGAGTACTAAACATTTTTTAATATATGCAATAAATATTCATTTTTGAATATTTGAATCGGTATCTGAAGAATGACCAACAGAAGACTCATGATCTACACCATCAGACATTTAGATACCTTGGATAGGTACTTACTATTGTTTGATTATGATTAAAATGGGTGAAACCGTAGAATGAGATACTTTTGTTCGTAATTCATCAACTTATCTGTATAATATTTATTCTTTCGTGAAGATCTAAGGTTTGGAGGCAATATTTGAATGGAAATCTTTTCAAAAGTGTAAGAATTTGAAATGAGTATTCAAAATCTATGGGTGTCAATGCTCTTTTTTCTTCGTGAAAAATGAAAAAAAAACTTACCAAACGTTTGTTCCTGTTCAAAATTTTACGAAACGGACAGAACGTTCCTAGATTTCCTTTTATTCCCATCCTTCACTAGAATAATGCCAAGTTATTCCGAATCTATTGAGTTAAACTGTTTCAATAAACAACTCAATAATGAAGAGCCAACCTACTAATAATGCAATAATCATTCAGAGAATGAGATTACCTTGCCGATCCAACTCGACCTATTTCTGCTCATATGATTTTCAAACTTAGAGAAGAAAGTTGGTCCTACAATTTCCATATTCACATGAGAAATCCCTTGTTTCATATGGACACGTTTCAGTGTTCTTCGCTAGTATCACTCTTTCCAGAGATAGAGGGGGTCTAAATTTCATTCGAACTCACTGTAACTGTCTACTTACCAACTATACGGCTTTCCCAAAATTATTGTAATGTCCTGGATATGTGTGCCAAGTGCCAATTCAAACTGACGTTTTGGAGTCGATGAATATTAGGTTTGAAGATTTCATCACAAACGTATTCTTTTCACGGTTCCGTTGGTAACTTTTGAGTTTTCAAGGAATCTAGCTCCAATTTGCAGAAAGGGAAATTTTCCTCATCAATTCGTTCAATGTGTTCAGTGGTTGCGAAAATGTACAGGGTGATATTTTTTCATAGTCATGCTACTTTGACCCTATAAAAATCATAGTGTGCAACACTGGTCTTTTCAAGAATATCTATTGAATTTTAACGTTTTTTGTCTCCTGGAATTTTTTCGAAATCGCAAGCGTTCTAGAGTTAAAAAGGATTTACATGAGAAGGCACGCGTTTATGCGATATGAATTAACTGAAGTGAGGGTCGATAATCCGTAATTCAAAGGTGGGTGCGAAATAGTCAAGACAAAATAGTCTAGGGGATTCAGATCGTGGGATCGTGGAGGCCATTCTACAGAACCGCCTCTACCAATCCATCTATTGGAACATGCTTGATTCAAATGATTTCTTACTATTAGTCCGAAATTCGAGGGAGTACCGTCATACATAAACTTCTTTCATTCGCACGAGGCATAGCATCGAAAAAATCAACCAGAGTGTTCTGGAGGAAGGTATGCTAGGGAATTCAATCTTATTCGTAGAATTACTAGCCCCAATAATCTGCCATTATACCAACCGGCCGAAACATTGACTGAAAAACTCTTTTTGGTAGCTACGCTATCAGGATTTTCTTCTGCCCTCAAGTCATCGTTGTGAAAATTCATCATACCCTCTCGCGTGAACTCTGCTTCGTCTGTAAACAAAATATTCTTACCAAATTCGTCATTTTCAGCACATCTTTGTTGTAGCCATTGGAAAAATTCGAAAATCGGGTAGATCGTCAGCTTTCAGGGCTTGAATCTTCTGGATATGGTAGGGGTATAACAGTTGCCCACGCAAAACTCTCAAAACAGTGGAGTCTGATAAGCCAACCTGTAAAGATAACCTGTTGATTCTTCGACTATTATGGACTCCATCTAAAATAAGTTTTTTATTTATCTGTGATCTGACAAACCAATCTGGCGCAGAATTTGCTTTGGTTGGTTAAAACCATTCGGTTTCACGTAACGAACAGTCAATGGAAACGAACAAATTCCATGAAGGAATATTTTTGTTAGGGAAAACTGCAAGATAAAGTTTTCGGGCTTCAGTTGCATTACCACCTGATCGGCCATAGAAGAAGGAAATATCAGTCAATTATTGAAAGGTAGAGGCCACTCTTACTCTTCGAATTACCAAAAACTATGTATTATTGATAAAAATCAACTTCTTTTATGACAAGTCTCCTGTATGTTACTGTGAATACCAGCAAGATTAGGTTTTACTTAAAGGTACCTGTAATATGATGGCCCAAAAAGTTATAGATCATTTAAGTTTGCACTAAAAAAATGAATACTGTGAAACTAAAACTCAAAATGACTAAAAAACTACTTCAAAAGATAATTTTTATAGTTTTTGTGGAAATTATGAGGACAGTTCCGATTTCTCGTTCGTATAATGGATTATCGATCCTCACTTCAGTTGGTTCAAAACTCGCGTGTTCGTAAATCTAGGCTAGGATTCCGAAGTAATTTTGAAAAACAAAAAAGTTTCAAAATTAAAAGATCCTCTCAATAAATATTCTTAAAAAGACCAGTAGCGCACTGCACTATGATTTTGGTAGGGTCAAAGGTAGTATGACCCTGAAAAAAAAACATCCTGCATATTTTCGCTACTCATGGACACATCTGAGGAATTGATGTAAATTGGAGCTAGATTCCTTGAAAACTACAAGAGCTACTAATAGAAACGTGAAAAAAATCTGAACTTAACACCCTCTCGAGAACGGAGAACTTTTGAACAAATTTTTATCGGCATTTTTTTGATGGAGTATCTCCTGTAGAAATTAATAACTGCATAACTGAAACAGCCAGTGCATCGAATCTCGAACAGCACAATAGAACTTCATGCGTATTTGCCATTTGCTATTCCTAATGAATGAGTACATTCAATTCGTGGTAACAATCTAAAGGTGGGTTTAGACGAAGCGCACCCACTCGCTCATAAAATCTCGGCACTCGCTAGCCCATCAAACTCATCCTCGACCCACTGTTCACTCGACGCGTATTTCCTCACCTGTGTGAGTGAGCCGCAGGACCGGCGAGTCAATATTCAGTCTCGTTCGGGAGTTCTACATGGCTACACCTTCAGTTGCTCATTCAAATAACACGAGGGAACAAGGTGAGTTTCGTTTGGAGCGCGATTAAAAACCGCCTCACCCGGGGCCTGTATACACGGTGCGATGTACCGTTAGCGATGTAGGTGCGCGAGTGGGTGCGTTTCGTCTAAACCCAGCTTAATAATTTTTTTGTCTATCTCGAAAATTAGGTCGAATGTTTTTTAGGTTTTTAGTTGTTGATATTCATTTTATTGTACAGTCGATAACTCCTAAGATAGTACTGGGCAATCGTTTGGTTATTTCGGTATTGCGTATCAGGCAACTGGATGCGAAAATTTTCAGAACCAGATGTGAGACAAAAAATTCTCTGAAGTTACTCCAGATATCGTAATAAACTTCATGAAAACAATTCATAGGAAACGCTTTTTTATTGGGTTTTCTCGTCATAAACCTTCCACAATTCCTAACTCATCATGTAAGTAAATAGTGATTTGTTGGATTAAACAAGGATATGTGTTTCATTTCATGCCGCAGATGAATTGCTGTGTTGACACTGAAGATAGCATTTTTTACGTGAACAATGACTTGGTTCATCATTAAATTGATATAGGAGGAATATTCGATAGTAATCTTGCCGTTATTGCTAATGTAGATGTGAAAGTAAAACTGATTAAGTATTTTTTAATTTTTTTAACAACGTGAAGTCGCGAATTTATTTTTAAGATTCTAATTGTTGTGATCCAGTCCTGTAGAAATGTGTTTAAGCTTTTTTATTGATTAATTGTTTTTTAGTTCAAATTCAGGTTTTCTTGACTCCATCGGGGTTGTTATCGTTGAAACTGTCATTGGTTTAAAATAAACATTCATAGGTTCATATAATTTTTCTTGCAAATTGCGATTTTCATGTAGTGGTGTGATAATTCCGTATTAACCACTATCTCTCTGACGTTTTTGGATTTTCTTGAACATGTAAAAGCACATCCAATTCTTAATCTTCATCGGATTAACGTTTCGAAACGGGTTTTTAAATACTCCATATCTTCTTAAGTTTCTCTCTAGTCTTTTGAACTTCCATTTATTGTCAGAAAAACGCATAGATTAAAGACGTGCGAGTTCTTCTTATAATGAAACTAACTTTGTGTCATGTCTGTTTTCACGTTCTCATCCATTTTATTTATTTTGATACTATGAATAATACTTAATGTACAAATTCATAGGTATCAATACATTGTACGGAATATATTTGTAATTCATTGTTATCTGTGCTCTGATTAAAACATTAGCGTTCCACAGCACCCTCTTAAATAACTGAATTTCTTTAAAATTTATATTTTTAAATATCATTTTGGCGCATGAGAAATAGGAGGTCATCAACTTTGTATACATCGCCTATATAACAAAAATATAAAATATCAATGTCCTAATTTAAATTAATTTTAAATAGGGGAGTTACGTTATCGGTGTTTTTAGGAGACTATGTACAGCGTGTCCCATAACTCAGTGGCGTCCTTGTGTAGAATATTCTACAGATCGAAATAACATGAAAGTTCTAAACAACATAGTTCGGAATGTTGGAATTCTCTTGTATATTCTCTCATTGAATTTCGAATGAATATTGTTCATGGTGTTGAAAATAACTCAATTTTTTTTCGGATGAGCTATTTAGGGCAATTTTGAAAAGACTGTTCGAAGTCCTAGGATGCACCGTAAAATGAATAGTGAATTTTCGAATTTTGCAAAATTTCCACTCACATTCTGAAACAGAACTTTCCCGATAGATCATAGAGATCCTTCAAATAAACACAATCTGAACTATAATCAGAAAGGAGTTTTGAACATCGCCAAAAAAGATAACCCTAGAATAAGTGCTGGATATGTAATAAAAGTGAAAAAAGTCCCTCGAACAACAGTAATCAATGAAATGACAGTAAATTTAATAAAAAATTGAAACTATTCGATTATTTCCTTCACTGATATCGAGAATTTTGACTGTGTCCATATTCATTATCAATGAGTGCAAGAGCTGAGCATGGTGATTTAGATGTAATGATTGCAATTTTACCAGTGGCTATTCGAACAAAATGACAATATGACAAAGATTTTGTACAGAAGGGGCCATTTTTATGAAGGAAGGAGTTTTTAACATACACAAGAAGTCATCTTTTTGCAATGCTATACGAATTTCATCACCGGCTACCTTTTTAACAGCTACTACCCTTAATAACTTAATAATCTTAAAATTTAACATTTCAAAAAACTCTCTTTTTGCAAAATATGGAAAGATACCTGTTCCCTTCACTCACTGTGTATTACATATATACCAATACCAATGTCTCTTAGGGTATTTTTTATGGACAGCTTTGTAATTGCGAAAGAAGCAATGGCAGTAGCTGTTGAAAAGAGCTAGAGATGAAATTCATATATATATATATATATATATATATATATATATATATATATATATATATATATATATATATATATATATATATATCTATGCGTTCAAGACTTACGTCGTTTCGAATATTCGACATTAATACATATATGTTTTTTCTTCAAAACTCCTGCAGTTTTTGAGATATTCAGCCCAAATTTGGAATGCAAGCTATTTTTTACAGCCTCCATCACTACACGTCCTAGATTTTATCTAAACAGCCTGTATTCTGAGAACGGATAGCCTCACCTTATCTTTGGTTCTCAATTCGAACTGCTATAGCAACTATATGCAATTTCTTCTTATTCATAAAAATGATATGCTTTTAGATTGTTACATTGTATTATATGATTATAATTATAACATATTTTCAGTTTCAGAAATGTTATGAATTATGGATTTTGATGGCATTATCAATTCCATTGTGGTGATTTTACTGGTATGGATTTCGTTCACTAATTTTCCTTTCGGACCAGGTATACAAACTCTATCGACAACACAACAAATGAGAGTTTTCAACATTGGAGTTTTGATTGCTTCCAATTTAGACTCTCCTTTTGATTTAGAGAGATGTGAACCGGCCATTGACATGGCGCTTGAAGAAGTGAATGAGAAATTCCTATTTCAGCATAATATACGATTGAAGAAAGTACGAGGGAGGTGAGTAAAATTCATAATTTTGTAGAATTATTAATACACTTATTGTCCATTAATCGATAGATTATTAAACTTCTGGCCGCTAGGTGACGACACTACATAAATTTCTTGCAGTTTTCTATATATTTTAACAGGGAATATTGAGTTTTTAACGAAAAACACGAAAAACATCGGAAAGATTCATTTCATTTGAATGTATTCTATATTATATGGAAACCTATTGTATGTGGTACGTGATATCAATGTTTTGTTGTTAAATATAGAAATTCCTTACACAAACGAATTGACTACATCGAACGGATAAGTTTTGAAATCACAGTGTGTTCCAGCAAATTACAAAATTCTGTATGACTAGAGATACAACCTACTTCTTATGCATCTGTACGGGTCCGGAAACAAGCGATTAGCAAGTGAACTTAACTTTCCGCTCTTACAAGTATCAAACTTTCAAGCAGCTCGAAAAAGCTTGATATCATGCCAAGCTTTTGGGTTGAAAAATCAAGTCAAGTCAAACCTTTGATTTTTCAGAAGCTTAAATTTCAAGTCAAATCAAGCTTTCCGAAAAATTTTCAAGTTGCTTGACTTGATGAAAACCTACTCATGAGAGTTATGTCTTTCTGAAACCTTTTTTCATTTAGAGGAAGACTAATTAATCTGTGAACTAGGAAATGTAAACTTGCAATTTTTTTTGTTGACAATGAAATGAGTCTTACAGCATTGCCCTTTCTGTAAACATCAAATTCTGAGAATTTGTTATTTTTGATGACAAGTGTCATCCTGTGATTTATATCGAATGGTTAATCATTCAACTTCTCAAAGAAAATTTCCAAATTGGCGTTCTGGGTATCAAAAACAATTAATATATCATCGACAGACCTGTAGCACACTCCACGAAAATATTTAAAACTTCGACTTACAGTTGTATTAAATTTACTCATGAATACATATGGTGGCAATGAAAAGCTGTGCCTTCGTATTGTTTATAAAATTGATTTTTGCATTGAAAATAATTTTGGTTCATACAAAATTTGGCCTTAATTCAAAATTCGTCGATATTTTTAAGGTCTAATTTGTTCATAATATGCCATTCTTTCAAATCGTGCAAGGCATACGGTACAAGTGTGCTTGTGTGATGAAATAACCTTAGAGGCCAAAATTTCTCCTTCTTGTAACTGAGTATCTGTGATTTCATTTAAGAATTCTAAAGAATTATTATTATCAACTAAGATTACGACTTGACTTATGTTAAGCTGCGGTTACCTTAGAAAGCGGGGCCACAGTAGGACTCCTCATATATAACGGTAGGCGACGTCAGTTAAACGTTGTCTATGCAAACCCATAGTGTTGGTTTTCTAGAGAGCGTTAATCCTAAATAGAACTTTAAAAAGCGGCACCGCTATAATGTAAGATATATGTTTAATTGTTTTCGTCATGTTTCTGTTCTCGTTTTCAATTTTGAAAATGTGGACTGTTCAAAAAAATGAAGTATGGATTTATTTTGACAGAATGTCATACAATATATCAGAAAATTTGCAAGTGCAGCACCTTACACGTGCTTTCATTGAAACTTTCAAGAAACTCAAGAATATGACGTTACATCTTGCCAAAAACGCGAAAAAATTGTTCTCTTCACTCCGAAATATCAAACTAAATGTAAAAATTGATCTGTCCGAGTATTTTTCGCTGAACACAAAATGAAAAGAATCATGAATTTCATGATTTACTCGCACGGTATATAGAGATCATGGATCCAATGGTTCAGCTCAAAACAAAACTTGAAACAAACAATAAAAAATAAAAAAAAAATAAAATAAAAAAAAAAAAAAAAAAAATGTGTTTTATGGATACATCTCTAAATAGTTTTCGTGAATGTTCATTGCCTAATGGAAACTCTATTGCTACGTTTTGTTTGTTGTTTTCTGTTTCTTTATCTTTCAAACAACAAATAAAATAAAAGTATGCAATTTTCGACAATATCCCTTTTCGCACAATTATTGGTAATTTTTATGCACTAGTTGTATGAAGTTTAAAAAATTGAACATAGTAAATCGTCGACTCCGACTGTATAGATATTAAAAATATGAACGCCACGTTTGTATAATGAAAAATGTATTTACCTTTCCTGATATGAGTTTCAGCATCATTGAAAATGCTGCTGTCAAATGAAAAATCATTCGGTTCTGTTAGACTAATGAGTAAACAGAATGTCTATTCGATTACGAATTATTTAGATCACGTGTCAGAGAAGTGCAAGGACAAATTATCTTTGATAGAAGTGTTCATTGCTAGTATCTATGGTGTAAATTAGTCTCTATTGAGAATTAGGTGCCTCTACGTTGGAGGGTTGAGATAATTTTTCATTTCATATTCATTCAGGATAACCAGTAGGACGGAAAAAGCAATTTTAGGTTGAATGGGATATAGGATAGTTGGATCGTAATTTGTACCAGGTAGGAGTTTGTCCTAAATATATCAATTCATATTTGTTGCTTTCAGTGTCAGCTCATGGCCTTAGAGAGCGACAGTTCTGCAATTTGCAGTTTATATCAGTGAAATATTTAAGGGTCAGAATCAGAGAGGTGAGCATTTTAGGTTTTCAAATATCTGAAAAATTAAGTTTCCTTTGGAAGAAAATTAACGAATGGAGTCTGTTGCGTCGTTTGCCATGACCCTTTCCTGTGAAGTGGCAAGCACAAAAATATATATATTTCAAAAGTTCTAGCTAGTAATAAAAATAATACCAGGGCCACAGCGCCCCTGTGAGGGCTACTGGCGCTTGTGTGAAAAAAAGGATTTTGGCGCCCCTTAAGGCATTTTGGATCATTTTTTTTTTATTTTTTTTTGAAGGGAGGAGGTAGGTAGATAGATGCTTGAAGTAAAGCAAAAAACTGAACTTTAGAAGTCATATTTATTTGTAGACTGAAATATCAAAATGATACAAACAGAAAAATATCATAACAAAATAAATTCTTGTTCACACCCATTTTAAAACATTTACATTCAATGTAAACTTGAGACAATAAGACTTATTCAAAAATCCGTAGATCAATGAATAATCCTGCCTGACAAGAGCTGGTTCCCAAATCTGCCCGCCATGCACGCAGCCCCCAAGAGCCACAATAGTGCAACTAAGCAGAATGCCGAGAAACGAAGCGACAGACTGCAGTTTCGCCCTTATTATGAGCTCATCAGTGTCGCATAACGCTTCTCAGCATCTTATCAAGCTACATCGTGGTACCCTATCGATTCCAGGGAGGACGCACCTCGTACATACGTATGAGAGTCGCCCTCTATGTACCGACACGGCAAACCCGCTACCAGACTTCGTATCTTCGTATCTTTGTATCTTTGTATCTTTTTATCTTTCTTGAAGTCCGGTAGTGGGTTCGCCGTGTCGGTCCATGTAGGGCGACTCTCATACGTATGTACGAGATGCGTCCTTTTTGGAATCGATAGGGTACCCTATCTTCTTGTTCAGTTGCTAATATTGTTAACCCAGACAATTTTTCTTGAATCATTGTCGATCTTAAATAATTTTTAATGATTTTTAACTTTGAAAAAGATCGCTCGCCAGAAGCTACAGATACAGGTGGGGATCAAATTGTTTTCAAATATATATTGTAAAATACTGAAGGGGTCAGTATCATAAGGTAATGAAAACAATTTTAAAGCTTTAATTTCGTTAAACCGATCATTGGAGTCTATATCCTTATTATCCTGATTTGTCAGTCGCTCTTCAAGAATAGAACAATGTTTTAAAAGATCGCTGTCACTCAATTTGAATACGTCGCTAAAAAATCTGAAAATATTATCATACTCATTTAATAAGTCAAATCGGTTTTTTAGAGAGCTTATAGTTTGATCTTTAATTTTTAAGAAAAAACTAATTTTAAAGGCGGTTTTTGGATGCTACTTCTTTCGCTTGCACAAGTATTTATTGAAATGATTGGTCAGATCTTTATTGCTGGAAGTGATCAACTAAATTTTTTAGGTAGGTTTGGCATACTTTAATATTAATTGTAGCACTTTGCATTTGTTTGCTCACAATATTTATATGAAATAAAACATCATGCCAAATAATAATTCCACAAATAAATTGAAAATTTTGTACAGACGTTAAGACGGAACCCGCTTTATGTATTGCATCAATGTGGAAGGAATTATCTTCAGCCACTTCTAGAAGACTTTCGCAAACCTTAATTAAATAAACTTTAAGGGACTTTATTGCGTCAAATCTGCTGGACCATCTTGTCACACTAGAGGCTTCAAACTTAACATACCACCTTTTTGTGGATGACGAAAAAAAATTATATAACTCTTGCACAAGATTAAAAGAGTTTATTGTAGCACCTGACACCTTAGAAGCGTCATCTACTGTTAAGTTCAAAGTATGAGCCGCACAAGGTACAAAAAGGGCTTTCGCAATCGCATCAATAATGCGTTTTTTGAAGCCCAACATGTTTTCCCTTCATATTTGTCCTTTTATCATAGCCTTGTCCCCTAATGTGTTTTAATTCTAAATTTAATTTTTTCAAATTTTCCATCACAAATGTATATATCCCTTCTCCAGTAGAGTCCAGTATTGGATTAAACGCAATAAAACTTTCCTTAATTTCAACCTTTTTTGAAGTAGTGTTAAGGACAACATACCTCAGAACAAGACTAATTAATTTGCTCAGTATGACGAATGTCTGGTGTACAATCTAATATTATAGAAAAATATTTTGAACTGCGAACCATTTCTAAAATATTATTTCTTACTTTGGACGACAATAATTCAATTATTTCATTCTGTATTTGCACGCCTAAATAATGAGTCATTTTAACAGATTTTCTTTGCTAGTTATACACTCGGTTAACGTGCTGTCTCATCACCGAATCAAAAGAGGCAACCATCTCAACAGCTTTTAGAAAATTTCCATTATCATGTTCGAAAAGCAATTGAGAAGAACCTTGAAATGCCAAGCATTCTGTAGATAAATACTTAAAAATCGCAATAATTCTTTCCAACACGTCTCGCCAAATTTTTTTTCCGTTTCTAAAATCCGTAGATGATGAGCATTAACAGTCATAGATGTCTCCAACATTTTTTTTAAAATTTACCCAAGTGTTTATATAACTGTTGTGTAAAATTGACGTTTTAATTAGCAAAGATAAGTGTTGCCAATCAGATACTCCATTTGTATCACAAAAACGTCAAGAGTTTAACATTTATAAAACAACTAACAATAAAAACAAAATACAGAATCTTTAGAAATATAGTAAATAAGCCAAGCCTTTTCGACTTTTTCTCCTTTTGCTAGATTTCTTTCAAAGTATTTCAGAATCAGATACTCCATTTGTATCACAAAAAACGTCAAGAGTTTAACATTTATAAAACAACTAACAATAAAAACAAAATACAGAATCTTTAGAAATATAGTAAATAAGCCAAGCCTTTTCGACTTTTTCTCCTTTTGCTAGATTTCTTTCAAAGTATTTGCACGAAAAATTTTCTCTTATCTTTATTATTAGGAAAGCTGAAACTGAAGTCTATCGAGAGCGGACCGTCTTTAACCAATATTCTAGCCATCTCATTGGTGATTCTTTCGGGCCACAAACCGGGGTCGGACGGAATTATATCGATACTAGCCTCATTACAGCCTCCATCGAAAGTGTCAATTGCAGCAGGTTTTTCGGTAGCTGACATTACCGAACTTTTTACACAAGCTGAATTACCTGAAGTAGATTGTTCAAGTGCTGTAGACGAGGATGGTGTCATCGCTTCATTGGGCTCTGCATCAGTAGAAGCTGTTTCGCTGCTACAACCGCTGCCACTTGTTGCAGGACCTGACGTTACTGTTGAAATTTCAGATGGTCCACTCACGGTTATTGATATTACGGATTTAGAATTTTGAGATTCGGACGATTCGGTCGCACCAACATCGATAGACTCCGTGGAATCTCGATTGTTTTGCAAGAAATGCTTTAAAGATCCAACCATTTTTCCCCTTTCTTGTAGACTCAGTTTCTTCTGCTCGCGAAACTTCGCACCTGAAGGTCTCTTTCTTTTATCCTGAAAAAACAAATAAATAATTAGTACTCGTGGGAATTAGGAATTAACTTCTAAAGTAACCACAATAATAAGCACCATGTGGGCGGCAATTTGTTCGAGCCCTTTCAGCTTAAATCCTTTCAAAAATAAAGGCAAGAAAGATATTAAACTAATTTGATCTTATAGCCCTTAAAAACCCTGGTTATTTAAAAAGATCAATAGCGAGTTATGGATAAAACCTGTTACTTTTTTAAACTAGTACATGATATTTCAATTAATAAAAAGATATTTGGCGAAAAAAATTAATTATAACCAGTATAACCTATAAAGGGTTAATGTTGATAGTATAAAGTAGGGAACACTTACCCTTTAATAAAAAATCAAGCCGTTGAAGTTGCAGTCAGCAGGTATTCGGCACTTAATTAAAAAAAAAAAGTAGTAAACAAAATATTACACAACAGAACACCACACTTAACGAAATAAAAATAACTTTATATGTAAAAATTAATAAGATTACTTGTTTTTATTCACTTGTTGCACGGTCCAGTGAACTAACTGATTTGAAAACGCCTGTGGCGATGCATCGCTTTATAGTGTTCCATGCGTTATTCATGTCTGAACAGGAAAAATCAAGAAACTGTCGCCTGATATGTTCTCGCAACATAGAAATCGGCAGTAACTGGATGATATACTAATAAAATTTCGTGTGTATTTATACCTAATCCTATTTAATTTCTCAACTTTTATTTTAATATTTTTTTTGGCCCTGGGTTTTGGCGCCCCTAAAGGATGGCGCCCGTGTGCATTGCACACTTTGCACATATGGTTGCGGGGGCCCTGTAGGGCTATAAGTCATTCCGGGAACACTTGGGTTTTTTCTTTAAAATAATATAACCAACGCATTTAGGAATTGTCTTCGATAGATTGTAATAAAACTGTTCCTAAATCGCAAAATCTTGTTATTTTACATATTTTCATAATCAAAACACTTATTCTTCAAATTACTCTCAATAATTTTTCAAATGGTATAAATTCGACTCCAAATTTTCAGTTTATTATATACGTTATTGCACTACGTTATTTATTAATAACATAAATACAAAGATTTGGAGGTTATTTCATCATGTATATGCAAAATTTAATTATCGAATTACTTATTAGCGATCTATTTGCCGTTTTCGTGATGTTCCCGGAAATGATGAGAGTGTTCCCAAAATGACAATGAAGTTCCCTGAATGACGTTGACGTTGCCTGAATGAAATCAGCGCCCGGTTTTTAGTATATTATATCCATGAAAATAATATTTATTTAGAGTACATATTATATCTTCATTTGTACTTAAGGGATAAGCAATATGAGTATCAAAATTTAAATTCAAAACCTTATAATAATAAACTTTGTAGTTGCAATCAACAAATTTTAAATATCAGGAACAAATGGTAATGCGCACTTAAAATCAAAATCTAAACTCTGTTGCTTCAAAATAAACAGACATTAGGAATAAGGAACATTATTATGCATAATCACATTAATCACATATAATAACACAAAGTAACTTGAGCATCAAAGTTTGAACTTAAAGTCCAACAACTTACTTTTCGAATATGTCCATATTATTATCAAAACAATAAAAGCTACGACTACCTTTTTTCTGAAATTTCGGCGTGGGCAAAATTTTACCAATTTGTTCACAGGGGACATATGAAACATTATTTTGTTCAATTTTAAATATTTTAGCTGAGTTCCGCTGACAACGAAGAAAGGTGACTTTTGTTTCACCATCTTCATCAACTGAGGTTAGAACTGAGGTGTCAGCGACTGACTGGACGGTATCTTTACTAATCCCCGATTCTATTTTGATCTCCTTGCAATCACCACATAAGCCAAGCCTACAGCTGTACGGTTTTATACATTGGGATGTAGAATTGTGCAGCAGCTCTCCTAGACGGTTCAATTTGTTCAGTTTGTACTCAAAATTTTCGTGCCTTACACAAAGACAAGTATCCTCGATCTCATTTTATAGGTTGACTTCCCAATAAGGTTTCACTCTCAAAAGCGTCGAATAAGATATTTGAATTCCAGTCTCAGCACAAAATTGAGGATACAAATTTTTAACACTTTCTAGAAGCAACCGCCTTTGTTTGTTTCCGTTGACGTACTCTTGGTATACTCTGTCTTCACTTCTTCTGCTTCTCTCTATTTTTTACTTAACTAATCTATGGTTCTTTGCATTCTGCATTTCATGTTTCTGTTTACTACGGTTGTAAGCTTGCGCTTTATCTTTCTTAACCTTTCTTCTTCCTGATTTCTTCCTCAATACGCGAATATCGTTTTCCATTTCGTTTTCAGAATGTGGGGGACTGTTAGCTGAAATATTTGCCATAGCCTTCTTTTTCTGTCTATACTTTTGAGAATTTATTCTTGACAACTTTATCTGTTTCCGCTTCTCTTCTTTCAGTCATGTCACTAACAGTCGTAACTTCATTCTCATCTTTCTTTTTTTGGTAATATTCTCTATCTTTCAATATCTGCATTTCTTTTTGTTCAGGTGTCATTTTATTTAAAAACTTGCGCTTCCTTGCATTAGCCTTTACACGATGCCTTTTATAAGCTATACTGTCCTATTTTAATCGTTTTTTCGATTTCCTTTTCTCTTCATTTTTATCGTTTTCCATGTTACTCGTACTAATTGGATACCTAAAATCCAAATTTGACATGGTTATGCTTTTTAAAAGCATTAGAGCATCATTCTGTTCAAATGTTGTCATTTCGTGAACACCCGTATCATTTCGGGATCACCCGTCATATACGAGAACGTTCCCGAAATTACCATAACCGAAATTACTGTTCCCGAAATGACTATTCGATAAATATTATCATGTCAGGCTTGACGCCGCCATTTCAGATATTAGTTTTAAAGGTTTTGAACGACTGAGCTACAATATTCATAAGAATTATGCAAAAAATATGCAAATTTTCGATAAACTAATCACTAAACAGCGTTCTCGTATGACGCTTCACATATATCAAATTGAAAGGTACTCACCAACAAAATCTAATTATTTGTTTCCGTAAACACGATACACGTTGTTTGCTTTAACTAGGGAACTTCATACTGGTGCCCGCTAATGCCATCTATGGTGTATTGCTTTAATTGAATCGAACATTGTCCACCGCGTTCTCATAAACGTCAAATAGTATTTGAATATGCCAAATATAACAACATTAAAGTGATATTGATTTAATTTATAGATATATTCTAAATTGGATGATTTTAAAAGCTAATAGTAAGATATGACATCTTCAAATCGTAATTATAAACATTTTCGACTTGTCTGAATTATTAAACATGGTATAAGGACGCTTTTCCGAAATACTATTTAGACCTCTTTCTGATTAAAACCAAATAAAACATTATTATACAAAAATAAATATGCTAAGTTCCTTGTAATTATGCACAAAACCTTCACTTTGAGATAACTATTGTAGTAATATCATGTTCTTATATTAGGAAAAACTTTGTCAGAAGCACAATGCTCACCTCTCTGATTCTAACCCATAAAATCAATTTTATCAATTCACATTAGTTAATTCAGAGAATTACAAGTCCAAGATATATTGGAGGACTAAATGATTCAATCAATGTACATAGTAAATAGACTATCCTTTTACTTTTTTTTAATCAGATTACTTTCGAATTACATAGTATTATTGTTGCTGCAGATTTCGAATTGTTACATGTTTATTTTGAATTTTTGGAAAATAAATCTGAAGAAAGAAAGTATGTATGTACGCATTAGGAAGTGCAGGTGAAAGATGCCAAACAACTGGAAAATAATTGTGGGAGAGTAAAGTATGGAATGAAATTTATAATTTTTTCCACTTAAGTTTTTGGGAAAAATGCATGGATTGGTCAATTTTCATATTTAACTAGAAATTTTGGGCTAGTAAAAATTTTTCCTCAACTTTCTTGAGATATATAATTTTTCCATAACAGTCTTTTTATTGGTATCGGTATGTGGATGTTAACATTGTATGTTTTTCTGGTACTAACCGTCAGATAAATATCTTCGAAAACTGTATGAATCCAATTAATCCAATACTAAAGTTCTATACCAGAATTGAACAAAACGATTCGATCAACTTTTAAGATCTAATTATTACTCAATTGAATAAAAGATATGATTTCTCTATCTTTCATAAAACGTCTCTTATGGTAATCGTAATTCATAATACGTCGTTTCATCTTGATCAACATAAAATGGCGTTCCACAGCACAGATTTTAAAATGTTCCGTTATGTTTTGGTAACTAAGATAAAGAACTTCGTATTATTAAACAAATAGTTCTTAACTACGATTATAACTAAATTACTTATCAAAATAAAAAACCAAAGGCAATAGAATTGGTGTATCCAAAATATAAAGATCAACACAGATATAGTGACATCACATGCGTTGGGAAAGTTAGCCATAATTGAAAACATTTACTGGAAAAGTTCCAATTACACATCTCATTCTGAACAAATAGTAATCTTTCCAAACACATCAAAAGTAGTAAAAGTAAATTAGATGAAGGAAAGAAATCTGGTGTATATAAACTTAGCTGCGGTGGTTGTAGTAAGATATATGTAGGTAGATCTCACAGAAATTTTAGCTAGTCCATAAATATTATGGTAGTTTTATCCTTAACTTTAATTAGACGATCCATTTGAGTGAAGAAAGTCATAATTTCAACTAAAATTTTGAAGTCTTATATTCGTTCAATGGAAAACCTAATATTAATTTTTGGGAATCCTTAAAATCAATAGATAAAACTTTCCAATATATTTTTCAATGGACAGGTAAATTTTGACAAGTATTTCCTTCACTTAATTTCTTCCGGAGTTTAGTTTTTATTTTGTATTTGTCTGATGAAAGCGCAGTGTCATCGTAATGTATTACGAATATAGTAGATCAAAGTCTAAATCAAATTTTCTTTTATTTACCATTTATTTATATTACATTATTCTGTTATTGCTTTCCATAATATTGCACATAATGACCAGATTTAGTGATTTGGAGTGCTCTGCAGAATCGGCCGATTTGACAATTGCAGATTTTTTTCTGTACTGATATCCAATGTTACGGATTTATGAGAATACACTCAAGACTCTTGATACCCACAGTGTATATCCCTAAGAATGTGGAAATTGCTCCAAAGTTTGAGTGATGGAAAATGCAATAAAATGGGTCCTTCCGGTCGTCCAGTCAGCGGCGGACTCTTGCCCGGAGCATCCGCTCATGTGCCACAAATATATTTACTTACAATATATTCGATGTGCCATCTAAAATATATAGTGAAAAGTAGGATATGTATCCCTTGATGTGAATTTGCACCGAATGCTGCAAATTTACTCCATAGCGAATTTGTAAATGGTATAATTTATATATTTGTATGCTTAAACTTGGCAAATAGATTGAAATAACAATCTTGGGGCATAATATTTAGTAGAAGTCATATTCCACTTAATATTTGTTCTTGAAACTGGAAAGTTTTCATTACATGTTCCTCCATAAAAAATGAGGTGTCTTTACCTTTTTTCGATCTTGAAGGCAGTGGCAACTCGTGATCTTTGAAAGCGATATTGCTGCTTGATGCAGCAATTATTCTTTTTTTCAATAATCTTGCCAATCTCTTTTTCATTTAAATTCGAAATAGACTGATAAAGATTCTGTTGATTCGACGAGAATGCTAAGATATAAGTACTGAGCTGAGAGCATCTGCTGTTTGGTAAAGACTTGTGAGAAATTCACAAAAATGTTCAACTGGCTTGCCATTTTTATAATATCGTAACACTATCACTATTTGCAATTTCGTGTAAATCTCAATTGATCCGATATAACGATCATAAAAATCATTTATTTTCACTGAAATAATTTACCGATAAACCCCAAAAATGCAGCCTAGCAAGTAGTTTTGAATTTATTCAGAAGTTCTTTTGAAAACGGTTGTCCTTTGTAAAGATTCATTTAAAGTCTTGCCAAGTTCAGCTGTGTAATTCTGAAACATTCCTGGATCATCAGATTCTTTAGTTTCTTTGTATCCGCTGAGTTCGAGGTCAAAGAAGAAGAAGTTGACGATGAACATCGCTTCCGCAAAAATTCAAAATCTTATGAAAATAAGAAAATACTATGGAAAAGAAGTAATAGAATCTGTGAAGTGGTTTAAATAGAAGAAAATAACCATGGAAGAAATTTAGAGCACAAATACTGTTTACTTGATTACTTGTTCGTATGACTTATTTGATTGTGATATCTTGTTTAGTGTTGTACGATTGTTTTGAATGAGTTACAAATTGAGAATATAACAATGACATGGTTTGAACATAGTCCCCTTGAGACTGAAAGTTTCAATGATGATTGTACTGTATGACAAAACAATATGTATGATTTTTAACTATACAAATTCCTTTATTGATTAATGAATGAAAATATACAATTAAATGAGTATTAACATATTGACAGAATTAGGAGCTAATTTATATAAAACAATAAGTTAAACACTGGATTTAAAATAAATGTGTCTTTGTCACTCCGATATAGGTATACGTACACCTTATGCACAGGTCTTATACATGTGCCGTTTGATGTGCTTAATTCGACGACACGAGCGATATTGCGGAATATTGAGAATTAACACTAACGAATTCACCTTCAACAATGATGTGATGTTCTCCTTCCATTTTGTTCGGGTTTGAGCTCCGCCTAAATATTCCTTGCTCCATCTGGCTCAAAAGTGCTGAGTGATTGATTGCATTCGTTGATACCTGGAAAGACGATTTTCCGGTATATGTTCAACACTTGGTTCAGGAAGTGTTGTCACTGCTCTCCCAATCAAAAAAAATCCAGAAGTTAACAGGAGAAGGTCGTGAGAATCGGAAGAAAGGGCATACAGGGGACGTGAATTCAATACTGATTCGATTTATGCTAAAATTGTACTCAATTGTTCAAAAGTGAAATGCGTATTTCCAATAACTCTTCGAATGCTCTTTTTTATGATTTTATACCAGCTTCCCACAGTCCGCCGAAATGTGGTTCGCGAGGGAGTGAAAAATGCCATTGTATGCTATCTTGGCTAAGACTATCGATTATTTGTTTTTGGCGTTGTTCTTCTTGGAGAAAGTCTGATAATGATTTCAGTTCGGAATTGGCTCCTACGAAATTGGTGCCATTATCGGAGTATATATTAGAAGGCTTACCTCTGTGTGCTACGAACCGCCGAAGTGTAGCTAAGAATGATTCTGTTGTCAAATCACTAACTACAAATGAACGGCTTTCGTTGCGGAACAAATAAAAAGACAAATGTATGATTTGATTAAGTTATATTTGCGGTTATTGGAGTTTTTGTCAGTATCAATCAATTCCGCAATTTTGGAATGCAAATGATTGCTCTATTCTAGATTGTGATAAGTTACCAATTAAGGGAGTTATGTTTCTCGAAGGCGTTCTGAAACAACGAATGCACGAATGTACCACTTTTTTCACGGCGTTTCTACCTGAAATAATCCAATACCCTCCTCGTACAGCGGCTAACAATGTTTGAGCACCGCAATGTAGCAGTTTGATATGTTCTTCTCGAACAATTAGATTTGTCTCTTCTTATGTATGGGTCGTTGCTTTGAAAGATCATAAATTTCTTGAGGAAAACTGCCTCTTTGTGCGATATTCAAAAGGTAGTTGAGTGCTCCGTCGATTTCCTCATCTGTTAATGAGCAGTTTCGTTTTATGGTTGGGCATTTTAGATTATGAATGAATCTTAAAATATATGATGCTACTGTTGTGACTTTTCTTAGTGACGAATATTGATTCAAATTTATGAAGGAATCAACTTCATAGCAGTTCGTTTGAGCAGACGGAATTTGCCACCAAATAGTTGACTGTGCAAATTTCCAGAATCTACACCGCGTGATATCAGATGTGCTGGATTGTCTTGTGACCGGACATGCTTCCAGTTGTCTGTTAGGGTTAACGATTGTATTTTTGTAACCCTGTTTGCTACAAAACTTTTCCATCGTTGTGGAGTCGCTTTAATCTAATTGACAGCGATTGTGGAGTCACCGCAAAGAAAATATTTTTGAAATTGAATGTCTAAGTTCTTGCATACTTTATTGAATAGATTACTCAAGAGAACCGCTCCACATAGTTTAAGTCTCGGTAAAGTGATTCAAATCAATCACTTTACCGAGACTTGAACTATGTGGAGCGGTTCTCTCAAGTAATCTATTCAATAAAGTATGCAAGAACTGTGGTGTTACTGGTGATTTTGCGCATAATAATCTGACCTTCGATTTGTTTTCGGAGTTTCTGCTTTTGATGTATATGCAGACACCTTTACTGTAAAAGTTCTTCCAGATTACCCCTAAAGTTTTTGTTTCAATTGCATCTTTAACGTGAGTTCGTTAACATACTCATTCTTCGGATGATCATTGATTAGTCATACGTTTGAACACCATTGCAATTCAATTCAAACCTTGACTCACCTAAAGGGGTTGACAGTTCTTGTTTCAATTGACAAGATCAGATTCAGAGTCGGCTCCTGTTAGAACGTCATCTATGTAAAAGTCCTTCTCTATTACGCTGGATATTTTGGGGACCGAGTGTTTTCTCTCGATATTTGTTTTAGACAGCGAATGGCCAAATATGATGCTGCGGCTGTGCCATAAGTAACGGTATTCAATTGGTATGTTGATATTGGTGAAATCAGGGTTTCTCGCCATATGATTCTCTGAAAATCGCTCTACTTTTCCGTAACGAGGACTTGCCTATACATTTTTGGTATGTCTGCTGTGGAAACGAATTTATGCTGCCTAAAACGAGCGAGAATTATGAATACATCATTTTGAGTCGTTGGACCTACAAGTTGAACATCGTTCAAAGACCAGATGTGATTTTAGCTGATGCGTGGAACACCACTAGGAGAGTTGTTGCGTGATTTTCGCGAATGACGGCATGATGGGGTAAATAAAATACTGAATTCGATTGAATTGGTTCTTTAATGCTATCAATGTTCGTCATGTGCCATAACTGTTCATATTCTTTCATGACGTTAGTGTATTCTCTATGCAGTTTTTCGTTGTAAGAAAATTTCTTCTCTAACGAGTAAAAACGTTTCAGTGCCGTATTTCTCAATTCTCCTAGATTTGAAACATTATGCTTGAAAGGTATTTCTACCACGAAACGTTTACCTGCCGTTCTGCTGAAAGTGTTTAGAAAATGATTTTCGCACTTAACTTCCTCTGCAGAATGATTGTTTTCTGCGGAGTTGTTACATTCTTCTAAGCTGAAGAATTTGAGTATTTTGTCTTCTAAGGAGTCATATTGATTAATGGCTAGGTTGCATGATTCATGATTTCGTTGAATTTGGCCATTTTTTTGGACCGCAAATAATCCACCCTAAATGAGTTTTTTATAAAACCGGTGCCTTGTTTTTCACTAGTCGAATTTGGCCTATGCAGAGTAGGTTCCAACACACTCCAGCCCCTAATGATAAATTTACTTCTTCAGATTTGAAAAATGTGGGATCTGCTAAATTGGTGTTTTTTGGGATTTTTGAATGAGAATGATCAAAATTTATTGCTGGAATGTTGCCTGTGATTTGTGGAGGGATGTGACATGCTAAATTCGTGGTGAAGCAGTTATACATTGACTGGGTTCTGGCATCAATTATAAAATGCGAGAATATTTGAGTTTCGTTCACATCTGATAAACATAGTGATTGTTTTTGTTTCGGTAAACGCAATTTTGCATACATTTTTTCTGATTGAAGTTTGGTTGAGAACCATTATCCAAAAGAATTCTGCAAATATTTTGTCGACCCCCGAGGTCGTAAATGAATGCCCTTAACAATCGATAATAAAATGGTTGATGGATTTGTGTTGGCGAAATGTGTCGTTGCAGTTTGAGATAAACTGGGATAATATTCTCTATTTTCACTGAGAATTATTTTGTATGGTCGCATCATTTAAACTCCATGAGCTTTCTGAGTGCAACAAACTGTTTTGTTTTTTGCCGCAGATTTTGCTACCTGAAGAACGACACTGTTCTGTGAGATGGCCTTCTCTTAAACAACTCAGACAAAGTCCGGCACTCTTAGCTTTTCATATACGTTTATTGATATGCAATCGTTTGAATTTTTCCCAAGCGTATAGCGCATGGTTATTTTTACAAAAGGTACAATGATGCCAGAGAGTGGCTTAATGTGTTTGATTATGAGAGGGTATTTTGAATAATTTGTTGAATGATTTTATTACGATAAGTATGAACATTTGATGCTACTTGATTTGAAGTGTTTACTTTTACCGTTTGAAGAATTCTGCATTTTTCACGTAAGAACATTTCAAAATAATCAATAGACGGTTTTAAATTTGCCGCGTGTGCTACCCAACAGTTTTTTGTTTTGAAATCGAGTTTGTTTAAAATGAGGTAAATGATCACATGGTCGAGCAATTCTTCGTTGGACAAGAAATTTTTCAGTGAGCAAAGGTGTTTTTTTAATTCTATTTAATAAACCTTGTAACGTTGTATTTGATCCCTTCTGAAGTGGAGGAATATCGAATAATTGTTTTATTTGATAATGAATTATCAATTTGTCGTTGTCCTACTTTTCGCATAATAGATTCCAAGCTGTTTCGTAGTTGTCGTCCGTTGTTTCAAACCTTGCAATAAAACTAAAGCTTCCTCACTCAAAGAAGAGCGCAGATAAATGAATTTTTTGGTTTTCGAAATCGTTTCTTTCGAATGAATTAGCGATTTGGAAGAATCACAGTATCCAACCTAATCAGTGAAACAACCGGAAAAAGATGGTGATGATATGACTGGGAGATATACATCTACTGAATTATTTTTCGATTCTTCAATGCTAGGTTTGATTATTTGTGAGTCTAAAAGTACTGTTGTGCTTTCGATTAATGCACAATAGGTGTCTTCGAATTCAAATTCTTCGATGATCTCTTCTTTATTTGTTAAAGTCGCAAATGTGGTCTGGATATCGTTGAATTGATCCAGAAGAGGCTCTATTTTGCTCAATCTGAATTTCAAGCCATTTGATGAAGTCTGATTTTATGTAGAAACGATTTGAAACGAGATAATTGCGCTTTGACTTGACCACGTTGCATCACGAGTTTTTTGAGTTTTGGACCAACTTTACCTCCTAATTCATTACCCTACTCAAAATTGTCTTTCCCTGATTCAATGCTTGGCAGTGAATTCTTTTTAGGTGACATGTTTCAATAATGTATGATGAAGAAAATATGTAAGAACATAAACAAACTTGAAGCAGTAAAGAATAATTTGAGAAATGAACGGGACTTACGTTTTGATTGATTGATGATTGGATCTCAGGATGAAGATGGTCGTTGCTGGTATTCTCGATGCACTTTTCAATTTCAGATTCGAAATGATCATCGATGATAACTGAGATCCGGCTCGAAGGACCATATGTTAACTTGATTAGTTGTTCGTATGACTTGATGATGATTTGATTGAAACACTGTTTGATTGTGATATCTTGTTTAATGTTATACGATTGCTCTAAATGAGTTACAAATTAAATTTTTAAGATGTTGCACAGTTCGTGTGCTCTGTCTCCTTGTAAAAGGGGCTGAAGAAGGTTATTCCAATGCTAATGGAATCAGGAAAATCCTACTTTTTCTTAATGTTTGGAAGTTGTTCTACAATTTCAATAATTGAGAATATAACAATGCAATGGTTTGAACAAATACGTTCTTGATTTAATGAGCAAATTCATGAAAACTGGATGTATTATTGATAAAAATCACAATCTTACTAGGGTTGTGAATGACGAAGATATTTGTGTAACCGTTTTGGGTGAAGTTGTCATGATGAAGAATGCACAATCTATGAAGAGATTGCTGCAAATACCTGGAGGACGCTGGACAAGCATTCTCAAGGTTTTTCACAAGTAGAAATTCCATCCATATAGAATCAGACAGACAAAAACGATCCGAGTATGCTTTAAAATATTTGCTTTTCAGACGAATTCGAGTTATTTTTGAATAGTGACATGAAACAAGGAAAAATTGTTCAAGATTATCAGCAGATAACACCACAAATATTGCCAAATTTGAGGCAATCATTCGAATCCCGATTCTATCGAAACCATGTCTTTCATTTAATTTAGTAATACTTAAATCCAAAAACTTGATTCAATCATTCTGTTCAATTTCGGTAGTGACTTTTAATTATGGATGAATTGGATTTATGAACTTTTGGAAAATATTTAGTAGTAGTAACATTCGATGTTAGCCGGCTCGGTGGCATATGGGACATGATACACGTCTCCTACGCAGAGTTACCTGGGTTCAATCCCCACAAAGTCGGTGCGATTTTTCGGATTCTGGGAATCGCTTGAGTGTTCATCTTTCGGAGGTGATGTAAAACTGTCTGTCCTGTCTAACAGAGATGTGTTGCACATTAAAGATCCCTTCCCCCGACACGAGAGGTGTACGGCACGTTAAAGGAAAAACAAACAAACAAACATTCGATGATATCGTCCACATACCGAAACCAATATAAAAACTGTTTAGCTTAGGTGTTGTTATGTATTACATTTTCTAAGTTCTCTATACAAATTTGTGCTAATTTGAGCTATGTGAATTTCCCGTAATAAAGCTTTCCTTGACTGGTAAAATGAACTCTCAAAAAGAAAATAATTTTGTTTCACACACATATCTAATATCAACAATATTTAGTGTTGAATTAAAAAGTTCACATTATTATTCCATACTATTTTCAACAATAATAGACATTGGAGGGATACTTGGAAATATGTTATTGAACCTTTTGAATTGTGGAGGCCGTTACTTGATGTAGATCCATGATATAAATGAGATAAAAAGCAATAAATGAAATATATCCTATTCATAAAGACTATAAAATATTCAACAGTTTAACATTCTGCGGTTCTGCAAGTAAAAATATTAAATCCTTTCTCGTCAAACAAAATCTTAATATAACTTTCAAAACTTCTAATAACTTAGGTAAACATATTAAAAATAATAAATCTCGTGTTGAAAAATCAAGTAAATCAGGAATCTATAAACTCAATTGCGGTTCTTGTGATAAAATTTATATCGGTAGGACCTATAGGAGTTTTGGCATAAGAACATCTGAACATGAACGTAGCTTCGATAAAAATAAATCTGATTCAAATTATTCAAACCACCTAATAAAAGAAAACCATTCATTCAATAAAAACTTTGACATATTACATATAAAATCAAAAGTTCAAAATTAGATCTCCTAGAAGCATTAGAAATAAATAGATACAAACATTCGGACAAGCTTTTGAATGTACAGGTAGATGTGAATTACTCACCCCTACTTAACTTGTTTAATTAGTTTTTATTACCTTTCATACTAACTGTACAATGGCTCGGTGTGGATTTTCCTGTTATTCATCCAACTTCTGCGATTTGTTTATAATACCATACTCTTCATTCTGTTTTTCATTCTTGATAAAGCTGCTGTGTCAGCGAAATGTCATCGAATTTTTTCAAATAAAGTGTAGATTAAAGTTAAACCTTGTGTTTTTTATCTCATTTATTGAACCTTATTTAGCGGTATGAGGAAGATGTACATATATTTCGTATTTCATCTTTCAGTTCATATAAATTTTCGATAGAGTATTTGGGTTCAAATCGACAATATCATTTCATCAAATCAATCAACAAATGAGATATATTAAACGGGGAAGCTGAAATCTTAGAAACGGGTAGACTAATAAAATTTACCCGGCATATGAATAGTAATGAGTGAATAAAGTTGCAGAGCAAGTGGGTATGTAGTTTGATTTTGGTTGTGTCACCTAGTGAAAGTTTTATATCTTTTAATGAATTCTTAATTTTATGTTGAAATCAATAAGTTGAATCCAAAGATACTCTGGATAGATTTGGAGAGTTCAGAAAGTCTTCTGTTTTAGAAATATTATCAGTTTTGTTCAATCCTATAACTGTATTACCTTTATCTGCTTCGGTTGAAATTATTTCATCCTCATTTGATATTGTTTTCATGATATACTGATCTTGATTTAATCTTTGGAAATCCTTGAATTTAGTTATGGGTAATTTGGAAGTTGGGCATTGATAAGCTACTTATCATCCTGAACATTTCTGAGAACAATTTCAATATCAACACCTAGTTGATCCAAATTTTTATGTGTATGAAGTGATTGAACGTTGTGTTTGAAAAAATAATTTTGTTTCCACCTCTGAAAAATTTGAGCTTGCCAAATTTGTGAATCTATCGAAAAATATATGTTGTGAAATTTTTTTCCTACGGGACTCATGAAGTGTCTTTCTATTTGTAGTTTTAAGAAGTGAATTTAACTTAAGTCTTTCTATGTATATTAAAAGTTAATTACAATTCTAGTATTGGCTTCTAAAATATCGAAAACATGAGGGTGCAATATATTTAAAGCTCTGTGTGAATTACCTTGAGGTAGACATTATTATGGAAATCCACTAATCCATCTATAGAAATATTTATGGATAACTTAGACCCTTCAATATAAAACAACCCTGTGGCTACACAGTTTTATATCGGTTTCAATATGCTGATGATATCATTGTATGTTTTACTGGTTGACCGTCAGCTAAATATCTTTGAAAAGATTAAAAATTCAATTAATCCAGTAATGAAATTCACTACCGAGATTAAACCAAACTATTGAATCAGCTTTTCAGATTGAACTATTACAATTACTAATATAATTTCAACCAAAATTTCAAAATCTTAAATTCATCTAATAAAAACTTGTTATTAAGTTTTGTGAATCCCTTGAAACCAATAAATATAAGCTTTCTTTTATAGTATTTAATGAACAGGTAAATTTTGACCATAATTCCCCTTACCTAATTTGTTTCCGACTGAGTGGTTTGGATGATAGTTCTGTGAATTTGGTAGTTCTACTCACTTTTAATCCGATTGTGTAGATATATATATGTGTGTGTGTGGGTGTAGCTTATATAGCTACCCATACGAAAAAGCTAATATTTCATTATAACATATCAAAGATACCCATGTTATTAAGCCTCCAGAAAAGCCTATTAGAAAACATTAGGATCAACGCAACTTCGCCTGTAATTAACCAATATTCAACAGTAGCATTTAAAATTATAGAGCGAAATATTGTATCGTATCAGAACTAGATTCATCATACGCGGCCTTAACGTGGTTTAGTGAATTTAGGAGGAATAATTTCTAAATTTTCTATTCGGAACCTTGGATGCCGATGATGAAGCAACCTACCAACAATATTTCCAAGTAATCAAAGCGAATGAACAAATTATTCTTACAAATTAGAAGAAAATTCTTCATGTTGTAAACACAATACCAAAGCAATATGTTGAAAAAATTAATCAATTAATCGATTCGCTTAAAAATACTGATTATTTTTTCAAGTTACAATCGACAGAAATTGAATTTTTATTAATAAAACTTGAAAATGCTTCGGAAGACTCAATTTACTCTATGAAAATATTTTAACCTTAAAACTTTTATTAGTATACTTGAAACTACCAATTGGGGAATTTTCAAACATTTGGGTAATTATTATGCATTATGCCTAACAAAAATTATTATCAAAACAGACCAGTTAATATTCCTTATTTCAATCCCTTCAATTGGCTCAGAAAACTATAATGTTTATCACATGTATGATATCCCTTACAAAAACTTATCCTTATTTTGCTCATGAGAAGAACGAAGAAATGAAATGGGAAACCACTACTTTACATCAAATCGAAGATTTTTATATTATACGTCAAGAAGACTTGGTGTTACCACCCGAATGCTTAAAACCACTTTTAAAAGAATTAAAAGAAGAATATACTAGAATCAGGAAACCGATAACAACGGATCTTTATCAATTAGAAGATAAAATTATAATATCCTAAATAATATCTGGATATTTGAAACTTGTGAAAATATTACTAAACGGATTAAAAACCCTATAATAAGGCGATTAAGAAGTTCTTGTATAATCTCCAATGGAAGAAAACAAATATACCCTCAAGTAACTTTGACCCTGAAGCAAAGTATTGATTTATTACCAATGGAACTTCGAAAGATAAATCAAAAAATCGACGATGAGAAACTGTCAGTGGAAGAAGTCACCGTTACAAGATTATACTCTTGTGCACCGCATCCGCATTACTATGGTAACGAAACAATAAGAGTCAGTGGAGCGATTGGTCGGGTTTCGAAACTTTTTTCTGAATTTCATTCTTTCCAGTAGACCATGAATTGGAATTGAAATATGAAACAACACATAGACTTCACCATAAAGATGAGCCAGTCATGAGTTATGTCACCGATTTACAAATGTTAATCAGACAACATGGAGGATTTGACGAGAGGAAGGAACATGAAACTTTTCACCATAACCTGTTACCAGAATATCGCCAGTTGTTGTGGAAACACAACCTGATAAATATAACATCCATCCTTGAAAGCATCAAAACCATTGAGGAGCTTTAAATAGAGATGAAGTCTGCCATGCCCTATGGTGCAACCATGGCCAGATTAATGCCGAACCCTATTTACCGACAAGATTACCAGCTTCGGAATAATGAACGCCTATCTCCAAATCACCGCCCGTTACCTGCTAAAACGAACAAAACAACAGCTATCGAATACTATCCAACCATAGTCCCATGCAGACAACTAGTACGGGGTACAATCGTAATTCTATTTGCTGGCGTTGCGGCAAACCTGGATATATACGAGGTCAGTTCCAGGAACGTGCTCTGTTCTCGATGTGGAAAAGAGCGCTGTCCGGACTGGGCTTCAGAAAATAGATCTTCCATCGGTATCCTGTGATCACTTGAGAGTTTTTCTTTCAAATCGGATAAACGGTAGCACAAGCCGATTTTCAAATTCTCGATGAAAATGCTGGCGGTTGTTGAAATTGAATTTCAGAGTTATTCAATTAAGTGAATTTTCGGATTTGGTCGGTTTCGTGTCAGGACGTTTTATAATGACAAGGATTGTGATGACTACTCCTAATGGTCCCTGCTCGGGCGCCATTTTGTGACGCTAGTTTGTCGGTGTCTCAGTAACAGGGGTCACTTATACGCCTATATCTTCCAAGGTTACCTCTAGAGCGCTATTCTTGTATTTTATAGTACCCAGAACCTAATTCTGGACTTAGACTTTCGAAGCTTCAAAGCCTAAGGCCGGGGTAACTACTCTAGCCGGAGAAAGTTAATCCAAAGTTCGTAGTTAATTCAAAATAAACACTGGATACCTAGTCATATCAGGTGAAAAAACTCTTTATTCAACTCAAAATTATATCCGACATTATTCATGAAATGAATCAGGAAAATCAAACAAATTCTATTCATATATCAAGACCAATGCTCCAGAGAAAGAACATTAACTCTACTTAGAAATATTTGAATTTAATACAGGTGCATCATTTAGTGAATGGAAATCAAAATAAATCTCTCGTAAAATATACCACATACCCTATGCTCACGAGCGTGAATTTTATAAAGTAAGAATCTGAACTTAATGTTACTACCAGGATAGCATCGAAGCACAAAATAAATTCAAACTTAATTCTGGATAACTCTGAAGTTTTTAAAGATAACGGTTGTCCCGAAAAGTCGGTAAAACGCGGCGCCGGAAAAGCAATCAATTATTTCTACAGGTAGTGTGGCGGTTTATTTACGGCGATGAGTTCAGATGTCGAGTTCGATACGTAGATTTCCTGATGTTTACTACTGTCTTGCAGGTTATACGGTTTATTACTATATTATGAATACAATTAGTTTGCGGAATTGAATAATGACCATGCAGAAGATATGATTTGAAAGCTTACTGGAAACGTGAGTGAATTATAAGGAATTAGGGAATCGGATTGAAATGTAGGTAAAAATGATTGAGTCAAGCAAAACAAAATTTGAAATGAAAGTTAAGGAAATGATCCAAACCAGTTAACGATAAATCATCAAAGTGAGAATTGAATATTATGCAGGCAGATATGAGTGAAACCAATAGAAAAAGCAGGAGAAAAGTAACTGTTTGGTCGAATGAATTCATGTGCTAATATCAAATAAACCAGGAAGTACGGAGCTACTCTGAATCATACCTCACGATAGATCTTCCTGGTGGCATGAAAACTCTGGGGTAAGACTCGTGCCTTACTCAGGACAGCAACTGCGTAAGCCGTCCACGCACCCCCAGGTATTCAATGTCCAGAGTGAGACAATCACAAACCACTGGCACAAGTATGTGTGCTACACCACTCTCGACATATCCTAGGTATGATAAAAGTATGAGACGTTTTCTACAATAGGACGCAGCAACGATGTAGGGCGTCTACATACCCCGATTAAAAAAAACGACTATTAAAAAATAGGGACTGTTTCATGTTCAGGTAATAGCAACTGCGGAGGGCATCCACCTATTTTCAACTAGGACCAGCAACTACTCGGGAGTGGATTATCATACCTAGAGCACAACGGGCGGACCACACCAGGAACACTCCGCTCGGCATAACACACTGCAGATTAACATAACGGTGGTCTCTGGAATTCACACACAATTTCACTGGAAGCTGGGTTCTCATATTAAAGATCTTGGCTGGTCTGGAACTGGGATCAGGTCTGGAATTCAGGTCGGTAGTGGAGCACACACTGTCCTGAAACTACATGAATGCGTCTATTTATATGATTTCGTGATTCGAAGAATGAAACAATTCTCAGAGTTGCGTAAAGTCGATAGTCTCCCACTTTTCACTCGATACCCTTTTGATCATGTTAACTAACTAGATGCTATTTTTCCTTGTTTTCTAATGTCTGCTTCTGTCTGGTCAGTGTCTCTCGGTATAGCTACAATGTTTTCGTTTCTTATAACCGGTCTCTTGGAATATCGACGAAGTAAATAGAAAATAGTACAAAACGGAAAACGGTTTGTTACAATTGTAGGAGATATATCTTGGGGCGTTCTCAAGGATCATCCATATCAATTTTCATAGTGATCGGTTGAACTGTACGAAATTGAATGCGCTGCATCCTAACTTAGGGAGGAGTTGAAGTTAAATTAATTGTAGAAAAAACTTTTCAAATAAGCACTGAAATAGTTCGGCTGTGTTCGTTGAAACGGTGTTAGAATTTAGTAGAGACAATATACAAACATCCAATTTTATATACGATACTTTATGAAAATAGATCAATAAAAATTTATTGGATTTCATTGGAATCGAATCTCACTTTATTCCTCCGAAAAGAAGATCCGGGAAACTGAAAGTGTCAGCCTCTCTTATTTTGACAAGGGTTTGATTATCACAAAATGCGGTTCATACATTAAAAGATATATATTTTCCCCATGGAGCAGGTTCTTCAAATTTCATATTAACTAGAGATTTCTGTTATCTCACGTTTCACACATTTCAAGCCTTTATCTCTTCATGAAGATTTTAAATTGGTTTACTAATACAGAGTGAGGTTTGAACATTTTCAACAAAATATTTGATTCTTTCTCTTTCACACAATTACGAAAATGAGCAATCTATGTTTTGTTTTTATAGGATCAAATTGGAACCTGCTGAAAACAATATTTTGTAGCAATCAAATATCCTTGCAATTAACAAAGCCATGGCCAGAATCATATTTTTGCAAGTCTATTAGTTTTTCAGCAGAAGTTCTGAATAGCTAATATTAGTTGATTTCTTATGTTTTATGACATCAGGATTGTTGAAGATGTGTACATATATATATATATATATATATATATATATATATATATATATATATATATATATATATATATATATATATATATATATATATATATATATATATATATATATATATATGATATGAATGTTTCTATTTGCCAATCTTTTTATGTGAGATAGAGATACGGGTATTATGGCATAGGGCTTAAGTGATATTTCTTTATTGCAAAAACCTATATTTCGGTAACATTTTGTACCATCATCAGGGTCTGTGAAAAGACACAAAAGGTAGGTAGATAGACATTAAACTAAAATAAGAATACACTTACAGCTATGCGAAATTCAATAAATTGAGACACCGGAAGGGCATAGATCACTCCATACATACTATCATATTTTTCATAGCAATACACAATTATTTCATTATTTTACAGAATTGGATGACCACACATCGAAACGGAAAAAGTTCAGATATAACCACACATTTTGTTTTGTTTTTCTCTGAGGACCTACAGTTTATAGTGGACTCCGAACCACTCACCTAGACCGTGCAGTGATAACTGCCACCTCTGAGGATTACAAGTTATCTGGCCTTCGGAGGTTATGGACTCAACCTATCGGTTATGTATCCAGTCTCAATGTGATTTTTATATACATACGTGGGACAAACACACCAACATTCATACTACATCCATATCTTACCTGGGATTCGAACCCGGGCCCTCGGCGTGGGAGTCAGTACTTCTACTGACTTACCCACGGAGGGAGATAACCACACATTTCACTTGAGTTGTTATCTTGACTGAGAGATCGAGAACCGATCCAGATCTGTTCTGCCTGCTCCGACCGTCGAGCACAATATACCAATCGATCGAGTACTTGCTCTGTACACGACAACATTAATGGACACCTATTCATAAATTCGAAGTTAACGATTGGGATGTTTTATTATCTTGTCAAATCCAAGTATGTATGAGTACATGTTGCTCAATTTTTTCATATCGGTCTTTTCATTAATTAAGGGACCCAGTGATTCGTTAATATGGCACATTTCCAAAAACACTCTGTTCTTATCTATTTTGTGGCAGTCCAATATTTTTGTTTCCTCGTACTTCATTACATGTCCTTTTGAATGCACATGTCTTACCAGAGCACATTTCTCCGGATGCAACCTTGAGTCACTTCGGTGTTGAGTAAGACGCTTAGTACCAGTCAGTTATAAGGGAGTTATTTTCTGTTCTGATAAGACGATAACATCGAGAAAGGGCACACCTCTGTTCGTCTCTCGATCGACCGTGAATTTGATGAGATTCTTATGCACCTCATTGAACCTATTATTTATATCGTCTATGCTATCTGATGGAACTGCCAATATCAAGTCATCCACATACTGATATAATAGAGGAAATTGCAGCTCGATTTATATTTCACGATTTTAATGATTCTTGGCATCACGATGTTGGCTAGGTTAGAATTAGAAATGGGACTTAATGTGCTACCCATTGGACAGCCATGTTTTTGTTTGTAGTATGTGTTATTGTAAAAGAAATAGTTGGAATTAAAGAGGAATGTAATGATAGATAGAAATTCTGACCTTGGTATTTTTGTGTGACTCCTGATCCTGACCCACTCCTCTTCAAGAATTATCAGTACTATTTCCAATGTGATATTGGTGATCTGGATCGGTTCTCGATCTCTCAGTCAAGATAACAACTCAAGTGAAATGTGTGGTTATATCTGAACTTTTTTCGTTTCGATGTGTGGTCCTCCAATTCTGTAAAATAATGAAATAATTGTGTATTGCTATGAAAAATATGATAGTATGTATGGAGTGATCTATGCCCTTCCGGTGTCTCAATTTATTGAATTTCGCGGTTTTGCAATAATAAAGAAATATCACTCAAGCCCTATGCCATAATATATATATATATATATATATATATATATATATATATATATATATATATATATATATATATATATATATATATATATATATATATAGTTAGCAAGCAATCAGTTAGTCCACGACCTCCAAGATGTCTAGGTAGTGTAACTCTTTGAATTGCTGCCTATGATATTTACAGAGCATTTTCCTCGTTTTACATCGTAATTCATTCAGATCAATTTTAGACCATTCAATAATTCCAAAAGAAGATGTAAGAATAGGAACTGCATAGGAGTTGATGGCTCTGAAGAGAATTTTACTAGTTGAATGACTCTTGATGATAATTCTAAATCTGTTATAATATAAACTCCTAATATTTTTTAGCGCTGCTATGGTTAATTGTCTTCTCTTGAATAAATCCTAGATAATTATATGTATCTCCTTGATACATTCGCTCGATTTGATATTGGAAATTTTTATATAATCAGAGGTGATCTTACCTCTTACAATAGTAAGATTTTTACATTTAGAATGCCCAAATTGGTGAAAGACTCAAAATATGGGGATCATATTTTAGGGGATAGCTCTGCCGAGCACCAAATAGTCAGTGAAAAAAAAATGAAATTATTATTTCCAACTTACAAGAAAAAATAGATCATGACGAGAAAACATAGTTATATGAATATCAATATAAACGGTAACATCTTTGTTAGGGATGAAACCGAATTATTACCTCAATAGATTTGAGGGCTTCATTATTTCTCGGTACACTAGAAAACACTAAATCTTACTGATGACTGAATTAACTTAGTTGAATATTTAACTGAAAAAAACTAGGTTGAATACTGATTTGAATACTGATTAATTCGTTAACTCACTAATACATTAATTCACTAATGCCGCTCCTTTGACAGAACAGGCTTTTTTATCTTCTCGGCAAACTTTCTTACTCTCCTTTTCTGATGCCAAAAGTTCATTTGCTTCAGTTTTATCGATTCATATAGATCGACGTAGATTTTGGAAATCTTGCAAACTAATTATTCATTGAAAAACCACGTGTCGATTTATTTAGCGCTGCTACAGTTTTCGCAGCGTGAGAACGTCAGGACTAAAAGATGTTTATTCGGGAATTTGCAGGAGAATAGGTGTCGGATGATTTCCGCTTGATACCCGATCGACACGTGTAATTATAATTTGAAATAACAATTTTGAATCGTGTATAATTTACGAAAAGGAGATTTTAGACTTACGAGGATTTTATGAATTTGGAAAAGAAATTATATTTAAACATTCATTTTGGTTTTTGGGTGTTCAATATACCTTATTTGACATTATTTTCTTCCTTTGTTTAAGATATTGTCATCTCATTCTTGGCTTAAAATAATTTGTTCAACATGCACCTAGAATATGCATTCTGTTTGAGGATTTCAACCCAGTTCTTTACTCCTTCTTCCTTAAATGAGTTATGACAAATTGTGTGCACTCTATTTTTCATTAGTTTAATTGTATTCATTTCTACTTGTATACTATGATTAAAAATAGCGAACAAACTTATTTGAATGTGTTTCTTTCCTATACAATTTTAATTTCATTTTGTGGTCCGCTCTGTAAACTTTTGTATATAAAAAGGGTACACTTTGTTCATTATCTTTGATCTCTGATGTAAATAGAAAACTTTTAGAATGAGAGTTAATGCTTTCCAAGTTAGTTTGGATATGCATTTCAGGTACTATCATTATTATGCCATCAACAAATTTTTTTATGAATGGTGTTTTATAAGGAAGTTTCACTAAACATGAATCTAAAAGACGGTCCATGACATATTGTGCCAGAATTTGAATTCGATCCCATTGCATAATCTGTAAATGGAATGTATCACGAAACACATAATAGTTATTTATGAAGATAAAAATGACCAATTCCATAAATTCTTCGTTTCTTATCTGGTCTGTTACTTAATGGTGTTGCATTTGAGTTCCAGAACTCCAACAATCTTATTATTTCACAGAATTGCACTCTGCGATCGAAGTCATCCTCATTCAATTCCTGAAATTGTTTGAAAACTCGTCCAATAGTTCTTCGACTCACACCAATTTTACTCTTCAGTTTTCTTGTACTCAGAGTGGGATCAATCACTACTTGCCCAAGCAACGCAGTTTACATTTCCGCATTTCGTATGGGTCTTTGGACATGCTCTCTTTTTCTTATTCTGAACAGAGACAGTTTCTCTAAATTTTTCCACCAACTCCAAAATGTACTTGGCACTTACATGTTTGTCGTCATGGCGTTCATTGAAAAAAGCAGCTGCCCTATTTGAACAAGTATTATTGCTGAAAGAATGTCAATAATTTCTACTCTTTCAGCTATTGAATAAAGCATTATACTGGTATGGATGCAACTCGTGAGTGTGAGAAGCAGCTAGATAAACAAACAAACTAATTCGAATTCCATTCATCAGATACAAACAAAAATTGCCGCATATGTTATTAAGAAATCTGCATTACACCTGTGTGATTTCGGATGAATATTTGTTTGTTTGTTTTTCCTTTAACGTGCTTTGTTTCTGCCTTTCGGCTAATGACACACCGGGGAATTCTGTCACCTCACTAACCCGGGAATTTTGCCGTACCCCTCTCGTGTCGAGGGAAGGGATCTTTTATATCCAACACATCTCTGTTAGACAGGACCGACTGCTTTACATCTCCTTCGAAAGATGGACACTCAAGCGATTCCCAGAATCCGAAAAATCGCACCGACTTTGTGGGCATTGAACCCAGGTAACTCTGCGTAGGAGACGAGTATCATATCCCATACGCCACCGAGCCGGCTGGATGAATATTTATCTATACTTCGGTCCTGAGGCGAGTGGACCATTACCCTAGTGTTTGTCTTCACATGTCTGCTTTCCATCAGTCCACCGATGGGGAACATTTTGTACGATTCAACGAATGGCTCGGAGCGATCATCGCTTTTTTGTGAAGAGGGTCTCTGAGGGGGTGTAGTGGAAGCACCACTACTTACAGATATTTTTTTCTCCAAAATAAAATAGTATTTCGGTGAATGTTCATTCGAAATCGACAGATTTTGCAATCACTGAAAATAACTCGTCTTTTGACGAACCAGCCTGTATCTTCTTCCAAATATGTCAAAACTCAAAAATTATTACACATTTCTATTGAGAAACGAATCGTTTAGGAGTTATTGAGTCTTTTTCGATTAAGTTTCAGTCGATCAATTGTAAGAATTGATCCTTTTTGAGATATTTGAATTGATAAAAAAATAAATTAATGTTTATTTTAAGAAAGAGACAAATAAAAGAAATTAAGAGACTCTTCCCGCATTCAGTAAAAAAAAATGAACATTGTTTTCTCACGGAGTAGGAGTTTTTTCTCGACCTCAGTAGCTTTTATTACCTTCTCTTGCCCTCATACAACCTGAATCCGTCTAGGCATGCTTTGGATTAGGTTTACGACCTCCTCTGGGGTGATATTCTGCCACTCTTCTGTGGCTGCTTAGATGAGCTGTTGTGATGTTCTTGGATTATCCTGGCGCGATCTAATTTTCCTATTGAGAATATTCCATAAATAATCAATTGGATTTAGGTTTGGAGAGCAAGCTTGCCAGTCCAAAATAGCGATTCCCTCAGTTTCAAGAAAATGTCGCGCGAGGTTATTGGTATACGGAGGAGCATTATGTTGCATAAAAGTGAAACTCTTACCTTGGGTACCTCGCTAGAGGTTTCACTATGGACTCCAGCACTAGGTCCACGTAATTTTTAGCCGTTACACTCAGGAAACGCAGGAAACGAAATCAAATCTGGTTTGCCTCCCAGCATAATGCCACCTCAAAACATCACACTGCCCCCTTGGTATTTCGGAATTTGCCTTGCTGCTCGGAGTCTAGCTTGTCTTCCACGACCCTTTAAAACTCGAATCCGGCGGGTATCTGATCGAACACCAATTCTGGTCTCATCCGAAAAAAAGAACATTTCGCCAACTCTCAATATTCCAATTTTGGTGCTCGATACACCAATTAAGTCCGTTATTTTTCTGTTGTCAGGTTAGCTCTGGGACTCTTGAGGGCCTTCTGCTGTATAAACCCCTTGAACGAAGTTTTTGACGTATTCGTTTCACTGATGCCTGCTGCTTCCAGAAATTGCCTTTGGACTATAGGGTGCGACGCACTAGGGTCTCTTCTTGCAATTTGGCACGAAAAGCTGTCTTGTTCTTCAGAAGTGATCTTCCTACGAGTTCTTCTAGACCTATTTTGAAGAGATTGTAGCTCCACGTATCGAGGTTTTAGAACTCCCATTCAGTGATGACCCTATTGTGGCCGCTATATCTCTCTGTGTCACCTCATCTTCTACGAGAACAATTATGCGACCCTTCTGCACATCGGATAATCCAACGTAAGGTATTTCCAATTATGATTATAGGCTTTTTAAATTGTGAAATTCACAGTTTCAAATCTCAGTGACGACTGAGTTTAATATTCCAAACATGTGGTGATAATTCAACATTTCTTATCATACTATCCAATTTTTTCACGAAAAAAAAGATCCATGGTTCAAAACAATCAATAATGTGAAATACCTTGTGATTCCATATAAATTTGTCGTGTGTATATATACCGGGTGTAACTGAAACTAGATCCACCCCTCTAACTTTTTTCCTATTTGGAATATTTTGATGAAATGTGGAAATCGGATAAAAGACAACATTTTGCATTTGATAACATTAATATAATCGACATTTCGTTTCGGGTTATACCAAAAATTATACCAACTTTCGTTTTTCAAATGCGACACACTGTATTTTTTTGCCTATTTTGATTGTTCATTTCATCCCACGACCTTTTGACGTATTTTTGAACAAAGCACAATCTTTTTTTGCAAATTTCATCTTTCGTTATACAAGGCCATGAACAGTGACAATTAGCTCAGCTCAACACTTCCTATGACGAAAATACAAGATTGTATCTAAAAATTTAATTACTCATTTTTGACGGGGTGTCAAAGTTTTAAATTTCAGATGTTTCTCAAATAGTAGGTTTTCTTCTGAGATATCGGGCAACCCGGTATTACAAAAGCAGTAGTTTTTATCTTTTTATTTATACCACTCACATCACTCTATTATTAACGGTTCCGGAGTTCTAGTGGAAAATATCTAAGCAGCAGGTTGCACCGCACGAAATTTTCGAAAAAAGTATATATATATATATATATATATATATATATATATATATATATATATATATATATATATATATATATATTTACCTTAGTCTATCGTGAATTTTCAGGAACGTTGAAACTGTGTTAAAGCGATTGTTAATTTGTAGTAGGATTAAAGTGGTGTATTCCGTAGAAGAAAGGGTGGACATGATGAAATTATTTTTTAGTAATAATGACTTCGCGATCAACAGCGGCTTTATTTAACGAACGACATCCTGAAAAAATGATTCCTTTGCTTAGGTTGTTGCTAAATTTGACGGTACTGCTTCAGTCGGCATCAAAAAGAGGGTGTGTAAAGGAGACAAAGCGAAGAAAGTCGCTATCTTAGGTCACGTAGTGATGAATCCGAGCCTTAGTACTAGGAAATTATCCAATTTGTCTGGTGTTTCACGCACAACAATCATGAAAATTTTAAGAAAACATAACTTTCATCCTTTTAAGATACGATTGGTTGAGGAACTGAATGAGAATGATTTTTATCGCCGACTCATGTTCTGTGAAGTGGTCAGTGAAATTATTAACAATGATCCAACCTGCATGCTCAATATCTGTTTTTCGGATGAGTATTCATTTTACATCAACTGCACTGAGAACAGGCATAATTGTCGGTACTGGCCAGAAAAAATCCAAGATTATTTCGAGAAGAGCATACTCAAAAGTTGAATGTTTTGGCGGATATTTACGAAAATCACATCATCGGCCTTTTTTTATACCCGGTTATATCAATGGCCAAATTTATTTAGTACTATCACAGAACGCTATTTATACAGCCCTCGTGCAAGTATTGGAGAATGAAGATCATTAAACGATCATTTTTCAATAAGATGGCACACCACCTCATTTCGTTCAACCTGCGCGTCAGTTTTTAGATGGAAATTTTCTTCAGGCCTGGATTGCAAGAAGGGGACATATTGAGTGGCCTCCCAGATCACCACTGGACTTTTTTCTATGGAGTCAGCTGAAATCTAAGATATACGCTACCCAACCTGAGTCACTGGATGATTTGTGAATTCGGATCATTAATGAATGCCGTCAATTTGAACCAGAAATGTTGAGTAATGTACGTGAACGATTTGAGCAAAACTTATTTTACTGCATGGAAGTGAATGGTGCTCATTTTTAGCACAAAAGTAAGTAGTCTTCCACTTATTTAGCTACCATTTCGTGAACGATGAAAATTTCGAAGCGAAAATTTAGGGTCAGATAGTAATCGATAAGATCTTCAAAATGAGGTATCGCAACACCCCTCATCCCTATTCAAAATCAGGGGGTTGTGCTCACCTCCGGTAGGGGATGGAAGTTATGAAAAAATAGGAAAAGTTGTTCCCCCTCGAATTAGAAATCTTTGGGTGTATTGATTCAAACTCAAAACTGAATTCACTAATTCGCAATGTCGATAATTAACAACAATGAAATGTTGACATGTCGCACTGATATTTTTACAATCACAGTATATTATAAGTAGCAATTTATTAATATTTATTATTATCAATATTTTATTTACGAGGAATGCCAAAAGAATGCAGTAGCTGCTGTCAATTTGTATGCCGAAAGATACCCCCATCGGCAATGCCCCACAAGAAATTATTTTAGTCGTCTGGAGGATCAATTTAGAAGAGAACCCAATAATGATCCTGAAGAACTGTTTATCATTGGAGAAGACACTGAAACTAATGTGTTAGCACGAGTGGAAATTGATAAAACCATTTCCACAAGGCAAGTTGCGTTTGAGCTGGATATAAGTCGTGAAAGCGTTCGTCGAATGTTGAAGAAGTATAAATATAAATCATACAAATATCAATTGCATCAGCATTTGTATGAAGGTGATTATGCAAGGAGGATGGAATACTGCAATTGGATGATGCAAAATAATGTGCAACCACACAATGATTTCCTAAAAATAATCTTGTTTATAGATGTATCAAGGTTTACTAATTTAGTGTTATTCAACAGACAAAACACAAAATATTGGTCGCAAGGGAATCAACATTTATTCAACCAGGGTAATTTTCAGGAACAATTCGGTTTTAATGTTTTGTTATGTGTGATTGGTACCAGAATAATTGGTCCCGTGATTTTTGAGGGTCCGTTGACTGGCGATAGATATTTACAATTTATTCAGTATGAGATTGAAGGATATTTGGAAAATCTACCGTTGGCGATTGAGAGGGTAATGTTTTATCTGTGCGAGAGATTCGGAGAAAGCTGGATTGCAACGAATGGTCCAATAAGATGGCCCGCAAGAACACCTGATTTAACTTCGTTAGACTTTTTCGTTTGGGGTTATTTGAAGAATTGTGTTTACGCAACAGCGCCTACTGAACAATTTTTATGATTTTTTTCATGTTTCTAAATTTGTTTTTTCATCTGCTCATGATTTGTTCTTATGGATCAGATTATATTTCTTGTTTTGGGATTCATTATTGTTGTACTGTTTTCTTAGACGAAGAAATTGTGTTTTTATATGGTATGAGGCTGAATGTACCCTAGATTTGACTTAATACAAGTAAATGAGTTTATTTATCGATGATCCTTCGAATGTCAGGATTGCTTGCTTTCAATGTTCCTTTCCATAGCCTTCTGGATTTACTTACACGAATTGAAATAAAATGAATGAAAATTTTTACGATATCGTAATTTGTTTGCATTTGAAAAAATTGAGTTTTAATCGAAAAATGATTTTGGAGAATATTAATCTGGCCTGGACAGAGCAAATCTGAAATGTTGACGTCAGATGCTTATTTTAAGTGTAGCTTTTATCAATTATGGTAAATTGGCAATATTCATGGCACCCTAGATTGAAAAATAAAAGCCGACCCAAAAATAACTTTGGAGCCCAAAATGTCGATTGTGAGGTATGGTTGAATTTGGAAAATTATTTGGAAACCAAATATGGGAAAATATACAGGGTGTTCTATTTAAAATCTTCTTTAAAGGTCATTTCCTGCGACACAGGAAGGAAAAAAATTTGTTTCAAATGTCAAAAGGTGGCCTGTCATAAGCTTGATCGAATCACAAAATTTCGATAAATTACCTCCAGAAATAATGAGAGGGTTGTACCATAATTCAAATTATATTCTAGAAAAAAATCTTGGGAGGTTTTTTCAGATTGGAAGAAGTAATAAGTTTTTTGGTGAGTAGTTTCGTCACAATATTTTTTCTCCGTAAAAATTCATGAAAATAGGCTCTCTTACGCATGCTCCCTCGGCCAGAGAGGATGAATACTTTTTTCCTTTCGTTTTCTTATTGCCCAAGGATAGCTTAATTGATGAATTAAAATAGATTATCCTCATTTATTACAGGAGTGATTCAAAAAAATTATTGAAATTGTAATGTTAAAAATATTATATCTTGATTTTTCAAATGGAACATCCTGTATTTTATTATTCATGTCAACGCATAAAATATTGTGCCATATTTTTGCAGAAGTAACCTTATCTTTATCTTCGACCATTTTCGAAATAAAAACAAAATAAAATAAAATAATGAAATCAGAGCTTGCGAAAGAAGAGTTCATAAGTACATTTCATTTGATCATTGATTCATTAGTACATATACTTGATCAGAGAAATGGAGATATATTAAGGTAGTCGTGTATGAAATACGTAATTGATTGGTTTTTGGTGAGATGATCTACAAGGTGTTGAACTATGTTAATAAGTGTTCGAAATGTTGCCTGTTTCTTCGTAGACACAACTCAATCCTTCTGAGGAAAGACCGTTGAACTCTCGACAACATTTGCGGATTAAATGACTGAAAGGCGTCGACTATTCACTGTCTCATATCCAACTGTGTTGTAGAAGGAAAAGCCCATACATTCAAGGACCAACGATTCTGGTGATCTATTCGTCTCATGAGGTATGGATTTTCCGTGGCGTAATACTGATAGTTGTGCCTCTTAACAATCCTATTCTTGTGGAAAAATGCCTTGTCCGAGAAAAGAAGTCTGCTAAACATATTTGGATTTTCCGCTACTTTGTCACTTGCCCAATAGCAAAAATTGATTGGATTTTCATAGTCTTGATTGTTCAGTTCCTGGTACAGCTGTACATGATATGCATGAAATTTATTCACTTTCAAGATTCTCTGGACGGAAGTTTGACTGTTAACTGAGAAATCTCTCTTTGGCTTTTATATAGGTGCTCTGTCACTGTCAACAAAACTGATAACTGGTTGTCTTCAGCTGTAGCAGTTTTAGGTTTTTCATGTTTTTTGTAAGCGATATTACCCGATTCGATAAATCTAATTAGAAGTTTTTCAAAGCTTCTTTCATCAGGATGCCTCTTATCAGGAAACCTTTGTGCATAAACTCTACTTGCCCACAAAGAATTTCTATTACACTCATCCAGAATGAAAATCATATCAACCATTTCTTCTTTGGAGAATTTCATGGCAGTCAATTGAGAAAATTGGGTTCAAACCTCACTTTAACAATGGTTAATAACGAAACACTGATAAGTTCCCCATGTAAAATGCAGAATATGATATGTCCGGACACCTGACAGAAACGTCTTGATTTTATCATTCGTTAAAGGAATTATCTTGTTTAGGTTAGATTTCATTTTTTACTACTTGAATCATTACAGAAAAAACCTCTGTGCTAATAATGATGCATGTTGATGAGTTTGATATGGTTTGTAGAAGTTTCATCAAAAAATTTTACAAATAATCGAATATTTCGAAAATGATCGAAGATAAAGATAAGGTTACTTCTGCAAAAATATAGCACAATATTTTATGCGTTGACATGAACAATTAAATACAGCTACAGCTGAAGACAACCAGTTATCAGTTTAGTTGACAGTGGCAGAGGACCCATATAAAAGCCAAAGAGAGATTTCTCTGTTTACAGATAGAAGTCAAACTTCCGTCCAGAGAACCTTGAAAGTGAATAAATTTCATGCATATCATGTACAGCTGTACCAGGAACTGAACAATCAAGACTATGAAAATCGAATCAATTTTTGCAATTGGGCAAGTGACAAAGTAGCGGAAAATCCAAATATGTTTAGCAGAGTTCTTTTCTCGGACGAGGCAATTTTCCACAGGATGGGCTTATTAACAGGCACAACTCCCATTATGACGCCACGGAAAATCCACACCTCATGAGACAAATAGATCACCAGCATCGTTGGTCCTTTAATATATGGGCCGCCATAGTAGATAGATATCTAATTGGGCCACACTTTTTCGACGGGCACCTCAATAGTGAAATGTATTTAGATTTTCTGGAAAATCTTCTACCAATGTTACTCGCCGATATACCAGAGCATATAAGACAAGATTTGTGGTTTCAACAGGATGGAGCTCCGGAACATTACTCACATCAGGTTAGTGAGCATGTGAATCATGTATTTCCAAACAAATGGATAGGACGTGGTGGTCCTGTTAGATGGTAGCTAGGTCTCCGAACCTCACAAGGCGATTTTTTCTTGTGGGGTTATATTAAGGGCATCGTTTACCAGATTCTTTCTACAACACAGTTGCATATGTGACAGAGAATAATCAACGTCTTTCAGTCAGTTAATCCGCAAATGTTGTCGAGAGTTCAACGGTCTTTCCTCAGAAGGATTGAGTTCTGTCTACAAAATAACGGGCAACATTTCGAACACTTATTGAAATAGTTCAACACCTTGTAGATCATCTCACCAAAAACTAATCTATTACGTATTTCATCCACGACTACCTTAAAATATCTCCATTTCTCTGATTAAGTATAATGATATGTACTAATAAACTCTTCTTTCGCAACCTCTGATTTTATTATTTTAATTTATTTTGTTTTAATTTCGAAAATGGTCGAAGATAAAGATGAGGTTACTTCTTCAAAAATATGGCACAATATTTTATTCGTTGACATGAATAATAAAACACAGGATGTTCCACCTGAAAAAATCAAGATATGATATTTTCAAAATTACAATATTCAATAATATTTTTGAGTCACTCCTGTATAAAATGAGGATAATCTATTTCAATTCATCAATTAAGCTATCCTTGGGGCAATAAGAAACCGAAAGAAAAAAGTATTTATCCTCTCTGGCCGAAAGAGCATGCGATGATGTGAGAGCCTATTTTCATGAATTTTTACGGAAAAAAAAATATTGTGACAAAACTACTCACCAAAAACTTATTACTTAAAGATATTATAGCAGAGTTTAGGCCGTCCCTGAATCTTGAACAAAGTGGTCTTCCAGTCTGAAAAAACCACCCAAGATTTTTTTATAGAAAATTGGGACTCCCTGTTTACTTTAAAATAAATTGTTGAAGTAGATTTTACTTTCTGAATACAATACCGTTCGAACAAAAATGAAATCTTCAAATGTTTACGAGCACCGAGCCACTGGTGAATCACCCAGTATATATATATATATATATATATATATATATATATATATATATATATATATATATATATATATATATATATATATATATATATATATATATATATATATATATATATATATATATATATATATATATATATATATATATATATATATATATATATATATATATATATATATATATATGTATAAATCAGATTCCCATTATTCTAATCGCTTAATCGAAGAAAACCATAACTTTAATGATAATTTCAAAATTTTACACAATGAAAATAACAGACAAAAACTGAATCTATTGAAAAAAAATTTAGAGATCAACAAAGAAAAGAATTCAGGTAGGTTACTTAATAGTCAATTAGATATAAATCCTTCTCCTTTACTCCTTTTCAATTCATAATGTAAGCAACTCCTCTTGTACCTATTGTAAGAGAAATAACTCTGTTCATCAGTTTGTTTTTATCTGATGAAGCCACAGTGTGGTGAAACCGGTCATAGTTCTGTTAATATAGTAAAATCGAAATACTTTAGTTTTATTTCATTGAAAATATGTATATCGATTTTCATCAAGTAACGACCTCCTCAATCAAATTATATATATATATATATATATATATATATATATATATATATATATATATATATATATATATATATATATATATATATATATATATATATATATATATATATATATATATATATATATATATATATATATATATATATATATATATATATATATATATATATATATATATATATATATATATATATATATATATATATATATATATATATATATATATATATATATATATATATATATATATATATATATATATATATATATATATATATATATATATATATATATATATATATATATTTCAATTAAATAAAACTTAAGTATTTAGATTTTCATTATATTAACAAAACTATGACCGGTTTCACCACTGATGAACAAAACTAGATATATATATATATATATATATATATATATATATATATATATATATATATATATATATATATATATATATATATATATCCACAGAAGGTTGAGGAAAACTGATACTTTTACTGCAAATAATCATTTAAAATGTGCAACTCAAACTATGAGAACTCCAGATATTGAGGGGGCAGTTTTGAATTGTATTGATTTGAATCCTCATGTGAATACAAGAAAAATTGGAAACCAGTTGAATATTTCACATGTTCTAGTTTGGAGGATTCTCCACGACATTTTATTTTACCCGTTTCATATTCAACGTGTCCAAACTCTACTTCCTGGAGATTTTCCTTCAAGACTGAATTTCTGCCCATGGTTCTTAGATAAAGTTAGAGAAAATGCTCATTTTGATAGTGAAATAATGTTCACAGACGAAGCTAACTTTCAGAGAACTGCTATACAAATGTTCACGATAATCATTATTGGGCTGAGGAAAGCCCCCATTAGATTGAAGAATCTCATCATCAAGAATAAAGTTTTTTGCCTAACAGACTAAACGGTCCCTATTATCGGCAATTTCTTGAGGAGGAGTTTACTTTATTGCTCGAGAATGTGCCACTTTTGGTGAGAAATATAATCTGGTTCTTGCATAACGGGGCATCAGCAGTGGAGAAGCTAGGGAATTCTTGAATAATACATTCAACAACAGATGGATAGGTCGGGGTGGGCCAGAACCATGGCCTCCTAGGTCCCCAGACTTAAATAGTTCACAGACGAAGCTAACTTTTCGAGACCTGCTATCACAAATGTTCACAATAATCATTTTGGGCTGAGGAAAACCCTCCTTAGATTGAAGAATCTCATAATCAAGAACAATTCTCACTAAATGTCTGGGTCGGAATTATTGGAAATCATTTGATTGGGACATTTTTTTTGCCTAATAGACTAAACGGTCCCGCTTATCGGCAATTTCTTGAGAAGGAGTTTACTTTATTGCTCGAGGATGTGCCACTTTTAGTGAGAAACATAATGTGGTTCTTGCATTACGGGGCACCAGCACATTTTAGTGGAGAAGCTAGGGAATTCTTGAATAATACATTCAACAACAGATGAATAGGTGAGGGTGGGCCACAACCATGGCCTCCTAGGTCCCCAGACTTAAATAGTTTAGACTTTTTCTTATGTGGATTTCTCAAAAGTTCAATTTATACCACTCCAGTGAAAACTGTAGAAGAATTGAGAAATTGTATAATAACCTCTTGTGAGACGGTAAGAAATACCCCAGGAATATTTCAAAGAGTGCGTGATAATATGCGAAGAAGGACAGAGGCCTGTATTCTTGCAGGTGGAGGACACTTCCAGCAATTTATTTAGATTTTAATTGTTCAGTTGAGTTTCAGAAGACGAGCCATTCCATTCCATCATTTTTTTTTATTTAGCGAATAACATACAATTCAAATAATTCAAATTCAATAATTTTTCAATCGAAACTGGTTGGAGATACGAAATAATTACAACATCAAAAAAGATTCTACATTGAACGAAGATGACGAAAATTGATTGTACGCTGATCAGTGGCGTACTGCAAAAAAGTTTGATAAGGCTCATGGAGACATGGCCTCGGAAAAGAAAACACCTTGTGAATTTCAGTTGAAATCTAGGACGTGTAATGATGGAGACTGTAAAAAATAGCTTGCATTCCAAATTTGGGCTGAATATCTCAAAAACTGCAGGAGCTTTGGAGAAAAAAACAATTTTTTCCGTGAATTTTAACACCCTGTAGCTACGTAACGAAGCTTTTGCGGACCTATGTTTATATAAACTTTTTTTCTTAAAATTGCACGTAGATTTACCTGCTCAAGTTGACGTATATGTATATATACATGTAACACCATGTATATATAGATATACTTGTAACAGAATTGGTTTCGGAACATATCCTTGTAGTACACCTAATTCAATTTCCATTTCAATAGAGGAGATCTTTCCAAACACTAGTGTTTGATTTCTTAGAAATGATTATATGAGTAAAAGAATGTTTGAGCTAAAGTAAATCAGTTAATATACCATTGGTTTCAGAGTGGTTCACAATCTTATTTGCCTTTAAAAGGCCGTTTAGAAGAAAATCCTCTATCAGTAAAAAAAAATCAAGCTATAACTTTATAGTGTTACATTTTTCTGTAACATTATTTTTTTTCTTTTTTGACGTTAAGATGAAGATTAGAGGCCTGCTGCAAAAAATCTTTCTTAGAATCCTTTCTTCTATACGACCACATTTTCAGTTTTCTGTTGAGGATCATTGGACCCTTACCTATTGACCGAATAATTCTACCCGGGGTTATTTTAGCTAACGAAAAACAATATGAAAACAACAACAATTGAGCAACAAGAACATCAAAATGGTTCAAGAGAGGTGTAGAATTGACAAAAACATATGAACGACTAACTTGAAAAAAGGCAACCTTCAAATCAAAATAAGTGCGGCTCATGAATAATATTTCCCGATCGAATATTCTTTTGTTCCTAGCTTCGCGCTACTTCAGTTTCCTTCGTTGAAGATCAGATGCATTTCCATTTAGTTCGGAGTTTTTAAGCGCTTTCAAATATCCCCAGAAAAAGTAATCAAAGACGTTTGAGCAAGGTGATGGAGTGGGCATGAGTACTTCAGTGGAGACTAAATTATATTCTTAAGTGAAATCTAATTGCATCTACTGGCAAATATCAAGCTGCAGCTGTCTTTAGTTTTAAGGTTTGGACCTATGGTAAATAGTTTAAGTAACTGTTCATGGTAGAATCTCCCAAACTTCATCTTTAACTCTGAGATACATTCGTCTGGTAGTTAGTGCTCTCTTAGCATTTAGGGGAAATCCGGGAGAGTGGCACCACTTTTTATTTTAAGTTTGGTATTTTCCTATAGATGAGGCTGAGTGATTCAATTATAATAGTTAATACATCTTAAATCACAGATATATTAAATACAATATTGCAAATTGAAATGAAATTATTAAGCAACATAGTTAATACAATTCTCATAAAGAAAAAACAAATCTTTCAACAATCTACATAGTTATTAAATATTATGATAACAAAATTGAACATTTAATGGTTCTTTAATCAAACTTTTTGGTATTTCTTAACTTTTTGTTTAAATAATATACTTATTCTTGTCATTTGCAATCATTAATCAGCCTTAATAAGTCAGCTGGTAACCTAAAAATCTAATTCTGGTCACATTCATGACAAATGAAACCATCAATATATTGTGTAAGTCCTACCCATATCTCATGAACATATTTGCGGCGTAAACGACATAGATCCATAGTCATAATTTCTCCTGATTGGAACACAAAACAATACCAACGATGATTCACGTCAGGAGTTTCTGCAAAATCACTATTACTGGGACTATCAGCGTATGCAACATCTTCGTCTTCAGATTCGTTTTTTACGAACAGGGTAATAGTTCTTCACCGGTCAGGCTGTCTTTTTCTCCCCCAACTTTTTCTGTGGTGCACCATTGACGTGTTTGAAAAATAGAATCGCATAGACTAATTTTTCACATACTTTTTTAATTATTGCATATTTTTCGTATGTCACGTATTTGAAATATTAATTATTGAAGATAATTTGATGGTTCAACTCATATCGAAATGATTCAGGTATTCTGTCGATAATTATGACGATTGTTGAGATTTAGAATTCGATAAACAGGTCACCTACGGAGATCTACAGCACTGGATGAGATGAAATTATGTGAAAGTATAGAGAATAAAATTTTTCCAGGTCATAACCCCTTTTTGCCTCCTTTCGACGCATTATTGACTTATTCTGTGAATCAAATCATATTATTTCTTCAATTTGAAATTTTTTCGTTCATTTTTCTCATATTTCTCACCATATCTAACATACAAACCGTCGAAATATTTCTGCAATTTCAAAACGCGGCTGTCACTTCAAAATATTTAAGTAGTATGCTAATGAAGATATGTAACTGTTTTTAAAACTCTTTCCTTTTCTTGTTCCTGTTTTCTTTGTAACAGATTTTCAAAATCTGTTACCACCTTAAATGAAAGCAATAGATCAATCTAATTTTCAATTGAAGTTAGTATTTTAATTGAACCAGGTAACAATTTTCTATGAAAAACGAGCAACGAAGAAAATCAGAGGATTACCTCCAAACTCATCACGAATACTCACTATAACAATAAAAACATATTGAACAACTTTCAAAGAATGAAAAATCTGGAGCACTGGAAACTGGTAAAAAAATGATGAAAATTGCCACCACCGGCGAGAATACATGGTTCTGCTTCTCTCTGCATATTAGATCGCACCCTCTGAAATGTCCCTGAAGTATTCCTGTTTATGTTACATGAGCCTATTCCTTCAGAATAATTACAGGAGAGCTGTACATCAAATTTTTTTAGATGTCCCCACAGAAGAAAATCTAGAGTGTTTAAATCTGGAGACCTAGGCGGCCAAGGTTTTGTTCCACTGCGACCTATCGATCGGTTAGTGAACACAAGAATTAAGTATTCTAACGATTCCCTACTGAAATTCGCTAGCGCTTCATCATGAATTCTAATGAAGAGTGACACATCTTCGAGGAGTAGAGGCAATTCTTCCTCTAAAAATTGCTGTTACATGGCAATTCAGTCTGTTTGGAAAAGTGTCCAATTAAATGATTCTCAATAATTTCAATTCAGATATTGATTGAAAATTGTTTTCGGTTGCAACCTTCATCATTTGAATGGGGGTTGTCTTCAGCCCAGTGATGATTATTGGGAAATGTATAATCGCATTTCTTATAAGGGATATCTCATAGGTAAACATAATATCGCAATGAAATAGCGGATTCCAAGCATTTTTCTCTGAAAAACAACCGACAAAAATAAATTCTTAAAAGAAAATGTCGAGGAAATAGGATCTGGACACGTATATAATATGGGTGAAACAGTCGTGAGGAATTTTCCACACTTATAAGAATGAGATGTTCATATCTTTCAATTTTTCTGGTGCTCAGCTGAGGATTCTCATCAATTTTCTTCAAAACTGGTTATTCTACTTCTGGAGTTCTTATTGTTCGATTTGCACTTGCCACATCATTTCTCGCATTAAATATTCCCCTTCGTCTCAATCTTTTGTGGATATCGGAAAATGATCTCCTGTTAGGAGTAATTTTATCTGGAAAGCGCTTTTGATATAAACGCATAGCTTCCCTTGTATTCCATCAGCCAACCACACATGTACTGTATATCCGTGGATTCGGCATGGGCGAAAATCATTGTAAAATGTATTAATAGAAACAAACATGTAATTTGAATGAACGCACGATAGATCAAATATCAAAACCAACAATCATTGAATTACACTGTCATTATTTTATAATTGAATTCTGATGTCAAAGCGTACTAAGTACTTGAATTTTGAATTCAGTGACGCGTTGTGAAATGGGGACGATTTTTATCCCAAAAGCGGTAGGAGATACGAAAAAATGAAGAGGATGCAAAAAAATTCAAATTAGGCAAATTATTAGATTTGGTTCACAAAATATATCAGTAGCGTATCGAAAAGAGTTTGAGCGGCAAAAAGAGGGCATGGCCCGGGAAAAAATATCATCCTGTATACTTAATTTCGTCTTATCTAGTAAATCTCTGTAGGCGACCCGTGCATCCAATTTGAGGTCGCAATCTCAACAATCGTATGAATTATCGACAAATTATCTGAATTCTTTCGATATGGGTAGAACCATCGAATTATTTTCAATAATTAATATCTCAGCAACGGTGAAAGATACAGAAAAATGAAACAATTAGTAAAGTTTGTGAATCAATTGATCTATTCGACTTCGTTTCCAAACTCGTGAGTAGTGCACCACGAAAAAGTAGAATAAAAGGAAGCCTAATCCATGAAAAACTATCACCCTTTATACTATTGCAATCGTTTGGCCTGTTGAAAGATGCATATATATTCTAATATAACTTTTGTGTTAATTGTCGGCTGAAAATGCCAAAAACTGAAGTTTTTAGAAAGAAAATTGAGACAAATTTTGAAAATTCAACACCATGTATTTCGGAAAAGAATCATTCTTTCCACCCATATTTTATAAACTTTTTTCTTGACATCACTCAAGGATTCACATTCTCCTTTATGGCAATTTATTATGAAACACCCTGTATATATATATATATATATATATATATATATATATATATATATATATATATATATATATATATATATATATATATATATATATAGGGGTTTTACCTCGACGAGTTGCCCATATATCTGTTCATGCAATCAAACTGATTTCATGAAAAATATAAATCCACCACCCGGTAATTAATACCATTGCCAGGCAATGATTATAATCAAAACATATCCTGGAGTAATTATATATTAGGATAACGTATATATATATATATATATATATATATATATATATATATATATATATATATATATATATATATATATATAAAACTAAAACTAAAACTGTTCAAAATTAAAAGCTTTCAGCCATTAGAGCAATTGGCAAAATAATGGTGTGTATTAACAGTTTGTGTTTAAAACCCACAGGTAGCTCTTGTAAGTTATTTTTTTTTTAATTTTATTCTTTTCTCTTTTTCAGTTTTCCATCATGTAGTGGAGCAATGGCACCAGGGATTGCTGCTGATATGCATTTTCTATCAGATGCGATTGCTTTCATTGGTCCAGCCTGCCTCTTTGCTTTGGAACCTGTTGCTCGATTGGCAGCATATTGGAATACTCCAATCATTACTGGAATGGGTGATCAAGTACGAATAATTGACTCTAGGAATTTAGCTCTTGACATAACTTTTTGCAGCCTCCTACCGAAGGAGAACTTTCAGTTACCTCAGGGATCCTTGGAAGACTTCATAAGTGGAATAAAAGCGACAGTGCTGTAAGTTAAATCTTATTTTACTGGAGATATATCCAAAAGTTTCCCGCTATCTATCTGACTACGGCCATAACATTAAAATTTAATTCAGTAGATCAATTGATAAAAATGAAAATCACTATTTCCATATTATACAAAAATAAAAAATTTTTACGCCTTAATTGAATGACTACTAAAATCTACTAGACAAACATGACTGTAATAAAAGAAAAGTTCAAATATGATCCAGAAGGATCCAGCAGGAAACTCCTGGTTAGATTTTCGAATTGATTGGCTTCTTGAAAGCCACCACTTGCAATAAAAAATAAAAGAAATTCAACACTAAGAACTCTTTCTGATCCCTTTCATTTCAAGACCCGATCCTTGTTGATAAACTTTGCTCAGAACCACATGTTGAGGTCAGATATGTGCAAATGACTGGAAAAATAAAGGTGAAATTTGTTGTCATTCTCTTAAAAATATGTGCCCAAACTTCTACTTCTTCGGTGATTTTTACTTAATTCTTCTGTTCAAATTCACTTATTCCTCGAAACAATATCAATCTGCAAATTTACTGCCAAATCCACAACTTTTGTTGATTGAAAGCGTTGAATCAACAAAGAAGTTATTTTTCTAAAAATCAACTAAAAATCGACTCATAGGCCATATTTTCGTGACATCGACGAAGAATAGCGTGTGCAAAAAGTTTTTTTTTATGTTTTCCCAATGCAAGACCCTTCAAAATTTGCGACCGTTTATGCTGGATGTTTATTAGATCGCTCTAAATAAAGTATTCTTACCTCTGAATGTGTAGTCTATTATTTTGATTATTTCTATTTTATAGAAGTATAAAATTCATGCTCTGTCAGAAATTCAAGCGAAACTAGAGAGCCCTTTCGCGCATAGATTTTGTTAAATATCTTAATAATTACGGTACCAAACATTTTCTGAAGCCGTTCTGCTCGTAAACTGTGTATTTTTTCGACATCCAATATTGGTACCTTTCTTAGTACAAAGGTAGAAAAATCGAAAAAATTGCATCAGATTCAGAAAAATTTCAGCCACCTCGAAATTAGGGGTTAATTAACTTGTTTTTTTGTTTGTCTTTTAACAATGTGCTCGGGAATTTAGCCCATTCACACAGAAGGACCTACAGCTTATAGTGGATTCCGAACCACTTTCCTAGACCGTGCAATGATAACTGCCACCGCAACGATTACAAGTTATCTGTTCTTCGGAAGTTTATCGCTCTTCAGGCGACTCTTTCCAATTTCACTTTTTTGTTCAAGGACAACATCCATAATTTGAACCCGAATTCGAAGGCATCTGGGCTTAGCATTTCCATCATACTTTAGTCGTAGTTCACCTCTTGATCATCTAAAACGGAAACTGAAAAGCACTGTATTATAAAGTTTCATGTGCTATTGGAATTTCTATAATTTCATCGAAACCGGTTCGGTTTCATCGAATACAAACAATTTTTCTCTTAACTTTGGCGGTGAATGCCTGAACCGAGTGGATTCTACGGAAAACATTTATAGAAAGTTGTAGAATTATTTTGATAAACTCTATAAAATCCCAGGATATTGATACCTTATTCTGAGACACCTGTATTATAGCAATTCAGTGGACAGAGAAGAAAAACAGTATTATCTTTTGAGTCTATTCGACCAATATTATGAAACCAATATATTATGTAACATCGTGTGAAGAATTTTGCAGTAACATTTGTAGAGAAGCAATTTTTTGACAGCTGTTGCTAGTGACACAAAAGTTTGAAAGTATCATCAATAAAATTTCTAGAGAGCAACATCGAGTATCTTTGTGATATCATATCATCAACCATATAGCAGGCTTTAGGAGAGGTGGCGTGATGGATTTACACAATTTACTTTTTTGAACGGATGAAAAAAATAATGCCAAATAAATACCTCGGTCGGATATGTTCGTCACATCATTTGTGATGATACCTCGACGGAATGGTGAAAACTATTTGGATTTTCTGCAAAACAATTTTCCAGAACGGAAGATATTTCACTGGCAACTTGGCAGATAATGTAGTTTATGCACGAAGGAGCTCCACTGCATTTATATTAAGGTTAGGCCTCTTGAACGGGATCCTCTGAAGTAACTAAATTAGCCACATACTATGGTACTCAACTTACTTTCAGAACCTTTTCCCCGTAAACCGTTAATTTTTCGACATATAATAAAGCTACCTTTTTTTTTTGGTTTATAGTTTAAAAAAGTCAAAAAACCATCAGATTTGGACATAGTTTCAGCCATATTAAAATGGGGGGCTAATAAAGTTTAGGGGTTGTTCACTCCTTGCTTGTTTGAAACGGAACCGAAAAACGAAAAACGCTGTATTATATAGAGTTTTATGTATTACTGGATTTCCAGAATTTCATGTGAATGTTCAGAACGAATTAGATTCTATCGAAAACAAAATTTCTTCTTTTTCAACTCGAGAGGTGAATATATCAACATAGGTGGATCCTCCGAAAATATTTCATGAAAAGTGAGGCATTATTTCGATGAGATCTATGAGATCCCTAGTTATTGATACCCGATTGTATATTGTACATTGCCATAAAAAATTTACAAGGTGAGTCAGACAGTATAATAGAATCAAAAAGAATGAAAAATGAAACAAAACCATTTGAGATACAATACATTCACACCCCGAAACTCTTCCATGGAGTACCATACATTCTGGACCAGTATATGCTTCATGTATCCCAAATTTGCCTTACTCCACTGTTCTTTACATCTGGAAAACTGCAGTGTAGAGCTTCATCTCAATATAGCCGAAGCCTTTTTGTGTGTAAGACTTACATTTTGGAAGTACCATGTCGTTCTTCCATCTGATATCGTGTTAGTGAACTCTTGAATCTGTTAAATACTCATTTTTGTGCTGGTGAAATGAGCAAAGCACACTAGTATGAATGTCGACGATATCGTAAGTATTTCTGCAACTATAGGATTGAGGCACTCCCACCATCGCTCTGATGGCTCTTTTCTGTTATAGGAAAACTCTGTGGGTCTCACATAATGGACCTCACAACAGAATTGCATACGAGGCTACACTATGAAAATGAGCATAAGTTAGAAGCGCCGCATCCCCGACCTCTATGCAGTGAATCCGTCTAATGGAGTAGATGGCACAAGCGAGATTCCCAGTTTGCTCCATATGGGGCCCTCAGGTAAGACATCCGTCCATTCAAAACCTTAAAACCTTTATCACTGAGTTCCTAGTATCTCGATCTGCACACAGAAATAATTTTTGTGTCTTACTCAGATTCAGACATTCCATTTTCCTCGAACCATTTCTCAGCGTCTTTCATAGTGTCCTCAACAAGCAGTGACGTATTCCGTCTGTTTTCATCACAGAACAGTGAGGCTCAACAATAACGTGTCCAAATTTTTAGTTGTGCCACACTCATCTCGTAAATGATGTTTTGATTTTTAATCCTCTAATCACCAACCCTGTTTCTTCGGGGAAACATCGTATGAGACCATTGTACTTGAATCCGTATCAGCAAACCTTCTCCATTACACATTTATTTTGAGGATGGCCGGGAAGAAGAAGAACCATGAAATGTATATTGAGCTCTTACATTGGCAAAATGGTGATTTGATGCGTCTGCAGTTATGTCGTTTTCTCCCTCATTACCTCGGTGCCCTTTGACATTTGAATTTATGATATTCCATATAGTTTTGCTTTTATTGGTAGTACCTGCTACTTGATATGTTCGGACTCAATATAATTCTGAAAGTACTTAGCCTGAGCACTAGGAATGGTATATATCTGTCTAGAGATTTCATCTTTTGTTCTTCTGTAGATGATGTGTGCCGCATTCACTTGATTTCGAAATTCAGCAATCTGAGTCGGTTTCTTGATTTTTGAGGGGTTTAACTTCTTCTTTTTTCTAGGGATACAATAATTGTAGCAGTTCATTAGTACGTCATGGAGTCGATCAAAGGATGTTTCTGCATTACAATGTTCTATGAGCTCCCAATTAATCTCATCAAGACGTCGGATGAAGTTGTAAGTATTTCCATTATTTATTTCTCTATACAAAAACTTCTCTCTTCTTTCAGGAGTCTTGAAGACGCGGAGGTTTACCCATTGTGCTAGATGGTCAGATGTGTGGATTTATTGTAGCTTCTAGATAGCAGTTCGGTCCTATATCAGTAAAAACATTGTCATTACAAGTGGATGATGTTGATGTGTATCTCGTAGGCTCCGTAAATATGTAGATCGGACCATAGGATCCCATGAGTTCTATAAATTAATTTTGTCCGATCGATTCTTCGATGATGTTTACATTGAAGTCACCTCCAACTTTAAAATTGTTTTACGAGTCTATGGCATTACTTAAAGCCATGTTCATTTGATTGAAAAAATATTGGGTGTTACCATTTGGCGGTCTATAAACTCCAATTATCAGTATTTGATATTGCGGAAGTCTTACTGCACACATCACGTGATTTTAAATGAACAGCTCTTCAACTCACAGTTTCGAAAGCAATATCTTTTGCAACCAACAGAGCGACGCCGCCATGGATACCATTTCTACCAAAACAACTTGCTGATGTATAGTTCTTAAGTATAATTTTTTTTGAAAGTCAACCTTGAACCAAAGTTCCGAAATGCAAGCAACTTTGCAACCCTCATTGCACAGAAAACAGTTGAGTGTCAATTTTGTTTGCTAAACTCTGTGTATTCAAGCTTATTAAATGAATGGATTTTAATTGCTCATTTGTTTCATTAGTTATCAAGTTTTCCCCCCTTGCGCGGAAAAAACTGGTACCTCCTTACTAAAACACCATTCGGCCTTACATGCTCCTTCTTGAACTCTTCCACGCCTGAACCTATTTTGAATGTTTTATGAAAGTCACAATGACTTCTTTATTTGAAAATTTTTGCATTAAAAATTCTTGAACATGTTTGGGGGCAGTTCTTTTTTTACTCTAGTTATGAAGAGCCAGGCTAGACGCTTTCTACCCATAAAACCGCTTGTTTGGCATGAAAAAGCTAATCCAACCACTACTTCAGACTCATTATGACACTTTTTAAGTTTCCCTTTAACTTTATTCCATTCTGAGTTATCATTTATGATCTCAATGTCTTTTTCCATGTGATCTCGTTCTGGTCCATTCACGAAGTTGTTAATACATACCATCGATTTGTCCTGACCTTACGGCACTGTCCTTTCAAAAATTTTAGTCCCAATTGCTTTTAATAATTCTTTCCCTGCCTCTGAAGGATCGTGTTTCATCGGAGGCCTCCCCATATTCCATGCTTTGAAAGCGTAAGTTCTTTCAGGGGTGTTTTCTGCATGGCATAAGCTGCCATCTGTCTTCATCGAAATCTCGGATGCCTTATTTGGAGTCACTTTACTAGTAATCGGACGTCTTCCTGTGAAGTGATCCGTACCTTCAATAATGAGTTCTTCGGATAACGTCAGATGAAGCATGAACATTGTTTCTTCATTCGTGGCGATTATTGCCTCACTCTAAAGAGACTTTTGGGCGAAGTGTCTCAGTTGATCCTCTGTACTATGCTTTAGCTTGTCAATTTTTTCTTTTCTCCTCTCTCTCTCCTAATATCACTCTCTATTTTATTTCTCGGTCCGATTTTTCAGTTGCAATTGTTTTTCCAGCTTCAACCGATATTTCTTTGATTTTCCCATTTTCTTACATCAATATTCTAATATGCTATTGATTATCATTAGTCTTCAGTTGGAAACCTTCAATTATTTTAGCCTTCTCATTCAGTTCCTTTTTTATCTGACTTTCGAACTCTAGGCAATGTCGCTACCAAAAAAATTATGGACTTGAACAGGTTACTACCTTCAGATAAGACTAAACCTAACAGTATTTTGATATTCGAAAGCAAATACATTCATCAATTTGGTGTGGAACAAGTAGAGGTGAAATACTAAGCAAAGTTGGGTAAGGAACTTGAGGAAAATTATTTCTGTTTAAGAAAATAAAACATGTTCCAAAGGAATAATGTACCTGAATTGCGAGTTGTCGCTATCTAATAGTATTTATTTGAGTTCTCGAAGAAGACATTTCTTGATTTCAAAAATTGGATCGAAACAACAGTAGACGTAGACAATAATCATGGGGTCAGCAATTTCTAAGAAAAATGTTTCGAAAATTGTTTGATCATCTCTGGTATTTGAGATTGATATTTGAAAAAAACTATTTTCGAGTGCATTCCTAGGGGTACCTACCCATCGAATATTACCTTTTCAAATTTCAACTCTAGATATATAAAAATAATCGAATAATTTCCATTCGTAAATTTTACATATATCAATTCTATGCAATATCTCGCCAAGAAAATCCGAAAATCTCCTCCTTTACCAAGAAAAATTATGAAAGGAACAACTAATAACAAAGACAGGAAATAAGAAATTGAAACATTCGAGAGAATAGAATGTCAGTAGTATAATTCAATGTTATATTCATAAACAAGGAACTTGGATACATTATAAAGAGGAAAACACAAGTCATCGTTACAAGGAAACTCAACATAATCTTCCTTTCATCTTCATGGTGAAGCGCTTATATTTTTGTGTGTTTTGTTAACGAATAGTAGTGGTCTGAGATCAGTAGATTCCGATATTTAGGCTGTTTCAGTCGATACAATTAGGCATGGATAATTCTTAGAATAAATTCACTTATTTCAAACACTTGGACAGATATACTAATTATATCGGAAATGATACTTTCTGCTGTCAATTGTCAATTCTGAACATATGACATCAACCCTGAACTCTCTGCCCGTACTTTGAGAATGAGAATACGGAATTAGTTTTGAGTGGCATAATTTCATTTACTTGATATTCACAAACTTGTAGTAAAGTTGTTTTATTCTACATCTGCTAGGTATGCAGTTTTAATGTTGAAAATTGAGTACTAGTGGCCGTTACTTGATGCAAATCTATTTGAAATGATAAATAATAGAAATTTGATTTAATATATATATATATATATATATATATATATATATATATATATATATATATATATATATATATATATATATATATATATATATACAATATGAAAGTTAAACTACAAGATTAAAATAAAAATGAGTTAAACCACCTCAGGCAATTCACAGAACTATTTTCTAAATTATCCAGTAGGAAACAAACTGAATCAAAGGGAATTATCGTTAAATTCTACCTGTTCATTCAATAATATTGGGATTCCTAAAATTAATATCAAGTGTTTACTAGATGAAGGTAAAATTTTAGAATTTATGTTGAAATTATGATTTCTTTCATTTAAACAATTAAATGTAGTTTTTTTTATGAAATTACGATAATGTTCATTCACCCTAATACTCAAATTTCTGCAGGTTCTACCAAGATATATCTTACTACAACTACCGCAACTAAATTTGAAATTACAAATTACTTAAAAATTTACCGAGGGTTTCCAAGAATTAAATCAAGATCATCATATCAAAAACCATAAAAACTAAATCAATTGAGGATGAGATAATTCTCAACAAAGAAGATAAACTCAATATCGTAGTAGCGTTAAACAAAACTGACTGTATTGTTAAAACGGAATATCTCTTAATTCCCAAAATCTGTCCAAAGTTTCTTTTGATTCTACTAATTAATTTTGAACTGAAATTTATTCAAAAATATTAAACTTTTTCTGGAAGACGCAACCAAAATGAAAGTAATAGTGAATAACCGAATATCTCCCCAATTATTTTCGCTCATTAAACTTCATATGCCGAGATACCCTATTAGAGCAGTTGTTTCTTAGTTTTCAGCTCCTGTGGTTAAGATATCTCATTTGTTAATTGATTTTGATAAAACGATATTGTCATTTGAACCTAAATACTCTATCAGAAATTCCTATGAAGTAATAGATGAAATACGAAATATATATATTTCCTCATACCGCCGAATTAGCCTCTTTTGATGTCAATAAATAATTTCCTTGTATAAATCCTAAAGATGCAGTTAATATTATTGAAAAACTATGGAAAAACAAGAAATATCATTGATTTGATATATAACACTTTATTTTGGGTCATAATTTTACCCTTCAGGCGAGGGTCTTATGAAAAATCTACTCAGCCTCTTATTAGTAGAAATTTTCATGCTTAATTCAGAAACTACGATACATAACAACCCTTTAGCTAACCAGTTTGTATATTGGTTTCGAATGTGGATATCTTTGTATGACTTACTAGTATTGAACGTCAGATTCCTAAATTTTTGTAGTATTTAAATATCATGACCCAAATATTTCAATTACACCTGATACTCTCAACTAATAAGATTGTTCGGAATGAGACATTCCATAGATTCCAAACATAATGAAGCAATTTCATCCTAGATTTGAAATAAGTCACTAAATGAGATGGGTTCTATTTGTGAAACTGATTATATCATTACAGAAAATTGCGCTATTATTTGGATATCTTAATGGTTCTCCTGGGTCTAAGTTAAACAACTATTATTGTTCTAAAAGTCCCAAACTAATGAGAGTCGTAATTGAATACTCAAGATTTAGTAGGCAGTGGAATCATCCAGTTTGTGATTCAACTATAACGATTTTACAGGGTGAAAAATTAGTTTTTTGAAACTAAAGTAAACGACAATAATGAGTTCAAGTTGAAAGAGCCATGAAGACTGATTAGAGCCATCGGTAATAATGAATGATTAATAAGTAGGGGTTGTTATAACTTGTGAAACTGTTTATCATTTTGCCCAGAAGAGTTTGAAGTTGAATAAATTCGGCAAGACATTTTCAGAAAAAATGAGGAGAATCGAGCTTATAACTTCGATCACTTATCACAACCACATTATAAGCTAATTATTTGTTTTAGCAGCACCTGTACCAAATTGTAACAAATTCAATAGGTTTTTCCTACTATCCCTTATTAAATTAGGTTCCAGCTATCTCTGCCAAAATAGAAATTGACGTTTTTCGATGAGCTCTACGTAAACGTTACTTTCCCGCTTCAAATCGATAAAATATGAAACTCGTTCACTTAGTCGCTTTAGTTGTTAGTTTTTATGAATCATCAAATTATATTAATATTTTTTTAATTATTATAATTCATTCAATTTACTAAAGTGGCGTGGATATCAATCTATAGCGAGGATAATGATTTCCCTGATAGTCCACTAGATTGATGTTACTGCAAAAGCTGAAAAAAGACTAGAATGTCTTCACGGCCTATTTTTCAGAGCAAACAAAAATACTGAAGTCATCTAACCGGTGGTCCGTATATTCCATAACTAGAAAAATTTTAAGTGAAGAATATCGTTGACATAAGCCAGTATATGACAGTTATCGATTTGAAGTGCTTGCAAGGAAGTGCTACCAGAACGGGGTCACACACAGGAAGAAAAACGTCGAAACGTACACTTGTAAACGTAAATGTGAAATGAAATGAAACACGTGGTTCGCTGGTAGACAACGGCGGTTTGGCAATATGGACGATGGCGTTGGTCCTTGGAATAGACTCGTGGCAACGCGCGCTTTAGACAATATAAGGAGACGATGTGAACTCGATCAGGTCGGCGAAGGAAAAAAGAACGAGTATCTCTCTGTGATCCTTGAATCTTGGTGAGGGTCGAATGACTATCCTTTTTCCTTTTCATCTCGCTTATGTTACATCTCTTTGGTTTGTCCTGGGGTCCTACTGGTTGGTTATCCTCCTTCTTTTATGTTGTGGTGCATCTATGCTGGCCTGTTGTTTCCTCTTCCATTGTACTAGGGATGTCCTCTTTCCTGTTGTCCTTGGTTGTAGTTCCATTATTTGGTTGATCTCCTTATTTTCGTGGTCTTCCATCTGGTCGGCTGTCTTCGTTGTTAGTTGTGAGATGATTTCTTCTAGTGTGTCGATTTCCATTTCCTTTCTGAGTTGGTCGTTGCTTATGTACCATGGGGGATTTGTTGCTGTCCTGATGATCTTCTTGAGTGCTGCTTGTAGTTGCCTCTTCCCGAATCTGTCCTCTAGAAGTTTGTCCTGCGTATACTATTTCTGGTATGATTATTGATTTTATTATCTTGATTTTGTTCTCCAATGTGAGTTTGCTTCTTCCGTTGAGTAGGGGGTATAGTTTTTCGTGTATTGCTTTAGTTTTCCTTGTAGTTTCCTCGATGTGCCTCTTGTAGTTCAGTTGGTCGTCCAGAATTATGCCGAGATATTCTGCTTCCTTATTTCATTCGATTTGTTGTCCTTCTATGGTGATTTCCTTTGGTGTTTCCAGGTGTCTCCTCTTCTTGTGGTCGATGTACATTGCTACTGTTTTCTTCGGGTTGACCTTGATCCTCCATCTTCCAAAATAATTGGTAAGTTGGTTGATATCTTCTTGTAGGCATTTCCTCGTTGCTGCTTTGTTCCTGTGGGATGCGTATATTGCTGTGTCGTCTACGACATCTTCGAGTGCTTCATCTTCGGTATGTCTGCGATGTATATGTTGAATAGCAGTGGTCCTAATACTGATCCTTGGGGTACGCCTATCCTATTCTATCCTGGTTATGAAACTTTTGTTTTGTAAATACGACATCGTGATGTTGGTGAGCTTCGCTGGGTATCCTGTGGTCTTCATCTTGTAGATTAGTCCTTCGTGCCAAACTTTGTCGAATGCTTTCTCAATGTCCAAAAATGCTGCTCCTCTCGGTGTTGATATGTCTCTCCATTAATCTATTTCCTGTTGAATAGCTGAATGAGCCTGCTTTGTTCTTTTAAAAATTTCATCTTTTGTTCCGTGGTTGCATTTGTCGCGTTGAATTGGATGGACATTCGTCCTAGAAAGATCGCTAGTTCGTCTTCGCTAGACATCTGTGGTCCTCTTGTTTCAGTCGTCTTCTTCTCCTCCTTTGGTTTCTGGTCATCTTTGTGTTCGGTCCTCTTCGCTTGGTCGGCAGCCTTCTTCTCCTCCCCCCTTTTTATCCAGAAGTTCGTAGGTGGTGTTGGCGCTGGTGTGAGTTTTCCGGTCGGTCGATTTTTGGGGTTGTTCGGGTTCATTGGGCAGTTGACGTTGCTCGATAGGTGTTCTCCTCCGCAGTTGGCGAATTTCGGTGCTGATGTCCTCAGCTTCTTGAATTCCGCTGCCATGTGGTCTTTTCCGCATCTAAGGTATCTGAATGTAGCATGGCAGTTCCTCTGGGCGTGTCCAAATGACTGGCATCAGTGGCATTGTATGACCTCGGATTTTATTCTAAGGCTCTCTACTTGGATTGACATTCCGCGGCAGAACTTGAGGTTGGTGTAGATGCTCTTGTATCTCTTATCTACCTCGATCAGTACCAGTGGGGCTGAGTGGCCGTTTCTTCCTTTCATCCCCGTCACTTTTGTAGTAGAGTATCCTTGTTGTTCCAGGTCCTCGGCGATTTCCTTTTCTGTCTGCTCCGTCATGTCTCCTCGAAGCACCACCTTTAAACTTCTTCTCCGATCTCAGCTCGTATGTGTAGAACTCGACGTTGTCCTTCTTTAGTAGGTGGAATATCCTGTAGTCGTCCTCGGTAGTCGGTTCCACCTGTATTCCCTGTGAAATCAATTTTGCACGATTATATTTAATACTCACATGCTTCATCCGGTTGCTTATGGTTGCCCACTTTGTTTTTTCCCTGATTATGAGGGGCGATATCTTCTCTCGTTTCTTCAGTGCATCTAAGGTCATCTTAGCGGGGTTTTTGTAGTCTTTTTCGTTTTGCTGTTTCCTTCAACGTCTTTGTCATCTTCTTCCTTCGGGCGGTTGTCTTCGTGTAGGTCCTCGTCAATGTCTTCTTCCATTAAACTCTCGAACTGGTTTGTGGTCTTGATCTCCGACGATTTTTTAGATTTCTTCATCCTGTTGTCGGCGTTCTTCGGTGATTTGAAGTCCTCCTCTTCGCTGCTCTCGTCGTCGCACTCTTTCCTGAAATTTGAAGAGTAGAGGTATTATTTGTCGTTCGTAGAATATCGGAGATGTTATACCCCCTAGCGGTCAAGGCAGCGATTACCTACATTACGTAACACTCCCCCAAGCCGCTCGGTGGGCACGTTCAAAAACGCGACATCTGCTGGATTCTTCTCGGCTGAGTTCATCTCGAAGTTCAATATGTAGCTCAGTTTTCAGGCACATCTGCTTCTTTCGAAGGTAGAGGGCTGAATGACGAACGAGTCTCAGAAATGCACGGATATTTAAACCCTTGGTCCAGGTAGGCATAGAGTACGTTCTGTGCTTAGCTCGGTCGGACAGGTCTACTAGATTCGACCTAAGTTCGCCGAACGGGGAGGGTGTTGGAGCTCGATCCTGGCAAAATTATTGACATAAGTATTAAATGTAGACATAATTTCCAAAAATATTAGTGAATCTCAAAATACTAAAATGTTCTTAGTGATATTCAATCTTTGTTAAATGTCACAAAGTGATGATTGTGATGAAAAATGTGGATAAATTGTGACACGTGAATATTTGTATTAATATAGTGATAGTACTATCATGATATACTTGAACCTGACCACTCAGCCTAACAGCTGGGTCATTTAATCGAATTGGATAATATATAGATTTGATATAAAAAAATATTTAATTTGACAATAATCAGTTGATAGACAAGAGTTTATAAATACTAAAGGTATCCCAATAGGGTATTGCAATAGCAAAACTCCTTCTCCGGTAGCCTGGTTGTAGCAACGAATAAAAAGAAAAAGTCCAAAGGGACAATAACATGAGCCTGACCAACAAGACCTGAGTAGCCAGGTCATTTAAATGTGAAAGAAGAAGAAGAAGGGGCCTAAGAGGCGATATGTGGTTAGAAAGCGTGTGAACACTATAACACGCTTGGTCGGAGGGGTCTAGAGTGATCTATGGAGAAAGCATAAAGAATGCGGGAACACAAGCTATAAAGCTAAAAAAATCAGAAATTTTTGATGAAGCAGTATATAGAAACACATGGATTAAGCCCCAGATGAAGTGTATTCATTAAAAAAAAATTCTTCTCATTATTGATATAGCCGATGCCTGTAGGCGTGACGAACTATTAAAAAGTGTGTAAAGTTCGAATAGGACTAGCACCTCGAGGGTTCCGTATAGCTTGTGGGTATTTGGTATTGATGAGGCAAGTAAAAATGAAACAAGAACTCAATTTTCTCTCACAAGTGTCAATTATTCTTCAACATAAGCTGCTTCTAAGGCAATTCTCTTTCTGGGTCATGCTAGAGGTTTATGATGCCCTCTTTGTTGTAGCACTTTAGTCCTCGAAATACGCCATTGTTTCGGAAATGCCATTGTTTCGGAAAAAGCAAATCATTTCGTAACTCCACCAGGAAGGCTGTTGAAATAGGTTACCTACGTTCAAAGAAATTCCTTCTCATTCCATAATTTAACCTCTACCTAAGACATAGGTAGATAGAAAAGTGCATTGGTAATATCTCCCATTTCGACGTCTGTACACTAGAGAACGTCAATCGCAATGAAAAAGACAAAAGCTCGACCCATCTGTAAAAAAAACTTCCAGCCAGCTTCTAATCAATCGACATGAAGATCCCGATCTGTTCAATTTGCTGCGGTAAGAGTTCAAACCAAATTCCCTAAGACATTGTCGTATGGTTTCTGTGCTAATTTGCACTCCACTGTCCTGTCAAAGCTGAAAGTAGCAGTAGCGAACCGTAGTCTCAACGAGGAAATTCTTGAATAACGGTCATGGATCGCCGTTGTCGCTTGAGGTCGTCCCCGCTCTGGTCTCTTTTCATGACTACCACCCGCCCGATACCTGTGGACCATACTGGAAACAGTTGACGCCCCTAGCCTTTGTCATGTATTCCTACCTAGGTCATCTAACACTACTGCCTCAGCACATTCTTCCGGGTCAAATTTTGGGATTCGCGTTGAACTATAACCGAAAATTGAAATTTTCAAAAAGGAAAATGTTACTTCTGTTATCAATAAATGGTGGTTTCTTGCAAAATCTCAATTTATTTCTTTCATTTTATTTCCCATGAGAGGAACTATATTGGCATATGTCCTGACATATCCGAAAAAAATCATGTGTTAATAATTAGTTGCCTACTAGAAAGAAATCTGAAATATTTAAATTGTGAGTTGATTTCTTGCCGCGGTGTATTATGAGACTTGTTATTTGCTTGTTTCCGTTCTAACACAGAGGATCAATTCGACTGGTTTGATTGGCTTTCGAATCAATAATAATTCATTAACGTATCAGTTTGAAATTTAATTTTTCCAGTTTCAAGGCATTGTATAGTCCAAACATGTTATAACTCGTGTACTAGTATCATTCACTTAATTTTCACTATGACTTCTTCCTCGTATGAATAGTTCGTTCTCTCCTTTCCTTAATATTTGTTTTAATACGTTTTTCTGATAATCAATCCCAATATATATATATATATATATATATATATATATATATATATATATATATATATATATATATATATATATATATATATATATATATATATATATATATATATATATATATATATATATATATATATATATATATATATATATATATATATATATATATATATATATATATATATATATATATATATATATATATATATATATATATATATATAGTTTATGTATATTCTGGTAGAAAATGATTCTGATAATCAATCCCATATATATATATATATATATATATATATATATATATATATATATATATGCTATAGTTTATGTATATTCTGGTAGAAAATGAGGATGTTGAAAATGAAACATAAAGAGTCATATCTTTGGATTGCGTTTGATTTTTTACAGTTGCAAGAGATTCTCGACCAGCACTGCGAATATATATATATATATATATATATATATATATATATATATATATATATATATATATATATATATATATATTATATTTTCATGATAAACAGAGAACGTCTAAATTACATGATATTGTTGTTGCTTCAGATTATAATCTTACACCTCTGAACTTGACAATGCAAAAGGTAGATTTCGATATATTTGATGATAATTCTAAAATAGAAAGTTGGATGCAGAAGGAATTACACGGAAAGCACCTTAAAGAATTGAAAATGATTATATTGATGAAATTGCATCGAATAAATGGTTAGTATCTGGAGAATTGTTTGCTGAAACAGAAGGCTTGGCAATTGCGATCCAGGACCAGGTTGTTTTTACAAGGAATTATAGAAAACATATCATCAAACAAAATATAGATGATTCTTGCCGTAGATGTTTCTGTTCTTCAGAAACAGTTTTTCATATATTATCATCTTGCTCAGTCCTTGCTTCAACAGATTATTTAGAAAGACATAATGCCGTCGCTAATATTATTCACTTCAATCTAGGAATTAAACATGACCTAATTCCCAAAAGAAAAAATTTTACAAATATGAACCTGAGATTATTTGTGAAAATGACAAATATAAACTTTATTTTGATAAAACAATTCTGTGCAACAGAGCTGTAAAACACAATAGACCAGATATCGTTCTTATTGATAAACAGAATCAAATAACATATATAATTGATATTGCTATACCTGACACACATAATATACAAAATAAATACAATGAAAAAATTTCTAAATATATGATGCTTGGCGACGAGATTAAAAAATGTGGAAAATGAAGAAAATATTTATTCTACCGATTATTATTTCTACAACAGGCGTTATTCCTAGAAATCTTCACAAAAGTATTGAGATTTTGGGTCTGAAGAAAAATTTGTTTGAACAGTTACAAAAGATAACAGTCATCAAATCTTGTAATACTCTTCGTAGGTTTCTTTCCGAAAATAATAATAAGGTAGAGTCATAGGTTTTCTTCAGTTTATACTGCTCAGAATCTCATTTCATATTTTATTTATTTGTTTATATAAATGTAATATAATTAACTGACAATTTTGTCATATTTATATTCAGAGCAGTATTCTATTCGATCGTTCACCACTTCACACAAAGGAATCTATTAATGAGTAACATTCAGTGTTACTTGACTAAGGTCCGTACACTGGATTTTTCCGGGAGAAAGCCTCTGACACTACTCGTTGGTACATTGATATCATTGTCTGATGATGCTATAGTATGTATATATTCTGGTAGATTGATATATTCTCATAACATTTAACGTTATCCTAATATATAATTACTCCAGGATATGTTTTGATTATAATCATTGCCTGGCAATGGTATTAATTACCGGGTGGTGGATTTATATTTTTCATGAAATCAGTTTGATTGCATGAACAGATATATGGGCAACTCGTCAGGGTAAAACCCCTATATATATATTATATATATATATATATATATATATATATATATATATATATATATATATATATATATATATATATATATATATAATATATTGTCGTATTCCTGGTTGGGAGCGACAGTCAAGGGAAGTAGCAGGACTGCAGGACTTCTGACACCAGTGACGCTTTCAGGAAGGAAAGGCACGAAACTTGTAGGATGTGGCGCTTTTACCGGCACACTAGGACTTTATTTGATATTTGAGAACTTGTCAGAATCAGACACTTGGAATAAAACTTGGAACTTGAATATGTTTGTTTAATTATGTAAAATAGATGAAAGTACACTTTGGTTACAATCGTAGATAAACGTTGTTTATAATTAACTTAACTTATGGCACTATTTTTTATACACTGGAGAGGTTGCTTGTTTGGAATATAGAAATGAACTTGATTCGCAATGGAATTGCTGCACATATTTATAGGTGAATGCATTTACGTCATAATTGCGTAGGTTGATTATAGATAAAAATGAATATCTGCTGAATAAGGGTTGCCAACATCTCGGGGGTTAATTAAAATTTTTGTTAGTTATTAATCAGAACAAAAATTTGGAGAATAATTCAACATTATTAAGTAGATTGAATTTTGAAGTTATTACTTAGTTGTTTTGACCTTCTTAATGATTGAGGAGGAGACTCCTTTTGTTCTGACAAATTTGTTAAATATTCTAAGGGTATTGTTTCCTATGATATGTTACTTTAAATGGTTCAGATTCTTGCTTCTGATTGCATTGATTGAATATTTGAAAACAAGGTAAACATCCTTGTACATTTTTGATTCTTTTGTGAAAAGCAACATAAACTTTTCATAAGACTGATAATTCCAAACCATTTAAGTATTCTTAAAATAATTATTGAGATTATAATACTTAAAATAATATACAGAATGGATATGAACCATGAAGATCGTTTTATAATAAAAGGTTTGTTTAGTTGAGCTTGTAATTGCTCATCAAATTCATTGAGTTTATGCTGTGCATATTTTAATTCTTTTGAGTCGAGATTTGCTAATTTGATTGGCTCTAATTTTATGCCATTTAGCGAAATATTTTTCTTCAAGTGTTTACAACAATCTTCTTGGTTAATGTTTGTTAAAGGTAAAACGTTTGATAATTCATCAGTACCAATATAAGTTTCTATTTCTAAGATAACATTACTTGTAAAAGCCTTACAATTTGGCTGTAATTCTAAAATTCCTAATTTATCAATTCTCTCCGTCACTGTGGATTTATCTTGACACACTATTGAGAGTTGCGTAGGAAAAGTCACACTATAGAACCACTTGTTAAATTTGAGTTTATGCCATATTTCTAACTCAGCAATAAAGTTTTTGTTTTACATGATTTAGGTAAATTTTTCATATGATTATTATTTAACAATTGTACTTCACAATTTTCAATATCTAAAGTTATTTTCTTAATAGTAGATATTCTCTTGCATAACCATTTAGCAGGGGTAAATTCAAGACAGTTGTCCAAATGGTCTAAGTAATCATAGTAATATTTGTTATTAGAAATAATAATATATGGCTTATCTGGTTCTATATAAGAAAATAATGTTGTGTCTTCAGTATGAGGGACTGGCAAAGGAAACATCTCGTAGAGCTCATATTTGTCGCCGTTTACGAGGGGTATTTTAAAAGAAGTTACCAATATATCATTTCTTATGAATGATTTTAATTCAATAATTTTATAATACATGAAAATATTTTCGATTGTTAAAGGAATTGGTAACGAGTGTTTGGTAGAGACTTTTGTAATTCGTTATACAACGTTTCTGGTTGTAATATGTTGTAATTAATGATACCGTTGGATATTAGGGATATGTCGTTGACGTATTGATTCAGTAAAGAGGAAAGTTCGTCTGACATTTCTATTAAAAGTATTAAATGATTTGATATTTGAATCTCAGTATCAACTTCGTTTATAACTTGTGAGACATCATTTTGGAATTTATTGAAATTTTTCAAATTTTTATTCAAAGTAATTACGTTTTCGTTCATCCTCTGTAAGGAATTATTAAAATTAGTAATTGTTCCAGATATGATGGAAACTTGTTGTTGCATTAAAACATCTGTTTGTTTTTGATTATTTATCAATTGATTTATTGAGTCTGAATAGAAATCTGCGTCGTCTGAGTTTGGTATTCCAAAGAGCCATTTTGTTGCGTAAGAAATGCCGTTTATTTGGCCTCGTTTGTGTCGAGTAGTGTATGTGTCGATTTTATGAGCGACAATATTGAATAAAGATTGAATTGAGTTAAGTTTTGTTCTGATATATTTCAGCTGATTGTAACAATCGTTGCTTATGTGACTCGACCTTGCTAAGTTGCAAATATCTTTAGATATACTATAATAATTATTCAAAATAGTAATCTTTTCATTGATATGCGTAAGATTTATAAAGGTTAATAGAGTGTAAACTTCGTTTGATAGTTTAACTTGTCCTAGGTCTTGAAATAATATGCCTGACGATTCGTTTATCGCAGTAATCTTAAAATCATTGGCGGTTGCTAGGACCTGGGACGTCCAGTGAAGGATCGTAATCAATGTCCATATCGGAGTCATTTTGTTCGTTTGCATTTTCTGAAAGTTCATAAAATGGATTCAGTTGATTAAAATGATAGGTTTTCAATTTATTTCCTATCTTTAAAGTAGCAGTTTGATTATTATGTATTTGAATTATTTTATAAGGTCCTTTGAAATTTTTGCAGAGTCTTTTAGACGTGTTTTTTGCGTGAGAGTCGCAGAGAATTACTTTATCATTTTCTTTGAATGTATAAGTTCTATGATGCGTTTTATCATAATGAGCTTTCGATTTTTCTTTAGAATTTATTTGATTTTCAACAGCTGCGGCTCGTGATGATTTCAATTTTTTCGCGATGTCATTCGCTAATTCAGAGTAATTTGGTTTTTCGGTAGGATTTGTTATAATATTTGGAATTCTTGCTTTTTGTCCGAATACTAATTCGTATGGAGTGCATTGAGTGCTTTTTTGAGTATTTGTGTTATAGCAATAAGTAGCAAGATTCATAAATTCGTCCCAATTGTTTTGGTCTTTGTTTACATAACATTTGAAGTAGTCTTTTAGTGTGAGATGAGTCCTTTCTAGAGCTCCATTGGTTTGAGGGTGATAAGGAGTAGTTAATTTATGTTTCATAGACATCATTTTATTTAATTCTTTCATTGTTTTGGAGGTGAATTACATACCTTGATCAGTTAGAATAGTTTCGGGAAATCCGTATAGAGTACAAAATTTCAAGAAATGTATGGCAGTATTTTGAGCATCATGACTTTCCATGGCGAATGCTTGAATAAATTTTGTTAAATCATCTTGAATTGTTAATATGAATCGATTGCCATTTTTCGTTATTGGTAAAGGTCCTACTATATCCAAAGCTATTTGTTCAGTGAATCTTCTGGAGGTAGTAGTTATTTGCATGGGGCTTTTATTATTTCTAAAATCAGTTTTGACATTTGACATGTTTCGCAATATTTGATATAATCTCTTATGTCTTGTTTCATATTGTCCCAATAATAATAGTTTTTATTTTATCATAAGTTCGTTCAAAGCCTTGGTGACCTGAGATTGGAGTATCATGATTGTCATAAAGAATTTGTTTTATTTGATCCTTATCGGTGATTAATGTTCTAGGATGTTTTAAAATCTCATAATTTCTGTTTCTGAATAAATATTCTAGTAAACTGTGAAAAGTATCACTTTTTATTTTTAATTCCGTATCTGGAATGTTTGTAGTAGTGAAATTATCAATTTTATTCACATCCAATATCATTTTCAAATGTTTCATTGTTTCAAATAATTGTTTGTATGTGATTGAATCATTTATTGATTCTTTTATAAAAATAAAAAATATATTTTGGTCGGGTTTCTTTGACATACATACTTCAGTAATTCGATTTTTAGTAGGTATATTTTTATACGCTCATTAACATAATTGTAGTAAATGTTTCTTTGAGATAAATCTAAAGAAAATGGAATGACTAGATTTTTAATCTTTTGTAAAGGCAAATTAGAAGTTTTAATTCTTTAGTGTTTATAGTTTGTTGATGATATATTTGAAAATTTGCGAAACTAAGTTCGTCATTATTGGTTTCTAGTTCAATTTCTTCACGATATACATTTACTTTTTCGAACGGGATTCTGCTTAAGAAGTCCGCATTTTTGTTTTCAGTTCCTTTTTTGTATTTTATTTCAAAGTTATAGTCCATGAGTAATGTTTGCCATCGTCCGAGTCTACCTGAGTGATCGGCGCAAGTTTTGAGATAAATTAACGGTTTATGATCCGTGACAATAAATATTTTTTTTGAACCGAATAAATAAGGTCTGAAATGTTTACATGAGTCTACTATACTTAGTAATTCTTTTTCAGTAGTAGAATAATTTTGTTCTGTTTTTGACAGAGTTCGGGAGTAGTAAGCGATTGGTCGTTCTTGTCCATTGACATCTTGAGATAATACTGATCCAATAGCTTCATTTGATGCGTCTGTTGTAAGAGTGAATGGCTAGAAAAATCTGGATAAATAAGTATTTTATCGCTTGTGATAATCCGTTTCAATTCTTGTGATTCTCCCCAGTTGAATTTAGTATTTTTACGTAAAAGGAGGTTAATGGTTTAGAAATTTGTGAGAAATTCTCTATAAATTTTCGGTAGTATCCGATGAATCCGAGAAAACTTTTGATCATCTTTGTATTTTTCGGTGTGCCCGTATTATATATAGCTTCAATTTTTTTTTGGGTCTGGCTTTACACCTTGATTTGTAATTAAATGACCTAGATATGTTATTTCTTTGTGTAAAAGTTACATTTTTCTGGTTGTAGTTTTAGATTATGAAGTCTTAATTGATCAAAAACTTGTTTTAGTTTTTTATTGTGGTCTTGTAATGATGAACCATATACAACAATATCGTCTAAATAACAAAAACATGAAATGCCTAGTAATCCTGACAATACTATTTGCATTAGTCTGACAAATGTAGCAGGGCTATTTTTTAATCCAAATGGCATTCTATTAAATTCGAAATGACCAGTAGGGGTGCTAAAAGCTGTCTTATATTTGTCTTTTCTTTGACTTCGATTTGATGAAAACCTGACGCTAAGTCTAGTGTTGTAAAATAAATTGAGTTTCCAAGTTGGTCTAGTATGTGTTCAATATTTGGTAAAGGGTAACTATCCCCTATTGTAACTTCATTTAGTTTACGATAGTCCATGACTAATCTGTAATTTTTCTTTTTGCTATGGGGTTGTTGTTTTTCATAACTACCCAAACAGGACTTGAATAAGGAGAATATGAGGGTCTAATGATATCTTGTTTTAGCATATCATTAATTTGAGTTTTAACTTCTTCCTCATAAATTTTGGATACCTATAATATTTTGCGTTAACAGGTGCATTTGACGACGTAGTAATTGAATGTTTAATTGTATCTGTCGTAGTAAGAATATCACCTGGTAGATAAAATAAATCAGAGTAGTGTTGACAAATTTGAATAATAGATTCTTTTTCTTCTTTGCTTAAATGATTAAGTCTCAAATTATTGTTGAGTAAAGTTCCACGCTTCGTTGGCTGGACTTGTGTTAAGTTAACAATTTCTTCAGGAATAATTTCAGCTAACTCAAATGTTGGTTTATCAATAATGATTTCATTGTGTGATAAATTTAAAATAGGTATATAAGCTTTTTGATTATTATTGTTTACTAAGGTATTAGGAATGAGTACGTCTCTTTGTATTTCTTGATTGATTATAATTCCTAATGGTAAACAATTAGATAATTTAACTTCTGCTATAGTTTCACTTCTTGCAGATAATATAATTTTATTTGCGTATTCAATATTGTTTTGAATATAATCTTCTTTGAATGGTAATATGATATGATCTATTTTTATTGTATTGTTATTGTAATCAATAACTGAATGGTAATCTTTCATAAAATCTGTGCCTAATATTCCGTCATAGCCGTCTAATCGTATTTCTTTTCGTAAACAACGTGTGCTTTTTGCGTAATTGTTGCGTTTGGTAGACACAATGATAGTACTGTTGTACCTAATGAAACGATACTTGTTTTTGGATGAATTCCTCGAACTTGAATTAATTCTTTCGTATTTAATATTGTTTCGCTTGGAATTAATGCCGTATTTTTGATAATTGTGATAGATGCTCCGCTATCAATAAGAAATTTTATTTTTTATTTGGCGAATTTTCTAAGTAAAAAGTCAATATTTCGAGATTATTTGCATTTAATGTTTGACTTATCCGTTCATAAGGAATTTCGTGTATTTGAATATTTTTATATTTGTTTGAACATTTGTTGAAGTTCGACGTGATTCTGATTCTTGTCGTTGAATGTCTCTTGTAATTGGTCTTGGATCTCTGGGACATCCATCGGAGATTGACCTGATTCGTTTAAATGGTTCACTCTAGGATTTGAATTTTTTTCTACAATATTCTATAGAGTGACCTGGTATTTTACAGAAAGAGCAGAAATATTTTGATTTCTGGGAATCATTTGTTTTCTTGCTTGTACTTGGATTAGTATTTTGATTTGAGTTTGTATATTTTTCTTTTGCAATTTTGTGTTGGATGATTTGTCATCTTGCAAATTGAACAATATAAATTGGTTGATTTGTGAGGTTTCACGTAATTTAAAATTTTTTCTTCTTGAAGAGCTAAATCGTAAGCTTCGTTAAGAGTTTTTATATCTCGTGCCCTAAGCATTTGACTTATTTCGGGTCTGCAGTGAATTATAAATTTTCGTAGTGCGGTTCTTTGAATCGCTATTTTCTGTCCGGCGAATTCGTTTGCTTCGGAATTTAGAAGTTCAGCTTGATACATTCGTTTTTGTTTTTCAACTCGTTTGAAAAAATTGGAAATATTTTCGTTTGACATTTGTTTTAAATTTTCAAGTTCTTCATGAGCTTGTGCGACATGTTTTGTTTGACTAATAAAGTTTTAGTCTGGTTTTTAAAGAATACCAACTGTCAATGTCTTGAATATTGATTTCGTTAATTACATTTGTAGATAGTTGTGATACCACGAATAAGAAAAGACTTGGTTTTTGGTTCACTTGTGCTAATGAAAATGCTGAATTAACGTTAGTTATAAATGTGTGAAGTTCGTTTCTATCTCCAGTGAAAGGCTTAATGAATTTAAAAAGAACAGATAGAGGTAATATTTCGATATTTTCACTCGCATCTGATTCATTGCCGTCCACACTCGGGTTTGGTGAGGCATGATTTGATTTTTGAGCCATAGTTATATAAGAGAATGTTTGTTTGTTCAATTGACAATACAAATTTTAATTTAAAATTGAGAAATGCACTAGAATATGCAATAATATTTGCTTACTTGTAGTACCAGTTGAAGATTCTTCTTGTTTCTTGAAGATCTGTAGAGATGAGTATCTGATTTTCGATGGCGATGCAAGGCAGGAAGGTCTTCCGACGAGGTGTTCCTCTAGCAATATCGACGATCGTACAGTATTCTACCTGAAGATCTCCTTTGCTCGGAATGATTTGGAAGTAGGCGAATCAATGGTCTTCTACCCAAAGAAACATGCTAGTTTTCCAAATACTTCGTTATCCCACGATGTGATACCAACTTTTGTTTCTATATCACTTCTGTGTGATACCAAAATTTTTTTTTTCTATCCCACTTCTGACACCAATTTTTATGTCGTATTCCCGGTTGGGAGCGACAGTCAAGGGGGAAGTAGCAGGACTGCAGGACTTCTGACACCAGTGACGCTTTCAGGAAGGAAAGGCACGAAACTTGTAGGATGTGGCGCTTTTACCGGCACACTAGGACTTTATTTGATATTTGAGAACTTGTCAGGAATCAGACACTTGGAATAAAACTTGGAACTTGAATATGTTTGTTTAATTATGTAAAATAGATGAAAGTACACTTTGGTTACAATCGTAGATAAACGTTGTTTATAATTAACTTAACTTATGGCACTATTTTTTTATACACTGGAGAGGTTGCTTGTTTGGAATATAGAAATGAACTTGATTCGCAATGGAATTGCTGCACATATTTATAGGTGAATGCATTTACGTCATAATTGCGTAGGTTGATTATAGATAAAATGAATATCTGCTGAATAAGGGTTGCCAACAATATATATATATATATATATATATATATATATATATATATATATATATATATATATATATATATATATATATATATATATATATATATATATATATATATATATATATATATATATATATATATATATATATATATATATATATATATATATATATATATATATATATATATATATATATATATATATATATATACAGATATATGAAATGTTGCTGTTTCGTAACCCAAAAAGAAAAATGAACCTATATAAAAAAAATTTCAATTATGTTCTCACATCGTACATCGACAATTTCATTGTCGACAGATCACATTATATGTGATTTAACACTTATTTCTGGATTTGTCAAAGCACCATCCAGGTTTTCTTGTATTTTCTTAGTTCTTCTTCGTCGTAGTCGTAGACATTTACCAGTGGATTTGGTTAATTATGGACCCTTGGAATGGTTTCTCCACTGTTTACCGGATGAATACGACTATGCTCGATACTTTGAATTCTCGATGTTGCTGGGACTTTCGGACGTACCATCCACTGCCATCCGTAGTGCTCTGTTCTGCACAACTTTGAATTTCTGCATATTAGTTGGAGCTGAATATCTCCAAAATGATAAGGCATAATTTACCATAGAACTGATGATGGTCTTGTATAACTTCATTTTATCTGCAGCGGTCAAATAAATACATCTATCCATGAAAGGGTATAGAAACGCATTTGCCTTTCTTCTTATGTTTTCTACATGTTATCACCATGTCAGACTCCGGTCGACTATGACTCGACCTTGTTATCCTATGGTATGGGTAGGCTATTCATCGTGATCTGCTCTTCACGACTTTCTCATCTTCGGGACAGTTTTTGTTCCGAGTTGTTCTCTGGACTAAATAATACGGTTCACTTAGTGAATCATTCTTACAATCGGTCTGAAAGTAGAAAGTTGGCGCAGAATGTGGAGTGTACTCGAGAATCGCCTCGGTAGTTTCACGGTTAGTGCGTAAGCATATTGGAACTGCTAAGCCCAAGTGCCTAGTTCGAATCCGGGTTCAAGTTATGGATGTTGTCCTTGAACAAAAAAGTGATACTGTGAAAGAATCGCCTAAAGAGGGCATACACTTCCGAAGACCAGATAACTTGTAATCCTTGTGGTGGCAGTTATCATTGCACGATCTAGGAGAGTGGTTCGGAATTCATTATAAGCTGTAGGTCCACTGTGTGAATGTGTTCCCGAGAACATTGTTAACAGACGAAACAACCAAAAAAGTGTACTCGAGATGCCTCAACCTACAATGTTTATGAACTATACACAGATACAGCAATGTTACTCACAAAAAGCTGACAGGTCTGACTATAGTCCCAACATAAATCTTCTGAAGAAAGATTGAAGGCAAAACTATTAGAATCTTAACAGACCGTAACAATCAATACTATCTCTGAGGGGACAATTAAATTTCCTTTAAGGTAGCATGGGAATGCCCTGAGGCACAAACAGGAGCGTCGGCAACAATATTTAAATTTGTTGGATGAAGAACCACACACTGTGCAGATACAACATTCAGGTGAACAGGCTATCAAAAAAGACCAGGTAAAGAGTACTAAAACCCGCGAGGCTACCATGAAACCAGATGAGGGCACGAAGACTTTTCCTTGAAAAAGTTCAAAACAATATGGGATGATACGAAATACAGTAGGTTGCCCAGAGAACTTTTGGGGTATCCTAGTGCAAAAAAAGATGAAATTTTTGACAGGGTCAAGACAAAAACTCAAAAATTAAAAGCATACTGGACATTGTTCATTAAATAATCACCTCCATGTCTATTGTAAAAGTCACACCCCTCTATGGCAATTCCCAGAATCCGATTTTTCGGGTTTTGGGAATCGCTTGAGTTTCATCTTTCGGAGGAGATGTAAAGCCGTTGGTCCTGTCTGTTGGACACTAAAGATCCTTTCCTTTGACACGAGAGGGGTTCGGCAAAATTCCCGGATTAGTGAGGTGATAGAATTCCTCGGCGTGTCATTAGCCGAAAGGCAGAAATACAGCCCGTTAAAGGATCAAAAAAAAAGCACGAAAGGATCGAACACGTCCTGTTCGATTGCGAATGTCCAATCGTCATGAAAATTATGACACGCACGCTCGGAAAGAAATGGTCAACTCTAGGCCACCTGCGGAGACCACATTGGATAATATCTTTACCTACTCTGAAAAATTAGAAAAGTTGCAGCTGGAATGAAAGAGGTTAAAATATGTGAAATATATTTTGGCGATAATAGTGTAGAGAGAAAACAAATTCCGTATAAATTTCAAATTATTTCAAGAATGAAATTTTTCTTTTTTAAAACATAAATCAAAAGAAAAATGTGAGCATTCTGTAGTTTTCGGGTGGCAAATTTGAGCAGAGAACAGTATTATTCATGAACGTATCCTGTTTTCACCTAGGTATTGCTGAATTAATAGTACGAAGGAAATGAGAGTTCAGAATTTAGATCCGAATCTAAGGAAGTTTATACCTATCTTCCAGTCACCTATTTATTTCGAATCTTGATTTTCGTCTTTCTTATTATGAAGTGCACGTTTTCTGTTTCAGGGAATCCTGAAAGACAAAAGTAATTATCCAACACTCACAAGAATGTCGTATTGTCAGTGCCGATTGAAATTGGTCTTCAGTAGCATTTTCAAGGAGTTCGGTTGGAAACACATTGCACTAATTCTAGATAGGTCAGATCTTTTTTCTCTCACAGTTGGTAAGTATTTTGATTTTGTGACTTAAGCATTTTCATTGAGTATATCATCGCTAAAAATAAAAAAAAATCACTATTATAGGGTGACTGTATAATTCAATAGCTTGATTGAGAAGATTGTTACTTGATGAAAATTGATATAAATTTTTGAATTAAATGAAACAAAGATGTTCAAATGTTCTCAATATTCACAAACTCATGACGCGTTTCATCACACTGTGGCTGCATCAGATAAGTAGTGCGTTTAAAAGGAAGATGTGACTGTAAACAGGGTTTCTTCAATAACTAAAAAGATTTAGTAATGGTGACGAATTAAGGTTTGATCGACTATCAAGTAAGTTTCCGGAGTTTCTCTATTTATTGATTTCCAAAGCTTCCCAGTGTAACGCCACTTTTCAATTTTCAATTTTTCGGAAACACTATATACAGTTAACACATTAAAATTTTCGAGCGCCAGTTAACTCTAGGTCAGAGTCTAGGTACTCTTCTGATACTTCTTATTTATCCATTCAAAAAAAAAAATTATTCAAAAATTTTGTCTACATTCCTAATGAGATATTTCCATTGAAACATTGGTACTAGTAGATACACAACAATAAAAAAGTACTCTACAAAACCGATTAATTCAATTCTAATTCTATGTAATAATTGACACCTAAGTGAAGAATCACTTGTATGTGTCAAGTTTGAAATAGATCAATAGTAATATTTATATACAGCAGAAAACTTTTGAAAAAAACATTAGAAAATAATTGAACTCAATGCTTTAACTATAGATAAAAAAGAGCTATTTCAGAATATTAACAAAAAATCATAATAATTATTGAATATATGTTCTTTACTCTTCCTCATGAATAGTTTCTTGGTTTTTATAGTCCTTATGGACTGAGGAAGTAAGTTATAAACCTTAGGAGCCACATAATCGAAAAATTTTGATTGATGTTCTTTCGTTTTAAGGAATTTTCAAATGATTATTCATCCTTACACGAGTATAATATTCATGTTCAATATAATTTTTGTTACCTTCATGTAAGAAGCAAATAGAAGTCATATATACAAATCGAACACTTTCTGTCTCAACAGTGAAAAGCAAGTTTGAAGGGAGCATTCTATTCTTGCGATAAATTATCTTAAGGATGTATTTCTGAATGATATTCAATTTATATAAGCAATTACTGTAGGAGCCACCCATGCCAAAATACCATATCTAATCAATGATTCAAGTAAAGCACCATACAGAGTGATCAAAGTTCTTGTCGAAAGAAATTCTCTAAGCAAGTAAAATCTATGAATCAGGCCTCGAAGCTCACTGGAAAGATAATCAATATGTGGGTTCCATTGGAGGAACTGATCCACAATTACATCCAGATATTTAATGTTTCGTACCTCATGGATCCGATCATCTTCTATAGAGTACCAGAGAAACTCGGTCGGTTAGCCATTGTCAGAGAAAAAGCAATATATTTAATCTTGGTCATATTTAATGAAAGTCTATAAATCTCCAGCTAATTTTTAACCTTAATCATGCCATTCACTACCTTATCCCTTGTAGCATGCCAAGTTTCACCACTAAAAATCAGTGCAGTATCGTCAGCATAAGATATAGTAATACTACAGATTTTCAAATTCAAAAGAGAATTAATATAAACAATAAATAGAATTGGGCCCAGAACAGTACCTTGGGGAACTCCGATATTAATTTTACGCATACTACTTATAGATTCATTCATTCTTACAGATTTGTATCGATCAGTCAAATAGCTTTTCATAAGACTTAATACGTTTCCTCTGATACCATTCTGTTCGAGCACTTTGAGCAGTTCATGGAGCGGAACGGTATAAAAGGTGTTTGCTAGATCTAAAAATACCGCAATACACTTTTTACTTAGGTTGAGATTTTTTACTATTGCAGATGAGAGCTTGTATATTGCGTCTCTAGTTCCAAGCCCCTTAGAAAAGTCAAACTGATTGGTGGATAGAATTCTGTTCTCATCAAAAAACTAACCAGTCTCTGTTTCAAACACTTTTCGAATATCTTCGCGAAATTGCTTACTAAACTTATTGGACGATAATTTGTTATCTTCGTCACGGTACCCGACTTGTGAATAGGAACAACCATTGTTGATTTGAAGCGAGACGTAACAATTCCCGTTTCGGGAATCAAATTAAAAATATGTAAAAGAGGGACTATTATTTCACGATGAATTCGTTTAATGATATCTGAATGTATTTGGTCGAAACCTGGGGAACCACCCGACTTCAAGTAGGACATGTTTTCGATAATTTCATTCTCTGTAATTGGAGAAAGGAATAATGACTTGGGGTTTCGAAAACAAGGTATATGAGGAGTTTTTGGATAACTGAGGAATCTTATTTCCCATTTCCACTCCAACCTTAATAAAATAATCATTACAAAAATTGGCCATTTCTACGTCATTATCGAAACATTGGTTAAGATCATCAGTTATCTTTATCATCTTTTGTTTTTATTGTTCACATTAGTGGCATCTTTTATAATCTCATGTATTTTTTCATATTCGATTTATTGTTCTCAATTTCATTGTAGTAATAATTATTTATTTGTTTATCTTTAAGTTTATTCAGAAGGTTCCGATAAGTTTTATATTAATTTTTCAAATCAATACTGAAAATTTTCAAAATTTTCTCTTCAATTTGTCTCTATACTTAATTGAAGCTATAATACCACTACTTATCCATTTCTAAATTTTTTAGGTTCTTTAATAGTTATTTCATAATGGTCTTGGCACCTGGACCTAAGATCTTTATATACACTCAAAAATAATTCATTAACTTAACTTATTGAATAAATCACACATTAATTTGATAACAAACTATATTCAAAATTTCTTTCAACCTTTTACAAGTACTTTCGAATTTTACAGAAAGATCAATACAAATATACAAATACAAAAAAGTACATGTTTATTTACAACAACAGACAAACGATTATGAGAAGAACCTGTATGTCGATGCCTGTGAAGCCAGTTAAATTCCATGTTTCAAATATCGATATTTCGCTTAAAAATGTTTCTACCTACGAGTTGATTTACTCACCGCCAGGTGACTATGAGTAAAGTGATGGCATTCAAGCAGTTAATCGGGAAAATGAAATGAAAACGAATGTTATAAGTTATAAGCAGACTGAAAACGGCAAAACAAAAATGTACTTGCGAATACTTACTTTATTAGTGGATTCTAACGACAATGTTCGTACGATCTAACCGAATAAATTGACCTTAGACGGCACTAATTATTTTATTTTATTAAAAAGTGGCGTCGGTATCAATCACTGATTTTGACGGGAATGTCTGGAAAAATACAATGCCAAAATAAGCAATTTCTTGGACGGATGCTGTACCTCGCGGTGGATCTTCATTCAACCGTGAATTTTCTGGTTCTTAACGGACCTCATAATGTGATTGGCTTTCAGTAATAATCTCGGCGATCTACGTGGTATGGTAAGAAAGGGGAATGGAAGGTAGTTCAGTCATTTTCAACGGCTAGAGATCTCTCACATTTCGTCTTGGAATACAGAAGACGTTACCAAGGGCATTTAGGAACTCAGCAACTACCACAAAAGAGCCCGGCTTTGGTCCCACGTAGAAAGCAGTTTCAAATATTATCTTGCTGTCAATTTGACGAGGGAAAAGTGAAGGTTTTGTTGTCTGCCATCTCTGGTTTTCTGAATGTATTTGCTTCGGCGAAACTAAGTTCGAAATCGGTTAAACTTAATCCAAATTCGACTATCAAAATGATTCGAATTAATGCATAAAGCAACGGTTAATTAATAGGACCTACCTACCCTATATCGGTGTCGGTTAGTGAGAATCGGATAATTCTGCCGGATCTCGAATAAGCACTAGATTCCTTTAGTACCTTCATAAATTTAATTCACCCTAATATAAAGTTCACTTCGGAAATGGAAACTGAGAATTCCTTTACCTTTCTAGATTTAACTATAAGAAAAATTGACCACAGACATGATATTTTTATTTTCCATAATTGTTTATGGAAAATAAAAATATCATGTCTGTTGTTGGATTTCCTCATGAAAATAGCACAATTCATAATTCTTCCGCACATCCACATCAACATAAAATAATTGCTTACAACAGTATGGTACATAGACTCATCACGATACCAATGTCAGAAAGTAATTTCTTGAATGAGCTCAATGTCATAAAACAAATAGCGGTCGATATTGGTTATAATTCAAGTATGATTTCCTGCATGCTTTCTCCTAATCAATTTCAACATGCAATGCATGAGAGTATTACAGAGACCAATCAAAATTAAAGTATATTAGCTTATATCCATGAACCCAGTCTTAATTTAAAACCGTTCCTCTCATCCTATAATTTGAATATAGTTTTCAGAACAGATGACTCTCTAGCCAGATGAATTGAAAACTGTGAATTCATATTCATAAAGGAAACAAATGAGTTGTTTGTGAACTCTGATGTGGAAGTTGAAATGAAGTTCATATCGCTAGAACTTCAGAAAATTTCAATATTAGGTTATCAGAACAGAAAAGCAGTTTGGACAAATAAAAATCAGATTCTCACTATACAAATCATTTACTGGAAGAAAACCATATTTAATGATCATTTTGATTTTTATAAAATGACAATAATAGATTAAAACTAAACCTGTGGGAAGCATTGGAAATCAATAAACGGAAATATCACACCTAAATTTGTCACTACTAAAAGCAGGCAAGAGTTATATTATTCTACTATTCTGCCTGTAATACATCTATAAAGAAGTGGATGCAAAGGTTATCACCTATCACAACTACTTTTTGTTCCTGTTGCATTTTTTTACCTGTGGAATGAATAAAGGAATTATACGGTATTGAATTGAAAAAGGATCGAACAAAATTGTTGAAAATCATAATAACAAATACCGATCTACTTTAGTATGCAATTTCCAAATGTCATTTCAATATCTTTAACAATTTCAGGGATATTTACTTGGTTGCACACATTTTCTCATCACTATATATCTGGAAAGTTACAAACACTCAATTTTCCTTGATAATTCGAAAAAGAAAAATCTAACCATGTTGCACATTTTCTCCAAGAAAGAGCTTCAAGCCCTACTCAAATCCAACGGTTACGGAAATGGCTTCGTTATAAATCGATTTGAGTCACCCCGTTCAATATCTTTGTAGATATTTTCAAAAAAATCACATTTTTCACGTAAATGGCCTCCTAAACTACTTACATTCAATGTATCCCTTACACTGTTACACTCGAAAGTGGAAATCATTAATACCGATTCACATAGAAATTTATATTTTAAATCTGGATCCCTTCTCCACAACTAAATCCGCCCTAGATATCCTCGTTACACTGCCAAACAGAAATTGAAAATTAAAAATAAATGCTAATTTAATCGTAAAACCTTCCCATCCCTACATTGGTTTATGAAAATTCTATCTTTATTATCTTCCTCGAAAAATAAAGATTTTATTATTTTACTGTCTAATGTAATTTCGGTAAGGTAGACTTTTACAAATGGATACTTATCAAAGTTTACGCGTAGATCCTTGAATTTTGGTGAGGGTCGAATTTCTATCCTTTTTCCTCTTCATCTCGCTTGTTTTACATCTCTTTGGTATCAAAGTTTACTTTGCTTCATTACATTTATATGATCTTTATTTATATTGCCTTGTTAGGAGCCAAAAATACCTCCATTTAGAATTACTAGTATGAAAGGAATATATTTCCAAAATTTTATTAGCTAACAATTATTTTTAATTGAAAGTATCATAAAAATACTTGCCGACGAGGATGGGATTCGAACCCACGCGGGCAGAGCCCATTGGATTAGCAGTCCAACGCCTTAACCACTCGGCCACCTCGTCGATGTAAACAGGCGAAAACTATGCGCATTAAGAAGCAACATCAGCTTTCATGAATACAATTATGGATAATAAATATAATCGAATTAATAATATTTATTATGTTTTAATTAATCAAGAACACATTAACCATTCAAACGTTGACAATTTTGCGATATTGTAAACCGAAGTTAAAGATTAATTTACTGGGAGGTTTTTAAAAAGCAAGATTAATGTTGAGAAACCGCATAACAAACATATTCCAAGTTATTCCGGGATTGACTATTTTGTTTAATGAATATGTAATTCATGGTGAATTACATTGTGATAGGGCCGTAACCAGGATTCAGTATCCCAGGGGTCCACGGCCATGTTTGCAAAAGATTCTGATGGATATTCACATGTAGATAGTATACGTAGAAACCGACTATCATAAATCGACGAAACATGTAGTAGAGCACAATGATTGTTTGCGTGGAGCAACAGTGGAACAGAATAGGTTAAGGAAGGGAGCACCTTATGGAACTAATATTTATCGTTTCTAACGAAAGTTTATATTGTCGGAAAAACGTCTATGTTCTTACAAATTCACATAATCATTATTGGGGAATAAAAACGGTATGTTTGTAGAAAAATCAGTCTAGTAAAAAATAATTTTAAATACACTACCTCATATTCATATGTTTTGTTCAGAAACCAAGGTTGAGATTTTGGGAAGTGGTATTTGTTAGCAAATTTGCCGAAGGAAAACGTCCGCATACCAATATTGATTGATTTTTGGAAATCGTCTCATATGCTTCTATTGTAGCATGACTATCATGATTTCTATCATAAGCAAAATCAATTTTTCCTGTAGTAAGCTCTGTAAATTCAATGAAATGTTCAAGCCATGTTAAGTTAGTATACCCATTTCTCGAACAAGAATATGCAGCTCCTGGTGATCTATCATATTTCAGTAATGGAGAGTGCCTCTGTTGGGAACATGAATAATAAATCCACATAAATATCTATCGTACTCTTAGCACTAATCGCTTTAACATTTTGCGTTTTTCTTAAAGTGGCTGGACCAATTCGTTCCCATGCTTCGAGATCCATAATATTGTCGGCTCGTGAACTGTCGAAAACCTGTCTCGTCCATTCAATTATGCTTTGTGACTGAAAATTTAATTTTGTCATTGCAGATTCAATATTATCAAAGAAACGAGTAATTCCGGTCTTATTAAGGAAATTCTATTAATACTGTTCGCTTCTGGCTTTCTAATAGTGAGCTCAGGGTGTCGGCTGTGTACGAGCAATCTTTTCCAGCCTTTTTTTCAGTCCTAAATCTATTGGCAACACCACATTTCACAGCCTTTTTACGTAGTTAAATAATTGTTAAATCATGAAACATAATAGACATATCAAGTATATAATTAACAAGAGTCTGTTCCCCCTCACTTGTGAACACAGGTTTTCTACCAAGCAGCGGAAAATTTACCGTATCTAAGTAAAATCATTAGTATTTGCTAAACTGCACCGTTACTCCAGGGTGCTTCAGAGTATTTGATATTGCTTTAGCGCTTTATGGACGAATATTCCTTCATTTTGTATTATTTCTATTGCAAGCTTTAACGTAGCCGACGTCCAACTTGCCTTGGATGCCGTCCGCGTTTTAGTGCGTGGTACCTAAAAATATCAAATGAGCAGTACTCTGTTAGATCAGAATCTCGTTTCTTGAAAGGTATAATATATGCCATAATGGGTTAATGGGAATGTGAGTAGCTGCCAGTACCCGAATGGTAACCAATTTGAAATATTGAAATTTACGTGAAAACCATGTCATATAAATTATCTCTCACTTTCATCGTAAATGTTGAAAAAAATGCGTATAGTAAACACAACATACAAAAAAAGAGTAAAAGTGAAGGAACTATGATCGCAAGTTTTGGTACTTTTTATAACAATGCCTAACGAAACTCATGTGTTCTTGTTGGCGTTGCGATGTGAATATATGAATCAATTCCATCTTTCGTCTCTTTGAGATCATTAATTTCACGTCTAACAACATCGTGCTGACACCGAAACTGTGAAAGTTTGCTACTCACAGATTTAAATATGAATGCATCAATATAATCTTGGGTATAACATGTTAACTTTGTTCGTCTGATCTTGGGGATGGTGAATGCGTATTAGTGAATGTTCCTGCTTCACGGCTGTTGGGCAGTCATCAAAAAACCAAAATGAATTTAGTGAATCCTGGATTGGTTTTTGGAATGCATCTTTCAGTTTCACGCACTGATTTTTTCACTGGCGATAATAATAAAAACATGTACTCATTACAAAATCATCGGAGCATACCGTGCAGCAGTCATCATCTGATAGTTGGAGAGAATGTTTATGAAAAACTTTTATATACAAATACGAAATATAAAGCGCACTCAATGAATGAGGAAATTGCCATGCAGAGTTCCTCTATCAGCCCACTTTATTCATCAATTTTTTCACACTGATAAATTTGATATTTTGAAAAATATGCACGATTCCGATGGGGTACCTTTTGAGAAAGGGTTGGTGTTCTTTCAGCTGCTCCTTGGTATCACTTTTGATATTTAATGGCTTATAAAACCTATATTATAACTCTCATTTAGCCGAAAAGAAAACACATAGATGGATTAAATCCGTACGGTTCTTGTCAGCTCTACAGAATAATTTTTAATGACAGCTTCAAACAGTTATATTCGGACTGAAGTCTGTTCCGTATTTAGCGACGAGATGTTTAAATAAGTTAGCTTCAGACGAAGAACATCTATATCCTATTGCTTCAGATATGCTGCTTAACCAATGCTATATTGATGACATATTGGCTGGTGCTAATTCTGAAGAATATTTATGTGGCTTACATAAGGAACTGACAGAGTTATTAAATTCAGTAGGATTTACATTACATAAGTGGTGCTCTAATAACATAAAATTTTCGAATTCATTGAGAGGTGAAAACGTGAACTCAGAATCATTAAAAATTCCTGAAACTTCCAAGGTCTTAGGAATATCTTGGTATGCGAAATCGGACAAGTTTATTGTTTCCACACCAAATATAGACATATCTTCAAAACTATATACAAAGCGGATCGTCTTATCTCAAATGGCTCAACTCTTTGATCCAATAGACTTTATTGGTATTATAGTCACAACTAAAATCATAATGCAAAAGTTATGGGTATGAAAAATAGATTGGGATGATAAATTGCCCTCTGATTTAGAACGAGAATGGATAGACGTGTCGACGAATCTTTCACAAATAGGAGCCATACAAATTTGCAGGAGGTTAATCAAAGTCGCGGGTGGCTCCCCTTAAAACGGTGAGTTTACCTAGACTGGAACTCTGCGGAACATTATTATTAGCTCGTTTATTTCAAAAAATTAAACGCGTAGTGAATTTGAAACTTGACATTATTTCATGGACAGATTCACAGATTGTTTTAAATTGGCTTCAAAAATCTCCATCGTATTGGACTACTTTCGTAGCAAACCGCGTATCTGAAATTCGGGAATTAACTTTGAATTGTCATATTTCGCGTGGTGTTAAACCTGATAGTTTCAGCAATTTAAATATATGGTTTTCAGGTCTAAAGTTTTTACAGTTCTATGAATTTCAAGCACCCATTGGAATTCCCGTCATAGAATCTTTACCTGAAAAGGTTAATTTAACCACCATAAGAGACGGAGTTGCTATCCCACAGATATTGAAGTGATTTAACAAATTTTCAAAATTTTCAGCTCTCAATCGGGTCATATGTTGGGTTTTGCATTTTAAACACATTTGCAAAAATACTGTCAAGCGCTCAGGACCGTTGTCTGTAAAAGGACTGAACCATGGCATTGTGAAAATAACTCAGGCACATTATTTCGACAAAGGAATCAAAATGTTACAAACTGGATCACTAATTGATAAATCGCATATTTCTTCGCTCACACTATTCTTAGACGATAAAGGAATACTGCGTGTTGGAGGCCGGTTAGAATTAGGACGGTGTGCTTATACGTCCTATCACTAAATTATGTGCTTTGCCTTATTCAACAGGAAAGGTTGAAGTTGAGGTAGAATCAACGCATGTGGAGGATGTTGAGAATTGAACAACATTGTTTATTGTAAAAATATATAAATTAGAATAGGTTATTTAAATGTATATGCTAGTGTATATTTAGTTCTAAGTACAACCCTGTATAGCAACGCTTCGCCGCTTGAGAATCATAGGATTTTTCTATTGCTTTCAATCAGCTCATATTCCGTTGTAAATAGCTATTATAGAGATATAGTCTGTTACTAGAAAGGTACTACCCTGCGTAAAGCAGTAAATGTGTTCTTCGGGTTATAACTATAACCTTTAAACCAGCGGGTACAACCTTCTTACAAATTCAATTTTCCCTTTATTGATGTATTCTTCAATATTGATCATACAGATCAATAATTATAACCTAAGTTTTGTGTCATACCAAGCAGTGGTCACAAATACTCTTGGAGTAACTAAAGTTGTATAGTACTGTTAATGAACAATTGAAAAACTATACTGGTATTCGATTTCCCAAAATCTACTTTCGTTTTGAGATTCACTCAACAATGACCATAAAGTGAAGTTGATTGAGTTAGCTCAGACTCTTAAGATATCAATGGATCGTCCAGACATATAATGTCTGAATATGTGAACATGCGAAAGCTGTGTGCAAAGCGGGTGTCGAGCCTACTCGCAATTGATCAAAATCAACAACGTTGTGATGATGCAGAGCAACGTCTAGCAATATTTAACCTTTATAAGAATAAATGAAACCTGTATTCATCACTACACTCCAGAGTCTAATCAACAGTCAGGCGAGCGGACATGAAGAATCAATGCCAAAACGTGGAAAAATGCAACAATCGGCTGGCATGGTTATGGTATCAGTATTCTGGGAAGCACATGATATTTATATTCATCAATAACATCAAAAGGGGCTAGAATATCAACAGTTAGTATTACATAGCATCATTATTCGACCGATTAAAAAATGAGAACATGAAAAAACGGCCTCACTCGAAAAAGTTAAAAGTGCAGTTTCATCTAGAAAATGCGCCGTGTCATAAATCAAAGAAAACGATGGTCAAGATGTCTGAATTGGTCAAATTGTTTCCCCATTCACCGTATTCTCCAGATCTGGCCCCAAGTAACTTTTTGCTGTTTGCAGGTCTCAAAAGGATGTTCGCTCGAAAAAAATTCAGCACTGATGAAGAGGTAATCGACGAGACTAAGACCTTTTTTGAGGCTGAAGAGAAATCATACCATGAAAATAGTATCGAAACTATATTGAATAAAAAAATTGATTTTATCGAAAAAATGTATTTCACTATGTTAGCGTATGGACTTTTCAGCCTATGTAATTTACTACGGAAGATGTAACATTGAGCGTGATCGCGATTCATTGAGACAATCAGCATTCCATCCGTGAACAAGAACACATAATGCATAATGGTCATGAAAATACCTTTTGGGTGATTGTTGTATTCATAGACTCTTTTCTCCTGTAATTATCCGTTTCATTAAGTTTGGATATTTAGGTCTCTGAAATCAATAATTCTTTCGATGGTTGTTTTGCATGTCCGAAATATCTACAACAATTTATTAAATAGTTCTTCGTAAGGTCACTAGTAATCACATGACGTTTTTCAAGATCAGTTTGCTCTTCAATTTCAACATTTTCTTCGGTATTCGATGTGAACGGACGTCTAGGATGAGGATATAGTCTTTGGTTTTCGATAGAGCAGACTCTGAAGAGGTTTTTTACAATTCTACGATTCAGAAAAGAAATTTCGATGAAAACAAGCGTGTTTTTTCCTCAGTGAAATTATGTATGTTGAACTGCGATAAAACAGAAAAATTAACTAATTTTAATTGTACCAATACTATTATGGCCTTTTGTAATGATGATTAGATCAGAGAGCTAGGCCCACTAAGGAGGAATATTTGACAATGAACAATTCATGAAATATTGAATATCTAGCCTAGATTGAAGTTTTCAAGAGGTGAACTCGCAGTTTATATCAAATTTTCTATTTCTATTTAATGTTTGGGTGAAAACTCAACGGTAAAAATACTGCCTCATAAGCTGGCTGACTAGTCAGGTACAGTGGCAAATAGTCGAATTGAAATCGTTATTCAATGTTCTCTACTTTATAATCTACTTTCCAGTTGGTCTCTAGCAAGTTTTCGGTTTTGATTCATAGAGGGCACTATTCTTATACATATAGAATTTCTTCTTTCACTGAATCGAGTTTACTTGCAATTTGTATTTTTATATGTAGTCGCTTTGGAAAATTTTTCAGAGTTTATTCGAAAGTTTTCTGAAAATGAACCAAAAAGTTGAGAAGGTCGTCCTGGTCCCATTTATATTAATTCGTGATGAATTGAATCGAAGAAAAAATCATATTTCTTGTTTTTTGGCATTTTTCTTTTACGGAAATCCAAACATATTTGTGAGTTATCTAAAAATGAAGATACGCATAAGGCATTTAATTGATCTCTTCCATAATAAGCTCCAATATTTTAATAAACCTTCTGGGAATTGTTCTTGTTCAAGAAATTTGATATCGATTCGTAGACTGGTACAATGCGAATTTTTGTAAATGTTATTGAGTAGATATTGCTATACAAAATTTACGTTGTTCACTTCAGCTCATCGAACATTATGCTTTCAAGCCTATGAAATGATAGCGTTGTTGTAGAGAATTAAAAATTAATAAGATTTGCAAAGGTTTTATGTCATTTTATTTTAAACTCTCATCGTTAGTGCAAGCAGATTCAATTTTTTATCAATAAAATTCATGGATGGAACCATTATCTTCAGCAACAACTACGTGTTCAATTTAGTGATTCTTTTTTGTTATGAAAATGAGGACATGAGAGTATAGTAGAACAACTTGCTTAAAATTAAACTTCAGAAAAATGTTATACATTTCCCAAATATGAATTATATGTTCAGAAAAAAGTAGTAAGACTGTTCAATAAATATCATTTCCAATCCTATTTTATTTGTGTATCTATTTCAAAATTGTACTTCACATATTATTACATTATTCATTTATTAAATATATATGAATGTATTATTGAATCATTCATGAAGTAAACCAAAAAGTTTCTGTCAGAAGTGGGATTCGAACCCACGCCCTCAGAGAGGACCAGAAAGCTCTAACTCTGCAATGCAGATAAGGTAACCTTGAGTCTGGCGCCTTAGACCGCTCGGCCATCCTGACAGTTGAGAGAACAGTTAGATTTACTCACATATAAAGCACGTTATGCTTCTTCGAAATTAATACAAATAGTATCTCATATTTTTTGATTCAATATATTCAAATATGATTTTGAACACCTTTAATGTTATGCGTTAGCGAAACTGGGTAATCCTGTCTTGTATGATGACGACTTCTCCTCACCCAAAACGAGTCAGTTAGCTATTTACCGAATGTATTTGAATTTTATACAGTGTTGTCATATTTATGACATATTTTTCTTTGATCACTTATCAATCGTACGTCATTGCGTTATCTCTACTTCTAATAAATTATAATTGAGAAATAGATCTTGCTAATCTATTTCCAATAGGTATATGACCACAATTTATGAGAATAAAAATTTTCAATTTTAATTTTAATAGCTTTCCATACTTTCCCAAATATGTTCTAGATTCAATATTTGATCAATTAACGTTTTCACCACATAACTTAAAAAAAGTAGAAAACACCGCAGCTGGTTTTACCATCTAGAGTAATAATTTGGTAATGTAACGGTATTCCGAATTTAATGCAAAAATCATTCCTGAGAAACACACACAAAACGTATCAGCATACGGCAAAGTAGCAAATCATCTAGTATACATTCAACTTACAATTCTTTACTTTTCACCGGGGTGTCAATGTTTATGTTCTGAATAATCTGAAAACATTAATGAAATTCATCAATTTCGAAACGAAAAAACCTCGATTCCGCACATTCATTAAAAAAATGAAAGAAGATGATTTTATAATGTGGATTATACGTTTCCGTATATTCGATAAAGTATTAATGAGATCTAATAAAATTGTCTCCTTATACTTTATATTTTGTTGATAATGTATCCAGTTAACTTGGTTTTTATGGTATCAACAATACTACATAAGAGAAGTAGTTTATCATTCATTGACTAGAAACTAGAAAAGCTCTATTAGAGAAAAAGCGTTTACGTATTGTGTTCGGACGAACCAGTGCGTCCAAATATTATTTTGTTCGTAATCTGACAACACTTTATAAAATTCAAATTGGAAAACAGCTGATTGACTCGTTCTGGGCACGCAGAAGTCGTCTTAACAAAAGAAAGGATTACCCGAAAGGGTAAATAACTGTATTTACATTTAACTAATTATGTCTTCAGTATAGGCGGTAAATTTTAAATTTTTTTCCTGAAATAGGCAAGCAATTTCCATTTGTGTTCTATATTTAAGTGTCCATATCTAATCTGTAGTATTGTTTTTTTCTGGATTTCGGTTGTAAAAAACATATTCGTTTTCCAAATCCGTAACCGCGATCAAACTTATCAAATTTGCTTATCACTTCATCAACAACAATACCATTCATTTTCCAAAATCTTGTTCGAAGTCAATTGGGTTCGTATTTATCAACTGTGAAATTCTCGAAAAACTCGTCGCAATATATATATATATATATATATATATATATATATATATATATATATATATATATATATATATATATATATATATATATATATATATATGCCTATATATCTGTTCATGCAATCAAACTGATTTCATGAAAAATATAAATCCACCACCCGGTAATTAATACCATTGCCAGGCAATGATTATAATCAAAACATATCCTGGAGTAATTATATATTACGATAACGTTAAATGTTATGAGAATATATCAATCTACCAGAATATATACATACTATAGCATCATCAGATCAATGTACCAACGAGTAGTGTCAGAGGCTTTCTCCCCGGAAAAATCCAGTGTACGGACCTTAGTCAAGTAACACTGAATGTTACTCATTAATAGTTTCCTTTGCGTGAAGTGGTGAACGATCGAATAGAATACTGCTCTGAATATAAATATGACAAAATTGTCAGTTAATTATATTACATTTATATAAACAAATAAATAAAATATGAAATGAGATTCTGAGCAGTATAAACTAAAGAGAAAACCTATGACCCTACCTCATTATTATTTATGTTTATGTATTATATGTTCTGCGATAAACTTCGCGTAGAGTCTAAGTATGTAAATCTGAGACAAGACGAATTATTCAAAAATCCGTAGATCAATGAATAATCCCTCCTGACAAGAGCTAGTTTCCGAATCTGCCCGCCATGCACGCAGCCCCCAAGCGCCACAATAGTGCAACCAAGCAGGATGCCGAGAAACGAAGCGGAAGACTGCAGTTTCGCCCTTATTAGGAGCTCATCAGTGTCGCATATCGCTTCTCAGCATCCTACCAAGCAACATCGGGGTACCCTATCAATTCCAGAAAGGACGCACCTCGTACATACGTACGAGAGTCGCCCTCTATGGACCGACACGGCGAACCCGCTACCGGACTAGAAAAATGCGAACAGTAACAAACGGGCAGATTTGGAAACTAGCTCTTGTCAGGAGGGATTATTCATTGATCTACGGATTTTTGAATAATTCGTCTTGTCTCAGATTTACATACTTAGACTCCACGCGAAGTTTATCGCGGAACATATCTGACCAAATATTCACCGACGGGAGGGTTATCTCGGAAGCAGAGCACTATTCCAGCGGGATTATTTCGCACGTTTTCTACCGTTGATGTGATTCACGGAACGGCGAAAGATGTCTCCCAAATGTTTGGAATTTTTATCGTTTCCACATCTGTTTGTTACTGTTCGCATTTTTCTCGAAGTCCAGTAGCGGGTTCGCCGTGTCGGTCATTAGATGGCGACTCTCGTACGTATGTACGAGGTGCGTCCTTTCTGGAATTGATAGGGTACCCCGATGTTGCTTGGTAGGATGCTGAGAAGCAATATGCGACACTGATGAGCTCCTTATAAGGGCGAAACTGCAGTCTGCCGCTTCGTTTCTCGGCATCCTGCTTGGTTGCACTATTGTGGCGCTTGGGGGCTGCGTGCATGGCGGGCAGATTTGGAAACTAGCTCTTGTCAGGAGGGATTATTCATTGATCTACGGATTTTTGAATAATTCGTCTTGTCTCAGATTTATATATATATATATATATATATATATATATATATATATATATATATATATATATATATATATATATATATATATATATATATATATATATATATGCGTATTTTCGCGGACGTAGTTGAATGTGGATTCTTTCTTCCGGTTTCTCGTCCGTTGATCCTGGTATTGACAATTCGTTGGTTATAGTTGACGACGTTTCGGCTGGATCGCAACAGCCATTTTCAAGTCGGATATTCTTCTTCAACTGTAGCGTATCTCTGTTGCGTGGTAGCTTTATACTCCCGCGATCTCAAGTTGTATTGTGGCGCGCTCCTATTGGTCGGCTGTTCGACCCGCGGACTGAGTGTATTCGACGCTGCTCTCACTGTTTTCTTGTTTGTGTCCTGCTCTCACTGTTTTCTTGTTTGTGTCGTCCTGTTTTGTGTTCCCGTAGTCGAGTTTGTGACCAGTTGAGCTCGAGTGTTGGAAGATTGCTGATGAAGGTGCTTGTCGTTTTACTGAATTCTTATGTTCTTGTATCCGAACTTCTATTCTTTTATTAGTTTCCCCAATGTAGACGCGATCACAGCCCGTGCACGGAATTTTGTAGACGCCTTGGTTTTCGAGGGGTATTTGGTCTTTTGGTGTTTTCAGATTGTAGTGGATGGTATTGTGTGGTTTGTAGATAGGCTTGATTTTGTGTTTCTGAAGAATTTTTCCTATCTTATCGGTTCCTCCTTTGACGTATGGTAGGATGGCAAGGCTTATAGGTTTGGTTTCTACGTCGGCTTCCTCGTTATGGCGTTTTTTGTTCTTGATGGCTCTTCTTATTGCTCTCCTGTCATGTCCGTTTTTCTGAAGAACATGACAGGAGAGCAATAATGCTCTTCAGAAAAACGGACATGACAGGAGAGCAATAAGAAGACAGGAGAGCAATAAGAAGAGCCATCAAAAACGAAAAACGCCATAAGGAGGAAGCCGACGTAGAAACCAAATCTATAAGCCTTGCCATCCTACCATACGTCAAAGGAGGAACCGATAAGATAGGAAAAATTCTTCAGAAACACAACATCAAGCCTATCTACAAACCACACAATACCATCCACTACAATCTGAGAACAACCAAATACCCCTGGAAAACCAAGGCGTCTACAAAATTCCGTGCACGGGCTGTGATCGCGTCTACATTGGGGAAACTAATAGAAGAATAGAAGTTCGGATACAAGAACATAAGAATTCAGTAAACCGACAAGCACCTTCATCAGCAATTTTCCAACACTCGAGCACAACTGTTCACAAACTCGACTACGGGAACACAAAACAGGTAGTCAACATAAAACAACTACGAAAAAGGAAAATAAGAGAAGCCATTGAGATAGAAAAACACACAACAATGAACAAACGGGATGACGTCATAAATTTACCACCGACTTGGAAGACAGTATTAAAACATACGCCACCGGGAAAAAAGAAACAGGACGACACAAACAAGAAAACAGTGAGAGCAGCGTTGAATACACTCAAGCCGCGGGTCGAACAGCCGACCAATAGGAACGCGCCACAATACAACTTGAGATCGCGGGAGTATAAAGCTACCACGCAACAGAGATACGCTACAGTTGAAGAAGAATATCCGACTTGAAAATGGCTGTTGCGATCCAGCCGAAACGTCGTCAACTATAACCAACGAATTGTCAATACCAGGATCAACGGACGAGAAACCGGAAGAAAGAATCCACATTCAACTACGTCCGCGAAAATCTACAGTGAGACAACCGACCAGATGGAAAACCACAAAAACAAGGAGATCAACCAAATAATGGAACTACAACCGAGGGCAACAGGAAAGAGGACATCCCTAGTACAATGGAAGAGAAAACAACAGGCCAGCATAGATGCTCCACAACATAAAAGAAGGAGGATAACCAACCAGTAGAACCCCAGGACAAATCAAGGAGATGTAAAACAAGCGAGATGAAGAGGAAAAAGAATAGAAATTCGACCCTCACCAAAATTCAAGGATCTACGTGAGATACGCTACAGTTGAAGAAGAATCTCCGACTTGAAAATGGCTGGTGCGATCCAGCCATATATATATATATATATATATATATATATATATATATATATATATATATATATATATATATATATATATATATATATATATATATATATATATATATATATATATATATATATATATATATATATATATATATATATATATATATATATATATATATATATATATATATATATATATATATATATATATATATATATATATATATATATATATATATATATATATATATATATATATATATATATATATATATATATATATATATATATATATATATATATATATTATATATATTTTGGTTATGTTGAGAGAGTTAGCTAAAACAGCGGGTGGTCTGTATGGCGCTTGAGTTGAAAGCCCCACTATTTCATCACTTACAAGCGAATTAAATTTTCAGATTTAAATTCACAAATCATGAAATAAGAAAACATTCAACCTAAATTCACTTTGTTTTAGCACACAAGTTCGTTGAATGAAAAATTATGATTTTGAGAATAATTTAACGTTAAAATTTGATAAAATAAGTTAAGTTAAAACTATAAAGTGCGGTAAGCTTCACGCCATTCTGAAAAGCAGATGAATAAAAATGCACTAACTTTAATATACTTAATAATATAAATGTTCACAATATAATTACACTAAATATAGAACAGTAATAAAATACATAAAGTGATATAGAAATTATGAAAATATTAATTATGAAAAATATCTTAAAAATATATACAGTTACTTTTGAATTAAAGGTAAGCTACTGCCTTTGAAATATTATTAATTTGTTGAATTTCTGCCTAACATAGTTGGATTGTTCAGTAATTTTTACCTTCAAAATGAAGCCGAGTTTCAAAATATATTTCCAATATGGATTGGAACTATTGTTCGTTATGATTATCCAACACATTCATCGTTTTTATATGACTCTTCAACTCAAAGTATTGAAATAATTGGTAATTTGACTCATAGATTTTAATACTAAAATTTCCAATGTATGATCATGCTCTAAATTTTAATTTGACATAGAATGTGTTCGGCTATCTTGCAGATTTTACTTACATCCTGAGATGGATATAAATATGGACCGTAATTATTTATATCGATTAATGTAGGCATCCTTCCAGTCTTTGTGAGATGACTCATGCAGATGATGCACTTTATTTTTTTTGAATAATTTCCATATTATGAATCCCTATATATGTCAAATCATCTTCAACAAATGGAGATAAATTCCAAAATGTTTGTACATAATCGTGGTCAAAAGAAGCTTCCTCTTCCTCCTCATTTTTATCCTAATCGTCATCTGACAGAAGAGGGTTACACAATTTTTTCTGGTGGATGCAACATGTAAAATATCTATACCATCTGATAACACTTTCCCACCATCAAGTGTCCTTAGTTCATGTCGTACTAATAACCTTTTGTTAGGAATTTGGAACAGATAGTTGGGAAATCTGAGATCATCACAAAGATATTATTTAGGTCAATGATTATTCCAACTTTTCTGTTACATTTTGAAGCAGCGACTCTAGTGGTATCTCTTGAATGTGAAATATAATTTTTATAAATTTCTTTTCTTCTTTCAAGAAGGAATCATTATCCTCATCCAAAGATACATTACATCATAACTTTGCAAAACTACTTTCATAGTTTACAATATTCATAGCATCATTACATACTTTAGAAAACATTTCGGCATAACCGAAATCGAAATATTAAACGTATTAATGTTATCAAATTCAAATGTTGTCTTCTATCCGATTCCCGAATTTCATCAAAATATTCCAAATAGAAAAAAGTTACAGGGGTGGCCCTAGTTTCAGTTACACCTGGTATAATGGACGGTAGTGATTTCAAGGAAGCTTTAAGTAAAATATATGCTACAAATTCTGTCAACCAACTGTTGAATGATCTCGCATATGCAAGAAGTATCAGAGGCCATACATTTTTACTACTTGCATTATCAATGAAGATTTTTGAAGATATGACGATTTAAGGTTGTGTGTTAGCACAGTTATGGGCGCAATTATTTGAAATGGTATCAATAGCACTAGATTTAATTCATGCTGAAACGGTTGGACTTTTCAAAGAACATTTGGATGCAGTGCGAAAAATGCTGCCGTATTTTCATGCGGGTGGTCATTTCCTACATGCAAAATCAGCTCATTTGTATCTTCAAAATATGATGAAACTGAAGGAGACAATGAATGAACGGACTTTTCACAACTTCAAAAACGGACCTGTTATTGTAAAACGAACAGAAAAATTTAATTCTGGTACATGGCAGACATGGTAAATGTAATGTAAATTTTTTTTCGATTCTGTAGACCAACATGTTGATGCTAGATATTCACGAATAAAAAGGGATAATAGTGATGTTAATAAACTAATTGATTGGTTCACGCTTCATAATCCCTTTCCAAATACGAATCAGTTGATATCCTTCGCTTCAGAAATCGTTGGAAATGACCAAATTAATTGTCACAGAGCCCATGACCTCGGATTGCACTCTATGAAAAAGATAACTGGTTTAAACTTTAATGAGATAAAGTTAAGACGCATCGAAAAGGTTTTGCCGCTCTCAGCCGTTAACAAATATGTCAATATTAATGATTGTAAAGTCTCTGTAGATCCATTGTTACTTTTCCAAACAATAACTGTAAGCAAAAAATTTGAAAGTAATCTACAAGAATATCTTCAATATGAACCAAGCCCTTATCCGATATCTTTATTTGTAAGTAATGACATGAGAAAAACCACGAAAGTGACATTATTTACTTTCTCTATTATTGTAGATAAATATATTGAATAATTACAAACACATTAGGGCTCAACAATTGTTGTTGTATTGACGGATATTCTGACTATAGAATATTAAATTTGAATTGCTGCTCCTGTACCATTGTCAACACTTCCACTAAGTGTAGCAGCTCATCAACATATAAATCGTGTCTACTACCAGATCCAAACGTGGTTAGGGACTTAGAACCTCAAGAATGATGCTTGAAAATTAAATCCTGGAGCACATAAGAATTTTATTGACTTCAGCACCAGCCGAACCCCTAAATATAATAATTTGCAATTGAAAAAACGCTTGTGATTCCCGCTGTGGATGCAGAAAATCAGGGCTACTATGCTTGTGTCCACTGCAATGGACATGCTTGCCTCAACGCTTCACTATATCCAAGTAATCCTGATGAAGAAATTCTGAAAGGTTTGGAGATAAATATGACCGATAATGAGGGTGATGACAATGAATTGAACATTTTCGAGCGACAACGAGAAGACGACGAAGAAGAAGAAGATAACTAGCTTCCATTTACAATTTCATAATCATTAAAATCAACAAAAATTTTTTTAATATTTCAACTCACATTTCAATAAATGTATAATGTGTTATATTTAATGAAAAATAAATATATGTATGAAATATATTCCCTTACTGTCTTTTTAACTTATAATTAAAATATATAATCCAGAATTAATACTATAGTTAAATATAAATAATTGAGTCGCTTATTTTAATTTAAATTAATAAAATTAATAAATTAATAATTAAAATTATAATTTTTCAGAAAATAATTAACTACAACCTACCAGTAATCTATGCATTATACAAATATTTTCGGTTAGTAATGATTCAATTAAATTGTCATAACTAGCAGCTAATGTAACAGAAGATTTACTACCGGACAAGTCATGTTGAAGTTAAATCTAACCTGACACAACAATGTTCTATAGTGAAGAGTAACCTAACCAAACCTGTCATAATGAAACACAACAAACCCAATCTACGTAACTCAACTTAAACAGTTCAACCTAACCTTTTTTTCGCCCAAGAGGAAGGGGGAGTCTCTACCAGACTACACCTGTAGAGGGCAGTGCAATGCTGCGAGGAGTGTGGGACTCACACCTACTAAACCTAACCTCCCTTTCTCCTGCCTGCAGTATCCGTAGTTGCCCGTAGCAGAACTAGGCCGATTTGGCCTTCCCATTGCTACGAGTAGGATCTCATCTACGATGCATTCTTCTTCTGATGTTCTCGATCTTCTATCTTCTTCCTTTCCATCACGTTTGTTATCACACTGAAACCATCCACCCATTTCCGCTCATCCTGGAGCATTTCGGAGACGATTTCCTGGCACTCCCTGACGCCTCCAAAGAAGTCCTTCAGCTTCTTCCAGTGACTCATCTACGGTAACTTGACACCATGTGTTGCACGCTATCCAACACGCCACGTGTCCTGCACCCATCGTCTCAGGTTTTGCCGATTCTTTGGTGGAATACTCAAATGACCCGTGCTGAAACAGAAACTGCGTGAACCAGTAGTCTGTATACCTGTGCCATATCCGCACATCCGGAATAAGCTCCTAATCACTTCGCTTCCTTATGCGCCTGCCATCTCTGCTGCCACCTCTTAAGTATTTTCTCCCTCAACTGCTTTTTGAACTCTGGCTGGTGCTCCACGGGACTCTCGTAAGCTTTTTTCCTCTCTTAAGTCATTAGCTCTATTGGTAGCGTGCCGAGATAACCAGAGCTGCCTTCGCCGACAGTGTCCGGTACGCGCTACACGGCCTCAGGAGGATTGCTCTTTTTGCCGAGACAATACGGGTTCGATGTTTCTCGATCCTGAGTGCACCATTCCAGATTGGCGTTTCATGCAGCCCTACACTGTGCGCTACTGCACCTAATAGCCTCCTATTGAACGTCGACGCTTTCCTGACTTTTGGCATTGTCTTAGTAAGAGCAAGAGTGCTGATAAAAAGCAGATAAGACAAAAGCCTTCATCTTATCTGTTGCCAACTCGACGTGTTTCCAGACATTTCCAAATTAGGTTCACTTATTTTTGAAACATTACTTCGAGATTTTTGAATAAGAATAACCTAGATCATATTGTGATATTTGACAGAAGGAATGTATTTGGATGACTCTAGAGTTTATGTTGATATTATGTTTATTTTATACTTCTCATTGTTCTTCTTCAGAAGAGAGATAGCACTATATTCTAGATATTCGTAATACTAACTTGTCCAAAAAGCTGGCTCAAGTGAAAGGGGAAATAGGGGAACAATTCAATACGCCTCCCTGTTTCAGATTCTTTCCTCGAAAATCTACGTCTCAAAAATGATGGCAAATTCGAGTATTATGTCTGCCTAGCAAAGAGAAGTGATGCAGTGATGTCATCGAATTCTTCATTCAATTCAGAGATTAATTGAATTAAAACATTAATATGATCAGTTACTACGTCTTCAATAATAATACCACTCATTTATTTGATTGTTTTTGTGTAAAATCATTAAACGTGTTGATGTTTTCATTAATTCTTGTCTCATTTACTTTGAGGGATTGTACAGAATTATTATAGTTTATTATTGCTGTTGACATTATTTGAACTTGATTTTTCTTAAGCAATTGATTTCACGATTCTTATTAATTAGAGCTTTTATTGCATCTGAATAATATTTTGCATCGTCGGTGTACCGATGATCCATTGAAATGCCGTCGATATACCATTAAAAAGACCGTGTTTATTTCTGCGTTCAATTTTATGACCTACGAGATGAATAAGTGTATCAGATTTTTTTCCAAAACTGGAATTTGGAATTTCGCCAACTGAAGGGATTTAGTATGATAAGTATGAATTTGAGATTATTCCGAATGGGTGAATAGATTTACGCTCTTGAAATAAATTTTATTCAGAAGATCAAATATTTCTTGATAGAAAATGATGTTCAAAAAAGAAATTAATGTGAAATAATCATTATATACTTGAGCAGATTCCAAATTTTGGTAATAAATACCGGCAGCTGTCGAAAGTTTTCTTATGTTGTAGGGAAGATAAGAATCAGTTTTTATGAATATTGCGAAGAAGCGGAAGCAGGAAGAGCATTTTGATTCTCATCTTCGCTTACGGATGCACCTGTAAAGAAAGTTTTTATTTTAGTAAGTTATTGTGATAAATTTTTCTTTTGTTTTTCACTTTAACCACAACGGTTTAATTTCTATTAATTTTATTATCTTATAAGGACCTTTATAATTAGGAGCTAGTTTTTAGAAATTCCGGGCTTACTAGATTTATCAAGTATGTAAATCTTATCATTAATTTGAAAGTCATGATTATTTACTGTATTGTCATATCGAATTTTTGACTTTTTTTAGCTTTCAATAATGTGCTGTCCCCTAACTCATGGCTTTTGTTAAGCTTTAACTTGATTTGCTGATGAAAATCATCATAACTGTAACGAAATTCGGGGTATGATGTGACAGATTGTGGAACAACAGCTTCATGACCAAATACTAAATCATGAGGAGTAAATTGTGTGGTAGTATGAATAGAAGTGTTATAGCAAAACATAGCAGATAGTACATAATTATCCCAAACATTTTGAGTTTTGATATAGTCCTTTAGGGTTGAGTGAGATCGTTCCAGCTCACCGTTGCTTTGAGGATGATAAAAAGAGGAGGTAATATGCCGAATTTTGAATAATTTGTTAATTTCTGCGATGAATGAATTTGAATAATTCATCGGTTATGGTTTTAGCTTCATGATTCGGAAAAGCTTGAGCGTGTGAATATTTTGTGAGATCATCTTGAAACGTTATAACAAATCTTTTATTATTTTCCGTCATTGGTAACGGACCAACAATATCTAGTGCAAGACGTTCAAACGGTTGACGTGAAGTAGATGTAATTTCCTTAATGGGATGTCGATTTACTTTATTTTGTTGGCAACTTTCACACGAATTTAGAAAATATTGTATATCTTTTTTCATTTCTTTCCATTTGTAGTGCTCTTTGATTCTTTTGTATGTTTTCACAAAGTCGCCATGACCTGATAAGGCAGTTGAATGATTTTCAATTATTATTTTATTTATTTCTTCTTTGTTTTAAGGGTGAATTTTTCATTATTCACTAACACTAGTTTTATTCCGCTTTTTGGAATATATAATGAATCATTTCAGATACAATATCTTGTTTCAGATTTTTGTTATGAAAAATAAGATTTTTGATGAAAACTTGTTGAATTTTATTTTCTGTAATATTTCTCTCAAATTGAGCATAGCATAAAAATGTCATTATACGACGGAATATCAAAGTGATTCAAATATGTTATGAGGAGATAAGTCGTTTGATTATGAATGTTTGTGTACGAGACTACATCATATAATTGGGTATCTCATAGAGACTTAGACTGGAGAGCTTGAAGTGTTTGAATATTTTCGAAATGTGTATTATCTTCATTGGAATCTTTTGAAAATAGAAGAGCAATAGGATAATTAGTGAATATGTTATGTTTCAATGTGGGAATTTCTATAGCTTCCGAATTTTCATAATGAAACCTTATAAAGTTATCATATGATTCTTTCACACTAATGTGCGTCACAGGATTCCGAGATAAAGCATCAGCATTACTGTTCATTCTGCCTGGTTTATAGTTTATTTCGTAGTCGAATTCCTCGAGATTGAGACGCCATCTCACTAAACGCGGCCAATTTCGCCGATAAAATAAAATACTTCCTATCGCAAATTACTTGCATCAGTGGTGAGGATAAAAGATTTGGGGAAATCCGGGTATAGAAGTATAGGCTTATTAGTGAGAATAGTTTTGAAATCTTCAAGTGCTATTTCCTGTTCATCTTCACATATAAAATGTGTACCAATTTTAAGAAGCTTTGTTAAGGGTTTTGCTATCATTGAAAAATTTTCTATAGAAAGTCTATAATAAGCTACGAGTCCTAACAATTGTTTGATCGTTTTTTGATCTACCGGTGTTGGATAGTTCGCAATCGTTTTGATTTCATCTGGATTAGGTTTGACACCAGACTCTGTGAAAACGTGACCCAAATAAGCGATCTCTCTATGTAAAAATTCACATTTATCCGGTTGCAATTTCAAGTTATTGACACCAAGACGATGAAATACGATTTTTAATCTATTATTGTGCTCCATAAGTGAACCAGCGTAGACGACAATATCATCTAGATACATGTAGACCATTCAAAACAGCGTTCATAAGCCGTTAAAATCGCGCGATATCATTTTTTAAACCAAACGGCATTTTGAGAAATTCATAAATCCCTGTGGACATGAAAAAGCAGTTTTCTTGACATACTCAAGTTTCATAGGTGTTTGATGGAATCCAGAGTCAAGATCAATTACTAGAACCTAATTGATCCAAAATGGATTCTACATTAGGTAACGGATATGAATCACCTACGGTTCTTGGGTTTAGAATCCTGTAGTCCACTACGACTCTCCATTTAATCTGACCTGATGAATCTTGCTTTTTTTTGACTACCCATAAAGGGCTGTTATATGGACTAACAGACAGCTGAATAATATTTTGCTTCAGCATTTTTGAAAACATAAATATATCTATATAAACGGCTATTTATAGTCTTCTTTATATATTTATATATATTCTCATAACATTTAACGTTATCCTAATATATAATTACTCCAGGATATGTTTTGATTATAATCATTGCCTGGCAATGGTAATAATTACCGGGTGGTGGATTTATATTTTTCATGAAATCAGTTTGATTGCATGAACAGATATAAGGGCAACTCGTCGGGGTAAACCCCTATTTATATATATATATATATATATATATATATATATATATATATATATATATATATATATATATATATATATATATATATATATATATATATATATATATATATATATATATATATATATATATATATATATATATATATATATATATATATATATATATATATATATATATATATATATATATATATATATATATATATATATATATATATATATATATATATATATATATATATATATATATATATATATATATATCCATTTTCTTTTCAGGTAAAAACTTAGAACATGGTTTGAAGAAAGAGGGTTTATTAACATTTGTTAGAGAACTGGATGGAAATGAAAATGAATCAATTGGTAATTATTTACGAGACGCTAGTATGTATGCCAGAGGTGAGAAACTTATTATATTTTGTTTTATACATATATATATATATATATATATATATATATATATATATATATATATATATATATATATATATATATATATATATATATATATATATATATCTTATTTTCGAATTCCAAAAATGAATTCTCTCTGAATATGACTCGGATGATGAATACAATTCTTCATCTATATCTATATACACGATGTTTCTTCGAGAATGACTTCAGGATCTGCACACAGGATGGCTTAGATGCAGAACCATCTGATTCATACACATTTATGTCATCGGATAATGATAATATGAACAACTTAAAGTAGTTTAAGGTATAAATATGGATTTGAAAACTATACATTCATAAAATACATGAAACACCTCAATGGGTTCTCTCTATTCTTCAAGCAACAAAAGATTTGATGACTGTTATCATAATTATGTACAATCAGTTGTTCCCTAATTTGATCACATCTCCATTATATAATTCAGATCTTCACAAATCTAGTACGAACATAAGGCGCATGAGATGGACTTTGAAATAAATAAATATATAATGTCTTTTACAAAATAACGAATAATCGAAAGAATAAAAAGGAACATGTCTAAACTGCATACATATTATGTTCAAAGAAAAATTTCCCAATTTCAATGTTTCGGAACAACGAGTTGTAAATAGAAATTTTATATCTGAATAAGAATTAAAATAAAAAAATATTTAACAAGAAGAATATTTGAGTATTAAAATTTCAGATGAAAATCCAGTCCCATTCATGGTAAAAATCGAAAATGTATCAGAAAATTTGTCTGAAAATATGAATAACAAAGATATAAAAATTTATTTCTTAATCAAATCAATTTATTTAAAAATATTGACCTAATTATGAGTCCTGAACTTCCCGAAATTCTTTATCCATAGAAAATTTTTGATTACATAAATGAGCCTAATGAGAATGTTATTCCGCAGTACCTTGATAAAGTAATAAATATTTTACTAGCCGGCTCGGTGGCGTATGGGATATGATGCTCGTCTCCTGCGCAGAGTTACCTGGGTTCAATCCCCACAAAGTCGGTGCGATTTTTCGGATTCTGGGAATCGCTTGAGTATCCATCTTTTGGAGGAGATGTAAAGCCGTCGGTCCTGTCTAACAGAAATGTGTTGGACATTAAAGATCCCTTCCCTCGACACGAGAGGGGTTCGGCAAAATTCCCGGGTTAGTGAGGTGACAGAATTCCCCGGTGTGTCATTGGCCGAAAGGCGGAAAAAGAGCACTTTAAAGGAATAACAAACAAACAGAAGTATTTTACTATTCATCAACGAAAAAAATTTTTTTAGAGTTTCTGTTTTTATTCTTAAATTCTAATTCTAGACAGACATTGAAAAACACTTGAATATTCATTTATATATCTTGAAATTTGCTTTGGTCTGGTTTACACGATAAGTATATTTTAATTTATTTCAAAAACGAAAGATGGCAGCACTTTGATTAACCCGAAAGTAAGATATTTCATTGTTCGTAAGAGACACAGTAGTCAATGTTAAGAACAATATTTGTGCATTACTCGGTTGAAAAATTGCATCAAGATAGTGTAAAAACGATGTTAATTCATTCTGTTTTATTGAAGTTAGAAGCAAAAAACTTCGCTTTATCAACAAATTTGCAAATTTGAGAAATTTATTTTAATCTGTTAACCTGAAAATCAGTAATAAATTGGGTATCTCACTTCGCCTGCGTTAATTGTAAAAATACTTTAAAATGTAAAGAATCAAAATTGAAGATTTCTTAATATTGTCGAAATATATTGCCTCGGTTTGAATTTTATTATTTCTAGCTTGGTATTGAGGAGAAAATCGTCACATGAAGTTTGCGATGCCAAGGATTTGGAGGTAAACCTAGTGATTCCGCCCATGACTGTTATTTTTGTATGGTTAATCCTAGTAAGCGTTGATTTGGTGGGGAAAATGCAAAAAAGATTTTTCATACTGATCTTCCTCCGATATCTCGTGATAAAAATGTGCCTGTACCGTCACGTTCAGAATTAGATAGCTTTGAAGTTCAAGCTTCACAAAGTTTAACAGAATCTAGTGTACAACTAACCAACAGTGATGGTAGTGATTTCATGACAAAATCGCAAAGTTTTGAGCCACATATTATTAGCTCGGTGAATTTTATGATTGAGTGCGAGACCTGAACTTATCCAAGAGTAAAGCGCAAATTCTGGGTTCAGGACTAAAGCAATGGAACTTGCTTGAAGATGATGTAAATATAACAGATCGAAGAGAGCTCCATAAGACTTTTTTTATGTTTTTTACGAGAGAAGCCGGTATTTATTACTGCAAAAATGTGACTGATTTGTTCAATGAAATAGGAATACCTTTCGTAGCATCTGAATGGCGGCTTTTTATCGATAGCTCTTCACAACGGAAATCTATTGCCTAGTCTTCTACTAGCACACTCTCTATTGTTGGAAGAAAGCTATGATAGTGTGAAAATTCCACTAGCATAATCAAAATACACAGAATACCAATGGCCAGTGATCGGTGATTTTAAAATGCTTGGTTTCCTAATGGGGATACAAGGTGTATATACTAAATACCCTTGTCACCTTTGTTTATGAGACAGCATAGTACATTATCAACAGCGTAAATGGCCTGATCGCGTCGAATTTGAGATTGCAAACCATAACGTAAAGACGAAACCAATCGTAAAGCCCCGAAATACATTGATGCCACCTCTACATATAAAATAAGGGTTGATGAAGCAGTTAGTAAAAGCTATGGATCCAAGCTGTAAAGCCTTCGAATATTTCAAGGGAATTTTCCCCAAATTATCTGGATCTAAACTTAAAGGGGGTATTTTCGTTGGACCGCAAATAAAACAAATAATGAAATGTAATGACTTTACGAAGTTTTTCAATGCTCGCGAAAAACGAGCCTGTGAGAGTTTTAAAGCAGTAGTTGATGTTTTCTTAGAAATCATAGAGCTATTCACTATGGGAAATAGATTGAGAAAATGCTTCAAAGCTTCAAAATTATGGGCTGCAGAATGTCGGAAATACTTCTTATGCTCCATTCTCACCTGGATGAATCTAAAGACAACATGGGATCCTACTCCGAAGAACAAGAAGAACGTTTTCACCAAGATGTGATGGAATTTGAACGGCGATATCAAGGGCAGTACAACGAGAATATGATGGAGATTACATTTGGGGTTTAATACGAGAAAACTCATACGATCATAGGAGAAATACAAAAAATATTCACTTTTAGATATTAACCTTTTGTTATTTCACTTCTGTATGTTATTGTCTATCACAAATACTGAATACAAACGACTCTTGTATCGAAATAAGTGTTTTCTTATTATAATTTACAGTGATATTGTAGAAAAATATAAACGTCCGTCACTTCTACATAAAATTTAAAATCTAATTACTACAAAAGCAAACATTAATCGGAAAAAATTTTCTCTTATTTCATCGAAGGAGAGATTGAAGTATAAAATAGAAGTCAGACCCAAAAATCGTGTTGACCGATGTTCCATATTGAGCAGCCATTACAGTAGTGAAATATTGTGGGTACACAGTACTGAATTTTGGATCTAATTATAATACCAGGAGAAAACCTTTATGGAAAAAAAGATTAGAATGTGAAATTTCTTTTTCCAGAGGTAATCGATCAAGAAAACTTATGGCACTTATTGTAAAAATATTCCTCGAAAGAAAACTCATGAACTTATGGATATAAATAATGGACAACTAATAGAATATTTTGATACATTGAAACAAAAACTTTCAGTATACTCCATTAGACTATGTTTATATAAAATCAATTCAGATAGAAAATCGCGAAACAAGATATTCAAAAATAATGAAAAATATTTTTACAAACATATTTCAGGTTCAAATGAAAATATTTATGAAAATGGAGCTTCTAACTGATTATTGGTCTTCAATTTGGGCAGATCTAAGGCAACACAATTCCAATGCAAGTTGGCTTTTAAATGAAAGGTCTCGATTTTCTAAAATATAATGCTTGCGATTTGAATAATTTTCAAACGAGGATATACCATCAGTTATTAAAACACAAAGAATTGGAAATCTCCAGGTGATGGTATTTATAACTTCTGGTACGAAAAATTCTCTCGCATCCATGAAAAATTGGCTGGATATTTTTCATTCATAATAAAGAATCCCTCAGCTACCCCTTAATTTTTCACACGAGGAGTTACTTATTTGAAACCGCAAAGTGATAATACCATTAATCCATCTCGATATAGACTAATTCCAACAATATATAAAATTTTAACTGTATGTATCACCCAAAAATTTTATACAAATTTGGAGAATTATAATATTATTTCCGCAAAAAGGATGTAGCACCTTTGTACTAAAAAGCAACTTATTATTGATTCTGATGCTTTGAATCAAGCTCAAACTAACAAGAGAAATATTCATTCAGCTTTTATTGATTACCAAAATGCTATCGATAGTTCTCCTCATTCATGGTGTCATGAAATTCTGGAAATTTATAAAATCGATAAGACACTTTTTCTTGAATTTGTCATGAAAAATAGGAGAACGAATCTTCATTTAAGTATTTTAAATCAATCGGTAACGTTCGAAGTCATTCCAATCAAAAGAGTCATTTTTTAAGGAGATTCTTTAATTGCTCTTTGGTTTTGTCTTTACCTCAATCCATTATCTCAAGAATTAAATGCTACTAGTTTCGGCTATGAATTAGAAAGTCTTTCAGCTGAATTCAAGTTAAATCACTTTATTTATTTAGACGATATTAAATTATATGCCGGACCTACATCTCATTCAAAAAGTGTACTCGAGATTACTTTAAACTATTCCAATGATATTCATATGAAATTTGGGCTTCCTGAATGGAAAAGTCTTTCTTTTGAAGAGGAAAAGATCACATCTGATTACATCTCATCAATGACAACTTGCGAAATTATCACTATATGTATAGACACATTGAAGAATTTGTATTTAAGGAAAAATATTCAATCTTCCGTAAAATGTTAAATATATTTCCCTGAATCATAATCATCGTAAATCAGGGCCGCACAGCAGCGGCACAGCTCCATTGGTCGTCATGAATAGGAGCAATAGACTGCTGTTTCGGTTTCATTTGAGCTCGTCAGTATTGAATACCCATTCACAACATCAGCCCAGACGGCCACCTACTCCTCTCAATCCGAGCGCAAAAAATCATGTAAATGTTTGCGACCTCGAACGAACCTAAATAGAGGCTACCTACCATAGCCACCGGGAAACCATGAAAACATAGGTTAGTTAAACAGAAAACCTCAAGATGTCACACTAGTTCGACTTTTTAGCCCAACGCTACACGTGTCAGCAAGAAAGCGATCTGTCAAAAGACTAACGCTCCTTATTCGAATCTGGCTGTCAACCAGTTATACATCACATCTCATCAATGCCAACTTGTGAAATTATCGCTATATGTGTAGACACATTGAACAATTTTTATTCAAGGAACAATATTCAATCTTCCGTAGAATATTAAATTCCCCTTCCCTGAAGGAGCAGTCTATTGCTTCATGACGTCCGACCGAGCTGTACAGCTGCTGTGTGGCCCTGGTGGACGATGAATATGAAGAGTGGATCGGAAAACCAGCTCCTTCAGCGAAGGATATTTAAAATTCTATGCAAGGTTTAATATTGTTTCTTGAATAAAAATTCTTCACCTCTGATTATATAAAGGTTTTCAATATCAAAATTGAGCCAATGTATCAAGGAGATACACATAAATATCTAGGATTTGTTCAAGAGAAGGCAATTAACCATAGCAGCACTAAAGAAAATAGAAGTTTATATTATGACAGAGTTAGAATTATCATCAAGAGTCATCTATCTAGTAAGAACCTTCTCAGAGCTATCAAATCCTGTACAGTTCCTATTCTTACATCTTATTTTGGATTTATTACATAATCTCAAACAGATCTGAATGAATTATAATGTAAAACAAGGAAAATGCTTTGTAAATAGCATAAGCACCAACCAAAGTCAGCAATTCAAAGAGTTACACTACCTAGACGTCTTGGAGGTCATGGACTAACTGATTCAAACAATCTTCTAGTAAACAGATTTTTCTTCTACATTCCCATTTTCATGATAAACAGGGAAGTGTGAATTACACGATATTGTTGTTGCTTCAGATCAAAATCTTACACCTCTGAATTTGACAATGTAAAAGGTAGATTATGATATATTGGATAGTAAATCTACGAAAGAAAGTTGGATGCAGGAGGAATTACACGAAAAGCACCCTAAAAAATTAAACAATGATTATATTGATGAAATCACATCGAATAGAAGCTTAGTATCTGAAACAAAAGGCTTGGCAATTGCGATCCAAGATCAGGTTGTTTTCACAAGAAATTATAGAAAACACATTATCAAGCAAAATTTAGATGATTCTTGCCGTAGATGTTTTTGTTCTTCAGAAACAGTTTTTCATATATTATCATCTTGCTCAATACTTGCCTCAACAGATTATTCAGAAAGACATAATGACGTCGCTAATATTATTCATTTTAATTCAGGACTAAAGCATGAACTCATTCCCAGGGGAAAGAGACGTTACAAATATTATTTGTGAAAACGACAAATATAAACTTTATTTCGATAAAATAATTCTTTGCAAAAGGGCTGTAAATTATAATAGGCCAGATATCATTCTTACGGATAAAATTTAGTTGAACAGTTATAGAAGATATCAGCCATCAAATCTTGTAATATTCTTCGTAGGTTTCTTTCCGAAAGAAATAATGAGGTCATAGGTTTTCACATTAGTTTATACTGCTCAGAATCTTTTTTATATTTATTTATTTGTATATATAAATGTAATATAATTAGCTGACAATTTCATCATTTATATTCAAAGCAGTATTCGATTCGATCGTGCATCACTTCACACAAAAGAAACTATGAATGAATAGCATGCAGTGTTACAGGTCCGTACACTGGATTTTTCCTGGGAGAAAACCTCTGACACTACTCGTTGGTACATTGATGTCATTGTCTAATAATGCTATAGTTTATGTATATTCTGGTAGATTGATATATTTTGCATTTAATTGTATCCTAATATATAATCATTTCTTCATATGTTTTGATTATAATTGTAGAATTACTTGGCTTATGGCTTACTTTTAAGCTGTACTTCTCTAAACGTCTATCTATTTGTTGGGACAATTGTGGATTGTAGTCAAGTCCGATGTATTTAAATTCGCCATTGTTCTTTGGTTTTTCTTCAGAGTTGTATAGTTGGTGTGTTCTCTTTTTGATAAGTGTTTTATAAAACGTTTCAGGATATAGATTTTTACTTAATATGTTTTAATATACTTTAATTTTTTTTCTTATACTTTGGAGGAGAAAGTTTTATTTCTCTGTCAATTAGACCATTTATCATGCTCTTTTTATATCTGTTTGGTACGGAAAAGTTATAATTCAGATATCGTCCTGTGGATGTTGGATTTTGACCAATTTATTAGAATGAATCCATCTTACTGTTTTATTTGCATATCCATATCCATATCGTGTTCTATCTTTTTCAATCTCGTTTGTAAACTACATTTTATTGTGCTAAAAGTTGAAGATTTCCATCATTTCATCAATTTCATCATATGGGATGCATGTAATGCAATCATCCATGAAACGTTTGGAAAAAGTTTCATTCAATTTGATTTTCGATAATATCTCGCTTTCTAGGTCCTCGAGAATCAAATTTGCTAAAGCGGCTGATATTGGTGATCCATTGTTATTCCATGAATTTGTGAAAATATTTGTTTCTTGAAAACAAAATAAGTGGAGTGCATGCAGAACTTCGTGTCTTCAATGAATTGAGTTTTTGGAAGCCCGGCCACTGCGACCCAGTGGTGTATTGTGGCATACTCTGTCCTAAATTTTATCCATGCGCTCCATCCCTCTCGTAAAGGATACGAGTTTCGTGGATGAGAGCTTAATGAGCTCAGTCAGCTTCAGTTTGCAAGATCCAAGTTCTTCCATTCTGACCCCTGTCCTTTGCTGGGCACTCGCACATAACATGTTCCATTGATTCTATGTTTTCTTCACATAGCCTACATGAAGGATCCTCAACCAATCCTAATTTAGAGAGTTTAAGCCAGGCCTTGGCTTTTGTAGTGGAAGGTCCACTGAAGTACAGGTATCGGATGCCAATGCTTTCAGTGCAGCTTGGTTATCGGTGAGGATTTTAATTGACCTATTCGTTAATCCCCCGCAAGCTAGAGGTTAGCACAGTGGTCAATGGTGAAGTGACTACTTCTCCTTTTAGTGAAGTGTTGATCACTCTGGCATTAAGCATGTTACTAATCCATTCCGCAATAATATTTGGTACTTCTCTGGCTCTCACAGCCCCACACAGTGAGTCAGTGGGGGCCGCATTAAACGCACCTTCAATGTCCATGAAGGCTGCAGCTGCAGTCTTCTTGCGGTCCAGAGACTGTGTGATCCTCCTGACTAAGTTGTTAAGTGACAGATCGGTTGATTTACCCTTTTGATAGGCGTAGTGAAGTTCAGTTAGAGGCCGCATCGATATAACCTCGGTCCTGATGTATCCATCTAACACCTTGTCCAGGGTTTTCAAAACAAAAGACGTAAGACTAATCGGTCTAAACGACTTCGGTTGTGAGTTCGATCCACCCACCTTAGGGATGTAAACAACCCTGACTCTTTGCCAGCTGGCCGGGGCAATATTCCAGGCGAGACTCGACCAGAAGAGCCTAATGAGGTATGGGAGAAGGACATCCACCCCCTGTTGTAATAAGGCAGGTATGATGCCATCCTCTCCAGGAGCTTTGATTGGCTTAAATGAGCGAATCGCCCACCTGATTGCTCCGGGTTTGGTGTTCTTGCGTTCTTCCAATCGTTCTTTTTTGGCCTTTTTACAAGGCCCTTCGGGGCGACGGTGTCACATCTCTCACTGATATCAAGAAAGCGACAATTTGGGAAGTGTGTTCTCACAAGAATCTCTAAAGTCTCCTTTCCTGAGCCAGTGTTTCGCCTATCTGGACCCTCCACAGATCGATAGGGAGCGCTGGGCTTTTGACGAGAACCTTATGCAGCCTTGACGGGGGTACTTTCCACCTCCCCGCTGAACCTGTGCCACTACTCCTGTCTTGCCCTCCTTATTTATTTGTTGTATGACGTTAGAGTAGAACGATAATGGTCCCAATTGCCGGTATTTTTAGTACGGTTAAATAGTTGCCGAACTTCTTTTCTACGATTTTCAAGAGCAGGATTCCACCATGAAGTTGTGCTATTCTCAGACTTTCTCCTTAGTGGACAGTTATCGTGATACGCTGACCCGATCGACCGGGATATACACTCAACGTCTTCACGACTGTTAGTAGATGTGGCAATACCTCCCAAATGAGCACTACGGGTGGCCCTTTATCCGTGCCAATCCGTGCTCCTTGGGTTTCTGTATTCAATAACTGGTCTGATCCCAGATTCAATGGTAAATTGAATGTGTCTGTGGTTAGATCCTGAGGGTTCACTTGACACACCTCACCTCGAGATTTTATTGCTCAGGAAATTTGAGCAGAACGTAATGTCCAACACCTCAGCGCGGTTTCGCGTCACGAAGGTTGGTTCATCTCCCCTAATCAAAAGAATGAGGACTTCTGCCATGAGAAAGTCGAAAAGACTTTCACCTCTTGAATTGATGTTCGTGCCCCCACACCGAGTGGTGTGCATTAGTATCACATGCAATGACGAGTTGGAGCTTTTTCCTTCTGCAATGACTCATCAGGTTGCGAATCATCACAGGAGGGCATTCCGCAGAGTCTCCTGGGAAATATGCTGAGCAGACCACTGAGTCCAGTCTGCCATGCTCTCCCAGGACACTCACAAGTAAAGAGGTAAAGTCTCTGTTACAGAATTCGGTAAGTAAGAAGTTATCGATTCTGTTATTGATGAATATACACGAATATATACAGGTTGCCCCCAGGATAGTGGTACAAAAGCTGGCCTTGAAAATTTCCGAGGCCGCAAACAGATCCTCGGTTTGCCAGCCATGGTTCCTGAATGAATGCCAAAGCAAGTCTTTCATTTAGGATGCATTTACTAAGGATATAGGAACCTGCGCGATCAAGTGCCTTGCCTGATAATTCGGTGAATTGGGATATTTCCTCCCATTTCTTATGTATAATCTTTAGGGAAATAAAAATTAAACAGTTAGTGAAATGATTGCATCGAAAGAGAGGTTAATTTGTTTATGGAAGTTTGAACGACCCGTTAAATATGAATTCTCTGTCTTGTATGTCTATACAGGGTGTTACATAATAGTGTATCACAAGTTGAGGTTGTAAATCTACTTGAAAAAAGGTTCATATAATCATAGGTCCGCAAAATCTTCGTTACGGAGAAAATTGTTTTTTTCTTCAAAAGTCCCTCAGTTTTTGAGATATTCAGCCAAATTTGGAATGCAAGCTATTTTTCACAACCTAGACTTTAACTGAAATTCACAAGGTGTTTTCTTTTCCGAGGCCATGTCTTCTTATGCCCTTTCAAACTTTTTTGCAGTACGCCTCTGATCAGCGTACAATCAGTTTTCGTTATCTTCGTTCAATTTTGAAACTTTCTTGACACTAACAATTTTTTTGTATCTCCGACCGTTCACGAGCAAAAAATTATTGAACGACTGTATGCATTCGCTGAATTGAAAACACTTCTAATTAAAAAAATGACTAGTAGGCTTTCATTTTTTCATTTATTTATTTAGGCAGTTGAACCAGTATCTGCTCGAACTGATTATTTAACTAACGATTAGTTTTAAGTCTTTTGAAGTTATTGCTGTGAGAAAAAAATGGCTAATTTTAGTAACGCCGAATTGGCTGATATCCATTACATGTATGGTCTGGCTGACGGAAACACAACAGAAGCAAGGCGATTATATCAGGTGCGCTTTCCAAATCGAGTAACACCAGACAGGCGAACATTTTCAAATATCCACAGAAGGTTGAGGGAAACTGGTACTTTTACTGCAAATAATCATCTAAAAGGTTCTCAAACTATGAGAACTTCAGATATTGAGGAAGCAGTTTTGAATTGTATTGATTTGAATCCTTATGTGAGTACAAGAAAAATTAGAAATCAGTTGAATATTTCAATGTTCTAGTTTGGAGGATTCTCCACGACTTTTTATTAGATTAACATTAGAGAAAATGCTAATTTTGATAGTGAAAGAATGAAATAATGTTCACAGACTAAACGGTCCCGAATATCGGCAATTTCTTGAGGAGGAGTTACCTTTATTTCTCGAGGATGTGGCACTTTCGGTGATAAACATAATGTGGTTCATGCATGACCGGGCACCAGCACATTTCAGTGGAGAAGCTAGGGAATTCTTGAATAATAAATTCAACAACCGATGGATAGGTCGGGGTGGGCCAGAACCATGGCCTCCTAGCTCTCCAGACTTAAATAGTTCAGACTTTTTCTCATGGGGATATCTCTGAAGTTTAGTTTATACCACTCCAGTGATCACTGTAGAAGAATTGAGAAATGGAATAATAACCTCTTGTGACACGATAAAAAATACCGCTGGAATATTTCAAAGAGTGCATGCTAATATGGGAAGAAGGACAGAGGACTATATTCTTGCAGGTGGAGGACACTTTATATATTTTAATTTATTTAGTTTTTAATTGTTCTTTTTTTTAGTTTGATATTGAATAAGTTGAGTCTCAGAAGACTAGCTATCAAAATAAAAGCAAATTTTGGGCATACTTATCGAGTATTTCTATCATTTGTTTTATTTAGCGAATAACATACAATTCAAATAATTCAAATTCAAAGATTTTTCACTCGAAAACGGTTGGAGATACGAAAAAATTACAGGTGTCAAAAAAGTTTCTAAATTGAACGAAGATGAGAAAAATTGATTTGACGCTGATTAGTGGCGTACTGCAAAAAAGTTTGAAAGGGCAAAAGAAGACATGGCTCCAGAAAAGAAAACACCTTGTGGATTCTAGTTAAAATATTCAGGACGTATAATGATGGAGGCTGTGAAAAATAGCTTGCATTCCAAACTTGGGCTAAATATCTCGAAAACTGCTGGAGTTTTGAAGAAAAAACTAATTTTTTCTCCGTATCTCCGTAACGAAGCCTTTGCGGGCTTATGATTATAAAAACTTTTTTTCCTAATATTGCACGTAGATTTACCCCCTCAAGTTGTGACATGCTATTATGTAACACCCTGTATATTCATTTGTATTTCAGAATGCTCTGTAACGAAGCATTTGAGGACCTATGTTTATATGAACTTTTTCTCTTAAAATTGCACGTAGATTCACCCCCTCAAGTTGTGACATACTATTATATAACACCCTGTATATATACCGGGTGGGGCAACTAAGAAAAAAGGACTCAATAACTGCTAAACTATTCGTTTCTGGACAGAAAGCCAAAACAGGTCAAGTTTTGTTTGAAGGGGGGCATCTTTTACCACACGGTGATTTTATTTTACATCAACCCTTCACACTGTACTGTATATATATATATATATATATATATATATATATATATATATATATATATATATATATATATATATATACACTAAAACTGGTCGATTTACGATTGGAGCGGGGATATTTTGTTTTCACATTTTCCTTCCCCTATCAACCGCCTACACCTACCAGCTTCCACCCGAAATTTTTGTTAGAAAAGGGGTCGTGTGAAACCTTTTTGAGGTGATTATATTCTCTATAAAACCACGTAATTATTCAGTTTGAATTGAAATCGAGAATAATTTGAATCGAACTGAAAATGTCAAAACAACGTTATGCCGATTGCTTTTTGAACGTCAGAGCAATTATCTCCATGGACGAAATACTTTGAGAACCAAAAATGTTGAATGCTACAAAAAGTTCTAAGATTGTATGAATGTTGTATAATCTCGTTTGGTTAAAGAAGAATTAGTACTTGACATTTATAATGTACTTGCTAATGGTTAGTTATTCTCATGGCCAATATTAATTTAGATTTAATTCTCATCCAGCAATTGAAACTAAATTTTCTATTGAAAACATACATATTTCATTCTGCCTCTATTTATTCTCAAAGAAAAAATCGTGTTGGCTAGACTTACTCGAAATTAAATTACTTTCATTAAGACTGAAGTTATTTAATATTTTAGTTTCTTAACTTTTTTCAGTTGTTATCCTTAGTGTTCGGGGAGTATTGGTTAGAAAATTTATGCTGCTAGCACAAGATCTAGGGATGACGAAAGGCGATTGGATATTTCTCGATGTTGAAATTTTTCAGGTGAGACTATCCCTTATGATAAGTTAGTAGAAGCTTAACTCGAAAACTTCAGTATAACAAAACACCTTATTGGCATATTGTGTGTATGTGTATATAAACGAGGCATTACTGTTTCTCTTGATTACACTGAAAAGATTCTGATCTCAAATTCGAATTTCATCAGGTACTTTTCTGACAGATTTTTGATCGGAATCACTGAAGAATAGTTTTGAAATCATGAGTAGCATTCTTTCTCTGTGTGATTATTCGAGGCATTCTAATGCAATTTCTGTAAATTTGGCCTTGGCGGCGAAAATAGGGCTTATTGAATGAAGGGAAAATAATTGCTCTGAATGATTGATATTATGAAGCTACACTCTCGTGAATGAATGTAATTGATGAGAAAATAATATCGGAAGCCTTGTTTTATTTTTCGTTCATTCTTCATTTTACTAAACCGTAGCAAACGTGCTTAAAAGCTTCTTTCATAAGAATTTAATGTAATCAAATGTATACTTTTGAGAAACAGTAAACTAACAACGTATCTAACATGAGCTTTTCTGTATGACCTAAAAACTGCCGACCTTTATGTTTTCAATGTTGATTTCATTGATAGTAAAAATGGTGCAATAATTTTTTCTACACGTGTTCAACGGCTATGAATCATATGTTTGCCTTTTGTTCTGTAGGGGTCCTACTGGGGTGATCACAACTGGGAAACAGGAGACCACCAAGATTCCTATGCTAGAACAGCATATGAAAGTTTGCTAAGAGTTTCACTTCTGCAACCCACCAGTGATAAATTTCAAGATTTTGCAGAGCAAGTAAAAGAGAGAGCACACAGTGTTTACAACTACAACATAAGTCATAGGGAAGAGGTATGTTTATCGAATATAAAAATATTTGTGTCTTTCGAAATTGATCGTAAGAAACGCTTCTGAAATCTCATCTGCTCCATTAACAAAGAAAGATAAAAGAATTCAAAGTATTGAGATAGCCTAGATACAACTCGTGATTAGGCCTATCAAATGACACTATTCTTTTTACACTTCTGATTGACGCTTAGTAAGTTAGGGTTGACAAAAAATATAGATATAGGTAGGGAATGAACTCTAAAGTTCATACTTCTGTAATAAAATATCTCTTAGTAATACATCTACTTCTCTAATTAATACATTTATTTCAAAGAGGACGACCAAGTTATAGTTACAGTTGGAATGAAGTATTTATTCATCGTTTTTCAAGTTAATTTGAATTGAAAACTAATATTGAAGGTAGATTAAGATGTCTTGCTTATCACTTAGTCAAACATTTCTACTTAATATCAGAGAAACAAAGAAAAACACAAGGCTTAAGTTTCACAAAATTTAATGAATACAAATATGTTTGACATATGTCATTTATAGATACGAAACAGATGACAAACGGAAATCAAGCTGGTCATTAGTTATTGGTAGATTATGTTTGTGAGCTGACGAAATTTCAACGAATTCTAATGAATCCAATCTATGTTCTAAAAACCAGTTGTAAATCCGTTATATTTTATTGATTTTTATGCTCCGCTACACTAATATTGATGGAACTACCTATATTATATATATATATATATATATATATATATATATATATATATATATATATATATATATATATATATATATATATATATATATATATATATATATATATATATATATATATATATATATATATATATATATATATATATATATATATATATATATATATATATATATATATATATATATATATATATATATATATATATATATATATATATATATATATATATAGGAATTATAGAAAACACATCATCAAACAAAATATAGATGATTCTTGCCGTAGATGTTTCTGTTCTTCAGAAACAGTTTTTCATATATTATCATCTTGCTCAGTCCTTGCTTCAACAGATTATTTAGAAACACATAATGCCGTCGCTAATATTATTCACTATAATCTAGGAATTAAACATGACCTAATTCCCAAAAGAAAAAAATTTCACAAATATGATTCTGAGATTATTTGTGTAAATGACAAATATAAGCTTTATTTTGATAAAACAATTCTTTGCAACAGAGCTGTAAAACACAATAGACCAGATATCGTTCTTAATGATAAACAGAATCAAATAACATATATAATTGATATTGCTATACCCGACACACATAATATACAAAATAAATACAATGAAAAATTTCTAAATATATTATGCTTGGCGACGAGATTAAAAAATGTGGAAAATGAAGAAAATATTTATTCTACCGATTATTATTTCTACAACAGGCGTTATTCCTAGAAATCTTCACAAAAGTATTGAGATTTTGGGTCTGAAGAAAAATTTGTTTGAACAGTTACAAAAGATAACAGTCATCAAATCTTGTAATATTATAATTATAATGTAATATATATATATTGTAATAATAATGAGGTAGAGTCATAGGTTTTCTTTAGTTTATACTGCTCAGAATCTCATTTCATATTTTATTTATTTGTTTATATAAATGTAATATAATTAGCTGACAATTTTGTCATATTTATATTCAGAGCAGTATTCTATTCGATCGTTCACCACTTCACACAAAGGAAACTATTTAATGAGTAACATTCAGTGTTACTTGACTAAGGTCCGTACACTGGATTTTTCCGGGGAGAAAGCCTCTGACACTACTCGTTGGTACATTGATATCATTGTCTGATGATGCTATAGTATGTATATATTCTGGTAGATTGATATATTCTCATAACATTTAACGTTATCCTAATATATAATTATTCCAGGATATGTTCTGATTATAATCATTGCCTGGCAATGGTATTAATTACCGGGTGGTGGATTTATATTTTTCATGAAATCAGTTTGATTGCATGAACAGATATATGGGCAACTCGTCGGGGTAAAACCCTATATATATGTATATTTATATACATATATATATATATATATATATATATATATATATATATATATATATATATATATATATATATATATATATATATATATATATATATATATATATATATATATATATATATATATATATATATATATATATATATATATATATATATATATATATATATATATATATATATATATATATATATATATATATATATATATATATATATATATATATATATATATATATATATATATATATATATATATATATATATATATATATATATATATATATATATATATATATATATATATATATATATATATATATATATATATATATATATATATATATATATATATATATATATATATATATATATATATATATATGATTAGATCTATCATATCCGGATTATATGAATAATTCATATAATCCGGATATGATAGATCTAATCATTCGTAAAAACTCTATCAGAAAGCAATAAATGAAGTATATCCTATTCATAAAGACTATAAAATATTCAACAGTTTAACATTCTGCGGTTCTGCAAGTACAAATATTAAATCCTTCTCGTCAAACAAAATCTTAATATAGCTTTCAAAACTTCTAATAACTTAGGTAAACATATTAAAATAATAAATCTCGTGTTGAAAAATCAAGTAAATCAGGAATCTATAAACTCAATTGCGGTTCTTGTGATAAAATTTATATCGGTAGGACCAATAGGAGTTATGGCATAAGAACATCTGAACATAAACGTAGCTTCGATAAAAATAAATCTGATTCAAATTATTCAAACCACCTAATAAAAGAAAACCATTCATTCAATAAAAACTTTGACATATTACATATAAAATCAAAAGTTCAAAATTAGATCTCCTAGAAGCATTAGAAATAAATAGATACAAACATTCGGACAAGCTTTTGAATGAACAGGTAGATTTGAATTACTCACCCCTACTTAACTTGTTTAATTAGTTTTTATTACCTTTCATACTAACTGTACAATGGCTCGGTGTGGATTTTCCTGTTATTCATCCAACTTGTTCTACGATTTGTTTATAATACCATACTCTTCATTCTATTTTTCATTCTTGATAAAGCTGCTGTGTCAGCGAAACGTCGTCGAATTTTTTCAAATGAAGTGTAGATTAAAGTTAAACCTTGTGTTTTCATCTCATTTATATCATGGATCTACATCAAGTAACGGCCTCCACAATTCAAATGTAGAACAAGAGAATCCAACGCAGACACAAGTAGGGAGACACCGAGGACAGAGCCAATCATGCAACGCAAACGGGTCAAGCCACCGACCAATAGGAACGCGCCATCGCCACCGCACCACAACTTGAGATTCGAAGAAATATAAATTCAGCATACAGTGGCACATAGAGCAGTAAACCAATATACTCCGACATGAAGATGGCTGGTGCGATCCAGCCGAAACATCGTCAACAACAACCAACGAATGGTCATTACCAGGATCAACGGACGAGAAACCGGAAGAACGAAGAAACCACATTGAAATACGTCCGTGAAAACCTACGAGTTAATATATATATATATATATATATATATATATATATATATATATATATATATATATATATATATATATATATATATATATATATATATATATATATATATATATACAGGGTGCTTCTATGAAAACTAAACAAAGGCAGAAAGATATGGAAGACTATTTCCTGAGACTTTTCAAGTTTCAGTGAATTGAAATGAAACAGACCCATGGCAGTCATTATAAAGTACCATCCTCATCTCGAATTTCAACCCCTAGAGCAGGGGTGACCACCCTTGAAAATTTGGAAGAGGGTAGATGGGTCGAGTGATACCTCGAAAGAAATATATTATGTTTGTCTGCATGCATGAAACAGTTGAAATTTCAGATGTGAACGGTGTTTCGGAAGATGACAGCCTTTGATCTGAAATGAATCTGTTCCATTTTTTGCACTAATACCTGAATAGCTCAGGCCTTCGATTCGCTCCCTCACTCATGGCTCCTAGAAGTTCTGTATGTATACGGGGAATCCGGGAATATTGTCGAGCTGTTGCGTCATCTCATGAACTCATAGCGCACTACACTTAGAGTCCACACCAAAAAGGAGAGGTAAGAACAGAGATAACACGGATTGAAAGAGGAATATTTCAGGGCGACACCCTCAGTCCTGTTTGGTTTTGCCTCGCTCTTAACCCCCTCAGTACCCTACTTAAAAATAAAACGAACAACTTTTTTATAGACAAACAGACTCACACGAGAATAAGCCTCCAGTTGTACATGGATGACTCGAAACTGTATACCTCAAACTCAGACCAAATGAGAAGACAACTGGAGATAATCTCGGCGTTTAGTGACGCTTTCCACATGCAGATGGGAGTCGAAAGGTGGGCAGTAATCAATATGAGAAGGGGCAAAATAGTCCAGGATCAGACCGGGGTAGAGCTGATGAACCACACTATCATACATGCTCTCCAACCCGAACAACGGTATAAATACCTGGGCATGAAGCAAGCACTCGATATGAATGTGACAGAAATAAGAGAAATGGTTAAAGAGAAGTTCTTTCAGAGGGTAAAAAAGCTATTGCGGGCCAAGTTGAATTCGAGAGCTTTTTTCCTCTCCCTAAACACTTGGGAAACACCAAGTTTGTCTTACTCGTTTCGCATCTTGAAATGGTCACCAACTGAATTGCAAGGCTTGGACACAAATTTGAGAACGATGTTGACAAAATATGGAGTCCATCACCCGCATGCCTCTGTCAACAGGTTATACCTCCCAAGGCACGAAGGAGAAAGAGGACTAGTCTGCCTCCAAGCGGTGCACGCGGGTCAAGTCGAGAATCTCCGAAAGTACTTTCTCGGTAAAAATACAACCTTTCACCGAGCCCTCCGTGCAGCAGATGAGGACAACTCAGCGCTGCGTCTTAACGAGGAACAGTATACGCCGACTACACGAACAGCAGCCCAATTGATCGGAGAGTGGAAGGAAAAACAGATTCATGGCACTCTGCGCTCAATTGGGCTGCTGTTCGTGTAGTCAGCGTATACTATTCCTCATTAGGACCTGTCAAACAGCACCTCTATCGGCCTGAAAGTATTCTTGAGAATGAAAACTTCAAGTTGTACTGGGACACAACGCATCTAACAGACAGACCAGTACCTCACAACAGGCCGGACATTGCGCTCTTCGATAAACTGGCAAAAACAGCAGTCCTTATTGACGTCACAATTCCGTCTGACGACAACGTAACTAAAGCCTATACGGAAAAAATAACGAAGTATCGTGACCTGGCCTGTGAGCAGCAGGAAATATATGAATTAAAATCAGTTACCATCCTACCGCTCATAATCACAACAGATGGGCTGGTAGAGGCCCATCTAAGAGGGATTACTGAGAGATTGAATTTGAACCAGAAGGAGGTCATCTTGGGCACCACGAGAATTGTGAGGGGGTTCCTATTAGGCTCTTGATTGCACCGAACACACCTTGCGAGAAATTGCCCGATGTGGTGAGAAAAAAAAAATATAAAAATATATATATATAAGCAGGGTGGCTTGAGGAAAGATAGACGTGACTGAGGTGATTTCGAAACACCCCCCCTTCTAACCCCCTGAGCAGGCTGTTTTCTGAATTTCGCTTAATATTCAAAAATTCACAACTCTGCAAGTGTTACACCGAATAACACGACATTCGGCACACAGGATCACCTTAGCAGGATCTATCCAAAGCGGGACATAAATTTCGAAAATTTCAGGACCGGACTGAACTAATGAATAAAATTGTGTTTGGAGCGATACAACACTCTGTATAATGATTATTCAATGATTTTTTCACTGGTGCTCGAACCGCACAAACATTGTGTACCAACTATGTAATGAAATTATTTGGCACCATTGAAATGGCCTTGAAATGAATTCCTGATTTTGTTGAATGACGAAAAATCCATCTGAAAAATTTTTTTTTTCGTTTTTTACAAGAAATAAACGTGTTTGAAACAAGTATATGAATATATTTCAATTCTATTTCAATGTAGCATCATTTGAGACTTCAATTTTTCCTTTTTTATTTGTGTATGGTGTTCGACTCACAATACAGGTCCTGACTATAAGTGGAATAATTTGTTCCTCATATTATGAAGACTATCGCTATCAAAATACTGGAAGCATTAATAAATCTATGAGAGCGTTCTATGCTTGTCACCGTAGATCTTCTTGCAGTAGACTTCTGTCAGTATGAATAATTTTGAATTCGAAAATAAGGCTTTGTCGTTCTTTCTCAGAAAACCCAAATTTTAGATTTCTGAATTAACCGAAATGCCCAAATTCTCTAATGAAGAATATGCTGATATTCTGTTCGTCTATGGATATTACGACGGCAATGCCCGAGCTGCGGTTATAGAATACCAAACAAGATTTCCGAACAGAAGTCGTCCTAGCCATGTGGTTGACTGAAAGTCACATGGCTAGGACGGTATCTCGAATTTTTGAGAAACGACTTGCACAGATTAATGACGGAAGTTGATATCTGGGGTCTTATATTCCACTATGATTGGGTAGGTTCTCATTACGCATTTCCAATGAGGAATTATTTAAATTAACAGTATACCGATCGATGGATTGGCAGAGGAGGTCCCATCGCTTAGCCACCTAGGTCACCGGATCTGAATCCGTTTGACTATTTCTTCTGGGGCTTTCTAAAAAATAGAGTTTACCAGGGGGATATTCACACAAGGGAAGAATTCTTAGAAAGAATCACAGAGAGTTGTGATTCCGTCAGAGCAAACACTGAAATTATTCAGAAGGCAACCAGGCATATTTTCAGATGTTCGGAAATATGTATTTATGAAGGTGGAAGCTATTTTGAGAATAAACTCTGAAATTGGGTGTCGAAAATCATTAGTATTAGCGGTCAGTACTTTCCTTCAGTTATTGTGTTATTCTGAAATATTCACAAACTAGTATTGCAATCAGTTGAAACGAAATGTATTATATTCCATATAATGTGCAAACTGCAGTACCTTCACCAGAGCTAAATACCGAATTAACACATCACAAGTAAGGTTGATAGTAGAGTGCTGAATAAATAATAAGATTTATTCAACAATATTCTCATCATTTTGATATCAACAGTCTTTATTTAAGTAATAAAATATTCCACTGATAGTCCGGACCTGTATTGTCAAAGACCATACGTAGATAAAACAGGAAAAACTGAGGTCTCAAATGATGCTACTTTGAAAAAACCAAAATGGACTCATAAACATATTTCAAACATGTTTATTTCTTGTAGAAAGCGATAACAATTTTTTTTTTCAGGTGAACTTTTTGTCATTCAGCAAAGTCAAAAATTTATTGTAGGGTCATTTCGAAGGTGCCAAAAGATTTTATTACATAGTTTGTACAAACTGTTTCTGTGGTTCGAGCACCAGTGAACAAATCATTTGAAAAACATTATACAGGGTGTTGTATTGCTCCAAACACAATTTTGTACATTAATTTAGTCCGGTCCTGAAATTTTCGAAAGTTATGTCCTGGTTTGGATAGATCCTGCTAAGGTGATCCTGTGGTATTCGGTGCAACAGTTGCAGAGCTGTGAATTTTGAATATTAAGCGAAATACATATATATATATATATATATATATATATATATATATATATATATATATATATATATATATATATATATATATATATATATATATATATATATATATATATATATATATATATATATATCGGATTCAAAAATCCGTAGTTCAATGAATAATCCCCTGACAAGAGCTAGTTCCCAAATCTGCCCGCCATGCACGCAGCCCCCAAGCGCCACAATAGTGCAACTATTCTATTTGGGAACTAGGATTTTTGAATGATTCGTCTTGTCTCAAGTTTACATATGTAGACTCCTCGCGAAGTTTATCGCGGAAGATATTTGACCCACCAAATATTTACCGACGTGAGGTTTATCTCGGAAACAGAGGAAAAGAGCACTATTTCAGCGGGATTATTTCGCTCGTTTTCTACCGTTGATGTGATTCACGGAACGGCGAAAGATGTCTCCCAAATGTTTGGAATTTCTAACGTTTCCACATCTGTTTGTTGTTGTTCGTATCTTTCTCGAAGTCCAGTAGCGGGTTCGCCGTGTCGATCCATAGAGGGCGACTCTCATACGTATGTACGAGGTGCGTCCTTTCTGGAACTGATAGGGTACCCCGATGTAGCTTGGTAGGATGCTGAGAAGCGATATGCGACACTGATGAGCTCCTAATAAGGGCTAAACTGCAGTCTGCCGCTTCGTTTCTCGGCATCTTGCTTAGTTGCACTATTGTGGCGTTAGGGGGCTGCGCGCATGACGAGCAGATTTGGGAACTAGCTGTTGTCAGGGGAGATTATTCATTGATCTACGGATTTTTGAATGATTCGTCTTGTCTCAAGTTCATAGACTCCTGGCGAAGTTTATCGCGGAAGATATTTGACCCACCATATATATATATATATATATATATATATATATATATATATATATATATATATATATATATATATATATAGTACAGTGTGTTCAACGAAAATTTGACCCCCTATAACTCCGAAATGAGTAACATTAGCGAAGAACACCAAGACACGTCGATTTTTGTTTCGAGGGGAGCATTTTCGAAATAATTCGAAACTTCCCAGATCAACCCCACCCCAGCAACCCTAACTTTGAAATTCATCATAGGGAATAAGGGTCGAGTGGCACCTTACTGAAAAGGTCTGTCAATTCTGCACCTTGATTTGTCATTTTTAGAATTTTAAATTAACATATAGGGTGTCCCAACCAAGGGTGAAGTTGAATTCCTGGAAATCCCAAATACTGAATGAAATAGATTTATTTTGGCATAATGCAAGCGCAGGTTTATACTCGGTCTAGAAAACGACCTACACTTGTGAATTTGGAGTTGGTGCAATCAACCCCTATTTCCAGCATCCCCAACTCAAAAATCATTCGATCGATAATAGGTCAAGTGGCACCTCGTTGGAAAGATACTGCAATTTTCTCTTCGAATTTGGTATTTTCGAAATTCAGAATCATCATACAGGGTGTCCCGAAGCAGGAACATTGAAAATCCAAATAACTTTTGAAACGGGTTCATTTCGGTATACGAGAACATGTTTGATCCGAGAATGAGACTTTCTTGTGTGGTTATAGAATTTTTGCAATCAACCCTTCCATTCAGCATCCCCAACTTGAAAATCATACAAATAATTCAAGTGGCATATCTTCAGAAAGGTTTTTGAATTCCAGAATGATTAAAGCATTTCATTCAGTTCGGCTCTCCATACAGGATGTCGCTTTCGAAAAATTCAATATCGTCATTTGAAATTATCAACTAAAATTAATTCGAAACTGTTAAAAGTATTGGGGTACGATGTGTTGAGCATCAATTACGAAGAAATAAAGCTGATTTCTGCATTGAAAATGTTCACATTTTTTCATTTCCATCTGGCGTGCAGTCATCTGTTATTTCTCATTTTGCAATGAAATATTATTATTATTCAGATCAGTTCCTCATTATTGTTGTTGTTCGTCAGTTGAAATTAATCTGAAAATGGTTTATTCCACTGAGGAAAGGGTCGAAATTGTATCGACGTATTTTCGAAATAACAGTTGTGCCAAAGAAACGGCAAGGATATTCGATAGGAACCATCCTGAAAGAGAAAGGAGTCAGTCACCAGTACGTTAAATATTTGGTTGACAAATTCCTAGCTACGGGTTCGGTGGCAAACAAAAACATGAAGTGGCATGTCCTGTCAGAAATGAGGCAACGGAAGTGGCAGTAGTGGGTCATCTACAAATGGAGAATACTACTTCGATCAGAAAACTATCTCGTCTGACTGGTGTATCAGCTACAACTGTCCATAGAATCGTGAAACATCACAAATTTCACCCTACAAGGTAAAATTAGTGCATGAAATAAACGAAGATGATCCAGATCGTCGTTTACAGTTTTGTGAAAATCTAAGTGAAAACCTAAACGCTAATCCAAATTTTCTGAATAACATCTGTTTTTCTGATGAAAGCACCTTTATGCTCAGTGGTGAAGTGAATAGACATAATTGTCGATATTGGGACACACAGAATCCTCATTGGTTTAGAGAGGCCCACACGCAAAGGCCTCAGAAGTTGAACGTTTGGGCAGGAATTTTTGGCAATCATCTAGTTGGGCCTTTCTTTATTGAGGGTAATCTGAATGGAAATGGCTACCTACAGTTGTTAGAGGAACACATACATCCTAGATTGACAGAAATTTTACAGAACGATCCAACTCTTTCTGAGGACGAAATGCGTTTTCAACAAGACGGTGCTCCTCCGCATTATGATGCTCGGGTGCGCCAATATTTAGACGAAAATTTCCCAGGAAGGTGGATTGGTAGAAGAGGACCTGTTGAGTGGCCAGCCAGGTCACCAGATTTAAATCCCTAGATTTTTTTTGTGGGGCCATCTAAAATCTAAAGTTTATGCCACAAGACCAGAAAACCTGGAGGAGCTGCGGATGAGGATTATCACAGAATGCCGACTTTTGACTCCTGAAGTTTTCGCTAATGTGAGAAGAGAGTTCGAAAATCGTCTGTATAACTGTATGGAGGTGGGCGGAGGTCATTTTGAACAATTGTTGTAATAATCAAGTCAGTTTTTGTTTTCAATTGAATACAAGTTCAATAAATCTCGTTTTCCTGTTTAGATGAGCATCCAATCAGTTTCTCCATCATCCCTCATCCTGATCCTCACGCCAGAAAACCTCGATTGCCAAACTGAAACCAATGCCTCAGTGATTCAGAAAATAGAAAAATCTTTCTGGAACTTTGCCACTCAACCTGTAATCACTTGTATGCTTTTTTGAGTTGGGGATGCTGAATGGAAGAGATTGATTGCAAAAATTCCATATTCACGCAAGAGAGTCTTATTCTCGAATCAAACATAAACATATTCTCGTATTATACCGAAATGAACCAGTTTCAAAAAGTTATTTGGGTTTTCAGTGTTCCTGCTCCGGGACACCCTGTATGCTGATTCTGAATTTCGAAAATACCAAATTCGAAGAGAAAATTGAAATACCTTTCTAACGAGGTGCCACTTGACCTATTTTCGATCGAATGATTTTTGAGTTGGGGATGCTGGAAATAGGGGGTTGATTGCACCAACTCCAAATTCACAAGTGTAGGTCGTTTTTCTAGACCGAGCATAAACCTGCGCTTGCATTATGCCAAAATAAATCGATTTCATTTAGTATTTGGGATTTGCAGGAATTCAACTTTACCCTCGGTTGGGACACCCTGTATGTTAATTTAAAATTCTAAAATGACAAATCAGAATGGAGAATTGACAGACCTTTACAGTAAGGTGCCACTCGACCCTTATTCCCTATGATGAATTTCGAAATTAGGGTTGCTGGGGTAGGGGTTGATCTGAGAAGTTTAGAATTATTTCGAAAAATGCTCCCCTCGAAACAAAAATCGACGTGTCTTGGTGTTTTTCGCTAATGTTACTCATTTCGGAGTTATAGGGGGTCAAATTTTCGTTGGAACACACTGTATATATATATATATATATATATATATATATATATATATATATATATATATATATATATATATATATATATATATATATATATATATATATATATATATATATATATATATATATATATATATATATATATATATATATATATATATATATATATGTTTTCTGAATTCGCTTAGTATTCAAAAATTCACAACTCTGCAACTGTTGCACCGAATATCACCTTTGCAGGATCTATCCAAACCGGGACATAAATTTCGAAAATTTCAGGACCGGACTGAATAAATGTACAAATGCATAAACAGTTTGTACAAACTATATAATAAAATCTTTTGGCACCATCGAAATGACCTTGAAATAAATTTTTGATTTTGCTGAATGACGAAAAATTCACCTGAAAAAAAAATTGTTATCGCTTTCTACAAGAAATAAACATGTTTGAAATATGTTTATGAGTCCATTTTGGTTTTTTCAAAGTAGCATCATTTGAGACCTCAGTTTTTCCTGTTTTATCTACGTATGGTCTTTGACAATACAGGTCCGGACTATCAGTGGAATATTTTATTACTTAAATGAAGACTGTTGCTATCAAAATGATGAGAATATTGTTGAATAAATCTTATTATTTATTCAGCACTCTACTATCAACCTTACTTGTGATGTGTTAATTCGGTATTTAGCTCTGGTGAAGGTACTGCAGTTTGATTGTTTGTTTTTAAATTCCGACTATGAATAATTCAGCGAGTGAAAAATCATTTTCAAGTATTGCTGCACACGGAAATTAATGAATAGTAACATATTATAAGGAATATAATACATTTCGTTTCAACTGATTGCAATACTAGTGTGTGAATATTTCAGAATAACACAATAACATAAGGAGAGTACTGACCACTAAAAATAATGATTTTCGACACCCAATTTCAGAGTTTATTCTCAAAATAGCTTCCACCTTCATAAATACATATTTCCGAACATCTGAAAATATGCCTGGTTGCCTTCTGAATAATTTCAGTGTTTGCTCTGACGTGAATATCCCCCTGGTAAACTCTATTTTTTAGAAAGCCCCAGAGGAAATAGTCAAACGGATTCAGATCCGGTGACCTAGGTGGACAAGCGATGGGACCTCCTCTGCCAATTCATCGATCCGTATACTGTTGATTTAAATAATTCCTCATTGGACGTCGTATTGAGAACCTGCCCAATCATAGTGGAATATAGGACCCCATATCAACTTCCGCCATAAATCTGTGCAAGTCGTTTCTCAAAAATTCGAGATACCGTTTCCCATTAAGAGTTTCATTGAACACATGAGGTCCTATTAGTCGATTATTGTGAAGTGCTCAGCAAACATTGACTGAAAACTTATACTGTGATCTTTTCTTCAAGATAGCTCTCGGACTTTCATAGGACCATAAATGCCTGTTACGAGAATTGTATATTCCATCTCTCGTAAACATTAACTCGTCTGTAAGAAATATCCTACCAATGGATCTCCTCTGGTTGATAATATAAATGCAGAAGTCCAATCGCGGAATTTCATACCTAGGTTCCAAACGTTGAGCAGGTTGAAGATGAGTAGGGGTGTAGTTTTTCTTTATGCAGAATTCTCCATACTTTCATGTGCGCCATGACCATTTCATTTGCGAAGAGAGAGCTGATGAAAGGATTCTCTATTACTCTGTTAATGACCTGGTCATCGTTATCGATATTTCTATGGCGATCACGTTTCTTCTACGCAGATGGAAAATTCCCATGACTTCTCGAAAACTGGTAAGTTTGATTGAAAGTCACATGGCTAGGAAGACTTTTGTTCGAAAATCTTGTTTGGTATTCTCTAACCGCAGCTCGGGCATTGCCGTCGCAATATCCATAGACGAACAGCATATCAGCATATTCTTCATTAGAGAATTTGGACATTTCGGTTAATTGAGAAACCTAAAATTTGGGTTTTTTGGGAAAGAACGACAAAATTTTATTTTCGAATTTAAAATGATTCATTATGACATAAGCCTACTGCAAGAAGATCTATGGTGACAAGCATAGAACGCTCTCATAGAAATGAGTACCTATGATTGCTTCAGTGATTTGAAACTGAAAATGGATTGAAATGCTTCTTATAAAGAATGAAAGGTTATGCATGTTTCAAAAATTTACAAAGTATTGAAACAACTGAAACTGTTTTGATGCTCATACACTTAGTTTCAGTTTACTCACAAGTTCCATTATTTTAAATAATCAGTAATTTATTCAACATGCACCGATCACTTGGTTTAAATTAAACAGTATACCTGTTCTTTGGTGACTAATAGATATTTAACTGCCATAGCCAAATAACAAATTTCTTCTTGAAAAGTCAGATTTATGACAGAACGCCGAGAAATAATCATTCATTTATTAATGCTTCCAGTATTTTGATAGCGATAGTCTTCATAATATGAGGAATAAATTATTCCACTAATAGTCCGGATCTGTATTGTGAGTCGAAGACCATACACAGATAAAAAAGGAAAAACTGAGGTCTCAAATGATGCTGCATTGAAATGGAAATATATTCATATACAGGTTTCAAACACATTTATTTCTTGTATTTTTTTTCTTCGTATTTTTCATGTACTAGTAGTCCTACTCCCGATGTTGCTCTTTGGTCTATTTCTACTCAAGAGTATACTAAGATGTAATTGTTTAATTTTGATAATCCTCTTCCCTTCTTTTTGGTTTCGGCAAGTGCACATATATCTATTTTGTGTTCGTTCATTTCAGGGATTATTTCGTGGTCTTTGGAGATTAGAGTTTTTATGTTCCAGCAGGCTATTCTTACTTGATGCTTCTTCCTGTAGAGTTTATTCCTATTTCGCGCGCGGGTCGTATTCCGTGTTTTCTGTCCTTGTTCCGAGGCTGCATCTCCGGTGCTTTGAGCAATGAATTGTTTTACCCTAGGCAGGTTGCTAACCTTTCTTAGGAACCCTCCTCCTTGATCCGGGCTTGGGACCGGCATTAGCACTTGCTGGACTACTCAATCCATCCAGCTTGTACCAAAGGCGGAGTTTTTTTATTTCTTGTGAAAAACGAAAATAATGTTTTTTCAGATGGATTTTTCGTCATTCAACAAAATCAAAAATTCATTTCAAGGCCATTTCAATGATGCCAAAGGATTTTGTTACATAGTTTGTACACAATGTTTGTGCTGTTCGAGCACCAGTGAACAAATCATTGAAAAATCATTATACAGAGTGTTGTATCGCTCCAAACACAATTTTATTCATTAATTCAGTCCGGTCCTGAAATTTTCGAAATTTATGTACCGCTTTGGATAGATCCTGTGTGCCGAATTTCGTGGTATTCGGTGTAACACTTACAGAGTTGTGAATTTTTGAATAGTAAGCGAAATTCAGAAAACAGCCTATATATCAGAAACGAAGCTCCTCAGGGGTTAGAAGGGGGTATTTCGAAATCACCTCAGTCACGTCTATCTTTCCTCAAGCCATGTGTGAAAACCTTATGTGAAATACCTATATATATATATATATATATATATATATATATATATATATATATATATATATATATATATATATATATAAATTCCGGTGTTTCGCGAACACATCGGGCAAGATGACCTCCTTCTGACATCTGGATATTATACTGCAGTTCAAATTCAATCTCTCAGTAATCCCTCTCAGATGGGCCTCCACCAGCCCATTTGTTGTAATTATGAGCGGTAGGATGGTAACTGATTCTAATTCATATATTTCCTGCAGCTCAAAGGCCAGGTCAGGATACTTCGTTATTTTTTCCGTATAGGCTTTAGTTACGTTGTCGTCAGACGGAATTGTGACGTCAAGAAGGACTGCTGTTTTTGCCAATTTATCGAAGAGCGCAATGTCCGGTCTTTTGTGAGGTACTTGCCGGTCTGTTAGAAGCGTTGTGTCAAAGTATAACTTGAAGTTTTCATTCTCAAGAATACTTTCAGGCCGATAGAGGTGCTGTTCGACAGGTGTTTTCAACAAACCTCTGGTTACTGCGATTTCTTGGTGGTAGATACGTGCCATTGAGTTGTACCTCTCAAGGTACAACTGGCCTAGTATCGAGCATCCAGAGGTTATATGTTGTATGGATTTAAGCGCTTTCGAGCATCTCCTACATCTATCTGATGGTATGTTCTTCCCGATTATAAACTTCTGGAAAGCTCTTGTGCTGACAACCTGGTCCTGTATGGATAGCATTCTTCCCTCAAATTCCTAAAAGAGGTACCCCGCTCGCAGGTACGGAAGTGTTTCAACTTTGTCTATATCGTCACTTTTGAGGTGATTTGGGTATATGCCATGAATCTGTTTTTCCTGCTACTCTCCGATCAATTGGGCTGCTGTTCAAGTAGTCAGCGTATAATGTTCCTCGTTAAGACGCAGCGCTGAGTTGTCCTCATCTGCTGCACGGAGGGCTCGGTGGAAGGTTGTATTTTTACCGAGAAAGTACTTTCGGAGTTTTTTGACTTGACTTTTGACTTATTACGGGGCTAGCATATTATCTCTCTTCCACCCAGGATGCTAACCTAGGCAGAGGGTGACTAGGGTACGCGGGGTCGTCGCTCCCCGATGGTTCATGAGAACCACCCTGAGTGTATATATATATATATATATATATATATATATATATATATATATATATATATATATATATATATATATATATATATATATATATATATATATATATATATATATATATATATATATATATATATATATATATATATATATAAATATACAGGATATCCACCGGGGCCGTCCGTTAAAAACTATTTGAGTTCCAATTACAATATCAAGCTGAAATTTTATACGCGGCCATAACTAGCGATTTCCAATTGAAGTGAAATATTTTCGCGGTGATACCATTTCCGGTTATACCGGAAGTGGGTCATCACTTTGTTATTTCAAATGGCAATCTACCTTTTTTATTATATATCTAGAACCGACATTTGAGCACGGCATAAAATACCCAAGTAGTTCACACTTATCTGTTTGACAGATTTAATTATTTTTGTTATGAACTCGATTTTTGAGGAACATTCAAAAAAATTGTAGCTCGTAGATCTTTTGCACTACAGACACAATTTTTGCTTGGGTGGATAGAAGTAAGATCAAGGAATATTTTAAGCAGTCTATACATGTCAAATGTTTATTGCGTTGTTTTGTATGATTTTTTCAATTTGGCCTTTTCCAAACAGCAATAACTCAATTTTTTCAAATGGCACGTGCCAATTTTTATGTCGCTACCAGATGAAGCATCACATTTCAGATGGAATTGTATCAGCATGTACTATACCCATCTCTTATAGTTTTGGGAATATATTGAATTTTGATGATTTTGCAAGAACTAACAGAGAATCCTTTGAAATATTTGAATCAAGTAGCTGAACTGGCTACGCTCACCTGACAGGTGCCTAAAATTAATGTACTTGTCACTTCGTTCATTCGAATTGGATATTTCAACAAGAATTGTTGGTAATTTTAAGTGAAAATTTTCGAAAAACACCAGATTTATAATAAAATGGCTGATTATTCAAACGAGGATGTTTAATCTCTTTTTAATTCATGGCGAATGTCAGAAAGTGGTGGATAGCAATTTAATAACTAACTCCCAAATTTGGCGCCTATGAGTAAAACAAAATTTCGAAGGATCAGAAGCAATTTTCTGCAATATGGAGGAACAAAATACATAGAAACTAGAAGAAAACCAATTCTCGAGGACGACGACAATCAAATTAATACGCTAACGTATTTTCGTGCCAATCCACATGCGTCCATTAAGTCAGCATTAATGGATATTGGATTGAGTTATACTTCCATTCAGGATCCTTAAGAAACATAACATGCACCCTTATCCTTTTATCAGACTACAAAAATTGAAACCAACTGACCATCCCCAGCGGCTAAATGTCTGTGAAAATTTATTAATTCGGCTTCAAGAAGATGAGACAATTCTGCAAAAAAATATAAGGTCAATGAAAGTGGAATAACCAACTGGAGAAATCGACATTTTTGAGCCACAGAAAATCCACATTTCATTGAAGTTATTGATTTCCAAAATAAATTCAGCGTGAATTTTAATGAATGATTTGTTGGCTTATCACATTCATGAGGAAAATCTTAATGGACAAAGATACCTGGAAATTTAGAGAGGAACATTAGCAAATTTTTTAGATGGATTACCCCTTAACATTCTGAGGGATTGCTATTACCAAATGTATGGTGCACCAGCACATTCAACACGAGCTGTAGATCGGCAGCTAACAGAAATGTTTGAGAATACATGGTGGGGTAATCAAGGACCAAATTTATGGCCTCCGCGTTCTCCGGAACTGACGCCCCTTGATTTTTATTTATGGGGCAAAATCAAGAGTGACGTGTATCTTATTCCTGTAAGAAGTAAAGAAGAGTTACTAGAGCGCATTTATAATGCTTTTCGTAATATTGATCCTGAGGAAACTAGGAGGGCAACTTATTATGTTCGTATACGAGCTGTCAAGTGTATCGAGCGAAATGGGGCCCATATTGAACATTTATTCAGATCGTAAATTAGTTTTCTCCTATGATGTTTGCTATCATTTATTCGTATTAATGTAATTATCTTCGATGATTGATTTTCGCTTAGTTCCTACAATTTTTATCATCCGAATTGTAGAAAATTGCTTCTAAAGCTTCGAAATTTTATTTTAATCATAGGCGGTAAATTTGGAAATTGGTTATTGAATTGCCTGCAATTTCTACCCACTACGTTTTGAAATTCTAAAATGAATTAAAAAAAGATTAAATATATTTTCGTTTGAATAACCAGTGGTTTTATTCCAAATGTGTTGTATTTTTTGGATATTTTCAATTTGAAATAACGACAATTCTTGTTGAAATATCAAATTCGAATGAACGAAGTGACAAGTACATTAATTTTAGGCACCTGTCAGGTGAGCGTAGCAAGTTCAGCTACTTGATTCAAATATTTCAAAGCATTCTATGTTAGTTCTTGCAAAATTATCAAAATTCAAAATATTCCCAAATTATTTCGGAACTATAAGAGATGGGTATAGTACATGCTTATACAATTCCATCTGAAATTTGACGCTTCATCTGGCCAAATTGAAAAAAACCATACAAAACAACGCAATAAATATTTGACATGTGTACTCTGCTTAAAAAATTCCTTGATCCTTCTTCTATCCACCCAAGCAAAAATTGTGTCTGAAGTGCAAAAGATCTACGAGCTACAATTTAAAAAAAAAACGAGTTAATAACAAAAATAATTAAATCTGTCAAAAGTTTTGACAGATAAGTGCCAACAACTTGGGTATTTTATGTCTTGCTCAAATGTCGGTTCTAGATGTATAATAAAAAAGGTAGATTGCCATTTGAAATAACAAAGTGATGACCCACTACCGGTATAACCGGAAATGGTATCACTTCGAAAATATTTTGATAGTTATGGACGCTTATAAAATTTCAGCTTGATATTGTAATTGGAACTTAAGGAACTTGAAGAGTTTTAAACGGACGGTCCTGATGAATATCCATATATATATATATATATATATATATATATATATATATATATATATATATATATATATATATATATAATATAAAAGGGTTTAACTCCGACGAGTTGCTCATGTAACTGTTCATGCAAAATCAGAGCGATTTCCTGAAAAATATAAATCCACCACCCAGTAATTAATACCACTGCCAGGCAATGATTATAATCAAAACATATCCTGAAATCATTATATATTAGAATAACGTTAAAGGTTATGAACATATGTCAATCTACCAGAATATATACAAACAATAGCATGATCAGCCAATGACATCAATGTACAAACGAGTAGTGTTAGAGGCTGTCTCCTGCGAAAAATCAAGTGAACGGACCTTAGTCAAGTAACACTGAATGTTATTCTTTCATAGTTTTCTTTGTGTCAAGAGTTGAACGATTGAATAAAATATTGCTTTGATAATAAAGGATAGAATAATCAGCTAATTATATTACATTTATACATACAAATGAATAAAATATGATATTTGATTGTGAGCAGTATAAACTAAAGGAAAACCTATGACTCTTCCTAATTATTTTTTCGGAAAGAAACCTACGAAGAATATTACAAGATTTGATGACTGTTATCTTCTGTAATTGTTCAACTAAATTTTTCTTCAGACCTAAAATCTCAATATTTTCGTGAAGATTCCTAGGAATAAAACCTGTTGTAGAAAAAATAAACGGTAGAATAAATATTTTTTTCATTTTCCACATTTTTTAACTCATCGGCAAGCATCATATATTTAGAAATTCTTTCAGTGTATTTATATGTTATGTTATGTGTGTCAGTTATAGCAATATCAATTATTTATGTCATTTGATTCGGTTTATCCGGAAAAATGATATCTGACTTATTGTGATATACATTTCTGTTGCATAGAATTGTTTTATCGAAATAAAGTTTATATTTGTCGTTTTCAGAAATAATCTCAGGATCATATTTGTAACATTTTTATCCCTTGGGAATGAGGTCATGTGTTATTCCCAAATTGAATGGAATAATATTAGCGGCGGCATTATGTCTTTCTAAATATTCTGTTGAGGCAAGCACTGAGCAAGATGATAATATATGAAAAACTGTTTCTGAAGAATGAAAACATCTACGGCAAGAATCATATATATTTTGCTTGATGATATGTTTTTTATGATTTCTTGTGAAAACAACCTGATCTTGGATCGCAATTGCCAAGCCTTCTGTTTCAGCGAACAATTATCCAGATACTAACCATCTATTTGATGCAATTTCATCAATATCATTTCTCAATTCTTTACGGTGCTTTCCGTGTAATGCCTTCTGCATCCAACTTTCCTTTCTCAGATTTGTTATTCAATATATCAAAATCTACCTTTTGCATGGTCAAGTTCAGAAGTGTAAGATTATAATCTGAAGTAACAACAATATCATGTTATTTAGATGTTCTCTGTTTATCATGAGAATGGTAACGTAGAAGAAAAATCTGTTTATTATGAAGACTGTTCAAATCAGTTAATCCATGACCTCCAAGATGTCTAGGTATTGTAACTCTTTGAATTGATGACTGCTTATGATATTTACAAATCATTTTCCTCGTTTTACATTGTAATTTATTCAGATCAATTTTAGAGCATTCAATAATTCCAAAAGAAGATGTAAGTATAGGAACTGCATAGGAGTTGATAGCTTTGAAGAGGATTTTACTAGTTAAATGACTCTTGCTGATAATTTTAAGTCTGTTATAATATGAACTCCTAATATTTTTCTTTAGTGCTGCTATGGTTAATTGTCTTCTCTTGAACAAATCCTAGATATTTATATGTATCTCCTTAATACATTGGCTCGATTTGATATTGGAAATCATTATATAATCAGAGGTGATCCTACCTCTTTCAGTAGAAAGATTTCTACATTTAGGAAGCGTAAAGTTCATATGAATATCATTGGAATAGTTGAAGTAATCTCAAGTAGACTTTTCAAATGAGATCTAGTTCCGGCATATAATTTAATATCATCTAAATAAATTGAGTGAGTTAATTTTAATTCACTTGATAGATTTTTAATTTAAAGACAAAATTAGTAGCATTTAATTCATGAGATTATGGATTACGGCAAAGACAAAACCAAAGAGGAGTTAAAGAATCTCCTCGAAAAATGCCTCTCTTGATTGGAATGACTTCAGATATTAACGATTGTTTTGAAATATTCATATAAAGATTGGTTCTACTATTTTTCATTAAAAATTCAAAAAAAAAGACGAAGTGTCATCAATTTCATAAATTTCCAACATTTCTTGAAGCAATGAATGAGGAGAATTATTGAAAGCCTTTTGGTAATCAATAAAAGCTGTATGAATATTTCTCTTCTCAGTTTGAGCTTGATTTAAAGCAACATAATCAATTACAAGTTGCTCTTTAGCACCAAGGTGCTTTTTTCTATATCCTTTTTGATGTTCGGAAAGAATATTATAATTCTCCAAATGCATACATGCATTTAAAATTTTATATATTGTTGGAAGGCAAGTAATTGTCTATATTGAGATGGATCAATAGTATTAGAACTTTTCGGTTTCAAATAAGTAATTCCTTGTGTGAACAATAAAGGAGTAGCTGAGGGGTTCTTGATTATAAATGAAAAATATACAGCCAATTTTTCATGAACGCAAGAGAATTTCTTGAACCAAAAGTTATGAATTCCATCAACACCTGGAGAATTTTCAATTTTTTGTGTTTAATATTTGATGTTAATTCCTCTTTTGAAAATTTCTCAAATCGCATGCATTCTATTTTAAAAAATCGAGACATTTCATTTAAAATCCAACTTGCACTGGAATTGTGTTGCTTTGGAACTGCCCAAATTGAAGACCAAAATCAGTCAGAATATCAACTTTAGGAGCTCCATTTCGAGAAATATTTTCATTTGAACCTGGAATAAGTTAGAATATTTTTCATTATTTTTGAATATCTTGTTTTGAAATTTTCTACCTGAATTGATTTTATATTCACTTAGTCTAATAGAGTATAATGAAAGTTTTTGTTTCAATGTAACAATATATTCTATTAGTTGTCCATTATTTATCTCATTAAGTTTATGGGTTTTAATTTTGAGAAATATTTTTTCAAAATGTGCCATTAGTTTTCTTGATCACCTCTGGAATATTATGTCAATCTTTCTAAATCACCTCGGATACAAGAAATTTTACATTCCACTCTTTTTTGCTATGTGTTTTTTTTTCCTGGTATTATAATTAGATCCAAAATTCTCTAATTTATATCCACAATGTTTCTCTACTGTAATGGCAGCACAATATATAATCAGATGAAGTGTATAATTGTTTATTACTTTAACAAGTTGCTGTGGAAGAATATTCTCATTCAGCTCAATTATGCAATCAGAAATTTTCTTTGAATAATGTATTTTAGGAAGTTTAGGTCCCATAGTTGGGCCAATATTTTAAATTAATTCATTTGATTGAGGAATAAATTTTCTATGTCTTTGTTATTAAATTTTTCAGACAAATTTTCTGATTAATTTTCGATGCTTTCTATGAATGGGACTGGATTTTCATCTAAAATTTCACTATTTAAATGTTCTTCTTATTGTTATTTTTAATTGATATTCATTCTGATTCAGATATAAAATTTCTCTTTTCAATATACCGTTTTGATCTGCAACGCTTTTTTCTGAAATATTGCAATTGGGTGATTTATCTTTGAACATATTATATAGTTTAGACATGTACCCTTTTTTATTTGTTCCATCATTTGTTATTTTGTAATAACAAAACATTATAGATTTATTCATTCCAGATGTCCATTTCATGCATTTTATTTCTGTATTAGATTTGTAAAGATCTGATTTAGGTAAAGAAGATGTGATCAAATCAGAGGAACAATGTGATTCTACATGATTATGATAACAGTCCTCAAACCTTTTGTTGCTTGAAGAATAGACAGAATGAGTAGAAATGTCAGAAACCTTAGAGGTACTTCGTGTATAATATGAATGTATAGTTTTCAAATTAATATTCCTACCTTCAGTTAAGTTGTTTACGTTATCATCAAAATCATGATCAACGGGCCCAGAAATATTTTCTTTGCAACGTTACCTGGAATCAGATGATATGAATGTATGTGAATCAGATAGTCCTGTATCTAAACGATCTTGCATGCAGATTTTGAAGTTCTTCTCCAAGAAATATCTACTATATAAATCACGAGGATATTATATTCATCATCAGAGTCTATATATTTTATGATAGGTTTTCATGAATAATGAATTAATGAAGGTAGGAAATTTTATGTGTACTTACTGTTAAGATCTTCTTAACAATAGAAATAATTTGAAATTCTAAAGCTTCTCAAAACTTGAAATATATATATATATATATATATATATATATATATATATATATATATATATATATATATATATATATATATATATATATGCTTCAACGAAAACTAAACAGAGGCTATAATATATTCATTTCTGATCAAAACGCAAATATAGGTCAATTTTTGTTTCCAGGGGGACATCTTTTGGGGTACAATATTTGCCTAAAATATCAAACCCTTAACAAGGGGTTGCAATCCTTGAATATTTTGATTAGGGAAGATGGGTCGAGTGATGACTCAAAAAAAGGTGGTATCTTTGTCTACAGTGCCTTGAACGAATTTTTATTTTTAATTGAAAACTGTAAAAGATACAGGGTGAGCAACTGAAAAATAGAGAAGACTATCGCCCCAAGACTATTGAGTATTAGTGCGAAAAACTGGAATAGATCCATTTAGATCAAAGATGACAGCATTTGATCTGGAATGAATCTATTCAATTTTTTTGCACTAATACTTGAATAGCTCAGAGCGATATATAGTCTCCTCTATTTTTAGTAGCTCACTCTGTATCTTCTACAGTTTTCAATTAAAAATGAAAATTCGTTCACGGGGATGCAGACAAAGATAATACCTTTGTTTCAAGGTATTACTCGACCCATCAACCCTCTTTCAAATTTTCTAGGGTGGCCACCCCTGCTCTAGGGGTTGAAATTCGTGATGAGGATGGTACTTGATGATGACTGCCATTGATCAGCGTGGATCTTTTCCATTTTACTTCCCTGAAACTTGAATAGTCTCAGGGAAATAGTCTTCCATATCTTTCAGTTGCTCACCCTGTATCTTTTACAGTTTTCAATTAAAAATGGAAATTCGTTCAAGGCGATGTAGACAAAGATACCACCTTTCTTTTGAGTCATCCCTCGACCCATCTTCCGTATTCAAAATGTTCAAGGGGGTTGATATTTCAGGCAAGTTTTGTACCCCAAAAGATGTCTCCCTTGAAAACAAAAATTGACCTGTTTTTGTGTTTTGATCAGAAATGAATATTTTGGTAGATATAGCCTGTGTTTAGTTTTCGTTGAAGCACCCTGTATATACATATATACATATGTAAACTTGAGACAAGAAGAATTATTCAAAAATCCGTAGATCAATGAATAATCCTTCCTGACAAGAGCTAGTTCCCAAATCTGCCTGCCATGCACGCAGCCCCCAAGAGCCACAATAGTGCAACTGAGCAGAATGCCGAGAAACGAAGCGGCAGACTGCAGTTTTGCCCTTATTAGGAGCTCATCAGTGTGTGGACTCCTCGCGAAGTTTATCGCGGAAGATATTTGTCCTAACAATATATATATATATATATATATATATATATATATATATATATATATATATATATATATATATATATATATATATATATATATATACATGTACATCCGTTCTCGCCAAAATCTCATTTGGCATTTTCAATGTAGTCGTGGTAGGTAACTGAGGATTTTTTATATTGTTCACGTTATTTAAGCCTCGTCGTTGCCGAAGATTGTATGGGCGTTCTGGATTGGGTGGTGTTGGCCCCGCCTCCTCGGGGTTGTGAGTAGAGTTATTGTTTCGATGTTCGGCGTTGTTTGTTGCGTTGTGTGTGGTGTCTTTTTTGAGAAGGGACTTCCAAGTAGTTGGAAGGTTGAGGGCATCGTCTCTCTTATTGAGGATTCGTTTTTTCTCTATTTCTATTGCTTCCCGTATTGTTCTGATTTTGAAGTGTTTTATGTTGGCGATTTGTTTGCAGCTATCAAAGTCTTTTTATGGCCTGTATTTATGTGGTGTTGAAAAAGAGCAGATGTCATTTGTTTATTCTTGATGGATAATTTGTGTTCGTCCAGTCTCGCAGACATTTTTCGGTTGTTCTGTCCTACGTATTCTGCTTGACATGTTCCACAGGAAATGCTGTAAACGCCCTGGTTTTCTAATTTGACTTTGTCCTTAGGGTTTCTCAGCGAGGCGCCGATAGTTATATGAGGTGTGTATGTGGTTGATATGTCGTGTTTCCGTAGAATTCTCCCGATTCGATCCGTTGTCCCTTTGATGTATGGTAGGTAAGTTGTTTTTCTGTTTTCACTGGTTGGAGGGGGTTGTGAGCGCGTTGTTGTTTGCCGTAATCGTGCTTTTTCTATTGTATGTCGTGTGTAGCCTTTTTGTCTCAGCGCTTGTTTCGTGATTTTTAACTCTTGTTTGCTGCTCTGGTCGTCTGCAAGGCGTACTGATCTGGACAACAGTGTATTGGCCACTCCTTGTATTTGTGTTGGGTGATGGTGAGATCTGGCGTTGAGGTATCTGTTTGTATGTGTCGGTTTTCTGTATACTGTGTGTCTCAAACGGTCTTGTGATTTTGTGACAAGGACGTCGAGGAACGGTAGTTTGTTGTTTTCTTCCAATTCTATGGTGAAGCGGATTCTATTGTGTATGCTATTCAGGTAGTCGAGAAAATCCATGAGGTGGTCTTCGCCGTGTGACCAGATTACGAATATGTCGTCGACGTATCGAAGCCATAATTTTGGTTTGAGGGTGGCATTCTGGAGGGCACTTTGTTCAAAGTAGGTCATGAATAGGTTTGCCACGACTGGTGATAGTGATGAGCCCATAGCGGCTCCTTGTTTTTGTCGGTAGAATTGGTCTTGGAACAGGAAATATGCGTTCTTGAGGCAGTGCTGCGCTAGTTCTATTGCGTGGTCCGGAAAGTCTTCATTTTTTGAGATCAGTTGCAAGGCTTCTTCTGTTGGAATGCTTGGGTACAACGAATCAACGTCGAAGCTGGCTATGATGTCGGAGTCAACGAGTTTGATTTTGCTGATAATTTGGATAAAGTGTTCTGAGTTTTTGACGAAGGATTCTGCTTCTTCTACTCTAGGTTGCATCAGCTAGGCTAGGTATTTCTCCAATTTCTGAAGAGGAGAGTTGAAAGCGCTCACAATCGGTCTCAGAGGGGTTCCTTCTTTGTGTATTTTAGGAAGGCCATACAGCTTAGGACATCTGCTGGACTTCTCTCTCGATATAAGCCTTTTCTTTGTTTCCGGGTCAATGGGTGTATTATTGATTTTTACTTTTGTTGTTTTTTCTAAGTAAGTTGTTGGATCTGTGGTGATAGGCTTATAAGCTGGATCGTCAAGAAGGTGTTTCATCTTTGCCGTATAATCGCTGGTGTTCATTACGACCTTGGCATTGCCCTTATCAGCAGGTAGTATTTTAATCCTTTTGTTCTCATTCAGGCGTTTAATTGCTTTTGGTTCCCCAGGTAACAGGTTGGTCTTTGGAATTTTTACAGTTCTTATAACCCTTCTCACGTCCTGTCGAATTTGTTCTGCTGTTTGCGGGCTTATGTCTGTGATTGTGGTTTTTATGTTGGAGATTATTTCTTCAGATGGGATCCGCTTAGGGGCTATTGCAAAGTTGAAACCTTTACTTAGGACGGATTCTTCGGTGGTTTTGAGCTTATGGTCCGAGAAGTTGTGGACGACTTGGCGGATGTTGGTTGTTCTTGGCGATGGTGGGGCGAATTGTGCTTGAAATTTGTCTTCAGGTTTTTCGGACTTGAGTTCTTCAACAGTCTCGCATCGCCAGTCGGAAAGTGTTTCTATGCGGTTCCATAAGAGAGGGTGGATGTGCTGACTCAATTTTAAGTGGAGGTTGTACTGGTCGCTTTCCAGTTTGGCAAGGATCTTCCTGGTTTACTTGATTTCTTCACGAAGTAGTGCTGCTATATATATATATATATATATATATATATATATATATATATATATATATATATATATATATATATATATATATATATATATATATATATATATATATATATATATATATATATATATATATATATATATATATATATATATATATATATATATATATATATATATATATATATATATATATATATATATATATATATATATATATATATATATATATATATTTATATTTACAGATTTACAAAAATTATCCTGCCTCCTACGATTGCCCCTGAAGTTTGAGCACAGGAAATGTAACAGGGGAACCATACTATCTTGCGTATGATTCAATAAACGAGAGAAAAAACCTGTGGAAAAAAACTCGTTTCCCTGTCGCTATTGCTCTAGCAATAGCTTGTCTGTTTATGTTATGTTAGTGTCGTGTGTACAAAAAGAGTACCAAAAATTTTCCTGCTTAGCAGCTTCATTCTCTCATTCTCATCTTGCACTCCATGGTTTTCAGGACTTCTTCACGAAGACAAGGGTGGAAAGGAAGGAGGTTTGGGACAGGTAAAATCTGTAACAATGGAAAAAGAAAACCAGCAGAAAAATATTTTATCAAACATACCTAACTCTTATATGTCTAAACTCAATTGAATCTAAGAGTTTAACTAATGCTCCTCTGTTTTTCAACAGGGAACATCTCTTACACCTTTAGGGAATGAAGCCCTACGGGGGTGTAGCCCTTGTCTTATCAACATATACCATGGGAATAATGCTCTAAGGGGGAGTAGTCCTAGACTTATCTAATAACTTAACTAATGCTCCTCTGTTTCAACAGGAAACATTTCATTCACCATTCGGTGGTGTAGCCCATAATAACCTCAAGATTCAAAAACTAATCTCCTAAATAGACTTGATGTTCTGTACCCAGTTGATGAAATTATCTGAAACGGAATGAATTTCTTGAAAACCACCCGTAAAATGGTAAGTAGGACAATCGAGGACTAAATGTCTCATTGTTTCTTCAGCTGCGCCACATTCACATGCCGGACTTTCTAGAGTATTCCATTTGAACAACATACTATTACTACGACCATGTCCTCTCCTGAGACGATTTAATGTCCACCAATTTTTCCTACTTATATCGAAACCTGCCACCCTTTTAGAAGGATCCTCTATGATAACTTTATAGAAAACATCAACTTCCTGCCATTCAGTTTTCCAAAGATCAACAGCCTTCACCCGTGTACGCAAAAAGTCAATCGACCAAATAGGTTTCCTAGATGTCAATCTAAGATTAGGTGGATTTTGAAAATCGTGTGTTATCAGAAAAACTTCTGGAAATGAGTGATACCTATCCCAAGATGTATAAAGCTAATTTCCTGCGAATATGGGAAGGAACTATATTACAAATAACCGGAAGCCATGGGGTAGCAGTTGAATTGATACATCCACTTATAACTCTCAAAGAACAGTTCAACTGAGAATCAATCTTATTGACGTGACCACTATTCAACCACACTTGACAGCAATATTCTGTTGTTGAATATACGAAAGCTAAAGCAGTATTCCGCAAAGTAGAGACTCCGGTGCCCCAATTAGATCCAGAAAGTTAATGTAGTATATTGTTTGTTGTTTTCGACTTCTGACATAATTTATCAATTACGAAATTTGAAAGTCAAAGAACGATCTAGCTTTACACGAACATATGTTGGAGTGAACTAATGAGTTAATAGTGAGTGATTGAAGAATACTCTTAGTTACCTATAATTTTTATGATTATTCAGATGAAAACAAGAAACCTCAGTTTTCGAAGGATTTGGACATAAACTACATTTTTGGAAGAAAATGAATTTGTAAATCGGAAGTCAGTGTTAGCTCAATTGTTTCGAAGTCATAGTGTCGAAAAACCAAAGCAATAAAATCAGCATAAATTAACTTTGTAGAGGAAGTTTCAGGGATGTCCGACATATATAAATTGATGAGAAGAGGTGCAATTACAGATCCCTAAGGTAGGCCATCACTTAGAGTGCTTTTCGCACCGATAAAAACTCGAAGTCTTCTATCAGATAACATATTTTCAACCAACCTCACAATTTTTCCACATTGAACTACTTCAAAGAGTTTATAAATTAAAGCATACGTCCAAACTGTGTCATATGCCGAAGAGAGATCTACAAATACAGCGCCTATTTTAAGTTAACCCTGAAATTCTGTCTCAACAAGAGTGGATAAATTTAAAACATGATCAGAACAATTGCAGTTTTTTCGAAAACCTCCCTGAGAAGTGGACAGAGCTCTGTCAATGATTGGTTCTAACCTCCGATAAAGAAGTCTTTCTAAAATTCCGAAGGAAACAGAAAAAAAGCTGATAGATCGATAACTACTAGGAAGTTCTGGGTTTTCCCAGGTTGTTTGAGAATGGCAATAACTTTAGTCATTCTAAATTCAACGGGAATACTACATGTCATTGTAAAAGCATAGTAACCACTTTGTAGTGTTATTTCCTAGATGTTTAAAAAATTCAGGGAAAATGCCATCAAAACCTGGAGCTTTACGAACTTTAGTAGATTTTATTGCAGATGTGAGCTCTTCTTCCCCGAAAGGATTCGATAATTCCTCTACCGTGATAGCATCACTCCTCTTTTTAAGTAAGATTCCTGTCATTCTATTCCTGTAATATCTACTATGATCTACACTTTTAGAGACATTGACAAGTCTAGATGCTACAGAATTCGGATTCATATTAGACGGAGTTTTTGAAACGGGATCAGCATTGCCTAATTTCCTCAACAAATCCCAGGAACTTCTACTAGAATGACGAAAATTCATACCATTCATCAACTCATTCCATTGATTCTTTCTGATATCATTCAAAGAACTAAGAAGTGCATCGGCTTTCTCTCTCTAAGGATTTTGCTGATAATCCTTATAAAAAACATTTGATTCCTCAGACCACCCAGGTATATAATCCTTCCGAAAGCCTCTGGGATTATGTTTTTTAGCAGCAATTTTGATAACTCCTATAAACCGGGAATAATTTCTACTCAAGGGGGAACCCATCTCAAATCACTATCTACTTGTTTGGTGAAATCATTCCAACGAGCTTTTTTGAAATTCCATCTTGGTTTTCCTAATGAATCTGCAAATGTAAATTGAAAACCTAACGAAATAATAACTGGCCTGTGTTGACTGTGAGGAAAATCTGAAGTACTTTTGGACGAACAGGTAGAGGAAACAATTCAGAGTTGTTAGAAACCAGTCAAAGATCATGATTATAGTCGCGATTCCATCTGGCAGAATGAAAGGTGCCCTTTGCCTTCGCATCGAATACAAGTTGAAAATCATTTATTTCCATTCATTCCACTAATGAAATAACACTCCTGTCGTTATCTGTATAACCTCATCAATTGTGAATGCAATTGAAGTCACCGAATAGATAGCAGGGTGGGGAAAAATAATATCGAAATTGATGGGCCAGATTTCTCCAGGAGGTTTATAAATATTAACGACAACACATCAAAAAAATTGAACGCAATATAGAAAACACCACTCATTATGTCCCTCTGTAAAAGTTCAATATGATTGAATGATGAAGATTTTTCATAGCAAGCAAGGCCATAAATAGGACTAAGGAGATAATCGAAAAGTACATAACCTGCGATATTTCCTCTTTCGCGGAGACGTTCTTCCGTCGCAGTGTGAGTCTCCTGAAGCATAATCACTTCCACCTTATTCTTGCTTACCAATTTTGAAGTATAATCGCATTTATCCTTGGAAATCCTTTCAATTTTCAAACTCAACAAAAGAATTCCCTCTCTGTTTGACCGAGAGAGCCAGGTTCGGTCTTCTAAGTGATGCTGATTATGATCTATACATGTTCTAGATTCATTATGAACCCAATAATTTGGGTTGACATCGCCCATATATTATATCTTCGTGGATCATGAGTAAATTATAGAAAAATTTTGCAAAATTATTTTGACATTCGTTAACGAAATGACAGCTAAAAAAGTGGAAGAATACTTACTTTTGTGATTAGTTTATCAAGTGCTGAAAATGGGCACCGATCACTTCCATGCAGTCAAATAAGTTTCGCTGAAATCGTTCACGTACATTACTCAAAATTTCTGGTTCAATTTGACAGCATTCATTAATGATCCGAATTTGCAAATCATCCAGTGACTCAGGTTGGGTAGCTTAAATCTTATATTTCAGGTGATCTCATCGAAAGAATTCCAGTGGCGCCAGATCAGGTGATCTGGGTGGCCACTCAATATGTCCCCTTCTTCCGATCCAGGTCTGAGGAAAATTTTCATCTAAGAACGCACAGGTTTATTTAGTTCCAAATAACTTTTACCAGTGATATTAACGGGTATTCAAAAAGGGCCGATGATGTGATTTTCATAAATACCCACCCAAACATTCAATTTTTGGTGATGCTGAGTATGCTCTTCTCGAATTAATCTTGGATTTTCATCAGACCAGTACCGACAATTATGCCTGTTTACAGTGCCGTTAAGGTTAGGTTAGATTAAAATGAACACTCATCCTAAAAACAGATATTGAACTCGTAGTTTTTGGATTATTGTTAATAATTCCACTGACCACTTCACTGAACATGAGTCCTCATTCAGTTCCTGAACCAATCGTATCTTGAAACGATGAAACTTATGTTTTCTTAAAATTCATGATTGTTGTGCGTGGAACACCAGACACATTGGACAATTTCCTAATAATACGGTTCGGATACATCGCTACGTGACCTAAGATAGCCACTTCCATCGCTTCGTCTCCTTCATACACCCTCTTTTTGTTGCCAACTGAACAGTGTAGCGAGAAATTTAGCAACCAGTTGCACAACGTAAGCAGCGGATAAACTTATTTCAGGATGTCGTTCGTTAAATGAAAATTCTGTTAATCGCGCAGAATCGTTATTTCTAAAAATAATTTTATCATTTCCACCCTGTTTTCTACGGAAGACACCATTTTAATCCTACTACAAATTTACAATCGCTTTGGCACAATTTCAACATTCCTGAAAATTCACGATAGACTAACGAGAGTCCACGGTAAATCAAACACATGGTCTACCATGCATACCTCGAGATAAATTCAACATAAGCTAGCCATACACCAGCGCCTTTTACTGCATGGAAGTGAATGCTGCCCATTTTCAGTACTTCATAAACTTATCACAAAAGTAAGTGGTCTTCCACTTTTTTAGCCGCCATTTCGTTAACCATGAAAATTTTGAAGCAAAAATTTAGTGTCAGATAGTATTCGATTGAATTTTTTAAATGAGGTATCACAACACTCGTCATCCCTATTCAAAACCAGGAGGTTGTGCTCACCCTCGTTAACGAATTGTAGTTACAGTCCAAGCGATTCTCCATATTTTCAATTTGAAACCGAAAAATCGAGGTGTTAAGTTTTCGTTGCACTACCCTGTATAGTAGTAGCATTTATATGTCTATATGATATATATGGAGAAAGGAATGACCGATAGAGAAGTTTGTTTTGTTGTCTTGAATGTTTGTTGAACTAAGTTTCGAATGATGACTTTCCTGACAAGTAATTGATGTCTGATGTAAGAATACCGCTTATAAAAGAAGAAAAATGAGTCAGATTCAATCCACTTCAATAGTAATTGATTTCGCCCTTTTTCCCTCGTAATTCTGACCAGAAATACTTTGATGCAGATTTTGAGTTGGATTTCGTATTGAGAGATCGAAATCTTTATTTGAAAGATTTCCAGTCATACAATCTGCGAATTCCAGGGTCCTCGCGCGAAAAATCGATATTGAATGATCTTTAGTAATTTTATGATGTCTTCTGAGAGCCAACCAAAAATGGTTGGCAATGATAAGAGAAAACATTTTTTATGTATGTATTCCCCGAAGAATCTTATTAAAAAAGGACATATGTTTCATATAAGTATCGACCATTGAATGACGAAGAAAAATTTCATTTGAAAAATTGTCTAACCAATATTCAGATATTGTTCATATTGAAGAATGTAATTTGACTTTGATCAATCAAATTAAACCGAATATAAGAACTCGTATAAACCAGTATATACGAAATCGTATAAATATTCTTATATATACAAGGACGAAGTTCGAAGACAAATTGATTCCATGCTAAAACAAAATACCATTCGTTCAAGTAATTCCCCTTGGTCATTCCCAATTAGGGTGGTACCAAAAAAAGCAGATGCTAGTGGTAAGAGGAAATTTCGAATCAATCGTGGTCGATTTTCGTAAGATCAACGAAAAGTCTATCGATGACAGATACCCTCTTCTAAACATTTCTGAGGTTATTGACAAACTGGGAAGATGTCACTATTTTCCAACCGTCGACTTAGCTAGTGGGTTCCACCAGATTGAAATGGTTCCTGGAATAATTTAGCTCTTCTCAGTCGACAATGTTCATTACGAATATCTAGGAATACCCTTTGGGTTGAAAAACGCTCCAAGTGCTTTGCAAAGGGTAATGGACGACGTATTAATGGGGTCACAAAATGATATTTGTCTTGTATGCACGATATCATTGTCCATTCGGTGTCATCAAAAGAACATATGGTAAATCTCAAGAGAGTATTTCAGCGTCTTCGTGACACAAAATTTGAAATCCAGCTCGATAAAACCGAGCTTCACGAAAAGAGGATGCATTGTTAGGGCATATTGTCACGACCGTAGGTGTCAAACTAATTCCGATAAGATAAAGCAATTATGGAATATCCGATTCCTAGAACGGTTAAAGAAATCAAAGGATTTATTGGACTTTTGGGTTATTTTCGCAAGTTTATGAAAGACTTTGCAAAAATAACCACGCCGTTCACACAGTGTCTCAAAGCTGAAGCAAAAATCTTACATGATGATGCTTTCCGTAAAACTTCAACTACTGCTGATCTCTTCTTTCTAATGCCTCCAAATTACAATTTTCCAACTTTGAAATTTCATTCGTTCTTTTTACTGTTGCAAGTAACGCATCAGTTGCGGCTGTTCTGTCGCGAGGACCCAATGGTGACGACCGTCCAATGCTTTACGCATTTGCTTTACGCACACTTAAGGATAGTAAAAGAAATTTCAGTACTATCGAAGAAGAACTTTTGAGAATAATCTATTGGACTAGCCATTTTCGACCATACTTATATGGGAGAAAAATCAAAATAGTGACGGATCATAAACCACTTCAGTGGCTAATACCTCTCGAAGAGGGTTGTGATTCTAGACTTAAACGCTGGAGATTGAAATCAGAGGAGTATAATTACGAGATACGTTATAAGAAAGGCAAAGCTAAAATGCTAATGCCGAGGCTTTGTATAGGATTGAGATTCACCTTACAAAAGTGGGGAATACTTTATCGGACGATGATTTACCAATCTTTCATTATATGAAACAGGTAAATTAGGATATGGAAACAGCTTCCATGGCCAATAATATAAAGGACATTCCAAATCCGGATGGAATTGAAGATCAGAACCCCGAAGTAGAGGAAAATTCATCGGCAGACCGTACATATAAACGCTGAAGACCCTAATCTAGGAATAAGTCCGCAGGAGTCCCAAATTAATATTTACAAAACCGTTGCACATAATTCATTCACTGATTAACCGAAAACCAATGAAAAAATGTTTATGGCATTGAAACAAAAAGAATATTTGGAATATTTACCTACTTAAGAACGACTTTACTCTTTTTGTTTCTTAGAGACTGCTGAACCAAAAAAGACCTATGCATTTCATTTCAAAAGAAATGGCAACGATGAAACAAATCAACAACTTTCAAATCTCTAGAGACAAGCATTCAAAAGTCTCACTTTCAAGCTTTTGAAGTGTAATGAAGGGTTAGAAAATATTATAAATGAAGAACGACAAAAAGAATTGAGCCTTGACAAAAACTAATCACCGAGGAATTGTAGAAACTATTGAACAACTCAAACAAAAATATTTTTGCCTAAATTTATTGAATGATGTCAGATTTCACATAAATAACTCTGGAGTTTGTCAGATAGTAAAATATGATCGAAAATACCTAAGATAGCATTTCAAAGTATCCAAACTACAAAATGACCCTTTATAGTTGTACATACTGATGTATTCCAAGCAGTTAGAAAAAAAATTTTCAACAATTTTGAAAAATTTTCAAAATTCGGTCGGGCCTTTCCACTAAAGGGCGCAAATGCTCCTGCAATTGTTCAAGCATTAATTTCCTTCATGTCATTTTAGGGACTACCTCTACAAATAGTTACTGACTCTTGGACCGAATTCAACACTTGTAGATTTTGTCAATCTTCACAAAATCAAGATTCACATAACCACCTCTTTAAATTCTAATAGCTATTCACCAGTAGAACGTTTTCATTCGAACATTATAGAGCATTTGAGAAAAACCAAATATTTCATTTCCCGATATAATGCCATATGCAATTTTTGGTTACAACCGTAGTATTCATTCTACAACTCAACAAAACTAATCTATATTATCAGCAGTCATCTGAATACCAAAGACCCTTTCGAAATTGACGCAGACAAAGAAATTGTGAACAATTACATGCAAAATTACAAAAGACGAACCCAACTAATTTATAACCCCATTCACGGAACTAGTGAGAGAAGGTAGGAAAATATATAGGTAAAGCAAACGAAGAGGTTAGAAAATCAATTGATTACTTCGAACAATCGATAGTTTTCCGAAAAAAACTTGAAAACTCGCGGCAACAAAGTGAAAGCGCCCTTAATTAAAGAAAAAGCACAAGAAAATGAAGAGCTTTAAGAAATAAAAACTGAACGCAGTACCTATCATAAAAATAATTTTAAGAAACCGATATCAAAACGTCCTCAAAATATGTTGCAGGACTGTGATCCTGATGATGATCCACCGGTCCATTGTGGAACCGATTAGAATAGTGGATCTTAAAGAAAACCCTGGTATCCTCCCCTTTCTTATTGGCGAAACTAAAGTAAAAATCGGAACTCATAAATTCCTACATCATGTTGATCTGTGCCGCATCGGAAACGAAATAAAAATAATTGTCAATCAATACAAAAATTTCGAATCTTCTCTTTCAAATCGATTCAATACATCCGAATACCCTATGAAAACTTTGGAACAACATATACAATATCAAACTAACTACATTTGGAATAAATTTAAATCTGTATATCCCTTTGAAGATAGAAAACGGACAAAATTTGGATTCGTCAATGATCTACTCAATATTATTAAAGCCATTCCAATGAATTTAGATGCTGATGATATTGAATGCTACGATAAAGCTATCGAAAAATTACAAGGTAATACGAAACGAATAATCTCCGCTGTCAAACACCAAATTTGCTCAACTCACGAATTTCTCGAGAATAATAATGAAACGCTTTCATTAACGCTGCATAACCAAAATATGATTTCTAGAAGAAATTAAGAGATCGGAAATGACAACATCCTGTAGTTTTTTCTATTATAGACACTTTCGACTCAAATGTAATTCAACTTAGACACAATCCGATCAATTCTTGAAGATTCAGAAAATTCAATTACTCTGGCTAAATTAGGCTCTCTTCATCGGTGTCTTATTAAGGTTTAGGACATATTCTTTCGATTCTCTTAGAGAATCAATCGAAAAATCAATTGAAAGTTTCTGACGAAAAAAATATTCACTATTATAACGACCTATTTGAAGTCTAAACTTACTATTCAAAAATATTTTCGTCTTGAATATTCCCCTCGTACATCGCAACCGATTCAACCATTACCATTTATATTCCATTCCATCTAGAAACTTTACAACTATAATTCCCAAAAATATTTACCTCACAATGAGTAGCAATCCATTCCAATACGATGACAAACATTTTAGATATCTTAACCCTGGTGACCTTTGCAAAGAGAACAAGCTTGCAAGCAACGCCGTCCTAGACTACTGCCTATTTCAATTATTCGGATCCAGAATGTTCCACTGCTCCTGACCGCAAAATAGCACCAGTAATAGTGACGAAATATTCCGTAGAAGAAGTTGATGACAGCCACTACATCGAAATCTTTCCAGGACAAGAAAAAATAAGGATTAACTGCGAAATTAACAACACTCAAAGGAACATTCGTCACACAAATTCCCCATGAATGTAGTATTCAAATAGTTGATTTCATTTATACCAACCCATGAGGCACTTCTTATCAAGTACCGCTATTTTAACCCGAAATAAAAATACCTTCAGGGGATCACCATTCAGTAACCCTCACAATTCAAGAAATTTCATTGGATAAATTACACCACCTTCAGAAGAAAGTCCAGAAACTCCAACCGGTTTCAGAAGAAAATGAAGAATCAGCTTATACACATCTTTACCTGGCCACCCCCATATGCATTATAATTTATATGGTAATCGTTTGGAAAATTAGTTCAAGAAGAAATGCGGTACCAGAGAACAATCCAGAGGAAGAATCTCTGAGTGTTCCATATGATTTCAGTCAATTGCCGAACCAAGTCGAAAACGAGTTTTGTTCTTTCCGTCCAAAACTCTTTCCTAAGGATGAAGCAGTTATTCTTGGAAGAGCTCCTTTCTGGAGGAACTGCTAGATCAGCGAATCTTATTTCGCGGAGTCGGCTACACTGTGATGGCCGATGCTATAAATTATCTTTTAATATCTTATATCAGTTACTCTGGCCATAGCTTCCATTTGATTCAGTTTGTAATAAAAGAAATGTTTTCAAAAAGGATTTTCTTTGGGTGACAAACATAAGCCGAGTTACCTTGAAAACCGTTCACAGACTGTTCACTCCGTTGACTGTCTCGTGCCAGTACTGGCACAACAATAATCAACTACTCACCCATCGATTAGCTTGGCCGAGTGCTCGGCCTAGTACCTCGAACGAGCTAGGTGTATTTGGGCCTTTAGTTTATATTTTGATAGGCTCAGATGACAGAAATTTCGGAAATCTCCATGTTGAAGTTGGATATGTAACAACAAAACAATACAGACAAGTCAGACTTTATTTGGGCTTTAGACTTGTTATTTTCGGTTTTAAATCTTTGCATTTAATGATTTTAGTTGCAAGTTTTCGATTTGCTGGCACCTAACACTGATTGTGAGTTCTAATGTCCTCTAAATAAATTGTTGTTTTCACAGAGAGATTGGTTGGTAAGTTTGCGGTATCATTTAGCTACATCTAAGATACATCTTCGAAGACGCTTTTGACTTTTTCACATGGAAAAGGTATTGAGGTCATCGAAAGGAAAATTCTTATCTTATGTTTTTAAAATTTTACGACATGTTTTATCATAAAAAAGGAAAAAAAGCGATTTTTCTTATTTCCTCACATATGCGTTGTCGTTGTTGTAAAAAGTAAACCTGATAACTAGTGTCAGTTAGTATAAATCTTCATGAAATTTTCTTAGGATAGGTATGATCAAACTTGCGATTTTTCTATTTAAAAAGAAGTCTGGGGGTAACAACTAGTGGTTAGATTTAGTACTACCGCTTGTTTGAAAATTCGACTTTTTGTATAATATTCTGATAATTTCACCCAGATAAGTGACGTTTAAAGTAATAATGGTTTGAGCTTTAGTGCAACAGATTGTTTGTATATGAGATTTCGTCAGAGATCCCATTGGTGTTGTTTGCTGACAAGTTTCTACTCGCCTTGACTACTAGACGTTGTTGGTGATGATTCTGGCGCTTGCTTAGTTTCTTGGTGATCGGTAGCCTTTTGTCATGCCCAGATACGTTCTATGCAGTTTCTGTTTTAGAGGAATTCACCAGTATTGGTGTCATCAACGACTGGAGCTCATTCAATGAAGAATGTCATAGAAAATTGTTATTCGATTAAGAAGAAGAAATTTGTGTTAGTTGGTAGAGATAATATTATTATTTAACTTACCAGGCATTACGTTCTTGATTATGTACTCATTTTGGCTCAATATTGCATTTTTTTATATATACGGCTTCGTTTCGTACTCGAATCAGTGAACAGTTTAGACATAACTTTCATAGGGTATCAGATAATGGTATGTGACACTGACGAATTCCTATTCAGAAGAAACAACAGTAAGCCAGTCTATTTTTAAACGGTTTTATTTAGCTTACCCCGTTTGTTTTATTTATTCTTGGGTCAAATTTAGTAATTCAAATTTCACCCTCTTCCTGTCAACCGATTAATCTGAAATTTTGTATACACTTTGGATTTTGGTGACAATACAATTATATTTATTCATTATCATTATAAATACAAGATGGCCGCCGCTACAAAATGGCGGATAATTTATGTTTTATTAATCCCATCAATATGGGTATCAAATGAAAGGGCTCAACAAGCAGAATACAATATACTATAAAAAATTGAAATCCAAGATGGCGGCCGCTACAAAATGGCGGATAACGTAGGTTTTATCAATCCTATCAATATGGGTATCAAATGAAAGTGCTCAACCAGTAGAATACACTGTATCCAGCCTGAATTCACCACCCAAGTCAAGATTTTGTATCGTGTTGAGGACTGTGTGGCGTTAGGGTGGCTAAAATGATACGTCGTTAGCGGTACACCACTCAAGTTAAGGTGAAAGGTTAAAACGCGCCGAGAACTGTATGGCATTAGGGTGGATAAAATGATATGTCGTTAGCGTTTTCCCTCAAGACTCAGGCGCATCTTGTTGTACATAGCCTTGCCCTTTATTGGACCTCTGGGGGTCGACCGTTTAAATGTCCATTACTCGTGGGAACAAAATGGTAAAAAAAATATAAAAATACAAACATAAATAAAACAGAAACTGCAACACAACGTAAACGAAGGCTTCAAAAAGCGAAAGAAAAGTATCAAGCAAAACGAGCTAAAGAAAGTGAAGGTGATAGAAAAAGTCGATTACAGAAACGACGGGAACAATTAGCGTCAAAAACACCTGAGCAATATGAGGCCAGGTTAAGAAAGCAACGTCAGCGATATACACAAATGACGGCGTCAGAAACGCCTGAAGAATATGAAGCCAGGTTAACAAAACAACGCGAGCGATATACACAGATGGTAGCGTCAGAAACGCCTGAAGAATATGAAGCCAGGTTAACAAAACAACGGGAGCAATATACACAGATGGTAGCGTCAGAAACGCCAGAAGAATATGAAGTTAGATTAATACAGAGCCGTGAAAGACAAAGACAGCAGTTGGGTTCAGAAACGCCTAAACATCGCGATACGATGTTAAGTAAACAACGAGAGCGTACCCAGCAATGCAGAGCTAATAATCTGCAGGCATTCGAGAATGCTATTAACACAATTTGTATACATGTCAAGCCTACGTGGCTCTTAGTAGAGTAAGATCTTTGCAGGGACTACGTATAGAGGAGTTGGATTGCAATAAAGTAACGGGCAAGAAACCTTGCAATAATGAAGCACTAAATGAATTAAAAAGAATGCGAAATAAAAACTAAAAACTAGAAAATAAAAATAGGTAAAAAAACTTTTTAAGTTAAACGGTTTTATGTTAAACATACATTGCACTGTTTAAGATAAATGTACTAAAAACCAAAAAATAATAAAATAGATACAGTCGTGGGAATTATAAACATATGCATAGACTAGACTAAAATAAAACCGTGGGGCACGTCAATTGTCTACAATCGTTGATTAAAATGTTTGTTTTGTAATGTTACACTATAATTATTAGGCAGTTGTGCAACCGACAACGATGGACGTGTGATAAGCAGGGCTAGAATGTGGAAACAAGCTAGCAAGCTAGATTATAAGCGAGTTTTAGGGTTTCATAGTGGTGAGCGAGTAGTACTTTTGTCATATGTTTTGTCGATTAAAGACAAACAACAAGCAGTGAAACGATTCCTCGCCAGCCAGCAGTGTGAATGTCCAACGATAAACTAGTTAAAACATCTCTTTTATTTACATGGAGTGTATAACTATTAGAATTTCCATGAGCAAGAAAATAGTAAATAATTTCCTCACCGTCTGCGGGCCAACTGCCTAACGACGAATTAAACGATTCTTCTATCGCACATTAAGTCGATAATTTGTAGACAATTGACGTGCCCCACGGTTTTATTTTAGTCTAGTCTATGCATATGTTTATATTTCCCACGACTGTATCTATTTTATTATTTTTTGTTTTTTAGTACATTTATCTTAAACAGTGCAATGTATGTTTAACATAAAACCGTTTAACTTAGAAAGTTTTTTACCTATTTTTATTCAACATTATTTCAACATAAACCTTAATTGAATCATTGCTATTTCGGTTCTTGTTAGAAGCATTCTTGGTGAATAGATGTGGGAACTAGCTTCTCAAGGGGTTTTAATATAATATAATTTAAGGATTATTCAGTACATCTCATCAATTCAAAAATACATGTTTTGACGATGAATATGTGTAGTGAAATTCGTATTTGATAATATCTTCATTTTATATCGTAATTTGCAGGTTCGTTAAGTAAAAGGAACCACTTGGAAATAAATGAACAAATATTTATTTTATAATTATTTTGTGCAATATAAAATGCTGGGAAGATTTAATTATGGTCGTAAATAATAACATTTTGAGAGGTAATTGTGTGTAATTTAATCTATAATTTGTAATGTACGAAACCAAAAAATCTGTAAATTTACATTCCTAGTTGAAACAAAATATCAGCATTACTCAGATGCTCTTGAATTTCAATCCAGATACATAGAATATTTCGGAGAAAACTGTATGTTAATTAATATAGCGATCCTAAAATTGATAAATCACTGAGATGATGGTTGTCACCAATATGTTGAGGTTTAAAAACGAAATGTATATACAGTATGAGGAAATTTTGATGTTTTAGTACTTTAGGGTGACCATTTACACCGATGATGTTTGTGATTTGCAATCTCATTTTAGGTAAACGTCTATAGATCTGCATCGTATGCATCGGGAGGATCGAATCGGACGAAGTCGTTTGAAGTTAGTAAATTCACTGTATCCGGAATACCGAGACACCTGTCAGCTATCGCCGCTAGTCGTACGAACTGATGAGTAACTAATAGATAATAATAGATAGATCGAAAAAGTTGCCCCTTACCGACAGTACTTCATTGAGAACGACGCGTTCAATGCGGATTTATGGACGTTTACCCTTTGGGTATGTAAAAAAATGTTGTTCAAATGACACTCGTTTTTCTGAAAGCAACCTTGAAACTACACGTTGAGGACTACGAGTCGTGAGGGCGATCGAGAGTAATGCCGGGATGAGGTCATATCCACTTAACCCACTTACAACTAAGTGTACTTTAGCAAATTTAAAACGGTATTGTCCCTCAATTGAAGAGCTAGCTGAGATCCCAAATGCACGTCCCTTTTAAGTGCCACACAAGCAATAGCTCATAACTACGCTATTTTCTCATAAAATTCATAAATCACTAAAACCCAATTTCTTGGAGTCTTCAATAAGAAATTAAGATCGAAAAATGCTTCCTAATAGTTCGATAATATAATGACTAGATACAGTAATTATTTGATATGTATATAAAATATATACAACGCTTGTTCTGCAACTTTGTCTTATATAATTTGTCTTATGTTTAATAACTGGAATTAATTTAGAAAATCAAGATTATATGATAATATAATTATTGAGAGGATCTCATTCTATAGAAAAATTATACATTTGTCTTCAACTGAAAAGCAATCGATTCAAAAGGAAAAATAGCGAATTAATCCACATTTTGTACTTTTTATAACCTCTGATTTAATCCAGAAAATATGAATAATAATTAATAATCTAACTCAACTTTGTATTTGAAAATGTCATTGCTGATATTCTTCCTATCCATAATGAAAAACGAGGATATATATCTTCAAATCTATCTCAGAAAGTTGATTCAGTTATACATAATCGTATTTTTGTTGCCAGATTAATTTTGTAATTGGTGCATTTTATGATGGTGTTTACTTACTGGGTATGGCTTTAAATGAAACATTGTCTGAGGGAGGAGACATTAGAAATGGAAGAAGAATTACCAGCAAGATGTGGAATAGAGATTTTCATGGTATGTATTGAATGAAGTAATCTGAAATTTTATTCTTCATCTATATTTCGTTATAATTTTCATAAGATGTCGTAAATGGAGAAGGTGATTTCTTGAATCATTTCATGAAAAAGAGTTCATTTAAACATGGGTCGGAAAATGCTTGGTTTCCGAGATACAGGGTGGTAAAGTTTCGCAAATTATTCAGTATTTTCTTCATGAAAATTGCAGTATTTTGAATTGTCAGCGGAAAATTGAGACGAGAGTTATTTTCGAATATATGCGTCCTTGAACAGGCCGAACCTTTTGTAACAATGTACAAAGGTGTACTAAGTTTTTCACGGGCCAGGCTGCCTTTTTTCTCCCCCAACTTCTTGTAGTACATCATTGACGCGTTCGAAAAATGAAATGGAGTAGATCAATTATTTCAGAATCTTCTGCAAATGTTGTATTCTTTCCGTATCTGCCACAGATTTTGAGCTATTAATTACTGAAAATAATTCGATGGTTATATCGAAAAATTCAGATATTTTGTCGGTATTTCCAACGATTGTTGAGGTTTCGAGCTCAAATTCGATACACGGCTCACCATCAATAGTACCAAATGAGATGAAATTATGTGAAGTATACTGGGTGATATTTTTTCTGGGTCTTGCCCCCTTTTTGATAAGCTATTGACGTATTCTGTAAACCATATCTGATTATCATTCCACTTTGAAAACTTTTTTATCTCCTACATTTTCTCTCTCTCTCTCTTACCGTTTCCGAGCTAAAAATCGTCAAATTGTCTCTACTATTTCAAAACGTCAGTGACCTAGAAATGCTCGAGTACCTAGTAGGCTTTGATAGCAGAATGCAATCATAAAATAATTATAGTGAAAATTGAATGATTGTTATTTTTGACATGTGGTCTACCGTGAGTTCATTCAAATTATATGTTTGTTTCTATTTATTTATTTTAAAATGGTTTTCACTCATGCCAAATATTCGGATATATACTACAAGGTTAGCTATGCGTTTATATCAAGAACGCTTTTCAAATAGAATTACTCGCAGCAGGAGCACATTTGCTGATGTTCACAGAAGATTAAGGAAAACTGGAATATTCAATACGAGAAATAATTGTAATAAGTGCAATTCGAACAATAAGAACTTCAGAAGTAGAAGTAGTCGTTTTGAATATGATTGATAGGAATCCTCAGCTGAGCACCAGAAAAATTGGGAGAGAGTTGAACATCTGATTTATATTAGTGTGGAGAATTCTTCACGACTTCCTGTTTTACCCATATCATATACTACGTGTCCAAGTGTTTACTCGAGATTTTTACAAGCAATTTGATTTGAAATTTCTACAATTTTCATAATAGGGTTGAAGAAAACCCCCTTTCAATTGAATAAGGTCGACACCAAGAACAATTTTCGATCAATTGCTGGGTTGGAATCATTGGGTTAGATTAGGCAGGCTAAATGGTGCCATATATTGGCATTTACTAGAGGAAGAATCACCACTACTTCTTGAAGAGTGCCAGCGCATTTTAGTAGGGAATCGAGAGAATACTTGAATCTTGCCTTCACTAACCGATGGATAGGTCTCGGCGGAACTGAACTTTGTTCTCCCAAGTCTTGAGATTAAAAACAATCTAGATTTTTCCTCTATGGGGAAACCTAAAAAATTTGGTGGTGTACAGCTCTTCTGTAAATTGAAAGAATTGAGGAATAGAATAATAGGTTCATGTAATATAATCAGGAACACTCCAGGGATATTTCATAGGATACGATCTAATGTGCGGAGACCTGCAGAAGGTGTATTCTCCGGTGATGGCCATTTTCATCATTTCTTTCGACAGTTGCAGTAGCCTACACTTTTTATTCCTAAAAGTTGTTCAATGAGTTGTTATTGTTATCGTGACTAATCCTGATTAGTTCGGTGGTAATCATCTGTTTTTTTCGGTTCTCATTTTTAATAAAATATTGTTACCTAGTTTCAATTAAATATTTTTCGAAATATCTGTACACTAACTTCAATTAAAAAAACCGACTGATTAATTGTAATCAGTTAATGTGGTAAGAGTTTAAGATACAAGAAAAGATGAACAAGAAAAAAGTTTCGAAAACAGTTACATATATTCATTCACCTACTACTTTAACATTGTGGAGTTACTGACGCATATTTCGACGATTTTTACCTCAAAAAGGGTGAGAAATAGAAAAAAAATGCAAAAGATAAAAAACTTCTAGAGAGGAAATATGCAGTGAAGAATATGCCTATCAATTTACACTAATCCCCTTACTTGCGGTCACGTTATTCCGAACGACTTTGACTGAATTGTGAACTGGTCAAACGAATGGCTCTTGCCGATAAACTTCACTAAGTGTAGGGTCATCAATTTGGGAAAAGTAAATCCTCGAAGGCAATACGTACCTTCTGGGTCCGTTATCCAACCTGAAAGGTGACAATCCGATTTAGGTATCATCATTACCACTGATTCTTGGTCTGATTATTTTCTACACGCCGCCAACAAAGCAAAGAAATTTCTATACTTGTTGAACAGATCACTATCTGGGTGAGCACTTGTAGTACTCTCTACATAACGTTTGTCCGTCCTTTACTTAAGTTTGGCGGTCCCGAACGGAGTCCATCACCTACACGCCACTCAGAAAGTGTTCAACACCAGGCCAGCAGGATTCCGTACGGTTTCATCCGTCTCAACAGACTGACCCGAGGCTCAAGAGACTGCGCCTAATGAGCATCTCAATCTTTGCCGACCGTTGGAAGTGTGGGGACCTCATTATTACATACCGAGTCCTCCACGGTCTACTTGATATGAATCTGAGTTCACTTTTCCTCATGAATACAGACGCCCGTTCAAGGGGTCATAATTACGAATTGCTGGGGGAAAAATTTTAGAACTACATGAGGGAGAATTTTCTCTACAACCGTGTCTTCCAGTGGAGGAACCGACTCACCACGAGTATGGTAAACTCCAATAGTATAAATAGTTTCAAGAATGTGTTGAACCAGATAGTTTATAGTAAATGAGTGTTCATTTGTATCACCTTTTTCAAGCCATTTGTTCTTGAGTGTATAGGACTTAGTCCTCCAATCTTTTTTCAATAATTACTAATAATGATAATCTTGAAGTTGCATTGATGGAAACCATGAATATATTCAGATGACGATACAAAAGGACGATGAACCAAATGAACAGTTGAAAGATGTAAAACAATAAAATGACGATTTACATATGCAATTTGCGCTCGACAAGTTTGCGCAAGTAAGTTTTTCGAGGGGAAATTACATACTGAAGAAAATTCACAAATGCGGCAAGAAGAAAGCATCCAATCTTCAGAACAAAATGACGTACCTTGGCATGTCATAGAGAGAGTGATAAACGACGAGCTGATAAAATATCCCGAGTATCACTAGTGATCGACAATACGGTTTCCGTTTACAACGATCAACTGGTGACACTGTTCTTGTTATCTTAACATTCGAATGGATTGGCCACACAGTCTCGATGATTGGACTAATCGCATGTGGACTTTCTTGAAGAATTGCGTGGTTAGATTAGTAGCTTTCTCTTCAGTAGATCGATCGGGTGGTAGTAGATGCTGCAACGAGTGAATCTTTTCATGTTAATGCAGGAGTACTCCAGGGCTCCATACTGTTGCCAATTCTTTTTCTATTGCAGATTAATGATTTGCTCCACTCCACCGAACATAGAATATTTGGGTTTGCGGACGACTGTATCCTGGTGTTCTCGTCAGCATCCTAAAACTGCTAATGAGACACACCAACAAATATACCAACAGGGCATGTTAATGAATTCAAACTTGGAAAAGATATCAGAATTCGTTCTTCTGAACAGTCACTGCTGGAGAACCTCCTTTGATCATGTCAGGTCATCGAATTTTCTCAGAAAAAAACATGCATCTACTCTCCATCACAGTCAACACCGAAGTTAGCTGGCATGATCATGTGTCAGCTATTGCCAAATCTGCCTCTGCTAAACTCAGTTTTCTTTTCAGGGCTAAGCAGTATTTCACGCCACACAGTTTATGATTTCATACAAAGCACAGGTGCGACCTGGTCTGGAATACCGTCCTTCTGTGTGTGGCTCTGCACCTAAACATTCATTACATCTATTGAATAGTGTCCAGAAGAGAGCAGTGGTACCCGGAGATCGCGCGGTAGATTGCTAATGTTTCTCTTTTCTACAGGTAGTTCCATGGTTAATTCTCTGAAGAACTGAAAGGCTTGGTTACGGATAAAAATCAATCTCAAAGAAAAACCAAGTGCGCAAAAACTCTCATTAGCGGACGGTCCAACTAGCTACTCCACGTACCTCTCTCATTAAAATAGAGGTTTAACCAAATTATAAGGAAAAAAATAAATGATTCAATTGATCTAACCTAACCTAACCTAACCAAATTATAAGGAAAAAAATAAATGATTCAATTGAGGAGGCCGTGGCTTGATGAAAATAATTGATATACATTTTTAATCAAATAAAACAATTATGTTTGAATTTTCTATATATTGACAAACTTAGGACGAGTTTCACCACTCTGTGGCTTCATCAGATACGTAGTATATTTTAAAGGAGGATGTGCCTTATATATCACATTCGTAAAAGCAGGTACTTAGCTCAATAGAAAGAAAATTCAAACAGTGTTACATTTTTTATGAACTGAAAAGATTGGTTTGTGGTGACAAATTTAAGTCTAATTGACTATTTAGTAAATTTTTCAGTTTATTGATTTCCTATGCCATAGGTTCAGTTTCAACCTCTTATTTCCATCATGTAAGATATCAAAATTATTATTCGAAATATGGTTTGCTTCTGATAGATGCACAGTTAGAATCGATTTTTCAATATTTAATTAATGTTTTAAATGAACTACTTATGTGATGAAACCAGAGTGTGGTAAAACGCGTCATAAGTTCGTTGATATAGTCAAAATTTAAATATCATTTTCATATTTAATTAAAAAAAATTGATTTCTATTTTCTCGTCTAGGTATCACGGGTCATGTTCGAATCGATGATAATGGTGATAGAGATGCCGACTACTCGATTCTGGACTTGGATCCAATAACTGGAAAATTTGAAGTTGTAGCCCATTACTATGGTTTGAACAAACGATATTCTCCAGTACCGGGCAAGAAGATTCATTGGCCAGGAAGTAACGAGGCACCTCCGCCAGACACGCCAAGATGTGGTTTTCTAGATGATAACCCCGATTGCAAGGATAACGGTACTGGAATTTATTTTTATTTGAAAATAATATTCTATTATGTTATTTTATACAATGCGCCGTTCAATAGACTCGAAACATGATTCTAGAAACATCAATAAGTGTAAGCACAACTTCAAAAAATAACGCACCAATTTATGAAATTGTAGCACTTTCATTGAGGCGGCATATGTTTTTATGAATTTTCTTGTCGAGTCCGGTATGATGAGTTTTTACAAAATGAATTGTGCTATTCACTATAGATGATTCCTTTTTAGTTTCGTAAGAATTTTCCAGCGGATTCGAATTTTCTCAACACTCATATATATATATATATATATATATATATATATATATATATATATATATATATATATATATATATATATATATATATATATATATATATATATATCTGTACAAGGAGGTCCAACGAAAATTTAACACATCGATTTTCCGATTTTGAAATAAAATATGGAGAATCGCTCGGGCCCGTCATTTCTGATTCGAGGGGGGACAACTTTTTTTTGATTTATCCCTGAAATTTCAATTCCTCAACGGTGGTGAGAACAACCCCATGATTTTGAAAAGGAATGAGGGGTGTTGCGATCCGTCATTTTGAAGACCCTATCGAGTACTATCTAAATTTTCGCTTCAAAATTTCCATCGTTAACGAAATGGTAGCTGAAAAAGTTGAAGACTATTTACTTTTGTGATTAGTTCATTAAGTGCTCCATTCACTTCCATGCAGTGAAGAATGCTGGTGTATGGCTAGCTTATGTTGAATATACCTAGAGGTATGCAATGTTTTCATTTATTTGCTAATTTTTTGTTCGAAAAAGTAGACAGACCATGTGTTTGATTTACCTTAGTCTATTGTGAATTTTCAGGAACGTTGAAACTGTGCTAAAGCGATTGTAAATTTGTAGTAGGATTAAAATGGTGTAATTTCGTTGATGAAAGGGTGGATGAAAGGATGATAAACAGCGGCTTTATTTAACGAACGACATCCTTAAAAAAATGTACCCGCTGCTTACGTTGTGCAACTGGTGACTAAATTTGACGCTACTGGTTCAGTCGGCAACAAAAAGAGGGTGTATGAAGGAGACGAAGCGAGGGCAATGGCTATCTTAGGTCACGTCGCGATGGATTCGACCCTTAGTACTTGGAAATTGTCAAATGTTTCTGGTGTTTCAAGCACAACAATCATGAGAATTTCAAGAAAACATAAGTTTCATCCTTTTAGGATATGATTGATTCAGGAACTGAATGAGGATGATTTTGATCGCCGACTCATGTTCTGTGAAGTGGTCAGTGAAATTATTAACAATAATCCAAACTACATGTTCAATATCTGTTTTTTGGATGAGTGTTCATTTTACCTTAAGGGCACTGTAAACAGGCATACTGTCGGTACTGGTCAGATGAAAATCCTAGATTATTGCAAGAAGAGTATCCCGAAAAGTTGAATGTTTGGACGGGTATTTATTGAAATCACATCACTGGTCTTTTTTTTATACCCGGTAATATCACTGGCCAAATTTATTTAGAACTATTACAGAACGCTATTTATTCAGCCCCCGTGCAAGTATTGGAGAATGAAGAAGACCATGAAACGATCATTTTTCAACAAGATGGTGCACCACCTCATTTCGTTCAACTTGTGCATCAGTTCTTGAATGAAAATTTTCCTCAGGCCTAGATTGGAAGAATGGGACATATTGACTGAATCTAAGATTTACGCTACCTAAGCTGAGTCACTGGATGATTTGCGAATTCGGATCATTAATGAATGCCGTCAAATGGAACCAGAAATGTTGAGTACTGTTCGTGAACGATTTGAGCCGAACTTATTTTACTGCATGAAAGTGAATGGTGCCCATTTTCAGCACTTAATAAACTAATCACAAAAGTAAGTAGTCTTCCACTTTTTTAGCTTCCATTTCGTTAACAAAAAAAATTTTGAAGCGAAAATTTAGGGTCAGACAGTACTCGATGATATCTTCAAAACGAGGTATCGCAACACTGCTCATCCTTATTCAAAATCAGGGGTTGTGCTAACTCCTGTAGGGAATTGAAGTTACGGGGATAAAACAATCGGAAAAGTTGTTACCCTATTTGGAATATATGTGGATGTATATATATTCCAAACAAGCAACATCTCCAGTGTATAAATATAAATAGTGCCATAAGTTAAGTTAATTATAAACAACGTTTATCTACGATTGCACCTCGTCGGAAGACCTTCCTGCCTTGCATCGCCATCGAAAATCAGATACTCATCTACAGATCTTCAAGAAACAAGAAGAATCTTCAACTGGAACTACAAGTAAGCAAATATTATTGCATATTCTAGTGCATTTCTCAATTTTAAATAAAATTTGTATTGTCAATTGAACAAACAAATATTCTCTTATATAACTATGGCTCAAAATCAAATCATTCCTCACCAAACCCGAGTGTGGACGGCAATGAATCAGATGCGAGTGAAAATATCGAAATATTACCTCTATCTGTTCTTTTAAAATTCATTAAGCCTTTCACTGGAGATAGAAACGAACTTCACACATTTATAACTAACGTTAATTCAGCATTTTCATTAGCACAAGTGAACCAAAAACCAAGTCTTTTCTTATTCGTGGTATCACAACTATCTACAAATGTAATTAACGAAATCGATATTCAAGACATTGACAGTTGGTATTCTTTAAAAACCAGACTAAAACTTTATTACAGTCAAACAAAACATGTCGCACAAGCTCATGAAGAACTTGAAAATTTAAAACAAATGTCAAACGAAAATATTTCCAATTTTTTCAAACGAGTTGAAAAAACAAAAAACGAATGTATCCAAGCTGAACTTTTAAATTCCGAAGCAAACGAATTCGCCGGACAGAAAATAGCGATTCAAAGAACCGCACTACGAAGATTTATAATTCACTGCAGACCCGAAATAAGTCAAATGCTTAGGGCACGAGAGATAAAAACTCTTAACGAAGCTTACGATTTAGCTCTTCAAGAAGAAAAAATTTTAAATTACGTGAAACCTCACAAATCAACCAATTTATATTGTTCAATTTGCAAGATGACAAATCATCCAACACAAAATTGCAAAAAGAAAAAATATACAAACTCAAATCAAAATACTAATCCAAGTACAAGCAAGAAAACAAATGATTCCCAGAAATCAAAATATTTCTGCTCTTTCTGTAAAATACCAGGTCACTCTATAGAATATTGTAGAAAAAAAAATTCAAATCCTAGAGTGAACCATTTAAACGAATCAGGTCAATCTCCGATGGATGTCCCAGAGATCCAAGACCAATTACAAGAGACATTCAACGACAAGAATCAGAATCACGTCGAACTTCAACAAATGTTCAAACAAATATAAAAATATTCAAATACACGAAATTCCTTATGAACGGATAAGTCAAACATTAAATGCAAATAATCTCGAAATATTGACTTTTACTTAGAAAATTCGCCAAATAAAAAATAAAGTTTCTAATTGATAGCGGAGCATCTATCACAATTATCAAAATACGGCATTAATTCCAAGCGAAACAATATTAAATACGAAAGAATTAATTCAAGTTCGAGGAATTCATCCAAAACAAGTATCGTTTCATTAGGTACAACAGTACTATCATTGTGTCTACCAAACGCAACAATTACGCAAAAAGCACACGTTGTTTACGAAAAAGAAATACGATTAGACGGCTATGACGGAATATTAGGCACAGATTTTATGAAAGATCACCATTCAGTTATTGATTACAATAACAATACAATAAAAATAGATCATATCATATTACCATTCAAAGAAGATTATATTCAAAACAATATTGAATACGCAAATAAAATTATATTATCTGCAAGAAGTGAAACTATAGCAGAAGTTAAATTATCTAATTGTTTACCATTAGGAATTATAATCAATCAAGAAATACAAAGAGACGTACTCATTCCTAATACCTTAGTAAACAATAATAATCAAAAAGCTTATATACCTATTTTAAATTTATCACACAATGAAATCATTATTGATAAACCAACATTTGAGTTAGCTGAAATTATTCCTGAAGAAATTGTTAACTTAACACAAATCCAGCCAACGAAGCGTGGAACTTTACTCAACAATAATTTGAGACTTAATCATTTAAACAAAGAAGAAAAGAATCTATTATTCAAATTTGTCAACACTACTCTGATTTATTTTATCTACCAGGTGATATTCTTACTACGACAGATACAATTAAACATTCAATTACTACGTCGTCAAATGCACCTGTTAACGCAAAATATTATAGGTATCCAAAAATTTATGAGGAAGAAGTTAAAACTCAAATTAATGATATGCTAAAACAAGATATCATTAGACCCTCATATTCTCCTTATTCAAGTCCTGTTTGGGTAGTTATGAAAAAACAACAACCCCATAGCAAAAAGAAAAATTACAGATTAGTCATGGACTATCGTAAACTAAATGAAGTTACAATAGGGGATAGTTACCCTTTACCAAATATTGAACACATACTAGACCAACTTGGAAACTCAATTTATTTTACAACACTAGACTTAGCGTCAGGTTTTCATCAAATCGAAGTCAAAGAAGAAGACAAATATAAGACAGCATTTAGCACCCCTACTGGTCATTTCGAATTTAATAGAATGCCATTTGGATTAAAAAATAGCCCTGCTACATTTGTCAGACTAATGCAAATAGTATTGTCAGGATTACTAGGCATTTCATGTTTTTGTTATTTAGACGATATTGTTGTCTATGGTTCATCATTACAAGACCACAATAAAAAACTAAAACAAGTTTTTGATCAATTAAGACTTCATAATCTAAAACTACAACCAGAAAAATGTAACTTTTTACACAAAGAAATAACATATCTAGGTCATTTAATTACAAATCAAGGTGTAAAGCCAGACCCAAAAAAAATTGAAGCTATATATAATACGGGCACACCGAAAAATACAAAGATGATCAAAAGTTTTCTCGGATTCATCGGATATTACCGAAAATTTATAGAGAATTTCTCACAAATTTCTAAACCATTAACCTCCCTTTTACGTAAAAATACTAAATTCAACTGGGGAGAATCACAAGAAAAAGCATTCCAAGAATTGAAACGGATTATCACAAGTGATAAAATACTTATTTATCCAGATTTTTCTAAACCATTCACTCTTACAACAGACGCATCAAATGAAGCTATTGGATCAGTATTATCTCAAGATGTCAATGGACAAGAACGACCAATCGCTTACTACTCCCGAACTCTGTCAAAAACAGAACAAAATTATTCTACTACTGAAAAAGAATTACTAAGTATAGTAGACTCATGTAAACATTTCAGACCTTATTTATTCGGTTCAGAAAAAATATTTATTGTCACGGATCATAAACCGTTAATTTATCTCAAAACTAGCGCCGATCACTCAGGTAGACTCGGACGATGGCAAACATTACTCATGGACTATAACTTTGAAATAAAATACAAAAAAGGAAATGAAAACAAAAATGCGGACTTCTTAAGCAGAATCCCGTTCGAAAAAGTAAATGTATATCGAGAAGAAATTGAACTAGAAACCAATAATGACGAACTTAGTTTCGAAAATTTTCAAATATATCATCAACAAACTATAAACACTAAAGAAAAATCGAAAGCTCATTATGATAAAACGCATCATAGAACTTATACATTCAAAGAAAATGATAAAGTAATTCTCTGCGACTCTTATGCAAAAACACGTCTAAAAGACTCTGCAAAAATTTCAAAGGACCTTATAAAATAATTCAAATACATAATAATCAAACTGCTACTTTAGAGATAGGAAATAAATTGAAAACCTATCATTTTAATCAACTGAAACCATTTTATGAACTTTCAGATAATGCAAACGAACAAAATGACTCCGATATGGACATTGATTATGATCCTTCACTGGACGACCCAGGTCCTAGCAACCGCCAATGATTTTAAGATTACTGCGATAAACGAATCGTCAGGCATATTATTTCAAGACCTAGGACAAGTTAAACTATCAAACGAAGTTTACACTCTATTAACCTTTATTAATCTTACGCATATCAATGAAAAGATTACTATGTTGAATAATTATTATAGCATATCTAAAGATATTTGCAACTTAGCAAGGTCGAGTCACATAAGCAACGATTGTTACAATCAGCTGAAATATATCAGAACAAAACTCAACTCAATTCAATCTTTATTCAATATTGTCGCTCATAAAATCGACACATACACTACTCGACACAAACGAGGCCTAATAAACGGCATTTCTTACGCAACAAAATGGCTCTTTGGAATACCAAACTCAGACGACGCAGATTTCTATTCAGACTCGATAAATCAATTGATAAATAATCAAAACAAACAGATGTTTTAATGCAACAACAAGTTTCCATCATATCTGGAACAATTACTAATTTTAATAATTCCTACAGAGGATGAACGAAAACGTAATTACTTTGAATAAAAATTTGAAAAATTTCAATAAATTCCAAAATGACGTCTCACAAGTTATAAACGAAGTTGATACTGAGATTCAAATATCAAATCATTTAATACTTTTAATAGAAATGTCAGACGAACTTTCCTCTTTACTGAATCAATACGTCAACGACATATCTCTGATATCCAACGGTATCATTAATTACAACATATTACAACCAGAAACGTTGTATAACGAATTACAAAAGTCTCTACCAAACACTCGTTACCAATTCCTTTAACAATCGAAAATATTTTCATGTATTATAAAATTATTGAATTAAAATCATTCATAAGAAATGATATATTGGTAACTTCTTTTAAAATACCCCTCGTAAACGGCGACAAATATGAGCTCTACGAGATGTTTCCTTTGCCAGTACCTCATACTGAAGACACAACATTATTTTCTTATATAGAACCAGATAAGCCATATATTATTATTTCTAATAACAAATATTACTATGATTACTTAGACCATTTGGACAACTGTCTTGAATTTACCCCTGCTAAATGGTTATGCAAGAGAATATCTACTATTAAGAAAATAACTTTAGATATTGAAAATTGTGAAGTACAATTGTTAAATAATAATCATATGAAAAATTTACCTAAATCATGTAAAACAAAAACTTTATTGCTGAGTTAGAAATATGGCATAAACTCAAATTTAACAAGTGGTTCTATAGTGTGACTTTTCCTACGCAACTCTCAATAGTGTGTCAAGATAAATCCACAGTGACGGAGAGAATTGATAAATTAGGAATTTTAGAATTACAGCCAAATTGTAAGGCTTTTACAAGTAATGTTATCTTAGAAATAGAAACTTATATTGGTACTGATGAATTATCAAATGTTTTACCTTTAACAAACATTAACCAAGAAGATTGTTGTAAACACTTGAAAAAAATATTTCGCTAAATGGCATAAAATTAGAGCCAATCAAATTAGCAAATCTTGACTTAAAAGAATTAAAATATGCACAGCATAAACTCAATGAATTTGATGAGCAATTACAAGCTCAACTAAACAAACCTTTTATTATAAAACGATCTTCATGGTTCATATCCATTCTGTATATTATTTTAAGTATTATAATCTTAATAATTATTTTAAGAATACTTAAATGGTTTGGAATTATCAGTCTTATGAAAAGTTTATGTTGCTTTTCACCAAAAGAATCAAAAATGTACAAGAATGTTTACCTTGTTTTCAAATATTCAATCAATGCAATCAGAAGCAAGAATCTGAACCATTTAAGGTAACATATCATAGGAAACAATACCCTTAGAATATTTAACAAATTTGTCAGAACAAAAGGAGTCTCCTCCTCAATCATTAAGAAGGTCAAAACGACTAAGTAATAACTTCAAAATTCAATCTACTTAATAATGTTGAATTATTCTCCAAATTTTTGTTCTGATTAATAACTAACAAAAATTTTAATTAACCCCGAGATGTTGGCAACCCTTATTCAGCAGATATTCATTTTATCTATAATCAACCTACGCAATTATGACGTAAATGCATTCACCTATAAATATGTGCAGCAATTCCATTGCGAATTAAGTTCATTTCTATATTCCAAACAAGCAACATCTCCAGTGTATAAATATAAATAGTGCCATAAGTTAAGTTAATTATAAACAACGTTTATCTACGATTGTAACCAAAGTTACTTTCATCTATTTTACATAATAAAACAAACATATTCAAGTTCCAAGTTTTATTCCAAGATATATATATATATATATATATATATATATATATATATATATATATATATATATATATATAAAACCCTGTATATTGATGACTGGTTCGATAAAACTTGTTATTCCAATTAGCTTGTTTGTTCATGAAATATACTAGTTTTACTCGAAAATTATCAATTTTTTGCTTTTTGTGATAATTGATATATCTCGAAAATGACGTGAGCTACCATAATAATGAAAGGTGTTTCGCAAACAAGAAACCATGTGGGACATAACTCTTATCCGACGGATTGCCAGTCAGTATGCAGAGTGCTCTTTTTTCCGCGTCACATTGCGATACGAATAAACATTGAAAACCACGTTTTTTTAAATTTAAACCCATATTTTTTAATGCATTTGATTCGCCGTAAAAAACTAAATTAAGTTTCCATACATACCCTGTACCTGAGATTTCAAGTTTTCATGTTTTTATTAACATGAAAACTTGGAATCTCAGGTACAGGGTATGTAGGCGGAACTTTAGTCATTTAGTTTTTACGGCGAATCTAATGAATTGAAGAAAAATATGGGTTACAATTTGAAAAAACGTAGTTTTCGATGCTTCTTCGTTTTGAAATGTGAGGGGGGAAAAGAGCACTCTGGACACTGACTGAGATTTAGTCGGATATGAGTTATGTCCCGCATGGTTTCTTGTTTGCAAAACACCTTTCATTATTTTGGTAGCTCACGCCGTTCTCGAGATATATCAATTTTTTCAAAAAGCAAAATATCCATAATTTTTCAAGTAAAACTAGGATATTTCATGAACGAAACAAGCTAGACTTATGTGTTAGGTTGGTATGCACTTCCAGTAAAACCGAAAGTGCCATTGAGGTAAGATATTTAGGAAATGAAGTTTCGGACCAGCTGAATCAACTACCAAAATGTCAGAATGATAGAGTTATCAGTTCACAACAACCCTTTTCAAAAATTTCCTCTCGTTCACATATCTGGAGCGAACTGCCAGATGCCCAACAGATCTTCGAAAAACATCCGGTTAATTTCGATTAAGATCGCTATCTTCCTCAATTGTTTGGATTAGGTGCTCCCGATTAACTATCACTTCACCATAGACAAAATTTTCCAAGTAATGAAAAATAGTCGAGATCGCGTAGGCCAGTTATGAGGACGTCCTCTTCCAACGCAGAACGGAAACACATTATATAGGTGTTCCACCATATTATTCGTAAAATGAGGAGATGCACCGTCATGCTGCTGTATATGATATGGTGGAAGAACAACTATATAATGTGTTTCCGTTACACTGCGTAGGAAGAGGACGTCCTCATAACTGGCCTGCGCGATCTCGACTATTTTTTATGGGGTTACCTAAAAAATTTTATCTATGGTGAAGAGATAGTTGATCGGGAGCACCTAATCCAAAAAATTGAGGAAGGTTGTGATCTTAATCGAAATTAACCGGATGTTTTTCAAAAATCTTTTGGGCATCTGGTAGATATGTGAACGAGGGGGAGGGGGAATTTTAGAAAAAGGTTGTTGTGATATTTCCATGGGATTGAAAAACTTTCTGAGAGACATCATGGAGAGACACTGTATTTTTTCAGTGAAAAATTTAAAATTTGAGTTACATTTGGTGATCGGGAAGTTTTTCCAAAACAAAAACAAGTGAGTTATCCTCATAATCATACCTCAATAAAAAAAGTTTAGTGGAATGCGACAGTTTTTGCAGTAGGCTCATTTCTTAGAGCAACTTTTGCTGATTAAGATCGTCTGCAAGAGTTCTCGAAAAGTCAGGTTCAGTTGAGTTAATTCCTCAAAATGAATTGGAAAATATATATAAATATATATATATATATATATATATATATATATATATATATATATATATATATATATATATATATATATATATATATATATATATTTGAAGTATTCTTTTTGTTCGAACGGTATTGTATTTAGAAAGTAAGAATCTACTTCAGCAACTTATATTGCAGTAAACAGGGTGTCCAACTTTTCTATAAATTAATCTTGTGTGGTTTTTAAGATTGGAAGATCACTTTTTTGTTCGAGATTCAGAAGCGGTCTGAACTCTGCTATAATTTCTTTAAGTATTAAGTTTTTTTGTCTAGTACTTGTTTTTTTTCGTAAAAATTCATGAAAATAGGCTCTCACATAATCGCAATAGCTTTATTGATTTGGTGAGTAGTTACGTCACAATATTTTTTTCTTTCCGTAAAAATTCATGAAAATAGGCTCTCACATCATCGCATGCTCCTTCGGCCAGAGAGAATCAATACTTTTTCCTTTCGTTTTCTTATTGCCTAAGGATAGCTTCATTGATGAATTGAAATAGATTATCCTCATTTTATACAGGAGTGACTCAAAAAATAATTGAATATTGTAATTTTAAAAATATCATATCTTGATTGTTTCGAATGAAACACCCTGTATTTTATTACTCATGTCAACGCATAAAATATTGTGCTATATTTTTGCAGAAGTAACCTTATCTTTGTCTTCGATCATTTTCGAAATATCCGATTATTTGTAAAAATTTTTGATGGAAATTCTACAAACCGTATCAAACTCATCAACATGCATCAGTTTTCGCACAGAAGTTTTTTTTTCTGTAATGATTCAAGTAGTAAAAAATGAAACCTAAACAAGATAATTCTTTTAACGAATGATAAAATCAAGATGATTAAAACGTAAATCGAGGTATGTTTTGCCATTTCTTTTTATTTGTGCCTTCTGTCTGGTGTCCGGACATATCATATTCTGCATTTTACATGGTGAACTTATCAGTGTTTCGTTATTAAACATTGTTAAAGTGATGTTTGAACCCAATTTTCTCAGTTGACTGCCATGAAGTTCTCCAACGAAGAAATGGTTGATATGATTTTTATTCTGAGTGAGTGTGATAGAAATTCTTTTTTGGCAAGTAGAGTTTATGCACAAAGGTTTCCTGATAAGAGGCATCCTGAAGCCAGATGCTTTGAAAAAATTCTAATTATATTTATCGAAATGGGTAACATCGTTCACAAAAAACATGAAAAACCAAAAACTGCTACAGCTGAAGACAACCAGTTATCAGTTTTGTTGACAGTGACAGAGGACCCGTATGAAAGCCAAAGAGAGATTTCTCAGTTAACAGATATAAGTCAAACTTCCGTCCAGAGAATCTTGAAAGGGAATAAATTTCATGCATATCATGTACAGCTGCACCTGGAACTGAACAATCAAGACTATGAAGAATCAATTTTTGCAATTGGGCAAGCGACAAAGTAGCGGAAAATCCAACTATGTTAAGCAGAGTTTTTTTCTCGGACGAGGCAACTTTCCACAAGAATAGGTTTGTCAACAGGCACAACTTTTATTATAACTCCACGGAGAAATCCACACCTCAAGAGACAAACAAATCACCAGCATCGTTGGTTCTTGAATGTATGGGCTGCTTTAGTAGACGGATATCTAATTGGGCCGCACTTTTTCGACGGGTACCTCAATAGTGAAATGTATTCAGATTTTCTGGAAAATCTTCTACCAATGTTACTTGCCGATGTACCAGAGCATATAAGACAAGATTTGTGGTTTCAACAGGATGGAGAACCGGCACATTACTCACATCAGGTTAGGGAACATTTGAATCATGTATTTCCAAACAAATGGATAGGACGTGGTGGTTCTGTTAGATGGCCAGCTAGGTCTCCGGACCTTACAAGTCTAAATTTTTTGTTGTGGGGTTATACTAAGGGCATCGTTTATCAGATTCCTTCTACAACACAGTTGGATATGAGACAGAGAATGATCGACGCGTTTCAGTCAGTAAATCCGCAAATGTTGTCGAGAGTGCAACGGTCTTTCCTCAGAAGGATTGCGTTGTGTCTACAAAGAAACGGGCAACATTTCGAACACTTATTGAAATAGTTCAACACCGTGTAGATCATCTCACCAAAAACCAATCTATTACGTATTTCATACACAACTACCTTGAAATATCTCCATTTCTATGATCAAGTATAATGATATGTACTGACAAACTCTTCTTCCGCAACCTCTGATTTTATTAATTCAACTTATTTTTATTATTTCGAAAATGGTCGAAGATAAAGATGAGGTTATTTCTGCTAAAATATGGCAGAATATTTTATGCGTTGACATGAATAATAAAATACAGGAGGTTCCATTTGAAAAATCAAAATACAGGATGTTCCATTTGAAAAAACCAAATATGATATTTTTAGAATTACAATATTCAATAATTTTTTGTATTTTGTATTGTATTTGTATTTGAAAAAAGTATTCATCCTCTCTGGCCGAAGGAGCTTGCGATGATGTGAGAGCCTATTTTCATGAATTTTCACGGAAAAAGAAATATTGTGACGAAACTACTCATCAAAAAATTTTATTACCTAAAGACATTATAACAGAGTTTAGGCCGCTCCTGAATCTTGAACAAAAAAGTGGTCTTCCAATCTGAAAAAACCACCCAAGATTTTTTTATACAATATTGGAACACCCTGTTTACTTCAAAATAAATTGCTGAAGTAGATTTTTACTTTCTAAATACAATGCCGTTCGAACAAAAATGAAATCTTCAATTATTTTTCTTAAATTTCATTCCATATAACAGAATATCCCGAAAGTTTGTTTTAATATGTACGGCGTGGTTGTTTCTTTATCACACACAATAATATATTCGCACAAAAGTTCTTACTGGATGAAAAATTATCAATTAATTTTTTCTGAATTGTCATTTCAAGAATTGATGGTCGAACCGACATAATGAGTGCACAAAATAATTAAGCTATTTCAATCATTCCGTGTAAATTTTGTGAAGGGACAGAGAGTTACAATATAATAATACTGCAAGGTTATACAATTTACAAAATACTCTACTAACAAAATCAAAGTTGCCACTGATTCATATTTAGAAAATCGTTTGTTTGCATTATAACTCAAAAAAAACAATTGGATGAAAAGAAATTTCTGCACGAAGTTGGATTCTAGTGCCCCTAGAATGTTATTTTTTCACATAACGTCAAAAAGTGTTGAGATATTGGTATATGCCTGATCTAGAACATTTTCATTAGCAAAATATTTTTCATTTTTTTTTTTGCGTTCAACACTTAAGAAAAATGTTTGTCCACAAACCTACTACATACTTTGGATAACTCTCTTATTCACCTTCAATTTGCTTTCTCAAAATTTTCGTACGAGTATTCTATACTGAGATATAGAACTTAGAATGAAAAAGGATCATTTTTCAATCGTCGACATCTTAGATACAATGATCAAAGAGAAAACAGTAGGATGGTTTCGAAAATTGAAATAAATATCCTATAAGAAACAGGTGCATCTTTTGGGAAAATTTATCTTTCCATCCTAGACATAAATTTAAAAATATGGAAAAGGGTAATTTTTAATTTTTTAGATGACTCATTTCTTAATCACGAATGACTTTCTCAGCTCAATATGCCCACAATAACTATGTGAAGTGTCCATTCGATCAGACAAACCGTTTCCCTGAAGTGTTTAGGAGCAATATACGTGACCCCTTCCATTCAAAAGTTTGGCAACTTGAAACAAGAAAACGGTTGAATGTCAACTATGAAATTTTTTTTTCCCAAGAGTTGCGGCAGTTTATCGTAGGAAATTAGTTACAGTTTTCGAAACCATCGTTCTGTTTTATATTTGATCATTGATTGCTGAGATGTCGAGGATTGAAGAAAAGAATGATCGCCCCACATTCGTGTGATGCAATGGCTTCATGGAAAAAAATGTGTGAGTACGTGGACTCAGGAACAAAATAAAAAAAATTAACCAATTTTTGTTTTTACTTGTCGATAGGATCATTTTCCCACTTGAACACTGGCAATCAAGAATCACTGAAAAATTTGCAATTATTTCTGGCCCATTAATATTTATTCTAAAACACCTATCAAAATCGAAATTTCAAAATTACCACCTTCAGCTCATTAACAGGACAACACAGATCTCGAGTGTTGTATATCCTCCATTACTGTTAGTGGGACGTAAGATTGGAGTTATCAATAAAATACATCTAATCCCGGTATTACACTCGCGCCGAGGCGTTCGTCACCGAAATTATAACACTCAGCCTCACTTTTAAATTTGGCTGAGCAGTTGAAAGGAAAAAATGTCTCCATAAATTCATGAGGGAAAGTTCAAAAAGTATAATTATATTTGAATACGTAATGTTTCTGTTTGAACTTGAGCAACAACACTCTACTGAAGTCGGACTAGGCAGTGAAGAATGGTTTCTCTATGGTTGTCTTTAAAATTCAAGCCCAAAAAAGGAAAGATGAGGTGAAATTGCAGCATGAAATTGAAAATGAATGAAAATTTTCATCAGCAATTTACTAAACTTGAACTTTCGAGAAAAAGAGATAGTTTTCATATCATTCACGAAATCAACCGGTATTTTCGAAAATCAACCAATGTTTTTGGTTATTTATATGATGTAAATTCTTAGATAACTAAAAAAGGTGACAATTAGCTTCTAAATTTCATCTTGAATGTTGTTGAGAATCATCATATTAATGTTTGAATTTTTCTTTCGGAAGAGCTTTACATGTTGATATTTTATGGAAGTTTCGCTTTTGGAGTACTTCTAGCATCAGCAGCAACACTTCTATTCTTAGTTTGCAAGTAAGTTTGCCTGTAAATATGTTGTTCTGTTGATTCTCTTATATTGAAACTATCACGAAACTGAATAGCCTATTCTTTGTGAGATGCAACAGGATGGAACTTTGAAATTTCTTTTGTGTATATAATTTTTTCCGGAATTTGTTATTTTCTCCTCTTCACCTTCTAGGCACATGAAAACGACAGCTGATCTTAACAATATGAGTTGGAGAATTCGACCAGAAGATATTATTCTAGAGATGGGAAAAAGCTTTGGATCCAAACTTGCTCTGCAGAAACTTAATGAGGCAAGTGATGTTAATCTTTTATTGTTGCTTGTTCATCGAATGTCCCTACTTTTTAGTTTGGGTTGACTAGTGGCAGAGCATCGATTACTTCTTCAGGGTCCTTTCAAACGTCGAATAAATTATTCACTACCATAGGTATATACAAGGGAAGTTGTGTAGCTATTAAAAAGATAACGAAGAAAAAAGTTGAAATAAATAAGAAGCTCCTATGGGAAATTAAACAGGTCTGTATTACTCAATGTTATAAACTTATATTGAACCATACGTTTTTAGGCTCGAGATGTTACTCATGAGAATACCGTCAGATTTTTGGGGGCTTGCATAGAATGTCCTACAGTATTAATCATAACAGAATATTGCCCCAAAGGTAGTTTGAAAGATGTATTAGAAAATGATGCTATTCGTTTGGATTGGAATTTCAGAATGTCATTAATACATGACATTGTTAAGGTAAAAATTCTAGGTATTCTTTTTTCAATGGTTCAACGAAAATTTTATTGATTGAAATATAAGAACGCACTTTCGCTAATGTTTTACTGATGTAAAATTTGATACAATAAATTGTTAATACAATTAGTGTAATTCAACATTAAAAATGAAGGTAACACGAGTCAACATTTGATCTAAGCAAATGCGCTGAAAGCCGATTGGTCCTAATAGGTTTCTTTGGGTCGCTGATTACGGTGAGTGTGTCGCTTGATCTCCATCATATCAGGTTATAGGTCATTTGTGGGTCCATCACATCAGGTTAAAGGTCATTTGGGGGTCAAATAGAAAATAAGGGTGGAAAAATCTGAAAAAACTCATGGGTACGTTTTTGAGATGCCTCAACCCGATTCCGTAGTTTTTTGAACTCAAGGTCACTTTGAAGGTCGAGTTGAGGAATAGCCGTAGAAAAAATCTGGAAAAATTAATGGTTACGTTTTTGAAGTATCAGAATTCAAATCCCTTTTTTGATTAAACTCGTGACCTCTAAGCATCATTTAAAAACATTCAAAGGCTATTTGTAAGTTAAATCAAGAAGTAATCGCAGATTGAATTTGCAAAATTTCATGTGCAAGGTTGGCTAAGATATCCGGCGCCTTCCTTGCCGGTTAGCTGGCGTCTCTATCACCTCTGTTGTGTACAACAGAGCAATTTGAACTTATTGTACGGGTGCGTTTTGCCTTACGACGTGGAGAGTCTTGTACCCGTAGCATCGCAACATGGATAACTGCTAGCGCCTCCGAACTTATTGTGCGGGTGCGTTTTGCCTTGCGACGTGGAGAGTCTTATACCCATAGCATCTCAACTTGATGCTGTGTGTTTTCGGATTTCCTTGGGTCGAGTCTGCGATGGCGTGATCCTGTACCGCCTCTCCAGAGAACAATTTGCTCGATCATTTTGATGAAATACGTCTCTAGCTGGCTCCAGTGCTACTAAGCTACCACTGGTTGGTTCTCCATGCTTGTTTCTATGTGTAGTAGAACTCTTGATGGCTATTACTCTTGTTGACATCTCTGCATTCAACGCAGCGGGGTTTTCAATTTTTTGGGAAATATTTGTCGCCTAACGATGATACAGCAATGTTGGTCCATTCTGTTCAAAGATGGACACTGCGGCATTCCGTACATATATGTTTGGGAGAACATAAAATATCCAATTAGTTTGTATTATATTATGAGATTGGTTTTATTTTATTTTCAAAGAATCTGAAAATAAAATCTTTTTCTTTTGTAGAAGAAAGTTCCCACAAACAACACAAACATTGTTTCCGTCAACACGACAAGTTTCCCACCTTTGTAAAGCAACGGTAGCTTGATGACGACGCCTGCGGGCCTGCTTTCCCACCCTCACCAGCTGCCGACTGTGGGTTTCTGGAACCCTGTCTCGTAAAATATTTTGGTTTCGTTGCCATGACGGCATGAACGCCGTAACCTAAGACCTAGTTTTGAAATCCAAAGTTGAACTCAGTGATGATATATGCGACTTTTTGTTGAATTATTTCTAGGAGAGGTGGAAACTTCAAATAAACAACGGATTCGAGTTCGGGGATCCCAAAAACGTACATTGAAATTGATGTAATGGAGCTGAACTGGCCCACTCACCGTAATCAGCGATCCAGAAAACCTACTAGAACCAGTCAACGTTTAATGCTTTTGCGATGTTGGCCTGTGTTTTTGTCATAACTAAAAAAAATAAACATTCAATCGAGAACCACGTTAGAATGAAGAACGAAATGTAAGAATAAATGTGATACTTCTTTCTCTTTCACAGCTACTCATAGACTAGTTGTTCCTGATGTATCAGGGAGAGACAGGGCTTTTCCTCTAATTATTCTCCTTTCTTGAATCATCTAAAAATTACGTATGGTTTACTCCGTTCTTTTCCTTTTACTCATCATTCACTTTTGGATGTTTATCCATTCTACATATTGTGCTTTCCTTCGATCGTGTTTTGATTCACATCAAAATTTGACAATATGACATAATTGATACTGTTTGTCAATTTTTTGTTACCATCTTTCATTCGAATAAATAAAAGGATAGATATACGACAAGCCCATGGAACAAAATTACTCTGTGAAATGAACCAACTTGAATAACGCTTAGAAGGCTGTTACTATATCAGAAAATAACTCTCAGCTCTATGCCGTCACTCTTGAGCGGTACAGGTGAGTACGTGAGTAAATGGAATTTCCCAGGTACAAATCAGGAATTACGACTGATAATTAATTTACGGCTTTCTTATAGTTGATAGATATTTGAAAATAAATATGGAAAAACATAATGCCGTATAAAAGTGAGCTCCGGAAGTCAGTGCAAATTTTTAATTGGGCGATAATTGTAGAAGCATATTAGGTAATTTTATTACTGTGCGGCATTGGTGTAATTCCTTTTGTAGAAATACACAGATACTTTACCAATGAACGACGTACATATATTTCCAGTGCAGAGATCGAAAGCCAACGGTTGCGACCCTTTTCCTACAGCCACATGATATAAGATCATTGTAAAATGTCCCTCGATAGTAAATCGCATTTATTGATGCGTAATCTTACATCAGTAGGGAGGCCCAAAACAATAAAGTTCCTTTGACTGTTAGCCGTCAATTCAGGATCCGCATCGATGAGTAAATTTAATTTTTTTAGCGCGTAATCTAGAGGCGAACCGTTCAAGTAACGAAAGGTGTAGGCATAATTAATCTCAGTCCATCCCACTTCCGAAAAAGTGTCCAAAAACGAATTTTGCCAGAACTCCCATTCATAAGAGAGAGAGTTTATTTTTAAAAAGGTTAGATACCAATCAAGAGCTGGTCCTTCTACGAAGAGTCTAAGAACTTCCGAATAGCGAGAGCTTTCGATGTTTAACCGCTCGCATTCTTTTACTAAAATACTCAAAAAGGTTTTCGCATTTTGGTTTTTTCCATTAAACTTTTCAAGAATCAAATTCTTCACCACTGAATGAATGGGTTTGTTAGTATCTAAATTTGTGCGAGAAATTTGAGGAGCAGTGGGATAAGGATTGACATAGCCCTGAACCTCGTCAAGATATTGATCATGAAAGCATACATTACCCTCCTTGTCTAGGTACTCCTGCTGAAGTTCATCAGCCAGCGTAATACGAATGTTACGAAACTTTCCTCTGATCTTCAGTCCTTTGATAACGTTTTTGACAATGGTTGTTCAAACAGGGCTGGGTGTTGTTCCTTGAGTTGCTGCTCTCTTGGAAATTGAAAAACGGTGTCTTCTCCTTCTAACTGTATGGTGAGAACCCTCACAACCGTTGTCTTTGCATCTAAGGCATCCGCCAGGAAGTGGAAGTTTGCTCGTGGCGACATGTTTGTCTGTAGTTGATTTATAAGTTTGGATTCAAAACTTATAAAGGTTTGAATAAATGAGGTGGTTGATGCTGGTTAATCACTGTAATTTATTTAAATAAAATTATAAATACAAATGTTTAACTGATTCAGTGTAATCTTATATTACCTGAATCAACTACAAGTCCACACTTATTCGCACAATATTTCAATGGCTTATCACAATAATGATAACAATGTGTATGCGAGCTGTAGAATCTCTCAATGATCTCGCGACAACATCGTAACGCCCGATCACAACCGGAGTCGGTCGAGGCAGAGCGGCACTCTGTGTGTCGTCATAATCTGGCTAGTCCAGACCTACACGCCATCTTGTTCAAAATATTTATTGATACGGACAATTATGTTTAATAATTATATCAATCAAAATTATTGTCAATGTTTGTGTAAATAAATTATTATAAAGTTTTAGGATTTACCGAGTTATTACTGCTGTAAGATCATAAACTCATGCACGGAAACTTTTTTTTTTATATAATGTTACTAAATATTGATCGCCGTCAAAACCTACTGCAAATGGATGTGTATTTTGCACACAAGTTCGCAAAAAACAACGCGGCGAGCATGTGCCGTGGAGCTTTGCTGAAGAAGACAAGATTTACGAATCATTTCCAGTAGTAATTGATAAAGCAACTCAGGTATTGATTGATACATTTCAAGAACAAAATTTACCTATCCCATATCATCGAATCTTGGAAAACAGAGTTTCTGAATAAATGCAGACAGAAGAGAGAAAATTCCGATTGGCACCGATTTGCAGATATACGGCATCTGGTTTTTTTTATTGATTTATATTTGTTACTTGTAAAATAACAATAATCGTTGAAAACATAACTTCTCACAATACTCCAGGAATATTTGAAAAATCTTATAAATCTTGGAAATTTCATTTTTCTTTTTCCTAATATTTTCATTTGTTACCATTCTTAATGAACGGTTGTAAGGTACAACGGCAATAGTAACATTATATAAAAATAAGTTGCTCTACATGAGTTCATTGTCTAACAGCAGTAATAACACGGTAAATCCTAAAATTTTGATAATTATTCATTTACACACATATTAGCAATAATTTTTGGACGGCAAAGTTACTAAACATTATTGTCCGTATCAAATAATATGTTCAACAAGATAGCGTACATTTTATAATGACCTTATATCATACGGCTGTAGGAAAAGGGTCGCAACCCTTGGCTTTCTACCTCTGCACTGGAAATATATGTACGGCGTTTATGGGTAAAGTATCTGTATATGTATAAAAAGGAATTACACAAATGCCGTAAAGTAATAAATTACCTGTAATGCTTCTACAATTTTTGTCGAGTTAAAAATTTGCACTGACTTCCGGCGCCACCACTTTTGTACAGCACTAGGTTTTTCGACATTTTAATTATCTATCATCTATAACAAAGCCGTACATTAATGATTCCTCATTTGTACCTGCGAAATTCCATTTGCTCACGTACTCACCTGTACCGCTCAAAAGTGACGTCATAGTGCTGAGAGTAATTTTGTGATATAGCCTTCTAAGCGTTATTCACGTTGGTTCATTTCACAGGGTAATTTTTTCCATGGGCTTATAGTCTAAGAGAGATAACAGTCGGAAGTAATTTTATTTTTATCTTAGTGAAAATGAACTATCAGAGTTTGAGGTTTAACTAAGGAGAAATAATGAAACTTGAGCTTATTGATGAAGTGGGAAAACGGTAGAAAATGAGGGTTAGGTGACATGTCGGTAGTTTTTACAAATCAGCAATTTTTTCAATGAGTTAAATTGTAAAGTATTCACTCTAATTGCGTAATTTATGGCAGTGCGGCCACAAAAATTTTAATTTCGAATATAGTTTCTGACCATGTGAAGTTCTTATTTTCTTGATACTTTTTCTTTTATACGAATATGAAGCGGCTTCAGTCCAACTCAGCCGATTTCTTTGCTGTTTTGTTCTCAAAGAATTCTGTGCTACATTCATCTAACGCAATACCATCGAACATTCCACCTACAAATTCTTCCATGGCAGAAATCAAATTGAGAGTCCGCACTGTGAGACGGGCTCTCGAGCAGCTGAACTACAAGAAGGCAGTTGGTCTAGACGAAATACCGCCAATCGTCTTGAGAAAATGTGCTCCCAAACTGGCATCCATTCTCAGCTGTCTGTTTCAGATTTCTTATGAAAGCCAGACTTTTTCGAGCAACTGAAAAATAGCGAGAATTCAACAGATCCCAACTTACCCCAAAACCGCCCTGTTGCACTTCTTTCCATTATGTCCAAAGTGATGGGGAGTGAAATAAATGATGAACTTATCAAATATCTTGAGTTGCAGGGAATTATTAACGACCGTCAGTATGGTTTTCTCAGGCAAAGATCTACAGGAGATCTGCTCGCCTACGTCACTCATGTTTGTACATCAACGACGGAAAAGCATGGGGAATCTAGAGCAATAGCCCTCGACATCTCTAAAGCCTTCGATAGGGTTTGGCATACAGCCTTGTTGAATAAACTTGCTGCATATGGGCTTCCCAAAAAATTGCGGGGTTGTATAAGTAGCTTTCTTTCAAACAGATCAATACATGTTATGGTCGACGGTATAACATCGGATTGTTTCCAGTTCTAAGCAGGAATACTTCAGGGATCCGTTCTTTCGCCAACCGTGTTTTTGTTGCAGATAAACGATCTTCTGTCATCTACAGAGAACAAGATCTTCGGTTCTGCAGCCGATTACAGCTGCGGAATCTCAGCGTCAGGGATGTCAACAAATTATTAACTCAAACTCTGACTTACAGAGGATATCTGAGTAGGGTCAGTTGAACCTGGTGAACTTCAACGCGAGCAGGACGCAAGAAACTACGTTTTCTAGAAAGGTCCCCGCTGGAGAACCTCCTCTAACGATGCAAGACCAACAAATTGCATCCTAAGATTCGATGCACCTCTTCGGAATAACGGTCAACTTCGGGTTTTGCTGTCATAAACATGTATCAACAATAGCGGCATCAGCTAGATTCAGTTTTCTTTTCAGGTCCAAGCGATACTTCACATCATCTCAGCTGTTGCTTCTATTTAAGGCGCAGATTCGACCTGCTTTAGAATAGTATTCCCATGTATGGGGATCTGCGCCCAAACATTCGTTGCGTATGTTGGATAGTGTGCAAAAACGGGCTGTGCGCCTCATCGACCATCCGCGATCTCCAACCGCTGGCTCTCAGATAACAAATTGCTGGTCTTTCAATGTTTTACAGATAGTTCCACGGAAGATGTTCCAAGGAGCTGAAAGACCTTGTTCCGGGAAAACTCATGTTTTGCTCCTTGCCAACACTAGGCTGGCAAGGAGTTCTCATCATATGGAGGTACATTTAACGACCCCTCGAACCTCTCTCCAAGAATTCCTTTGTTTACAGGGCCGGTGAGCTGTGGAATTCGCTTCCGTCCAACATCTTCCCAACATCCTACAATTTGACCCTCTCCAAGAAGCGAGTAAACCGACATCTCAATTTTTCCCAGGCACTCACTCATGTGGTGAAGCAGGTTCGCCTATTCCTAGGAAGCGCGCATAAAAAAACTATCAACTTTATACTCGCGGTGGGGTAGCTCTCAGTGCTCCTATCATGCTCAAGGCGCTAGTCTTTGGACCGTGTATAAGTGGTATCTTTAGGTGCTGAGTTCCGTTCTCATCATACAATGGTAAAAAATTAATAAGAGTAGTTTGACTGAAATGATTGATTGCCGAGTATACTAATGAAACAGCAATATAATAATAATAATGATGAGTATCAGCTCCTGAATTCATTTAATTATGGAAATGTTCACTGACACAACAAAATTATTTATCTTTCGGAATGTGTATCTTATATTTATTTCAGACCAAAATATTTCACTATGTCAAATCAATCTTCTCCCCCAAAAAATTTGGATGCAAGTTCATTTGGTTTTTCGTTTTTTAGGGGATGGGATATCTTCATAGTTCGGATGTTGGTGTTCATGGCAAGCTCAGATCGACCAATTGTCTCATAGATGGACGGTTCGTATTAAAAATTTCTGACTTTGGGCTGCCAACCCTCACAACATCACACCAAATCGTGAAAAACTCAGTATATTATGAAAGTAAGCCCAATATCAATTCCTTCTATGAAGTGTAATTAACTTATTGAATAGAGACTTGCCTATTCATCGATTGAGATCTTGATATTTTACAGAAATGTTATGGATTGCCCCGGAATTACTTCCCCTCACTGTAGTTCCTGGCACTCCAGCAACTCAGAAAGGAGATGTCTATAGTTTTAGTATTATACTGGAAGAAATAATTATGCGAGGTGGACCTTTTGAAGCTGCTAGACAATATCTTGAAGTACAAGGTTATTTACGACATCCATATTAATGCATGCATCAGATCAATACAGTTAGAAAGAGACATATATAACATAATATATATCATATGAAATGAAACAATTTTAGTCATCGGTGTATGTGAAAATGAATGTTTGTTTGTCTTTATGAATCAATACACCATTCATTCTATCACTATGGAATTTTGGAAAGTAGTTGAGTACATTTTCGCGTTAGTTATTTTCTAGCATAATACATATATCCTTCGGTAGGTGGTGCGCATGTTGTTCCGACAATTCGTACTTCTAAGGAGTAATGATGAAGGCGGGAATACACAGAATTGTTTCTAGCACACTGGCATAGCAGCTCCTTGCACGAGTCACTTACTATAATTTGCTAATTGACATTTCCATGTCTCGCAAGCACAACATTTCATATACTGGTATGCAATATGAAGGAAACAGTAGCAGATGCAATGTCGCCGTTTTTGGTTGCTTTTGTGTTTTATATTTATGTTTAGGTATTTTTGTATTTATCATGTCAATAAATGGAGACGAGAAGAATATACATGGCTTTTACTATTTCAATCTATCAAATAAATTAGTTTTCTTCTTTCTTTTTTATTTCATTAAATTAGCCACACATTCTACTACTAGTAGCAATACGATGCTTTTTCAATGCACTCCGTAGTTCACATGTAAGTTCAATTTGCAATTATTTCCACAATGGGGCCAATTAGTGCTAAATGTCATTAACTAATATACTTGTACTATTCCAGGGATATGTATATCTGTCTTTTGAGGTTTCAATTCTCTATGAACGGCTGAATTGATGTGGTAAAAATTTCACTGTGCTTGGGAAGGTCCTTCAATGGCAATCGTCACGGGCCGACTGTGAACGAAGGTTTAGGATAGTGTTTTATAATTTTAAATCTAGACATTTATTTAATGATGTATGTCAGAAGCTTAATCATCTCAGTTTTACTTTATCGGGGCTTTTCTGTAGTTTGAATGAAAAACAACTGCAGGAAAGATTTATAGATTTATATGATCATGTGTATTGTTAACTTCATCGTAATCATCAAATTCCAGGAATAATATCTAGGCTGGCCGCTCAGGAGAATCCACCTTTCAGACCGGCCATCGAAAATGGAGATTGCCCTGAAGAACTTTTAGATTTAATGGAGAAATGTTGGAGTGACAATCCGGAAGATCGTCCGAATTTTGATTATATAAAAATTACACTACGCAGTATTATGAAGTAATAATGGTATTTTCTCATGCATAACTATAAATTGAATATTTCTTCTATTTGCAGAGATTTCTGTGAAAATTTAATGGATGATCTTCTGAAACGTATGGAGCAATACGCTACCAATTTAGAAGCTTTAGTTAGTGAAAAGACAGAGGAGTTGAGTCAAGAAAAAAGAAGATCAGAAGAGTTATTGTATCAAGTTCTTCCAAGACCAGTTGCCCAACAATTAATGGCTGGCGAGTTAGTGCAGCCAGAGCAATTTGAATGTGTAACAATTTATTTTAGTGATATAGTTGGTTTTACTTCTTTTTGCGCCAAGAGTACACCCATGCAGGTGACTGAGAATATAGTGTACATATTCAAACTAACTTCTAATAGTGGAAAATTTTAGGTTGTGGATTTTTTGAATGAATTGTATAGCACTTTTGATAAAATTATAGAGTTTTATGATGTATATAAGGTGGGTATATTTTATATTTGTCTTACTTTCTCAAACTATAGTGTGCTTTTCAACAAATATGAAAAAAATACTTAGGCTATCTAATATGAGGAAATGTAAGAGAGAAATAATTTCTTGAATATGAAATCCTTTTCAAATTCCTAGAAAATACTAGTACATCCGGCTACTCGTTGCTATGATAAAGTTACACGTTGATTTATATTATAGTAAACTATTCAATAAAAATACTATTAACTGTTGGCGAATGCAGACGAAAACGTTTCAAGTCTCAAACGTAGGCCTAAATCCCAAATAAGGAATTTGAATAAAATTTGGGCCCACACAAACATAACTATTTTCGGCATTCCAATTATCTCAATCCTTTATCTTTTCGTGTCTATTGCAATTAAGTACAAGAATAAATACCTACAATGAATGAAGAAAAGCTTTTTTGAGTGCTGTTGCTGCTAATACTGTGTTCATGGTTGAGAGTCTCTTATTAGTGAGAATAAGATCAAACCTCGAAGAACAAGCGGTTATGAACGTTTATTGAAAAAATAACATCATCAATATCGAACGGAGAGTGTATAGGCAATTATGAGAGTCATTTTGAGTTTACGTGTATTGAAAAAGAAGAATTACTTCTGAAGAACGTCATTATACCCCAAACAGATCATAAGCGCAATTTTAGAATATTTCATAAATAATTCTGAGTAAATTTGCATTCTTCAGGAAAAACCGACAATTCTATTCGATGTGATATATATTCAAAATAAAAATTTGCAATAGAACGTCGTGTCATACGGGTCTAAGGTCACATTTGGAAGGGATTAATTTTTTTGTAGATCATGATGTTAAGTGCAAAATTTACATAAAGTTTTGAATTTGATATTGTATTCAGCTCATACACAAGTAGGGTTATGAAAAATCGAAGATTTGACTTGACTTGACTACGCAACCCAAAAACTTGACTTGACATCAAGCTGTTTGAAAGTTCTATATATGTAAGAACATAAAATTAAGTTCACTTGCTAATCGCTTGTTGGCGTACTCGTATAGGTGAAATAGAATTAGATAGGCAGTTCTCAAGAGCTGTGTGAATTATTACCTTGACTCGAAACAGATTGAGTCACAAATCAGTGAGAACGTTGATGTGTCACAACTCTTGATTCAAAAACAGCGAACTATCTACTATCTAATGAAGTGGAAATGTAGTTTTGCTTATTCTTATCCTTTTCGACTTAGGTTTCAATGTAGGTATTTCTTTTATTTTCACAGAAGTTCGATTCAGTTGTTTTTATTTTCACAGAAGTTTCTTCAAGTTGTTTTAATGAAAAAAATTTTTATGTTGTTTTTGTGATGACTGGTGAATGAAAAGGCTGAGGAGCCGCAGGAATGATTTTACTGGCTAAAAGACTGCGATAGCAGTGTGATATGGCACATTGTCTTCATGCAATACCCCGTTGTTTTTCATGTTTGCTCGCACATGAAAGACTCGTTTTCGTAATATTTGAATCTCCTCTTGGTAAAGGTGTTGATTAAAGGCGTGGCCTTGAGGCATAATCAGAAAAATGAGTCAGCATGCATTCGATCTTCGGCTTGACTATTCGTGCTTTTTTGGGTCTTGGAGAGGTTGCAGTGTGGCACTGCAATCTAACCTAACCTGCTTCTTGCGAACATAAATGCATTCTCCGTTTTTTCTACACGTGAGCATAGAACATATTTTGCCCATGGAAGATTATGAGTTCTCCAAGTTTTAGCCGGGAATAAATATTGATTGGCCTCAGGACTTATTCTAAAGATAATAGGGAACTGACAGATACTGAGTAAAATTCAAATTGTATGAAAAATTATTACACGAAAACTTGAAAAGTCAAGGTGATGTATAAATGCATGTATAAATTTTGAAAGCGAAATAAATTTTAGCAGAAATGAAACGTTCGGACTCTCACTTCAGAGCCATAATTGATACCTACACAATCCAGACTCTCAACAATTAAAGCTAAAACGATATGTTCATGAATTAACACACCGCCATATGTGGGAAACTGCAACTCGCAGAAATTAAACGTTTGGGCTATTAATACAATTAGAAACTGATGGAACTCCAATATAGTAATAACCTCTTGGAATTTTGAAAAAATTGAAAGTCGGTATATAGAATGAACTCAAGATCTCAATTCAGGTTTCCAGAAAGAGACATGTTTGGTTATTTCTTTGTTATGATCATAGCATAGTTTTTAGAAGAAAAAACGGGAAAATTTCAACGGAAAACAATTTGCACAAATTGCAATAATTATAATTCTTCTGAATTCTTTTGAGATTATAATTGACCATGTGGCGACCCAATGGAATAAACTCGGAAGAAAAGTCTGTCAAACTAAAAAAATTATACCTTATGTTCGCATTCTTGATCATAATTTATGATAGGAAATTAGGAATAAGATTTTTGGTTATTCCTGTGTTTTGTTCATATTCTCAGAAAATCCCTCAAGAATGAAACATTCAGACCATTATAGTGGAAACTAGAAAAATTCGATCAAATTTAAAAAATTACAATTTTACCATCGTCGATTATAACTGACAATATAGGAAATATAAATTTGGTCGAGTATTTCTTGTATTTTTCTCTATGACTCTGGAAAAGTTTTGAAGTCAAAAATTTCAAAGGAATATGAAAGGATAAACTGTCTAAATCATAATTTATGTACACTTATTCGATGACAACTGACGACGGAGGTTCGTGAGTTTAGGGAGAAAATATTCATATCTTTCAAACAGTGAAGAAGTCGATACATCATTCAAACATAATGTTCCTACTAAAGACAAAGCGCTGAAAATTCCTAGTAATTAATTTTTTTCTGTAAACTGAATCGGCTCATCAGTTTTTTGGAGCTTATTCGTCAATCACGTTTTCATTTAAATTCACAATAGACTGAAGTTTCTGTACCACCTATAAACATGCTAAGGCATTGAACACATCTTGACGCAAGGTACTTCTTAGAAACATGTTTATCCGTTTCGAAATGGAAAATTTCTTCCTGTTTCTACGACAATCTTTGGCATAGTTACGAGCTTTTAACTGTTAAATTGTTATATTTAATTTTGCAACACAAAACATTGGGTTCTTCAAATGTCGTCCAGGAAATATTTTGTCATACCATTCAAATTTTTCATAAAAAAGTAAATTTTCCGAATTCAACTGATAAGTGTATTGAAAATGGTCCACTGCAATATTACTCATAACGTTATATATTTCAAGTACAGATGCAACCCACTTTTTTTCGTTAAGCATCTCTTTGTTCCTTAAACTATTGCCAAGCCGCACCATTATATCATACATTGTCTGACTCCTAATATCATTAATGTTTTAATCAAATAATTTCAAGCCCCTACTGATTTCCACAGAATCTATTATACAACTGCTGCAACTACAAATGAATGCTACATGGGGCATTATCTTATGAAACAATGTAAGCACAAAAACAAGTGGTTTTTCTTTCAGCATTCTTTCTAACGAGTCGGCCTGATTTATTATCTTTTGGTCAAATGTTCAATCGATTTCTTCGGTGCTCTCAATTAGTTATAGTATATTTTCTTAAACTATATTTGATGTATGTATAGCATTCAAAATTCCACCGCAGAGAGTCAATCTTCTAATGTTATGCTTCAAGGAAGGCAGCTCGTTTACTGAAATAGAAGAAAAAAGATGAAATTTGATACGAACATTAGTATTTTGAGATGATGCTGAGGCCATGATTAACCTCAATTTCTGCGCATTGTAAAAATAGGCTAGGAGGGAATACTCTTTTTCTTCATTTTAGCTTGCACACTTTCTTATATTCCGTTCATTACTGTAGCTCCATCGTATAATTGAGCAATTAATTTATTCGGGTTTTTCCTTATGTGTTTTGAGTTCTATTGAAATAAGTGAGCTAAGAGCATTAGTTTCTTGTTGAAGAGTTGTAAAAAATTTCAAACACCAACAATTAGTTTGCCGTTTTTAATATGTTTAAATACTATCACTGTTTGTTATTTCTGAAGATGTCAACGAAATCGTTTTTTTTCGCTGGACTAATTTCTTGATAAACCTCAAGGATGCAAAGTAGTCGTTTGAATTTCCTCAGAAGTTTCTTTGAAAATAGTTGCCACTCATTGTTTTTGTGTCTTGTCGATATTTGGTGATTGATTACGCCCTGAAATATTTCTAGACTATCTGATTTTTTAGTTCATTTGCCTCCCTTAACTTTAAACCCAAAGAATAACATTCATAATTATTAAGAGCACGAATCTGTTTTGTAGTTGCCGTGGTCTTTCGCAATGTTCTGGTAATATGCAGTGTCCATTTGTTTTTGGAATTAGGTTTCCCCAACAAATTAGAACTTGAATACAAGTGGCCGTTACTTGATGTAAATCCATTTCGAATAATAAATAAAAAAAAATTTGATTTACACTTATTTACTTTTTTTGTAACGCGTTTCGATGAACTTGAAAAAACGGTTCAATCACCTCTTTAGAATGAATTACCAAATTAAATAGTAGACATGGATTAGCAGCTTTCCACAGCATGATTCACAGGTGTGTTCCTTCAAATTCACATAATTTCGAAGAAGAACTTTGTATTATCAAACGAACAATTCTTATAATGGTTTCAATCCAAATATTATAACTTAATTACTTAACAAAAAATAGGTCGAAGTCGAAGCAACAGAATTGGTGTAACCAAAATCTAAGGATCAACACAGATATAAGTAGCCTTACATACGTTTGGAAAGTTAGCCATAGTTTGATACATGAACTGAAAAAAATCCAGTTACACATCTCAATAATAACTTATCCAAACACATCAAACATAATAAAAGTAAGATAGATAAAGAAAAGAAATTGGGTCTATGCAAACTTAGCTGCGATAGTTGTAGTAAGATGTATATTGGTAGAACCTACAGACATTTTAATATTAGAGTCAATGAACCTCATCGTAGTTTAACCATTAAAAAAACAAACTCTAATTAGGCGAACCATTTAATTGAAGAAAATCACAATTGCAACCAAAATTTTGAAATCTTATATTCGACTAATAAAAAACTGGCTTTTAATTTTTGGGACCCCCTTGAAAGCAAAGGATATTAATTTTACAACGTATTATTGAGTGAACAGGTAGATTTTGATAATACGTTTACGGATGTGTCTGTAGATCTGTAGAAAGCTGCTATTATATCTTGAACAGGATGAAATAACGTATATGAATAATATTGTGAGTATGAGTGTGTTTCTGAAAGATGCAGAAATCGTCTAGGTTATTCAATTTAGTAATACATAGGTCAATCTAAAAAGTTGATTCAATCGCTTTTTTAAATTTCGGAAGTGAATTTTAATTCTGGATGAATTGAATTTTTAAACTTTTCAAAGATTTAGCTAACGGTTAGTACCAGTAAAACATACCGAAACCAATAAAAAATCACAGGATTGTTTTGTATTGTTAAGTTGTCCATAAAAATCTTGATCGAGGGTTTAGTGTTTTTTCCATAATATTGTCTATCTCAAGGTAATTCTCACCGAGCTTTCAAATAGATTGCACGAGTTAGGCAACATTACTCAAACAAATTCGAATTTCTATTTCAGGTGGAAACAATTGGTGATGCATATATGGTTGTTTCTGGATTGCCGACGAGAAATGGCGACTGTCATGCTAAACAGATTGGTATGTTAGCATTGGCCATTCTGCAAACGGTTCAGAGCTTCATAGTACCACATAGTCCTGACTATCAGTTAAAGCTTCGAATAGGAATACATTCGGGTCCTGTATGTGCAGGTGTTGTGGGCCAAAAAATGCCTCATTATTGCTTGATTGGTGATACGGTGAATACGGCTAGTAGAATGGAGAGTACAGGTGAAGGTAATGATATATATCTTACAATTAATTATTTGTTTGAGTTAGTAATTAGTTCCTTTACTTCTTAATTCATCTTATTATGGAAAGATTACCCTCTACAAGATATTGTTTGTGAAAGACAAGTGATTACTTTTTGCCAAGAGTGACTCAGAGGCCATACGTGAATGTTTCAGTTCGATATCAGTTTTCATTACTCAAATAATTTTTATACCTCATGTTTAAATATTTCTCAATTGGATACAAAATACAAAAAAATCTTCAAATTATATCAACAATAACGAGTTGCGTCGTTAGGAATCCAAAAAAGAGATGAGAAAGGGTGACCTGGTAAGTTTCCTCATTTGTCTCACTTGCCTCACGGTTGTCACAGTTGTCACTTCGGAAAAAATGTCATCAAATGAACTCATTGAGTGATGTCAAGAAGACGCACTAACAGTACCCCCCACTGCTAACCCTTCAATCCACGCAGCCATGTCGTAAAGGAGAAATATTTGGCATATAAAAAGTATATTTTTCGGCGTCACTGTTGAATCTTGTAAGTATTAAAAGAAGATCGCGTATTTATTGTGTGAACGAGCACTATAGAATATGATATGTGTTTTTTAAATACAAAATTGTTTTCAATTTATATTGACAGTTTATTCTTTAAAATGTGTGTTTGGGGCAGGTTGTCTCAGACAACTGGACTTGACAACCAATAACATACACCTCCCAGTTTGTAAGATTGTTGAAAGAAAGTTAATCCAAGGGATGAGTTGTCAGGATTGATGTTCCGTGCTACGTGAAAAGCCATGATAGATCTATAAGATCTGAAGCAAAGAATTTTGGAATGGAATTTTGATTTTTAACATGATATTGTATAAAATTTAAGCTGAAGAGAAAAGCTTTACCAACAAAAAACCCTTCAACAGAGCTTACACGCAGAAGAAAATTTCGTTTTCCAGTCTGGGTAATCAAATCCAAAACCATATAGACTTGTAAGTTATTTCACTCTTTTGCTCTAGAAAAGAAGAAAAGAAAAATTTTCAAAAAGGTCTTATAATATATCTCAGGATGATATGAAAGGTGTATTTTGGTTATTACCGGACATATGGTGATTTCGAAAATTTCAAATCATCCATGCCTATTCGGAGGTTAAGGGATGGGTCAAAATTTTCACTCGAAAGATTTTGATGATAATATGCCAAATGAAAGTATGAAAACCGCAAAGTTTTATCATGGGTATTATTGACGATATGGTGACTTGAAAACAACCCCCTCTACTGCGTTTCAAAAGTATGAGGTCGAATCAAAAATCTATTTGAATAAAAATCTTTGATGATAATATGCCTAAAAATGATATGAAAACTGTGTATAGTGTGTTCCAATGAAAATTCGTAATTCCCTCTATCTCAAGATGGACTGATTTTGGTAGAAAAAGGTGAGTTACGTCAATTTTTTATTGGAGAGGGACCAATTTTTATGTTGGTTCGGAGAATGTAAAATCAATCCCCTACCCTCAGCAGTACCCAAGTCAAAATTGTGACGTGGTCTAGTGGCATATTCTGGAAAGGTCTTTCAATTTTCTATTCAAATCTAGTTTCTTTATGAATACTTAATATCATACAGACAGTTCAAACATAACGAAAGTTTGTATTTCAACGAAAATTTGACAATGCCAAAAATCAAATTTAATGCTCATACAATGATATAAATGATTCTGGAATTTTCTTCTAACATTTGGAAGAATTTCTGCTGTGGAAAGTCTGCATTCGGTAACAATTCCCTCCGCAGCTTTTCCAAGTTTTCAGTTTGTGTAGCTCTCGATTCAACATGACCCCATAAGAAGAAATCCAAGCACTCAAATCAGGTGTCCTGGTTGGCCAGTCAACTGCTCCTCATCTGCCAATTCACCGACCTGGAAAGTATGCATGCAAATATTGTCGCCCACGAACATCCAAATGTGCAGGCGCAGCATTTTGCTGGAAGCATAAATCATTCACCGACAGAGTTTCATCATTTTTCAAAACTTCTCTGAGCTGGGATTCATTGATTCTTCTAACAACTGCAAATAAGTATCTCCATTGAGATTACCTTCGATGAAGAAAAGCCCAACAATATAATTTCCCTAAATTCCAGACCAGATATTCAATTTCTGATTAATTTGTGTGTATGCCTGTGTGAACCACTGAGGATTCTGGGAATTCCAATATCGACAATTATGCCTATTCACTCCATCCTTGATACTAAACGTACTCTGGTCAAAAAAACAGGTATTATACAGAGGATATAGATTATTGTTAATATTTTCACTTAAAATTTCACAAAATTGTAAGCGGCGTTCAGGATCGTTTCCTTTTTTTTCATAAATTAGTTTCCCTTCATAAAGTTGAAATCGGTGATGTTTCACGGTCCTGTAGAATGTGGAAACTGATACACCAGACACACGTGATAATTTTCCGATAGAAGAAGTGTTTTTCATTTGTAGGTGTCCCAAAACTACCACTTCAGTTGCTTAGTTCCGTATAGGGCAATGTTGAAATTCATCATTTTTGTTAGGCACTGAACCCATAGTCGAAAAATTAATTCATCAAATTTAAATCATACCGCCCTACCTGTTTTTCCGGATGGTTCACATCGAAAATCTTCGCCGTTTCTCCGGCACAACTATTATTGCGATAATAAAGTGAATCAATTTAGACCCGCTCATCAGTTGAGTATACTATTTTCAACATTCGTCGAATAAAAGACAACTGTGGTTAAAAGTATCTCGAAAATGAAAGACAAATGCGAAACAAATTTATCATTACCAGATGGCTGTGATAAAAATAATTGTGCGTTCCCTACAACACATTGATGTTTATCAATATCTCAAATTATTATATTTCCTTGAGAATCAAAAACTTGGAAGTGATGAACACAAGAATGTCACTTGAGCATGATAGCAGAGAATCAGAATTGTATCATTGAATTGATATCGGATGAGAGTTTGAGAACATAATTTGATTTTAAGCGTTGTCAAATTTTCGTTGTAAAACAAACTTTTGTTGTGTTTGGACTGTTAATATGATATTAAATGGTCATGAAGATAGAATTATTGAATAGACCTTTCCAAAGATAGGTAACTCGATCCACTTTTCCAGTAATGAATTTCAACTAGGGAGCTGCTGAGGGTAGGAGGTGAATTTCACATGCTTCGAACCAACTCAGAAAAATTGGTCTCCCTCCAATAAAAAGCGTCTCAGCATTTTTCACTACAATCATTCTCTCTTGACAGAGAGGGAGGCGAATTTTCGTTGGAATACAAACTTCTGCTGGGTTTTGGACAGCTATTTATTTTAGGTTAATACCGAAGAAAGTTAGGAAAAAAACATTTGCACTCACTATTTTGGATTAATAGAAAACTGCGTAGTTTTTAGAAATCCAATAAGCTAGCTATCTCCGACTGGTTTTTTTTTTAGAAAACACCTTTCTGTAAATCAGAACTGCCAAATTCATCAATCTTGATCTAGCCACCAATTTAAATAAGTATAATATTAAAACTTTTCTTGATAACTTTGAGTTGGTAATTACACGCTATGGTTTTTAGCCACACGACAATTAGACTGGGATGAATTGTTGACTACGATGCAAAAGCCAAATGAAGTTATTGCTACAAAAGCACTTATACAGTTTGGTGCTATTAAATTAGGTGATAGGAGCATTTTTGTCATTCTAGCTACTATATTCAGCACAGATGGGCCAATTGGCTAGGAAAGACAAAGAAGATCACGATGAAAAGTTTTTGGCGGTTTTCTTAAATCAATTTCCATAACTATGTGAAATTTGCTTGTCTTTTTTTCCATAATCAAAGATATTAACACTGCGTCCTCAACAAAGGAATTTAAAACGTGTACTAATCCCGACCTAAGCTGTTCGAGGACTCTGATAATATCACCGCAAGTTTTGAAACTTGAAAGAGAATATGAATCAGCAATTTCGTGAAAAATCTCGGGAAAATAGTAAAAGAATCGAAATGTAGGTTCACAAAAAGTTTTATTTTCAATTTTCCCTTATTCAGAAGCCTTTCTAATTTTCTTTATTTCTCTCTATTAATAGAGGAAATTAGAAAGGCTTCTGAATAAGAGAAAATTGAAAATAAAACAGGAGACAGGGATGAAGACGCAATAGAGAAAGAGGAAGATGGATTTTTCTCGGTTTGTCTACAGATTCTAGTCTATGAAATCTGATTCCGGTGTCTGGATTGTAAGATATGGATGGGCAGCCCGGGATACTATTCACGCCACTATTTTAATTTGTAATATACAGACTGAAATCTTTAACTGACAGAAATTGTTTCAGTTAGGTTGCGCAGAATTAGTACTTCAGATTTCCGTGATTTCTTCATTCTAATCACTTCATTCATGTCCACAGAAGAATTCTACTGGTATTGCCATAAAGACATATTTCTATTTGAATATTGAGTAGAATCGCAATTTGAAGAGGATAATAAATATAAAAACATATATTTTGCTCCTTATCTGCCAAAATAAATTTTTTTTATGGTTCATATGTGAAAAAACAAAATCATGTCATATCGAGAGAATTTTTCGAGTAAAATTTTCTTCCTCTACAGCATTCTATATGTCTTGAAGAAGTGTCTGTAGAAACCTTCCCTGGTTCGAAAATATTCAAACAAGAGATGTACGGCACTTTTTTGAATTCTAACGTGTCCGTTATCTCGAAAACCAAGAACACGCTAAACCTTTTAACTGAGCCTCAAACTACTTCGGAACTCGCTGCGGGATGAGTGCCGTTCGTCGGCATCCCCACTCCTACCTGCTTTCCCTACAAGCATTCAAAATTCTATGCCTCATTCTATTTTATATAGTTTTTGTCGTTTTGTGTCCGCCGTGGTTCGCCGTTCGGAATTATGAAAAACGGCACTATTTCATCCTACTTTCAAAACCGCAGTTTGCCCTCTAGGTCTCTTTTGATTCAGCATCTTTGCGTACATAAGATGATGAAATCGGAAAAATCAAGACATTTGAGATCTTTGTATAGGAGAATGCATAATGTTTCTAGAAATAATACTGTAAAATTTTTTTAGCTTTGAAAATTCACGTTAGTGAAACTACCAAGCAATTGTTGGATACGTTCGAGATATTTACCATTAAATGCAGAGGAGAAGTGGAATTGAAAGGAAAAGGAATATTTACTACCTACTGGTTGATTGCTAGTTCTGAATCTATACATTGTCCCCCTCCAATAGAAGAAGAGCAACTTTCACCACCGGAACAAGAAGCAAGCCCTTATCCTCTAATCTATATGGGAAATAATATAACCTTTGAGAAATCAATGTGAAGTTAACACCTACACATAAATTTCAAGTATCAAGAATAAATGCCTGCTAATTTGAAGTTCAAAAGAGATGTGCCAAATTTATGACTCATAATGAGTCTTGTCTGTCGTGTTGTTGGCAACAGTATACATTGCGTTAAGTATGAAAAATTGAAATTTAAATTTGAAGAATGATCTACTAACTTTGGATGAAAAAGACCTATTTTAATCACAAAACCGCGAGATTCAAGGTTAAACCTAGTTCTTTATGAAAATTCTTCATTGCCATATATATCAGAAATATTTTAATCGTAGGTGGTCATATTGTATGGTATCTTTAGTGTGATTTGAATTTGAATACTTCTAGCAAAGGATATATAAAGCAAATATTTAATTAGGGAACAATTAACCGAAATATTCTAATCATGTAAGGTATGAATGTTGATGTGCAAAATGTATGAGCTTATTGATGTGTTGGGACCTGGAAGAAATCCATCAATAAATTTCTTTGATGCAGATGTTATCATCTTTACATCCAATGGCCACTCTATTTAGCAAAAAGTCACAATTGATACGAGCTAATCACAAATCATTTAAAATTGAATTGAGTTGAATCGTTGCCGACACGGCATGTAGATGAATTTATTAGAGGTGGCATTGACATATTCCTCTATTTCCTTCGATAGCTGATAGTTCTCTTATTTATACAAAGTATTTCGAAACAAATGCGAAATAATTGAAAGGACCTTTACTTGTTGAAAAGGGTAGTTTGCTGAATAAAAAATAAGTCTAATGTTAGGTAAAATGTAGGAAGGATATCGCGATACAAAGGTGGAAGAAAAATATTATTTTCACCTAAAAAAGAGAAGCATTGAAATAACAGAAATTGAAATTACTATCAAACAAACAAACGATATACATAGTTTTCCTTTTTATTTTGAAAGAGTGGAAATGATTCAAATGACAACACCTATCATTCTGGTTAACTAAGAATTTACACAACGACTTGAAAAAAAATAGATTTGCTCAGCTTGATTTATTCGGAACCTTTTGTACTTCTTTTATTATTCATGAAACTTGCTGATTTGAAATTAAAAAAATCGTCCAGGCAAAGGTAGGTTTCGTTTTCTGGTCTGGGAAATCAAAACTTCAAAACCATATAGAATTTTGTATGTAAGTATTTAACTTCTGAGATCCAGAAAAATTTTTTGATTCTCCTCAGGAATATTATTACAAAAGACATTTGAAGATAATATAATATTAACAATAATACTCCTAAGGAGTTCAATTAAAAAATTTTTCAAATAAAAGTTTTCGACAACTATATGGATAATATGAAAACCGCAACTTGGTTATTACCGAAAATGTAGTGATTTGAAATTTCAACCCCCCTATTCCGTTTCAGAAGTTGATGGTAGAATCAAAAAACGTATTGAACAAAAGTCTGACAATAATATAGCTAAAGACGATATGACTTCATAGATGTATCTTCGTTTTTACCGGCGATATGGCGATTTGATAATTTTCAATTCCCCTTTCCCGATTGGGGAGATATGGGTTTTATCAAAAATTTTTTTACCTATGTACCACCAACAATGAAGATGAAGACTTGTGACAAAAAACTGCAAAGTCAAACATTAAAAAAAAAAGGCTACATCCATCACACGATTATAAAATTCATAACAAAGACTCCTAAGTAATCTATAGATAACAAAAAATTTGAATATAAGGATTCAGCCTATCTTTTATATGTAGAAGAAACAACCGACAGAATGGACAAATTGTTACGAAGGAACAACGTCAGTGTCATATTTCGTTAACACAAAATAATATCAAAATACTGGAAAATCCAAAGGATATAATTCCTCTAGAGGAACAGGTGTTTAACAGCATTCCATGCAAACGATGGTTTTTTTTTGGGGAGGCGATGCCTGTCATGCTACAGCTGTGGCCGCCCAAGATGATACAATATGTGTGTTCACTTTTTTCTTGAAGAGGGAAAGATACTAGATGGAAGCGAGTTCCACAACGTTTTAGCCCTGTAAATAAAAGAATTTTCAAAGAGGGAGGTACGTGGCTGTGCGAGTTGTACCGTTCTCTGAAGAGAGTTTTCCGCAATTCTAGTTTTTCTTTGGAACTGTATTCAGCGCCTTCTATAAAAGCATTAGCTGTGATGGCATAAGTATTGAAACCCCTCAAAAAGAAATAAAGTTTAGCAGAAGCCGATCTGGAATGGCTGACACACGGTCATGTCAGGGAACTCCGGTGGTGACAGTAATGCCGAGTATGTGCATGTTTATTTCTGAGGAAATTCTATGTCCTTGCATGATTAGAAAAGGTTCTCCAGCAGTGGCTTATCTGGAGATCGTTATTGATTGCGTCTTGTTCGCGTTGAAATTGAGTGGTTCAACCGGCCCCACTCTAATATGTTCTCCAAGTATGAATTCAATGACATGCCTTGTTGGATTCTCTGTCAGTGTCTCTTCAGTAGAAAATAAGGACACTAGGGTGTAGTCGTCCGTAAACCTAAATATGCTGTTCTTGGTAATAGAGCAGATCATTAATCTGCAATAAAAAAAGAACTGGCGAGAGTATGGGCCCTGAGGTACTGCTGAAAGAACCTGAAAAGATTCACTCGTTATACCATCAACCACCACCTGAATCGATTTACTGAAGAAAAAGCCACTAATCCAACTACGCAATTCTTCGGGAAGTCCATATGTCATTAGTTTATTCATCAAGGCTGCTTGCCAAAAACTATGATGGAGGCTTTTGAGCAATGGCTCTGCCTTCGCCATGCTTTTCGATTGCTGATATCCACAAATGCGTAACGTATGCAGAGGTCACTAATTGATCGTTGCCTACGGAAACCGTATTATCGATCATTGATGATACCCTGCAACTTGAGACATTTTATGAGCTCATTGTTTATCACTCTTTTCATAATATTCAACATAATGGACAACAATGCGATTGAACCATAATTTTGGAGTAGGCATTCCTTCCCTTTCTTTCGAATCGGTTGAACTCTCCCAACTTTCCAATACTCCGGAAACGTCTGGCTCTCATACGAAATCTAAAACAGACGATTAAAATTAGTTGCGAATTCTGGAGCACATTTATTCAAAACAGTTTGTGCTATTCCATCAAGACCCACTGCTTTCTTACAGTTCAGCTGTTGAAGAACGCACGTTACTGTACGCACTCTGAACTTTACTTGACCTATTGAACATGTGGGATGCTTAGTGGCGCTGCATTTGATGTATGTAGAACAGAATTGTGCGAAAACTTTTTGCAAAAAGATCCGCCTTTGCTTCAGGCGATGATGCCATAGAACCGTCATTTCCAATCAAAGATGGAAGGATAACTCGCAAAAGTAGTTGCTGAACCTTCGCCATGGACCAAAATTGACGAGTTTCACTGGTCTGCTACTGATTTATTCTTAAGTCTTTCATTGAAGTAGGTTTTCTCTTTCTCAAGTGATGAGTTATAAATGTTTCTAAAACGCACATATTCAGCTTTAGTTTCATTTGTTGGATTCTTCTTTCAGTTCTCATAAACTCTGTTTCTAACTGTGACAGCTTTTTGACAGTTTTTCGTGAACAAAGATTTTTGTGTGGATGTTTCTTCATGAGTGTGGAATATAGAGGTCTAGGTCTGCAAAAATAACTGCAGTGACGGACTCAGTGCATACATAATTATTTTTTTGATTCGCGCTTCCCAGGAATAGGCAAAACTGTTACACCACATGAGTAGGCGTCTGGGAAGAATTGAGGTGTCTGTTTACTCGTTTCTTGAAGGAGGCCAAATTGTAAGATGTAAGGAAGATGTTGGACGGAAACGAGTTCCATAGCTCACCGGCCCTGTAAACGAAGGAATTCTTATAGAGAGAGGTTCGAGGGGTTGTTAAATGTGCCGCCATATGATGAAAACTCCTTGCCAGCCTAGTGTTGCGGCAAAACATGAAATTTCCCGGAACAAGGTTTTTCAGTTCCTTGGAGCATCTTCCGTAGAAGAATGCCAGGATCTCAATAACGGCAACATTGTATGGAAATTTCGAGAAATACTCGCGCAGCTCCTCACAGCTTGCTCGTTTGTAATACCATAACTTCCTGGAGGACGTTGGATCTTTATTGCATAGCAAAACGAATTTACCTTTGGCAGAAAAAAGGTTGTGGTCGGAGTTTCTTGAGGTTGTTGAGACCTGTAAACGGGAATGATCTGGATCTGAAAGAAGAAAGAGATCGACAGTATTGGAAAAATCGGTTATTTTGTCAGAAATTCTTATCAGCTCATCGATTCAAGATGAAAACAAGAAATCGACTTCGCCTCATCGAAAACGATTTCGAACATTGAAATTTTACAAAAGTGATTGATTATAGAGCGCTAGTTATTTGGTATTCGTTTGCTTCTAGTGTGTCAGTTCTCACCGCTTGATAATGGCAAAAGGGGCACTGCCGAAACGTTGCGATAAAGCTATATGATGTCAAATTCACATTGAGAAAAACATAGTTGCATTGTTTTTCCAGATGCAGTTTGTAAAATTTCGACCCTTCTCGAAGCGGGTTTCAAAAATTAGGTTGAGTACTTTCCAAGCGAGACAATAAAATTGATTCCTACTACGAACATATGCATTTACAATAAAACATTATTTTCAGCATCTGATAATATACAGGGAGGTCCAGTTTCCATAGCGGAAAATTTAGATTCCAATACACAATCGAAAAATAACACTGGCCTACAAAAAAATTGTTGTAGATGTAACATAAAGCTGAATAGCATATCGTGGTGGAATGGGTGTATCCAAATGAAAAAATGATAAAAAGAAATTGGTACACACAAGGTTTACTCGTTACATTTATAGAACAACATTAATGTTACAATATCTAATGTGTATAAAAAAATATTATTCAAATTTTTCAACAGTATATATTGACTTAATTTACTTTTACTTTCCTTACTCGTACTTTACTCTCATCATTTCTGATAGCGAATTTCCATTGTCCTAATATCTTGGTGGAATCTTTCACACTGGTCGTCACGGATAGTTAGCATTAACTAACTGTTGGTAGTTTGCATCCATATTGTTACCCAAAAATTCTCTTAAAATACTAACAAACAACTTCAATGCCTGGTAAACATTTCTGTAAAATTAACGTCGTCCAGCAATTTTGTGATTTGTGGTGCAATAAAAATGCCTTCTTCTAATTTGGTATCACTCAACATGGGAAAGACTTCTTTTAACTATTACGAGATCCTAGTTGAAACTCATTCCTCTCTGGCCAAATGTTTATTATATAATCCTGATTTACTGCACGATTGTCACAAAGATGAAGAAATGAGCAATATTTTGTAAATATTCCCTGAAGTCCCACTAAAATTTTCATATCTTTTAAGTACGCACATATTTGTCATTCATACTTGTAGTTTATTTCATCCAAAACACTACTCATATTTTCATAACATTCTTTCATCGGCACTTAATGGGAAGTTGGTACAGAAGGGTTTCAAATTTTCCATATGCAATAACACAGTTTTTAAACTGTATTTAGATGAATCTATAAATAATCGCCACTCAGAAGGTGAATGATCAATATCAAGTTGCTGTATTAAAACATCAATATCAGAATAAGAACACAACGAATTTTGCATAGTGTAGAATGTAGTAAGCATGTTTTTTTCTGAATCTATAGTAAAAGTAACTGTTCTTCTGAGCTGACACATTTTCTCCAGTATCTTCCAAAACAACATATTGCGGATTTAAAGCTACGATCGGCACTGGTAAATCTACATTATGAGGAACAGGTCGCATGGCAGACCACAAATTTGGATAGTCCATCTAGCGCTTTGTCTTTTAAGAATACCTTTCAGTCTTTATTAGGCAAAAATAGCAGCAATCGTTTAATTCATTACTGGGTTCTGGCCTTACCATAGGGACTGCAAATGGCATGCTCCTTCTCTTCCCATTCATTCACTGCACCAATAATAATAATAATAATAATAACACCTGCTGTATATGGATGACATTAAATTATATGCTTCGAACAAGAAGCAATTGAATGATTTGCTGAAAACTGTCAGTAAGTTCTCGGCAGATGTTCATATGCAATTCGGGATTGAAAAATGTAAGACCCTGAACATTCAAAGAGGGAAAGTCATAGATAGTGAAACACAACTTCCTAACGGTGATATTATACAGTGCATGAGGGATGGCGAAACATACAAATATCTAGGATACCAACAAGCCAGATTGCTAGACCAAAAACAATCAAAGGAGAAGATTCGTCCAGAATACAGTCAGCGTCTGAAGACTTTGCTGAAATCAATGTTGAACTCGGGAAATCTAGTCAAGGCAATTAACACCTACGCCATACCAGTGTTGCTTTACTCATTTGGAATAATCAGATGGACTAAGACAGAACTGGATGATATTCAAAGGCAGACCCGAACGATGCTAACAAAGTACAACAACCATCATCCATAATCGTCTGTGATACGAACAACTTTGAAGCGGAAAGAAGGAGGACGCGGATTAATAAATGTTGTTCAATTTGCACATCGAACAGATAAAAAATCTCAGAGAATTCTTCTCAGCAAAAGCTCTCACTTCTGACCTGAATAGAGTGGTATCGTTGGCTGATAAGGGATATACACCTCTAAATCTTGCTACCAGAGATGACCTGCTCAATCTACCGTTTCTATCAGATACTGAAAAACAAAAGCAATGGTCAAAAAGGAATTGCATGGACGACATCATCATGAGATTAATCAACCACACATCGACAAAGAAGCCTCCAACAAATAGTTGATGAAAGGAGAATTACTCGGGGAAACAGAGGGATTCCTTATGGCCATCTAAGACCAAGCGATCGCTACAAACAACTACAAAAAATTATTCATGAAGGACGGAACATTACAAACAGATCGGTGCAGAAAATGCCATATAAGTTCGGAGACTATACAGCATATTACGTCCGGATGCGAACAACTGGCCAATACGGACTATCTTCACAGGCATAATCAAGTGTGCAACATCCATCAGAAACTTGCACACAAGTACGGATTTCTAAATACCTTCCAGTCATATTACAAGTATCAGCCGGCGCCCGTATTGGAAAATGACTCTATCAGATTAAAATACGATAGGCCTGTTATCACCTACAGAATGGTGACGAATAATAGGCCGGACATAGTGGTGTATGATAAGAGAGCCAGAACAGCAATGCTGGTGGATGTCGCCATACCGAACGATAACAACGTGCTGAACAAGTTCTAGGAGAAAAAGTCCAAATACACAGACCTTGCTATTGAGATCAAGCAGATGTGGCACCTCGAGAAAATTGATATTATTCCTGTCATCGTATCCTCGACTGGGTTAATACCCAAAACTTTGCATGATAGCCTTAAGAAATTGGAATTGCATAAGAATACCTATATAGAAATGCAAAAAGCTGTAATTCTTAACACATGTAAGATAGATAGGAAATTTATGTCAAGTATATTGTAGTCGAGCCTATTCCCTTTGAATGCTGAATCAGGAAAGGTAAATTATATCCAGCTAACAGCTGCATATATATATATATATATATATATATATATATATATATATATATATATATATATATATATATATATATATATATATATATATAATATAATAGATAGTGCATAAGTCCACGATAATAAATAATAACAATAAACAAAAGATTTTTTGTTTTGTAGGAAAATCGTTTCTTCAAAACTACGAAAATATCGAAACTAATTTAATTTTATCCGAAGCAGTTTGAAATTGAACAAAAAGAAGTGGGAGGAAAGATGCTACAATAAATCGGCCGAACAATAATTATTATCTAAGAAGTGACAGTGCTGAGGCACATAAAAAATTATTGGTTTTCTGAATTATTAATATAAACAAAACAATAATGTATTTTCTAGTTTTGATGTTATACGAATTCAAATTAATACAAGGAAATTAGGTATCCGGATCCGAAACCGCGGCGCAACGCTTTCGCTTACATTAGGAAATAGAAGTCATAAATATACTAAAGAATAATATGATATGATAATTTCAAGAAAAAAAAGTTCAGGTGATACAAATGTTCTCCTGTTGCGATTTGACAACGGTGTATAATCGACACTAAATTCAGTAAATATCGCGATAAAAAGTCATCGAAAATTCTTGAGACAATGTCAGGAGATAACTTGGCGATATGAAAACTTTAAGCAGGCTTTATGGAACAGACTCACCAGGACGGCTTAGTCGATTGAATTTGATCCTTTCTTGGGACCCTCTTCACCAGATACATAAGATAATTAGTTGAATTTTGAGACTTCAAGTTGCGGTTCAATGAAATCTCTCCACTAAGGACACAAAAACGAGAATTTATGTCTAACGAAATTACACTCGATATTCTCAACAAACGATAAGGCTAATAAAAACAGCGATATATCATTCAACAGTACCGAATTATCAGTGAATATTTGTCAGTTGCTGGCCCCCCTTCTCACTTTCTTCATGATCTGTAGACGGTGTTTTCTTTTGCCCGCTAAAAATATGGATTTAAAATTTAAATCTTCAATACATTCAGATTAAAATAATTGACAATACACGGCGGACATTTCGGTCGCTATATGATCTGCAATTGAAACACCAAAATATAGGAAGTAGGCTGTTTTAACATTTTCAGAAAATAGCCTGGCTTGTGATTTCACTATAAATTCTCAATAAATATAACAAAATTTGTCAGTATTGATTTTTGCAACTGCGGCGCGTTTGTCCTGACATTTCCGTAGTTAAAACACTTTCTTTCTTACACACAGAGAACCTCTCACTTCGAAACACTAGAAGAGACTGATTTATAATATTATTTTCATGTATACTATTGAAAACAACACGGACCAGGTATAAAATTCATTCCAGCTAACCTAACCTAACCGTCCTCTCATTATACATTTAGTTCCTGCAAATTTAAAAGGATCTTATTGAGCAATCGAAAAGTAGTACGTGTTAGCCTTTAGGAATATTTTTCCAATTATGAGAAGAATACTTCGATTTAAAAAATAAAGATCTGCTTTGTGTTACGAAAATCTTGTCGACCAGTGTAATATGAGTTATATAAAGCTATATAAACAATATTCGAAAAATGCTTCGTTAAAAGAATACAAGGTGCTAAAATTTGGTAAACAAATTATTAATTGTTTCCAAACGACTACACATATGAAATTTTATGAGCCGTCCAGGGAGAATGTTTTGCAATGAAACTATTATTTTTAATATAACCAGTGGTGTCCGTACTAACGCGTAACTGGATATAAAAAAATAGTACGCCACTGTTTTTCCACAAAATGAAAATAAGTTTTGGATTTTCCATTCAATTTAGAAGAATAAAGTACACCTTAGATTTTTCTGTACAACTCAGCATTTGCGAGTAAAAGATTTAAATTAGAAATAGAAGAGTTTTTCTGTTAATGAAACAGCAACAAGGACAAGAGATTTAATTAATGGAGTTCAACAACAATATTAAATAAATGAAAAATTGAGAGAAATTACTCAAAATGTATCCCACCCAACTCGGTACATTTTTGACAGCAGATATTCATTCGGATTTTGACGCATACTATTGCAGACTTGCTGAATCCTTAAAATTATGTATGTATTGGAGTAGCTTAGATTTTTTCTTTCATATTTCTGGTGGATTAAGATCTGGTTATTTCGGTGACCAAGTCACTGATCTGATGCCATTAATCTCGTCACGTAGAATATATCATTTCTTCCTTATCGACCTATCCAACGTTGCGGGTAATTAGTATTTAACCATTCCCTTACAGCTACTCCAAAGTGCGAGGAGGCTTCATCCTTTTATATACAAATTTCATATCTTAAACTAATAGGTAAATCTTCCAAGTAGTCCTGAGAGCTATTCGTGAGATACGGAAGAAATAATTCTGAGGTTAATCTTCGGGGTAGAAAATATGGACTACAAACACTGTTATTAAAAATCCTAACCAAGCACTTACCGAAAATTCATTTTGAAATGATCTTGGTCGAACGTCTCGAGGGTTTTCGTATGCCCAAACATGGATATTATCGTAATTCGTTACTTTACGTCTAGTAAAAGAGGATTCATCAGTCCAGAGAATTTAACGCATAAAGTTAGGATTTTCTTCTGTCGAATTTAAAAGCCACTGGCAAAGTCTCATCCTTTTTCCATCATCTCCAGAGTGTGAATCCTGAACGGGCTGTAGGCGATATGCGCGAGTGCGGTCATTCCGTAATGTTGCTAATATTTGAGACTTAGGTATTTGTAATTGCTGAGCTGCCTTTCCGAGAGATGAGCCTCGAACTTTCATTAAAGGTAAGTATGCGATTGCGATTATAATTTCGAAGGTTTTCGTTTTGTTCATTAGTAACACCAAAGCACTCTGGAATTTATATAGTTGGATAGCGTCATTTTCATCAGAAAATCCATCACAAAAATGAATATCTGCACGTATTCGTTATTACTAACACGTATTCTTAGAATAATATTTAGAACACTAATAATGAACACCATTATTTCAATTTTTCACTTCATTATTTCAATTTTTCACTTCATTCTTTCAAGTAAAAACAAATACGCAGATATTCATTTTCGTTATGGATTTTCTGATGGAAATGCGAAGTTCGTTAATATCCCAGATCCAAATATAAGAATTAAGGATTTATACCCTTAGCATGCTGAAAGGAGAAAAAGATTCTTGCCATCAAACTGATCGAAAAAATAATAATTTTTTGACCAAATTCTTTGGATAGATGAATCCTCTTTCACTAGACGTGGAGTAACGAATTACCATAATATTCATGTTTGGGCACACAAATTTCTTCGAGAATTCGTTCTCATTTTAATTTTTTACTCGCAGATACTGAATCGTGCAGAAACATTAAATGAGTGCTTTTTTCTTTCAAATGAATGAAAAATCCGAACTGTTTTTTATTATGTGAAAGAGTAGTGGCGTATCAATTTTTTCCTCAAGAATATTCAGTTACATGTTTATACGGACACTTCTGGTATAATTGAAAATAATATTTCATTGCAAAACATACTTCCTGGACAGCAGTTAAAGCCTTCAAAATTTCATTCAAATATCTGCAGTCGTTTGGAAATAATTAATAAATTTGATTTTTTCTTACCTAACTTAAACCCTGTATTTCTACAAAGCATTTCAAATTTTCTGCTATAGAAACTAAACCAGCCGGTATAGAGCGAAGAAAAAATCGTAAATTTGGTTACCCTATCCAAAATTGATAGTTCCAACATCGTCGAAATGTATAAATCCAGCAATTTCGGTTCACAAACAGAGACATCTGGAAAAGCCAGGACTTTTAGTAGTTCCAAACGGTTACATACTAGATGTACCTCGTATGTATTTTAGTGCTTTAGGAAATAATGTAGCAATGCTGGCAAATTAGTTGCATTAATTGAACGAATAGGCCGAACAAGGGGATATTGTTATAGTAGACGAGGGTTATAACGATGTAAAAGAACAACTAACATATCCCGGTCATTCCATTAGGATTCCACCAACTGTAAGACGAAGGCATACAGCTTTCTACAGAAGATGCAAGCAAAGTGCGGCTAGTTACAAAACTCATTGGACTGTAAAATCAAGAGATTGACATATAAAGTCATACTTCTAAGATGAAGTCATTTCGATCACGCATGCCATTAAAATCGAGGATGTTTGAATAATAGCTGCAGAAAACATTAATAAATACAGAGCAAAAATATGTATTGAAGGAGCGAAAGCCGAAGTCATTAGATAAATATTGAGGAGAGCAAAAAACCTTATCTCATGCAAATCTGAATTGAAGGAAATCAGATGCACGAAGATATAAGAAGTGCAAATGAGTAGAATTGAATGAGAACCATGTTCCTTTTGTTACATTTTTGATGTTGGAATATAAGCGAGTATTGACAATCGAAATGTACCCACTGAATCTGGCACCTGCGAATACTCAAGCTGAAGAGATAAAACACAGAAGAAATTCAATTTGATAGAGGAGAAAAGATTAATTGGGTCTATGTTTATTCAGATTTTGGCCAAGTTCAAAAGATCAATTGTTATTGAATCGAGACAACGAAGATGATATGAATGAATGTTGAAATCAAAAGGAAAGAGTTGTTCCAAAGCGAACAAGAATAAATGGGTACCTAGGTACCCCGAAAGACTAGGCCAATGCTAGTTTTTCATTAAGGAAATCCAGGAAAAAGATTCCTTATATCTTAGGGAACCTATTTTATGAGACACCTGATATATGCGAGGACATTTTCAGTCATGGTGAAATCAGGAATCAATTTTATTATCTTGGTTGAAAAGTATTGTATCTAGCTTGTTGACTTATCACGAAATTGATTATCGAATTTTCTTATAAATTATTATATTTCAAAAATAGTTGATCAATGAATGAACATGTGTCAAACGAGATTTTGCTATGAATAAAATTGACCTTAAAAAAGTATTCAAACATTTGACTCTAATGAGACATCAACGTCCTACGCAGTTTTGCAAATACCTGCATAGCGATGTTACCTTTTAGAATATGTATTTCAAATTCCGGTCTTCGAACTTTGTAGTGATGTCCATATTCATGTAGATTTTGATCAAACCTGGTAAACAAATTATGAAGAGAAGGTCTACCATTACGATGGGCTTGTTCCAGGGCCCTCGCAACCATAGGTGCAAAGTGTGCAATGCACACGGGCGCCATCCCTTAGGGGCACCAAAACCCAGGGTCCAAAAAAAATATCAAAATAAAAGTTTAGAAATTAAATAGGATTAGGTATAAATACACACGAAATTTTATTAGTATGTCATCCAGTTACTGCCGATTCCTATGTTGCGAGAACATGTCAGGCGGCAGTTTCTTGATTTTTCCTATTCAGACATGAATAACCCCTGGAGCGCTATAAAAGCGATGCATAGCCACAGGAGTTTTTAAATCAGTTAGTTCACTGGACCGTGCAACAAGTGAATACAAACAAGTAATCTTATCAATTTTTACATACAGGGTGTTTCCGAATAAGATGTCATAAATGAAGGATGCGAATCCCTGAATGATTTGAGCAAGAAAGTTCGAAGAACCAATGGTCAAAAAATGCTGCGTTGCCGAGATACAGGGTGTTAAAGTTGAGAAAATTTTTCGATTTTCTCTCGATAAAACCTAGACTTCTCAAGATTTCGGGCTCAAATTTTCCACATAAGCTATTAAACACAATCTGAATCACCAGGTGAGACCAAATTTTGGAACAGTATACAGGGTGATACTTTTTCATGGGCCATGTTCCATTTTTACCCTCGGAACTTTTTTTTGGTACGCCACTGGCACTAACAAAAAATAAAATCGAATAGATCATTCAATTTGAAATTTTTTTTGACTCTTGCATTTTGATCGTAACTATCACCGTTTCTGAGATATTAACTATTGAAAATAATCCAATAGTTTTCCCATATCGAAGCCATGGAGATATTATCTTAATAACTGATGCAATTTTTCAGGAATTGAGCTAAAATTTACATCAGATATCTCCTTATTGTATGTTTATAACAAAATGAGGCAAAAATTCCTGACAGTATACAGGGTGTTATTTTTTCACGTGCATTTTCCTCTTTTGCCCCTGAACTTTTTGTGGTGCGCTACTGGTATATTCTGAAAACAGAATCAAACAGATTATTCAATGCGAAATTTTTCTGTTTCTTGTATTTTTCCGTATCTGCCACCATTTTCGAGATATTAATCAAGAAAAGTAATCGTATAGTCCCTTCCGTATTGAAAGCTTGAAGATATTTTTCATGTTATTTCGGCAATTTGCGAAGACCTTGAGCTCGAATTTCAAACGAAGTTCACATTTTAAGATCTGCACCACTAGATTGGTAGGATTTATGAGAAAGTATAAAGGGTGATATCATTTCCTGATCATTGAATTCGAATTCAAAATGTGTTTTATTGAGTGTATAAATCGGAAGTATATGAATAAACAACATAAATAATCGCGAATGATTTCAATAACAAAAACTCATAATGATTAATACAAAAATCGAACAAACAGAACAAATCAAAGAAGATGTTGAAAATGTCCTCCACCTGAAAGAATACATGCTTCTGCTCGTCTCCGCATATTAGTGCGCACCCTCTGAAATATTCCTGGGGTATTTCTGATGACGTCACATGATGCTGTAATTCTATTCCTCAATTCTTCAAGTGTATTCACGGGAGAGCTATAAACCAAAGTTTTCAGATGTCCTCAAAGAAAAAAATCCAAACTGTTTAAATCTGGCGACCTTGGAGGCCAAGCTTCTGGTCCACCACGCCCTATCCAGCGGTTATTGAATGTCATATTCAGATATTCTCTAGCTTCCATGCTGAAGTGCGGTGGTGCTCCGTCATGCATAAACCCCATTCTATTTCTAGTTTGCAGCGGCACATCTTCTAGCAACACAGGTAAAATCTCTTCTAGAAAGTGGCGATATAAGGCTCCATTCAGCCTTTCTGGCAAAAAAAATGGCACGATCAGGAAATCCCCAATTATTCCAACCCAGACATTAACCGAAAATTGTTCTTGATGGTGACATTCCTCAATCATATGGGGATTTTCTTCAGTCCAATAGTGATTGTTATGAAAGTTCCTGATTGCATTTCTCGAGAAGGACGCCTCATCTGTGAAGATGATTTCGCTATCGAATAGGGGATTATGAGCAATGATATGAAGGAACCATCGGCAGAAATTGAGTCGCAGAGGAAAATCGCGGGGTAGTAGAGCTTGGACGCGTTGAATATGGTATGGGTAAAGCAAGAAATCATGGAGAATTTTCCAGACCAATACAAATGAGATATTCAACTCTCTTCCAATTTTTCTTGTACTCAGCTGAGGATCCTCATCTATACAATTTAGGACTGCCTCTTCGATTTCCGGGGTCCTTATTGTCCGATTTGCCCTTTCAAGTCATGATTCGGTTTGAATGTACCCCGTTCTCTCAATCTTCTGTGGATGTCAGAAAACGTACGCCTATCAGGAATGATTCGATTAGGGAAGCGTTCTTGATACAAACGCCTTGCGTGCACTGCGTTTCCTTCAGCCACACCGTACATGAAATGTATATCGGCCATTTCTGCATTAGTGAAAACCATTTCAAAGATTATTGGTTACTACTTACAGCTGTTTCAAATATAGGCACAACAAACTGAATGACAAAACTTACAATCATTGAAGTGTCAAGTTTTTTTTCTATGATTTCATTTGCGAAATTGTATCAGAGCCTACTAAGCCTTTTGAAATCACCAACGTGTTCTGATATGAGGAAGACACGATAAATTCTGATGATTTTCAATTCAAAACGGTGAAAGACATGAGGATCAAGATGAGCACAAAATTATCCGAATTGAATGAAAAATCCGTTTCTGATTACGAAAAACGTCAGTTATGCACCGAAAAAATATACGGAGGCAAAGGGGTAGCCTGTTCGGGCGTTGTTGATTAATTTTTCGAAAATGGTGGCAGATACGGAAAAATACAAGCAACAGAAAAAATTTCGCATTGAATAATCTGTTTGATTCTGTTTTCAGAATATACCAGTAGCGCACCACAAAAAAGTTCAGGGGGCAAAAAGAGGAAAATGCACGTGAAAAAATAACACCCTGTATACTGTCAGGAAGTTTTGCCTCATTTTGTTATAAACATAAAATAAGGAGATATCTGATGTAAATTTTAGCTCAATTCCTGAAAAATTGCATCAGTTAATAAGATAATATCTCCATGGCTTCGATATGGGAAAACTATTGGATTATTTTCAATAATTAATATCTCAGAAACGGTGATAGTTACGATCAAAATGCAAGAGTCAAAAAAAATTTCAGATTGAATGATCTATTCGATTTTATTTTTTGTTAGTGCCAGTGGCGTACCAAAAAAAAGTTCTGAGGGTAAAAATGGATTATGGCCCATGAAAAAGTATCACCCTGTATACTGTTCCAAAATTTGGCCTCACCTGGTGATTCAGATTGTGTTTAATAGCTTATGTGGAAAATTTGAGCCTGAAATCTTGAGAAGTCTAGGTTTTATCGAGAGAAAATCCAAAAATTTTCTCAACTTTAACACCCTGTATCTCGGCAACGAAGCATTTTTTGACCATTGGTTCTTCGAACTTTCTTGCTCAAATCATTCAGGGATTCGCATCCTTCATTTATGACATCTTATTCGGAAACACCCTGTATAAGTAAGTTATTTTTATTTCAAATAATTGATCGATGAAGCCTGAACTACGTGATAGTTGATATTCATAATGAATAATAAAATAAAACAAGTTACTATGTTTTAACTATCACTAATTTATTGATTTAAAGAATGACAAAATTTTTACATTGGTTGGACCGGTTTCGGACATACGTCCGTTATCAACAACAAGCTAATGAAAAATTAATACTCACGTACAATGCAGGAATTGCCATCAATAAAATGCTAGTAGAGGTCGCAGTAACTTGAATAATGGTGATTGGTAGGCAATTAAGTCTACCTGGTCGTTAAGGAGCTTAACCCTTTCTACCCTAGATGCCTTGAAAATTTCCATTGATTCAAAGAAACTGAGTTTATAAGATTTATCACAGGAATGAAGAATTTTTAGCTGTTGAAGTTCTGGAAAAGGATGACATTCATTCAGACAATGTGCAGCTAAAGCTGAATCATATTTCTGATGTAGGAATGACCGGAAATATTTTGGGAAGACGTCAGAACAGATTGCAAGAGTTTTGGGTGATAGTAAAAAAGTTCACATTGCATTCAAACCAGTTCGCAAATTATCAGGCCTGCTTTTCAACACAAAAGATAAAACATATAAATTCGAAAAATCAGGAGTATACCAATTAACATGTTCTGAGTGCAATTCCTTTTATATAGGTCAAACAGGACGCTCTTTCAAGGCTAGATACAAAGAACATTTCCGGTCATTCCTACATCAGAAATATGATTCAGCTTTAGCTGCACATTGTCTGAATGAATGTCATCCTTTTCCAGAACTTCAACAGCTGAAAATTCTTCATTCCTGTGATAAATCTTATAAACTCAATTTCTTTGAATCAATGGAAATTTTCAAGGCATCTAGGGTAGAAAGGGTTGAGCTCCTTAACGACCAGGTAAACTTAATTGCCTACCAATCACCATTATTCAAGTTACTTTGAGCTCTACTAGCATTTTATTGCTGGTAATTCCTGATGGTAATTCCTGTATTGTATATGAGTATTTAGTTTTCATTAGCTTGTTGATAATGGACGTATGTCCATTATATATATCCATGTGATAGTTAAAATATAGTAACTTGTTTCATTTTATTATTCATTATTTTCATTTTCTCAAGTATGGTGTTGTGTAATATTTTGTTTACTACTTTTTTCTTTAAATTAAGTGCTAAATATCTGCTGACTACAATTTGAACGGCTTGATTTTTCATAAAATGGTAAGTGTTCCCTACTTTATACTATCAACATTAACCCTTTATAGGATACTGGTTATAATCAATTTTTTAGCCAAATATCTTTTTATTAATTGAAATGTCATGTACGAGTTTAAAAAAGTAACTAGTTTTATCCATAACTCGCTTAGTTTTTATGCTATTGATCTTTTCAAAAAACCATTTTGTAGGGTTTTTTAAGGGCTATAAGATCAAATTAGTTTAATATCATTTCTGCCTTTATTTTTGAAAGGATTTAAGTTGAAAGGGCTCGAACAAATTGCTTTTTACTCAAATATGCAAACTTTAATCGGCCATATCTTAGTTAATGATAATCTACCCTATAAAGGGTTACAAACTATTGGCTACTTAATTAACTTTTCAAGAATATTTCCTACCCTACCCACATGGTGCTTATTATTGTGGTTACTTTAGAAATTAATTCCTAATTCCCATGAGTACTTATTGTTTATTTGTTTTTTCAGGATAAAGGAAAAAGACCTTCAGGTGCGAAGTTTCGCGAGCAAAAGAAACTGAGACTACAAAAAAGGGGAAAAATGGTTGGATCTTTAAGGCATTTCTTGCAAAACAATCGAGATTGCACGGAGACTATCGATGTTGGTGCGACCGAATCGTCCGAATCTCAAGATTCTAAATCCGTAATATCAATAACCGTGAGTGGACAATCTGAAATTTCAAGGTCCTGCAACAGATGGCAGCGGTTGTAGCAGCAAAACAGCTGCAGACATCTATGACTGTTAATGCTGATCATCTGCGGATTTTAGAAACTGTTAAAAAAATATTGGCGAGACGTGTTGGAAAGAGTTATTGCGATTGTTAAGTATTTATCTACACAATGCTTGGCATTTGAAGGTTCTTCTCAATTGCTTTTCGAACATGATAATGGAAATTTTCTAAAAGCTGTTGAGATGATTGCCCCTTTTGATTCAGTGATGAGACAGCAGGTTAGCCGAGTGTAAAAATTCCCCAAAAATTCCCAAAAAAAATCTGTTAAAATGACTCATTATTTAGGCGTGCAAATGCAGAATGAAAGAATTGATATATTGTCGTCCAAAGTAAGAAATAATATTTCAGAAATGGTTCGCAGTTCAGAATATATTTCGATAATATTAGATAGTACACCAGACACTAGTCATACTGAGCAAATTAGTCTTGTTCTGAGGTAAGTTGTCCTTGATACCACTTCAAAGTGGACTACTACAGGAGAAGGGATATATACATTTGTGATAGAAAATTTGAAAAAATTAAATTTAGAGTTGAAACACATTACGGGACAAGGTTATGATAAAGGGACAAATATGAATGGAAAACATATTGGGCTTCAAAAACGCATTCTTGATGCGAATCCGAAAGCCCCTTTTGTACCTTGTGCGGCTCATACTTTTAACTAAACAGTAGATGACGCTTCTGAGGTGTCAGGTGCTACAATAAACCTTTTTAATCTTGTGCAAGAGTTATATAATTTTTTTTCATCATCCACAAAAAGGTGGTATGTTTTGGGAAAAAATGTCCCCGGGTTAAGTTTAAAGCCTCCAAGTGAGACAAGATGGTCCTGCAGAATTGACGCAATAAAGCCCGTTGAAGTTTATTTAATTAAGGTTTGCGATAATTCCTTTCACATTGATATAAGACATAAAGCGAGTTCCCCCTTAACGTCTGTACAAAATTTTTAATTTATTTGTGGAATTATTATTTGGCATGACGTTTTATTTCATATAAATATTGTCAGCAAAAAAATGCAAAGTGCTACAATTAATATTGAAGTATGTCAAACGTACCTAAAAAGTTTAGTTGATCACTTCCAGCAATATAGATCTGACCAATCATTTCAAGAAACTCTTGTGCAAGCGAAAGAAGTATCATCCTCTCTCGAAATTGAAGAAGACTTTTCACCATTACCAATGGTTAGGAAGAAATTTAAACCAAAACTGTTTGACTATGAACACTGAGATGAGACCCCTCATGATCCAAAAACCGCCTTTAAAATTAGTTTTTTCTTAAAAATTGAAGATCAACCTATAAGCTCTCTAAAAAACCGATTTGACTTATTAAATGAGTATGATAATATTTTCGGATTTTTTAGCGACATATTCAAATTAAGTGACAGCGATCTGTCAAAACATTGTTCTATTCTTGAAGAGCGACTGACAGATCCAAATAATAAGAATATAGACTCCAATGATCTGTTTAACGAAATCAAAGCGTTAAAGTTGTTTTCATTACCTTATGATACCGACCCCTTAAGTATTTTACAACATATTTTTGAAAACAATTTAATCTCCACCTTTCCAAACGTAAGCATTTCACTAAGAATTCTTTTCACATTGCCTATATCTGTAGCTTCTGGCGAGCGATCTTTTTCAAAGTTAAAAATCATTAAAAATTATTAAGATCGACAATGAGTCAAGAAAGATTGTTCTGCTAACAATATTAGCTAACAATATTAGCAATTGATACTATCAGCAAAATCTCGAAAATATCGCTACAACAATAGCTATCTTTTATTTTTCTATTGCACCTAGACCTAGCTATCATTTTTGATTTTAAAACGAAGTTCCCTAGATATTTGTTATTAGAAATACCTGCATATTTTTTAAAATATCTAAGTATAAGTAGAAAGTAGTACTTATAATTATATATATATATATATATATATATATATATATATATATATATATATATATATATATATATGTATACATTAGGCAATATTTCTGTTATTTGTTCCTAAAAAATTTATAAATAACGAGTCAACGTGTCTGTATCCCATTACTTAAGTAAATGTTTTAAAATGGATGTGAACAAGAATTTATTTTGTTATGATTTTGTTCTGTTTCGTTTTGATATTTTAGTCTACAAATAAATATGACTTCTAAAGGTCAGTTTTTTCCTTTACTTCAAGCACCTACCTACCTACCTCCTACCTTCAAAAAAAAATAAAAAAATATAATCCAAAATGCCTTAAGGGGTGTCAAAATCCTTTTTTGCACACAAGCGCCAGTAGCCCTCACGGGGGCCCTGGCTTGTACGTATAAACGATAATTTTTCAAGAAATTTCCGTTTGCATATCCGTACAAAATAATGAATAACTATCACCTTTGCATTCGTGAAATTAATGACTATTGTTTTATCAATTTAATCAAACCTCTATCAACTCAAAATGTTAAATGAAGCAATATTAGAAATCCCTAGAATGTGACAGTCGCACACTAAATTATTTTCTCTAATAAATTTCTCTGTCACACCACGTAATGATTTGGATTTCATTTTCTGATGTCAAATCGGTAATTTTATGAAAATTAGAAGAAAAGAAGTAAAAGGTTTCAAAATAAACCAGGCCATCCAAATTTATTTCTCTTCAAGTTGTTACAAACTTCTTTCTATAAAACTATTTGAACCCTTTACTCTCATTTTAGGAATGTGAAAAATAAGAAGATCGGGTGTAAAGAAATACTTTCCTCAATTTTCATCATCCTAGTACTTCTACTATCAAGAATAAAAATTCTGTCTTGGTATCTCTCTAATGATTGACTTTTGAGCTCATACGTATACAGTGAACAACAATTTATTTTTAACAAGGAATCCCTTGTATTTTGTATTTGTTTTAAAGTACCCTGGATATTTGGTTATATCTCATTCAATTATGAAAATACATTATAGAAGATAATGATTGTAATGAATTGTGCAAGCACATGATTCTAAAAAGCAAATATGCATTGAATTTCAAATCAGACATCATGAAATTGAGTAGTATTCCTGGAAGATTAAATGTAAGAACCATTTTGGGCACTTGAAATTTCATTATTCAATCGATTTGCGTGTTCATTTAAAATTTCTGGGTGAAGTATTTTTCGAAAGCTGATCTTATTCCTTTTGAGTTCGTGAATTGCTTATATAGATATATAGAATTCACTTTATAACTTAGAGTGCGAACACAAAGAAACTGGTTAATCAGCGCTTGTTTCCGGCGCCAATAACCAGCTGTTAGAATTCTTTTCAATAGCACACACAGAAAGCTGGTTTTCCTCAAGTATATTTTGAAGCAACTTTTACTCCAAAAAGATGTCTGACTCTTCATATATTCATTACCTTGCGAATTAAATCACAATTGACACCAATAACCAGCGACCAAGAATTAGAAACTCATTCTGATAAAAACTCGGCTCCGATATGTGTTGGTAACTAGTTCCTACCTGCTTTGTTTGAGTCCGAGTACAATAATAGAGTTAACTTAATTATGGTCGTTTGTAAACGACTGTTACCTACAGGCGGGTAACCTGCTTTCTCTGTGTTCATATCCTAAATGCATGGCTCACTGCACAAAAATGGACCAAGGTCATCTCAAATGCCGGAGTTCATGTACATGAATAACATTGGCACATGCATAAAAACTAGAAATTCCAGCATGGGCATTCGACTACTTAGTCTAGAACAATCGTTTTCTGGCCTAAAACAGAATGCTTCATGTTCTTCACTTACATTGTTCTGATGATTTCAGGAAGAAGCCTTCATTCCTCAATTTCACCAAAAGCATGGTATTTTAATAAATATAATAAGCTTCTTCAAACCTATTTTGAGGCATAGAGGTCATATAATAATGCTTAAATTCATAACGAATTGAAATATATTTTCCATTTCATATTATATTCCTGTAGCCTCTAGTATCTGGTTTATATGTATAATGTAATATATAATTTTTTCATAATGATTCGTCTTATTTATATTATAACTAGTAACCTGCTTGGGCTTCTAAATGGCAACGGCAACAGGTTGTTCGGTCGACTGCCCGTTTCCCTTGGTTAGAAGAAATATCTCTAATGCATGTTTATTTATACATATATATATATATATATATATATATATATATATATATATATATATATATATATATATATATATATATATATATATATATATATATATATATATATATATATATATATATATATATATATATATATATATATAACAATTATATATTAGGATAACGTTAAATGTTATGAGAATATATCAATCTACCAGAATATATACATACTATAGCATCATCAGACAATGATATCAATGTACCAACGAGTAGTGTCAGAGGCTTTCTCCCGGAAAAATCCAGTGTACGGACCTTAGTCAAGTAACACTGAATGTTACGCATTAATAGTTTCCTTTGTGTGAAGTGATGAACGATCGAATACAATACTGCTCTGAATATAAATATGAGAAAATTGTCAGTTAATTATTTTACATTCATATAAACAAATAAATAAAATATGAAATGAGATTCTGAGCAGTATAAACTAAAGAGAAACCTATGACTCTACCTCATTATTTTTTCGGAAAGAAACCTACGAAGAATTTTACAAGATTTGATGACTGTTATCTTTTGTAACTGTTCAAACAAATTTTCTTCAGACCCAAAATATCAATACTTTTGTGAAGATTCCTAGGAATAACACCTGTTGTGGAAATAATAATCGGTAGAATAAAAATTTCTTTCATTTTCCACATTTTTTAATCTCGTCGCCATGCATCATATATTTAGAAATTTTTCATTGTATTCATTTTGTATATTATGTGTGTTGGGTATAGCAATATCAATTATATGTGTTATTTGATTTTGTTTATCAGTAAGAATGATATCTGGTCTATTGTGTTTTACAGCTCTGTTGCAAAGAATTGTTTTATCAAAATAAAGTTTATATTTGTCATTTTCACAAATAATCTCAGGTTCATATTTTTGAAATTTTTTTCTTTTGGGAATTAGGTCATGTTTAATTCCTAGATTGAAATGAATAATGTGAGCGACGGCATTATGTCTTTCTAAAAAATCTGTTGAAGCAAGGACTGAGCAAGATGATAATATATGAAAAATTGTTTCTGAAGAACAGAAACATCTACGGCAAGAATCATCTATATTTTGTTTGATGATGTGTTTTCTATAATTCCTCGTGAAAACAACCTGATCCCGGATCGCAATTTCCAAGCCTTCTGTTTCAGCAAACAATTCTCCAGAAACTAACCATTTATTCGATGCGATTTCATCAATATAATCATTTTTCAATTCTTTAGGGTGCTTTCCGTGTAATTCCTTCTGCATCCAATTTTCTCTTTTAGAATTATCATCAAATATATCAAAATCTACCTTTTGCATTGCCAAGTTCAGAGGTGTAAGATTATAATCTGAAGCAACAACAATATCATGTAATTTAGACGTTCTCTGTTTATCATGAAAATGGGAACGTAGATGAAAAATCTGTTTACTATGAAGATTATTCAAATCAGTTAATCCACGACCTCCAAGATGTCTAGGTAGTGTAACTCTCTGAACAGCTGACTTTGGGTGGTGCTTATGATATTTACAAAGCATTTTCCTCGTTTGACATTGTAATTCATTTAGATTTGTTTTAGACCATTTAATATTTCCAAAAGAAGGTGTAAGAATAGGAACTGCATAAGTGTTGATAGCTCTGAAAAGGTTTTCACTAGTTAAATGACTCTTGATGATAATTCTAAGTCTTTTGTAATATGAACATCTAATATTTTCTTTAGTGCTGCTATGGTTAATTGTCTTCTCTTGACCAAATCCAAGATATTTATATGTATCTCCTTGATGCATTGGCTCGATTTTGATATTGGAAATCTTTATATAATCAGAGTTGATCTTCCCTTTTCAATAGAAAGATTTTTAAATTTTGGAAACCCAAATTCTATATGAATATCATTGGAATAGTTGAAAGTAATCTCAAGTAGACTTTTTAAATGAGATCTGGTTCCGGCATATAATTTAATATCATCTAAATAAATTAAGTGACTTAATTTGAATTCAGTTGATAGACACTTTATTTTGAAGCCGAAACTAGTAGCATTTAATTCATGAGATAATGGATTAAGGCAAAGACAAAACCAAAGAGCACTTAAAGAATCACCTTGAATAATGCCTCTTTTGATTGGAATTAGCTAATGAAGATTTTAACGATATATATTTATAATATATATATATATATATATATATATATATATATATATATATATATATATATATATATATATATATATATATATATATATATATATATATATATATATATATATATATATATATATATATAATATGTAAATAAATTTCATTTCCAGTATTTATGATTTGATGTGTTACGGGTTTTATTCCATGGTCCATTTTGATTGTGGAGACATTTCGACAAGTTAACCCTTGTCATCTACAGGAGTTCAGTAGACGATGTCTCGAGCGTAACTGATAGCGGTTTGTCGGTGGTTCTACTTTTATGTCCTCGTTGTGGGCGTCGGTCGATCTGGTGGTGGGGATGCTTTCATTATTATCTGTTAATGATGCCGGTTTCCTAGGTGGTAAAATAACTTTCCAAGATAGGTTGAGGGTTTCGTCTCTTTTGTTCATTGTTCCACCTTTTTCAATTTCCACTGGTTCTCTGATAAGACGTTTCTTAAGTTGTTGTGTGGTGCTGATTTGTTTTGAGTTATCGAAATCTATTGTATGACCTGTATGTAATTTATGTAGATAAATGGCAGATGAGATGGATTTATTTTTAGTGCTCTTTTATATTCCTCTATTCTTTCTTTCATTCGTCTGTTAGTTTGGCCCATGTATATCTCGTCACAATCTCCGCATGGTATTGGGTAAACTCCCTGATTTTCTAAAAGAATGTTGTCTTTCGGGATTCTGAGAATTTTTCCGATAGTTAAGTATGGTTTGTATGCCGTTCTAATTTCGTATTTCCTCAATGTTCTTCCTATTTTATCTGTTACTCCTTTGATATATGGTAAAACAGTTATGTTCTTTTGTTCTTCTGTGCCTATCGTGTTTCGCCCAGTGAGAGTATCCCTTATAGATGCTTTTATTGTGTTTTTGTTATATCCATTATTTTCAAGAGCGTTGGTTATTGTAGATAACTCTTCTTCTCTGTGGCTGTCATCTGTGAGTGCTACTGATCTGCTTATGAGCGTTTTGACCACTGATTTTAATTGAGCTGGATGATGGTGTGATGAGGCATGTATTTGTGTCGGTTGATTTTCTGTATACTGAGAATTGTAAATGTCGGCTTTGTGACTTTGTTAAGAGGAGATCCAGATATGAAAACTGTCTGTTTAAATCGTTTTCAATTGTAAATGATATGTTCGCATTGATTGAATTCAGGTGAGCTATGAACGCGCTCAGCGATTCTTCACCGTGGGGCCATATGATAAAAATGTCGTCGACTTATCTCAGCTATATTTTGGGTTTCAGATGGAATTTTTGTTGTGCTTGTTTCTCGAAATTTTTCATAAATAAATTAGCAATAGCTGGTGATAAAGTACATCCCATGGGTGCTCCCGATGTTTGCTTGTAACGTTTGTGTTTTTAAGAAAAATATGTAGAATTCAGGTAGTGTTTGGAAAGGAGTGTAATGTCTTCATGGAAATTTTCCTTGAGTCCCTCTAACGCCTCTTCCCTGGGAACCTTTGGAAATAAATACACTATGTCTAGACTTGCCCTGATATCTGTGGGGTCCAGAATAATATTTTTCATGAGTTTTATGAAATCTTTCGAATTTTTGACATATGATTCCGGCTGTATTTGTTTAGCAAGATATCGGGCTAAGTTGTGTGTCGGTGAATTGACTGCTAAACTATAGTTTGGGAATTCTAGAGGATTTTTCTCTGAGAATAAGGTCTTTTTTGATCTCCATAGGAATTGACCAACTTTCCATCAGTTTCTTTGTTTTCTCCTCTAGATAGGTGGTATGGTCGGTATTTGGATCTTTGCCATTTTATCTTCGTAATCCTTTGTATTCATGATTACTGTAGCGTTTCCTTTATCAGCAGGTAGTATTATAATCTCTTGATTGGATCTTAATCGTTTAATGGCCTGTTTCCTTTCTATTCTCTGTCTCATATCCAACTGTGTTGTAGAAGGAATCATGAGAACGATGCCCTTAATACATTTGCAGAAGATCTGAATACATTTCACTATTGAGGTACCCGTCGAAAAAGTGCGTTCCAATTAGATTTCCATCTACTATAGCGGCCATTACATTTGAGGACCAACAATGCTGGTGATCTATCTTTCTCATGAGATGTGGATTTTCCGTGGCGTAATAATGAGAGATGTGTCTGTTAACAAGCCCATTCTTGTGGAAAGTTGCCTCGTCCAAAAAAAAGAACTCTGCTAAACATATATGGATTTTCCGCTACTTTGTCACTTGCCCAATTGCAAAGATTGATTCGATTTTCATACTCTTAATTGTTCAGTTCCTGGTGCAGCTGTACATGATATGCATGAAATTTATTCACTTTCAAGTTTCTCTGGACGGAAGTTTGACTATTAACTGAGAAATCTCTCTTTGGCTTTTATATGGGTCCTCTGTCACTGTCAAAAGAACTGATAACTGGTTGTCTTCAGCCGTAGCAGTTTTTGGTTTTTCATGTTTTTTTTCTGAGCGATATTACCCGTTTGGATAAATCTAATTAGAAGTTTTTAAAGCATCTGGCTTCAGGATGCTTCTCATCAGGAAACCTTTGCCAATAAAGAATTTCTATCACACTCACCCAGAATAAAAATCATACCAACCATTCCTTCTTTGGAGAACTTCATGGTAGTCAATTGGAGAAAATTGGGTTCAAACCCCACTTCAACAATGTTTAATAACGAAACACTGATGAGTTCACCATGTGAAATGCAGAATATGATTTGTCCGGACACCTGACAGAAGGCACAAATAAAAAAAATGTCAACACATAACCCGATCTACGTTTTAATCATCTTGATTTTATCATTCGTTAAAAGAATTATCTTGTAAATGTTTCATTTTCTACTACTTAAATGGAAAAATAAACTTCTGTCCGAATAATGATGCATGTTGATGAGTTTGATACGGTTTGTAGAATTTTCATCAAAAATTTTCACAAATCGAATATTTCGAAAATGTTCAAAGATAAAGATATAAAGATAAGGTTACTTCTGCAAAAATATAGCTCAATATTTTATGCGTTGGCATGAACAATAAACTACAGGGAATTCCATTTGAAAAAATCAAGATATGATATTTTAGAATAACAATATTCAATAATTTTATGAGTCACTCCTGTATAAAATGAGTATAATCTATTTCAATTCATAAATAAGAAAATGAAGAGAAAAACTATTCATCCTCTCTGGCTGAAGGAGAAAAATATTGTGACGAAACTCACCAAAAAAACTTATTACTTAAAGACATTATAGCAGAGTTTAGGCCGCCCCTGAATCTTGAACAAAAAAGTGGTCTGTTTAATCTGAAAAAAAGATTATTCTATACAAAATTGGGACACCCTGTTTACTGCAAAATAAATTGCTGATGAAGTAGATTCTTACTTTCTAAATACAATACCGTTCGAACAAAATGAAATCTTCACAAGTGTACGAGCTACAGCGCACCTCGTCACTTTCGAATCACCTATATATATATATATATATATATATATATATATATATATATATATATATATATATATATATATATATATATATATATATATATATAGGGTTTTACCCCGACGAGTTGCCCATATATCTGTTCATGCAATCAAACTGATTTCATGAAAAAATATAAATCCACCACCCGGTAATTAATACCATTGCCAGGCAATGATTATAATCAAAACATATCCTGGAGTAATTATATATTAGGATAACGTTAAATGTTATGAGAATATATCAATCTACCAGAATATATACATACTATAGCATCATCAGACAATGATATCAATGTACCAACGAGTAATGTCAGAGGCTTTCTCCCCGGAAAAATCCAGTGTACGGACCTTAGTCAAGTAACACTGAATGTTACTCATTAATAGTTTCCTTTGTGTGAAGTGGTGAACGATCGGATAGAATACTGCTCTGAATATAAATATGACAAAATTGTCAGTTAATTATATTACATTTATATAAACAAATAAATAAAATATGAAATGAGATTCTGAGCAGTATAAACTAAAGAGAAAACCTATGACTCTACCTCATTATTATTTTCGGAAAGAAACCTACGAAGAATATTACAAGATTTGATGACTGTTATCTTTTGTAACTGTTCAAACAAATTTTTCTTCAGACCCAAAATCTCAATACTTTTGTGAAGATTTCTAGGAATAACGCCTGTTGTAGAAATAATAATCGGTAGAATAAATATTTTCTTCATTTTCCACATTTTTTAATCTCGTCGCCAAGCATCATATATTTAGAAATTTTTTCATTGTATTTATTTTGTATATTATGTGTGTCGGGTATAGCAATATCAATTATATATGTTATTTGATTCTGTTTATCATTAAGAACGATATCTGGTCTATTGTGTTTTACAGCTCTGTTGCACAGAATTGTTTTATCAAAATAAAGTTTATATTTGTCATTTTCACAAATAATCTCAGGTTCATATTCTTGAAATTTTTTTCTTTTGGGAATTAGGTCATGTTTAATTCCTAGATTGAAGTGAATAATATTAGCGACGGCATTATGTCTTTCTAAATAATCTGTTGAAGCAAGGACTGAGCAAGATGATAATATATGAAAAACTGTTTCTGAAGAACAGAAACATCTACGGCAAGAATCATCTATATTTTGTTTGATGATATGTTTTCTATAATTCCTTGTGAAAACAACCTGGTCCTGGATCGCAATTGCCAAGCCTTCTGTTTCAGCAAACAATTCTCCAGATACTAACCATTTATTCGATGCAATTTCATCAATATAATCATTTTTCAATTCTTTAGGGTGCTTTCCGTGTAATTCCTTCTGCATCCAACTTTCTCTTTTAGAATTATCATCAAATATATCAAAATCTACCTTTTGCATTGTCAAGTTCAGAGGTGTAAGATTATAATCTGAAGCAACAACAATATCATGTAATTTAGACGTTCTCTGTTTATCATGAAAATGGGAACGTAGATGAAAAATCTGTTTACTATGAAGATTATTCAAATCAATTAATCCACGACCTCCAAGATGTCTAGGTAGTGTAACTCTCTGAACAGCTGACTTTGGGTGGTGCTTATGATATTTTGCTTATGATATTTACAGAGCATTTTCCTCGTTTGACATTGTAATTCATTTAGATCAGTTTTAGACCATTTAATAATTCCAAAAGAAGATGTAAGAATAGGAACAGCATAGGAGTTGATAGCTCTGAAAAGGTTTTTACTAGTTAAATAACTCTTGATGATAATTCTAAGTCTTTTGTAATATGAACTTCTAATATTTTCTTTAGTGCTGCTATGGTTAATTGTCTTCTCTTGACAAAATCCAAGATATTTATATGTATCTCCTTGATGCATTGGCTCGATTTCGATATTGGAAATCTTTATATAATCAGAGTTGATCTTTCCTTTTTCAATAGAAAGATTTTTACATTTTGGAAGCCCAAATTTCATATGAATATCATTGGAATAGTTGAAAGTAATCTCAAGTAGACTTTTTAAATGAGATCTGGTTCCGGCATATAATTTAATATCATCTAAATAAATTAAGTGACTTAATTTGAATTCAGTTAATAGACTCTTTATTTTGAAGCCAAAACTAGTAGCATTTAATTCATGAGATAATGGATTGAGGCAAAGACAAAACCAAAGAGCACTTAAAGAATCACCTTGAAAAATGCCTCTTTTGATTGGAATTACTTCGGATTTTAACGATTGTTTTGAAATATTTGAATGAAGATTGGTTCTCCAATTTTTCATTACAAATTCAAGAAAAAGACGAAGTGTCTTATCAATTTTATAAATTTCCAAAATTTCTCGAAGCCATGAATGGGGAGAACTATGAAAAGCCTTTTGGTAATCAATGAAGGCTGTATGAATATTTCTCTTCTTAGTTTGAGAATCAATCACAAGTTGCTCTTTAGTACCTAGGTGTTTTTTTCTACATCCTTTTTGATGTTCGGAAAGAATATTATAATTCTCCAAATGTGCATAAATTTTTTGGGTAATACATGCAGTTAGAATTTTATATATTGTTGGAAGGCAAGTAATTGGTCTATATTGAGACGGATCAATAGTATTATCACTTTTCGGTTTTAAATAAGTAATTCCTTGTGTGAAAAATAAAGGAGTAGCTGAGGGTTCTTTATTATAAATGAAAATATTCAGCCAATTTTTCATGAACGCAAGAGAATTTCTTGAACCAAAAGTTATGAATACCATCAACACCTGGAGATTTCCAATTTTTGTGTGTTTAATAACTGATGTTATATCTTCGTTTGAAAATTTTTCAAATTGTATGCATTCTATTTTAGAAAATCGAGACCTTTCATTTAAAATCCAACTTGCATTGGAATTATGTTGCCTTGGCACTGCCCAAATTGAAGACCAATAATCAGTTAAAATATCAATTTATATATATATATATATATATATATATATATATATATATATATATATATATATATATATATATATATATATATATATATATATTCTTGTTTTGTGATGTATAAGTCTTCGATTGGGTAGATTTCTCGTAATTCCCATTTTATTATTTCTTCCTGTACAAGTACATAAGGTTGTATGGAAGGAATGAAGGTATTTCTGAAAGGAAGGTTATGTAAATGGAACAAGTCATATTCCTAGAAGTTGAGTATAGGTACTGTGACTAAGAACAGTAATTGATCCTTTCCAATAATTACTTTGGTTGGACAGAGGAGTAAAAATCTGTTATGTGTTAGAAAGCTTTTCAATTGTTATTGGATAAGACATAAGTCAAATTTTTGATTGGTATTATATCTTCGTGTAATAGATGTAGTCTAGCGAAACTTATTGCGTTTTCTAGTTTATTGAGGTCATTTCAATTTCTTGGGATTTTAAAATTATTGGATGTAACATAAAAAGTAAATCACTAGTAGTTTTGATATTTTCAAATTTTTCAATTAAGTGATTCATCTTATCAATATATTGTTTTTGCATGTTATTGATAACATGTAAAATTTTGTTTTGATTTATTTGAACGACTTCTTCATTTGCTTCAATAGCTTTAAAATAATTTTTATATGTTTCTTATCATCGGCATCTAAGGTTCCGACAAGAAATTTAGCAATTGAGTCTCCAAGATTTATAAGTCTCGTTGAGTTTTATTTTTATACATAATGTTTTGATATGTACGATTATTCTTTTCAATTATTCGTAAGGCTACCTTATAATATTGCAGTGCAGGCTGGGTGAACTTATTATTTTTCGTAAGTTGAGCGATGGTTGTATTTTGTAAGATTAGGAGTATAGGAACTCCTGAAATATCATAATGAAATTTAAGATGTGTAGCTTGTGTAGCCATATAGGTTTTTCCTAGATATATTGGTACTAAATTATGTTTTAATTCAAATACTTCAATAGATAGTAGGGAAGGTAGAAAAAGTAGAGCAATCCATTTCGAAAATTCCATCTGTAAATTAAATGAAATTAATCAGATTTTCTTTGTTTTATTCTGGGTTTGTGATAAATATGCTTAGTTTGAGGATTCTGTACTTTAATATTAATGATAATCTGAATTGGTATCATTTTTGCTTGTCTAGGCGATTTCAAATAAATGTCATTGTTTTCATTTATTCGTTCATCTGCTTGGCGACCAACATTGAATTCTTCGCTGCGTTGTGCGGCTTTATCTATGGAACGTTGCACAACTTCGTTTATCTCGTTCATGTTCTCAAGAGAGGTTTTCACGTAATCAGTTATTTTTTCATCGGCAGTTTTCTCTGAGGGTATCGAATAATGCAAGTATCCTTCAATTATTTGCATAGGAGTATAATTTAAAGATGAGTGAATAGAATTGTTGTAAGTTAAAACTGCACGTGCCAATCTAGCTGTTAAATGCAATTTTTCTTTCGATAAGCATCTTAATTGTTCAATCAAAGAAGAATGAAATCTTTCAATAATAATTCGTTGTATAATGAAAGTTGATTTTATGCGTCTCAGCAAATTCTTGTAAAACTTTGTTTTTAAATTCTGTTCCGTTATCGCAAGTTATTTTTTCTGGTATACCATGGTTACTCATGAATTGAACTAATTTGTTCATGATTTCTATTGCAGATTTTTGAAGTAAGGGGTAACACTGCGCGAATCTGGAAAATGAATCTATTATCGTCAAACATATAGATTTTTCTATAGTAAACGTATCTACATATAGATGTGAAAAGGCTTTATCTCCTACTAGATTGTTTTGAATATAAATTTATTCGGAGTACGCTTGTATTTGTTTCTTTGACAAATTTCGCAACTGTTAATAAATTGTTGGACCGATTTTTCTAAATTTGGCCAATAAAATTTGCGTTTTATGGCATTGATATTTTCATGTATGCCTCTATATCCTGATTTATTTATGTGATACATGTCTACTTTTTCCTGAATAGAAGGTTTTTCTAGGTTCTTGTGTCTGAAATGTAGTAAATATAGTATACAATGTTTTCGGTTGTAAATATTGTTTGATAAATTTTATGAAATCGTCACTCTTTGAAATAGCTACGGTATAACGCGTTTTGTTGTCAAAAGGTTTTGTTTACAAGGTATAATATGCCTTGGTAGTAGGAAGAAAGATAACTTGATTCTTTGTACAATTTACAGGGTGTTCTGAGTAGGGTATTTCTAATATTGAATTTTCTTCATTACTGTGGACAGTTTGAGTATCCGATTGTGGATTATCATTTTCGTCACTTACACGATTTATTAACTCGTCTAAATCTTGTTGGATCAATTCTGAATCATCAGCACTAACTTGTGGTATTACTGAACAAGTTTCGTCTTCTAAGGCATTCATATCTTTTGAATCTATTTTTGATCTAGATAATGCATCCGCGTTGTTATTTGAACCTTTTTTATATTTATTTTCATGGTTAAACTCTTCGAGTTTCAATTTACATCTCATCAAACGAGAGTTGGGCTCTTTTAATGAATTCAGCCATACAAGGGGTTTATGGTCAGAATAGATAGTGAACTTTGCGCCAAAAAGATAAGGGCGGAAATGTTTCGTTGCCCAGACTATAGCAAGAAGTTCTTTCTCAATTGTTGAATATGGAGTTTCTGCATCATTCAAAGTTCTGCTGGCATATGCAATAGGTAGGTCATTCGGTGGTGTACCCTGACATAAAATAGCTCCTAACGCATATCCTGAAGCGTCTGTTGTTAAACAAAAAGGTTTATTAAAATCAGGATAAATCAATATAGGGTGATTTATTAGTGAATTTTTACTGATTTGAAAAGCTTCTTTATATTCTTGGTCATCTAACTTCATTTTAGCGTCTTTACGTAAATATTTGGTCATTGGTTTCGTGATTTTAGCAAAATTCGGTATGAATTTGCGATAATATCTTAACAAACCTGAATAAGATTTAATCTCTTTAGCATTTTTCGGTAGAGGAAGTTCTTTATAATTCCGATCTTTCCAGGATTAGGTTTAATTCCTTGAGTTGTTAAAATATGACCTAAAAATTCGATTTCAGTCTTAAAAAATACACATTTATCCGACTGAATCTTTAAATTTTCATCTGCAATTTTTAATAACAAAGTATGTATATCTGCTAGATGTTGTTCTTCAGATTTTGAAAATATAATTATGTCATCCATATAGACATAGCATATTTTACCGATATAATCTTTCAAAATGTTATTCATTAATCGTTGAAAAGTCGCATGTGCGTTTTTCAGACCAAACGGCATTCGTAGAAATTCGTAATGTCCGTTCTCAACTGTAAATGCAGTTTTTTCGAATGATTCATCGTCCAATTGTATTTGATGGTATCCGTTTGCTAGATCAAGTATAGTGAAATATTTGGCACCTTTAAGTTTATCTAGAATCTATTTGAAGTAGTGGATATTTGTCAACTATTGTTTTGTAATTTAATGGTCTATAATCGATAGCCATTCTCCATTTTTGAATTTCGGATTGATCAAGTTTTTTCTTAACCGTTACGATAGGGAAAGACCATGGAGAGATACTTGGTCTAATTATTTTCTTTTTTAACATGTCTTCAATTTGCATTTCGATTTCTGCTCGGTGTTTCTCTGGGTATCTATAAATTTTTGAATGAATTGGAATTTCATCTTTTGTTCTATTATGTTTAATTTTATTAAAAAATCAAAGGGTTGATTTGGAAGTTGTAAAACTTTTTCCGTCACATTGAAAATTTTTATTAATTGATTTGGAACTTTTGATGTTAAATGTTTCAAATCGATGATCTCTACGTGTTATAACTTTTGGGAAAATATTGGGATTTCACAATTTGCAATAATTAATAGTCTTTTTTGTGAATCTATGACAAAACCATTTTGTTCGAGAAATTCAAATCCAATAAGTCTATTATAAAGTGTATGGAACTTATATAAGACAAAAGGATAAGTTGCAGTTATACCAAAATTATTTAAAGCCGTTTCCACTTTTGCGTTCCTCCACAGTATTGCTCAGTTCCTGCGAAGTTCGCTTGATTGTACCGTTCCCCTCGATGCCTCCATATTCTATCTCTACCATTCACGAAATTCACACAATATCGGCTCTCATCACTAAATAAAACTTTCTTTACTGATTGATTGTCTATGCTACATGCTCCCTAGCAAACGCCAATCTTGCTACCCGATGGGCTCTATCGAGTCTTGGTGCTCTTGCTTGCGCGTATGCTCTCAGACCAACTTCATTTAATCGTCTTCTGACTGTCCTCACACTGACGTTAATGTTATCCACTGCTTGTAAAAGGTTACGTGCCTGAACAGCAGTAAGACGAGGATTTCTTATGGTTTGATTGACGATGAAACGGTCATGTATAGCGCGGGTTGCCCGCTTTCTTCCTTGTCCTCGCCTCCTCACGTACAATCCAGTTTCCCTGTAACGTCGGTAGATTCGATGGATAACCGACGTCGAGACACCCAACATGATGGTACCGACTGAGCGGTAGGTGCGCCCTTCCTCGATCAATGTAACTTCCCTTGCTACTGAGGTTGGTGGTAAATCTCTCATTCTGAATGAAAAATACCGTTTCGTATCGTAAACAGTAAAAGAATCACAAAACACCGCAACCGATAGAATTTGTATCAAATCAAAGAATGGAAAACTCTCATTCTTCAAACAAGTGCAAATGTGGTCATATACAAAAAAACGTGTGTTGTATTTCATATTTGATAAAAAAAGGTGTGCACATGTGTGAATAAAAAGTTTTATCAATGGTCCCAGAATTCGGTTGTGTGAATTTTAACCAAATCACCTAATACGAACATAAAATCCAAACGACAATTTCGACACGCCTGAGTGATAATAAGAAAATTCCAAATTAATAGACGAATTTTAATGACAATTTCTTGATTCAATGGAATTTCTCCAAAATGGTGATTTTCTACTTGAAATTAAATATATTTTGCAAAAATAGAGATAAACGCATGAAACAAGAAGGGCGTTACTGTAGGAAGATGTGTCTTGACAGACCATTATATTGTACGTTTCAACTCGGACCACGGAATTCCACAGGATGTTACGAATTTTTGAAAAACAAAAAACACTTTTAGTTTTGCCCCCGTATAAAATTTTTTTTCAAATTTTTTTTTTCTCTTATAATTTCTACAAAGCAGAAGAGGTTATCTATAACTTGCCGAACAAATCATCTAAATCGGTTGAGAATTAGGAAAAATATCGAACTTCGAATTTGGTTAAATTTTCGAGTGTTCCGCTAATTTTGCCTCCGAGTGTATATATATATATATATATATATATATATATATATATATATATATATATATATATATATATATATATATATATATATATATATATATATATATATATATTTTGTTGAGAAAACTTTGAATTTTTGAATTTAAAATTATTCATTCAGAAAACTACAATGATATGAGCAAATATAAAATCTGAATGTAAAATTGTCGTCGCATTCGACGTAATAAATATTTATAAGATTTCCTCATCTAAATCATAAATGATACAGAACATGTGTGGATGCAATTGCGAAGCTGCAATTCTGCAAAGTAAGCTGAAAATATTCATTTACATATTCAATTCTTATGAAAATAAGATACATGATTAATAACTAAAAAATATATATATATATATATATATATATATATATATATATATATATATATATATATATATATATATATATATATATATATATATATATATATATATATATATATATATATATGATAAGGAGTAACTTAATTATTGGGATAGCAGCAATTAGAAAATGAAAGACTCTTCTTCTACTCTAGCTTTCGACTATAATTAAATCTTCTACAAAATATGGCAATTATGATTAAGTTGACATTGAAAAATAGTAAAGTACTCATGTCAGCTATAACCGATTGTTCCACAATTTGAGGATATCAGTCACAGCAAATTTTCAAAGATTACTGGAGGGACTAAAACTAGAACTGCCCATACAGGATGGCTGGTTCAAGAACATGTCTGGAGTCGACATACCGAAAGAAGTACTTACCTTTCTATCTCTTGGTCCTAAGTTTGCAGTGAAACCATCCACCAATGACATTTCCATACCAAAATTGTTGGCAATTGTAGAATCAGCAAACCCAGGTACTAATGAGTTTGAGAATAACATCATCAGAGCAAAAACTACCAATATAATCACCAATTTTCGTAACAAGAATTCATCGTCGTACACGGACTACACACATTTGCTGGAAACAAGAAACCAAAAAATTCTTGAAGGAACATCCAGAGCCTATGGTACTGCAATCAGATAAAAGTGGAGTTACTGTTTTGATGAAAAAACAAACATACAACAACCTAGCAAAAGAACAACTACAAGATGAAGAATGCTACAAAGTTCTTCCTAGTACTATAGAACAGAAAGCTAACAACAAAGTAATCGAACTCATGAGACTTGGTTTACTCAGTGATGCAACTGCAACAAAGCTTATGACGTATGATGAAGTTTACCCAAAATGTTATGGCCTTCCAAAAATACATAAAGAGGTATAGGCTCTCAGACTTATTATTTCTTCAATCCAGTGTCCAACAACTAGAATCTCTCAATACATAAATGACAGACTCAAAGAAGCGTATGACTACAGTAACAGGTATACATAAAAGATATTTTCGAATTCTCTGAACTCATTAATGGTTTTGAAGTACCAGACAACAAAAGAATTGCAAGCCTGGACTTTGTCTCATTATTCATCAACATATCGTTAGATATCGCACTTAACTGTACTGAGAGACCATGGGAGATAATCTCACAGCTTTGTGAGCTACCGATAGATGAATTCCTAAAATTGGTACAGTTAGTGTATAATTCAACATACTTCTCCTATGATCGAGTGATTTACAAACAACTCATTGGCACACCAATGGTTGCGATCCTATCACCAATTATCGCCCAATATGCTGTTGATGATTTACTGGATGTGTGTATACCAAAACTTACTTACTTTCGTATTACCAACTTGTAAGAAATTTGTAGATGACTTAATAGTGGCTATTCCAGAGGGAAGCGAAGAAGAACTCTTAGAAGTTTTTAACAACTACCATCATAACATCAAATTCACAATAGAGAAAGAGACCAACAACACAGTTCCATTTCTTGATACCCTAGTGATTAGAAATGATAGAGAGTTGATGACGGACTGACAGCTGGTAAATATATACACTACAAATCATATCATCCATGGAAAATGAGATTCAACGTTATCCAAAATATCAAAACGAGAGTCACAAAAATCTCACATCACAGTGAGGTAGATAACAATCTCAAAAAATTGGAAAACTTGATGTTACCCAACACAACCCAACCCAAAAAGTTTGTTACGTAGATTGATTCATAACACGCCAAATCAGACTGAACATCCAATTACAAACCAAACTACTGAACATCCCAGTGCTAACCAACAGATACAACTATCGGAAGTACCTGGACAGACACAAGAGAGATAAAAAATCATCGTTTTACCTCATGCTGACGGATTAACAAAACAACTAGGTGGTTTATAACGAGGACCTAATACACTTATGGCAACCAAAAATGTGAGATTAGCCAAATCAGTGTTCACAAAATTGAAAGATCGCACATCGTTACTTCAGAGACCAAACGTCGTGTATAAAATCCCATGTAATAACTGTGAGAAGGTTTACATAGGAGAAACAGGAAGAAACCTTAGTAAAAGGATTACCTCACACAAGAGTGATCCAAGAAAAAACAAAAAATCTTGCGCGGCGGCACTTCAGGAAAATGAATTAGAGCATCACCTCAATTGATAGAAATGGTGAGAGTTGGTCAGGAATCTATTGCGATGAATTTCAAGAAAGATCTAGACAGATTAAACAGTGTGTATGCATACTTAGTATTAATTGACAAAATATACAGAAATCACAATGGTAGACCACCAGACCACAATAACACCACTGTTTCCATACCGCAGTTTTAAGTATACTTACTTTCCATCTCGGTCCCCATTCAATAGATGAGATTACCTGAATGAGAGTAAAAAAGTTGAGTGTAAATACAAAGAGCACTTATTTGTCGTCATTTCTTGGTTTAAGCAATTCTCTGGGTAGTTGTTACCTTGATTGATACTTACCCTTCAGGTAGTCAGAAATTTAAATTTATTGAAATAATTCATTATCAGAATTTAACTGTCTCATGCGAACTGAAGCCCATTTCTCTCTTTCTTCTTTTACATTTAAACCTCCCTTCCTGAAATACTAGTAGTAGTAGTAGATTTTGTTAGTGTTTTATAACGTTTTAAGTGATTTTGACATATATAGTTTTTTTTTTTTTTTATGAAATCTTCAATTAACATAAATGGATAAATGGGACCTTCTGTCCCTTTTTGAATTTAATTTTGACTTGAATAGTACTTAGCGTTCATTAATTAATGATACTCACTTTGGTATATTGGTGGCTCTGTGAAAGTTCTGTGCACGATAACTACTCAGTAGATCATTTGTAACAAATCCATCACTTTTGATTTTTGGCTAAATGATGATTGCCAAATCATGTGTAGATACCGCATCACAAAATTGCTAGTTAATAAGAATATATATATATATATATATATATATATATATATATATATATATATATATATATATATATATATATATATATATATATATATATATATATATATACATCAAAAGGATGTAGAAAAAAACACCTTGGTACTAAAGAGCAACTTGTAATTGATTCTGTTGCTTTGAATCAAGCTCAAACTAAGAAGAGAAATATTCATACAGCCTTCATTGATTACCAAAAGGCTTTTGACAGTTCTCCCCATTCATGGCTTCAGGAAATTTTGGAAATTTATTAAATTGATAAGACACTTCGTCATTTTCTTGAATTCGTAATGAAAAATTGGAGAACAAATCTTCATTTAAATATTTCAAAACAATCGTTAAAATCCGAAGTAATTCCAATCAAAGAGGCATTTTCAAGGTGATTCTTTAAGTGCTCTTTGGTTTTGTCTTTGCCTCAATCCATTATCTCATGAATTAAATGCTACTAGTTTCGGCTTCAAAATAAAGAGTTTATTAACTGAATTCAAATTAAGTCACTTAATTTATTTAGATGATATTAAATTATATGCCGGAACCAGATCTCATTTAAAAGTCTACTTGAGATTACTTTCAACTATTCCAATGATATTCATATGAAATTTGGGCTTCCAAAATGTAAAAATCTTTCTATTGAAAAAGGAAAGATCACCTCTAATTATATAAAGATTTCCAATATCGAAATCGAGCCAATGCATCAAGGAGATACATATAAATATCTTGGATTTTGTCAAGAGAAGACAATTAACCATAGCAGCACTAAAGAAATTATTAGAAGTTCATATTACAAAAGACTAAGAATTATCATCAAGAGTTATTTAACTAGTAAAAACCTTTTCAGAGCTATCAACTCCTATGCTGTTCCTATTCTTACATCTTCTTTTGGAATTATTAAATGGTCTAAAACTGATCTAAATGAATTACAATGTCAAACGAGGAAAATGCTCTGTAAATATCATAAGCACCACCCAAAGTCAGCTGTTCAGAGAGTTACACTACCTAGACATCTTGGAGGTCGTGGATTAATTGATTTGAATAATCTTCATAGTAAACAGATTTTTCATCTACGTTCCCATTTTCATGATAAACAGAGAACGTCTAAATTACATGATATTGTTGTTGCTTCAGATTATAATCTTACACCTCTGAACTTGAAAATGCAAAAGGTAGATTTTGATATATTTGATGATAATTCTAAAAGAGAAAGTTGGATGCAGAAGGAATTACACGGAAAGCACCCTAAAGAATTGAAAAATGATTATATTGATGAAATTGCATCGAATAAATGGTTAGTATCTGGAGAATTGTTTGCTGAAACAGAAGGCTTGGCAATTGCGATCCAGGACCAGGTTGTTTTTACAAGGAATTATAGAAAACATATCATCAAACAAAATATAGATGATTCTTGCCGTAGATGTTTCTGTTCTTCAGAAACAGTTTTTCATATATTATCATCTTGCTCAGTCCTTGCTTCAACAGATTATTTAGAAAGACATAATGCCGTCGCTAATATTATTCACTTCAATCTAGGAATTAAACATGACCTAATTCCCAAAAGAAAAAAATTTCAAAAATATGAACCTGAGATTATTTGTGAAAATGACAAATATAAACTTTATTTTGATAAAACAATTCTGTGCAACAGAGCTGTAAAACACAATAGACCAGATATCGTTCTTAATGATAAACAGAAGCAAGTAACATATATAATTGATATTGCTATACCCGACACACATAATATACAAAATAAATACAATGAAAAAATTTCTAAATATATGATGCTTGGCGACGAGATTAAAAAATGTGGAAAATGAAGAAAATATTTATTCTACCGATTATTATTTCTACAACAGGCGTTATTCCTAGAAATCTTCACAAAAGTATTGAGATTTTGGGTCTGAAGAAAAATTTGTTTGAACAGTTACAAAAGATAACAGTCATCAAATCTTGTAATATTCTTCGTAGGTTTCTTTCCGAAAATAATAAAGAGGTAGAGTCATAGGTTTTCTCTTTAGTTTATACTGCTCAGAATCTCATTTCATATTTTATTTATTTGTTTATATAAATATAATATAATTAACTGACAATTTTGTCATATTTATATTCAGAGCAGTATTCTATTCGATCGTTCACCACTTCACACAAAGGAAACTATTAATAGTAACATTCAGTGTTACTTGACTAAGGTCCGTACACTGGATTTTTCCGGGAGAAAGCCTCTGACACTACTCGTTGGTACATTGATATCATTGTCTGATGATGCTATAGTATGTATAAATTCTGGTAGATTGATATATTCTCATAACATTTAACGTTATCCTAATATATAATTACTCCAGGATATGTTTTAGTTATAATCATTGCCTGGCAATGATATTAATTACCGGGTGGTGGATTTATATTTTTCATGAAATCAGTTTGATTGCATGAACAGATATATGGGCAACTCGTCGGGGTAAAACCCCTATATATAGATGAATATATATAATAATATAATCAATTTAAGAAGTTCATTAAAATATTTGTCTCTATTTTCATACTAGTTTTGAGAAAAAATTTCGTAGAACTCATAATAAAAAAATAAAGTATGACTCTGTGGCTATCAAGGAATGTAAATCTAGGTTAGATATTATGTATACTCTCAAAAACACAGATGGTAGATTTTTAAAGGAGTATAATAGAGTCAAAGAGTTGTGCAATCAGTTACTCATTGAGTTCAGGCGGGGAGTTTATTCAAGTCAGATAAACAGAACAGAAACAGTTTGGAAAGTCGTAAGAGAGGTAAAGGGAGATAAAAAGGTAAGCAAAATACAGCTACCGGGTAGTCCATGTCAGGTGGCTGACTCAGTTAATAAGTTTTTCACAGAATCAGCTCATAGGTTGAAAGCAGATTTGGGAGGGGTCAACTTCAAATTAAATTCACCAACTAATTTGAAGTCAATGTTCATCAGTCCACTATTGAGCACTGAGATCCTTGATATAATTCGAAATATGAAAAATAAGTGGAGTAGTGATTCAGACGAAAGAAAAACACTGAACCTTTAGCTTTCATCGTTGATAACTCATGTGTTCGTGACATTTTTCCGGATAATTTAAAGGTAGCTCTTATAAAGCCGGTTCATAAAAAAGGTGACCCTACTCTTATAGAAAACTATAGGTCATTAGTCTGCTGTCGTCCTTCTACAAAATCTTTGAAACTGCAATGGCGTCCAGAATAATAAACTTTTTCCATTTAATTAACTTGTTCAATGATTGTCAACATAGTTATATGAAAAATCTCTCCACAGTTACGGCTTTGAACGATTTCACCAACAGAGTGCTTATGGGATTTGAGAATTTTCAAAATATCATGGAACTTTTCCTAGACCTTACCAAAGCATATGAATCAATAGACAGAATAGACATTCTGCTGGAAAAACTCGAACGCTATGGTGTAAGAGGTAACGCGGTTGATACGATCATATCTTTCAAAAAGATCTCAGAAAGTAGAGATAGAGAGGGACAGCATAAATTACTTGTCAAAGTCCATCTTCAACGGCAGGATGGGTATAGCTCAGGGAAGTGTTATCAGGCCCCCTGTTTTTTCTAGTGTTTATAAACGACATTACCGACGCTGTCGTAAATCTGGACTGCTCATTGGTCAATTTTGCGGACGATACCAATCTGTTAATAAGAGCAGAGAGCGAGGTGATGCTGTTCCATACTCTGCAGTTTTGTGCAGAAAATATTCTGAATTGGCTTCTGAAGAACCAGTTCAATTTGAATTGGGAAAAAACGCAGGTCATATTGTTCAAAACTATCCGGTCAAATGTAAATACGCCGTCAATTGTTTCATTTGAAAATACCAGTTTAAAAACCACCGAAAATACTAAATTCCTTGGTCTTGTGGTGGACCAACACTTGCACTGGGGACCATACCTTGAACAACTTTGCAAAAAACTGAATTCTGTAACGTATTCCTTGCGAGTGTTGAAACCTTACCTTGATCAGGAAACTCTGAGAACAGTTTATTTTCAAAATTTTCATTCCATCCTGAAATATGCCGTAGTGTTCTGGGGACAATGTGCACATGTTGATGAGTTATTTATTTTACAAAAGCGTACGCTTCGTGTAATTCTGAATTTACGATACAATGAGCCAACAACATATTAACTTTAACTGGTGCGTATATATACGAGCTGCTCATCTTTTTATTTCAGAATAAATCTTTGTTTGAAGAATATAAACCAAAAAGCAAAAGAAACTTCAATGACAAACCTCCACTACACAGTCTGATTCAATTTGAGAAAGGATGTTTTATTCATGTATATCTGTTTTAATAAACTCCCACAAAAACTGATAATTTTAAACAACTTTAAATAGTTCAAAATTAATTCAATGTTGGTCCGTGTTAGTAGGTGTGGAACCTGATAACTTGTCCGAATATTTAAGTCATGAATTTTAACGTGTATTGTGTTCAGTATATTTTCTTTCATTCACAAATTTCATCTTCATAATCATGTTATTATTTTGCATGGTTGTAATATATATATATATATATATATATATATATATATATATATATATATATATATATATATATATATATATATATTTATATATATATCTGTTCATGCAATATGATTTCATGAAAAATATAAATATATATGGATTATATATATATATATATATATATATATATATATATATATATATATATTATTATTATATATTATAATAATATATGTATTTATAGGAAAATTGGTACAAACACAAAACACCCTGATCACAAACAACACATCGACGTGTATATGGACACTTTGAAACAGAAACTCCAAGCAAAAGCAAAGAGGCTTTCAAGATACGTCAAGTGTACTGAAAGGAAACACCAAAACCAAAGATTCCTCCAAAGCGCAGCCAATTTTCATAAGAGAAATAACAAAACTGCGACCAACAATAACAGAGAAGTACCTGACGCACAGTGCTTGACCGACTATTGGTCATCACTATGGTCGAACCCCAAAGAACACAATAGAGATGCGGAATGGATCGAGAATAAAAAAGAGCGCCTCTATATCAGACATATGGACTTCGATAGAATAACGGAGGAAGAAATCACAACATTAGTTCGAGCGACCAACAATTGGAAGGCCACAGGTATAGAAAATATCCACAACTACTGGTACAAGAAGTTTGATAAGCTCCATGGAGCCCTAGCGACACAGCTCACGTATGTTCTTCAACATCCAAAGAAAACACCCACTTTCCTAACGCAAGGCTTAACATATATGCTACCTAAGAGCGATAGAACACAGGATCCGTCTCAATATAGGCCAATCACTTGCCTGCCAACACTCTACAAAATACTTACCTCATGCATATCCAATCGAATATACCAACACCTTGACGACAACAATGTATTAGCTGAGGAGCAGAAAGGATGCAGAAAGAAACACCACGGGTGCAAGGAACAACTCATCATCGATTCTGTGATAATGAAACAGGCACACGTAGGGCATCGGAATGTTCATTCAGCTTTTCTCGATTATCTGAAGGCATTCGATAGAACCGCCCATTCTTGGCTTGTTGAAGTATTGCAGATATACAAAATTCATCCAGCCCTGGTAGAGTTCTTGAAGAAAACAAGAACACACTGGCGCACGTTTCTGCAGGTCAACATGAACCATAAATCAATCAAAACCGACGAGATACCCATACGTCGTGGAATTTTTCAAGGAGAATCTTTGAGTCCACTATGGTTCTGTTTAGCAATGAAACCATTGTCCTCAATGTTCAATAGAACAGGATACGGATTTAGGATAAAAGCAGAAAGGAATTATCATACAATCTCCCACCTGCTGTATATGGATGACATCAAATTATATGCTTCGAACAAGAAGCAATTGGATGATTTGCTGAAAACTGTCAGTGAGTTCTCGGCAGATGTTCATATGAAAATCGGGATTGAAAAATGTAAGACCCTGAACATTTAGAGAGGGAAAGTCATAGATGGTGAAACACAACTTCCAAACGGTGATATTATACAGTGCATGAGAAATGGCGAAACATAAAAATATCTGGGATACCAACAAGCTAGATTGCTAGACCAAAAACTATCAAAGGAGAAGATTCGTTCAGAATACAGTCAGCGTCTGAAGACTGTGCTGAAATCAATGTTGAACGCGGGGAATCTAGTCGAGGCAATTAACACCTACGCCATTCCAGTGTTGCTTTACTCATTTGGAATAATCAGATGGATTAAGACAGAACTGGATGATGTTCAAAGGCAGACCCTAACGATGCTGACAAAGTACAACAATCATCATCCTAAATCGTCTGTGATACGAACAACTTTGAAGCGGAAAGAAGGAGGACGCGGATTAATAGATGTTGTCAATTTACACACCGAACAGATAAAAAATCTCAGAGAATTCTTCTCTGCAAAAGCTGTCACTTCTGACCTCCATAGAGTGGTATCGCTGGCTGATAGAGGATATACACCACTAAATCTTGCTACCAGAGATGACCTGCTGAATCTACCGTTCCTATCAGGTACTGAAAAACAAGAGCGATTGTCAAGAAAGGAATTGCATGGACGACATCACCATGAGATTAATCAACCACACATCGACAAAAAAGCCTCCAACAAATGGTTGATGAAAGGAGAATTATTCGCAGAAACAGAGGATTCCTTATGGCCATCCAAGACCAAGTGATAGCTACAAACAATTACAAAAATTTATAATGAAGGACGGAACATTACAGACAGATAAGTGCAGAAAATGCCATATAAGATCGGATACTATACAGCATATTACGTCCGGATGCGAACAACTGGCCAATACGGAGTATCTTCACAGGCATAATCAGTGTGCAACTGTGCATTGGTCTCCACAGTTATATCGATTATTATAAGTCCTCGATAATAAATATAAAATATTATTATTATTATTTATTATCGCGGACTTATGCACTATCTCAGCTGTTAGCTGGATATAATTTACCTTTCCCAGATTCAGCAATCAAAGGGAATAGGCCCGATCACAATATACTTGATATAAATTTCCTAACTATCCTACATGTATTAGGAATTACAGCTTTTTGCATTTCTATATAGGTATTCTTATGCAATTCTAATTTCTTAAGGTTATCATGCAAAGTTTGGGTATTAACCCAGTCGAGGATACGATGACAAGAACAATATCTATTTTATCTAGGTGCCACATCTGCTTGATCTCAATAGCAAGGTCTGTGTATTTGGACTTTTTTTCCTGGAACTTGTTCAGCACGTTGTTGTTATGCGGTATGGCGACATCCACCAGCATTGATGTTCTGGCTCTCTTATCATACACCACTATGTCCGGCCTATTATTCATCACCATTCTTTCAGTGATAACAGGCCTATCGTAGTATAATCTGATACAGTCATTTTCCAATACGGGCGCCGGTTAATACTTGTAATATGGCTGGATTGTATTCAGAAGTCTGTACTTGTGTGCAAGTTTATGATTGATAATGTTATTTATGCACTATCTCAGCTGTTAGCTGGATATAATTTACCTTTCCCAGATTCAGCAATCAAAGGGAATAGGCCCGATCACAATATACTTGATATAAATTTCCCAACTATCCTACATGTATTAGGAATTACAGCTTTTTGCATTTCTATATAGGTATTCTTATGCAGTTCTAATTTCTTAAGGTTATCATGCAAAGTTTTGGGTATTAACCCAGTCGAGGATACGATGACAAGAACAATATCTATTTTATCTAGGTGCCACATCTGCTTGATCTCAATAGCAAGGTCTGTGTATTAGGACTTTTTTTCCTGGAACTTGTTCAGCACGTTGTTGTTATGCGGTATGGCGACATCCACCAGCATTGATGTTCTGGCTCTCTTATCATACACCACTATGTCCGGCCTATTATTCATCACCATTCTTTCAGTGATAACAGGCCTATCGTAGTATAATCTGATACAGTCATTTTCCAATACGGGCGCCGGTTAATACTTGTAATATGGCTGGATTGTATTCAGAAGTCTGTACTTGTGTGCAAGTTTCTGATTGATAATGGTATTTAAGCCTGTGAAGATATTCCATATTGGCCAGTTGTTCGCAGCCGGACGTAGTAATATGCTGTGTATTCTCCGATCTTATATGGCATTTTCTGCACCCATCTGTTTGTAATGTTTGGTCCTTCATAAATGATTTTTGTAGTTGTTTGTAGCGATCGCTTGGTCTTGGATCGATGTGTGGTTGAATAATCTCATGGTGATGTCGTCCATGCAATTCCTTTCTTGACAATCCTCTGTTTCAGCAGGTCATCACGAATAATTGCAGAGAAGAATTTCTTTCATCAACCATTTGTTGGAGGCTGTGAACATCAATGAGGTAAAGCAACAGTCATAGGCACATTCTTTTGACTTCTAAATTTATACTGCTCAGAATCTAATTTCATATTTTATTCATATTGCTTCTTTCGATATATAAATGTAATATAATTAGCTGATAATTCAATCATTTATATTCGCAAGCAGTATTCTGGATGAATTTTGTATATCTGCAATACTTCGACAATCCAAGAATTGAATGCCTTCAGATAATCGAGAAAAGCTGGATCGTTCATCACTTGAGCTGTTTCGCTAGGGCTCCATCTTATCACAAAGAAAACTATGAATGAATATAATCGGTAGAATAAATACTTTTTCATTTTCCACATTCTTTCAACATTCAATGTTACTAGACTAAGGAGGCTAGTACTGAGCAAGATGGTAATATATTGAACAAAAACATCTACGGCAAGAATCATCTATATTTTGCTTGATGATGTGTACACTATTTCAGCGAACAATTTTTCAGATATTAACCATTTATTTGATGCGACTTTATTTTGATATATACAACAAAGGTTTTTCACAGGGAGAAAGCCTCTGACACTACTCGTTGGTACATTGATGTCATTGGTTGATAATGCTATAGTTTGTATATATTCTGGTAGATTGATATATTTTCATAACATTTATTCCATAAATGAACGTCACTGCTGAAATTTTAAAGTTTGAAAAGTTTTAGATATTTAAATTAGTTCTATTTCTCAGATAGGTATTTTTCAAGTTATGAACAGTAAGTACTCATAAAATTTCCTACCTTTATTTATTCGTTTCTCACGAAAACGTATAAAATATATTATTGACAACTATCAAATTTTCGAATTCCAGAAAGTGAATTCTTTATATGAATATGACTCTGATGATGAATATAATCATCCTAAATATCCTTGTGATTCATATAATAGATATTTCTTGGCGAAAAACTTCAAAATCTGCACTCAAGATCATTTAGATGCAGGCCCATCTGATTCTCACACATACATATCATCTGATTCAGGTAACGTTGCAAAGAAAATTATTTCTGGCCCGTTGATTATGAATTTGATGATAAGGTAAACAACTCAAATGAAGTTAGGAATAATATTTCAAAAACTATACATTCATATAATACACAAAATACATCTAAGGGATCTGACATTACTGCTTGTTCTGGCTATTCTTCAAACAACAAAAGATTTGATAACTGTAACATAATCATGTAGAATCACCTTGTTCCTCTAATATGATCACATCTTCATTACCTAATTCAGATCTTCACAAATCTAATAAAGAAATAAAACGCATGAAATGGTCTTATGAAATGAATAAATTCATAATGTTTTGTTATTAAAGAATAACAAATAATGGAACAAATAAAAAGGGTACATGTCCAAACTGTATAATATGTTCAACGAAAAATTCCCCAATTGCTGTATTTCAGAACAAAGCATTGCGAATCAAAGACGGTATATTGAAAATAGAAAGTTTATATCGGAATCAGAATTAAAATCAATTAAAAACAACATTCAACAAGAAAAACATTTTAATGCTCGAATTTCAGATGAAAATCTAGTCCCATTCACAAAAAGCATCGAAAATAAATCAGAAAATTCGTCTGAAAATATTAATAACAACGATATAGAAAATTTATTTCTCAATCAAATGAATTTATTTGAAAATATTGACCAAACTATAAGACCTAAACTTCCTAAAATTTATTATTCAAAATTTTCGATTGCATAAATGAGCTTAAAGAGAGTGTTCTTCCAAAGCAACTTGTTAAAGTAATGAATATTTATACACTTTATCTGATTATATTATTGTGCCGCCATTACAGTAGTTAAACATTGTGGATATAAATTAGAGAATTTTGGATATAATTATGATATCAAGAAAAAGCCTTTATGGCAAAAAATATTAGAAGGTAAAATTTCTTGTATCCGATGTGATTTAGATTGACTCAATATTCCAAAGGTAATCGATCAAAAAAACTTATGGCACATATTAGAAAAATATTCCTCGAAAATAAAACCCATGAAAATAATGAGATAAGTAATGGACTACTGATAGAATACATCGATAATTTGAAACAAAAACTTTCAGTATACTCCATTAGACTACGTGAATATAAAATAAATTCGGATAGAAAATTCCAAGACAAACTATTCTAAAATTATGAAAAACATTTTGGCAAAGTTATTTCAGGTTCAAATGAAAATATTTCTGGAAATGGAGTTTCTAAAATTGATATTCTAACTGATTATTGGTCTTCAATTTGGGAGGTGCCAAGGCAACACAATTCCAGTGTAAGTTGGATTTCAAATGAAAGGTCTCGATTTTCTGAAATAGAATGCATGCAATTTGAAAAATTTTAAACGAAGATATAACATCAGTTATTAAACACACAAAAAATTGGAAATCTCCAGGTGTTGATGGTATTCATAACTTTTGGTTCAAAAAATTGTCTTGCATTCATGAAAAATTGGCTGAATATTTTTCATTTATAATAAAGAACCCCTCAGCTACTCCTTTATTCTTCACACAAGGAATTACTTATTTAAAACCGAAATGTGCTAATACTATTGATCCATCTCAATATAGACCAATTACTTGCCTTCCAATAATATATAAAATTCTAACTGCGTGTATTACCCGAAAAATTTATGCACATTTGGAGAATTATAACATTTTTTCCGAACAACAAAAAGGATGTAGAAAAAAACACCTTGGTACTAAAGAGCAACTTGTAATTGATTCTGTTGCTTTGAATCAAGCTCAAACTAAGAATAGAAATATTAATACAGCCTTCATTTATTACCAAAAGGCTTTTGATAGTTCTCCTCATTCATGGCTTCAGGAAATTTTAGAAATTTATAAAATTGATAAGACACTTTGACTTTTTCTTGAATTTGTGATGAAAAATTGGAGAACCAATCTTCATTTAAATATTTCAAAACAATCGTTAACATCCGAAGTAATTCCAATCAAAAGAGGCATTTTTCAAGGTGATTCTTTAAGTGCTCTTTGGTTTTGTCTTTGCCTTAATCTTTTATCTCATGAATTAAATGCTACTAGTTTCGGCTTCAAAATGAAGAGTCTATCAACTGAATTCAAATTAAGTCACTTAATTTATTTAGATGATATTATATTGTATGCTGGAGCTAGATCTCATTTGAAAAATCTACTTGAGGTTACTTTCAACTATTTCAATTATATTCATATGAAATTTGGGCTTCCAAAATGTAAAAATCTTTCTATTGAAAAGGTTATGGAGAGATCACCTCTGATTATATAAAGATTTCCAATATCGAAATCGAGCCAATGCCTCGAGGAGATACATATAAATATCTTGGATTTGTTCAAGAGAAGACAATTAACCATAGCAGCACTAAAGAAAATATTAAAAGTTCATATTACAACAGACTTAGAATTATCATCAAGAGTCATTTAACTAGTAAACCTAATCAGACCTATCAACTCCTATGCAGTTCCTATTCTTACATCTTCTTTTGGAATTATTAAATGGTCTAAGACTGATCTAAATGAATTACAATGTCAAACGAGGAAAATGCTTTGTAAATATCATAAGCACCACCCATAGTCAGCTGTTCAGAGAGTTACACTACCTAGATATCTTGGAGGTCGTGCATTAACTGATTCGAATAATCTACATAGTAAACAGATTTTTCATCTACGTTCCCATTTTCATGATAAACAGAGAACGTCTAAATTACATGATATTGATGTTGCTTCAGATTATAATCTCACACCTCTGAACTTGAAAATGGAAACGATAGATTTTGATATATTCGATAATAATTCTAAAAGAGAAAGTAGGGCGCAGAAGGAATTATATGGAAAGCACCCTAAAGAATTGAAGAATGATTATATTGATGAAATCGCATCAAATAGATAGTTAGTTTCTGGAGAATTGTTTGCTGAAACAGAAGGCTTGGCAATTGCGATCCAGGATCAGATTGTTTTCACGAGGAATTATAGTAAACACATCATCAAGCAAAATATAGATGATTCTTGCCGTGGATGTTTTTGATCTTCAGAAACAGTTTTTCATATATTATCATCTTGCTCAGTTCTTGCTTCAACAGATTATTCAGAAAGACATAACGCCGTCGCTTATATTATTCATTTTAATCTAGGAATTAAACATGGCCTCATTCCCGAAAGAAAAAATGTTACAAATATGAACCTGAGATTATTTTTGAAAATGAGAAATATAAACTTTATTTTGATAAAACAATTCTATGCCACAGAGTTGTAAAACACAATAGGCCAGATATCATTCTTACTGATAAACAGAATCGAATAACATATATAATTGATATTGCTATACCCGACACACATAATATACAAAATGAATACAAAGAAAAAATTCCTAAATATATGATGCTTGACGACGAGATTAAAAAATGTGGAAAATAAAGAAAAACATTCATTCTACCGATTATTATTTCTACAACAGATGTTATGTTATGTTATTGTTATGTTATGTTATGTTATGCTAGAAAGCTTCACAGAAATATTGAGATTTTAGGTACAGTTTACAATTACAGAAGATAACAGTCATCAAATCTTGTAATATTCTTCGTAGGTTTCTTTCCGAAAAAATAATGAGGTAGCGTCATAGGTTTTCTCTTCAGTTTATACTGCTCAGAATCTCATTTCATATTTTATTCATTTGTATATATAAATGTAATATAACCTGACATATTTATCATATTTATATTCACAGCAGTATTCTATTCGATCGTTCTTCACTTCACACAAAGAAAACTATGAATGAGTAACATTCAGTGTTACTACTCTGACACTACTCGTTGGTAAATTGATGTCATTGTCTGATGATGCTATAGTTTGTATATATTCTGGTAGATTGATATATCCCCATAACATTTAACGTTATCCTAATATATAATGATTCCAGGATATGTTTTGATTATAATCATTGCCTGGCAATGGTATTAATTACCAGGTGGTGGATTTATATTTTTTCATGAAATCAGTTTGATTGCATGAACATATATATGGGCAACTCGTCGGGGTTAAATCCCTTTTTTATATATGTATATATTTTTAGTATCCACTGCTTTTCGGGTAATAGATGATATTGGGCATTAATGCCAAGATATCGCTCTGCTATGGACTGACTAGGAAGCCCCTGACTATTCGTATTGTCCCCAATATCGCTAGTTTTTAGCGCTCGACACTACGCCTTTGGGTAGCCTAAGGATTCTCTCGGTGTTCTCAACAACATGCCCTACTATCAATTCATTCACTGACACTATCAATGGAAGGATCCCAACCGACTTCAGCAAGTATTTTTCTTCAATCTCGAATGCCAGATTACTATATTTGGTAATCTTTTTGCTGTAGGTCTTTTCTAAGTTATCGTCGGCAGGTATTGAGACATCTGGTCGGGTTGCGGTCTTTTCCTTCTTTCGGAAAATTACGATATCCGGTCTGTTGTTCGCTATGGGTCTATCCGTAACATGAGTAGTATCCCAGTACATTTTCCAACAGGCTGTTCGGATCATATTTATAGGTTTCTATTTTTTTTTTGTAAACCCAATTGAAGTGCAAGTTCCTGATGCTACACTTTAGCGACATTGTTGTGCCTGTGCAAATATTCCGTGGGCGCCAATATAGGGCAGCTAGAAGTTATATGCTGGATAGACTCTAGATAGCGTGAACATTCGCGACACTGATCAGTTCCCAGGTTTTTATTGGCAATGTTTTTCAGGTATGCGCAAGTAGCACGCACTTTCAGTTATACCGGAAGTGCATACCAACTTTGTTGTTTGATGTAGAATACCCTGTTTATTGATGACTAGTTCGATAGCACTTGTTAATCCGAATACAAAATCACCTTACACATGAGTTGAGCAGGTTTCGTTCATGAAATATCCTTGTTTTACTTGAAAACTATCGGTGTTTTGATTTTTGAAAAAACTGATTTACCTCGAGAACGGCGTGAGCTACCAAAAAAATGGAAGGTGTTTTGCAAACAAGAAATCATGCGGGACATAACTCATATTCGACTGAATCTCAGTCAGTATACAGAGTGATCTTTTTCCAGCCTCACTATTCGAAACGAACAAATATCGAAAACTACGTTTTTTCAAATTCTTACCCGTATTTTTTTTCAATTCATTAGATTTCCGTAAGAAAACAAAAGGAAGTTTCCTTCAAATACCCAAAAAAACGAATTTTACATACCTACCTGAAGTAGGCAAAGGAGGCTTTGATTTCTGCATGTGCATAGACAAGCTCCTGAGTAAAGATAAACTATTATTGTTTCAACTGTCAGTCGAATTAATTCGAACATAATGGCTAGCTACACAAATGGCCAAATACCTAATTTATATTTCATTTATGAAGATGAGAGACGGAAAAGTAGTAGAACTTGTAGTAGATTTAACGAATTACCGTATATCCAAATATGACGTCTTTGACAACTAAAAAATTCAGGAGATACGTTACAAATTTTCTTTCGGCTGAAACGCTCCAGAATAAGACATCATTTTTATCTAACCTAACCTATCCTCCCAGAATTCTAAAAGAACATAAACTGTATCCTTATAAATTTTCATTGTTCCAAACTCTACAAGCTGGGGATCCACAGCTTTGAACGGAGTTGTGTGAAATCCGTCTTCTCAGAACACAAAAAGATCCCGATTTTCTCAAAAGGATTATATGGACGGATGAGGTCAAATTTTCTCATCGAACAAATGAAAATAATCAAATTTTAACTGATTATTTTGTTCGTGTGATTGTTCGTGTCTTTCTCGAAGTCCAGTAGCGGGTTCACGTCTCGGCATCCTTTTTAGTTGCACTATTGTGGCTCTTGGGGGCTGCGTGCATGGCGGGCAGATTTGAGAACTGTATATGTATATGTATGATTACAAAATTAGATGTTTTTACATTATTATGTATCGTGCTTAGTGGCCGCTACTACTTTAACTGAATAACCTTTGGATTAACACGATGTAAGTTTAACACAGTGCAACGCACTTTGATTCTATGATCATTCATTCCGTGAATAATCCCCTCGGCGACTATCGAAGAATGAAAACTGAGAGAACACCGGAGTTCATTCATTTCCTTTGAAGGCTTCGTTGAAACCACTCCAAATTAATTTATCATAATAATTTGTGAATTATTTAATAACCGTTTAAAATAAAAGGGGTAAGTAATAATCCATTGATCCATTGTCATTCGCTTTATTTCCTTATTTTCTCTTAATATTGAGCAAATATTGAATTAATACCCAGATCCCTCGCACAACTAAGTAATTATTTCCAGTTTCCATCTTCGAATTAATATTCTCAACATGTGCATAGATGTCTGAATATCCATCCTCGATATTTTAATATGAATATTTTACCGCTTTTTTCATTTCCTTTCAGCATTACTCAACATCGCTTTTTCATTCCTGTCATATTCATCTGATATTTCTTCAACTGACCTTCCTCCGGCTTCATTCGAATGGCCTAGAAAATGAGTGATTTTTTTGTATCATGATATCTAGATTTTCCTTTTATAATTGATTTGCAAGTCAGGTTCAATCACCATTCTATTTTCGTATTATATGTATATCTATATATTTATCTAGGCTATTTTTCATTTTTAATTCGTTAAAATCATTCAAAATTCAAATAAATGCAGAGGAGAGGTCACTTGTAATTATCACGAGCACATGGTGATATATGAAAACTTTAACAGTTTTTTGGAGAGGATAAAATACCAGCTATATTTTTTTTGAGAGGACAAAACAAAAGCCATATTTTTTCGGGAGAGGACAATACAAGAGCCATATTTTTTGGGAGAGGACAAAACACCAGCCATATTTTTTTTGGAGAGGACGGGACACCAGCCATGTTTTTTTTTGAGAGGACAGGGTACCAGCCATATTTTTTTGTGCATAGGACAAATTCAACACCTCTATTTTGGGCAGGACAAAGGAGTTCAATCTTTTTCTTGGAAAGCCACCAACCTTATTTTTAGAGGAGATCTATATTTTTCTTGGATAGCCATCAACCTTCATTAATTTTAGGGGACATCAATCTTTTTCTTGGATAACAACCAACCTGCGGAGATACTCTCCATTTTATGTGCTAGCACATCACTATAAAGATAAGTCCATTTCTTAAATTTTGTGAAGCCTAGATATTTATTGAATAGATTATTTTAAATAAATTGTGTTCATTTCATTGGGGAGGAACTGTCAACATTGAATGCTTTAAGTGAACTAAAATCTACGACCCATCTAAAACGACTGAGCAGAGTAAACCACAAAGTGTGAACCTTTTCTAATTAAAGTCATTATTATTAGTTTACATTCTATTAGTAATTGGGTAGGTTAGGTTAGATTTCCTACATATCTTTCGGCATAGTTTCGATGTTTTCGAGAACTCTACAAATAAATGACTATATATTCATAAATGAACATGCATTACGGATTACTTTTCATTCGTGCTTTCTCTCTTATTGGCATTGAGGAGAAATACGTAAGTAAGAAACAACGCACAGATGAAGAATGATCTCTAATGCATGTTATATATCCATATACATACATATAGCGAGTGAGGCAACTAAAACGAAAAAGACTCAATAACTGCTAAATTATTCGTTTCTGGACACAAAGACATCTTTTAGCAAACGGTGATTCCATTTTACATCAACCCCTAGGCTGGGTTCCAGAAAACTCAATTTTTGAGTAGGAAAGATAGGTTAGATTGAAAAGCTCTTTTGATTCTCAACACAAATGTGTAATAATTTCGGGGTTTTGACATATTCAGTAGAAGATACAGGCTGGTTTATCAAAAGACAAGTTATTTTCAGTGTTTGCAGAATCTGTCCCCACCCCCCACGTTTTGCACTTCCTGTTCGACAATATCTAGATCGAGAATTTTCTGATCGATGGATCGGAAGAAGAGGCCATATAGAATGGCCCCCGCGTTCTCCAGACTTGCCGTTGAATTCCTTTAGGGGCCACTTAAAGAGTTGAATTTATAAAACTGATTTGGTGGATCTACGACACAAGATTGTACTCGAGTATAATCGTATAACCCCTGAAATGTAAGGTCCAGTAACGTTTCGAGCAAAATCTGTATTTGTGTTTGGAAGTTGGCGGCACATTGTACATTTTTTCGATTGTAACCGAGTTGACCTATAAAATGTAAAAGGTTTAATAAATTCAATTATTTTTTCAATTTTTCAATTTTCAATTCTATGAATTCTATGAATAAGCTCTTTTATTTGAAAACCAAACAAACGTGTTCTGAATCTCCATCCAAAATCAGCAGACCTCCCAAGCACTGTATCGCTTTCTATTAATTCATCCTGTATCTTAATCACGATGCAGATGAAGCAAAAACTTTGTCAACAATATTCTAGAATTTCTAAACCCTTTCTAATGAGATATTACGCAAACTAACTGATCAATTCGAAGATTTAAGGGGAGTGACTCTCTCATCTGTAGGGGCATCTCAGGAGATGTAGTGGAAGCACCACGGCTTAAGGATATTTTCCAAAAATATTCATTCGAATTCGACCGATTTTGCAATTGCTGAAAATAACTCGTCTTTTGACGAACCAGCCTGTATCTTCTTTCGAATATGTCAAAATGAGCTATCACTCGACCTATCTTCCCGATTCAAAAAATTGAGTTTTATGCACCCCTGCTTAGATGGTTGATGTAAAATTAAATCACTGTGTGTTAAAAGATGTCTCATTTCAGACATAAATTGACCTGTTTATGGAATCACCTATTCATATGGAATCACCTGATATTTTGAATATTTACTCAGGGATTAATAAATTTCGAAGGATTGTTAGAATTGATCCTTCCTGAGATATTTCACTTGCAAAAATAAATAAAGGTGTTTTTAAGAAGGAAACAAATGAAAGAAAATAAGAGACACTTTCCTCATGTAGTAAAAAAATTGAAAATTGTTTTCTCACGGAGTAGGTGACCTCAGTAGCTAGTATTACCTCCTCTTGCACTAAAACAAGCCTGAATCCGTCTAGGCATGCTTTGGATTAGGTTTTCGACCTCCTCTGGGGTGATATTCTGCCACTTTTCTGTGGCGGCTTAGATGAGCTGTTGTGGGGTTCTTGGGTTATCCTGGCGCGATCTAATTTTTCCTTTGAGATTATCTCATAAATATTCAATAGGATTTAAGTCTGGAGAGCAAGCTTGCCAGTCCAAAATAGCGATTACCTCTGTTTCAAGATAATGTCGAGCGAGGTTGCTGGTATGTGGAGGAGCATAATCTGGCATAAGAGTGAAATTCTCACTGTGGGTACCTCACTAGAGTCACACTATGAGCTCCATCACTATATCCACGTAATTTATATCCGTTATACTCTCAGAAAACGAAATGAAATCTGTTTTGCCTCCCAGCATAATGCCACCCCAAAACATCACACCGCCCCCTTGGTATTTCGGAACTTGTCTTGCTGCTCGGAGTCTATCTTGTATTCCACCACCGCCTTGAAACCCGAGTCATCTGATCGAACCCCAATTCAGGTCTCATCTGAAAAAAGAACATCTCGCCAATTATAAATATTCTCGATACACCAATTAAGTCTATTAATTTTTTGTTGTCTAGTTAGCTCTGGAACTCTGGGCTTCAACTGTATAAACCTCTTGAACGAAGTCTCTGACGTATCGTTTCGACTGATACACTGATGCCCGTTGCTTCCAGAAATTGCCTTTGGAGTATGGGGTTTGACACACAATAGTGCAATTTGGCACAAAAAGTGGTCTTGTTCTTCAGAAGTGATCTTTCTACGACTTGTTCTAGGCCTATTTTGCAGAGATTGTAGCTCGACGTATCGGCCGTAGGTTTTTGAAATTACCTGTTATACCCCCATTGTGACCGCTATATGCCTCTGTGTCACCCCTTCTTCAACGAAAGCAAATATTGGACCCTTCTCCACATCAGACAATCCAACGTTAGGCATATATATATATATATATATATATATATATATATATATATATATATATATATATATATATATATATATATATATATATGATATCGATGTGTTACGGGTTTTATTTTGATTTTAGCGACCTTCCGACAAATTGTCCCTTGTCATCTTTAGGCGTTCGGTAGACGATTTCTCGAGTCTAACGGATAGAGATTTGTCGGTGGTTCTCTTTTTATGTCCTCGTTGTGGGCGTCGGTGGGAGAACTCTCATTATCTGTTGATGATGCCGGTTTCCTGGCAGTATCATTCTGGTCCCCACAGATATCATGGCAAGTCTAGACATAGTGTCTTCATTTCCCAACGTTTCCAGGGAAGAGGCGTTAGAGGGGCTCAAGGAAGATTTCCATGAAGACATTGTACTCCTTTCCGAACAATGCCTGAATTCTACATATTTTTCTTATAAACACAAACGATACAAGCAATCATTGGGAGCACCCATGGGATCTCCTTTGTAACCAGCTATTGCTAATTTATTTATGGAAAATTTCGAGAAACAAGCACAACAAAAATTCCATCTGAAACCCAAAATATGGCTGAGATACGTCGACGACACTTTTATCATATGGCCTCACGGTGAAGAATCCCTAAGCGCGTTCACAGCTCACCTGAATTCAGCCATGCGAAAATAACATTCACAATAGAAAAAGAATCAAACAGACAGTAGCCATATCTGGATCTCCTCTTAACTAAGTCACAAAGCGGACATTCACAATTCTCTGTTAATAGAAAATCAACCCACACAAATAGATACTTATATGCCTCATCAAACCATCATCCAGCTCAATTAAAATCAGTGGTCAAAACGCTCATAAGCAGATCGATAGCACTCACAGATGACAGCCACAGAGAAGAAGAGTTATCTACAATAACCAAAGCTCTTGAAAAAAATGGATATAACAAAAACACATGAAAAGCAGCTATAAGGGACACTCACACTAAGCGAAACACGATATGCACAGAAGAACATAAGAACACAACTGTTTTACCATATATCAAAGGAGTAACAGATAAAATAGGAAGAACATTGAGGAAATACAAAATTAGAACGGCATATAAACCATACTTAACTATCGGAAAAATTCTCAGAAAGACAACATTCCTTTAGAAAATCAGGGAGTTTACTCAATACCTTGCGGAGATTGTGACGAGATATACATCGGCCAAACTAATAGACGAATAAAAGAAAGAATAGAGGAACATAAAAGAGCACTAAAAAATAAATCCATCTCATACGCCATTTATCTACATAAATTACATACAGGTCATACCTAACCTATCAAAGGCTTGGAAAATTATTTTACCACCTAGGAAACCGGCATCATCAACAGATAATACTGAAAGCATCCCTACAACCAGTCCACCGACGCCCACAACGAGGACATAAAGTGAGAACCACCGACAAACCGCTATCAGTTACGCTCGAGACATCGTCTACCGAACGCCTGAAGATGACAAGGGACAACTTGTCGAAACGTCGCTAAAATCAAAATGGACCACGGAATAAAACCCGTAACACATCAAATCATAGATACTTCCATGAAAATTTAAAATTTAACAGCACCATCCTGCTGATTATATATTATATATATATATATATATATATATATATATATATATATATATATATATATATATATATATATATATATATATAAAGCAATTTATTTTGAAGTAAACAGGGTATCCCAATTTTCTATAAAAATCTTGGGGTTTTGTACATATCATTATACTTGATCAGAGAAATGGAGATATTTTAAGGTAGTCTTGTATGAAATACGTAATTGATTGGTTTTTGGTGAGATGATCTACAAGGTGTTGAACTATTTCAATAAGTGTTCGAAAGGTTGCCCGTTTCTTTGTAGACACAACTCAATACTTCCGAGGAAAGACTGTTGAACTCTCGACAACATTTGCGGATTAACTGACTGAAGGCGTCGACTATTCTCATCTCATATCCAACTGTGTTGTAGAAGAAATCTGGTAAACAATGCCCTCAACATAACCCTACAAGAAAAAATCTAGACTTGTGAGGTCCACAAATATAGCTGGACATCTAACAGGACCACCACGTCCTATCCATTTGTTTGGAAATACAAGATTCAAATGCTCCCTAACCGGTGCTCCATCCTGTTGAAACCACAAATCTTGTCTCATATGCTCTGGTACATCGGCAAGTAACATTGATGAATGATTTAGCAGAAAAACTAAATACGTCTCACTATTGAGGTGCCCGTCGAAGAAGTGCGGCCCAATTAGATGTACATCTACTATGGTTGCCCATACATTCAAGGACCAACGATGCTGGTGATCTATTTGTCTCATGAGGTGTGGATTTTCCGTGGCATAATAATGAAAGTTGTGCCTGTTAACAAGCCCATTCTTGAGGTAAGTTGCCTCGTCCGAGAAGAAAACTCTGCTAAACATATTTGGATTTTCCGCTACTTTGTCACTTGCCCAATTGCAAAAATTGATTCGATTTTCATAGTATTGATTATTCAGTTCCTGGTGCAGTAGTTCAAGATTCTGTGGACGGAAGTTTGACTTATATCTGTTAACTGAGAAATCTCTCTTTGGCTTTTATATGGGTCCTCTGTCACTGTCAACAAACTGATAACTGGTTGTCTTCAGCTATAGCAGCTTTTGGTTTTTTATGTTTTTTGTAAGCGATATTACCCATTTCGACAAATCTTATTAAAAGTTTTTCAAAGCATCTTGCCTCAGGATGCCTCTTATCAGGAAACCTTTGTGCATAAACTACTTGCCAACAAAGAATTTCTATCACACTCCCCCAGAATAAAAATCATATCAACCATTTCTCCTTTGGAGAACTTCATGGCAGTCAATTGAGAAAATAGGATTCAAACCTCACTTTAACAATGTTTAATAACGAAACACTGATAATTTCACCATGTAAATATGGTATATCCGGACACCTGACCGAAGGCGTAATTGAAAAAAAAAGTCAACACATACCTCGGTCTACGTTTTACTCATCTTGATTTTATCATTCGTTAAAAGAATTATCTTGTTTAGGTTTCATTTTTCGATTATTACAGAAAAAAGTTTGCGAATAATGATGCATGTTGATGAGTTTGATACGAATTTTCATCAAAATTGTTACAAATAATCGAATATTTCGAAAATGATCGAAGATAAAGATAAGGTGAATTCCGCAAAAATATAGCACAATATTTTCTGCGTTGACATGAATAATAAAATACAGGATGTTCCATTAGAAAAAATCAAGGTATGATATTTTTAAAACTACAATATTCAATAAATTTTTTGAATCACTCCTGTATAAAATGAAGATAATCTATTTCAATTCATCAATAAAGCTATCCTTAGGCAATAAGAAATCGAAAGGAAAAAGTATTGATCCTCGCTGGCCGAAGGGGCATGCGATGATGTGAGAGCCTATTTTCATGAAGTTTTACGGAAAAAAAAATATTGTGACGAAACTACACACCAAAAAAACTTATCACTTAAAGACATAGCAGAGTTTAGGCCGCTCCTGAATCTAGAACAAAAAAGTGGTCTTCCAATCTGAAAAAACCACCCAAGATTTTTTCATAGAAAATTGGGACATCCTGTGTGTGTCATGCTTGAATATATATAATATAATAAAAAAAATATACGACATACATGTGCGATTTTAAATGGTTTATTATTGCTTAGTATTTATTATATTCATTTAGAAACGAAAGATGCTGTAGAATCAATGTCATCTAGATTCTTCATTTAGGTGAATTTCAAATATCAAAGACATTTATTTGGTTATCCAGAGAAAAAAAATGTATTGATCAACACAACGCGGGAGTGATCTTATAAGGGTCTCTGTTTTCAAATAATACATTCTACTTAATGAAATCTTCAAAGAGTTATTCATGAGAACGTTATTTAGGTCTATTAATTTCGGCTAAAATATGTTACATATTTATGGAGTGTCCAAAATGAGGCACTATCATCTTTACGCTTTCTTGTTCATTCGTCAACGCAGATAAGAAAGTTTCTAAACCTTGTCAACGAATATGTTGCCACCCTGTATAATGTACAATTCAATCCCGAGCTGAAACTGGTATTACCTACGCATGTAATAAGACCCAAGCAAGAAACATTTGCCAGAATAACATTTGTAAGTAGAGCAAGAGTAATTATTCGAATCTCTTCCTGTTGTTAATTATAGAGAGAATGTTTTAATTCGTTCCTGAAATAGAGTATAAAATATCTTTATGGATTGCCAAGAAACTAATCAACACTCCAATCAATTGCCAAATTGCCAATCACTAAGGAATAAAGAATCAATTGAGACATGTTTGAACAAAGTGATGATTGAATATTTTTTGCTAGATTAGAATTAGGAATAAGTTTCTGATTTTTAGGCTACATATTACAAAGTCTTAATTTATTTTATTCCTAGGGTTTAATAAATTCAAGCAGCTTGAAAATTTCTCGAAAAGCTTGAATTGACTTGAATTTAAAGCATTTGAAAAATCGAAGTCAAGACTTGATTTTGCAACTCAAAATCTTGACTAGACATCAAGCTTTTCCAAGCTGCGTGAAAGCTTGATACTTGTGTGAGCATAAAGTTAAGTTCAATTGCTAATCGCTTCTTACCGTACCCGAAGAGATGCAATAGAAGTAGGTAGTATCTCTAGTCAACAGAATTTTTCAATTGGCTTCGACACACTTGGATTTTAAAACTTAGTTGGATCGATCCAGTCCATTCATTTCGCAGCGCACCAAGTAGAGCAGATACATAAAAATATATAATAGTCAATTGAAATTATTCTTTCAATGGTTTTTCGTATTATTCGTTGAGAACTCGATATTCCTTGTAAAAATATAAAGAAAATTGAAAGGAATTTATGTAGTTTTGTCATCTTACCTAGCGGCCAGCAGTGTAAGTAAAATAATGTATCAATTAAGGTTTACATTACATTTGGCAATAGTCAGCAGAACCCTTTCGGAGAATTAGTGAATCCCCGATAATCGAGATTAAATGGTGATTCGTCGAGAACCGATAGTCGCTTGTTCAAATTTTTTTTAACTTAAGTTTCAATGTAGGTATTTTTTTATTCTCACAGAACTTTAAGTCAGTTGCTTTTTATTTTCACAGAAGCTTATTTTAGTTGTTTCGTTGAAAATTCAGTTTCATTTGAAAATATACATATATTTCACTTTCACTCTTATTCTTGTTCTTTATTTGTGTTTTCTTCAACAATTTTATGAATTATTTTCAGATTCTTACGTTGAATTTCATTTAAAATTTGCCGATCGAATATTCAATATTATTCAATTCTTTATTCCAGCTTCTATTGAATATAAGAGCAAGCTCAATGTTTGATAGCAATTGTGTTCCAATTCGAGCTCTCCAGTTTTGCGATTCAAGAAACTTGAATTTTCATGTTTTTATGATGAAAAAGCTTGTCTTGATCTGAATTCTGAAAAGAAAAGTTTGATTTGAGTTTGACTTGATTTCAAGTCAGGTTGGTTTTCGAGTCAAGCCGTGAATCCCTATTTATTTTCTTCATGTAAATACTCTTTGCTTTGAACCCGTCACGCATGAGCTTCAAACAATGTGGTCCCTGAAATCGTTCTTGGAGTAAAACGACAGTGTAACCGTTGAATTCTGAATTTAGAATATTAATTAGATTGAATCTTCGTTACTGATAGCATTTAAATATGTTGGGTTAATATTCCGACCTTGAAAGCACTCCTAACGTCACATTAAGAGGTTGCCGTCGTCAGATGCTCAAAAACCTAACTGATTTCAAAGAAGTCTTCGGACAAAGCTTTCGTGTGAAAAATAATATTTTAGAACTAACATACGTATTCAAATATCCAGCTATGGCACAAAAATACATGCACTTCGATCTCAGTTTTTGTAAGTAATATTTTGTTAATTTTCAAGCAGAAATAAGCCTAATAATTATATCAGGGATTTATTTATTCATTGAAATGAAATGAGAGAGGATGACGTAATTACGCTTGCGATTGTTGTATCACTTGGTAAAGAACGTACGTATAAAGACCGCTAATGTATGTATATAATCTTATTAGCCATTTTTAATATTTGACATAGCTACGCTGAAAACGAAACGTTTCATAAATTTTCGAAGAAGCTTCAAACAAATTAAACTTTGTATTTGATGTATTTTGTTACGGTCAATAAATTCAGAATATTCATACTTTTTAGGTTCTAACGAAAAACCAGATATCTGTCTCATACCTATCCATCCACCGATAATTGAATACTTTAGATAGTCAGGGTGGATTACTGGTGAAGTAGATATTTTCGCGAAAATTAAAAATAAAAAAAAAACCGAAAGAGAAAAATAAACCTATAGTAATATAATGACTTGATGTATGGAGGGTATGATTGTGAGAATTCATTCATTCCTTCCTTATACACCCACCGCCAAAAAATGATTTATCGTTCGATATCCTTGAATTTTGTTACGTTACAGATTAAAAAAAATTGGTTATGTATGAAAATGCATTTGAAATAGCGATATATACAAGGGTAAACAAAAATTACTTTACAAATTCTGAATCGCCTTTTAGTATTTCTGAACTATATTGTCATGATGATACACTTCATCACTAATCTACTACATTCATTCTCAATGACGTAGTCCGTGATGTAAAAACAACTTTTATGCTATTTCGACGAACACTGATACATTTGAACCAATTAATAAATGGTGAAATCTATAATTGAAGAATTTCAACTATGGTTCTTTCAGCAGTTGATACTGCTCGAGCCGTACGTTCAATGATAGATGGTAGGTCGCAAAATTATACCTCTAAATAAATTGGTGCTTTTAGAAGCTGCTAATAAAGGACATGGGTGCTTTTTCAAGGGAGTGGTGAATTTACAAGGTGGAAAGCATTGGAGAGAAGAACGAAAACGACAGCTCAAGATGATCGTGTTTTTGGCTAAATGTTTTGAGAGACCTATTAAGTACCACCGTACAGGAAAGAAACTGGTTAGAGGATGTGAATAAGTGTGGCAATAATAGGGATGCTTAAGCCAAATTGTGCTAGACGACCGCGACATTAAAGTGAGAGAGATAGAAGAGGTTATGAAAATGTCGAATGATCATTTCCACGGCCTGTTGGCGCAGTTTGTGCACAACAAATCCGAGTTGTAGGCCAATCAATTTCTGTAGATATAACTTAGATATACCATCAACCGCATAAATAAATGAAAATGCCCTCTAAACAGTGGCGTACAAAGGAGGAATCGGTTCCTAAAAACTGTTTTTTACGGCTGACAAAGTACCTATCACAGCATCATACTACGCATCATTACATGACAAGCTGAAATCAGAACAGAAAAATAAAAATCTCTTTCACCAAGACAACGGACTGTCTCTCACCTTAGCGGTTACCATGGCATAAATCGAGGAATTACGGTTTGAACTGCTTGACCATCCGCCTTTTTCACCAGATCTAACTCTCAATGACTTTTGCAGAGAAAAGCGCCGATTACTATTTAGACGGGCTACAGAGATGGGAACATCGCTGGAAAATGTATGTAGAGTAATAAGCAGACTATGTTGAAAAGTGAAAAAAAAATATTCAGAAAAAATGTCTTGTATCTTTACAATGTTGAAAACTTTTCAGACCACCCTCTTAGGTATGGCTCTGGAAGATGAGTTGACAGGAAGAGAACAAGGGTACATCCGTTATCTTGTTGAAGGCATGCCAAAACGCATTCAAGTCGTGATAAGAGCTCGACGTGTGAAACGCACTACTGAGTGGGTGTTTATTTAATAACTTTCTGTTCGTATTCTTTCACTTATTTACTACTTCAATTTATCCATAAATAAAAACTTGTACTATACCTACTGACAATGCTAATAAAAAAAAACTGAATCTCTTGTAAGAAATCAGGTAGCGTCAAGAAGACTACGTTATTGACAATGCATGGAGTGAAATTTGAGGAAGATTTTGATTTATCTTCATATATCGACTCCTGAAATGCATTTCCACACATTGCCAATGTCAATTGTTGTATTGCGTTAAGTAGTTTCAAAGTAGGGGATAATTGCTGCTTTATCCATTTTTTTTATTATTATATATTAATTATTTACATACATCACACTGAATGATGACCACAGCCAAGAGAGAATTGTGAAAACCCACATATACCAACAAATTACTTTCTTTCTGCGATATCTGAAACATCTCCCGGACTGCGAGTGTCTGATAGAAATGATCATTGATTCATAAACTTACTTGCCAGCTTGTAGTTTTATCAAACCACCTGATCCACAGGAGTCGAACATGACCATCTGTTCTAAGAAAAATTGAATGAGTGTCGAAGATGATTGTACCAATATTGCCAAGAATATGCTTTTTAGAATGAAAAATACGTAACTTCATCCTTTGGACTTTAGAGGAGGTTAGAGAAGGTGTAAACAACATTGAAATGGTCGAATGATTAGTGAGTTATAAAAATAATTTCAAGTACACAATCGCTATCAAGGAACTGAATTGATCAGAATTTTTCAGCCAGTCGACAACGATATTACGCTTATGCTCGAATCATATTTGTGACCGATCGATCGCGAATTATCAGTTATAAATAATACAGATATTTATTTGCGAGAATAACCCTTTGTACGTAGTGCTTCCGTTCGAAAAATAAGAATTCAAAATGGTTCTCAATGTAATGTTAGAATTATGTAAAATTACCAGAGCGAGTAAACTATTTCAAAGAAATTTTTATTTGCCTTTACTGAAACCCTTATCACCTAAGGATGCTCTGAGACGGAAGATTATAACAGGTCAAAATGTCCTTGGCTCCAGGATTGAACATTATATTCCAGTTCTTGAGGACTATCAGTCAAAAATTCAACGCCGAAAATACATGGTCAGAAGAAACGGTAAGAAAAGACAGCGGAAGAAGGAATCCATGCGGTACGTTATGCCATTTCTTGATGATGAAATGGAGGGTCATTCCAGACTTAAAGGAATATTTTCCAGGAAACCAAAAGGAAGAGGTCAGTGTTATACTTACTTCATACCAGATAAAAATTTGACGTTAGTTATTCCATATCAAATGGAAAGAGGCATTCGCGATCGCGATATAACAGACGTCATTATTGCACAAAGAAGTGATAAAATCGTTGTGAAATTAAGAGATGGAATGAAAATTTCTGTACCCTACAGCAGCTGGGATGGTCGTCAACCCATATATAGAGGGGAAGGGTGGACTAAAAGGGATGTTGAAGAATACCATCATCATGGCAAAGAAACTATGTCTATTGCTCGATTGTTTGAAGCAAAAGAATCAGGAGTGGAAGAATGGGAATTGGAAATGATGCGTATGGCGAATAAAAGAAAGAAGAAACAAAAGGGCGAGGGTACAGCTGACTGGAAAACCATGATGGCTTCAATGGCTGAAAATATGGATTGGGATAAATTTGAGGAGGAAACAAAGGAAATTGTAGAACAAGCTAATGAACCAGTTGATGATGAACCAATACCGATGGAAATGGATGATATGGAAAAGACGAAGAATGTGAGCGAAAAATTGAAGGCAGGAGGTGAGGAACTGATGAAAATGCTTCCAACAATGCCGGAAATTCCTGAAGTTCTGAAACTATTGAAGGACTCTGAACTAGTCGAAAAGCATAATATATCAGGCGTTCTCGTTAACCTTGAATCTGAAAAAGATCGTTTCGTACCAGGTCAAATAGTTAAGTCAGATGATGGAGAAATATTTATGCCAGGTCAAACAGTTGAAACTGATGGTGGTGGATTCGAATTCACGCCTGGTTTCACGGTAATGCTAGAAGGGGAACCTGAGTTGCTACCCGGTTTGGTCATGGGCAACGATCCAAATAAGCCGATGTTTTTGCCAGGCGAGTCCACCATTACGGAAGCTGGCGAATTACAGTTCACTGAAATGGAAGATGATATCAAAGCTAATCCAAATCTTCCACCACCAGAGCCTGAGGTCGAAGAGGTCGAGTTGGAGGAGGAGCAAAATAGTGAGGAAGAGGAGGAGGAGAAGAGACCGCCCCCCAAACGCGAGAAAAAAGAATTCATTTACGAGAGGCCAAAGCGATTATACGCGTCTGAAAGTATGGGTCCCAAACGTCGTGAACGTCCCGCTAAAAGAAATATTCCTCAAAATTTAGTTCCTGCTTCCCAAGAAATCAATGTGAAACGTGAAGAAGTCGAACAAAAGTTGTTTGACCTAACCTTGCCAACATTTGAGATAGATTTCTTAATTCAAGAAAAGCAACGGGTTGAAAATTTCACGGAGAAGAAAGCCAAAGAAGAAGTAGCAATAGATAAAAAGCGACGTGAAATTCGCCAGAAAGCTAAGGAACTGGTCGACAAGAAAGCTAAACCACCAAAGTACGAGCCCCTTGAGCCAGTGAAAAAGAGTGAAAAACTTCGAGAGTTGGAAAAAAATATCAAGAAAGGTAAATTTTTCGAAGTTGACCATAAAAAGTACATACAGAAGAACAATGTAAGAGAATCGTTCAATTGGCTAGAAAGTTACGAATATAGAAACGTCTTCGATACGGTGGGGATAATGCGTCACAGAATTTGGAAGTCAGTCATCTAGTTGGCACGATGCATAGATAAGGAAGGACAGTGGATCGACAATTGAAAAGGTTAATGGGCCGGGTCATCTGAAATTTAATCCTGAGCGAATAAAGTCGACCCAATTGCGCGCACCTACTTCTAGTTCATTATCACCAGTGAAGTCGACCACTGGTCCTCCACCAGTGCAGTTAACATCTCACGTAGTCTTCAATAGTTAACCTTCGGTAGTGATTAGTTAATAAAAATTTTTTTAATGATAGATTTGTAGAATAAAAGACTCGAAGTTGTCTTAATTCAAAATGGTGATTAACGTGAAAATTTCTCTATGCAAAATAACTAGGGCAAGCAAACTCTTTCAACGGAACTATTATCTTCCTCTTCTCAAACCCTTGTCACCAAAGGATGCTCTTCGAAGAAAAATTATCACTGGTCAGAATGTTCTTGGCGCACGCATTGAACATTACATCCCAGTTCTTAGTACACATGAAGATAAATCCTTTGAGCGAAAGAGACGTGGGAAAGGAGTTCCAGTAATCAAGAAACGTGTGAAACAAAAAGAAAATGAGAGATATTTGGAACCATTCTTTGATGAAAACATGGAAAACCATACGATGCTGCAAAATATCATCAGGCGTAAGCCTAAAGGCAAAGGAAATTACTACATTTATGAAGTTCCTGATAGGAACTGCATCGTCGTCCTACCAAATCAAATGGAAAAAGCAATCAAGGACAGAGATATCATTGATGTTGTTATAGCACAACGAAGTGAAAAATTGGTCTGCAAATTGAACAATGGGCTCAAGGTTACTCTTCCTCTTGCACCATACTCAGGAGGACATGCATTGTATAGAGGCAGTGGCTGGACAAAGGAACAAATTGAGGAAGAACATCACCATGGCAAAGAAACCTTCAGTATGGCCAAACTCTTCGAAGCTAAAGAATCAGGTGTTGAAGAATGGGAGCTCGAGATGATGCGAATGGCAAATAAGAGAAAGAAAAAAGTAAAAGGCGAAGATAGTGCCGATTGGAAACAAATGCTTTCGGGATGTTTAGATAATATGGATTGGGATAAATTTGAAGAAGATACGAAACAAATCGTTGAAGAAGCTGATGAAGTTGTCGAGGAAGAGAATATACCTATGGCTGTAGATGACATGGAGAAAACTAAACACGTTAAGGAAAAATTAATGGAAGGAGGTCAAGAAGTATTGGAACAACTGCCTGAAATGAAAGAAATTCCCGAAGTTATAAAGAACTTAGAACATGGAGAAATGTGTGAAATTAATAACGTTTCAGGTATCACTTTAGAATTGGGCAGTGGTCAAAAACGTTTCATAACTGGCCAAATGGTTCAGGGAGAAGAGGAAAATTCTGTTTTCGTACCCGGTCAAACAATTGAAACGGAAGGAGGAAACTTCGAATATACTCCCGGAATAACAATTTTGATGGATGATGAACCAACTCTCATACCAGGTCTTGTGATGGGAGAGGAAGAAAATGATGCAATGTTCTTACCTGGTGATTCTACAATCACAGAGGGAGGTCAGTTGAAATTTGAAGCTACAGAGGACGACAAAGTTGCTGACGATTTCGTAATTCGAAGGAGGCGTTCCCCAACTCACTCTCCTACTCCCCCTCCACCCCCTCCAAAACCAAGGATTAAATATGACGAGGAAATTGTTATCAAACGCAGAGTGATAGAGGAGCCCCAAGATTCAGTTAGAAAAGAACGTGTTAAGAAAAGGGCCCCAGTAGAAATGACCAAACCAAAATCACCCCCGCGTGAGTTCAGACCTCAACGACAACCCCTAGAAGATCCTCTCAAGCGATTAGAAGAAGAACGACAGAAGAGGGAAGAGGAAGAACGAAAACGGCAAAAGGATAGGGCAGAAGAAAAAACTCTGAAAGCAGAGGCAAACATAGACAAACTGCGAATGACAATTAGAAAAAAAGTGAAAGAAATAAATATTGCTCCTCCTCCGTCATATGTTCCAATAGAACCAGTGAAGAAGAGTGCTAAATTAGAAGAATTGGAGAAAAGCATCAAGAAAGGAACATTTTTCGATGATGATAAAACCAAGGATATCCTGGAGAAGGCCAGGAATCAAACGAGATTGCTGAAATATCAACATGTTCTCAATTCGTACAACCGAGAGTTTGTTGGCCGACGATTTTAAATACTTGTACGTGAGCATCTCTCATCAGTCAGTATCCTTTCACCGTCGCGACGTATGAATGTGAATCCGCGTCGATTTAGCCGGCTTGTTCATCTCATAATCTCATATATTGAATTTTTAACGGAGACATTTGTATATTTATTTCAACTTAAAAATGATCAAAACTTTGTGAATAGTGATAATAATTCACTCATATTTGAAAACGAATAAAATGTTATGACATATTTGTAACGAACATTGAGCATCATTCTTTCTCAATAAAATATTTCTTAAGTTTGGTTTTGACTTGAAAACATTCGTGTTCTGTGTTGTGCAAGTTTGTGATTGTACCAAATTGAAAATGGTAAATTTTGTGTTGTCATTTTGTAGAATAACTGCAGCCAGTAAGATATTCTCTAGAAACTTTTACCTACCCCTATTAAAACCATTAACGCCTAGGGAAGCATTCAGAACTTTCCGAATAACTGGAAAATGGCTGTTAGGATCCAAAATTCAAAGATATATCCCTGTACTCCTTAATCACAAAAAGAAGAGATCTAAATTCGTAAAAAATTATGGTAAATTGAAGCATGATGAAATGAAAGATTATAGTTATATGGCACCGATCTTAGACTCAGAAAACGAAACTCAGAAAATTTTATGGGACATCTTAGAGAAAAAAAATGGTAATGGCGTTTTTGTTTATACTGTGGAAGATAAAAAGTTAAATATTGTGCTTCAAGCTCAGTTAGAATATGCTGTAAGAGATGGTGATGTTATAGATATATTAGTTTCTCAAAAAACAGATAAAGTTATCATAAAATTGAAAGACTTCAAAAAAGTTCCTGTTGAACTAGATTTCTTTGATGTAAAAGAACCAATATTTTATGGCGAAGGTGCAACAACTGAAGCAGATGAAAAATTACATCATTACGGAAAATACACGATGAGTCTAGCTAAAATTTTTGAAGATAAAGAACGGCAAGAAGAAGAATGGGAAATAATGTTAAAAAGGATTATAAAACGGAGAAAACGGCATGCTGCAGAAAAGCGAAAAGAATATAAAGCATTAGTGAAAGAAAACCTCAAAAAACTAGACTGGGATCAATTTGAAGAGGACGCTAAAAAGGTTGTAGAAAATATCAATGAATTAGGCCAAGAGAAACCTATAGATATGGAAATCGATAATTTAGAGAAAACACTTCACGTAAATGATTTCTTCTCTAGAAATGATGCTCTTATGAATAAGCTTCCCACAATGGCAGAAATATCAGATGTTCTAAAAAACATGCCCAATGCACATTTGCATGAACTTATTTTTGAAGAAGATTATCAAGACGACTTTGCAAATGCTTTAACTAAAATATCAGGAGTGAGGGTCATTTTAACATCGGGAAAAGAAGTTTTTATCAGTGGACAAATGGTACATACAGACGATGGGGAAGTATTTGTACCTGGCCAAACAGTGAGTACAGAACATGGTTTGGAATATGTTCCTGGCTTCACAGTAAATATAGATGGAAGGCCATCCCTTATAAATGGTTTAATTATGGCTCAAAAGGAAAATGATCCAATGTTCCTTCCAACTCAATCTGCCATAACAGCAGAGGGTCAGTTAACTTTTGCTCTGGTAGATGAAGAAAGGCCCCCTCCGCCTACTGAAGAGCATATAAGACTGAGAAAAGAAAGAAGAATCAAGCTGCAACAAAAAAATGCAATCTCGGAAAATCTAGAAAATACTGTGACAGAAGAGATGAATGGTGAACCGAATGAGTATACTGAAACAGAGGAACCTAAGAGTGATATGAAAGAAAAAGAAGGAGAATATGAAGAAGAAGATGAGGCAATTATATTGCTCATAAACGAAACAGATTTAATAGAAACAGATAATTCTGATACAGATTCGGCCAGCTTAGAATTAGATTACGAAGCAATAAAATTGAAACAAGAAAAAGATCGTTCTGAATTGGAAGAACTTAAGAAGATCTTATTAGAAGATGGGATGGATAGATTGGTATCAGATTTAGAAGAAAAAAAATCAAAATTACAGGAGAGACTGGACGAGCTTCGTAAATTGACAAAGGAATCTGAGAGACCATTAATATCATATGTTACCGAAAGAGATGCCTCCGAAATGGCTTCTAAAATAACTCAAGATAAGGAAGTTATTAATAGATTAGTTGACATTTTATTAACGATTATTCGTAAGACAGCCGCAATAAGAGACAAGAATAGCATTCATCCTGAAAACATTGTTGATACTCATTTACTTCTGAACGATGAAGGAATTTTCAGTGAAAAATACCATAAGAGTTCAAAAAGTTTGAAAATTTTTCTGAAATCTCTAATAGTTGCTGCCAACAGAGTTTTCAAAGAGAGGCCAAAGGATCAACTTTTAGCATTAGAAACGGTTGGTGAAATATTTGTTGATACTGTAGAAAAAATATTATATCACTATCAGAAATTACAAATTTAATGAGTACTGGAATTGAAAGAAATGAATTATGTGAAATACTTCTCAAATATCTCACATATGACTATAGAGATTCAAAAGTCAATTTACTGAGTCAAATTATTTATAATTCATCAAAAAGAGCGTTGATAAAACCATTATAAGTATCGAAAATTACTTGTTGATCATAATAACGTAATGTGTGAAGCATTCATAAAATTGAGTAAAAGTGATGAGGATATTCTCAATAATATGATTGATTATTGCAGAAGTCACGCCAGTAAAATAAAAACGGAAAATGATGTTTTCAATTTACTAGAGGAGAGTATCATTTACTCTACAAATCTGTTTCTGAACGAAAATTTCCAAAATAGTTTAGAAGAGAATGACGACTTCGACAGATTAATACAGGAAGCTGTTTGTTTTGCAAAGGCTCTAGGACAAAAAAATATTGAAAATGGATTATTAGAATGTAATCTTTTCAGTATGAGAAAACTTGACACGAGGAATGGAAAATTTTTGAAACGAATATTTTTGATTAGAAAATTGATACACGGTGAATATACCATGAAGAATGCAATTGAAAGACTGAAAAAGAATACTGACCAAGCGAAATTCGATCCGAGAATTCGTAAAATGATAAGAGAATCGGGAGTTCTTTTGTCTGATGGATTCTCCTTAATGAATTCTAAGACAATCCCCCTTCAATTACTTAAACCTGAAAACCTGTTAGGTTTAGAAGACTTCATTGTTCAAAGAATCAAAATAACCTATCCGATTTTAATAATAAGAAACGATATGCAAGCGGTGATACCTAGAGAAGCTCTTCAAGGAGTTCAGTCTGGACGGGTGCCATATGTTCTTATAGACGAGAGTGGTATTTCTAATTTTAAACCCTTGCATACTTTGGCTGCAATGAAAGGGAGCAAAAACTCTGAACACGTAACAAGCAATAACTATTTCAAATTCAATGGTGATATTGACTATAGTGTAGATAGTAGGGCAAGCATGAATTTCGCATAGAAGTTTTAGGTACTTTTGCAGTAGTGCTTGTGGGTGTGTTTGCTTAGGAACATTCCAATCATTTAAGGTAAATTTTTTACAAGTTTAAAAATGATTTTCACTCCACTGCTCGATTTCAAATATTCATTATTTAATTCCGAAAAGAAATGAATGCAGGTAACAATAAAGCGTTGAAAAATAAAGAGTAAGAACTTTCAAAAACCTGATATTTTTCACTTTTATGATATTTCAGCAGATATTTGGAGCATTATACTTATATATGGAACAGAACACCAAATGTCCGATAGAGTTCTGCAGGTACATCTTCACCATCTTGTCAAAAGTTCGCATGGCGTTTCGGTAAAATTGCTCTTCATTCTCTCCAGGTCTCTAGTTATATCTGTCTCTACTTGTGGAACTGTTTCTGGAAATTGGTGTAGTTTTTTCGAGAGAAAAATCTAAGCATGCTGAATTTCAATACTATGTCAACTGTTTAGAGAGGTAACGATAATATTACTAGGGATAATATGAAATCCGCGTCGGTGTATCTCGGTTGTTTCCGAAGATATGGTGATAAATTTCCACAAAATTCAAGGTTTTCATGAACAAATTTTTCAAACTAAACTTTTTTATGAGAACATGCCAATAGGACAACATGAAAACCGCATATTATTATCAGAGTAATAGTGATTTGAAAATGTCAAACCCCTCGATTCCGAGATGCAAGTAAAGAGTTTGATCGAAAAACTTATTAAACGAAAGTTTTCGAAAATAATATGCCTAAATATGATATGAAAACCGTATAGGCTTATCTTGGTTATTACCGGGAATGTAGCGATCTTTAAAATTGCAATTCCTTTCGATCCAGAAGTTAAGGGTCGTATCAAAGATTTTTTTTTGGCAAAAATTTATGATAATAACATGCCTAAGATTAATATCAAATTCATATAAGCTTATCTTGATTATTAATAGAGATATGATAATTTGAAAAAAAATCATCCTTTCCTATATCTATCCCCTTGGGCCAATCGACCCTTAAAAATTCCCGCCGAGATTTTGGTATATACAGGGTGGTCCAACGAAAACTTAACACCTCGATTTTCCGGTTTCAAAATGGAAATATGGAGAATCGATAGGACCCGTTGATTTCTGGTTCGAGGGGGAACAACTTTTCCGATTTTTTCATCTCCGTAACTTCAGTCCCCAACCGGGCGTGAGCACAACCCCCTGATTTTGAATAGGGATGAGGAGTGTTGCGATACCTCATTTTTAAGATCTTATTGGGTACTATCTGACCCTAAATCTTCGCTTCAGAATTTTCATTGGTAATGAAATGGCAGCTAAAAAAGACTACTTATTTTTCATTAAATGCTGAAAATGGGTACCATGCAGTAAAGAACGCTGGTGTATGGCTAGCTTATGTTGAATTCACCTCGTGGTATGCAATGTTTTTATTTATTTGTTAATTTTTTGTTCGAAAAAGTAGACATACCATGTGTTTGATTCACCCTAGTCTCTCGTAAGTCTATCGTGAATTTCAAGGAACATTGAAACTGTGTTGAAGCTATTGTAAATTTGTAATAGGATTAAAATGATGTATTTCGTAGACGAAAGGTTGGAAAACATAAAATTAGTTTTTAGAAATAACGACTCTGCGCGATTAACAGCGGCTTTATTTAACGCCGCAAACAGGTATCGCATTTATCGGATTATTTTCAATCACCAAGTCACTCTGTACATCCCTAGTGAAAATCCGATGGGATTCAGATGTTAAAGGCTACCACATATATAGATTTCAGTTCTTACACACTCTGGCAAGGGCGCGCTTCCTCTGTTGTATGAAATCTGTATAAAATTTTGAGACACGTTGTGAAAATGTGAAAATCGTCATATTCTGATGACTTGCGAGGCTCTCAAGTTTGTCAACACAGCCTTCCTATTTATTCAACCTGTTTTCTTTCACATATGTTCACTCATTCCCTTGCTGGAACCTTGGAATAATTGCGCTTCGATGACGCCGACAAAAGTGCCGCCGTCTGAATAACTCCACCAGGAGATGTGTGTATTAGCTTACTCAACAACGTTAAAGCGTCTACTTTGAAATCGATTTCATGTGGTATAGAAAGGACTTTTTCAGAACAAGCAGAATACGATTAGTCATTAACCGTTGTTTTCTAATTACATTATGAAGCGATTCTCATGATGTTATTCGACTCAGTAGATATAAGTCTACGATATTTTTACCATGTCTGGAAAATTCTATTGAAAACCGATTGGCGATTTCGCGTGCTGTAGGTACACCTGTGCGGTTTTGGTTCGTCAGTCAATCTTCACTCTCCGCGTTGGGTCCATGCTACTCTCGTTTCCAAAATCCTAATACAGTTCCCAAGAAAATGAATGGACATTCCAAATTGAATTTTTTTTTACTGAAAACCCCCTAGGAGGACACTCTTAGTCTATGTTTTCTAAACTACAAAACTATCATATCTGACTTCGTAAGCAATGGCTTCACTATCAATCAATTGCTGAATAATTTCGATCGATAACTTTAATTTTGAATGTTTACTTGTCAATTTTTACATCAACAATTTGTTGATGTTTTTTTTGTTCATTATTACGCCGGATTGGACCCAATAATTTTATTTCAAACCAGAAAAGCTCGTGCCTATTTAGCATAGAATATTTTTATATTTTTTCATTGTGCAATTTGAAATAGAAATATCCTTTTAGACCCCGAGATGTTCGAACAATTAATATCAAAGTTATTAGGCAAGTATGCTACCCTATAGACCTATGGACACTTAAAAATTTCTTGCAAACCGAAGCATCTTAAATATTTTCATTTTATTCGACATGTAAGTTGATTAACAGGTTGGCTGCATTACATATCCCCGGGGATATATACCGTGTCTGCATATACGTGCTGTGTTGAAATCCCGAAAATTCTTGAAAATCTTAAAAAAAAAATTTGTTATCTTTTGTTTGTTTTCTATCAAAATGGAAATATACTGTAAGTTTCTTGACAATTGAAATCTATTATCATCATTATTGACTATTTTAGAGTACATATCCCCGGGGATATGTACTGCATAGTAAAAATTCCTAGTTGAGGGGATATCCCACCACAGTGGCTGGGCTTTGACGGCACATGTAGGGGCCTGTCGCAATACATCCAGTATTCACTTATTCGTTCTACATTGAATATCAACAATTATAATAATTCGGAAATAAAATCAGATGTTTTGACATTTCCTAACGTAGAAATGTGAGGTCAAAGCTTTTCGATGGACAAACTTCAAGGTATCTATTTTTTCCAATCATCTGTGATATTTCCAAAATAAAATAAAATATTCGAAAATTGTGAAAATGAGACTAGAGGTATTCTTCATAAACAATAACTTGAAATTGAATGGGAAATCATTACCCAAACGTATATTTTTAAATCTACGTTTTAAACAATAGATTGCAATTTTTGTATTTTTGTTATGACATATTTCCTTACGATTCAAAAAAAAACCTTCTGACAATTCCAAAAATGCACACGCAATTGTTCAAGATTTCGCTTCTGTCGGTACTTCCGGAGTGGTACTAATTGCTTTTTTTACACCGTTTGTGGGTGTGAACGCATTTGCAAAAGAGCCACGAATCAACAGTTTTCATAGCTCGCCAAGTTCTCATTCAGGTTCGCGAGCAATCTTAAGATTTGAATACTTCAAGAACGAAGTAAGTTATCATGAAAACCAAGTGTATTATGAAGGAGAAGAGAAACATCCATCGGTCTTATGTGACAGTTTATTCCTCGAGAATATCAGTTTTCAATACTGCTCGCGAATTCATTTTTTTTCAATTTCTGAAAACAAGAGCTCTAAAAACCGTTGCTTTCTCGTTTTTTCAAGTGCGTTTTTCATGCTGACACTGGATTTCACGAAAAAATATAAGAAGTACTTTTTATCGGAAATTTAGTCAGCTTCCATATTTTATTCGGAATTATCCATCACAGAATTACTCATGAATCCAAAAAAATAACGCTTCCACTTTTCTCTACTGCAAAATTTTTGAAACTATGATATATGATAAACTCTCAGAGCCGTTCTGAATGTAACGAATAAGCTCAAAAATTACCCAAGCGATTTTAATGAAATTACGACTATAACTTTTTCAACAATGTTTCAATTTTAAGTGAAGTCATACTCAGAACGGGTACATTTGCTGACCATTATTTTTGACGGCACGTACCGCTGCCAACAGGCCAATAACATTCCCAAAAGAAAAGATAGGTGGGCTTCGCATGTGAGAAAACTGCAAAATACCTAGAGTTCGTCTCTTTCAGTTGATGTCATCAGTCCATGATTGAAACAAAATAATAGACAAGTAGATTAACTCTTACTATATCAGTCTTTTTAACCAACTAACCTCCATAATGCAAATTGAATTCATCTAAAAGAAAAAACAAATTAAAAACTTTTGTCCAGTACGATGACTTTATTCTGGTACAAATTCTTATATTTGTATAGTCGAAGAAATTTTTTCGTTAGGCAGCTTATATCGCGTAATTGTTTCAGTTTTAATTTAGAAATTCAAACAGAATATTTCATACTTGAACGAAAACAGATTTGTGTTTCTGAAAACTCCTCTCAGTAATGACCAGTACCTCAATGGCGCCACAAGATGTTCACGGTATGTGTTGATTTAAAAAAAAAAACATTAAAAGGAAGCGAGATCTACTGAGCTAATAAGAGACAATATTTTCCTAAAGAGAGGTTGATGAGGTGGACAACAGTACTGTTAACGACAGCAGATAGTCGGAGATCCTCAGCTTTGGTGTTAAATGAAAGCTTACTAGAAAAGAAACTCTTCGTGATTGGTTTTGCTGAAATCGAACTTTGGTACCCATTAAACCATCGATTTGAAAGTGATGACATAAAGTTAATCTTTTTATATGTAGAATAGTTATTATTCTTCTTTTCTCTATTGTTCATTATTATTATAAAAATGAAGAGATAGAAGTACACAAAATTTTATTGTAGAACTGAAAACTAAAACAAAATAAGCTCATCGGTACTGAATATATATAAAGGTTTTTATCCTTATCCAATGGATGTTCTCGAATTTCTCTTCTTGAATTTTGAAGGTTTCTACGTCCTTCCTCCTGAGCGTCTTTTTGTTTTTCATGAAATTTTTGAAAAAGTGACACATAGTTTCTTTTTCAACTTTATTTCATTTTTCTCTTGGAATAAACTTTCCTGAAACAACATAAAGTATATATGAAAAATGATTTTCACCGAATCTTCAACACTTTGACTCACTGTCCTCAGGATGAAATGTTCCAAATTCGAAAGTAATATTATTATTCTCTGTTGCTGATATCAATATATTTTCTGTATGGTCCTCTTTTTCTAGGGAATATACTCCCTAAAAAAAGGAAAAAAATAACAGAGAATGTTGAAAACCCTCGGAAAGTCAAACTTAACTCACTTCTTTCAGATTCTTCGACTCTGAGCTTTATTGTTAGCTAGTCACTCTGTCTCATTTTCTTCCTTGCATTTCTTCATATTTTTATGCTGTTGAGAGACACGTCCTGATATATGCTTTCTACTACTGCTCATATTTCCCTCTGATGTTGAGGGTTGGATTTCCATGATAGGTAATGACGGTAACTTTCAATAGAATTTCGTTTTATTAAATTTTGGGAATGGTTCATCATGTTAAATAACCATTCTTTAAATTATGAGGCAAATGCAATAAAAATCTATACAGTGGATCGAACACTTCGTTAATAATTTTGTTTGAGTGATGAAATATTATGAATTATTTATACTTAATACTTTAATAATAATAAAATAATTCAATCATTTGATAATGTTGGTTTTGATATATGGCAAAAGATTGATGGAAAATCAGGTGGAATGGACAATCAATGATCTAGTGAGGGTCTTATATATAAATGAAAATTTATTAGTTATAAGATTCTATACACTTTCCATTCACATCTCAACATCCATTAATACCCTTGTATTTATGACCTTCACCTTTGCCTAAAATCATTAGGAGTTTTGCAATTTTTGCCCTCTGGTGAATAACCTGTGGAAGTCTGCAATGATATTCTATATTGAAATACTATCACCCAATTGATGTCATAGAATATTTTGAAATATGGATTGCCATGTACTGATTGAGAACAGCACGTTTCCCAGAGCCCATTGTACCTGACAGAAATATCAGAAATCAAAATATGACCACTAAAGCATAATCTTATTATGTTCACAGAAATTTTTGTATGAAAAAGATTGCAGCAGATATCTGCAAGCGACGATGTTTGACACATTGATGTTCCGGTTATGCCGAAAACGAACCAACTTTCTATTTTCAAATGGGACACCCTGTATTTTTTGCTTATTTTAATTGTTCATCTTATCCTACGACCTTTTGACATATTTTTGAGAGAAAAACATGATACAATCTTTTTTTTTGCAATTTGTCGTTCTAGAAGGCCATGAACAGTATTGGCTTAGCTTAACATCTCCTATAACGAAAATACAAGATTATATCTGAAAATTTAATTGCTCATTTTTTAAGGAGTATCAAAGTTTTAAATTTCAGTTTCGCCTCAAAAAGTGGGGTTTCTTCTGAGACAACCATATCGGATCACCCGGTATTAAAGAAGCAGTATTTTTTTATTTTTTATTTTATACTACTGATGTCACTATTCTCAACGGTTCTGGAGTTCTAGTGGAAAATACCTAGGCAATTCTTCAGTTACAACAATAACTACGTTGGCGATGCGGAATTTTGATTCATACTTATAATATTCTGTGATCATAAAATTATCAGTGTGACATATCAAAATTTCACTGTTGTTAATCATGACATTGCGAATTAGTGAATTCAGTTTTGAGTCGATATGCTCGTTATTTATGGAGAGTGCAGGCAAAATAGAGTTCACGCTGAACAATTATACCGAGAGCGCCACCATAAAGCGATTAATTAGAGTTGCAAACAAACGAGATACACACTCAACTTAGCAGTTTCCTGGAGAATGATTCTCGAACAGAAATGAAAATATATATATATATATATATATATATATATATATATATATATATATATATATATATATATATATATATATACTCAGGATATGTTTTGATTATAATCATTGCCTGGCAATGGTATTAATTACCGGGTGGTGGATTTATATTTTTCATGAAATCAGTTTGATTGCATGAACAGATGATATATGGGCAACTCGTCGGGGTAAATATATATATATATATATATATATATATATATATATATATATATATATATATATATATATATATATATATATATATATATATATATATATATATATATATATATATATATATATGATATAACTGAAAGGCTATTTCCTGAGACTATTCAAGTTTCAGTGAACTAAAATGGAACAGCTCCATGATGATCAATCGAAGTCATCATCAAGTACCATTCTCATCTCGAATTTCAACCCCTTGAGCAGGGGAGACTACCCTTGAAAATTTGGAAGAGGGCAGATGGGTCCAGTGATACCTCGAAAGAAAGGTATTATCTTTGTCCGCATCCCCGTGAACGAATTTTCATTTTTGATTGAAAACTGTAGAAGATACAGAGTGAGCTACTGAAAAGTAGAGGAGACTATCTATCGCCCTGAGCTATTCAAGTATTAGTGCAAAAAAATGGAACAGATTCATTCCAGATCAAAGGCTGTCATCTTCCGAAACACCATTCACATCTCAAATTTCAACCCCTAGAGCAGGGGTGACCACCCTGTGTTATTTTTAAAGCAGAAGATAGGTCCAGTTATAACCTTCTGAGAAAGGATTTTTGTTTATCTCCACAATGGTCTGCAAGTTTTCGTTCTCCATCAAAATTACTGGGTGAGTAGCTGAAACATTGGAATAATTATGAAGGATTATGAATCTTGAAAGAAAACGATAAAACCCATCTACCCTCTTCCAAATTTTCAAGGGTGGTCACCCCTGCTCTAGGGGTTGAAATTCGAGATGAGAATGGTACTTGATGATGACTGTCATTGATCAGCATGGATCTGTTCCATTTTACTTCACTGAAACTTGAATAGTCTCAGGGAAATAGTCTTCCCTATCTTTAAGTTGCTCACCCTGTATCTCTTACAGTTTTCCATTAAAAATGGAAATTCGTTCAAGGCGATGTAGACACAGATACCACTTTTCTTTTGAGTCATCACTCGACCCATCTTCCCTATTCAAAATGTTCAAGGATTATATATATATATATATATATATATATATATATATATATATATATATATATATATATATATATATATATATATATATGCAATCCTTGAACATCTGAAGTTATTTAACTATTAAAACCTTTTAAGGGCTATCATCTCCTATGCGGTTCCCATTCTAGCATCTTTATTTGGAATTATTGAATGGTGTAAAATAGATCTAAATGAATTACAATGTAAAACAAGGAAATGATTTGTGAATATCATTAGCACCACTCAGAGTCTGTGATTCTGAAAATTATTGTTTTCAAAAACAATTATAGAGAACACATCATCAAGCAAAATATAAATGATATCTGCCATAGAGGTTTTTCTTCTTCAGAAACAGATTTTCATATATTATCACCATGCTCAATAATTGCCTCAACAGATAACTTGGAAATACATAATGCCGTCGCTAATATTATTAATTTTAATTCAGAAATAAAATATGACCCCATTCCTAAGCGAAAGAAATATTACAAATATGAAACTGGCATTTTTGTGAAAACGGCGAATATATATATATATATATATATATATATATATATATATATATATATATATATATATATATATATATATATATATATATATATATATATATCTATAGGGGTTTCACCCCGACGAGTTGCCCATATATCTGTTCATGCAATCAAACTGATTTCATGAAAAATATAAATCCACCACCCGGTAATTAATACCATTGCCAGGCAATGATTATAATCAAAACATATCCTAGAATAATTATATATTAGGATAACGTTAAATGTTCGATTCGATGACTATTATTTTCTACATCTGTTAAATAAATTTTTCTTCAGCAGAAAATCTCACTATTTTTAAGAAAGTTCCTAGGAATAACTGCAGTTGAAGAAATAATAATCGATAGAATAAATATATTTTTTCATTTTCCAAAATTTTTTAATCTCGTCGGCTAGCATTTATATTCAGAAATTTCGTCGTTGTCAGCAATGACAATTATGTAAGTTATTTGATTTAGTTTATACGTAAGAATGATATCCGGTCTATTGTGATTTATAGTTCTGTTGCAAAGGATTGTTTCGTCAAAATGAAGTTTATATTCGCCGTTTTCACAAAAAATGCCAGTTTCATATTTGTAATATTTCTTTCCCTTAGGAATGGGGTCATATTTTATTTCTGAATTAAAATTAATAATATTAGCGACGGCATTATGTATTTCCAAGTTATCTGTTGAGGCAATTATTGAGCATGGTGATAATATATGAAAATCTGTTTCTGAAGAAGAAAACCTCTATGGCAGATATCATTTATATTTTGCTTGATGATGTGTTCTCTATAATTGTTTTTGAAAACAATAATTTTCAGAATCACAGACTCTGAGTGGTGCTAATGATATTCACAAATCATTTCCTTGTTTTACATTGTAATTCATTTAGATCTATTTTACACCATTCAATAATTCCAAATAAAGATGCTAGAGTGGGAACCGCATAGGAGATGATAGCCCTTAAAAGGTTTTAATAGTTAAATAATTTCAGATGATTATGCTTAGTCTATTTTAATATGCACTTGCAATATCTTTTTAGTGGAGATATGGTTAATTGTCTTCTCTCGAATAAATCCTATATATTTATATGCATTTCCTCGATACATTGGAACAATTTCGATATTGGAAATCTTAATTTAATCAAAAGTGATATTTCCTTTCTCAACAAAAAGATTCCCATATCTAGGAAGTCCAAATTCCATATGAGTATCTGTGGAAATGTTCAAAGTTATCTGAAGTAGACTTTTCAATTGAGTTCTACTTCCATCATGTAATTTAATATCGTCTAAATGAATTTGATGAGTTTACTTGAATTCAACTGATTTTAAAGCCGAAATTAGTAGTATTTAATTCATGAAACAGGTCACAACCGCTGGTTTTCCAAGGATTTACGCAAAAATATCATAATACAAGGTTTTCAAACTGCAAGTTTCTACACACGTGAGAATGATACTCATGGAGGGGCACTTATACTAGTAGAAAATAAAATGAGCATTGAAATATTAAAACAATATAAATGAGCATATAGAAATTGCTGCAGCCAAGATTCCACATCGGAGATTGACTGCCCTCTCTATTCACAGACCACCAAAAGGCGAATGAGACTTGTTTCTGTCTCAAATGGAGCTTGCCTTGAATACAATTTTCCAAGGGTCAGTTGAAAAGATTGTAAAGGCAGGTGATTTCCGTGTTGATTTCTCCAAAAATTCGACTGAAAAAAAATAGAATTATTTGAATCTTTCGGCCAGCACAAAATCTTTGAACATCAATCTAGGATAACTCCAACAAGTGCCACATGCACAGATAATATTTTTACTAACTTTGATACAGTTTCAGGCTTGAAAGAAACATTTAATCCATATTCATCAGATCATATGTCCCAGAAACTACAGGTAGATTATGACTTATCTGAAAAAAACGACATCTTATATTACAGAGATCTGAATGAAAAAATACCGATACCTTCATAGAGAACTTAAATAAGGTGAATTGGGATAAAATCAATTACTGTGGGGCACAGGTCGCCTACGAGGACTTTCACAGAATTATAGTGAAATGTTTTTCCGACAGCTTTCCCCTGAAAAAGAATAAGGAAGTTAGAAAAGTTGAAATTGCAGTAGCGGAAAATTCTGGTTTGGAACAACTTAAGAATCGTGTAGAGGCAGCTGAGACCATTCACAGAGTGAATAGAGACGAAATCTCCAGAAATATTTATAGGAGGTTAAGAAAGCATTACAAAATGCAATAGACAACGAGATTCGAAGAACACATTTAGAGAAGATAAAGAGCTCAGTTAATCTACAGTGGACGACTTGGAAAGTAATAAATGCTAACATCAAGGAACCAAAATTTGAAGATATGGAATGCACTATCACTGTCGATGAGTTCAACAAGTTTTTCAATAATGTTTCCAAACTTCTCACACCAACAGTTGCAGATACAGAAAAATGCATGGAATATGTGAGAAATATCAATTCAGCTGACTATGGATCCATGTTCTGGAAACCCACAACTGTGAATGAGATTTTGACAACTATATCAGAATTCAAGAACAAGTCGTCGTGTGATTACTATGGTTTCAATGTAGAATTGCTGAAAAAAGTCATTCAATCAGTGGTTGATCCATTATGCAAAATGGAAAAGCTGAGTTTTGAGGAGGGTATATTTCTAAATCCTTTGAAGATTGCAAAAGTGACACCAATTTTTAAAAAAGGAGAAAAAAACGACGTCAACAATTACAGACCAGTTGTTATACTCCCTGCTTTCTCCAAACTTTGGGAATCACTTATGTGGAAGAGAATCGTCGACTATGTTGAAAATAAGGGTATACTTAGCAAACTTCAACATGGCTTTCGCAAAAGGAGGTCTACTACCACAGCGATGTTGAGGATAATTGATTTTTTGCTCGAGTCACTCGACAACAGAGAATATGTAGGGAGTGGCAGCTGCGACTTAAGTAAGGCATTCGATTGCATGGACCAGGGAGTCGTTCTTGCGAAGCTGGGATGCTATGGCATAAGAGGTCCAATTAACAACATTATCAGATCATACTTGAGCAACAGATATCAAACAGTTTCATTAAAGGGCTCGTTGTCCAAGGTAGAAAAAATAATGAACTTCGGATGCCTCAAGGATCCATTCTGGAACCGATTCTCTTCCTACTCTATATAAATGACCTTCCGATCAATGTCTCAGCAGATGATGAGAGTCTATTTGCGAATGACACTACTTTCCTGAACAAGTCAGCTAAAATGAATGAGCTCATGCAACATTCGAAAAAATCAATATCCCAAACTGAGAGGTGGTTCACCGCAAACAGACTCAAACTCAATATAGATAAAACGCAGAGACTAGTAGTCTCCACGAAAACACCAAATGACAGCGAGAACCCAATAATACCATTGGGTTTTACATTAGATAGCTCATTATCATGAAGGAGCTACATTGATTCCCTAGGCAGAAAATTATCGTCAGCGATTTACGTCATCAGACGTATAAAATATATAGTAAATGAAGAGGCAGCCAAACTTACCTAATACGCTCATTTCCATTGCTTGGCAACTTTCGGTATTCTTCTGTGGGGATCCTCCGTTGACGCAAAACGCATATTTCTGCAACAAAAAAGGCCATAAGAGCAATGGCTGGAGCAAATATAAATGAAAGCTGCAAACCATTGTTTCTAAAATATGAAATATCAACAATTCCATCAATTTTTATACTTACCTGTCTATGTAACGTACATGAAAATCTTGAAAAACAGCGTCCCCATTTTACTGTACATTTCTACCCAACACGTAGTAGAGACAATCTTCAGTCAGCAGGACGTAGAATAATTGTCATTTTGTGGGTGTAAAGCTTTACAATGTTTTGCCAGCTGCGTTCAAGACACTCAGCCCCTCCATACTGCTTGCCAATGTATATTATAGTATCGAGGAGTTCATGGAATATTTTTCGTAATTGTTTTTTTAGTGATTTTTGTTATATTTGTCTGTGAGCCATATACCTTTTATATGTATGCAAATTAATTATACTGACGAACCATGTAATATATTGATGGTTAAGATAAAAAACTAAACGAAACAACCAAAGAGCACCCAACGAATCTCCTAAAAAATTCCACTATTGATTGGAATGACTTCGGATGTTAAATTTGATCAAGAACAACCAAATGACGTTCTTCAATTTTTCATGGAAAATTTAAAAAAGACGAAGTGTCTTATCCATTCTATAAATTTTCAAAATTTCTTGATGCCATGAGAAAGGAGAATTATCGAAAGTCATTGATGATCAATAAAAGCTGTATGAATATGTCTCTTCTTTGTGTGAGTTTGATTCAAAGCGACAGAATCAATTGAAAGTTGCTCTTTAGTACAAAGGTGCTATTTTTCACATCCTTTTTGTTGTTCGGAAAAAATATAATAATCCTCTCAATGTATTTTTTTGGTCATACATGCAGTTAAAATCTTTTATATTGTTAGAAGGCATGTAATTGGCTATATTGAGATAGATCAATGGTATTAGCACTTTTTGGATCAATTAAGTATTTCCTTGCGTAAAAAATAGAGGAAAGACTGTTTTGTCTATTTTCGTCAATTCAAGAGAAATTTTTCTCCTGGATTCAGCGATGAAATTAATGAGAATTTGTAGAAGTCGAGATTATTTTTGTCCATACGCATACGGATTGACATAAAAATAACCCACGACGGTATTTCAAATATCTTCATCGTTGGTAATGATACTAACTCTACCCGTTTCCGTTTATTATTTTCCATATGTAACAAAACAAGATTGTAATTTTCTTGATAATTTTTTGCGAATTAGTTGTGAATTCGTTAAATATTCTGCAAGTTGCACTCACTGTTCATTGACAATGACCATGAATGCTAAATAAATTCATAATACGTTTAAGTATTCATTTACCAATTTATTTAACTGAAAATTATACACGATCATTATGGAACAAAAAATCTGGCAACGACATTAAATCCACTCCACGGCTTAATGATTTGAATTTCCGAAGGAACGGCAGGTTTTTGATAAAATCGCGAATGAAATGAAAACGAACCATTTTAGGTACAGGGAAACATAAAACCAGTCAATACTAATTCAACATAGGGTTCTGATATAGTAAAAAGAATAGGTATTTGAAACAAATTATTTTTTTGAGTTGACGAGTGATTTTTGAGCACCTGTTTATAAAAGAAGCATAGGAAAGTACTTTGCCCTCAAAAATTACACTTTTCTTGTTAAACTAAGAAAATTGTAATCCTGCTGAGTCAATTTTTTTGGGCAAAGAACATGACACTATAATTCCGAAAATTTTGATAAAGTAATATATACCTCAACCGTAAGTATACCGCTGAACAATTTGTAGATCAGTATCCAAATCCAAATTTGAAATTATCGATAAACCCGTTTGCCAGATACTTCTAATAGGCCCCTTAGCGCGGATACCCTGTATTTTCCCATCATCATTTGTAAAATTTCCTACACTTATTAAAAACGACACATTCCTTGAATCTTCCCTTTTTTACCCCTTCAGCTAGGACAAGACCAAATTGATCTGGAGAAGATCATTTGATATGATATAATATTCGGAGTTTGTACTTCATGAAACCATTGCGATAAGCAAAAACATCAAGAATTAGCAGGAGCTTTGTTATTAAGATAATTTCCATGTTGAAAAAAGAAGAATGCATGTTTTTCCATTTACTTAATTAAAAAATTGTTTAGTAGAAATTTGTTTCCAAAGACGTCCTGAATTTCACGATTTTAAGCATTTTCCATTTCATTATTCTGAAAAATGTTGCACTCTGCGAAAAAGGAAGAAAGCTAAGAAAGTTCAATAACACGGTAGTTCATTGTTTGATTTGGCTTCGGTTCAGGCCATCATGTTTGAAACGTGAAATTCTAGAATTACACCATAATTTTAAAATAACACATCTAGGTCATTCACTCTGGATAATCTTTACGATACCATATGACCGTTATTCATACTTATGATCCCGACATAAAATTTGGATTTTCACAGACCTACTTCCTATTTTTACATCTGCATTCAGATTTTTATTATGTTGTAAAATGAATATCGATTTTACTAAATTTATGATGAACCTTCCACCTCCTTGAATTTCGTTTCAGTGTTTGCTCATAAAACGAATAAAAATAATAATAATAAAATAATCACATAATCATGATTTTGAACCATGTTTACAATCACTCAAAATATGACAGAATGGATGCTCTAGTTTCATATAATTTTTGAAAATTTTGGTGAAAAAAGAGATATTAATATAAATTGCTAATGAAACTATTAAACTTAATTGCCATTTTCTGACGAGATCCTTGCAGCTTTTCAGACAGTATATAAGGCTGAAATTCCATCATATATATCTTTGATCAAAAAGTATTAGCACTTTCGAAAAACTGCAAGAATGGTTTTGAAAACTAACCCTTCTTCCGTTCTCCCAACATTTGTTACAACAAATCTGGCCTCTTAACTTGTATAGTTTCCCTCAAATAACACATAGCGCTTAACTGATATTATTAATTGACAGTTGAACCACTGGTCTGATAGAATTCAACACTCCGGTAATATAAAATACTATAAACATAACCCTGATTTTCAGTTCCGTTTAAAGTTGTTTGGGCGTTGGGCTCGTTAACGAAAAAGATTAAAACATTTGCACGGTATGGTATTATATATATATATATATATATATATATATATATATATATATATATATATATATATATATATATATATATATATATATATATATATATATATACTGGGTGATTCACCAGTGGCGCGATGCTCTGTAGCTCGTACACTCTTGAAGATTTCATTTTGTTCGAACAGTATTGTATTTAGAAGTAAGAATCTGCTTCAGCAATTAATTTTGCAGAACTTATCAGTGTTTCGTTATTAAACATTGTTAAAGTGAGGTTTGAACCCTATTTTCTTAATTGACTGCCATGAAGTTCTCCAAAGGAGAAATGTTTAATATGATTTTTATTCTGGGTGAGTGTGATAGAAATTCTTTGTTGGCAAGTACAGTTTATGCACAAAGATTACCTGATAAGAGGCATCCTATGCAAGATGCTTTGAAAAACTTCTAATTATATTTATCGAAACGGGTAATATCGCTTACAAAAAACATGAAAAACCAGAAACTGCTACAGCTGAAGACAACCAGTTATCAGTTTTGTTGACAGTGAAAGAGAACCCATGTAAAAGCCAAAGAGAGATTTCTCAGTTAACAGATATAAGTCAAACTTCCGTTCACAGAATCTTGAACTGCTGCACCAGGAACTGAATAATTTAGACTATTAAACTCGAATCAATTTTTGCAATTGGGCAAGTGACAAAGTAGCGGAAAATCCAAATATGTTTAGCAGAGTTCTTTTCTCGGACGAGGCAACTTTCCACAGGAATGGGCTTATTAACAGGCACAACTTTCATTATTACGCCACGGAAAATCCACACCTCATGAGGCAAATAGATCACCAGCATCGTTGGTCCTTGAATGTATGGGCCGCTATAGTAGATGGATATCTAATTGGGCCGCACTTTTTCGACGGGCACCTCAATAGTGAGATGTATTTAGATTTTCTGCAAAATCATCTATCAATGTTACTTGCCGATGTACAAGAGCATATGAGACAAGATTTGTTGTTCCAACAGGATGGAGCATCGGCACATTACTCACATCAGGTTAGGGAGCATTTGAACCATGTATTTCCAAACAAATGGATAGGATGTGGTGGTCTTGTTAGATGGCCAGCTAGGTCTCCGGACCTCACAAGTCTAGATTTTTTCTTGTGGGGTTATATTAAGGGCATTGTTTACCAGATTCCTTCTACAACACAGTTGGATATGAGAGGAGAATAGTCGACGCCTTCAGTCAGGTAATCCGCAAGTTGTCGAGAGTTCAACGGTCTTTCCTCAGAGGGATTGAGTTGTGTCTACAAAGAAACAGGTAACACTTCGAACACTTGTTGAAATAGTTCAAAATCTTGTAGATCATCTCACCAGAAACCAATCTTTTACGTATTTCATACACGACTACCTTAAAATATCTCCATTTGTCTGATCAAGTATAATTATATGCACGAATAAATTTAACTCTACAGGATGTTCCATTTGAAGAAATCATGATATGATATTTTCAAAATTACAATATTCAATGATTTTTTTGAGTCACTCCTGTATAAAATTAGGATAATCTATTTCAATTCATCAATAAGGCTATCCTAGGGCGATAGGAAAACTGAAGGAAAAAAGGAAGGAGCATGCGATGATGTGAGAACCCATTTTCATGAATTTTCACGGATGGAAAATATTGTGACGAAACTACTCACCAAAAAAACTTATTACTTAAAGACATTAGATCAGAGTTTAGGACGCTCTTGGATCTTCAACAAAAAAGTGGTCCAAACTACCAATCTGAAAAAACCTCCCAAGAATTTTTATTGAAAATTGAAAATATATATATATATATATATATATATATATATATATATATATATATATATATATATATATATATATATATATATATATATATATATATATATATATATATATATATATATATATATATATATATATATATATATATATATATATATATATATATAAATGTGTGTATGATGGGACAAATGTCTACTGACAAAGAACTGAGGAGTCCACATATGTAAACTTGAGACAAAAAGAATTATTCGAAAATCCGTAGATCAACTGATAATCCAATCTGACAAGAACTAGTTCCCAAATCTGTTTAGGACGCTTTGGATCTTAAAAGTGGTATACTATATCTGAAAATACCTCCCAAGAATATTTATATATATATATATATATATATATATATATATATATATATATATATATATATATATATATATATATATATATATATATATATATATATATATATATATATATATATATATATATATATATATATATATATATGTGTGTGTGTGTGTGATGGGACAAATGTCTACCGCGACAAACTTCGCGAGGAGTCTACATATGTAAACTTGAGACAAAAAGAATTATTCGAAAATCCGTAGATCAACTGATAATCCTCTAGACAAGAACTAGTTCCCAAATCTGCCCGCCATGCACGCAGCCCCCAAGAGCCACAATAGTGCAACAAAGCAGGATGCCAAAAAACGAAGCGGCAGACTGCAGTTTCGTCCTTACTTGGAGCTCATCAGTGTCGCATATCGCTCCTCAGCATCAACAAGCTACATAGGGGTACCCCATCGATTCCAGAAAGGACGCATCCCGTACGTATGTACGAGAATCGCCCTCTATGGACCGAGACGGTGAACCCGCTACCGCACTTCGAAAAAGAAACGAACAATAATAAACAGACGTGAGAACGTTAGAAATTTCAATACTTGGAAACATCTTTCGCCGGTCCGTGAATCAAATCAACGGTACAAGCGAAATAATCCCGTTGAAATGGTGGGAACAAGCTCTTGTCAGGAAGGATTATTCATTGATTTACGGATTTTTATTTATATATATATATATATATATATATATATATATATATATATATATATATATATATATATATATATATATATATATATATATATATATATATATATATATATATATATATATATATATATATATATATATATATATATATATATATATATATATATATATATATATATATATATATATATATATATATATATATATATATATATATATATATATATATATATATATATATATATATATATATATATATATATATATATATATATATATATATATATATATATATATATATATATATATATATATATATATATATATATATATATATATATATATATATATATATATATATATATATATATATATATATATATATATATATATATATATATATATATATATATATATATATATATATATATATATATATATATATATATATATATGATGGGACAAATATCTTCCTCGATGAACTTCATGAGAGTCTACATATGTAAACTTGAGACAAAAAGAATTATTCAAAAATCCGTAGATCAATTGATAATCCTTCCTGACAAGAGCTACTTCCCTAATCTGCCCGCCATGCACGCAGCCCCTAAAAGCCACAATAGTGCAACTAAGTAGGATGCCGAGAAACGAAGCAGCAGACTGCAGTTTCGCCTCATTATGAGCTCATCAGTGTCGCATATCGCTTCTCAGCATTCTATCAAGCTACATCGGGGTACCCTATCGATTTCAGAAAGGATGCACCTCGTACATAAGTATGAGAATCGCCCTCTATGAACCGACACGGCGAACCCGCTACCGGACTTCGAGAAAGATACGAACGAAAACAAACAGATGTGGAAACGTTAAAAATTCCAAATATTTGGGAGACATCTTTCGCCGTTCCGTGAATCACATAAACGGTAGAAAACTAGCGAAGTAATCCTGCTTGTAGTACCAATCATTATGTCTTTGGCATTTTGTGGCTACTTGTTATTTTTCCTCTGGCGGAAACACAGACTATGGTATTAAAAAATTGGGAATAATTATACTTGTGATGACACAAATCATTTCCTGCAAGATCTTCCTAATGCAATAGCGCGGAAGCCACGCGACTGTATCAAGAAAGGTATCTTGATCACGTGCTTTCAGGCAGAAAAATCTTTATCTCATCCTTTCTTATACCCATATTTCTTTGATAAATGTAAATTAACACATCAATCTTGGCAGTATATTAGCCAAGACTGAACATATTGTCGTTTACAGCAAAAATATTGAATTTGAACCTTTCTTTTTCCCAAGTGAATTGTTTGACAACGAAGTATTGTTTATTTTATTCGTATCTCTCAGTGAATTTAGATAGAAGGTTGAAACAAATTTGGCGATAGATAGCGTCCTATGGAAAATTGTTTATAATAGTCGCGAAAATGGAAACTTCAAATACCTCCGGCAGAAGGGATGCAACCCTCCAAATCTACAGAACAGGGTTGTTCTTAGTTTCTGATCACTTGAAGTGATCGCATTGTTATTTATTGGCGAATAATTTTTAAATATTGGCGCCCATCCTCTCTCCCCCCTGGATATGTGCATTATGTACAAATTGCATTATTAATGTGGATGACGAATTTTGGAAACCGCTGGAAATATTAACTTCAAAATTTATTTTCGAAAAATTTGTCTATTGAGGTGTAATTGAGTTCACTGCCATCAATAGAGAGCGCAGCTGAATATCTCATTCTGCGTACTTTCTACTAACACTTTGGATGAATGGCACTAGTGAAGATTCATTCAAATATACCGAAAATGGCTTGAAGCCAAAAAGAATCTAACCTGCACTACCTCCAAAACTCGAAAAATGGTCAGCATGCAATTGCAAAGCTGCACGTTTCAATAGTTAATGAAAAAAAAGAGAAACAAACTGTTTTATATATTCTCCGAGAATGTATATCAACTTGTAATTAATTTTCTCAAGTAATATTTCATTTAGAACTTGCGTATTAAAATAATGCCGTACACATAGGACGGGAATGAATAACCAAAAACCAGTTAGAATTTATAAACAATATTAACATGTCAAAGAGCATGGACGCACAACTCTTTTTCTCATGATTGACGACAATTTCTGAATTTGAATTTGCTGCCAAAATATGCTATGCTTCTATAAGAAACTTGAGAGCTATTCTCAGTCAAATTCGATGGAGAAGTATTCAGTTAATTCGAATTTTCAAAATGAGAAATGATAACACCTTCTTATGTTTTCTACGTTTATTTCTTAATACACGATCGGTTTTGACCCTTCGGTCATTTTCAAATGCTGAATACAATTATATGGTCTGTTAATTGAATGTGGTCAAATATTGTGGAATTCTTGTCTGATGGTATATGTTCTTTGAATCTGCATTCATCTAATTAAGCTGAAGGAGATTCGATACATTCAATTTTATAAACACCAGATTGTTTGTGTTTATCTGTTTCTGTTTCGTATTAAAAAGTAGTTTGCTAAGATTTGGACGACTTGAGATTAGGTGGTTATTTTGAATTTCAAAAATAATGTTTTATTTTATTAGAAAGTTGGCCGACAAGTAGTATATCTTTTTCCGGATTTTTCTTGAATGCAATTTAATAATTGTTCGATTTTGTTCTTTGCGTCTAATGATTTTATTTATGATAGAGGCTGGTATATTGTTATTGGAGGCTATTATTTTTATGGTATTTATTTCTTTTGAATTTTTGAATTAAGATTAGAATAGTAAAAGTTCTGCGGACCATAGAATTGTAGGTCTTTGGAATTTAAATACACCACAGGATACCATTTTGAATTCCAATGACCAAATGCGAAAACTCTCCTCACTTAAAATCAGTCATAATTTCAAGCTTGTCTCCTTTGCTGTGAAGAACATGTACCCGAACATTTTGGTAGAAGAATGTGACCGATATTTCCACAAAAACCGACATTCCTTCTTTAAACTTTTATAACCTATTATAAACATGCTTAGAATCAAAATTATATCCAGTTTCAAAATAAATTCTTTGAACAAATATCAGGACTTACTATAAGATCGCCACTTAGCCCCCTATTGTCAGATATTTTCATGGACAACTAAGAAAACACATCAATACTGAACCGCGATCTAGCTAAAAAACATCATGTTCAGGTACTGGTACGTTCATGATATTTTGGTTGGTTTTCTTGGCTCAAATACACAATTAGATACATTTTTGAACTTCGGCAATAAATCTCACCGTTGAAGTTGAAACTAATAACTCCATAAATTTTCTCGATTTAATTATAACAAACATAAACAATAACCTAACTTATAATATCTATAGAAGAGAATCGTTCACAGAAGTAACAATTCCCATGGACTCAATCAATCATTTGAAAAATAAACTTGCCGCTTACAATTCTATGGTCCACAGAGCTCTTACTTTTCCCTCCTAATTCAAAATTTCAAAATGGAAATAAATACTATAAAAAGAAACGCACCCAATAACAATATATCAGCCTCTTTCATAAATAAAATCGTTAGACACAAAGAACAAAATTGACATCACGATTATTATATCACATTCAAGAAAAACCAGAGATACTCTAGTTTTAATTAATTCCACCTTCTCATGAAATAAAATACTATTTCTCAAAATTCAAGATACTCTTCTCATTCTCAAGCGGTCTAAACCTTAGCAGATTACTCTTCTTACAAAATCGAATGCAACGAATGCCCTTCAGCTTATATAGGTCAAACAGGTAAATTTTTCATGCCGATTCAAAGAACATATACAAACCATACAATAGTTATAGACAATCTCAAAGTTCTCAATGAATGCAATAAAAGAAGAAGAATGAACCTGTTGGAAATATTTTAAATTAATAAATTCAGGAAATACAACATTATACTACTCTCAATAGCCAACTTGAAATCAATAACTCCCTTCTATTTAACATCCCAAGTAAAATATATCTTGTAATTATCTTTGTACCTTAGTATTCACCTCTTGAAAATGACCGGATCGAAACTGGTCGTGTATTAACAAATGAACGTGGGAAACTGATAAAAGTGGAATTCTTGTCTCTTTCATATTTTGAGATGGATTTCCACAAAATAAATATGACATCAGTATCATCAATTAAAATTTTCTGTTTTTTGGAATGAAACGCACATATTCAGAGGCGTGGAAAAAACAGATGGGTGACATTTTCTGAAAGTTATTGTTATAGGTTTCTCGGATCCTGACAATAAAATGATCCCAATGGTCTAGACAATTCATTAATCAAATTCTAATAAAAAAGCTGAAACTGCCTCTTTCAGGGACCAGAAACCTAATTTTTGCAGAATGTTGTTATAAGTTCCATTTGAAATGCTGTATTTCGTTTTTGTGTTTTCGATTTTTCGTTGTTCAGTCTTTCTGATATATTGGGCCACTTTATATTGCCTCGAATGATGAGAGATAATTTTGCTTTTCACTTTAGCTTCAGGTTTTTTCTTATATAAAAATTCTCATTATACACTTCTTTCCTCTTTTTCATTCATTACCGTTTCGTGTTTTCGTTTGTCTAATAGTTCCTCCTGATCGTCCTCTTTTTCGTTTTTTACCATTGGTTGTTGGTTTTCGAGTAATTCGTATTTATTTTCAGTAACCGCCCTTATATTGGAAATGTTCGCTATTCATTACTCATCTATTCATTACTCATGTATTCATGTCTTTTCGACAGTATTCATGATGTAGATTTGCGATCAGAGCGTTCATTGCATTATGCGCGAATTCCTACTACTCGGATTCGAAAATGTTTATTTTTCTAAGAGAAAATTTCACTAATATTAGGAGCTTATTTGCAAATATTTAACGAGGTGATTCTCGTTTTAAGTTCTAATACTTGTAATTTTCGTTTTCCGTTCGAATCTTGTTTCCCGAAATTGAATTTCATTTTGATCGGGATCGATCTCCATTTTTGTGGGTGCTCTCGCTTGAGAAGCAAAAAGTGAAAAATAATGAAAATCGACGCTGCATCACAGTTCGTGAACTAATCGCAAAATCTGGAACAGTAGATTCGTGTAAGACTGATGAAAATGTTTCAGTTAAGTACAATCGTGATATTCCGATACATTTTGAAAGCGGTAATTACCTCATTTGAAGCTCAGTTCAGTGAATTATTCTTCCTGAAATTTAGTGAGTCGCTTTATAAGCTGATGCCTTTATACATGAATTGTTATTTCCTTTGATTTTAATTATTGTTGCGAATTATTCCGTGCCAGTTTTGCTGGATATATTAGTAGAATTTGTGTCGCTATATTCTGAAATATATCATACACTTACATTCCGAAAAGTAACAGATTATTTAGTTGCGTTGTTTTCGCTTGTAATTATTCATTATTTCACACCGGTTGTTGTAGAAAGTTTTAATAAAATTGGTGCTGCTATTTTCCGAAAATATAACAAAGGTAGTCCAAGAGTGTTAGATTATCTAGAACCATTCAAAGCGGTATTATTAGTTGTTCAGGCTATTTTAGTGTATGCCAAATAGGCTAATAACCATTTTCACACATCAACGTGCTTTTTGCTATTCATAATCCTTACGGAGATTTACGTACCGACGATATCTTTTATTTTAACTGGGTTACCAATAATTTTTTTTCATGCTGTTGTACTTGCGTACTTATTTTCGAGGCTTCCGTTGATTTAGTACTGTGCTGTTCCCCCAATCACGCTACTAAGGTATTCGTGCGATGTCGACAGCACCATACTGATCCATTCATAGATAACGCAGAGCGTTCTTTCGATGGATTTCAAGGCTTCCGTACATTCGATGCTGTGTTGTTCACTCTACATACGTAGCATCCGAGTTTGGAAGTGTCTGTACAGATATTCCCCCATACATGGTACAGTGATGTTTTGTAGGATCTCGTATACTCCGCACGAACTTCCTCATAGATTTCAGAGACCGTTCATTTCGTGATTTCCGAAGCCTTCATCGATTCAATGATGTGCTGTTTTCCCCACACACGCAGTATACGGATCTGGAAGCACCTACCGCGTCTGAAGTACAGACACTGTAGGGGTATTCATACGGCCTCGTTTGATTCTCCGTGTCCGGCGGTTTAAAGTCATCAAGTAATAGGTTTTGCTAGTTGAATTATTAAACCGAGGTAGATAGAGTATTCCCGAATAGCCGGAAATAATGAGGGCATACGTCGTGAAGTGATTAGACTCACCATTGACATTGTTTCGAGCCAGTGATAGCAGCATGTAACTATTTTGTCTGTTATAGTTTTATTTTATGAACCACACCCCCATCCCAACTCTTGGAAGGAGGCGATGCCTATCATAACACAGCTGTTGCTGAAGAAAATGATTTAATGTGTGTGTTCACTCGGTTCTTGAAGCCAAATTGTAAGTTATCGGAAAGATGTTCGATGGAAGCAAGTTTCACAGCACAGTAGCCCTGTAAACAAATGAATTTTCATATAGAGAGGTACGTGGCTGTGCTAGTTGGGTCGTCCGCTGATGTGAGTTTTCCGCGAGCCTAGTTTTTTTTTTGGAATTGGATTATTTCCGGGACCAAGCCTAAGTTCTTTAGACCATTTTCTATTGAAGTATCTGTAAAAAATTAATATTAGAGGAGATTTTCCAGCAGTAACTTTTCTGGAGAACGTTGTTTGTTACGTCTTGTTCACGTTAAAATTGAAGTTCTACCGGCCTCACTTCGATATCTTGTCTGAATTCAGTTACATGCTTCTTTGGTATCTTTGTCGGTGTGTCTCCTCAGCACTTACAGGACACTGAGTAGGAATTGAGGACACAAGGGTACAGTCGTCCGCAAAGCCTAATATTCTGTTTTCGGTGGAGTGGAACAGATCACTGCAACAGAAAAAGAGTTGGCGAAAGAAATCGATCTATTGGAGAGATTCGATCTACTGAAGAGAAAGCTACTAATCCAACCACGTAATTTTTCGGGAAGTCCACATATAATCAGTTTGTTCATCATGGCCATGCTTTTCGATTATTGATATCCAAAAATGCGTAACGTATGTTAAGAGATCCCCAGTTGATCGTTGTCTACGGAAACCGTAATGTCGATCACTGATGATACCCTGCAACTCGAGATATTGGATGAGGTTATCATCATCATATAGCAAAAAAAAAGTTACAATGGCCCACTGGTCCAAGGGTTCTATTCTTCGTAAAGTATGCTCCGCCTCTCTCTGCAACATCATTTATAGAAGTAGTACATGCAAAGGCAACATTAGATATCAAAATACTTAGGCAATACTAAATTTAACCAATGTTACTATTAATTCTGCATTTCCTACAATATATCCCATTCAAAGAAAAATGAGAGCAGAGAAATTTGATAAAGTAACAGTACAGTAACTGCAAATGTTCCAAGCAATCGAGTCTCGGTTCGGAAAATAATCCAGAAGTATATAGTAGTTTACCGCACATCATCGCTTCGCTACTTAGTTTGAACTTCATGCTTAAAAATATTACTTTGTGGCATACACGCATGTGTATATATTGTATAAAGGAACATTATCTTCGACATTGAATATAGTCATAGAACCAACCATCTTGTCTTTCTTCAATCCCGATGATAGGACCTCGACAAACAAAAACTGAGGCCCGAGATTCCAGACGAAGAAAAATGTCACAAATGTGAAATCTAGAGTTTTGGATCAAGTTTTCGATAATGATAATGATAGTTTAGAACAACTAGGCCTAGATTAAATAAATTTCTGATATGTTAATTCTCCTCGAAAGTTAAAAACTGCCATACTGACTTCATACCAGGACAATATAAGCTCTTTGAGAATTGAAAAGAGAAGTTTTCTGTTATAATAATGATTTTATTTATTCATTAATTTTAGTAATTTATTTACTATTCCGCAAATAATCTTGCATATGAATCGTGCATTATTTCTCTGAAGCAAACACGGAGTAATGAACCGTTGTCAGTTTCACTGACAGTAGAAGTAAGCCAAACATAAATTCAGTGACAACACTTATGCAATCTAACGAAAATTTATGTGACTTTTATATCGTATTTACTGCACTAGAACAAATCAATGTCATATATGCTGAATGAATATGTTCTTGTCAATTGAATTTTTCTACAAGTTAGGATTACTAGAAAATTAATATAAGCCAAATTTCGCTCATCATGCACCGTGCTTACCATACGGCCATATCTGTGTTTATTGTGTTGATATCTTTATGATATAAATTGCACTTGGTGGCAAAATAAGTCTTTCCTGAATTTAACGAGGACGATGGACTTTCCATCAATGGATAACTTTTCGTAAGTAAGATAATTCTCTACAGAAAATAAATTAATGTGGTTTATTTTTCTCCAAAATAGCATTTGTAAAATAAAGTACTCGAAAGTTTCATACAGGACCACATCCACATCTTATGTAACGAATATTATATTTGAAAGAACTTAATTTTATGAAACAAATAGCGGTCGATGATGCGTATAACTCTAGTATAATGAACAGTGTGTTTTCTCGTAAACAATTGCAACAGGTAATCCAAGAGGCTTTCCCTATTTTCAAAAAGATCAATCAAAAATTTATTATTTTAACTTATATTTGTTAACCCAGTCTGAATTTGAAATCATTCTTCTCGTCTAATAGTCTGAACATGGCTCTCAGAACGGATAACTCTCCAGGCAGCTATATTAAAAACTGTAAACCTTAAATTCACAAACTAAACAAAACAGGTGTGTATAAACTCTTTTGTGAAAGTTGTGGCAAAATTCAAATAGGTAGAAATCTTGGAAATTTCCATATTGGGATATCTGAGCATGAATGGGAGTTTTGACAAACAAAAATCTGATACTTAATATGCAAATTTTCAACTAGAAGATGAAACTTACTTAACAGTCAATAAGATCTTAATTCGTCACCAATATTTAATCTATTCAGTTCTCAAAACAACAACCCTTTTGATTTTCCTTCTATTTAGTTAAAAACTGGGTTTTAACATGTAATTTATAAGGCACATAATTCTGTCAAATATACTACACATCTGAAGAAGCCACATTGTGTGGTGAAATGCGTCATATATTTGTCAATATAATGAAAATTTGAGCACCATTGGTTTATTCAATTAGGAAATGTATACCAATTTTCTTCAAGTAACATTCTTCTCAATCAAATTATTATATTTGTGATTAGGGACCAATTGTGGGATGTTATTTGACTTTAAAAAGTAGCTTAAGGATCCACGGTTTGGCGTTGAAATTTGTTGTAAGCATTCATAGGATAATAATTTTTCAGGGAGCACACCGTTATATACTCCGCAGAACTTTGCCAAAGTTCAAGATTCTTAGTAGACAGGAAATATCTTATAGCTTCTGACTTCTTTGCGAGTGTCAAAATATGCAGCAGAATTCGACATAAACAACCATATTTCCCAGTTGCGTAGTCTGAAAAGTTCATCTCAATCCGTTGGAGCGCATCAATACCTGTATGTGTATTGGCACTCTCAAAGACCAGCCCGGTAGCGCTGGTATGTGGCCTGTATGTCAGTTTGTTGGGGGGCGCCAATATATATGCATGTGTAGATGCGCTCCAACAGATTGAGATGAGTAGGTGGCAGTTTGTCCTGGTGCTGTGAATGGGTGTTTAATACTAACAAAGTCAAATGGTATCGAAACTGCAGTCTTCTGCTCCTATTCATGACATCCGATCGGGCTCTAACACTACCCTGGTAGCCCTGGTTGACGATGATTTTGAAGGATAAATCAGAAAACCAGCTGATCTAGCAGGATATTAAGCTTTCTACGGAAATTTGTATATTGTTCCGTGAATAAAAGTCTTCAATGTGTTTATATATAGCAATTAATTTTGCATGATATCATTGATGAGATATTATAATTATTCGCTACACTCGAGTGGAACCTCCATTTAGATTGAATGGAATTGAATTAAAAACTATTATTTACCGAAAGACAGATAAAGAATGCTTCTTTGGAAGATCGAAAAATAGAAGTGAGACAAACATTTGTGTATCCATTTAACTATGAAAGACACTTGCCGCAACACCGATAGTAAAATGAAAATATGACGTACAAAAGATATAGACTTTAATATTGACATATTTCATGATTTACTTTTTTTTTGTTCCAGCAAACTGTACAGTCTGCAGAAAAATATTGAGCGAGCATTTCAATTGTGCAAGCAGTATTTAATATGCACTATCTCAGCTGTTAGCTGGATATGATTTACCTTTCCCAGATTCAGCAATCAAAGGGAATAGGCTCGATTACAATATACTTGATATATATTTCCTAACTATCCTACATATATTACGAATAACAGCTTTTTGCATTTCTATATAGGTATTCTTATGCAATTCTAATTTCTCAAGGCTATCATGCAAAGTTTTGGGTATTAACCCAGTCGAGGATACGATGACAGGAACAATATCTATTTTATCGAGGTGCAACATCTGCTTGATCTCAATAGCAAGGTCTGTGTATTTGGACTTTTTCTCCTGGAACTTGTTCAGCACGTTGTTATTATTCGGTATGGCAAAATCTACCAGCATTGCTGTTCTGGCTCTCTTATCATACACCACTATGTCCAGCCTATTTTTCGTCACCGTTCTGTCAGTGATAACAGGCCTATCGTAGTATAATCTGATAATTTTCCAATACGGGCGCTGGTTGATACTCGTAATATGGCTGGAAGGTATTCAGAAGTCCGTACTTCTGTGCAAGTTTCTGATGGATAATGTTGCACACTTGATTATGCCTTTGAAGATAGTCCGTATTGTTCGCAGCCGGACGTAATATGCTGTATAGTCTCCGATCTTATATGGCATTTTCTGCACTTATCTGTTTGTAATGTATATATGTAGGCAGTATTTAATATATAATTATACATATTATTACTTATTATTCTTTTACAACTTTATGATTTAATCTCATTAATTATTAAATATTTAGGCTATTATTGAATACAGAAATCCATCATTTATGAAAAAATAATTAATTGCTGTAATACTGTAATACAAACTAATATATGACAAACTGTTTTGAAAGTTGAATTTCAAAAAGAATAAATTTGTTGTACTATCAGAGTTATGTTTGTGAACATTTCTTAAGTGACTTACTTTCAATATAGTTTAATTGTGTCATTAATCTCAAGTTTGATTATACACCTATACTTAAAGATTCATAGGATAATTAGTTTGTATCGTATATTACGACGAATTGGTGAATTCTAAAGATGAACATGATCGGCATAATGTCGGATCTATATAAGAGAGTAACATGTCTTGACTGGCTGAATGATTCATCAATGCCGAGGCAAAATAACTGAAGCTTGGAATGTGATATTTCGACCATGGCTTCCTTTTGAGACGTATAGGTTCACTAAGGAGGGATTTCGCGAAATTCACCCCTTAGAAGGGTAAAAGGATGTATCAATGATTGTATGCAACTTTTTGTTTGTGGGGAAATCTGTTTCGAATTTCGCGATATTGCTCTCTGACATGATGTAAGGGGTAAGGGGTAAGAACGGGTATTGAATTTTGTAGGGAGAAGAAAATTGGAATGAGCATTTGAGATTAGATCTTCATAAATTTAATCCTCAAAGAAAATTAGTAAATACGTGTTTCACGATTTTTCGATAATCAATCTCTAAAGGTGTGAACAAGGGTATGTATATCAGACTCATGCTTAACCATCCAGTTTTGTTACGCACTTTCGCAGCTCATATTAACAAATAATATAGTAGCTATATGAAATTCATTAAATATATTTGAAATACGTTGATAAATAGCCCGGGAGCTGAGTGGAGTTGAGTTTGCAAAATATGAAGATCGCATTTTATGAACAGTTTTGAATTCAGAAAAGTTTACAGAATATGATTCTGAATGTTACCGGAAGATTTCTTGGTTCATTTTTTTTATTCCCCATCCCCTAAGGTGTCTAGTAAATGGAATGAGCAAATGATTCGCAACTAAATTAATGGTTATTTTATCAAAATATTGAATTATTTCATTTGATAAAAATAATTATAGCTATTCAATAGCAATAAAGAATAAAAAAATTATCTGACCAAAATTTTAATAGCGAAAAGCACATTCATCAATGTCTTTTATTTTGACAGTCATCATTAATTAATTAATTTGTATCGAAGTTGATCAGCAGTCAATTTTTTTTTGTGATAATAAATAGGTACAAACAATTTCTAATTCTTTTAACTGTTCGACACTCGATATGGATTCAGTAAATGTATTAGAGCTTTTTGTGCAAAATCTAATGATGCAGCTTTCAAAACATTTTTTTTTAGCCCAATTTGCTAGTCGTATCGCAACCAGTGATAAAGTGTGATGCTGGCAAAATATGGCGAATGTTTTCGCCAAGAGATTGGGCAGCCAAAAGACATCCTTACATGTATTTCTTTTAATGAGAACCATCGAACCATAAACCTTAACAACCTAGACAAGCTAGCTTGTTCCAAAAATGAATTCCCAATATGAAAACATCAATGACTTCATCTAATGGAATGCTGGCCATAATAATCAACGATGATTTCGATCGATCACTTGGATAGGAAGATAAAATGTTTTCACCATATTCATCAATTAGTAGAGTTTTCATAATGCGAGTTTCTACAACTGCATCTTCATTTTCAAAAGTCCGCTACACGTTTAGCCTATAACGATATTTCAAAAGAGTAAGATGTTAATTGGTGTTCTATTTCATGTATCAGCTTCTCGAATGCCTCTAAAAGTATTTCATGTGGTATTTTATTTAAAGGTCTACCAGCTGAAGTTTCTGAATTTCGAGGTTACCGTAGATAATCACGATAGCAGTGTTCATGGTACCTCACTTCCATTGCGAATAAATCAACAGGATGTACACAAGTACTAATTTTTGTGAATACATCTTGCTTTTTTCGAGCAGTATTTAAAATTTGTTCGGCCGCGGAAACGGAGCACAAATATAAAGTTTTATTTTAAATTTTTTGTTTTTTTACCGCAGATTGAACACTTTGAATCTTTCTTAAATTTTAAAGAAGCTCTTGATGACTTGCTAACAGATTGAGTACCGGAAACACTTGCTTCTACTGCAGAAGGGGTAGATATAGGGATATTCTCCTGCTTATGTAATGCTAACTCCCGACACCTTGTTTTCTCTTCACTAATATAACTAGCCATACAAGTTCGATGCCATAAACAATTTTGTTCAGTAAAATTTATATTACTTTTTATTTTCTCACTTATATGATCTTTTCTCCGATCTGTTGCCTTTTGAATATTTATGAATGATTGTGGTTTCGGTTTCAGAACTAAATTATCCGTTGTATCACGAAACAAACATAATAATTCGTTGAGTCTTCGTTTTTTTATATTTACTACTTATAACGACATTTTTCACAGTTTTTCCGAAGTAAAACCCAAATATTACACTTGAAAATAGGAAAACTGCAATAATTTTACTCAAACACAAAAGTATAAGCCGCTTGCTACTAAGAATTATTACTTGCTGAGAAGCGCCAGGACACGTTGACGCGCTGAGTGGGTTGAGGGGGAAGGGCCAAAGGGAAAGGGACCAGCACAGCTACCAGCAACATGTTTTTTTCTGTTGTTTGGGATTTTAGGTAAAAGAATTTGAGCATAGTTGCCGGTCCTCACATTTTGCATACCCAACTCCCTATGGCGCCTGCACTAAAAGGCAATTAAGCATTATTAGTCTAGAAAATAAGAGAGATGAGATCGAACTGTATGAAACTTGTTGTTACATTAGTTGCTCGAAAGTTGTTTGGAGAATTTTAGCGTTTTCCATAAGCTAAAGGTTTCCGACAATGATTCATATGTGACTCCATTCAGACAACGGACAGAGAATATATTATATTCCGAACGACCCTAACCAGTTAGCTGATAAGGTTAACTACCCGCAGAAAAATACTCTCTTAGCTTACTTTGATGTATGTAGTAAGGATGATTTCGCAGAAACTCATCGTTACGTTGAAGTTTCTTTTTTTATTATGTGTAGAAAAGTAACAGGTTTCAGAAAAAACTGGAGGAATCGATGTCCATGGATGGCCTGGTGTAAGAAAAAGCCGAACGCGCTTTATTTGGATAAATTGCGCTCACTTTTTCATGAGAATCGAGGTCCAAAATCCTTCTCAGATTTGAAAACTATTAATAGTTCATCCCACATATCAGTCAGTCTTTGAGGCTCTAGGTTTATTAGAGTACGGCCAGCAATGGAATGCCACTGTGGAAGATGCTGCTCTTGGTGACTCGCTGCACAGATTACGTGACGTATTTTCCGTATTGTTGTTGTTGTGTCAATTGTCAGACGCAAGGGGTCCTTGGGAAAAATAAAAAGATAGCCTGTCGGAGGATATAAAACGAGTATACTCAGAAGTTCGAGACTATGTCGGTTGTGAATGAAGTTTACAATGAATGTTTGATTGCTATTGAGAAGGCAGTAGTCTTTCGGAGGGCAAATTTTAGTACAATATGTATTGACAAATGAGTCAATGTTGCAAAACAGAAACTGTCTTAGAGAAATTATTCACGAAACTGATTTATTGGCCCACGTAGTGTCTAATAAAGAAGTGGACTGAAGAGCAGTCTTGCATTCACAATCAGATTCTCAAAAGTGTTGATGAAAGTTCAGGTCAAATATTTTTTCTAGATGGTGCTGGGGGTACTGACAAGTCGTTTGTCCTAAATCTGCTATTATGGAAAAAACTGTATGACAGTAGAATAGCTTTTGCTGTTGCCTCTTCTGGCACTGGTGACGCTTTATTAGATGAGGGTAGTATAGCCCATTCAGCATTAAAGATACCTCTCAATCTTAACCATACTGAAATATCTTTATGTATATCCCTAAACAGAGTAACTCGGTGCAAGATACTGAGTTAATAGTATGGGACGAATGCACGATGGCCAGTAAACGTGGTGTCAAAGCTCTTAATAGAACTTTGGAATGCATGAATGCCAAAAATAGCCTGATGGAAGGCATTGCAGTTCAGTAAGCTGGTGAATTTCTGCAGACATTACCCGTAGTACCCAGGCCCATACTATCGAACGAGGTACAGTATTATTTAAAGTCGTCATACTTGTGGAGTCAGATACAGAAGCTCGCTTAAAAGAAAACACGAAAGTCTATTTGAGAAGTGAACAGTTTGCTGGACAGTTTTCCAAAATTTTGCTTACAATAGGAAACGGCAGTTACCCTACAATTAATTGTAAAATCACTATTTCGAAAAGTTTGGTAGCAGTTAAAACTCATTAAAACAGTTCACCCTGATGTCGCCAATATCATGACCAAGCCCCTAGAGTAGTTATGTGAGCGAGCTATTGACTCCTAAAAATTAAATCGCAACTATAATAAATGACCTCCTACTCAAGTATTTTGCAGCAGTTGAATTACAATATAAGTCAGTGGATTCATATTATAATCTAATGATTCAGTAAACTATCCCGTAGAGTTTCTTAATACTCTGAACCCAGCCGATCTTCCACCACATAATCTATTTTTGATAATTGGAGCACCAGTTATGTCATTGAGAAACAAAATTGAGCAATGGCACCAGACTGCAGATAAAAGTTCTCCACCGCAACATTGTCAAGGCTACTGTACTGGCTGATTGTTTTCAAGGGGAAACTGTATTCCAACCTAGAATGCCATATGAATTTAAAAAACTGCAGTTTTCTTTAAAAGGGTGCTTCGGCATGACCACAAATGAGGCTCAGTTGTAGTCGTTGACAGTAGCTACGATAGACCCAAGTTGCGTGTTTCACAGTTAGTTCGGCGAGTAGTCTGGTTATCCTTGAACCGAACGGCAATATAGTTGACGTTGTATATAAAGAGATTTCTTCCGAAATAATATGAAATTACTCACCTCAACATCTACTCGTACGCGCACAAATAATCGTATACTATCAGTTTTTACTATACAGCTCACACAAAGTATTGAAATATATTAATCGAGATCCAACTGAATAATGTTATGAATGTTAATGATTAGACAGTGAAAGTAAACAGAACAGGAAATTAAAAACCATACAATATAAGATCTTGGAGATGGGATTCAAGGTGATGTATTAGTATGGACTCAAGAATATATTCTATGCAAACACAATACCGACTACTTTGTGTTTTTGAAGAACACTTGACACAATTATGTGAGAATTGCTCTAGAACTTGTTATTCTTTACACCACTATTGCCGGCTAGTCTTCATTATAATGCTACAACAAGACTGCTAAGAAAAAACACAAAGTACCACCGTTTTCGACTGGCTCGCTTTATTAGTTCAGGATATAATTCAGCAAAAAGTTCCCTCTCCAAAACCGAAATCAGATGCTCTAGGGTTTTCAACAGTACTGAATAGCCGTTCTTCAAAACTAATTCACTGTTTTCTTGGAACATACTAAACAATAGGAATTATTCTTGAAATGAGATCGTCTTCCCAATATTAATTCAAAGAAAAATGATTTCTTTATATATAATGTAATATGGAAGTAATAATTCATAATAATTCATTATGGACGAAATACTTTCGCGATTCTGACATCTGCAAATTATATCTCATTAATAATTCTATAAAATATTTCTGTGCAATTATTCATTATGACTTTTTTCGAAGACTATTTAAACCATAATGCATTATTGATCACTGCAGTCCATCTGTTAGCAACAAAACACCACCTGAAACTAGCATAAATCAGAGTTCGGGTGAATTAAAACATAACTGCCGTTCTTTCACAGACGACTTTTGAATGAGGACGGTCAAAATTTTGGCTATTGTACGAGAAAATGGATATACGTACATAGATAACGCAAAATCGTTCATGATGCTTATTAGTATGTGGCATATGTGGTTTCAGGTTATACCGGAAATAGTGTACTGGGTGTCCCATTTTCAATCTTTTAGTATAGCAGCTATATGAAATACTACAAATAAAAAAAATGACTCCCCTATCGCTATCCTCGATTTTCCGAGATTATTTATTGGCAAGAACAGATCGCAGCTATATTCTTTTGTTTTCGAGTTATTTCGGATTTCAAGATTTCCGGAATTCTGACGAATATCAATATCTCGGTTGCTTTGAAACTCACATCAAAACAATGATAAGATTCTACGAGCACTTTTTGAAAAGAGTGCAGTGACGTCTTTAATTTTTTTTGCCGATTGGTTTTTGAATTATAAAAGCATTATTTCTGTTTCCAAATTTCATATTTGTTGTTCATAACAAGCCTGAGAAAATTCCTTCAAATGTGAATTTTTCGAGAAATGAAAATACTGTGAACATTATATGGTTCCTTCTTTTATGCACAAAACAGCCCTAATGTGTTCAATTCTGCGCTCATCGTAATAAAGTCCATTAAAATAAGAACAAACGAAAGTTATTTATCACCGTGGGTGAGCAAATAAAAAAAAATAATGAAGTAATATAATCTTTAATACATTATTCCAAATGCAAGAGTTGAAAGGTCCAGAAAAACTTTTGTATGTGTCTTGAATTTGAATATAGGTTTATGAAGTTAAACAATTTTCAAAATTTTGTTTCAACTCTCCTATGTCATTATAGGTTTGTTTATATTATAAATTCTTCACCTAGCCCCACAGAAAAAAAAATCTAACCTGGCTAAATCTGGTTAGTGAGGTGGTCATTTTACTGGCGCTCTCGTTTCCATCCAGTTATCATCGAAAGGCTAATTTAAAAATTCTGAGAAATTTTCTGTTTGGTGTGGAGGCGCACCGCCATGCCGAAAATATACTAACCTTCTTTGAGCCAAGAGAAATTAATCCACCTGTTCTTGTTTATTATATCATAATAAAGATCCTTAAAAGATTTTCGTCGAAAATGACGTACTCCAAAACGCTATGGTTCATTAACGCTAACCAAATTTTGAAACCTTACCTCCATTGGTGTTGAACATTCTCTTCCCAATGGGTATTAACATCGGTACAGTTATATTCATTATTGCGGTTGATCGTCACAGGTCACTCTTATTTCATCAGTCCTCATTAGAATTCGGGATTTCCTCTTGAATTTTGCTGATTGGTTCAATCTTAGGAATATATACTTGTGAGGTTGCCTCCTGTCAGGAAAACGAAAGCGTAGTTCTCAAGACAAAAGTTATTTATAACTCATCGAATTAAAATCCTTAGAATGTAGAATGTTAATTTGTTAAACAAGCATCGCATTCAAGCAAGCGGGTACCAAAAATAACATCCAATAACTAGCAATGAGAAACTACGAAAAATGTTTGTAAAACTGATTGAAAAATAATTTTTTCAGTATTTTCAATTTTATTTTTATAGAAACGTTGAAACTAGGATATTTTCACAAACAAGTATGCGGTCCAGTACTGGATAATTTTTTCTCTTATTTAAATTTCCGTTATACTTACTTAGTCAACACTGTTCCATAGAGAACAATAAACTGTTATTATTAAAAGCCAGGTAATAATTAGCAAAACAATCTCGTCACCTAACAAACAAAATGAAATGCGATTATCTCAAGTTGTCAGAAAGATAGTATTGGTAATTATTTTTCCACTACTCATGAAGTTCACCGTTATAGTTGCTTGCTCATCAGGCAATTAATTTAAAAGAAACATATTGAAGCGTTCTATTCAATTCTATTTAATGCATTTGAAAATGAAATTGCGGCTCCAAAATGATTGACGACAATTTCGTCTACATGCTATTTTAAATCAAGTATTTGGCTTCTAAACCAAGTTCTGGATATGCAGCTAGAGCTATTTGTTCCTAAAATCGCCACTCGAATGTTGTTCAGCCTATTGAGTTGTTCTCGAAGTAGTGCAATGTCTGTAAGTCTGCTATGAATCGTTGATATTTAAGTATTATATTTCAGCTCCATAGAGAATCCTTCACAATGGAACCGAATCAAAACATGAAAAAAAGTACGGTTTCATTGGCTTGTTATCTTCATCTATCATTCATGAGTCTATTTTTCCTCAAAACTTGATTCGTATTGGCAATCAATAAACTGTTCGACATTCTGTGTAATCCTATGAATAGAGAAAACCTTCCATAAATGTCCCTTCACCTTGTAGTAAAATTTGATTCTTCGAAATATTTCAAAAATTATCGAATTTTATGAGAGAATAGCTATAGTTTTGAACTTCTTGGAAAGCTTTTCCAATTATATTTATATATCCAAAACTGTTCGAACAAAGACCGCAGAAAATTATGATTTTTGGTTGGTTGAATTTATATTCTATTCAGAGGACCAAATAGCCGGAGCAAATGGTAAATTTATTTCATTGTACTAATAAACTTTGAAATTCATCATTGTTTTTCTAAATAGTGTAGAGCAAAGACAATATTTTATTCTATCTGTTAGTTAGAGGGTTTCTTAAAATGATATAACAGATTTTGATATGGATTTCACTAAAATCAAGATGTATCTCTTTCGGAGTGTTTTATTGTATAAAATATAGATAGGTAGCCAAGAATTCCAATAATTTGAAATGATCAAAATATACTACGAAATTGTATATCATAGAAAGTCTACCAAAACTAAATCCGAAAGATTAGAAAGTACCTGATGTTATCAAAAAGCGATTGAACGATTTTTCACTGCAGCAACTGAAATACGGACCATTTATTATAACTAGTGCATCTCACAGCCTCATGAGTTGAGATAAAGTGTGACAAGTGAATAGTAAGTTACGCCTTTTTGAACAGAGATGTACAAGTTTAGAGTAATCAAATATTACTCACTAGTGTACTGTAGAAAATTTCTGTAATTAAAATGTTTATTTCTTCAACGTTGATTTTTGCAATGACAATAGTTATAGGATATTGTTCTTGAAATGTTTCTAGAATTTTCTGAAGAATCCGTGAATTTAATAATATTCAGCGTATTGTTTTTGAGTTGAGATACTCAATATTGGCCACTGTTTCATTTCAATTACTGTGTAAAGATTTTTCATTGAAAAATGCACGCAAAGAAATATAAGCATCATGCTTAACCATTTCTTATACATTCTCATTTATTTATTATCGAATTTCTCTACTTGGCTGATAAACACTGTGCAAAAATGTTGCAAGCCACCTTTTACTAGTCTTTCAGTTATTATATATCAGAACTTTAGAAAAACCGATGGTATCAAAATTCTCTATAAAATGGGCAAACGAGTATTTCTTATTATATATTATATTTCACAAATGGTGCATCATTCCTGTTTAGAACCAAATGACAGTCAATAATTAACTTATAATTTCAATCTAATATTAACATTATAAGCAACGTTATTTCAAACCACAAAGTATACTGACAAAAATATTATACCTTAGTTTTCGAAATATCTGATATAGACAAACTCTGAGGAACTTGTACAGAATTTCCAGATCAACCGTCATAACTTCAATGCTTCGATCATAACGAGAAAATAGAGCGATTTCGTCAGTATGAACGAACTTATTGGTCGAAGATGTAGGAATATAAGTCATATACAAATCGAACAATAGTGCTGCAAAAATAGATCCCTGAAGAACACCAATTTTGAGATTGCGAAACAAATACTTTCCTCCCTAAGTAAACCCAAAGTCATCTGTCCGGAAATAAATTCAAGATAACTTTAGTGGTACGGTAGTGAACAATCTTATGAAATTTATTATCAGACCTTCTTTTAACAGTGTGCCATAATGCTGTCTGAACATTCAAGAATACGAGGGCTGTTTTCAATCTGAAATCAATGAATGTTGTTCGACTCAGAACTTGATCTGATGAATGGAAATTTTTCCAGAAACCGTATACCGATTGGGACAAATCTTCATCAATAATAGGTTCTAATCTTCAATATACAGGGAGATCCGGTTTCTATTGCGGAAAATTTAGAGACCAATAGAGAATACGAAAATTATTCGAGTTCGCTTCAAAACTTCGAAAAATGCTTCGTTAAAGAAATACAAGGTGCTCAAATTTGGAAAAGAATCTATTAATTTTTACCAAACTACTGCAGTTATTTGAATGAATTTTATAGTCGTTAACTATCATCCAGGGAGTATGTTTTGCAATGAAAATATTATTTTTAATTTTACCAGTGGTGTCCGTAGCAATACATTACTAGATATTTTTGAAGAAGAAATTGTTACGCCACTGTTTCTCCACAAAATAAAAATCAGTTTTGGATTCCCCATTCAATTTAAAAAGAAAAATACTCTTTGGATTTTTCTTTAGGAGTGAAAAATTGAAATTGCAATTAAAAGAATATTAATGATTATTTTCAAATTTTTGGTCGACATTCTCGAGAATTTTTGTGTGGCCGAACATGGATAATATGGTAATTTGATGCCACGTCTAGTGAAGGATTCATTTGTCTGAAGAATTTTGTTCAAAATATTTGAATTATCGTCTGCTCAGTTTACTAGCAAAAATCTCATTCTCTTTTCAGCATCCCAGGGTGTAAATCTTTAATTCTTCAGTTGGATATCGTCTTCCATATTGACGAATTACCGCATTTCCATCAGAAAATCCATAACAGAAATGAATATCTGCATATTTGTTTTTACTGAAAAGAATGAAGTGAAAAATTAAAATACTGATGTTTGGAAAACAATTTAACAAGTTTATTAGTCAAAATTGATAGATACAAATACTGAGCAAAAGTTAGTTAGGTCTCTAGTAATTTGGATTGTTTTCATCGTTATTATTAGTGTTCTAACTATTTTTCTGAAATGCGGAAGCGGCAGTTCGTGAATATCGAAAAAAATATCCAACTATAAGAATTCCAGATGCTCGTGTCTTCGTTAGAATATATCAGAATTTTCGTAACATTGATCTGCGAGTAGATAATGAACACAACCGAAACCGTTGAAACTTCAAAATTACAAATGCAATTTCATACTTCGTATATTTGATAATAATCAGAGGCTCCGTCTCGCGGAGCAGCTCAGGAATTACGAATTCCTAAGTCTCAAATATTACGAAACGCCTACACGCCCGTACAGGATGTACACACTGGATATACTGAAGAAAGAATGAGATTGTGCCATTGACTTTTAAAATCGACAGAAGAAGATCCTAACTTTTCTCATAGAATTCTTCGGAATTCTCATTCACTAGACATGGATTCACGCATTATCATATCCATGTGTCGGCCAACGAAACTCCTGGGGAAATTCGACCAAGATGATTACACAATATTCGGTTAGGGATTTTCGATAACAAGGTTCGTGGTCCACTTTTTATACCCCCAGGATTAACTTAAGAACTATTTCTTGAGTTTCTCACGAATGGCTTTCAGGTCTTCAACGAAGATTTACCTATTGATTTATGATGTGTAAGTTGGATACAACTGAATGGTGCCCCCCACTTTGGAGAAGCTGTAAGGGAATGGTTAAATACTAATTATCCGCAACGTTGGAGTTATCGACTAGAGATAAATGATAGGCATTAATGACATTGGCCACCTAGATCACAGAATATTAATACACTTTTATATTAGGAAGAAAATCAACACTACTCCAGTACTTATAAGGGACGACTTTGTTTGAAGGATTCAGCAAATCTGCGATGATATGCGTCAAAATTCGAATGAAATATCTGCCGCAATAAATTCATTAATTAGGCGCTGCCTCAAATCTATCGAAATGGGTGGTTATCGAGCGTTAGAACTCTAATAGGCAATATTATTCTTGTGTATTTCAACATTTATCACAAATATTAAGATCAATACTATATTCATTACAAATTTAGATGTTAAAACTAGTTCACTCGTTGAACAATTTATATATCCAAAGTATTATTCACTTAACGCCTAATACACCAAACGCCCAATATACTATACGCTTACTTAACTCCCTTTCGTAAACAACTTTTTCTCTACTGAGCGCTTCATTATATTCGCTGCCATTCATACTTGATTGATCATTATGTTATATTGAAACCTATCGTACATCATACAATTATCAATACTAGTCCTACTTCCAATTCAAAGAGATACATTCAGTTTTAAAATCTCGACTTTCTCTAATTGAACTGATATGGAATAAAAATAAAATTGTTTTAGCATACAGTCAAAAATCGAATCATTCAATCACACTTTAGGCATAGATATTCCATTATGAAGAACGCAACTCAAAACAACTCATTAATTGTCAAGAAGAAAAGGTTTTTGAAAGTCGCCAAAAGAATATTCTGCCAGTCGTTAGCAGCCTAACCAGTGGAATAAGTTGTACGAATAAACGGAAGTAAAAGATAAATTCCAAATTCGAGTTCGACGATGTCAAATCAGGAGTTTCAATCTTATTGAGTTCACTCGGCACCTAACTGTATTGATTCAAATGAGAACCATAAATTTTAATTTTCCACTAGAAGTGAAAACCAAAACAGGATAAAAACCGCAAAATGAAACAACAACAAATTACTATGAACCTGAATCTTAGACATTCCTGATAATTTATTTTTGAAATTACTAATTTGGAAAAAATCGTAGAGATTCCAGCATTTGGTAGAATTCAGTTTATTCCATTTTCAACCGTCTATGTATACTCAATTCATACTAACTGGAACTGAACAAACTGAACTCCGTCACATTGTTATGGAATTCAATTTTACTTTGTAGTTGCGTTAGCTGCTTAATTAGTTATATAATTTAAAGAGATTCAAGAAAGTTCTTTAGACTATTTTTTCGAGAAAATTGAGATTTTAATCAAAATATTGCAAGGGTATTATATTTTATACAACTTGAACTTAATTATTTCTATTACTAATTCGACGATATAACAATACATAGAAGACGCAACTGACATTTTTCGTTATGTGAAAAAAAATATCTATGTCAACAGATGTATTTTACTCATCTTCAATTCAAGCTTTTGAGAAATGCACTACTTTGTGTGAGATATCAACATTAATATTTGAAAAATGATGTAAATTTTATATCTTCTTCAATACAAATGTTACAGTACAACTCTACTGTACCATATTTATCAATGTGGCAACAAATTTCAAGCAATCCACTTTCTTAAAACATGTAGTGACCTGAGAAATTTGAAAAATTTAGGAGAAGCATAAAATTATGAGCTTCAAATATGAAATACATATTTTTCAATTCTTTCTGTATTTTTCTGGATTAATATTGATAGGTATTGAAAAAAAACAGTCAAAATAGTAATAAATTTAATTCAACTTGATAGTAACATCAGAATCATATAAAGTCTTCTACTTGTTTATGAAAACAGAATAAAACAAAATATGCTTCTTCACTTTTATGAAACCTGCTTGTCCTGTGTATATGTGTCTTGTTTACTCGAAGCGAGACATATTAAACTATATTTTGTCTTTCGATTTCGATTTCTTTCACTTGAATACTTAAAACTCTTCGAGCTCGCTCAAACATTTAAATTCCCATTCACATTTGAATTTGAATGATTGAAGAGCAAGTCAACCCAGATATACAGATATCTAGTTTAAAATATTTTCTCAAATATATAGATATCTAGTTTGAAATATTTTCTTAGATATACAGATATCTAGTTTAAAATATTTTCTTTCATCTTGGTCCTGATTTTCCATTTTATTTGAATTCAGAAGCATTTATTTCCAAAACAGGTAAAATTTAGTCTCTTTGAAATCATTCAAACACCCTCGTACATTACTAAATTCATACTCATGAATTTTTGGTATTTTGTAACAGTTATAACAACAGGTAGATAATGGATACATGACATGTTATGAATAACTTTCAATATTCATATCATACCAGACGTCTGAGTGAATGTCCTTTCAGTAGAAATATACACAGCAAGCTTATTACCAGTCGATAGCGTCCTGAGGAATATTCCATTTTTTATTTCAATTCAGAAATAATATTACACATTCATTTCTTAAACAGGTAAAATTTAGACTAGTTTTGGATAATTTCACTACCCGTCTTACATTGCTGAATTCATGATGAGTTTTTGTAACTTTCAACAATTAAAGTATCTGATACATAATAGATACAAAGTTATGAATGACTTCTGATATTCATATCATACTAAATGTATTTTCGTAGATATAGTGAATTTATTTGTGAGAGAAATATATAGAGAAAAGCCTGTCAATAGCATCTTGGAAGATAGCCCATACTTTCATCGAGATAGTCTCGATTATTTCATACAGAATCCTAATTATTATAAGTTCAACATTCCAGGAACCCTAGAAAAGAATTTCACAGGTTAGGTTGCTTTATTGGAATTCAGAAATAATAACACATATAAGTATGAATAGATAGATAACAGACTAATGGCATGTAGTGAATATCTTTCAATATTTCTGTCACACGTCTTTACGAAAACAGAATGAAGATGCTTTTGAAGAAATGTATACAGAAAAAGTTTTACCTGTTAATAGCGTCTCAAATCTCATCCTTTTCTCTAGAATAGTCTTGATTGATTCCATATAGTAACTTTTTGTTATAAGCTCAACATTTCTGGGCCGTCAGAATAATAAAATCAGTTAGAGTAACCTCAAAGGGTAAAATTTGAATGAATAAATTATAAAAGATTATTTCTTCAGAATAATAGAACGAAATAATAATCAAAATGGATGAAAGAAACATCAAATTAAGTTCACTTACCATTGAAACTTTCTACAATAAAAATAACGTAGATCCAAATATATAAATTATTGTGACAGAACAAATGTATTTGTATGGCTCTAGAGTTTATGTCATTATAGGGAGTACCCTATATTCTAGATATTCGTCATACTAAGTTTCGGAAGAACTCGACTAATGTAGAGACATAAGGAAGAAGAGATGAACAGTTCCAGGTTTTTGATTCTTTATCTTGAAAATAGATTCATATTCAAAAATTAAGTCGTAAATGATGATTTGTTTTTACGGATCTTTTTCCGTGATTTGTACGAATCTTTCGATACACGAATCATACCTCCCGGTAACCACTTAAAAGTAGGGTTGAATCCCACTATTTACTGTTATATTATTATATCCTAGTCTTGATGGATTCCATATGAAATACTTACTATTATAAGTTATCATTCCAGGGCCCTCAGAATCACGAAAATTACTTGGAAAAACTCAAATAGTAAACGTTGAATTAATAATATATGAATAATTGTTTCTTCAGAATGCTAAAATGAAATAATAATTGAAATGGACAAAAGAATCATCAAACTAAGTTCACTTACCTTCGAAACTTTCTACAATAAAATTAATGTACATCAAATTTCAAATATATAGATTATTCTGACAGAACAAATGTATTCGTATGACTCTAGAGTTCATGTTGATATTATGTTTGTATTACCCTTCTCATTGTTCTCCTTCAGGAGATAGAGAGCGCTATATTCTAGAAATTCGTCATATCAACTTTCGTATGAACTCGGCTCAAGGAGAAAGCTTGGGAACAGTTTGATGTTTCTTATTCTTTCTTCGAAAATCTAGGTCTCCAAAATGGTCCCCAATTCCAAAATTAAGTCTTGAAATTACGATATCTTTCGATGGATCTATTGCCCAGATAAGTTCGAATCTTTTGATGTGCGAATCATACCTCCCGGTAATCACATATAAGTAGAAATGAAAAAAATACTTCAACTTTGACAGCTCGACTATAGTTGATTCGACAATTTCCAGACGTGAAAGTATGGCGAAACTGGGTGGCGGCGGTAACATTGAACGGAGTTCGATTTCCCAAGAAGATGGATTTGAATGTTGATTTATCGATTGAAACTTGGATTAAGGAAAGAAATGAATCCAAATATCAAAATATATATCAACTCCTTGAAAGCGCCTATTTCGCAGGGCGAGGTATATTCCGACACGGCACTCTATATGGCCTGTCATTTTTGCCGTTTTCGGCGGACGCTGGAAAACGGCCAACTTTGGAGGTGGAGATCTCCGAAACGATTTGGAATATAGAAATGACTACGCTATGAGAACAAAATTCTCCGGTAGCCTTTCCCCTTCAGAAATCGCGGCTCGATATCAGGCGTTTAGGCTTACCTCCTCCCCCTTTAATTCGGTCCATCTTTGGAAGGAAAAATAGAGTTTTATTCGAAATTTTCTTGGAGGCGCGTATTTTTCGACCAGGTAAAAAGCGTAATGCTCGTTCGAAAGGATCGAATTTCTGTTTTCTGGCAAAAATTTTCCAAATTTGACCTAATTCGGCCCTGGCGCCCTTTCTTTTCTTTTTTTCGAGCGGCCCTAGCGCCACACCCGGATGTTGCTTCGACGCGAACTGGGCGTTATCGGACGAAGAAAGCCCAAATTTCAACGAAAACATTGTACGCTATTTGAGAAAAAAATTTCCGTCTAAGAAATCGCCTCCCAATATACCTTGCTTTTTCCCCCCCGATCTCTTCAATATGCCTACGCCCATTCCGTACGATTGTAGTATAGTTACATTATTTTACTTTCTATGAGTATTACTCTTCATTCATATGAGCCAATGCAACTGCAGTTCACTAGAGACGAAAATTTTTGAATGATTTCATACCTGTTCTTAAGAGTGAACCATACGAGGATGTCTTTTGAAACTCTTTTCAACACAGCTTCATGTTTCATCAGAACACTATTCAGGGATCTACTTCTACAGAAACTCATTAATTAATTGTGTAAGCTATGTTCGCAAATTCAGACAATTCAATCACCTTACTGGCATTCCAGCACATTCAAATTTGACAAAAACAAGGAACAATATTCTGAAAATTTTGGCACGTTCCTCTTGGGGTGCCCTATATTCCGGATTTGATCCTGAGAAAAAAGATAATTTTGTATCCGACATTCAATACCTAGCGTCAACTGATATATCTGATAAAATAGTCATTTTTACCACTATACAGCTGAACCTGCCTAACATACATAAAACAAGAAATATGATCGTCAGGGTTCAATTTTGCCTCGCTGTCCTCGGAGCTCATTTTACTCGACAGATCTATCGTTCTGAGTACAGTTGTCATGTGCAATAGTTTCTTATTTCTACTTCCTCATGAAAAAATTTAACCCTTCACCAATTCCGAAGACTACCAAACTGGTCGGAAATTTTCTTCTCGTGTAATCTTAGCAATTTGTCTTTACCGGTGCGAATATGAAGAGTCAACCGCCACATCAGACAATATTGAAAAGTTTTTTAAATATATGAGATCAGAACTGAATACTAATGTTGGTGCATCGATGTTGAGAAATCAAAAGGAACAAATTTGTTCCTCTGACCCCAAATCAGCTGAAACTCTGGCCGACACGACATGTGAATATTTATACACCGGAACAACGGTAAGCGCAATTGTCGAGCTCATTTGCAAATAGATTAGAAAACAGCGTAACTTACGTCGAATTTACACCAGAAAAATCCAAGGAACTCATACTCAAAGTAAAAATAACTCGTCTCTTGGGCTCCATTATATAAACTCTACTTTTCTGAAATAACTGACAAACCCCCTTATCACTTCCTCTCCCACTAATTATGACATCTTCATTAGAACAATCTCTGTACCCCTTGCTTGGAAAAACCTTCTATAGCCGCAATTCATGAGAAAGGCGATCAGCTGAATCCGACTTATTACAGGCCTATTAGCTTGCTCTCATTCTGTCCAAAACTAATGAAGTCCATTATACATAGTTGGGACAATGACGAAATTCATACATGAAAATTCTATTTTGCCTGTCGAACAGCATGGGCTTGTGGACGGAAAATCCACCGTTACCTATGTTTTGTGCATGATAAGTGTTGGACAGACGTATCATACTTTGATGAAGCATTTTATAGGGTTACAATGTAGTAGTCTTGTTCAAACTGGACATTTTTCGATTTTGAGGTGGGTTTAAATCCTGATCAGAAATTAAATGGCAAACAAATTTTTTACAGTGGGGGTAAGGGCCAGAGTTCTCATCAGAAAGGCCGGTAACTAGTTGTGTACCTCAAGGATCCGTTCTGGGCATCCTGATGTTTTCGATACAGGTTTACAGTCTGGCTCTGAGCAACATGAAGTCTATTTATGCAGATGAACCGAAATTATATGGTAACCCCCTAATGCAATCCCAGATCTTGCAGGGTGATCTTAATTATGTCAGCCACTGGTCTTTAGACTGACATGTGCCACTCTGCATAGACAAATGTGTGGTGTTCCACATCGGCAAAAATGATCCGGAATATCAGTATGCCATAGAGAGTTTTTCACTAACATGGTCTGAGCACGTTTGTTTCATTTGCAAAAAGGGCCAATACATAAATTCATCTTATTTGTCGAACTTTCCTATAGCTTTCATTTTATAGCTCAATTCGTCTATACAAAATGTGTCAGACCTATCCTAGAATACGCGGAACAACTAACAAGTGCGGAACTATATTATATCTAACCTGAGAAGGGCTACGCGATACTTTGTACACAATCAGAACCATTGACTGCGTGTGAAATGGCTTCTCAAGTGAGATGATATCTTAGAAGCAAATTCATTTGTTTGTTAATTTCTTTTACTCTTCGTGAGGGTTTCGATGATATGTATAGTTTTATTTTCTTTTCCCTTAGTCTTATAAAATGGATATTAGTCCTTAGCATAATAATAATAATATTCCCACTATGTAATTTGCTGCTCTTGCTCTGGTCTCTTTTCACAAATGAGTACTGTTGTTCTACATAAATAAATTGAATAGTATTCATGTGATTATAGCTACAAGTTATGAGCCTAAATTCAATTATCTGGTTATATGTCATTTGCAGACAATCAACTTCAGAAAAACTTGGAATAAGTAGCACTCCCTTCCGCAACCTTTTTCAATCAATCGGAATTCACCTTTTCTGAGATTAAAATCTCTGAAACAGACTAGGTCACATGGTTTTCTGCGCACTCCTTTCGATGAATTAGATTTTTGGAATAAGTATGAAATGGAGTTGTAGTTTTCAATATGTTTTGCATACAATATCCTTTTCAGAGGGTTCTTCGTTTTGGTATCAGTAGAAAGATTTGGCGTATCCTGAATCGTTAGAGAACTAGTCATAGGCGTTATTGTAGAATACCTTTCCAGTCTCTAGGGACTCCAAATTGCGACTGTAAGAAGACATTGCTTCTCAGACTGTCGTATGTCTGGATACCGATATGGCGTCAGCATTTAGATTTTGTATCAGATTCCATTTTGTTTGGGTTAAAAAACATTTAGTATTACTTACACTAAGTTGTTCTACTGTTGTTTTTTACAATTTTTAGATTATAGCAATTCCATTACTAATCATCGATCTAGTTAGAATGAAACATAAACATAATAATTTGATTCCGATTGATACATCGTACGATGTATCAATATCGGAAGAGATAGGATTTCCTTTAGGTTTTTTTTTGCCGTTCAGTAGAATCAGTTACTTATATCGTGATTTAACATCTTAACGGTGAGCATGGAAGTCTTGGCATGTTTTGAATGTTCATCTTCTCTAGATATTTATGTTTACCGCCGATCGTGTTTTGACAAATATTAAAATTATCTCATTATCATATGCGCAATGGAAATCAATGAAATTAACGTCTTTCATTTTTTAATTCTCTGTTTATAGGAATTAATAAATAAATAAATGAGTTAGGTATCATCAATCGAAGAAATATATGCAATTAGTCAAAAATGTCAAATAAGCCTCTTGAAGCGGTAGTTCTCCATAATATTCTGTATTTTGAATTAGCATCCGGAAAAAGGGTGACCCTTATTTTTTATTTTAATTATTCCCTTCTAAATTATATCCTGTAAACTATTTTCCATTTTCATTGATTTAACGTTCCTTCTATGAAACAAAAATTAAATTTTTGGTCAGAAAATGTTTTTAGCGACACGAAATTATTATTCATTCATTAATATTTAATATCTTGAAAACGATGGAATCCTGTGTACAGGGATAGATAAAATGAATTAGCTAAGGTAATAAAATAACTGAATACAACATGTTGAATCTCGTTACCGCTTATAAAATGTAAAACTAACACTTTCAATTTATCATTCTGCCAGTATTTTTGATCTTCCAGCCTCCAAATACTTACCTGCTAATATTGGTTGATCTGATTTTTAAGAATGAGTATAGGTTCAATGAAAATTCTCCTATAATGAGAATCCAGAAAATATATGTAAAATTCTGCAGATTCATTCCAGAAACCTCTTTCAACATGATTTTCAAAATTTTTAGAACCGTTATGTATATATTTGCGTATTCGTTAGGTTATTTTTTATCTAATCAATAAAAATATTAAAATAGTAATATATTGGCGAAAAATTTCACCATACACTCATCGATTCGATAATAAATTCCCCAGAGAATTTTTTACGAAATGAATCGAAAAGTATGCTAATAAATTAGAAATTCAAGATAATTTCCAAATTAAAAGTATAAACCAAGGAACATTGCCACAAGAAACAACTAATTTGAAAATATTATTTCGAAACTTTAAGATACTCTTATCTTCCGAACTGATAACCGGCTATAAATGAATATTCATGAAAATGGAAGGATGCTCCGAAAGACTTGTTTTATAAATGAAACCAAACATCAATACTAATCAATGTATTTTATTTCACATATGATAAAATAGTCCCGAGCCAGAAATAGAATCAATCTTTTCACTTTGGCATTATTTTCTGTAACATTTTGACTAGAATTGTACATATAGTCATGAAGGAAAACACGGTAACGTCGTATCAAGTGGTCCGGCTCCAATACACACAAAAGTATGAGAGTTCCAAGACATGGTAAACAGGTAACAATTGGCAATTTCTGAAAAGTTTCCGAAATCAGAACATATTATGAAAGTCACCAGTGCCGATACAACAGTTTACTGCATATTTATAAATAAAATGTTATTTGTACTAAAAATCAATTTTGAAGAAATATAAATTTCGCCGACACGAAGCACAACTCACATAGAACCATGTAGAGCCATGTAGACCAAATAATCTTGAGAAATACAAACTTGGAAAACAATTTTCTGTTTGATTTGAAACGTTCATAAAGATCAAAATTTTGAATAGAAAATCAAAAGACCTTTCCAAAGATATCACTCTTTCCACCTGGCCAATCATGAATTTCAACTTAGGACTGCTAGGGGTTATCCACACCAACTCAGAAATTGGTCCCCTTCATCCAAAAATTTACGATTCTCAGCTATTTCCGCCAAAATCAGTACATTTCACGATAGAGGGGGTGGCAAATTTTCGTTGGAAAACACTTAGGAGCAAATTAATAACTATATGCATTTTGAAGTCTTTTCGTGTTATGGTTCAGATGCAATGCAGTAACAAAGCCCAGGCATTCATCTTTATATAAAGAGATTAGAACTTTGATTAATACTCTTCGGCCAAATCTCCAACGTATAATAGCCTTACTTATTATGTATGTATTGGTTCAGCACATTGATGAGAAATTGAATACAATACCAAATAAATATCGATTAGGAAACAATTTTATTCTTTTCAGATAATTCAAGCTTCTTCCAATGCTTTCTAGACCAGTCTTCCTGAAAGAAACCAGAAGTCATACTGTACATTCTTTGAAAAAGCGATCAGCTATAAAACCTACTCTATCATTATTACAATCAACTATGCAAAAACAGGAACCTGAAACTGAAACAGAAGAAGAATCTCCACCACGAATCCCTATGTTGATAAGTAACGAATTTGGACTCAAAGTAGTTATTCCAAAAGAAGCAACGAGAGATGTTATGTCTGGAAAAGTTTCATATTATTTAGTGGATGAAAAAGGAATGACTCTTTTCGAGCCGAAACATATGCTTGTTGCCTTGAAGTTAGATGACGAGCACAGAAGGAGAATTCAAGATTTTCCTTGCATAGGCGCTCATTTGAGGGAGCTGCCCCATCGGCCGCGAAAGATTAAATATAGAAGAAGATTTATTTCACCTGAACTAATTGGGCGAGGAATTTATGTAAGTGCTTTCAACATTAATAAATTTAATTGTAATAACGAAATAACGAGTGTTATTAGACAGTTTTGACACTCGATCTACTGTCGTTTCCAACAGAGAGTATTTGCTTTTACGCATTGCTGATTAAGTACACCATCTAGAGAACTATTTAGTTTTAGAACGTCTCAGGCTATTTCTCTCTCTATCTGTTGTCACTAAATGGAATAAAAGAATAGACACCTATTAAATCATGAGATCTATTTCTGACTCGAATAACGAATGTGACTTGACTCAAGTCAAATACAACTTCTTGAGTTTTAATTAGTGGAATGTAAAGTCAAATCAATAGGGATAAACCTAATTTTTGATAATTATAGCTTATATCTGGAGGAAGAAGTGCAGATTCATTTTATGAACTACTTCTTCAGTTTTCAGATATATATGAAATTAATAGAAATATAATTCACATGTTTACATTTTTGAAGTGTCCTATAACTGAAACAAAATTCGATTCGTTTTTGAGGTGAATATTGATAACGAGAGAAACAGCTTAATCGCTGGCAGTTTAATTTAAGGAGATGGATAATGAGTTTACATTGTCAAAATATTTTTCAAAATTATTGTTTCATTGAAACATTTGGAGAGACTGTATCAGTTGGTGAACCAAAACACACTAGCTATCGAATGATAACGACCCAATTTATAAGTGGGCAAAATTATTCTGGTCGTATAGAAGAATAAAATCTAAGAAAGAATGTGTTTTTTCCAGAGGATCTGGATGGTTTTTCGCAAATAAAAGGCAGCGAAGAATGTAATATTACAAAGTTGTAGGGATTCAAAAAATCATTCTGTATTTTATATCGCGTGGGGGCTTCAATTTCGAGGTGAATTGAAAAAAAACTGGCGAAAATCGACTTTTTTGTTTTTAATGTATTTCTTGCTCTTAAGAACTAACTTTTCATTATATGCTTTTTTCTACAAAGATAGCTCAGGCTGAATGAACCAGGTTCATTCTCTTGAAATTAAAATAATTTGAAATTTTTTTGAGATGTATCGCTTTTTCCAGAAAATGTGGTTTTCCAAAAACCAGGCGTAAAATCTTCACGGATAGTTCTGGAGAAATAAATTTTGATTCAATTTTTGCTCGTGGTATTGAACAGGGTGTCCCATTGTCGTTGTTTCAGTACGGTAGCTATGTGAAATAATGCAGAAAGAAAAATAATGACCCCCATCTCCGTCCACGATTTTCGGGACAAATTCATTGGTGAAAACAGACCTCAGCTATCTTCTTTTGTTTTGGCGTTATTCCGGATTTCTAGATTTTCCGAGATTTCGAAATATGCCAATATCTCGGTTGCTATCAAAGTAACGTGGAAACTATTTTGACATTCTAGGGGCATTTTTTGAATCAAATGTAGGGACTTTTTCCATTTTTTCATGGTTGAATGGTATTCACCAATACAAGTAAACGATGATTTCTACTAAAATATATTATTAAATGCTCGACGCGTTTCGATACACAGTATCTTTGTCAAGAGCTAATGAATACTACTAAACGCGTCGAGCATTTAATAATATATTTTAGTAGAAATCATCGTTTACTTGAATTTGTGAAAATGGATTTCTATCACGTAAAAGCCTCGTCAATTGAATTTTTGAATGGTATTCTTAATATAATATAAACTTGGGTTTTTTTCAATGTAAACCACGGGACAAAAGAAAAGTATTTTTTCTCTATCAAAATATGCCTGAATAATGTCCCCAAAACTGTAGATTTTCCCAGAAATTAAAATTCTTTTTACATTCTGTGGTTTGTTCTAGTATGGTTGGTTAGGTAAGATTAGATTTCACTTTTTGTTTGAATAAGTTTTTTTTTGTTGTGTTACTAGTTATGCTTGGTATTGCCTCACTGATGAGTATCAAATTAGCTGTTGTTTGATCCTTATATAAGTGAGTTTTATTATTGTGAGGATAGAATTGAAAATATTTGAAATGTTTGTGTAGATTCACATCAGTACCCTACATGAAACCACAGAACATTAGAAGAATTTTTATTTCTAGAAAAAAAAATTCACTTTTTTAGGAGCATTTGACAGGTAAAAAAGGTATCTGCCAACTGTTTTCACCAAAGCATTTTTTCCCGAAAATCGAGAACGCAGAGGGTCGTTCTCTCTGTTCTCAGAGTTTCACATAGCTGCCGTACTAAAACATAGGAGAATGGAACACCTGTACTATCACAAAAAAAATTGGGACAATTTTATTCAAATTTGAGATAATGATTTTTTTACGAAAATCGTTCCTGGTATAAATTAATATCAGAGAAAATACTGCACCACCTTTAGCAACCGAAAAAACTCAATTATAATTCATTTTCGTAACACTTAAAAGAATGGTATTTTCACAATTTTGTTCTACCGAGATAGCACAATCTTTCAGATCAAAATTTCTCCAAATTTGTTCCTCTTGATTTGATTATATATCGAGATGTGACAGTTCCGATTTTCGAAACCAATTCTTTCGGAAAATTAATATATCTCAAAAGATTTTCGAATTGTTGTAACTCCAGAAAAAGCAATTTTTCTAGTTGACTTGGGGCTAGCTTGACTGCAAGCAGCGCAAGTTACGAAACGTAAATTTGTTATCCTTTCAATTGCGACAAACAGCTTTTTCCATTTTTAAAATTCATTAGGTCATGAAAGACTTTTTTTGTGATCGATATACTTCTTGCTCCTACTTAACTTGTTTGTCCCTGTAAATGGAGCTCTTGGAAAAGCACCTTATTTCGGCACGAATTTAAAAGAATTTGAAAAATTTTTGAGATTGATCAATTTGTCAAATTTCCGCGAATAGTCCTGAATCGTTTGGAACCATATTTTGCTTGAAATATTGTTCTGTCATGAAGAAACAATTGTGACAATTTCATTTGATTTAAGATCGAAAATTAATTTCAGATGATAATGAAATTATTTTTGGTCACTTTTATTCGAATTTTCCATTCTCGATAATGGATGGTGCGGAAAAACAAAAGTTGTTAAGCCACTTCTGTACATTTAAATTCATGGAATTATAGCTATTCTTTTCACCGTCATCGTACACTCCTTCGAGATAAAAATTAATCCAAATTTGATATTAATGAAAAAAAGCACTTGCTTTCTATTTTTAATGTTTTAATGCACACGACCGGTTTCGTATTTTTCCTGGTCTACTGCAAGTAGCAGTAAGGTTAATTTGACTTTCAACGATTTTTCCGTAATACACCGATCGATATCGTTTTTTTTTCATTTTAAGTAATTCTTAGGTTATGAACAACATTAGAAATCCAGTGGAAAACAAAGTTAACTTTCTTCGAATTTTCTCTTCTATATAACTAAATTTTTTGGTTTCTATTAAGAAAATTGGGAAGCTTCCGATTTCTTAATAGACTCGTTCTATTGTAGATATCAAAGCAGCTCGTGAGAGTGTTCGTGGATCTTCAAGAACATGAATTCAGATTTTCAGCTTCATGATGAGAAATGAAAATTTCAAGACAATGTCCATTATATAATATATATATATATATATATATATATATATATATATATATATATATATATATATATATGTGTGTGTGTGTGTGTGTATCGTCAAATGTATCTAATTATAAGTACCGACAAACCCGAAAAATTCATCCTGCTCATATATTTTGTGGACTGATGAGTGAAATGTCGTAAATAGCCTTTCCAAATTAAGATCTAAAGTTGCATTCAGACCTCATGATAAGTATTCAACACTCTTATTTAATGTTGAAAAACTCAATTTACAATTCGAATGAGAGGAGGGTATGAGTTATCTTGTTCAGAGTGCAATAATTTCTACATACATTAAAAATAAACAAGGTTATTATCAGCTAACCACTGCATCCAGAATGGTCATTCTTTTCCTAGAATTATTTTCAACGAAGTTTGGCTTTGACGTCGATCATAAGCCATAAACACAGTTAAGAGATCGAAAAAGAAAATATGAAAAAATAATTATCTTAACTCAGGGGATAAACATGAACATAAATACGCCAAGGTACTCATCAAGAGGCGATTTCTTTATTCATACACAAACAGAAATGAGTAACGGAAGGTATGGGTAAACTGAAAACATAGGGATGGATACGAAGGAGTACACAATGTTGATGATCAGAGTTGAATCTGAATATCCTTAATGTGCTCAAAAAGAGCTCTATAAACATCAATATTTTTCATCGACTAGAGAAACCCAAACTAAATGGCTGAAATTCTCAAACCATTTGTAAAATACTATTAAGAAAGTTTCCGTTTTTATGCCTAAAATTACTGCATTGAAGGATAGTATGCTCAAGAGTCCCAATTTCACCTCACGTACATAATTCATCATCTAGTAGTCCTATTTTTGATAAGTAAACAGGGCACAAGGCTTGACCACTTCTCGATCGACATAGAATTGTAATGAACTCCCTATTCTGATCGGTATCAACGAATCATGGTCGAAGCAGGTATCCACGCTGTATACTCATTGAAATGTAATCGGATTTGAAACTTCGTTCACTGTAATCAGATAATTTTAAATACCTATCCAATGAACTATAACTAGGACTAACTGATCAATTAGCAGATTTGAGGGGTTGACATCCTCGTCTGAGGGGGTGCCTGAGGGGGTATAGTGGAAGCACCTCTGCTAAGAGATATTATTTCCCAAAATATAACAGTATTTTGGTGAATGTTCATTCGACATCGACAGATTTTGCAATCACTGAAAATTACTCGTCTTTTGACGAACCAGCCTGTATCTTCGTCCGAATATATCAAAACTCAAAAATTATTAAACATTACAGAAATATTGAATTTTTCAGGATATTGGGTATGTACTCCACGAAAGATACTGGGATAACAGTCCGACCAGAACCAGCGGTTATGACGGTTTACAGTGCCATTCAAAAAAAAAAGTACATTCATCGGAGAAACAAATATTGTAGAGGAAGTATGGATTGTTTGCGATTCTCTCACTTATTATTTCACAGAATTGCACTCAGTGGTCAAAGTCATGCTCATTCAATTCCTGGGCCATCTTCACTTTATACAGATGGAATTTGTATTGTTTGAAAACTCGTCCAATAGTTCTTGGACTCACACCAATTTCTCCAATTTTCTTTTACTCAGAGTGGGATCAATCACTACTTGTCTAAATAACGCAGTTTCCATTTCCTCACTTCGTATGGTTCTTTGAACATTCTCTCTTTTTCTGTTCTGAAGAGAGCCAGTTTCTCTAAATTTTTCCACCAACTCCAAATGTACTTGACGACATGTTTGTCGTCATGGCGTTCATTGCAAATAGCAGCTGCCTTATTTGCACAAGTATAACTGCTGAGAAAAATTTTAATAATTTCTACCCTTTCAGCTATTGAATAATCCATTATACTGAAATGGATGCAAGCCGTGAGTGTGATAAGCAGCTAGATAAACAAACAAACTAATTCGAATATCATTCATGAGATACAAGTATTCTGCGAAAAACAAAACCACCGCATTTGTTGTTGAGCAATCAGCATTATGCAAGTGTGATTTCGAATGAATATTCTTCTCTAACGAGAACTTAACTTGGGTTCGTCATTTCTACCTTGGATACCATGCTGTCAGAGGCTATTCACGTGCTACTATCGGTTGCGTATGCGGTCGTGAGGCGTGCAGGCTATTACCCTAGTGGTTGTCTTATTTCGAGAGGTAGATCTTGCATAAGAGTTGGTGGTTATCAATTTGAATGGAAAATGTAATTAGTGTCCATGTAGTAAGGATTGAATAATATATATATATATATATATATATATATATATATATATATATATATATATATATATATATATATATATATATATATATATATATATATATATATATATAAGAGATAGCTCCTGTCAGGAAGGATTATTCATTGATCTAATTCTGCTTGTCTCAAGTTCACATATGTAGACACCTCGCGAACTATATCGCGGAAGATGTTTGTCCCATCAAATATTTACAGACAGGATGATTAATCTCGAAAACAGAAGCTAAGAGCACTATTCCAGCGGGATTATTTCACTCGTTTTCTACCGTAGATGTGATTCACGGAACGGCAAAAGATGTCTCCCAAATGTTTGGATATTTTAACGTTTCCACATCTGTTTGTTATTGTTCGTATCTTTCTCGAAGTCCGGTAGCGGGTTCGCCGTGTCGGTCCATAGAGGGCAACTCTCATACGTATGTACGGGGTGCGTTCTTTCTGGGATCGATAGGGTACCCTGATGTAGCTTGATAAGATGCTGAGAAGCGATATGCGACACTGACGAGCTCCTAATAAGGGCGAAACTGCAGTCTGTGGCTTCGTTTCTCGGCATCCTGCTTAGTTGCACTATTGTGGTTCTTGAGGGCTGCGTGCATGGCAGGCAGATTTGAGAACTAGCTCTTGTCAGGAAGAATCTACGGATTTTCGAATAATTCTTTTTTGATCATTCATCATTCATTTCTAATCACTAGGGTATCAATAAATTCAACTGTGGTGTTGGCCTCTTTCTCTATTGTGAATATGATGTTATGATGGTAGTTGTTAAAAACTTCTAAGATTTCTTCTTCACTTTCCTCTGGAATAGCCACTATTAAGTCGTGCACAAATTTCTTACAAATTGGTAATACGAAAGTGAGTCTTGGTATACACATATCAAGTAAATCATCAACAGCATATTGGGCGATAATTGGTGATAGGTTAGGTTAGATTTCACTCCATCGTAGGAGAAGTATGTTGAATTATACACTAACTCTACCAACTTTAGGAATTCATCCATCGGTAGCTCACAATGCTATAAGATTCTTTCCCATTGTCTCCCAATACAGTTAAGTGCGATATCTAACGATATGCTGGTGAATTATGAGACAACGCCCAGGCTTGCAATTCTATAATTGTCTCGTATTTCAAAACCATTAATGAGTTCGCAGCATTCGAAAGAATCTTTTATGTAATACATGTTACTGTAGCCATACCCTGCTTTGAGTGTGCCGTTTATGTATTGAGAGATTCTAGATGTCAGACACTGGATTGAAGAAATAATAAGTCTGAGAGCCAATACCCCATTATGTATTTTTGGAAGACCATAACATTTTGGGCAAACTCCATCATACGTCATGAGCTTTGTTGCAGTTGCAACAACAACATAGTTCCATTTCTTGATACCCTAGTGATTAGAAATGATAGAGAGTAGATGTGGTGTGGTATAGGAAACCCATGGCAGCTGGTAGATATGTACATGACAAATCATATCATCCATGGAAAATGAAATTCAACGTTATCCAAAACATGAAAACGAGAGTCACAAAAATCTCTAATCACTGTTTGGTATATAACAATCTCAAAAATTGGAAATCTTGATGTTAACCATCGGTTGCCCAAAAAGTTTGTTACGTAGATTGATTCATAACACGCCAAATCAAACTGAACATCCAATTACAAATCAAACTACTGAACATCCCAGGCTAACCAACAGAGACAACTATCGGAAGTACCTAGACAGACACAAGAGAGATCAAAAATCATCGTTTTACCTCATGCTGACGGATTAACAAAACAACTAGGTGGTTAATTACGTTGACTTAATACACTTATGGCAACCAAAAATGTGAGATTTGCCAAATCCGTGTTCATAAAATTGAAAGATTGCACATCGTTACTTCAGAGACCAAATGTTGTGTATAAAATCCCATGTAATAACTGTGAGAAGGTTTACATAGGAGAAACAGGAAGAAACCTTAGTAAAAGGATTACCTCACACAAGAGTGATTCAAGAAAAAACAAAAAATCTTGCGCGGCAGCACTTCACGAAAATGAATTGGGTCATCACCTCAATTATGATAATGTTACCATCTTGGACACTGAAAGCAACGTATGGAATAGGAGATTAATAGAAATGGTGAGAGTTTGTCAGGAAGCCACTGCAATGAATTTCAAGAAAGATCTAGACAGATTAGACAGTATGTACGCATACTTAGTAGAAATTGACAAACTATCCAGAAATCACAACGGTAGACCACCAGACCACAATAACACCACTGTTTCCATACCGCAGTTTTAGGTATACTCAATTTCCATCTCGGTCCCCATTCAATAGATGAGATTACCTAAATGAGAGTAAAGAGGTGACTGTAAATACAAAGAGTACTTATTTGTTGTCATTTCTTGGTTTTAGCCATTCTCTGGGTAGTTGTTTCATTGATACTTCCAATTCAGGTTGTCAGAAATTTTCATTTATTAAAATAATTCATTATCAGAATTGAACTGTTTTAGGCGAACTAAAGCCCATTTCTTTCCTTTTTCTTTTACATTTAAAGCTCCCTTCCTGAAATATTAATAGTCGTAGTATTTTGTTAGTGTTTTATAACGTTTTAAGTGATTTTGACGTATGTAGTTGTTTTTTTCTTTTTCTTTATGTAATCTTGAATTAACGTAAATGGGACCTTCTGTCCCTTTTCGAATTTGAATTTGACTGTAATAGTACTTAGCGTTCATCAATTAATGACTCACCTTGGTATGTTGGTGGCTCTGTGAAAGTTGTGTGCACGGTAATTACTCAGTAGATTATTTGTAACTAATCACTTTTGATGACAGATCTCATGGGTGACAGATATGGCTCTTGTCAGAGAAAAATTTCCGGTTGTCATGCATAGTCTGAATAGAGGTTTAGGGCTAAATGAGAGTAATGTGTAGAAACTCATCACAAAAATGCTAGTTAATAACCTTAGAATGCAAACCTCAATTTCTCTGAGTACTTTACAATTTTTAAATGTCAACTTAATCACAATTGCCATATTTTGTAGCACTCCTGAAGAAGACTTTATTAAATCAATCAATAAATTACATGAAAAATTATAAATTCACCTCCCAGTAACTAATACCATTGCCAGGCCATGATTATAATCAAAACATATCCTGGAATCATTATATATTCTGGTAGATTGATATATTCTCATAACTTTTAAGGTTATCCTGTATGTATTTATTTAAGAACGGAATTATTCAAAAATCCGTAGATCCTTCCTGACAAGAGCTAGTACCCGAATCTGGCTGCCATGCACGCAGCCCCCAAGAACCACAATAGTGCAACTAAGCAGGATGCCGAGAAACGAACAGACTGCAGTTTCGCCCTTATTAGGAGCTAGTAAGGTAACTATCAATTAAACTCGACCGCTGTACTCCAATTGATCATTTCGTTAAATGCTATATATGGGATATATATATATATATATATATATATATATATATATATCCCATATACCATTTACCGAAATGATCAATTGAGTACAGCGGCCGAGTTTAATTGATAAATTACTTTTGACTATATATATATATATATATATATATATATATATATATATATATATATATATATATATATATATATATATATATTATATAACTTGAGACACGAAGAATTATTCGAAAATCCGTAGATCAATGAATAATCCTTCCTGACAAAAGCTAGTTCCCAAAATCTGCAAATCTGCAAATCTGCCTGCCATGCACGCAGCCCACAAGAGCCACAATAGTGCAACTAAGCAGGATGCCGAGAAACGAAGCGGCATACTGCAGTTTCGCCCTTATTAGGAGCTCGTCAGTGTCGCATATCGCTTCTCAGCATCCTATCAAGCTACATCGGACTACCCTATCGAATCCAGAAAGTACGCACCTCGAACATACGTATGAGAGTCGCCCTCTATGGACCGACACGGCGAGCTTGCTAGCGGACTTCGAGAAAGATACGAACAATAAGAAACAGATGTGGAAAAGTTGAAAATTCCAAACATTTTGGGAACATCTTTTGCCGTTCCGTGAATCACGTCAACGGTAGAAAACGAGCGAAATAATCCCGCTGGAATAGTGCTCTTAGCCTCTGTTTCCGAGATAAAACCTCCCGTCGGTAAATATTTGATGGGACAAATATCTTCCACGATAAACTTCGCGAGGAGTCTACATATGTAAAACTTGAGACAAGAAGAATTTTTCAAAAATCCATAGATCAATGAATAATCCTTCCTGGCAAGAGCTAGTTCCCAAATCTGCCTGCCATGCACGCAGCCCCAAGAACCACAATAGTGCAACTAAGCAGGATGTCGAGAAATGAAGCGGCAGACTGCAGTTTCGCCCCTATTAGGAGCTCGTCAGTGTCGCATGTCGCTTCTCAGCATCCTATCAAGCTACATCGGGGTATCCTATCGATTCCAGAAATGACGCACTGCGTACATACGTATGAGAGTCTTCCTCTATGCACCGACACGGCGAGCCCGCTACCGGACTTCGAGAAAGATACGAACAATAACAAACAGATGTGGAAACGTTAAGAATTCCAAACATTTGGGAGACATCTTTCGCCGTTCCATGAATCACATCAACGGTAGAAAATGAGCGAAATAATCCCGCTGGAATAGTGCTCTTAGCCTCTGTTTACGAGATAAAACTTCCCGTCGGTAAATATTTGATGGGACAAATATTTTCCTCGATAAACTTTGCGAGGAGTCTACATATGTAAACTTGAGACAAAAAGAATTTTTCATAAATCCGTAGATCAATTAATGATCCTTCCTGACAAGAGCTAGTTCCGTAATCTGCCTGTCATGCACGCAGCCCCAAAGAGCCACGAAAGTGCAACTAAGCAGGATGCCGAGAAACGACGCGGCAAACTGCAGTTTCGCCCTTATTAGGAGCTCGTCAGTGTCGCATATCGCTTCTCAGCATCTTATCAAGCTACATCAGGGTACCCTATCGATCCCAGAAAGAACGCACCCCGTACATACGTATGAGAGTTGCCCTCTATGGACCGACACGGCGAACCCGCTACCGGACTTCGAGAAAGATACGAACAATAACTAACAGATGTGGAAACGTTAAAAATTACAAACATTTGGGAAAGATCTTTCGCCGTTCCGAATCACATCAACGGTTGAGAACGAGCGAAAAAATCCCGCTGGAATAGTGCTCTTAGCCTCTGTTTCCGAGATAAAACCTCCCGTCGGTAAATATTTGATGGGACAAATATCTTCCACGATTAACTTCGCGAGGAGTCTACATATGTAAACTTGAGACAAGAATAATTTTTCAAAAATCCGTAGATCAATGAATAATCCTCCCTGACAAGTGCTAGTTCCCAAATCTGCCTGTCATGCACGCAGCCCCAAAGAGCCACAAAAGTGCAACTAAGCATATAACTTTCCATTGGCTCTCCTTGTTTATCCAAATTACTAAAGAAAACGAGGTTTTCAGTAGTAGTGGTGAGAACAGTGTCACCTGAAAAAAAAGGATTCCCTGCAGTAGTCACAATTGCTTCATTTAAAATTGAAAAATCTAAAGGAGTCCTTCAGAACATATCTTGATTTCGAAGAAAGGAATTAACAAAATATTCATTTCTTAATTTTTGGTCAAGGTGCAATCAAAAACTCTGATTTAAACTCTGATTTTTGCCGAAAATTGCTCCTTTTGATTAATTAAAAGAAAGGTGTGATTGAAAAAGGAATCCTTCTTTCAGAAGCTATCATTTAGCGTGTGAATTAAGTGTGCGAAGTTAGGTGAAATCAGTCTAAAGGTTTTCGATAAATTTTTACTATCGAATTTGAAATAAAGTTTTGAGAAAAACGCAACTATAGTTGAATACATGAATAAAATAGAGACACGATGTTTGAACTCACTTAGAATCGTTCATTACAGCTCTTCAAAGCAACTCGTCTGCAGCAGCTGCAGGATCTAAAGCAATATGTCGCTTCATTCTATAAGAAATTCTGTAGTCTTGAGTAACAGCCTGGGTTTGGCGATCAGATTTTGATTGCAGCTCTCGTCCTCCTTACGTGTACACTCCTGGGAAATTTGGACAGGTTATACGTCTAAGCTCTTCGAAAATAACACGCAACAACACAGCCAAACTCCCTTCATTGAAATTATGAAGAGTTTTTGGCGTTATTTTCCAATCGAGATGATTATAACTTGTATAATTGTTTTGTGTAAATCCGCCAACAAAGCATTCCAAAACAATGACATTGCTCAAATTTTCGTGCAGAGGCATCATGACTTCCAAAACGTCAACTGGCGGTATACATTCTTTCAAAAAAGAAGCGGGAATGGGTCACTAAAACGCAAAATATTTTCCATTTAATTCCAAATAATTAAATATATAATAAATAATAAATAATAAATAAACAAAAATAAATTAAAAATATTTACACCAACGAATAATCCAATCATCAAAACATTTCTCAAACGCAATTTCCTGAATCGACTTCAGTTCTCGCCGCGAATTCTCTTTTATGTCTCCTATCGATTCAAAACGGGTACCTCGAAGTGATAATTTGAGTTTTGGAAAAAGAAAAAAGTCGGCCAGTGCCATATGAGGAGAATACAGTGTTCGATGATATTTGTAGAGTTTTTGTTCAGAAATTCATTCACAATGATAGCGTTGTGAGATGGTGCATTATCGTGGTGAAATATCCATGAGTTTTCTTTCCACAAATCGGGCTTTTTTCGAAGAATTTGTTTCCCAAACGCCGTATAACGCTCAGGTTATATTCTGTATTTACCGTCCGTCCTTCTGACAAGAATTCCGAGTGTATAACACTGCGATGATCAAAGGAAACAGTCAACATTACCTTGACTTTTGATCGACTTTGATGTGATTTTTTCGGTTTCCGTTCAGTTTGAAAGTGCCATTCCGAAGCCTGACTGGTTCTCATGTCAAACTCATAAACCTATGTCTCATCAATAGTTTTATGAATGTGGGGTCAGAATTGTCTTGTTCTATCATGTCTTCAGCGACCGTTACGCGATTCAATTTTTGAGGAAAATCCAGGTCTTTTGAAAATAGTCGAGCGGCAACACATTTCATGCCCAAAGAATCGTTTTAAAAGGTACGACTTGATTTGAGAGATATAGAAAATTCATTGTCTATCCCTCTCGATCTTCTTATCTTCAACAGTTTTGTTTACTAATTCAAGCAAACGTATCTCCAATCCTTTTTGAGCGTGAGACGCAAACTCCTTTTCATTAATTTCATAGTCTTGAGCAAACGGATGCGACTCCATAACTTTTTTATAAACTTTAGCGCCAGCGCTTCCAGTATAATCAATATATTTTACTCTGCATCTATCATGCGGGAGTTCGAACAACTCGATTATTGCTTTCACTTCCATATTTCTCCAAATTCTACTGTGGTACCTTTTTGTTCCCAAGATTCACATTGCTTACAGTGAAAACTCTTGCGAAAATGTTAAAGACTAGAGTAGTTTCTTTGACCGAAAAGGGAATCCGCGTTTTTCTCAACTATCGCTAAGGCAATCAAATAATAATAATAATATCGTTTATTGCAAGAACATTACGGAAAATTACAAAAACCTTAACCTATAACTAGTACTTGCAAGAGGTGAATTTCAATATTGGAATTGATTTTCAAATTAACCTAGATAAAACAAACATGCTGAAATGCAGAATTAAATATAGTCAAACGTTAACAATTTCACATATTAACTCTTTTAAATAAAAAAATTATAAAACTATTTTGCAGTCTTTAAGTTAGTAAGAGCGAAAATGCTCAACTTCACAGATCCTGTATCTCATGCATTTTTTCACAAACACGCTCCTTGAAAGAACATCCAGACAAATTCGAAATATCAATTACCTCATTCAAAAGATAGGGGGCAACATAAGAGAAAGAATCCTCAAATTTTGTTGTATTATGCTTTGGAAGAGTGAAACTGTTATTGTTCCTGATGATTCGATTATGAACAACTTCTGATCAAACGTTCCGTCAAATATACAGGGCAATTGTTCTGTACCAATTTATACAGAAATTGATAAACCTGTTTTTGTCGTATTGCGTTAAATAATTGAAAAAGACAGCACAGCAATATTCTATTCGTGGATTTATAAGTGAGTTTTACACCTTCAGGTAGTAGAAACTTGAACTGATAAAGGGCTCTAGGAACAAGCAGAGAATCTTTAAACATCTTTTCTACGTGCAAATTGAAACCCAAAATCTCAAGATTCTTGGCATGATTAGCGTGTTTTATGGCTACCCCATTCAAACCTATCTCAACTGTTCTGAAGTTTACTTGCTGCACCAAACGATCATTCCCAACGCAAATACACTGATTTGCTTGGGTCGATCATAAGGGACTTTTTGGAACACCACTCAGTAAAACTACATAAATCCTGATTCAGACTTTCAATCGTCTCTGCCATGTCATCAACTTCGCAAGATTTGTAGATTCGAATATCGTCCGCATATAAATGAATCTTTGAGTATAAGAAGCACTTATAGACATCTAATGTGAAAATTGAAAATTAAATGTGGCCGAGAACACAGCCCTGCGGCACGCCACTGCGAATATTCAAATAGGATGATAAATTATTTCCGAATTTTACCGCTTGCATCCTGTTGGCCAAATGGCTCCTGAACCAGATAAGTGAGTTACCTCGAACACCCAGGTAAGCGAGTTTTGGATTCATGAGAAATAGGCTCACTTAATCAAAAGCCCTGGATTGATCTTGCAGAACTGAAAAGGTTATCATTGAAACGTCCATTATAAGCTTATGTGATCCGTGACCTTCGAAAGAGCTGTATTAGTACTATGCAGTTTTCTGAATCCAGAATGAATTTGTGGCAGAATAGAACTTTCGTTCAAATAATCAACAAGTTGTTGCGCAACGATTTTTTCATGAGTTTCGACAAAGTTGGCCAAATATGAATCGAACGGAGATCTTTGTATTCTGAGGGCCTTGATACTTTTGGTGAAGGTAACACTATCGATTTTTCCCAAATTTCTGGATACTGATAAGTTTTTACAGACTTATTCACAATTAGAGTCAGAGCTCTCAAACAAAATAGAACAACAAGTTGCAGCATTTTCGAATTAACATCGTCAACACCACAGGCATTCGATTTCATAGTTCTAAGCACATCTAAAATGATTCTTTCATTAACAATATGAAATGCGAAGAGTTGATCATCCAATCTACTGTGCTCAAAAAAACACAAATAATCATCATCGAGAGAGGGATCTCCTGTTATATTGATGAAAAACTCGTTTATGGCGTTAATATTCTGTAAGTCGGGTAGTAGGTTCAGTAAATTATTGCCACGTGATTTGTGGACACCCCAAGATTTTAAGCTACTCCACTGATTTTTACCATCCCCCTCAGGGAGTCTCATATGATATTGCATGAAAGCAATTTTTTCTTGGCATATTGCAAAGGTCACATAATTCTTGAGCTCAATATAATATTGCTTATGTTCGAATGTTTTAGTTTTTATATAAGGTTTATGGGCCTCATTTTTCAATGCAATCATTTCGCGAATGGTGTGAGTTATATAAGGTTTGCTCCTTTTTTTCGACTTTCTCGAACTTTGTACTGGAGCGTGTTTATCAAACAGGTACAGAATGATTTCGTTCAACTTTTTGACTTGTTGATCTGAATCATTAATGTTAATAACGGTATTCCAATCAACATCATTCGCATCGATATTGAACTGGGAAATGTCAATTGCTCTTAAGTCTCTACAACAGAAATTACTTGACTCAATTGGCTCGTCATACATGGTTTTAATAAAACATTCAAAGAGCAAATAATCAGAAATATCTTCCGAGTCGGTAGTTGACAAATCAGAATCAATAAGGTCCACACTCAAACACGAAACTTCACTGAGTGATTCATGTGTTCTCGTGATTCCCGTCGGTTCTTCTATTTTCTGATGCATGTTATAAGAGCTCAAAAGAATATTGAACTTTTTCGAGCCACTGTGGTCAACATTTAACAAATAAATATTTATATCACCCATTGAAATTGGTTGGTCAACTACTGGAAACACTTTGTTGAAGACGCTACTGATTTCGGTAACAAAAGTGTCAACATTTACTCTAGGTGGTTTGTATACCAAACCCACACCCACTTTTTTCTTCCTCAATTGCAGCGTCAACCACAATTGTTTCACACTATAATTTCATTTTCCTTAGACTTATGTTAAACTTTATAGCGTAAACACCACCTCAGATACATGGCAACACCACATCCTCTTGTGATTAACAAACACCGTCTTCAGTACACATTTAATTTTCTACGATGTTGACAGCAAAAGAAAAAAGTTTATTTGTCACTGAACTCACACGTTCGAAAATTTTGTTGATGTTAGAATCATAGACTGATTGAGTCTACACGATAAAACAATTAGACCATAAAATTTATGGCATCCTGCGAGACCTTAGCCTATTGAAGCCGAAATAAATGCTCAATTCATTTCTAACGATTGAATCGAAATTCTTTGAACATTTCCTGGTTTCATTCAGTTCTCTGGTGCGAATATAAAAAAAGTATCCCCAATATTTTCATTTCTATGCTCACAACAATGAAACCGACTTGTAATGAGAACGAACGAATTATATTTATTATTCATGAGCAAGGAAATATCGAAAATAATAAGAAACAAAACAACAAATAAAATACTCAAAAATATCTCCATTATTCAAAATGCAAGAATTACAACATCTAGTACTAAGTACATTTCGAATTTGAATATCGGTCACTGAAGCTAAAACAATTTATAGAGTTTTATTCATCCCCCCTTTCTCATTATTGGTTTGTCTGTAAAATTAATCCTTGACATAAAAGCAGAGAAAATAATGTAGCGTGATTCACTAAGAAGGAGGTGATCACCTCACTGATCCTATTGTTGCCATCTAGTAATCACCGAAAGACTGCTTTAAAAATTCTGAGACATTCTATGTCTGGTGTGTGAATACTCCATCATGTTGAAATATACAAACCTTCTTTGAGCCAAATGAATTTTACTCATAAAACCCTATATAATGTTCTCCTTACAATTATAATTAAGTTTCCCACGATGATTTTCGACAAAACTGACCCATGCCAAAACATGGGGGTTTATTAACGCGCATCAAACATTGAATCCGAATCTCACTTGATGTTGAACATTCACTTCCCGTTGGAGATTGACATCGGACCTGTAATGTTCATTATTCCGATTGAATAAACCGTCATAGAACAACCTAATTTCATCAGTTCATATGGTATACTGGTAGAATTCAGGATTTTCCGTTGACTGACTTTTCATGATACATTCGGTAAAATTCTATGTGTCGATTATAATCCCTTAGCATATAAAAGCTGAGATTTCCTCGTCATAGAAAGTTGAAACTTTTTTTTCTGAGGATTCGCGAAACCATAAATTTTGGTATGGCTCTGTCTGCTTTGAATTAACTACATGAAATTGAGGTATTCGTTATAACAGCTCTCATAACTTCCATTGTTACTTCTTCATTATCTTGTTTATCATAACTCTTTTCGCTGAGTGCTTTTGAAGATAGTGCGCAGTGATTATCAGACTCAGTTTTAGCCTTTGAAATACAGACTTGTGAGGTTGGCTCCTGTCAGGAAAACGAACAGAATAATTTTCTAAAGCTGCATCAGAATCTTACCTATTCTGAATTAACAAGCTGAGCATTCTAACTTGTCAAATTTTTCAAAGTTTTCAAAATTAACGAATATTTTTCATTGAAAAGGTTTTCAGCCAATCATCTTGAATCAAAAATGTGAATTGAATAATGAATTAACATTTATAGTTGTGAGCATAGAATTCAAAACATTTGAGATCTTTGGTGAAAATTCAAACGAGAATACTAGATGAAAGCACAGAACGTTCAAAGAATTTTCATTGCTGGTAAAATTCCCAATTTAGAGGAAATTCACTAGACATATTAAATAGATTTGGAAAGAGAAAAAGATACAGTTCATACTTTATACAAATTCACCTATGGTTTGCATTTGAAGAGACACAAAGTTATATTATAATTCAAAAGCCAGTCAACAGAAGAGAGTTTTTAATTGAGTCTCTACATTCTAGTCAAAAAAGAAGTCGTAGAAAGTCAAAATAGTCGAAATCTAGATCGAGATCAAGAATAACTCGAAAACAAAAGAAGATAGCTGTGATCTGTTTCAACTATGAATTATCCTCGAAAATCAATAACGGAGGGAGATTCGAGTTCTGAATCTGAAAGTGTTAACATCGTTTTCTCACGTGCTACTCAAATGTGATTAACTATAACTAAAGTGTACTAAAACTAACAAAAGCGAAAATGTGCATCTAACGTTCCATAAAACGTAAGAAAAACTTTTTCAAATTTCTAAACCCCATACAGGGTCAAATATTACCAAAAGACATTTACATTTCGATTGTTTGCAATCTCGTATGAACTTTCCCTCATTCTCTTCTTGCGTTTCTTATCATTATCAGATATAAACAGCCGCGGCGCGCTTTGACCGAGTTGGAGCGGATACGGCACACACATCGCCGCTGCCCGTCGAACAGCGTTGGACAGCGCTGCAACCAACATTGCAATATGCTAGTGCATATTGCATAGATTAAAACTTTCGAGTAACTGAAAACTTTGCGGATCTTCACTGAAGATCCACCACCATTCACAAAACATGCACTCTCAAAATGAACCCCTTCCACAAAATGTAACTCCAACAAACTCTTACGTATCAGCACTGAAAACACCACCAAAACAGGCCTACCCAGACAAAAAACAAGCCATAATACTCCACGCAGAAGGCGAGCTGAAAAATTTTGAATATGTACAAGCTATTGGATCCTTAGTTACCCCCGTGAATATCACATACGTATCACGTTTATCGAATAACCGAATCTGCATTTTCCTGAAAACGAAAGATATAGTTGATAATCTAGTTTCAAACTACCCCACAGTGAAAGTAGGAACCTTAAATATAGCGCTAAGCAGATTAGTCAGTGCTGCCAAACCCATAGTAATATCGAATGTTTGTCCCTCAATAACCAACGAATTAATTGAAGACGCCTTCAAGAACTATGGTCTTGAATTATCCTTCCCCATCTAGCCTACCTGACGAATACAGTCATATCCTAAGCTTCAGACGTCAAGTATATGTGAAACCTCCAGAAGAAAATTACGAACTACAGACTTCTCTCACCATAACCTTTGATGGGAATAACCACAGAATTTTCCTATCAACCGATAAGATAGAATGATTCATCTGCAAGGAGATTGGATATATCGCAACTAGATGCCCAAATGCAACTAAAGAGGTACCTCTCGCGCAGATAAAACCAACCACTCAAAATAACTCCTTCCAACTAGCAGAAAGCAACAGCTCCATCTCGACTATTCCACTACTTAACTCCAGTAACATAAACATAAGACCGATCTCATCCCTAGATAATAACCCCAAAAGACCGCGTACAAACTCTACGGGCTCTAGCTCGCAACTTAGCCAGCCCGTATCACAACTCACACCTAACGAGCAGAGCGTAATTCCACCACCACAACTCCGTACCAATATTACGAGCCCCGAGACAAAAACCAAAAAAGAAAGCGAAAAGAGGGAACACAGACGACAATATCATCTCTGAACCTCCCAAAACCTGCGTGGAAAACATTTACGACAAATATCCGGAAAAATTCATACTGCCAATGAATGTTCTGTTTGCATTATTAGAGAACGCTCTAACTAACAAGAACCCCGTCGAAGAAGTCAAACTATACACTCAAGATGTGAGAGCCCTCCTACATAACATTATGTTGATTCACGCTGAAATTGATAACGACAGATCATTGAAAAACAGATTAACCAGATTATCTAAAAAATTGAAAGCTCAAATCAAACACGAAGATTCTGCAGATGATCTCGAAAGTATATACTCTCTTCTATCAGAAGTGGACCCAAGCCACGATCTCCTCTCAGACGACTCTGAAGCTTCCCATCAATCAAATCATTCCAATCAACAATGTTTACGTTAATACAATGGAACTGCGATGGATTTTATCCTCGTCTTCAACGTTTGCAGCAACTTATCTCAGACTCACCTACTGATATAATATGCTTACAAGAAACTAATCTCACTGAATCTCACAAGCCATACCTGAAAAATTTTCAGGGATATCACTACATTCGAACCCAATGCTCCCGTGCAAGCGGAGGAGTATCAACTTTTATCGATAGCAAGATGTTCTCGCAAGTAAATCCTATTACAACAAACCATGAGCCAATAGCTGTCTCTATTTGGAATTCAACCAAATTCACAATCTGCAATCTTTACTTACCTAAACATTCACTCCGAGCAACAGAGCTTCTAAACCTCATCAATCAATTACCTCACCCATTTGTCCTTGTTGGTGATTTCAACGCACATAACATAATCTGGGGCTCAGAAAGAAACTTTGGAAGATGGAAAATTGTGAAAGAAGTGTTTCGCGACTCGGACATCACCCTGCTCAACTCCGGAGCTAGCACACATTTCAGTTTTTCAACTGGAACGTTTTCATCTATAGACCTCAGCTTTTGTGATTCGAGATCTGCACCTCTACACACATGGAAGACACTAGACAGCCTTTATGATAGTAACCATTTCCCGATAGCGATATCCAACATCACCATGCAAACTCCAACGACCACACGAGGAAGATGGCGCCTTGCAAAAGCTGCCTGATCCGATTTTTCTGCAGAAGTTGACGAAAATATAATACACTACATCTTTCCAGAGGACGTTAATACGACAGTTGAGGACTTCAGTAGATGTATCATAACCTCCGCAGAAAAACACATAGGAAAAACTACAGGCAGGTTTAAAATAATCGTTCCCTGGTGGATGACGACTGCAAGAACGCCGTTGCAAATTGTAAAAAAGCTCTCAGCAGATACCGCCGTGTGAGAAATATTGAAAACTTTATAAACTTCAAAAAACTGAAGGCTCTCACCAAGAGAATTATCAAACAGAGCAAAAATGACTCTTGGCAAAAATATACTTCATCTATCACCAACGACACCCCACCAACTGAACTCTGGAACAAAATCAGGAAAATGAATGGAAAACAGAATAGACTCTCAATCACGGCATTAGAAGCGAACGGAAATGTTATTACAAGCAACCAAGACGTAGTCAATATTATTGAAGCAAATATACGACATAAGACCAACAATGATTCCACTGGTGGCACCCAGATATGCTCAACCCACCCAACATTAGGAGAATGGGGTGCGATGAAATCAACCATCCTTTTTAGCCAACAAGAACTCAATCCCGACGATATGCCTTTCATTCTCTTGAAACACCTCTCCTCAATAGCTCAAAGAAAACTGCTCGATATATACAATCAAATATAGGCATCGAGAACATTTCTCACAGCCTGGAGACAGTCACTTATCCTACCTATTCGAAAACAAGACAAACCTGCTACGAACACAAATTCATATAGACCTATCTCACTCACCTGCACTGTGAGTAAACTGATGGAAAAAATGGTTAACAAACGCCTTATGTGGTACCTAGAAAAAAACGATCATCTTACTAATGTACAGTAAAGAATTTCAGTACAATGGACAACCTGATATTTATTCAGAATGAAATTTCTAAAGCGTTAGCAGATAACCGTGAACTGTTCGCCCTAATGTGCGACATAGACAGCGCATTCGAAACAACCTTGAGATCTGTCATTTTGAATAACGTTAACCAATGCGGCCTCAATGGAAATATATTTGCTTTTTTCGAAAACTTCGTTACTGGTAGAACGTTTGGGGTCATAGCAAACGGCTCACTTTCTACAATCCAACCGCAATATAATGGCGTACCACAAGGGTCAGCTTTGAGTACAACCTTGTTCTTACTCGCAATTAATGACCTAAACTTCAACATCATTCGACACCCAGTTAAGCACGCTATGTACACGGACGATCTTTTTACTCTGCCACGGTAGAAACTTCAGAACAAGTGCAAGCCTCATCCAAGAAACGTTAAACTCACTAGCATCATGGTCTGAAAGAACTGCATTTCGCTTCTCAACCGATAAAAGAAAAGTACTGTGTTTTAGTAGAAGAAAACACCAACCAACATAACTGCCCATAAACTTGAATGGGAGTGTCCTAGAGAAAGTTGAACACCATAAGATTGTCGGACTCACCTTTAACAGCAGACTCACCTGGGAAAAACATATCAAGGAACTGAAATCAAGCTGTATGACACGAATGACCATTATAAAAACACTCTCACACTATAACTGGGGTGCCGAGGAAGGAGCCCTCTGCAAAGTATACCGATCGCTCATCAGATACAAATTGGACTATGACAGGACCATCTACTCCACCGCTATCAAGTCCCTATAAAAATCACTCAACACCGTTCAGAACACAGCTCTTCCTATGTGTCTCGGAGCTTTTAGGTCAACACCAGCAGCTAGTCTTTGCTGTGAAGCCAATGAACCCCCTCTCTGGTTAAGACGACAAAAACTTCTCCTGAACTATTCATCTAGTGCCATCTCGAATTCCAATAACCCAATCTCAAGAATACTTTCAAAAATCCTGTCTAACAGCAATACAAATAACAATGCCCTATCCAAACGTCTGAAATCAACCTTACAATCTCTTATTCCCAGAACGTATCAGAGAAAGAAGAAGTCTCACAAAAATTACTCCCCTCTCTCTCTCTCAATCCCCCCCTTGGTCTCTGATGCCATCTAAAATCGACACGAGCCTCTGTAATTCCAATAAAATAGGAACTCCGCCCACCCTTTTCCGTCAAGCATTTCTGGAACTCACTTCCAAAAAAAAATTCAATAGAATTTTCTACACCAATGCCTCCAAATCAGATACCTATGTAGGAAACTCAGTCACAACTACCTTAGACATCCTCAAAAACCATCTCTTACCCCAAACAAGCTGCATACATACAGGAGAACTATTCGCAATACTACAAGCTTTCAAAAAACTCTCATCAGACGACAAAAAAGCAGCGACATGCACGGATTCACTGGCATCACTGGAGTCAATAAACGACATGTTCACTCAACACCCTCTCGTTCAAAATATCCACAAAACTCATAATCGACTTGCCAGTCAAGGCACATCTGTCACTTGATCTGGGTACCACCCCATAGGCCTCGCTGGTAATGTGATGGCCGACAGAGCAGCCAACACAGCATCTGCAGCACAGTGGCCCCTAAAAGAAATTTATCTGTGAAACGATGCTGAAAATTAGATGGGGAATATCATTGACAGAAAATGGCAGCGTGAGTGGGACACATCACAGAACAAACTGCACGAAATACAACCCTCAGTGCCCTCCACAAAACTACGACACATGTCCAGAAAACAAAAAGTGATCATTCGACGCCTACGCACTCTACAGACGAGATTGACTAATAAACACCTAATGACCTCTCAACCGCAACCACTATGCGAGTCCTGCCCTGGAACGTCCCTCACTATGAAGCATATCCTCACGACATGCCCATCATATCAAGAAGAGCGACAAACGCAGAAAATTGAAGGTTCAATAGCAGACACCCTCAGCAACTCACAAAACTTTGATAAATTACTGAAATTCCTCGAGGCAACGCAACTGTAAAACCGTATTTGAAAAACTTATTTATATTCCTCTTTTATTTATACATGATTATCTAATATAGTACACATGTATTATGTAGTAATGTCAATGACCTCTGTAGTCGAGACTTAATATAGAAAAAAAAATAACGGAGGGGGGGTTAATTTTCTGTTTTTGTAGATTTCTTTTAGCTACCGTACTGAAGCATCAAAAATAGAACAACCTATAGATTGGATCACACTTTTCACATTTCACTTCAATAAAAACCAAGTCCTTGTTTTTGCACGCACTGAAATTCACTTACCGATTGCAAATCTCTTTATCGCAGTAAACACTAACATGAAGGCTATTATTATAGTTTTCTATATGTAACTGTTGTTTTCAATTTAAACGCCTTTTTCTTTGCATGTCTTGATACTTTCAAGTACGTCTAAAGTACTAAAGCCACCACAACTCTGCGTACTGTGATATAACAGCTCAGCATAAATAATTTAAATCAAAATACCAAGCTCACTCTATATGATTTGATCAATATCTCCTTAAACGTAAGTCTCTTTCCTCTTTCGAAAATCTAGTTGTTTGTAAGCTTAGATATAGGTTGTTTCCGTAGTGAACGTAAATATTTCAGGGGGGTAAAGCATCAAGAGTCAAACTCGAAACAGGCAATTGTTTATTCCATTGCTTTTTGTTGACGATATACAGGCTGTTTTCTGAATCTCTCCATTATTTCAATAAGCCATATCTTCCAAGCCATATATGTTCTGTTCAAATTCCGTTAGTGAATTATGAGGGCATATCCCAAACAAACCTATTTGTATCTAGAAAAACTCAGGACCGTATCAAGGAAATTTCGGTTTTTAGACCAAATTCATTTTTCCACCACGATATTTAAATCGATAATCTTTAAGGTGAGCCTTCATGACCTCATACACAAAATCGGCCCATAATATTCTTTGGCACAATTTTGAGGACTCAAGAATTTGCAATCGTTTGCACCGTTCCTAAACGTTCTTTTCTATAAAAACTTCATATTTATAGCCGCTACCATATTCGGTTATTTCAGAAAAAAACAATGCAAGAGCAAGTGTTATTTAATATCTGAAAATTTCCCAAATTACAGAGCCGCACATAAATAGTTAAATTTTCCACGAGAAAAATTAACACATGTTACATTTCTTATCATACTAGTTGTCTAAAATCCTAAAGGAAACATATTTCTTCAATCTATTGTCAAAATTGAGAGAGAACTTGATCAAACTTTGACAAACTTAAAATTTTCACAGATATCGATTATCGACAAAGAAGGTAATGATCAAGAATTACAATATGCAAAAATGCATGTAATGTTGAGGTTAATTTCATAAATGCTCAAAATGACCACTTCCAATCACTATGAATTTGATTGATCGATGAATGAGACTTCGTGTTAACTTTGGAATCATTTCGGGATTGACTCTAATGGAATCAGCTACTTCAATCACTATTATGTATTTCCGCCCTTCTTCATGAAACCCCAAAAAATAGTTAACCAGTGATCTGACTGGCTGACCAATTGACAGATCACTATCCAACGATTTTGATATTCTGTACTTGAGTAACTTCAAACGATCAAAGAAAAATGTGGTGTAGCACCATCATCCTGCAACCTCATTCCATCGCATTAATGTCAGTACCATTCAAACAATTCGGTAAGATACATAAAGAATGAATATACACTGCTCCAGTTAGTGTTTGGTCAAAAAAGGGGGTCCTATCAGTTTATCGTTGTACATGCACAATACGTTTACGGCAAATTTGTTCAATGAACGTATGTGAGAATTTCTGGAAATGTTTTTTGCATTTCAGGTAAACTGGGATTCATCAGAAGAAAACATTCTATGATAGTTCTTCTGAGGTTTTTTTCACTTTCCAAAAGTTATACGAAGTATTTCGTCGCTTATTTCCACAACTATGAACACTTCATAAATGAAGACTTCATCAAGAAGAATTATTCAGTCGTTAGTATTTATACATGGTGCTTTCTCTCAAACGAACCACCCTAAAACATCACATCGAGTAAATTTGCTGGTTAATGCACGCAAATGCAAACTACCGTCGAAAGGTTTCCCTTCAACAGAAAAATTGTTTTGTTTTCTTTTTTTCAAATATCTTGAATAAAGCCAAAATATTCAAAGTGGCTTGTTCAAGATAATGGAATACTCTGTAAAATCCCCATGAGGAGCTAGTTCTAGGATTAATACAGATCACCCTCAACAAAAGACAATTTGATAATATAACTGATAAATCCATTAAATCAAAGTATAAATTAGACGACACTATTTATTTACTGAGGTAAATAAAGGTCATACTGTTAAAGCATCGATCAAGGCAGATTATTTATTCACTTGAAAAATGAATAATATTAAATCTGGACATCATAAATAATCAGAATGATCCTACCAAAACATTTCAATCTAATATTGAACACTCCTTAGAGAATGCCGAATCTTTAATACCGAACAATCAAAAATACAAACTTTTAGTTGATACTCCACAGTTTCTTTTTCTCTAGCCAAACTCTTTAAAAGAGTTTATTTTATCAGACCTGTTCCCCTTTATGTTACAGTTCCACCTGCTAAACTTCCACATTATCCTCCAAACATCATAAAACATTCATGTTATCTCAGTCCAAAATTTTCGATTTGAAATTTATCATCTAATGAAAAAAACATACTGTCTACCATATAATGATTAACTTATATCCTGAGATTACTTTCTTCTCTAGTGTTCCATCTTATGATTCATTGAAATTGATTGACCTAGCTCTGCAAAATAATTATATGAATCCCATTATACGATCGAAACTTATGAATCTTTCAAAAGTACGTCTGGAACAAAATTATTTTAACTTTAATGAAGAAATTCACATTACAACGACTTGATAATGGAAAATCTTCTGAGTCTTTCACTCACAAGAATTTTCATGGATAACATTGAGGAAATAACCCAGAATCGTCCGCTGTCGTTATTTTATAGATACAAGTAGGCAATTAGATTCCTCTAGTACCTTCAAAAATTCAATTCTACCTAATATAAAGTTCCATTTGGAAATAGAAGATGAGAATTCCAAAATTTTTTAGAGTTAACTATAACCAAAATTGACCACAAACATGCTTTTCCCATTTTCCATAAACCATTCCATACAAAATTCTGTCGCACATCCATAACAACATAAAATAGCTGCTCATAACAGTATGATAGATAGACTCACCATGATAACAATGTAAGAAAATAATTTCTTGGAAGAGCTCAATATCATAGAAAAGTATGATTGAGAGTATGCTTTTTCGTAAGCAATTTCAACATGCAAACCATGAGACTTTTCCTATTGTCAAACAGACTAATCAAAAATATAATATATTTACTTATATTGGTAGACTCAGTCTGAATTTAAAGTCATTCGTCTCATCTCATAATTTGAACAAAGTTTTTCTGAACGGATAACTCTCTACGCAGATGTATAATAACTTGAAACCTAAAATTCATAAAGGAAACAAATTACGTGTTTCGAAACTCTCTTATAACTTTTGGAATATTTCAATATTAGGATATCTGTACATAAACGCAGTTTTAACCAATATTAATCTGATTCTCACTATGCAAATCATGTACTAGAAGAAATCTTTTAATAATAATTTTGATGTTTTACATAATGAAAATAATAGGTTGAAACTTAACCTATGGGAAGCATTGAAAATCAATAAACAGAAAAATTTCCGAAATTTACTTAATAGTCAATTAGACGTAAATTCGTCGCCATTACATAATTTTTTCAGTTCTCAAAATCGCAACCCTGTTCGGATTTTCTTCTTTTCAGTTAAGTACCTGATTTTACCATGTAATATATGAGGCACATCATTCTTTTAGATGTACTACTCATCTGAAGAATCTATAGTATGATGAAACAGTCATAAGTTTGTCAATATAAAGAACATTTGAATCATTGTTTCATTTGATTAAAAAAAAGAACGAATTTTCATATTAGTTTACGGGATGCTCATACTTGTGTTTCAATAGAATTTTAAGGTATCACAAAGAAATATTTGCTTCACTGCTTTTATAGCTGGCAAATCCCTGGGAACTCCCGATGTCACCAACATAACGGTAACGGCTAAGACGAATCCCTCAGTTTGAAAACTAATAATATTCAATTAAAAATCCTATCAATGAGCTGACATTCCGATTTCCCAAAATCTTCATAACCGAGGTGAATCTTACAACTGGGAATCAATGAACCGGCAATATACTATTTTTTTCTTTTCTTAAAAAAGATATCCTTTTTTTAATCCTTTAACGTGCTCTCTTACAGCCTTTCGGCTAATGACAGGACGGGAAATTCTGTCACTAATCCGGTAACTTTGCCGAACCCCTCTCGTGTCGAGAGAAGGAAGAATAACTGCCCAACACATCTCTGTTAGACAGGACCAACGGCTCCACATCTTCTCCGAAAAATTGGCGCTCAAGCGATTTCCAGAATCCAAAAAATCGCATCGACTTTGTGGACATTTAACCTAGATAACTCTGCTCAGAGGACGAGTGACCTAACCTCGCGGCCACCGAGCCGGTTAAACCTACACTGTTATTAGTTGAGGCCTAGCTTATTATGGTCTCATGGGAAAAATGTCTTTGTTTGTTTGTTCTATGGACCTACATTTTATAGTAGACTCCGAACCACTCCCAGACGCTATAATAATGTCAATATATATATATATATATATATATATATATATATATATATATATATATATATATATATATATATATATATATATATATATATATATATATATATATATCGTTCATACTACATCCATATCTAACCTGCGATTCGAACCTAGGAGCTCGGCGTGGGATTCGGTACCTGTACTGACTTACCCACGGAGGGAGATAAAAAATAAATGTTATTAATAAATATTGAACCATAGAAACCATACAATTGATTTGGATTCTCTGATCTCTCCGCTGTCCTTGCATCAAATAGATTACCCATATTCTTTACCTCGATAGCAACGAAAACGCGACAGGTGCGAATAACCTGGCCGATGCCGGAGAGGCGACTTGTAATGAGAGGCAGGTGAAACTCCGCTTCCATAAAAGTAGTTTACGTTTCAGTCTTGTACAGGCTCTTCTACAAAACGAAGCTTTCAGTCAGAGCCGTGCCTATGCCTATTGTTGTTATTCGAATTTAATTGAACGGTTTGAACGGAAGTGTTTTTGTGTTATTCAAACGTGACTTAATTTTGATTACTTATATTCTTGAAAGTTATCTATGGATAAATTTGGATGATTCCACTATTGAACGAATATGTAAGTAATTTCTCTGATGCTAATCATTCACTTCCGTTCTAACAAATACACCTTAAATGCTATTATAGTTTCTTCTGTTTCATTTAAGACTCTTTGTAACGAGACGTACACAGTCGCAAATTCTAACGCTGTAATCTGAAACTGAACTAAAAAGTAACTTTCCTTAAAACAATCTTACGATCGAATACTAGGTAAAAGCATGGCTGCGTTTGTCATATTCTCATCTATGTTAAATTCATAACAGACAACCTTTCTAAGGCGTGTGCGAAATATTTGATGTTTTAATGATCAAGTTTTGTAGCTTTTCTTTAGTTATTATTATACTGTAGATATACAGTGTGTTCCAACGAAAATTTGACCCCCCCTATAACTCCGAAATGAGTAACATTAGCGAAAAACACCAAGACACGTCGATTTTTGTTTCGAGGGGGAGCATTTTTCGAAATAATTCGAAACTTCTCAGATCAACCCCCTACCCCCAGCAACCCTAACTTTGAAATTCATCATAGGGAATAAGGGTCGAGTGGCACCTTACTGAAAAGGTCTGTCAATTCTCCACCTTGATTTGTCATTTTTAGAACTTCAAATTAACATACAGGGTGTCCCAACCAAGGGTGAAGTTGAATTCCTGGAAATCCCAAATACTAAATGAAATAGATTTATTTTGGCATAATGCAAGCGCAGGTTTATGCTCGGTCTAGAAAAACGACCTACACTTGTGAATTTGGAGTTGGTGCAATCAACCCCCTATTTCCAGCATCCCCAACTCAAAAATCATTCGATCGATAATAGGTCAAGTGGCACCTCGTTGGAAAGGTACTGCAATTTTCTCTTCGAATTTGGTATTTTCGAAATTCAGAATCATCATACAGGGTGTCCCGAAGCAGGAACATTGAAAATCCAAATAACTTTTTGAAACTGGTTCACTTCGGTATACGAGAACATGTTTGATCCGAGAATAGGACTTTCTTGTGTGGTTATAGAATTTTTGCAATCAACCCCTTCCATTCAGCATCCCCAACTTGAAAATCATACAAATAATTCAAGTGGCATATCTTCAGAAAGGTTTTTGAATTCCAGAATGATTAAAGCATTTCATTCAGTTCGGCTCTCCATACAGGATGTCGCTTTCGAAAAATTCAATATCGTCATTTGAAATTATCAACTAAAATTAATTCGAAACTGTTAAAAGTATTGGGGTACGATGTGTTGAGCATCAATTACGAAGAAATAAAGCTGATTTCTGCATTGAAAATGTTCACATTTTTTCATTTCCATCTGGCGTGCAGTCATCTGTTATTTCTCATTTTGCAATGAAATATTATTATTATTCAGATCAGTTCCTCATTATTGTTGTTGTTCGTCAGTTGAAATTAATCTGAAAATGGTTTATTCCACTGAGGAAAGGGTCGAAATTGTATCGACGTATTTTCGAAATAACAGTTGTGCCAAAGAAACGGCAAGGATATTCGATAGGAACCATCCTGAAAGAGAAAGGAGTCAGTCACCAGTACGTTAAATATTTGGTTGACAAATTCCTAGCTACGGGTTCGGTGGCAAACAAAAACATGAAGTGGCATGTCCTGTCAGAAATGAGGCAACGGAAGTGGCAGTAGTGGGTCATCTACAAATGGAGAATACTACTTCGATCAGAAAACTATCTCGTCTGACTGGTGTATCAGCTACAACTGTCCATAGAATCGTGAAACATCACAAATTTCACCCCTACAAGGTAAAATTAGTGCATAAAATAAACGAAGATGATCCAGATCGTCGTTTACAGTTTTGTGAAAATCTAAGTGAAAACCTAAACGCTAATCCAAATTTTCTGAATAACATCTGTTTTTCTGATGAAAGCACCTTTATGCTCAGTGGTGAAGTGAATAGACATAATTGTCGATATTGGGACACACAGAATCCTCATTGGTTTAGAGAGGCCCACACGCAAAGGCCTCAGAAGTTGAACGTTTGGGCAGGAATTTTGGCAATCATCTAGTTGGGCCTTTCTTTATTGAGGGTAATCTGAATGGAAATGGCTACCTACAGTTGTTAGAGGAACACATACATCCTAGATTGACAGAAATTTTACAGAACGATCCAACTCTTTCTGAGGACGAAATGCGTTTTCAACAAGACGGTGCTCCTCCGCATTATGATGCTCGGGTGCGCCAATATTTAGACGAAAATTTCCCAGGAAGGTGGATTGGTAGAAGAGGACCTGTTGAGTGGCCAGCCAGGTCACCAGATTTAAATCCCTAGATTTTTTTTGTGGGGCCATCTAAAATCTAAAGTTTATGCCACAAGACCAGAAAACCTGGAGGAGCTGCGGATGAGGATTATCACAGAATGCCGACTTTTGACTCCTGAAGTTTTCGCTAATGTGAGAAGAGAGTTCGAAAATCGTCTGTATAACTGTATGGAGGTGGGCGGAGGTCATTTTGAACAATTGTTGTAATAATCAAGTTAGTTTTTGTTTTCAGTTGAATACAAGTTCAATAAATCTCGTTTTCCTGTTTAGATGAGCATCCAATCAGTTTCTCCATCATCCCTCATCCTGATCCTCACGCCAGAAAACCTCGATTGCCAAACTGAAACCAATGCCTCAGTGATTCAGAAAATAGAAAAATCTTTCTGGAACTTTGCCACTCAACCTGTAATCACTTGTATGATTTTTGAGTTGGGGATGCTGAATGGAAGAGATTGATTGCAAAATTCCATATTCACGCAAGAGAGTCTTATTCTCGAATCAAACATAAACATGTTCTCGTATTATACCGAAATGAACCAGTTTCAAAAAGTTATTTGGGTTTTCAGTGTTCCTGCTCCGGGACACCCTGTATGCTGATTCTGAATTTCGAAAATACCAAATTCGAAGAGAAAATTGAAATACCTTTCCAACGAGGTGCCACTTGACCTATTTTCGATCGAATGATTTTTGAGTTGGGGATGCTGGAAATAGGGGTTGATTGCACCAACTCCAAATTCACAAGTGTAGGTCGTTTTTCTAGACCGAGCATAAACCTGCGCTTGCATTATGCCAAAATAAATCGATTTCATTTAGTATTTGGGATTTGCAGGAATTCAACTTTACCCTCGGTTGGGACACCCTGTATGTTAATTTAAAATTCTAAAATGACAAATCAGAATGGAGAATTGACAGACCTTTACAGTAAGGTGCCACTCGACCCTTATTCCCTATGATGAATTTCGAAATTAGGGTTGCTGGGGGTAGGGGGTTGATCTGACAAGTTTCGAATTATTTCGAAAAATGCTCCCCCTCGAAACAAAAATCGACGTGTCTTGGTGTTTTTCGCTAATGTTACTCATTTCGGAGTTATAGGGGGGGTCAAATTTTCGTTGGAACACACTGTATAATAACGTCCAGAAGAAGTCTGAAGATTTGAAATAAAATTGAATTATCTTCGAATTATACATTGATTCAGATTGCAGTCATATATTTCTTGTTACTCTGGTGATTGAATCAATATTGACGCTTTAGTGAAAAAATATGTTAAATTTGTTTTGTACGGCGTACAAAAGTCATTAAGAAAATTGACGTTAAGAAATATCAATCGAAAGTTATATCGATTACATTTTCGAAACCACTTGATATGAATTCATCATCATAATGAGCATATATTTCTCATTTGAACATTTTCGTGAAGTATTAATAGTATTCTTATTTCCATTCCTTGATTTCGCTTAATATCGTACAAAACATCTTTTGAACTCATGCGACTCAATCAAAAGACATAATTTTATTCATTTAAATGAACATCTTATTTTATATTTCATGTATATTATGTACAGCATTTTTAGTGTGATTACGTCAAGTGCACGACAATATCGCGATTCACATCCTCCAATAGAATATTGGAAATCTGAAATGAACTACAGAAAGGGTACTAAGAATTCGCAGAATAATTGCACGATGATAGAAATTAATTTTTCGAAATTATGAACATATTATTTTGCGTATACCAATGCAAACAATTTGCATAGGCGTTACGGCGATGAAGAGTAGGTGGGGTACATTCGGGCGCTTTTTTTCAAACATCTATTTCGGTATCTACAACATATACTTACTAGATACTATTCGATGATATGAAAAGGTTCACATTTAAGCTTTAATATACTCGGAGTATTTGTCTTAATCTCCGACGGTTTTTTTTGTAAAAGTGCGTCTTTTGAAACATTATTTCTGACTGAAAGTGCTTCTTGGTGGGGCACTTTTGAATCACACTATATTATCACAGACAGGCTCGCCGTAAGCGGGCGTGCAAGGCGTGCAATGCACGCGGGCGGCGCATTCAGGGGGGCGGCAAATCAGACAATCATCGACTAAAATTCAGACATTGTCACCTCACAGTACTAAAAAGATTATCCTTATAAAAATAATATGATGAACGGCGCCCAAATATCTCTTCTATATCGTAGCATTCCATAGCGCCATCTATTGAAATTCATGAGAAAAAAGTTAATACGTATCGTGCTCTATGCGAAATAGGGAAATCCCACAGATATCAGGGGAAATCCCCTTAAAACTATATACTCATTTCTTTGTTTTTATTTATTTAACACAAATGCGAAAGTGATGTGAGTGAACAACAAACTTCAATTATTTGGTTATAGCCCTAATGTGAGATCCGGAAACGGTCCAGGGTACTTAAAATTAATAATATTCTGTATATTTTTGTGCGAAGTGTGACTATAAAAATAATTTAGAAAATTATTTATATTATCCGTCGGCGCAAAAAATCATAATTATGGTAAGTGTCTTCGTTTAATTAATCAGCATATGGGCGCATTCATATAAACAGCAGGTATTCATGTAAAATTTAAAGGTTATTTTACTGAAAAAACTTAAAGTAAAGATTTATTTAAAAATGTATTAAAATTAATACAGAGTGTAACAAAAGTAACTTAAGTAACGAAAGGGGAACATTCCATCTAATCAATACGAACAACTTTTACTATGGGGTCTACTCTGAAGTCGCGAAAAAAAAATTAGTTATTCCATTACATTTGTGTGCAGTAGGTATGAACATTTTTTTTTCGCAGTAGTATTGTGATTATTATTGTGATTTAAAGGGTATTTTTTTCTGTTATACAACTTAGGAGTGAAGATTCATAAAAAAAATATTAAAATTATACCTATACAGGGTGTAACAAAAGTAACTTAAATCCCGAAAGGGAGTCGTTCTACACATAAATACGAACAACTTTTACTATAGGGTCAACGGTGAAATCGCGAAAAAAAATAACTATTCCATACAAAATGTATGGAAAAGCTGATTTTTTTCGCGATTTCAGTGTTGACCCCCTAGAAAAGGTTGTTCGCAATAATGGGTGGAATGATCGACCCCCTTTTGGGATTTAAGTTACTTTTGTACAACCGTATACTAAACTTTTTCAAAAAAATTCCAGGAACCGCAAAAAAGGAAAAAAATTTCAGGAGCTCAATTTCGACGGCAAAAACGAGAAAAAGATACAGAGAAAAAAAAAGTAGCGGGATCTCTTGAGAAATTTTTTAGCAAACCAGAAAATAGGGACTCTGAATGTCAAGAGAATGTTGACGTAGATGTAGCTTCAACAAGCGCCGCTTTAAATCTAGAAGTTATGGAGGTATCTGAAGAGAAAAATGTTAGTCCTTCAGGAGACACCAGTGAAACTTAAAAAAGAGAAAGTAGTGCTAAAGAACCTGTAAGCAATTTATCGTCATCAAGTAGCTGTTTAGATTGTGGTGATGATCCCGGTTCGTGGCCCGCCAGTATGACTAATGATATTGTTAATATTTTGGTTAGCCGTGGTCCCGTGCAGATGTTTAACCACAATTTTCCTGCTAATATCGATGGAAGAAAATTTGCAAACAGTTATTACTCTAGAAATCTTCCTAATGGAGAAAAAATTAACAGAGAATGGCTTGTTTACTCTAGGTCAAAAGATTCAGTCTATTGTTTTTGTTGTAAAATATTCAGTAAAACTGTAAGTAGTCTGTCAGCTCCAAGCGGTTTTTCCGATTGGCAACATCTGTCATCTACTTTAAAACGACACGATAGCGAAAATTTAAAATGTTGGGTCCAACTAAATCATATGTTAAAAAATAAAACTACTGTAAATCAAATGCAACTGAGACTATTAGAATCTGAAAAAAAAACAATGGTGTGATGTATTGGAAAGGATCATAGCTGTTATAAAATTTTTATCTCATCGATGTCTGGCGTTTAGGGGCTCGTCCAAAATATTATATGAGCATGATAATGGTAATTTTCTCAAAGCAATAGAAATGATAGCATCCTTTGATTCAGTGATGCGGGAACGTATTCACAGAATTCAAGCCTCGAAATTCGATTCAACTCGCATGACTCACTATTTAGGAGATCAGATTCAGAATGAAATCATTGATTTACTCGGCACGACCATAAAAAATTATATCCTGGACAAAGTCAGAGAATCAAAATATTTCTCTATCATATTAGATTGCACACCAGATGTAAGTCACACAGAACAAATAACAGTGATACTAAGGTATGTTGTTTTAAACAGTGAAACTAAAAATGTTACAATATGCGAAAGTTTTATTGGCATCTGTCCGATAACCAGCTCCACAGGTGAAGGACTATTATATTTTGTTTTAGATTTATTTTCGCAATTAAACCTTGATATTAAAAACTTACGTTGCCAAGGTTATGACAATGGTTCTAATATGCGTGGAAAACACAATGGATTACGAAAAAAATTTTGGAAATGAATAATCGTGCATTTTACGTTCCATGCTCGGCGCATAGTCTCAATTTGGTCGTTAACGATGCGGCAAATATAACGCACGACACGGTCAACTTTTTCAACTTAATTCAAGAAATTTACGTTTTCTTTTCGTCTTCTACCAAAAGGTGGTCTATAATTTGCAAGCATTTACCTGATTTAAAATGAAGCCATTAAGTGCCACGCGATGGTCTAGCAGAATCGATGCAGTCAAACCTTTACGGTATCACATCGAAAAAATATTTGACGCTTTACTTGAAATATCAGATAACCATTCGTCGGAATGGGATTGTACAACAACTCACAAAGCACATTCGCTTGCTTTGAATATTCAAAATTATAGATTTATTTGCTTAGTTGTAATTTGGTTTGATATTTTAAACGAAATTAATGCTATTAGCAAAATGATGCAAAACCCCACAATAAATACTCAAATCTGCATAAATTTGTTAAATAAATTGACTCATAAATTCACCGAATATCGCACAGATGAGCATTTCGAAAGGGTGTTAGAAGAATCTACCACTGTGGCTCGGGAACTTAATGTAGATGCAGATTTTCCGCCTATAGATACCGTTCGTCCACGAAGAAAACCAACTCAATTTCAGTATGAACAGAGTGATGAAGTCTTACTAGACCCTAAAACAAAATACAAGGTAGATGTTTTTTTTAGGATCCGTGACCAAACCTTAACTTCTTTAAAACGTAGATTCGATGAGTTGGAAACTTTTACCGACGTTTTTGGCTTTTTCACCAATAGTAACTTGTTTAGTTACTCCAAAGATGATTTAATGAAACATTGTAAAGATTTGAATGTGAAGCTAAAAGATAGTTCAAGTAGTGACGCAGATATTGACGGTATAGATATGTTTAATGAAATCATCGCTTTAAAGTTGCATTTAACTGAAAACCAGTCTAATGATCCACAAACCCTATTGCAATACATTTTTGCTAATGAATTAATGTCAACATTTCCGAATACAGCAATAGCACTAAGGATACTACTTACATTGCCGGTTTCAGTTGCATCTGGTGAAAGGTTATTTTCAAAGTTAAAAATAATAAAAAACTATTTGAGATCAACTATGCACCAGCAAAGACTAAGTAATTTACAATAATTTCAATTGAACATGAGATTCTAAATAGACTAGACACCAAAAAAATTATAGCTGATTTTGCCAACATGAAGGCAAGAAAGGTGCAGTTTCTGTAAAGTAACTTAATACCTATACTTACCTACATAATATGTATAAACTGCACCTTTCTTGCCTTCATTTTTTCATTTAATGTCGTATTAGTGTATCTATCTTGTATAAAATAACCTAATATAACATAGTTTTTCACTGTACAGCATTTTTTTTCACATTTTTATAAACACCTAGGTTTTGTAGTTAGATAGGGGCGGCACGATAGGAATTGCACACCGGCGTTCAAACCGCTAGCGGCGGGCCTGATCACAGAATATTATAAGAGTCGAGATCTACGTCAAATTTCAAAAATTTCACCCTCGAGGTACCTTGTACCGCTAAAAGATCAGTGAGACCGGAATCTATCTATTCTCTTGTTCTTAAAAATTTCGAATCGTACCCGTGCTTCATTATCTGCCTGATGCAATGATGAATCGTTTTTCTAATTAAACATTGGACTAGTATATGATCTCCCTCATGGAGGATTTCATCGTCTGGCAGTGCAAAAGGTGCAACAGATTCAATATTTGTTTTCATCTACATCCTCATCTTGATCAGAATCATCGAGTACTACGATGAGGATGCGTCATATTCAGATTTGACTTTTTTGTTGTTTCTGGTCGCTTTTTTCTTCACCCTCTCTATCTCAAGAACTAACTGATTTTGGCGGGAAAAGCTGAGACCAATCAATTTTTGATTGGAGCAAGACCAATTTCTGGGTTAGTTCGGAGCATGTAAACTGCCCTCCCCCCTACTTTCAGCAGCACCTAAGTTAAAATTCATTATAGGGAGAGTAGTTCTGGAAAGATTTTTTAATTCTCTATTCAATAATCTTTTTGAACTATTAGTATCACACAGACAGTTCAAACACAACGAAAATTTGTATTTCAAAAGAAAATTTATCAATGCCGAAAATCAAACTAAAAGCTCAAAATAACCTCCTCCTACCTCCATAGAATGATACAAACAATTCCCGAATTCTCTTCTAACATTTTGAAGAACTTCTGATGTGAAAAGTCTGCATTCGTTGTTGATTCTTCTCCGCAGCTCTTCCAAGTTTTTAGGTAGTGTTGATTTAGGGTGTCGATTTAGGGTGACCCAATAATAAGAAATCTACAGAACTCAAATCAGGTGACCTGGCTGGCTACTCAACTGTTCCTCTTCTGCTAAATCCACCGACCTGTCAAATCTGCATGCAGATATTGTCGCAGTCGATCATCGAAATGTGCAGGAGCACCATCTTGCTGGAAACGTATCTCATTCTCGAAAGAGTTTCATCATTTTCCAAAATTGTTGTGAGTTTGGGATTTATTAATTCTGTCAACAACTGCAAATTAAGGTCTCCCTTGAGATTACCTCTGATGAAGAGAAGTTCTACAATGTGGTTTCCATAAATTCCAGCCCGAAACATTCAATTTCTGAGTCGTTTGGGACTATGCCTGTGTGTACATGTAAACTTGTCATGTATTGATGTTCCTGTGATGATTTTTCTTTTTTGAAGATAAAAGATTAAAATAACTCCAAGACTATCCCAAAAAACATCACTTTTCCAGACGTAAAAATAGTTCTTGCTTTTTTCGAAACCGGTTCCCCCTTTGCAGTCCACTGTTTGGTCTGTATTTTTGTTTTTAGCGTATAGTGGTGTATCCGAGTTTCATCTGTAGTAATTAATCGGCGGATCTAACGTGAGAAAAGGCGGCACCCTACGCGCGGAAAGCTCTCTCATGTGTAAATGTAGATTCAATATATGAGACAAACATTCTTTTGACATGTTCATTATCTCTGCTATGACTCCCACTTCAATTCTTCAGTCGTCTAGCACCATTTGGTGAACTTTGGAAATGTTATCGTCGGTAGTTGCCATTTTGGGACGTCCTGAACGTTCATCGTCTCCTAACCTCTTACGGCCACGTTTGAAGTCAGCTGCCCAAAATTTAACTATGCTAAATGATGGTTTAAAGTCCCCACATAGAAATACGAACTCAGTTTTAATTTACACAGGCGTAACGCGTTTCAAAAACAAATATTTAATGACAGCTCGATAGTCGATTTTCACAAAAACACACACATTAACTCACTCATATGACTGTTCCAAACAACTGCGCCTTCAACAAAGCTGAAATGAGTTATTAGATTTCGAACATAGTAATATAGTAACTATGTAATTTTGTCACCGAGAATTTCAAATTGAATGGGATAATGTATTTTTTTCAGACAATACCAATACGAAAACATAAAACCAAGCTCTCTGCTATCCATTTGATGTAAAACTATTTCTGCTTGAACTCTATTTTGTGTTTTATTAACTATATACCGCCTATACAGTTAGGCGAAAATTTTTGTTGAAAAAATTTTTTGATTCGATTCTAAATTACCGAAACGGAGTAGAGAAGGGCTTGAAATTTTTAAATCACTATATCTAAGTACTGTAATAACCAAGATGAAGCTGTGCGCTTTTCATATAATCCTTTTGGCATTTTATTGTCTAAAACTTTTGTTTGACAAATTTTTGGATATCACCCTTTACTTCTAAATCGGAACGGAGGCGTTGAAAATATTCAAGTCGCCGGTAATTATCAATATACACTAATGCCGATTTCATATTGCCCTCAGGAATATTATTATAAAACATTTGTTTAATTTCTAGCCTACAAAAGATAAATAATTCAAAAAATTCTATATAATTTTGGTGGGCTGATTCCCTAGACTGGAAAACTATTTAGAACATTTATTAAAAATGTGTCATGAGAAAATCACCGGATTCATTCTGAAAATATGCTATCGGCATAAATCAAAAATTTCTACGTGAGCTTTCAGATGTTGGGTCCTTAATCAGTAGAAATCATCGATAACTTCAGAGCGAAAAATATTACATTTGGTATGAATATGATAAGTGTGTTTTCAGACATTATACATTTGTTCATATATTCATGAATTATGTATGTATTATAAAAACCAGTTCAATTTTGATTTGTAAAATTTAAAGATTGACGTTTCGGACTATACTTACAACCACACTGAAAATAAAGTTAATTTTCTTCAACCACTCCGCACAGACATGTTTTTTATATTGCATCCTTTGCAACAAAATTTTCGGCAATTAATAATATGATTCACAGACTTACTAATATCTCACTCTCAACTTTAATAAAGAATTGAATATCATAAAACAAAATGCTTTCAATAATGCCTGTGATCCAATTTTAGAAATGAAATAATGTACCTGCACTCAACTAGTATATCTCGTCTAACTTATAAACATAGTTTCAAAGTATAAGAATCATTTGTTAAAGGAGAATTTCGCTTTCAATAAATCATTCAATATTTTATATGTAGCGTCGGAGTCCAAAGTTGAGTTTTCACATTGTTAGGTTATATAAGATAAGCATATGATTACCGGAAATCTTGTTGATGAACAAGTAGATCTCATTTTCGTCTCCTTGGTAAAGGTGTAGATCAATAAAGAGCTGAAAAATTGATAATCAAGAGAGGAATTGCCAATTATTAGCTAACATTTTCACCTTGACTCTGTCTTTCCTCTGTAGTATTATCGAACTAGTGAATATGACGCAGTGCACTCATTGTTTTATTTAATTCTACTTGAATAGGGATTTCCATCATGTATCGGTCTAATCTATTCAATACAAGAGCAGGGCCCCTCGCAGACTGTTTCACACTTCGTTCCGATAATTTACTAAACTTCATGCTTTCTTGTTGGAGTTATAACGAAGTTTATCAGTGTAAAACTCGTGAAAATATGAAATATCAAAATCATGAAAACATAAAAAAATTCATTTTATCAATCATTTGTTGAAGTCAATTCATTTAAAATTTTCAATGTCTTGAGCCAAGAACTAAGCCTACGGTTGATATGATTCGACACTGATTCATGAAGTAATTTGTTATGCGATTCTTCGTATTTGAAATTCTTAACCGAAGAGCCTTGGCATTGACCTTTTAGAATTAGAAGGAATTTTTATGTATTGAAATTCAATCATGAAATCTTTGGTGATTCAATAATTTTTCCTCTTTTATGAAAGCTTACAACTTCAAATGTAGCCAGAAAAAATATATATATATATATATATATATATATATATATATATATATATATATATATATATCCTTGATTAAAACTTCTGTATCAGTTGTCGTTTAGAAAATATGTAACGAGGCCCATTTTACAAAAAACACAATTCCTTTGAAATTCATCTCATTCCATTGAAATCTTAAATTGAAAAAACTTTTTTCGTAAGATTTTCTTACAGATGTTGTAGAGAGTGAGATGTTCTGAAGACTACAAGGATAGTCTGCCATTATGTGTGCGTTCCAGTGGCCTTGATAACGTTCCTCTATGGTACGAAGGTCCTGGTGGAGTCGATCGCCCTGTTCTTGACCTAGATCCCCAAGATTAGCAGGAAAATAGTCTAGGAGGTTGTGAAGAAAGTGTTTGTCGTTTGTTGTTCGTGTTGAGAAAAGTCGGAACTTTTCTCATATCCCAAATTATTTTGAGCAAGCTAAAAAACTCATTTCATGCATTTCTCGCAATCTCTGTCATAGTTGCCGTGAAACTTGTATCTTTTATCAATGATCTAATCTGTGACCCATCAAAGATGCCCGATTTTATCTTTTCTGTACTCAGTTTTGGGACAAGAAAAGAAAATCTTTCCATTTTTGTTAAGAGCTTTCACGAATTGTTTCATAAGCCCTAGTTTTAGATACAACAGAGGTAATAAGGTAATATTATGCGATTTCATGATACTAAAGGTGGATTTATCACGTTGTGTTATCCTGGATTTAATGCCTTACGAATACGCCAATTCGTTCTAAACCAGTTTTGATTTTTAGCTATATTATCCCACAAGTAGAAAAAAACAAGGATAGTTTATGTAACAGCTTGTGGGCCTGAAAGAAAGTTGAGCATTTTTGAATCAACACGTAGAAGTCAGTTGTTTTCTGTATACTTAATATTGTCCAAAACCAAAGCGATAGATGTATATTCTTCTTCAAATTTAGTAGAATGTGCAATCGGCAATGACCCAATGAAAACATATTTTAGACTTCGTTTGGACGTATCTATGAACAAACGCCATTCATTACAAACGTAATTTAGCAATTTCATTGCAGCCATTCACAAAATCATCTTCTTCGTCAAAATATTTTATAAAATTCTGTTCTCTGATGCAGTAATAAGAAAATTTAGTTCCTTTCGTTACTAAGCTACTTTATTCTAGCCTAGAAGCCAGAAGTTCTGAAGCAGACAATCCCAGATATCTGATTAGCTTGTTTAAATCATCGATTTCAGATCACTATCACCACTATCAGTTTTCATGGTTGTATATTTAGCACCAAAAAAGTACATGCCATGTCAACATAAAATACAGAATATATAAAATAGTATTAGTAGAAAATATCATGCAATCACACATTTAAATAAAAACATTAAACATACAATTTAAAATCAATCGAGATCATTAGAGTACTGTGTGTATTCGAATATGCCATAGAATACATTTCTAAGTAGAACCGACCTCACAGCCTCTTTGAAATGCTTCCCCCTCATATAACGGATGTCCTCTGGCAGAAGGTTATATAACTCCTAATTATCTGAATGACTTCTGGGTCTTTGAAAGTCGAACTTTTGGAAGTAGATATCCCTCCCTTTCATATTGGTGTATATCCAGATGACGCTTCTTACTGGTTTTGGCTTCATGGAAAAGTAACAGACAGGAGAGAATGAAACAACTTGGAATGGTTAGGATAGCCAATGATCTGAAAAATTCTCTGCAACTCGTTTGACTTGTCGCCCCTATAATTATTCTTACAGCCTTCTTTTGTAGTAGAAACACCGTCTGTGCATCAGCAGAACTGCCCCATAACATGATACAATATGTTGCAATGCTATGAAAAAATGCGAAGTAAGTTTGTAACGCAACTTTATGCCCTACAATAGAGGTGAATCTCCTGATGGTAAAATTTGCTGTCGAAAGTTTTTTGCAGATGTTGTCTATATGAGGTGTCCATGTAAGTGCACTATCAATATAGAAACCGAGTAGTTGGAGAGTTACCAGTTCTTTTCTTTTAGTGGTCATTAGTAGCTCTTGGGTTTTCTCTTTATTCAATATGAGATCATTTGCTTCCAACCAATTCCTTGCCTCGGCTTGTAAATCATGGGCTCTGTCTCTCAGTGTTTCCCGACTGTCGGCTCTCTCAAATAAGGTGGTGTCATCGGCAAAGGCCATCTTTCCACGTGCACTGAGGTTCCCGAATAGGTCATTCATATATAGAATTAAACGGATGGGCCCCAAAATAGAGCCTTGTGAGACCCTATCGTTATCTTTTCCCCGGTAGACAATTTTCCCATCCAATCAACTATCTGGTCGCGATTTTCCAAGTAGGACCTCAAGAGTTTTTGTGCAGGCCCTCTAATACCTTGATGTTACTACTTATCTAGTTGCTTTCCATGTTTCACCAGATCGAAGGCTTTTGTCAGATCTAGACACAAGAGCAGTGCCCCCTCGCCATCTTCCAAGGCCTCAAATACAAAATCAATCAGCTGAATCATCGCAGTTGTGGTGGACCTATTTTTTTCGAAAATCATGTTGCCTTTCATCCATTATGTTGTTTGCCTCAATATAGCTGAATAATTTTTTTTAATAAGTGTTTCAAATTTCTTGGATGAAGCGAACACCAGGTATATAGGCCTATAGTTACTATAGACGTTTCTTTTTCCCTTCTAGTACACAGGAACCACTCTGGTTATCTTCTGCTGATCAGGAAAATATCCCTCCTCAAAACATCCATTTATTAGATATTCTAGTGGATGTGCTATATTTTCAATTGACACTTTCAATAGTGCTACCGAGAAACCATAGGTGTCGAGTGAATTCTCATTTTTCATATTTTTCACCTCCTATGATTTCCGTTGCAGTTGTCGGAGCCAGAAACATCGAGCCAGATATCTTTGAATTTTGATTTTTCAGCAGTTCTTTGTGTCCTTCTGTATTTTGTTCTATCTTATCTGACATCACCAGTTTATTCCCTATGTTGACAAAAAACTTGAGGAACCCATCTGCATTCAGACCCTCATCAGCTGAAACCCTTCATTTTTTTGATCTTTGAATTTATAACCTGCCATATAACTTTATTTCTATTTTCTGCTTTATTTATAAGTTTTTCATCGCTCTCTCTGACCAAAGCTTCAACCCTGCTTTTATAGGCTCTCCTCAATGCATTATAAAGGTTTTGTGAATCTTCACTTTTTGTGACTCCTTTTATGGCGTGTGCTGCCTCTAATTGATTCTCAAGTGTCAAGAGTTCAGGGTCCCTATGGTCTATTTTCTGTTCTGTCTTTTTCATTTCAAACTTCTTTAGGGAGAAGTTAACAAAACAAATGTGTTCATTATTGTGTCTTGAAACCGATCATACGACACTTTTATCTCATTTGACTCTATATATGTCCAATTTATTAACTGAAGGCTTTCCTTGAAGGAAGTATTATTTTTCTAACTATATATTCTCTTATAATAATTGACAACATCCCTGGTCAATGTTTCCATTGGAATACTCAGAATTTGGCACAATGATCCACTACTTGGAGGTCAACGGTCTTTTCTTCATATTCCTCAAAGTGTTCTGGGACAAACATACTGTCTATGCAAGTAATAGAAGTTGTAGTTCTTTCAGACGGTTCATTGAACACATTCCGCAAGCCATGTGATCGCATAAGCTCCAGTACTTGTTTTTGTCTCTGGTCTCTACTAGAAGGTTTTTTCCAAGGCTAACTCAAGTTGTGTCCGAAACATGTCAGTGTTACCACTAGGAGGTCTATATACACATATACATACCGTGGACAGCTTTCCGGCATATATTGCTACCATCTCAATGACAGGTTCATTACATTTTCGAGGGGATAGTATGGAATATCCTCCTTTATTAGTATTAAGCATCCACCATGTTCTGTTTTTTTTCTTACAAAACAAGAAGCAACTTCATGTCCAGTATTTACTATCCTACTCATATCTAGGTCTCCTTTCACCCAATGTACCGTAACAGTTGCTAGAACACACTTGTCTTGATTAAGTATACTTGACAACAGATCAATCTTGTTAGATAAACCCTGTACGTTAAAATTGAGTACCTCGTTCCTGTCCGTCTCAGTAGATTTTAGTTCTATACGTAATTGAGATTTATCACCTACGATGTCTTTTTTTTGTCCTGGAAGAATTTTTCTAGTCTTTGTTGATACTCTGAGTTTCCCTCTGTCGGTTCTGTAAGTTCAGAAAATGGTTCAACACCACACCTTTTGGCCATACACTCGGAGGAAGATATTCATCACGTCTGCTATGTGGAACAGTTAGCTTAAGAGAAGTTCTAAATTTCAATCTTTTTGTGTTCATCTTCGTACATGTACAATCCTCGTGAAGATTTATGCTTTCGAGAAAGCTTATGATGTCCTCTTCTTTGACATCTGGGGCGAGTCCTGATATGAATAGTGACGCAACTCTTTTTGCTGTTTTGAGTGTTTTAACTTCCTCATTTTGTCCTTGAAGGGGCTCTGGTCTGTTTATTTTTCGTTTCTATCGCGGTACGCAATTTTTTCTCACTACTACAGACCACGCAGCATAAGTGTCAGAATTTTCAATCCCCTCAGTATTTTGTTTTTCTCTCTGCATTTTGACTACTATATTACTGTCGGTAATGCCACCAATGATATTTTCACTTTATGACTTTTTAATGACATTGACATTTTCTGTGGTCAGTAGTTTGACACCACCTACGTTAATGTTTTTTGTTCTGTGACTCATTCTGTCATTTTTAAGTTTGATCTTGTTATCTTCCGTCTCTCTTTCCATCCCACTCTCTCGTCTCTTCACTTCTTCCTTGTTTGGCTTTGTTTTGTTTGTTTGCTCGCTCTTAACAGAATCAGCAATTTTTTTATTTCCTTAGATTTTTTTCCCATCTTTTCCAGTAATGATGGATTGTTTTGTCTCAAAATTTTATTTTTTTCTTGTACTTCCCTCAGAAGTTATTTGAGGAGAAAGCTCTCAGTACGTAGTACTTTAATTTCCATTTTAAGGTTTTCTTTTTCGGAATTTTTCTCGGCAATGAAATTTTCTGTCTTCTTTCTTATTTCGTGTTTACAGGTTGCAGACCTCTGTCCTTCTGATTGCGCGATACAGGAGGGATAGAAGGCCTCCGCACAAAAAACACACACTACAAAATCGACGACGCGTTTTCCACAGTGATTTTACCACTTTGATTATTATCTTTTTCAATTTTATCTAAATTTTCAACGGAGCGATGTTCACTTGCGTCTTCATCGCCCGCCATCTTGAAGTTGAAAATGTAAAAATGTTAATTAACTTCTGCTGTGAAACATAAGCTTCAGGTTGAGGGGAAGTTTTTGGGGTGAAAATTCGTCTATGTGCCGATTATATGGAAAAATATGCCCATTTGGCTAGATTTTTTCGGTTAATGCCAGTTATGTTCACTAAACAGAAATAGCAGTCATCATGGCGATTAACGGGTTTTTTCCAGGTCATAGCTTTTTTATACCGGAAAGTTTTTCTTTCCTTAATAATGCATAACGTAGAAATTGAAAGAAGGTTTTACAAATCTCTTAGGGAACTCAAAGCTTATCACGCATTTCCATCGGATTCCCAAAGTAATTTCTGCAAGCTTCACTTACGAACTCTGTCACATTTAAACAGTATTTTATATATATATATATATATATATATATATATATATATATATATATATATATATATATATATATATATATATATATACTCTCCGAAAATGAAGCAAAATGATTCGAATCATATCAAATTATGGCAAATTAAATCAAACTTTTTTAATTAACAGCAAATTATTACGGTAATTAGGTGTTTTTTTTAATAAAAGCTATAACTCGTAAACAAGAGCTGTTAGAAAACAAATGGAGGTGTATTTAGAATCACCGACGTTAAATTAGTAAACATCAAGTGACATAAGTCATTCATCAAACGGAAAGTGCAATTTTGTTGTTCAGATTAGCCTGAACCCGCGGCAGCGCTCGTGTAATAGTAGAGCATCGTGGAGCAAATATATTGCATGGGTGGTAAAGCGTCTTTATCTCATTTGCGAGTATAAGTACAAGTTTCAACAAAAACGATCCAAATACAATAATAGTATCATACCTAATAAGAAATATTATGCGAATAAGCTCGGCCCTCACCGCCTTACTTATTTTTTTCCTGAGGTTACCCTGAAGAACGGATCCATAATATAGCTGCCCCATACACCAGAAGATGACCTTACTCAAACTTGTAATCAACAACTTCTAAAAACCTTACATTGAAAGTTTAGTGTAGATCTGGCAATTTTTTCAAGTTGTTCCAACGAAAATTGGCAACTCACTTTATCTCAAGATGGACTGATTTTGGAGGGAAAAGCTAAGACACGTCAATTTTTGATTGAAGGGGGACCATTTTCTGAGTTCGTTCGGAGGATGTGAAATCAATTCCCTAAACTCAGCAACACCTAATTCGAAATTGATTTTAGGGAAAGTGGGTCGGGTGGCATATTTTTGGAAAGCTATTTCGATAATCTATTCAAAAGTAGTATTTTCATGCACATTTGTAATTGAACAGTCTACAGGATATGAGACTGTATAGACTTTTCAAGCAGATACACTAGACACACGTGATAATTTTCTGGTGGAAGCAGTGTTTTACATTTATAGGTGACCCAAAACTGCTACTTCAGTTGGTTCATCCATATAGACCGATGTTGAACTTCATGTTTTTTGTAAGTAGTTAAAAATTTATTCATGAAATATAAAATATACTGCTGTCCTACCTGTTCTTCTGAATGGTTCACATAGAAAATCCTTGCCGTTATTATTTCAAACAATTTCTACCCGCTCATCAGTTGAGTAAACCGATTTCAACGTTTGTCTTTAACAGACGACAATTGTGATTAGAAGTATTGGGAAAATGAAAGACAAATGTGAAATAGATTTATCATAATCAGATGGTTTCGATAAAGACAATTGTGAATTCCTAAAAACATTGATGTTTAATATTATTTCAAATTATTTCATTTCCTTGAGGATTAAAAACTTGTAAGTGCTAAAGAAATAAATTCGATTTTAAGCATTGTCAAATTTTCGTTGGATAACAAACTCGTTTGTATGATGTTATATATTAACGTTCATAAAAATGAAATTTTTGAATATTGAAGTTAAAAGATCTTGAATTTTGGTTTATGTGCTACTGAGGGGAGGGGTTGATTTTACAACCCCTGCAATCAAAAATTGGGGTGTCTCAGCTTTTTTCGCCAAAATTATTTCATTTCGAGAGAGAGGGAATCGGCAAATTTTCTTTGGAACACACTGTATATTGCTTCTTTTTCTTCCCTTTGATTATCTGCAATTAGAGATATCTGTGCACTTGCAGTTTTTCTTGACGTTGTATGACCGCAAATTTGCAAGTATGTGAACTACATATTTACCATTTTCAACAATTGCCATCGAAATATGACCGAAATATGAAATTTTGTTCGAATGATCTCTGTGCCCAAGCGCAAAAGACAACAGGGTGCCTTGTTAGCATCATACGGTAACATGTGATTTAAAAGTTGCTGAATGATGAAGAAATATTAATGAATCCAATAAAAGAAACTTAAGAACTCAAAATATGATTTCCAGTTTCGACCTCGATACCAAGCGGTTATCGATCCAGATATTAACCCTGCCGACGTTTCCCAATAATCATATTTATAAAAGCCTGAATATTTAATTGAGTGTGCATTTCAGAATTGAATTATGTCATGCGTTTTTATATGGGTTTGGTGTGGAAAACATCCTCCGTAGTCTAGTGATTTTCGAGGATGAGTTTGCAGATAAAATTTTAAGAATCTTCCTTGAAATTTATTTACAAGCCCTTCCGTTTTGTTGTTTAGATGTTACTGGAATACACAACGAACATTCAGGTTTATAATATAAAAAAATATATTCTGATTCAAAATTTAGTAGGTAATCTTTTTTCGATGTTATTCCTAGTCTCCCTTCATAATTAAGTACAATGAAATAGCATGGATTGCGTCAATTGGATTACAAAGAGGCAGTATTAGAGGAACCATAAACTGCCACATATTTTTAATAGGATCGGATATTAAGCTTCTTATACAATCCTTAAAAGAAGGCTACAAACGCATTTAGCGTGCCTGATGAAGGCTCTGAGACGAGGTTGATGCTTGAAGAGAAAATATAGAAGACGTGATTAAAAAAATTTAGCAGATTATAGAACTTATGAAATACTGAGAACAGAAAAAAATCTCCGGCAAATGACGACCTTCTTCATTAATACACTTCAACTGCCGTAGATGAAAACAGACTTTCACTCTCTCTAGTGAGGTTGTGCTGATTCGTACGATCTCTTGACGGATTGAGCTTCTTACTGCAATCCCGAGTTCTAAAAAGTACCTTCGAACAGACCCTGGGCTTCTGCGAAAAGTTTATCTCACTCTATCGACGGTCGTGCGTGAACCATAAGTTAGGAGTAGTTTCTGTGTCATTATAAAACTACCTATTAGGAGACACAATAATCACATATCATTAGTTGAGAGCGATTCATTACGATGCTAAATTTTACGGTGCCATGTTACTGATTAAAAGTAACATGTCTCAGGTCAAGGAATATAAAGTTTCCTGCCTCTTCGCCGTCTTCTTTCTAACCCTCAAACCATATTCATATTTTATGGGTCACACAAAAATACAACATATTGGGAGTAAATTCCGGGAAACCAATATGTTGAAAATGTAGGCATGAAATTGTTCAAAAAGCTGTCGAAAAATTTAACTTAATTGAATTAGTGGTAAGATAAAATAGCAGACTAATGGCCATTCAATAAGGCAGGCTACAGACGTCTCTACTATCTAGCTATGCTGACTAACACGGCAAAGTCGCATTCGTCGTATCGAGTGATCGGGTTCAAATAGGTACAGAGATACAAGAGATATCACTTCTATATATACTCACTAAATTATTAAAAATTGTGAATCTAAGTAATGAATATATTGAAAATTTCTACTACTACAAAATTTGCACCTTCTTCTTGTGATATGTTCATCGTAATAAAACTTCGAGAGGGATGAAGAGATAGAAACATTATGTATACATATTCGATTTATCTCTCCCCTGGGTTTCCCTGGTTTCGTTAAATGCAAATTTAAATCTGGTTAATGAGTGTTCCAATTGTGACCATCCTACCAGATTTGAATTCATTGGTACTACCATGATTTAAAATCATTGTAATTCTGAATAAATCTCTCTTAACAAAATTCTACTAATAAATTCGGGTCAATGACGAAACTGTCCTGAATACATTCGTGGTTTTGCGTCAACAATCTTACTATACCATCAATCTGAAAAAAAAGCCCTACTACCAAAATTCGTTTCTGAATGCGAAAACTTTCCAATGAGATACGTACGATCAAAAAGATTTCTTTGAATATTTGGTGGCGTCTTTCTTCGGGATCTTTTCTACTAACTGATGATGGTGGTTTACACGGAATGAAGGTAATCCAGGAAATACACTTTTGACAAGTCTGAGTTTTATCAGCTAAGTGATAAATTAAATTTCTTGTTCTGGCATTGCGTTAATTGCATTAAGGTCATAATACTCGAAAGCTATTTTAGAAACCAAGTCAACCTTCCAGCTATCCATATAAGTTTCATAAGATTCCATCTCATCGATATCAATCAATCCGTTCAAGTTTCTCTATGTACACATCATTCATTCAACGAAGTGAGCGTCCTCACTTATATACATCATCGATGCGTGTAGTCATTAAGTTAATTAACGTGGAAATTTGTGTCGAATACACGAGACGAATTTTCATTTAAAGAACTTTTGATCACAAATGCTCTCACGTTATTTTCTGGTGTTTACCAGATTAGAAACATGATGCACAAAGATCTAGGAAAGCAAGCAAACGAGGAGATAATCATTACTTCAGAAATAGGAAATTATACAGTTTGTTCTAACGATAATTTGACTCGTCTTCTAACTCAGAAAAAGGCAGTGTCAGCGAATAACGCTGAAACAGATCTATTCTTGTTTCGAGGAGAATCATTGTTTATGGCGAGAATGAGCATGTCATATCAACCCCCTACCTCCACCATCCCCTACCTACAAAATCATCGCTGGGAATATGGATCGAATGGCACATCGTCAGAATGGATTTATATATATATATATATATATATATATATATATATATATCGATTTTTCGAGTTTAATTTTTAATGCAGGGTGTTCCAACTACAGAAAAATATAATCATATATGATTTGAACTACCCTTTGAACCAGATGTATTTTGAATAAATAGTAGTACAGATAAATATCAGTATTGAAGAAGGTGTTTTAGCATGTTGATTTGTAGTGTGGGGATCATTCATTCTTCACTCATCGTTAATCTTGAGTATTTCAATCGCGAAGGGTATCATGCAAAACCTTATTGGAAAGGTGTCTTTTTGCTCTGAATAAATTTGGTCAACTCTTCGTAATAGGGATGTATAGGTGTTCCAATCGAGGTATTCATTCCGTTAGGTACGTGGGTAAGTCGAGTCGATCGATTCAGACTCATTCAACTATATTCATTAATTTGCTTTGTTAGTGGAACCAGAAACTGTCGACATATAGTATAAAAAGATTTCAATTTGAAGAAGATCCACTGGTTATTGAAAAAGTTAGAAATTCATTACAATTTACTCATCAATTTCAATCTGACCATCAACACCAAATTTCATTGAGAACGTTGAAAGGAAATTCAAGAACCGTTTATAATATTGTGAGGAGATGGGAAGGGGTCATTTTAAATAGTTTCTTTAGTAAATTTCTCCTCAATTCCGTCACTCCGACCACACGCAGAAGTTCAATATATTGAAGACTCATTCATTTCCTGCATCATTTCTATTAATTATTTTTGCCGTTCTTTTGACACAACTGTTATTTTTTTAATGAATAGTAACAATTTTTTCTTCATCTTATGTTGATTATACCTTTTTCTAGTTCTTTTTGCATCGAATATAATATCCTAATTTCAATTAATCGGCCCGTTATATCCTGCTATCTAAAGAAATGAGTCTCAATTTGAGTGCCCTGTTTAAACCGGTAACACATAGTGTTAACCAAATTCATTTAGAGCATTTATAGATCTTTCCAATGAGGTTTCACATGATATTCTTCACAAATGAAATTCTGCAGTTTGGGGATGCTGAGGATAGAGAGTTGATTCCTACACATTCAAATTAACATGTTGAATCACTTCTCTAATACTGTTATTAATCTTTATTATTATTGGCCAAAATACATTGGGTTCAAAGGGTTGTTTAATTATTATTTGATAATATCTTTTGCAATTGGAAATCATAGAATTATATAGATAATCGAAAGACCTTTTCAACGAAGTGCCACTCGACCCATATTATTTCTTTGATGATTCTGGAAGTAGGTGATGGTAGGGTAGAAGGTTGATCTGAAAGTTGGCATAATCAAAGGTAACCATAGAAACAAAAATCAACCTGTTTCAGCGTTTTCCGCTGAACTTAGATATTCTGTTTTTCAAAATAGTTTTAGCAATAATAAAGCTGAAATCAGTATTAATATGAGATGCTCAAACTCGTTAACAAGGTGCTTTTTCCTGGAAATCTTCGAGTAATTCATTTTCAGGTTCCAATGTCTAGTTTCTTGATAAATTTTTCAAAACTTCTTTTCGTTTTCAACTTGCCATCCTCCATCGTACACGTACCTATTAGAAAAGCCTAAAAAACTTAAATTGAATTATATTTTTTACTGTATTTCTGGGAACGAATATATTTTGATGAGCTACGTAGTTTTGCGGCTCATACGAACAATCTACCTACGAACTGGATAATGTTCAAATTTCTCGCGTATATGAGCATCGATCCGTTGTAGCGTATCATGACATGTAAATGTATGGCGCCTTTCAAAGAATTGACACAGAGGCAACTTACTTAGATATCGAACAGAAAATTTCAAGAAGCCATACTAGTTCAACTATTTACCGCTTCGCTACTCACTGTGTCTGCAAGATATGTCGAAAAATGAACGCTTCTCATACTTGTGTGGCTTTCAACCTAGTGTACATCATATCTCCAAAATGATAACATATAACGATATGTGTAAACACATCGAAGTGTTGCGGTAAATAGTTGAACAAGTTTGGCTTCTCGAAGTTTTGTGTTTGATATCTACCCTTTGTCAGTTCTTTGGAGGGGGCCAATACATTTACATTTCAACGGATTGAAATGGATAGGTGGCAGTCTAGCATGCTGTTGTAAATGGGTGTGCAATACTGACGAGGTCAAGTGAGACCGAAATTACAGTCTATCGCTCCTATTTATTAACATCCGTTCGGACTGTACCTCTGCTGTGTGGCCCTGGTTGACGAAGATTATGAAGAGTGGATCAGAAACCAGCTCTTTCAGGGAAGGATATTTAACTTTCTAGAGAAGGTTGAATAAAAGTCTTCAATGTGTTTAAAAAAAATTTCATAGACTGTTATAACTGATGTGTTAGTGATCATTTTTATCCGTAAAAACTATCTTACTTCAACATAAAACATGAGAACTACTTAACAAAAATTAAAACGTTGAAAAATCGAACTTCTGAGAGCGTTGTATAATAATGGTTGACTATTGTTCCTGAATAAAAGTCTTAAATGTGTTTACCCAACGATAATTTTGCATGTTGAGATATAAAACCTTTTTCATTAACATGCTGAATATGTTAATATGTACTTTCATATATGTAAATATTGATCATACTCTATCAGTTTTAGTTGTCGTATGCTGCAATACTCTTTCAATTTTAAGTCAATGACTACAGTCAAACTTATCAATTATGGAATATCCTAATTGCATTTCCCACCAATTTAGTTAATATAATTTTCTTATGTGCAGAGTATCAAAAATGTTCATAATTAAATATTTCATCAATGAAGTTCCAAATCATCGAGGACGATTGACAAAGAAAGAAATTCATTATATTTTGTACTTGTGATTATTTCGCATCAGTACCAGAATTGCAACAACTTCTCCGACGCATACTCAGTTGTATATTTTCACTGTTGTATATAAGATTTATCGGATACAAAAACTAGCTACAGCAAATAGATGATCAAATTCCGGTTTCTTGGATTTCCAGCGATCAGTCCCTATAATTATATAATTTGTTTCTTGAGATAAACATGCACTGCTTGTTACAATGCATCGTTTTCTAGTCATTTTGCATTACAGCCTCAATGCGATTTATTATTGTTTTCCGGGGTTTCAAGTAATCGTTAATTTATTATAGTTTTTATAGATAGCTGCCAAACTCCTATTATTCGGTGTTAACGTAACATGTTTAACTCCTTGGTTAGAAATATCGACGCCATATAGAATTCTACTTGTTCATGAACCGCATGACGCTGTTTCGGTAACACTACATCGATCTTTAAATGAAAATTAGTTAACTACTACAGAGAAGTATACTTCTATTGAAAAAAACGAACCTAGAAAAGGAAGTCCATAGGGAGTACACGCGAATAATTTATGTCTGACTTCACTTCACTACTAATATGGTGAAATTTTTGCTGAATCTGTTGATATGCAATACTTCCTGGTAATATAATTTTTCTTCTCAAAATGTAATAATAAAATATTTTTCAATGAATGATGAATTGTGACATTCGAATATGTTTGTTGATTACTGAAGCTACGGCTATGTTTCGATATTTGGACTTTTTTTTCAGTTTTATCAACGTAAAACATGATTTTTCACTTTTCGATTTTACAATTTCACAGTTTCCCAAACTGTTTTCAGTCCGAAAACCTAAATTGATACTCAGATTTAGAATTTAGAATTCAACTAGTTTCAGAAATGGTTAAACTTTCTGTATCTTTCATTTTGTTGTACTTGAAGCGGATATGCTTATTGAATTGAGATAGAGAAAATGTTTTTATCGTTACAGCGACTTATGGTTTTGTAGAACGTAGCAATTTTTGCATTTTGTTGCAAATGAAATTGTGGAATGCGCATTCTCAATGAATATTTGAAATAAATGGAGCTAGTAATGGTAAGTTATCAAAATTATGATTTCTAGTATTACTTTGTCCTGTTGGTGACTTAAAAAGTAGCATAATATTAAGCCATGATCTCAATTGTACATCGGCGTTAAGTTGGTAAAATGACAGAAACGCATTCAGTGGTCTGCAGTCGTTGATTGAAATAGTTGAGAGGTATCATATTATGGATTATTTTATATATAATCATGATGAGGAATTTATTGAAGTAATGCTTTGAACTTCAATTTCTCTCGCGAATGATGTATAATTAATTATCGGACTCACCGAATATTACAAACACGGAAAAATATAAAAGCATGGAACAAAATTATGAATTAGTTGGTAATAGATTCATGAATACCATCTAAAGTTCCTTCATTGCCGAATTACGCCATGCTGTGAATAAGAAATTTTTTGACAGGGTCAGGAGGGGGTTGAATCAATCCCCGTGGTATTTCAAGAACGCAAAACAAGAAATATAATTTTTCAATGATTTTCAAAAATTCTCTATGGCTGCCTGAACTTATGCTGCAAATTTCAATTCCTTGCAACGGCGATAAGGGGGTTGAATCAACACCTGAAAAATGAAAATAATACAAAAAAATGAGATATCATTTTAAAAACTTCTACAGAAAAATTTTCACTGGTATACTGAATGAATCCTGAAAATTTCAATTCCTTGCTACGGGGATAAGGGGGTTGCATCACATTCTGAAAATTGAAAAAATACTAAATAATGAGATATGCTTTTAAAAACTCCTGCAAATAGTTCTCAATGGTAAACTGAATGTATGCTAAATATTTTAGTTTCTTGCTACGCGGACAAAGGGGTTGAATCAACAGCTGAAGATTGAGAAAAATACAAAAAAATTGAGGTATCGTTATGCAAACTTTTGCAAATAATTCTAATTGATAGACTGAATGTATGCTAAAAATTTCAATTCCTCCCTACGGATATAAAGGGATTGAATGAACCCCTGAGTATTGAGAAAATGTCAAAAACATGAGATATATCAAAAACTTCCCTAAATAAATTTCAATGGTAGACTGAATTCGTGCTGAAAAGTTCAATCCCTTGCTACGTGGATAAGGGGGCTGAATCGATAGCTGAGTATTGAGAACAATTCATAAAGTGAGATATCATTTTCAGAACTTTTGCAAGAAATTTTTAATGGTAGACTGAATTTATACTGAAAATTCCATTTTTTGCTACGGGGATGAAAGGGTTTGGTTCGACCCCGGAAAATTGAAAATAATACAAAAAATGAAATATCATTTTAAAAACTTCTGAAAATAGATGTCAATGCTAGACTGTATGTATGCTGAAAATCTTAATTCATTGTCACGAGGTTAGATCATCCCTGTATCAAGTAATTGAAATTTTCAGCATACATTCAGTCTACATTAAGAATTTGTTGCAGAAGTTTTCAAAATGAAATCTCTTTTTTTTATTTTTCTCAATCTTCAGCTGTTGATTCAACCCCCTTATACCGGTAGAAAGGAATTGAAATTCCGCATAAATTCAGTCTACCATTGAGAATTATAATCAAAAGTTTTTAAGTGATATATCATGTTTTTGGATTTTACTCAATTTTCACTTGCTGATTCAAGCCTCTTATCCCCGAAGCAAGGAATTGAAATTTTCAGCATAATTTCAGTCTATACCATTGAGAATTATTTGCAAAAGTTTTTAAAATGATATCTCATTTTTTGAAATTTTCTCAATCTTCAGGGGTTGATTCAACCTTCTCATCCCCGTGGCAAGGAATTAAAATTTTCAGCATACATACAGTCTATCATTGACATTTATTTTCAAAAATTTTTAAAATGATATTCCATTTTTTGTACTAATTTCAAGTTTCTGGGGTTGAATCAAACCCTTTTATCCCCGTAGAAAGGAACTGACATTTTCAGCATAAATTCAGTCTTCCATTAACAAATTTTAGTAAAAGTTCTGAAAATGATATCTCATTTTTTTCGAATTGTTATCAATATTCAGCTATTCATTCAACCCCCTTATACCCGTAGCAAGAAATTGAAATTTTCAGCATAAATACAGTCTACCATTGAAAATTTTTTGGAGAAGATTTCAACATATCTCATTTTTTTGACATTTTCTCAATCTTCAGGGGTTGATTCAAGCCCCATATCCCCGTAGCAAGGAATTTCTCAGCATACATTCAGTCTACCATTGAAATTCATTTGCAGAAGTTTTTAGAGTGAAATCTCATTTTTCGTATTATTTTCATTTTTCGGGGGTTGATTCAACCCTATTTATCCCCGTAGCAAGGTATTGAAATTTTCAGTACAAATTCAGTCTACCATAGAAAATTGTTTGCAGAAGTTTTCAAGATAATTGACATTTTCTCAATTTTCAGGGGTCCATATCCCCGTAGTCAGGAATTGAAGTTTTCAACAAACATTCAGTCTAACATTGAAATTTATTTGCAGAAGTTTTCAAAATGAAATCTCATTTTTTGTATCATTTTCAATCTTCATCTGTTGATTCAACCTGCTCATCCCTTATCAAGGAATTGAAATTTTCAGCATACAGTCAACCATTGAAATTTATTTGCACACATTTTTGAAATGAAATCTCATTTTTTGTATCATTTTCAATCTTCAGCTATTGATTCAACTCCCTTATCCCGTAGCAAGCAATTGAAAGTTTCAGCATATACTCCGACTACCATTGAGAACCATATGTAGAAATTTTTGAAATGATATCTCATTTTTTTGAATTTTTCTCAATCTTCAGGGGTTGATTCAACCGCCTTATCCCCGGTATTAAGGAATTCACATTTTCATCATACATTCAGTCTACCAATGAGAATCATTTTCAGAACCTTTTAAAATGTATTAGTATTTTTCCTGATCTTTAGTTGTTGATTCAACCTCCTTATCCCCGTAGCAAAGAATTGAAACTTTCAGCATGAACTCAGACTACTATTGAGAACCATTCAAATAATATCTCATTTTTTTTTCTTAATCTTCAGGGTGATTCAACCCCTTTATATCCGTAGCGAAGAATTGAAATTTTCAGCATTCATTCAGTCTATGAATGAAATTTATTTGCAGATGTTTTTCAAATTGATATCTCATTTTTTTAATTTTTTTGAAATTTTCAGGACAAATTCAGTCTACCATCGAGAATCATTTGAAAAAGTTCTCAAAATGATGTCCCATTTTTTTGTATTATTTTTGGTTTTCAGGGGATGATTCAACCTTCCTTATTCCCGTTGCAAGGAATTGAAATTTTCAGCATAAACTCAGTCAGCCATAGAGAATTATTTTCGAATCATTCAAAAAAGATATTTCATCTTTTAGGTTCTTCAAATTTCACGGGGATTGATTTAACCACTTCTTGACTTTCTTATTCACTGCATGATATATTTTGGCAATTAAGAAACTTTAATTGGCATTCATGAATCGATTACCAACTATTTCATAATTTTCTCTAATGCTTTCATATTCCACCTTGTTTGTAATGATCAGTACCTGCAATAATTAATTATACATCATTCGTGAGAGAAATTGCAGTTCAAAGCATTACTTCAATGAACTCTTTATCATGATTATATATAAAATAATCCATAATATGATACCTCTCAACTATTTCAATTAACTGCACGCCACTGAATGATCCATTCATGCGTTTCCGTCATTTTAACTGCTATCTTTCACCCGCTCACTTAACGCCGGTAAATTGTACAGGGTGAACAAAACTCGATAGTCCAGGGTTATATCCGGCAAACGAAAAACAATGAGACGGAAGTTCAAATAGGATACTTAAGATTTTATATTTGCTTTTGGGAATGTCCAATTTGTTGAATATGTCATCAGATACATTTATCCGAGAAACATACTTTTCTCATTCGACATTTTCAAATAAAACGTTTTTCTGACTAACTTTTATCGAAAAAGTTTTCCATATCTTAAATCGTTGAAAACATACAATCAAGAATACTAATACTACCCCCAAATTTAGTTATATCGTTTTATCCATAGAGCTAGGTATAACTATGGTATTATCGATTAAAATCTAATAATCGATAATATGATCTGGTCTTTATGGAAATAATTAACACTTATTTCAAATCCATCAATAACTGGCTCACATCAATGAATGTTGTCTTAATCATTGCATTTTCACTTCTTTTACACCGTAAATGTCATTATTTAGGAATATTAAATAATAAAATAATAAAAATATATTAATAGTAAAGAATAAATTTCAAAACATTAATTTTTCCCTATTTTTCACAGGTGGAAATGAAATCATTAAGTTAAGGTATAAAACACCAAGTTCAACCACTTGCCCTCACAAATGTTCATGATAAAGAACATCTTATTAATTGTCTGTGTGTGTTCTACCAATGTAGAAATTATCACAGTCATTGCAATTCAATCTATAAACACCTGATTTTTGTTTTTACCTGGTTTGGTTTTATTATTTTTATATATTTGCCTAAATTAGTATTAGTTTGGAAAGCTATGTTGAAATTATTGCTACTTAAGAATGATTTCAGTTTCTCACTTGTAATGCCAACGTAGGTTAAGGTGTTGAATTTTGTTTCAATTTATCGACAGGGTAAACTTCATTCAATGCGATTCTACTTTGTTTTTATTTAAAATATTATTTATTAGTTTGGGATTGTAACCATTATTTTTGGCTATTTGTTTAATCAAATTTAGTTCTTTGTTGAAATTTTCTGGTGATAGCGGGATGTTAATCAATCTATGAATAAAACTATTGAATGCTGACATTTTATGTTGATATGGATGACACGACGAGTTATGTATTATAATATCTGTATGTGACGGCTTATGGTATGTTTTCCATTTTCATTCGAAATTGTTACGTCTAAGAAATTTATCGAATTATTGCTTTCTATTTCGGTTGTGAATGCAATTTTTGGATGTAATGAATTTATATGATTTTCGAAAATTTTCAACTGTGTATCTGTTCCTGTGAAGCAAATAATGATATCGTCTACATAGCGATACCAGTATAAACAATATTTACTGAGTGGATGATTACGAATTAATTTCTCTAAGTTATTCATGAAAATTTCTGCTAACGAAGGACTTAACGGATTGCCCATAATCAAGCCGTCTTCAATAGTATAATATTTGTAATTGAAATGGAAATAATTTTGATCTAAACAAATTTTTAATAATGAAAGAATATCTGATTTAATGATAGTATTGACATGATTTCTTTCTAATAATTCTTCAACTAAGTAATACGTATCTTTTGGAGGAATGTTGGGAAATAGATTCTTAACATCGAAAGAAATAAGTTTGGAATTAGGTGGTATAGTGGTATCTTTGATATTGGCAATAAGTTCGTATGAATTTTTGACCGAAAATTCAGATTTAAAATTGCAATGTTTTATTAGCAAGTCGTTGAGGAATTTTGAAAGTTTGAACGAAGGTGCCGTTACATAAGAAACAACAGGTCTAATAGGGTAATTAGGTTTATGAAGTTTTATCAACGAATATAATTCGGGGGATTGTGGATTGGAGTTAATGAATTTATATTTTTCTTGGTCTGTAATTAATGATTTTGCTGTCGAAATTATGTTTTTAACAACTTTTTGAAAATTTGCGGTAGGATCCTTAGTTGATGTTATATAGTTTCCGGCTGTTAAGAATTCTTCAGTTTTAGAAATATAATCGGTTTTACTAATCGCAATGACGGTGTTACCTTTATCTGCTTTAGTGAATACTAAATCGTTCTTGGTACTATTTTCACGAATTGTTTTTATTATCTCATAATCGGAATTGCAATGAGGTGATAATTTCGAAAAGTCTTCTTTGATGATTTTTGCTGTTTGATGTTTGGCTAAAATATTATCTTTGGAGTTTTTGAGAATAATTTCGTCTGAAGAAGCTACGGTGTAGTGAAACGCGTTACGAATCGCAATTATTAAGTAAAATTCCTTAAAACACAGTACTTGTTTTTTATTATTGATAATGGAATTTTACCAAGTAAAAGCCTCCCAAATTCAAAAGTATGTGGATGATATCATTGTATGTTTTTCTGGTACTGAACGTCAGCTTAATATTTTTATAAGTTTTAAAATTCAATTTACCCAAAATAAAATTCACTACCAAACTGGAACAAAAGATTCAATCACTTAATCAGATTCAACTATCTCCAAATTAAATAATAGACATCTTATATTCATTTTACATCGTAATTCACAATACGTTGATTCATCCGGTTCAACATAAAATGGCAGTTTTCCACAGTATGATTTATAAATGTTCCGTTATCTTCACATACATGACTTCGATGAAGCGCTTTGTTTGGTTACAATCCAAATATTATAACTGAATTACTTAACAAAAAACGGAGAACCAAGGCAATATAATTGATGTACCCAAAATCTAAATGATAATTTAAAACATTTACTGAAAAAGTTCGTTATACATTTCATTCCAAATCGATAATTATCTATCCAAAACAATGAAGAGAAAAATATTTAAAGAAAAGAAATCTGGTGTATACAAACTTAGCTGCTGTAGTTGTAGTAAGCTATATATTAGTAGCACATACAGAAATTTCAAATTATATTTCGGAGAAATTTTTGCATCTTTGCTTGTAACTTTTAACAAGTTAGATTTGTTTAGGTGAAAGTTGATCAGAAAAACGTTTCCTTTGAAACATCAAATGAAGACAGTATGTATCTGAGAAAAATATATTTGATGGAGTCAACCCCAAGAATTTAGAAGTTTATCGTAAACTTTCTACACAAATAAATTGCTGGCAGTTGAAAAAATGTAATCCACGATTATAAGTCATATTCACTTAACTTCATTCCGAAACGCATAAAGCTATGGTAATTACTTTTTCTTGTTCAGGTACCCTATTTTAAGTACATAACGATTTTTGTACGCCAAGTAGTAGCTGAGATATTACAAATTTTTCGAGGACGAACGACATTGAATGTTCGAGTCCAGCTTATCGAGATGGTTAAACTCCGTTTCACCCATTCCACTGTCTATAGCGGAGGGGACGCGCTCCACTCGCATGCTTAACTTTCGTACGTGGTACCACAAAGATGAATGAAACGAAGTGCTTCATTTTATTTTTTGATGAAGCTATTCAAGAATAATCTCCTACATACACAATGTTTTATGATATTCACTGTGGCCACAGCCATTTCTCGGTAACAAAATATCTCAGTTTCGGATAATCGTAGATTATATATTTTTTTCAACTTGTTAAAAAATACCAGCAATTAATTTGTGCTAGAAACTTGTCGATTGAATGGAAATTGAGATAGATATTCTAGAGAAAACCGACCAGAAAAATCGAAATTCTCAGTCTTTTTTTGTACTAAAAAAAGATTAAATCGCTATAAATTTCCTTGCAAAACAAAATAAGCGCAAAATCAATCCTAGAAGAGCCAATTTTTCGAGACGCTTTTATTTCGAAAAATAGAAATATCTCCAAAACTGAAAAATATTTTGCAAATTTTGAAGAAACGTACTCATTTTGTTAACTATATGCTACATATAATTTTGAATTGATTCATTCAAATTTGATGAAGATTCGGTAAAAATTGAAAAATGTGATTTTTGCCAATTTTTTCTATCTCCATCGAGATTTAAAAAGCATTGATTAGAAATATATTTTTATTATTAGCAAATTTCCCATTTAGTTTTCTTTGATTGGAGTTATACTCTTTCTTCATTTACACGTTACGTTTTTGTGAAATTTGCGAATTTTTTCCGTCAATTTCGCCAGTTAGTCTCGAGTTAGGGGATATGATGCTCGTCTCCTGCGCAGAGTTACCTGGGTTCAATCCCCACAAAGCCGGTGCGATTTTTCGGGTTCTGGGAATCGCTGGAGTGTCCATCTTTCGGAGGAGATGTAAAGCCGTCGGTCCTGTCTAACATAGATGTGTTGGACATTAAAGATCTCTTCCCTCGACACGAGAGGGGTTCGGCAAAATTTCCGGGTTAGTGAGGTGACAGAATTCCCCGGCGTGTCATTGGCCGAAAGGCGGAAATAGATCACGTTAAAGGAATGACAAACAAGCAAGACGCGTGAAAGACCCCCTTTCGCCCCTGTAATGCTTCGTAACGTTTTACGAGACCCCCCAAATTGCGTTACGTAATACTTGAATCGTCCCATAGTTATTGATTCGACTATTTAGGTATTGGCAAAGATAAAACACACAAAATAAAAATATCAGATGGTATGTTCATTAGTCTGAATGCGCTACTACTTTTATGTAGGAGTTTAGAAATTTCTTTTATCCCATATTATAATAATTGAGACAAATATTTGCCGGTGATGATACCATGATGGCACGAATAATAATGTTCGCTGAAAGTATCTCGCTTGCCATATGTTGTCTGGCCGTACTTGAAATTATTTACTCACCAATCCCACTTTGGTTATATGTAGTGGTAGGCAGTTTATGACCTACCAGTCGATCATTTGTTCTTCGAAATCAATCGATTCGAAAATATCCAGTGTGAATCAAAATGCACGACCGTTAACACGGCAGTTATAACACATTGCAGTGCAAAACCGCATTTACATTTCCTAGTTTTTTCCAGTATACAAATTATGGTTCTCAACGGATTAACTTGAGGACTCCCGTTGGCCTCCTATTTCATGAATTTAAACTTGAGTTCGACAAGGCTTTTGATACAGAACTTACAATTAGAATCTAGAACTCATTAACCTAGAATAGATCTCCTAAAATGAAATATTATAATATATATATATATATATATATATATATATATATATATATATATATATATATATATATATATATATATATATATATATATATATATATATATATATATATATATATATATATATATATATATATATATATATATATATATATATATATATATATATATATATATATATATATATATATATATATATATATATATATATATATATATATATATATATATATATATATATATATATATATATATATATATATATATATATATATATATATATATATATGTATGTAAACTTGAGACAAGAAGAATTATTCGAAAATCCGTAGATCAATGAATAATCCTTCCTGACAAGAGTTAGTTCCCAAACATCGTGTACCCCGATGTAGCTTGAAAGGATGCTGAGAAGCGATATGCGACACTGATGAGCTCCAAATAAGGGCGAAACTGCAGTCTGCCGCTTCGTTTCTCGGCATCCTGCTTAGTTGCACTATTGTGGCGGCTGTTAGGGGCTGCGTGCATGGCAGACAGATTTGGGAACTAACTCTTGTCAGGAAGGATTATTCATTGATCTACGGATTTTCGAATAAGTCTTATTGTCTCAAGTTTACATATGTAGACTCCTCGCGAAGTTTATGGCGGAAGATATTTGTCCCATCGAATATTTACCGGCGGGAGGTTTAATCTCGGAAACAGAGGCCCAGAGCACTATTTCAGCAAGATTATTTCGCTCGTTTTGTACCATTGATGTGATTCACGGACCGGCGAAAAATGTCTCCCGAATGTTGGAATTTTTAACGTTCTCACATCTGTTTGTTATTGTTCGTATCTTTCTCGAAGCCCGGTAGCGGGTTCACCGTCTCGGTCCATAGCGGGCGACTCTCATACGTATGTACGAGGTGCGTCCTTTCTGGAATCGATAGGGTACCCCGATGTAGCTTGATAGGATGCTGAGAAGCGATATGCGACACTGACGAGCTCCTAATAAGGGCGAAACTGCAGTATGCCGCTTCGTTTTTTGGCATCCTGCTTAGTTGCACTATTGTGGCTCTTGGGGGCTGCGTGCATGGCAGGCAGATTTGGGAACTAGCTTTTGTCAGGAAGGATTATTCATTGATCTTCGTGTCTCAATATATATATATATATATATATATATATATATATATATATATATATATATATATATATATATATATATATATATATATATATATATATATATATATATATATATATATATATATATATATATATATATATATATATATATATATATATATATATATATATATATATATATATATATATATACCATATATACTATTTACCGAAATGATCAATGGTAATAATACACTCTGGCCATCGCATTATGCCTCTCAAGGTAATTGAATGATCAAGGATTGAGCACGAGCTGTTATGTGCTGGATGGATTCAAATTCCTTTGAACATTTTCGATACAGGTCAGACCCTATGTCATATATGACCTGGTCGGAATCACCTGACCTGTATGGCCACGAGATGCTCGTTCATCTCGGGAAATTGGTAGAATGCACGACTTAGCCACACCCTCATCTCCGAACTGCCCTGGGTTCCTTCCGTGGAGTGCTTAACTGTACCATATCGCCTCACCCTTAGTCCCTGAGCTCGCAACGTAGGGGTAAAAGATACTCTTACAGCAAAAAAGAAATTAAACATAACTTCAAAATCAACCGTGATATTGGCATTCGACTAATTCCGAAAATTTTTAAATATTTCCAAACAACTCGAAAATGAAAACAGCTAGCTTAATATCTATTTGCAGCAATGAATTCCTAACGTAAAAAGAATACAAGGTAGGGACGGAAGTACTTTTCCCTATTCACAATATTTCAGATAGCTGCAGTACTAAAACGTCAAAATTTGCCCACGCTGTTTATAGATAAACTTAGTCAACTAGTCAAAATATTTCAGATATAACATTCAAGTTAGAAAAAATGAAACATAATAGATCTGAACGAAAAAATGAGATAATATGAAATTAAAATAAATAGCAGCTATAGAAACAAACCGATTTCCAAATATACTTAGCTTACTGATAAAAAGTCCCATTCAACTTATGCTAACATAACATTTGTTACAGGAAAATATCGATATTTAATAATTACCTGACAAAAACCCAAAACTGAATCTCTTCCGAGAATTATCCATTAAGTATTAACTTGACAAATATATTTTTATGCACAATTAGATCTGTTTTCTTCTATTGAATTTGTTTATAGATAGAGCGAAAAATTCATGTTCATTCTGTCAAAAAAAGTGCCGGGAATTTGTTGTTAAGAAAATCTGATTGTCAAAATTTTCAATGTTGCAAAGTTGCGCAACTATTTTCTTTGCAGACGCGGAGTTTGAACGCGAAAATGTTACAGAAGTCTTACGTTGACACGATGTTATCAAATCACGTGCATTCAACTGCGGCCGAGCGAAGATTTTCCTCGCTCTGGTGTCGGCCATCAACATCTTCAACTGAAATCAACATCGATAAAGTTAAGGAAATGGTAATTGTAAATCATCATTCAAAATTGACTAGTTTCGAATGAACTGAATTTTCTTAAAAAACTGAATCTCGTAAAGGTCTCTGAATACATGCTAGAACGAGTCAACTCCGACCACACATTCACCAGTCAACAAGCTTCGGAATAGCACCTTCCAACTGAATCGAAACCGGAAAAACCATGCCAAAGTCGATCAAAAGTCAAGGTAATGGTGAATGTTTTCTTTGATTATCGCAGTACTCTGTACTCTGAACCTATGGAAAACATTGAAAATCAAAAAACAGAAAAACTCCGGAAAATTGCTTCGTAGTCAATTAGACCTAAATTCGTCACCATTATCAAATCTTTTCAGCTCTTAAAACGAGTAACCCTGTTAGGACCCATATTCCTTTTGAATTCGTCCCATCAGATAAAGCCAACGAGTAGAGAAACACGTAATGAATTTGTTTATATAGTAAAAGTTTGAAAATCATTGTTTAATTCAATTGAAACAATTTATTCTCATTCATAGCAACGACTTTTCGATTCATTTTTGTTGAAATTACTGATAGTTCTAGTTACGTTTTCTACGATAGAGTATTTCAGTTGACCATCATATTCGTAGTCTTTAACATAACGAACCCTGTAAATTCCTGATCTGCTCTACTATGTTTTAAATAATGTTCACTATAAGCTTTTGTCATCAGGTGTCACATTTTCGGGGAAATACTATTGAGTTTGAAAAGAAACTTTCTTTGAAAATGTTTCGACTTCTGTTTAAACAAATATCCCCATTACCACAAATAGATTATGTTATTTCTGAACAAGTCTTATATAAGGCAGGACAGAATATGTATAAGATATGTGTGTGATATTTAGTCACTTCTTGTCTTTATTTTCAATTTGAAATTTCAGATGAATGTCATTAATGGAAAAGGTAATTTATTTTGAAACAAAATTAACTTTAATACTCTGGTTGAGCCCAGAGAAAAATGAGCAATGAGACTCTAATTCAATATTCGTCACTGAAATCTTGGAAGAAGAGTCAATGAAGTTCTAATTAGATAATTAATCAATTACAAAAATTAAGGTAATGATACAGTGTCACAAATACTTCTTTATATTAAATACAGGCAATAAGACTTATCTTGGTGGTTCTTGGTCTTACTGTTGCCTTTGGGGAAAACCTCTATTTCAGATGTTGAACTCCACGTACAAGTCTACTTAGGAATTTCTATTCATATGTCTCCACCTGGGAATGTCGGTCTAGGTACAGGTCTCCACCTAGGAATTTGTCCAGCTATGGGTCTCCACCTAGGAATGTCGGTCTAGGTAAAGGTCTCCACATAGGAATTTGTCTAGCTATAGGTCTCATCCTAGGACCTATATTTTATATGAGTCACTACACAGTTTATGAGAGACAAGATATGAATTTTAATATAATTTAATTAACTGTTATTTAGGAGGATTTTCAAGTTCAACTCATTCGCTTGAAGGTCTGCAAAGAAAACGAACGCCTAGACTGAAGAATGATCGTAAAACATGTACTTATCATACGCGTATTACGCGCATCAGATTGTTAACCAGTGGCGTGACACATATAGAGGGTTAACTGGAATCAGGTGTTTCAACTCAAATTGTTGTGACGTGATTTTAGCACGTTACAATTTATTGGCTTGAGTAAACAATCCATTAATCATCCACCATTACCCTATATATGTTATGTCAATGCATTCTTCAATACGTAATCAGATAGTTGAGGAGCTAGTATCACATGCTCATCGCTAGATAACAACAAGAGGAAAATAATTAGAATGTTATTCTTTGTGGAGACCATGCATCTTTTTAATTGGTATTCACATAACAAAGCACAATAATATTCTTAATTGCAAGAATCTAGAAGATCTTGGATAATAAACGACACGGAAAATAGAAACCACGAAAGAACGTCTATGGAACTCTTTTATTTGTACTTCATACTAAGAATTAAACGATGTGAATATCACAACTCTAGATGGCTAAGTTTGAATCAGAATATAAAAATAGAAGAACAATGTACGAGATTAATGATTACCATTATTTAAGTAAACACTCTGAGGACTGTGGGATATAAATATGAGAAGGAAAGTTTTGTCGAGATGATTCTCGAACATATGTTTAAGAGAATTCGATTTGAATAATCTGAGAAGTAGCTTTTTCTTTGGTGAAAACATATATGAGTTAATAATGGTAATCAACTCCATTCAATGAATGGTCAATGGTAATTTTGATGAATTTAATTGTGGGTAAAGAAATAATTTCATTTCATTTCAACTCTCGAACGGAACAAGGTTGCATTTTCCAAATTTCTCAGAAGATTTCAGGAGAAAGCTGTTTGGCAGTTCAAATAATTCAACTGTAGTTTTTTCAATTTCTACATCTCTCATCATCGTTCCCCGAAATTTTAATGTCATCGCGTGATATTTGTGAAAGCTGTTACCGTCTACCTATAAAGCTTTTCGATTTGTGAGATCTTACAAATAGCATCGGTTTAACGTTATAAAGTTTGTATGAACTTTGGTGTTAGAACATGCACGAAAATCTTAGTTATATTTGATTCGGCAACGATAGTGTATTAGAAATAAACGTGGTGCATAGCACAAACCTTTCAGACGTCGTTCTTCGTGGTTTACGAAAACATTGTCAAGCCGTCGACATCGCCAACTGATGAAAAAATTTAAGAAATTAACTGGAAAACATAACATCAGAAGGCTGAGAGAGGAAACCAACACATCGGTTAGATTTGCTAAAAGCACCATGGGCTTAGTTTGAGATGTGTCGCTACCAACTTCACCCGAAAGGTTTAATTTTCATGCAAGAATTGACCTCAAAACAAACGCATCATTATTTGAAACTTGTCATGGATCATCAAATTAGACGATATCGAAGAAATCACTTCATCTCAATCCAAACTGGAGACGATTGTCAAGGTATTCGTAGATAAAAATTGACATCATCAATTTTAAGTGTATAGTATGAAAGTCAATGAAGAGTTTTGTAGTAGCATATCCCGGACAATCTAGACGAAAGAATAAAAAAATATACATTTCGATCAAGTTGAAAATTTGCATAAGCTTTAGGGACACCATTGTAATGAAAGACCTGAAATAGGGTTTTTGATTTTTCAGCGAATTAGTTAGTTTTGCGATAAAAATGATCTCTGACAAAAATTGTAGGTCATAATCTTCATAAATTGTTCTCACACTTTTTTCATAACTTTAACCATTTCTGAAAAGAGCGATTCTAGAATTTACTTTAGATATATTTTGTGTACATTATTGTGCTCATCTAGTAAATTCCAATGAAAACGAGCCACCATGAATAACTCGGCTAGTTTAATTTTTCCATGAATATCCTGAAACAAGTCGATTTTTTATTGAAGGGGGATATTTTTGTTACATGTTTCGTTCTCCCCTTATCATGCCCCTAGGCCTGGCACCCCACAAATTTGAATAGGAGAAGGGAGTCGTGTGATAACTTTTTGAATAAGTTTTTCCATTATCTATGCCAACCGTGTAATTATATACTTTCTGCAATAAAATGTGTCGAATTGAAATCGAGAATTTTTGGAAAAATATCCAGTTTTTCATGAATCCGTGAGATCTCCGTTTGAGGAATACATTCGATTAAAATCGATTTAGTTCAATCTGAAAAATTTTGATCATTTACGTTTGCGTGTCCACCCCATACTCCTAACCGAAAATGTTTATAATGAGAGAGGAGTTGTACGATATGTCAATAGAAAGGTTATCCCCAATATTAGGCTGCTTTCAATTAGTGACATTAATCAAAAAACAAACACTGTTTGGATTTCTATAATTCTCATAAAAATTCATTATGAAATGAAATATATCATTCAGTTTTCAGTTTTTTAATCATGGTACATTTCTCTCGAAATTGTTCGAAGTAGCCCCCATTTGCTTTCATGCATCGGAGTAATCGACGTTCGAAGTATTCTATAACATTTTTCATTATTTGTCGTGCTATCTGCTGATATACTTTGACAATCTTATCTCGTAATTCTCCCACCGATTCAGGTGGCGTAATATAGACTTCTTGGTAAATGAAATGCATCAAGAGAAAACCAAGAGGCCATTCTATAAGACATCCCTAACGTATCCAACGACCCGACAAGCTATTATCAAAAAAGTCCCACACAGCGGGAATATAATGGGACAATGCTCCATCATTTTGATAAATAACGTTAGTTTCAGATGAATTCGGATTTCCTCAGATCAATCAAATTTCCAAGCATGTTCAAATAGGTTTCGGCATCCAAGTTTTTCTGTATGAGTAACGGTCCTACCATATGGTCTCCAAAAATTCTGCCCTTAACATCAAGATTTTGAGGTTGTTGAGCATGATTCTCTCTCTTCGAATAAGGATTAGCGTCAGTCCATACTCATTATTCATTGAATTCTAAACGACGATAGAAATCATCTTCATTCATCTCGTATACGAGTCTAATTTTATATGGATGGGACTTTTACTTGTGAAGAATTCTGAATATACTTGTCGAGCATACTCCAGATATTTGCGACAATCTCCTCACAAATTGTGTATCCTCTATCATGGCAAGTTCACCATAACGGCCTCGCCAATTCTTTCGTCATTCACAATTCTGGTACGATTATATTTTTATTAGTAATGCACATAGTTTCTATAAATTACTCGTCAACTCAAGAACGTATTAGTGCACCAAATTTCTTCCAGAAGTGTTCTCGTTTCAAGTATGCGCAGTTGCTCTTGCTCAGCTATTATTTTCTAAATAAACTCACAATTTCAATTCATTACTGCATTGTTTACACCATCTACAACTGAATCACCGTTATTTCAGGTTATCAACACTATAGAAAATACTACCAACGCAAGTCACCTGTGTTTTAACGTATAATGAAAAATAACTGAATCTAGCTGATGTGTTGAAAAATTTCAAGCATGAGAAATTTGATAACAAACCCACACATACCATCACAATGAAACATCTTTTTCATTAACTGATTCAATTGTTCCTTGTTTCCTTTTTCTGATCAGCAGAATTAAAAATGCAGTAAAATTAATAACCTTTCAAAAGGTATCATACCACCCTTTTCCATTTGGAAATTTTAGGATTCGTCATGAGAGGGGTAAAGGGATGATGCACAAACGTTCAAATTTTTCTGAACCAACGAAACAATTTTAATCAAGTATTTTTTCAAACGAATATCGAACGGATTCATAAAATCTCTCTTCCAATTATACTCGATTTGAATTCGTCACATGCTATTTCAGAAAGTGAACAAGTTAGGCGGGTAGATCTACCCTGCACCCCAAACGCCTAGGCCGACAGGTCTCCTTGCACCACAAACGCCTACACCGGCAGATCTACCTTGCATCCCAAACGCCTACGCGCCCTGAACTATCTCGCTTATGAACTCCCCAAACTATCTTACGCCTCCAAACGTCCAGAACTATCTTGAACCCGAACATCCAGGCGACGGAAACTACCTTTACTCAAACGCTCAGACGCCCCACACTGCCTTGCGCCTAGAAACCGGGCCCTCCGAACCACCCTGCGCCTCGACCAGTCACCGATCTTGCGGTTCGAACACCTGGGCACTCCAACCCTCCCGGCGCCCGAGAATCCTTAAACACCTGAGCTCCCCGAACGTTCCATCATCCGTTGTCTTAAATTACCTAGCAAATGAAAATGCTGTCGCCGAACTGGCGTCTAAAATGCTCAGGCGCCCTAAAAATACAGGTTGAAATCATAAGTTCACCTTGTATCTCGATATTACGAATTTTAATATACTTCAGTAAAACTTCGAGTTCTGGTTCTTTTTGAATGGCAGTTTTATGTTTGATGGTGCTTTTTATTTTTGTTATATTAAATTTCAACAGTCTTATTCACTGTCGTGTCTTACGAAAAAAAAAACATGTATTTTGTAAGTCATTATTGACGGTGTAATCTCATGCTCACAATTAAACGAGCTTAAATGAAAACATTATCAACGAGTTTAATTTGACTCATTGAATCTGTCTTGGTATAAAGTAGAGCATATTTCTTATCTCAATATCCAGTGCAGTTTTCTTCAGTAACCTTCTATTCTTGAAACGTTAACATCTACTCCGTTATTTATTTTTCGTGCCAGGAAGAATATAAATATAGTTCAAAACGATATTCCTAACAACCTCATTGCTAACAATGAACGGAAATTCTCAATCATTCAAAGTGGCATGGCACCAGGAAAAGAAATTTCGTGTATCTTTCAACACACCATGATTGTTGGCATAGTTGACGATTCATTTCCAATTCATAATGATATAAGTTTACTTGGAATTGATACATATTTTAGAAATGATTTATTTCTTCCGTCAGATTCTTATACATATAGATATTGCTTCCCGTTGAAATTGAACTTCGATTAGTATTTACATATCTAGATCATTCAGAACAATCAGAAATTGAATTGTAAAGTATAATCCAATTTGGAACGGTTAAATTATTATACTCAAGCTGACTATATAGGGAGACATTTTAGAAAGAGGCATTGAGCTATTGTGGTTCTCGATAGATGTAACCTCAACGAAAGTTGAGTTGTTTCAGTTTATTGAACATCTGTTGAAAAGTTAGGATATTTATTATTGTTATCCCATAATCCGCAATCCCTAACCTAATTAATTTTATATTTTAATTTTAATTTTAATATATATATATATATATATATATATATATATATATATATATATATATATATATATATATATATATATATATATATATATATATATATATAGATACCTATATATATATATATATATATATATATATATATATATATATATATATATATATATATATATATATATATATATATATAGGTGTCTACTATCAAAGGTGCCAAACTCCAGTAGGTGATAGTACAAGTCATTGGCAACCAAAAATGTCCCTCAACATTTTTTCGAAAAGTTCATACTTATCGAGTCATTTAACACTTCTTTATTTTACGAAATGATTTTGCTTCTCTCTATAAAAACAAAATATATCTGTTACTCTTACAGCTAAATCAAATCTGACCATACCATCGGAAAGAGCATTGAATTTGTTATAAGATAGGTAAGTACTAATGGTAAAAAATGTTGTTTACCGGGTGTTGTAAAAGGCTAAATGAAAAAATTGTGAAATGAACAAAATTAGTGGTATTTTCTTGTTAGCTGTACAACTGGAAACTGATCGATAAGTAGCCGTTTTTTTTTGGGAAAATTACTACGTTCATCTGGCTTCCAAACGGAATATCAACTTTTGAGCTTACTATTTTTTTACCAGCAATATCATGGGTATGAGTAAGAGTAACAACATTAAATTCTCTTATTCTTCGATCAGAAATGAGCTTGTTTCGCCGGAGCGTCTAAACAATTCCACAAATGACTTTTCAATAATAATAAGTGATAAATAAATAACATATCTGGATATTCAATGTTTAAGAAACTAGGAATAATTAATTTTTTCGGATTAGAAGAAGAAAATTAGAAAAAGAACCGTAAAAGAATAAATCACAGCAGGCTTGTATTACTCGATTTTAAAACAAATAAAAATATTTAGAATTTGAATAAATTACAGGATTGGGGATCAGATAAAATTCTATGGACGGATGAAGCAACTTTCACCAAAGTTGGTATGATAGATTTGAGAAATTCCCATATATGGAATACAGAAAATCCTCATGGCACTATTGTCTCACACTCTCAGCACGAGATTAGAGTAAACATGTGGTTAGGGTTAAGGAGGGGTCAGCTTGTCGGGCCAGTTATACTTCCCGATCGTCTCAATTCAAACGAATTTTCAAATCTATTAAATAACGAAATAATGAACGTTCTGGAAGAAATGCCTATAGCTACTCGGCATCACCTTTGGTTTCAAATGGACGGCTGCCTGGCTCATAATTCTAGAATGGTCCAGAACTGGATGACTGAGAGATTTAGAGCGAAATGGATAGGTCCATTCGGGCCGGTCAGATGGCCACCTAAAAGCTCTGACCTTACGCCGCTTGATTTTTATGTGTGGGGCTCATTAAAGACTAATGTTCATAGAATTCCCTTTATTACTCGAGAAGAATTAATTGAAAGGTTTCGAATCTGTTGCATCGAAATGAGTTGAAAACACATTGAACTTCAAAGAGTAGTTAATAGTTTAAGAAAAAGATGTGTTAAGTGCATTCAAGAAAGAGGAAGACATTTCGAACACCTGTTATAGTTTTTGAATCTGTTTCGTGAAAATATGATTCATTAATTTTTTAGTCCCTGTTCATGTTTCATTGATTAATATAAGATATTTGTGTTTTCGAATTTTGTGTTCTTATTACTCTTACCCATGATATTGCTGGAAACACAAATAGTTAGCTCAAAAGTTGTTAAACCTTTTGAACGCCAGTTAAATGTAGTAGTTTTTACCAAAAAAAAACCAGCTACTTATCGATCAGTTTTCATGGTATAGCTAACAAGAAAATACCACTAATTTTGTTCATTTCACATACTTTTCATTTAGCCTTTTACAACACCCGGTATACAAAATTTATACCATTAGTAGTCACCTATCTTATAGCAAGTTCAATGCTCTTTCCGATGGTATGGTCAATTTGATTTAGCTGTAAGAGTAACAGATATATTTTGTAGAGAAGCAAAATCATTTCGTAAAATAAAGAAGTGTTAAATGACTCGATAAGTATGAACTTTTCGAAAAATGAGGACAGCCAATGAAGTTCATTATGGGATAACAATAATAAATATCCTAACTTTTCAACAGATGTTCAATAACTGAAACAACTCAACTTTCGTTGAGGTTACATCTATCGAGAACCACAATAGCTCAATGCCTCTTTCTAAAATGTCTCCCTATATAGTCAGCTTGAGTATAATAATTTAACCGTTCCAAATGGTATGGTCAGATTTGATGTAGTTGTAAGAGTAACAGATATACTTTGTTTTTATAGAGAGAAGCAAAACATTTCGTAAAATAAAGAAGTGTTCAATGACTCGATAAGTATGAACTTTTCGAAAAATGTTGAGGGACATTTTTGGTTGCCAATGACTTGTACTATCACCTACTGGAGTTTGGCACCTTTGATTGACACCTATATATATATATATATATATATATATATATATATATATATATATATATATATATATATATATATATATATATATATATATATATATGATTTGATGTGTAACGGGTTTTATTCCGTGGTCCATTTTGATTTGATTGTGGCGACGTTTCGACAAGTTGTCATCTTCAGGCGTTTGGCAGACGATATCTCGAGCGTAACTGATAGCGGTTTGTCGGTGGTTTTACTTTTACGTCCTCGTTGTGGGCGTCGGTGGACCTGGTGGTGGGGATGCATTCATTATTATCTGTTTATGATGCCGGTTTTCTAGGTGGTAAAATAAAATAACTTTCGAAGCCTTTGATAGGTTGAGGGTTTCGTCTCTTCTGTTCATTGTTCCGCCTTTTTCAATTTCCACTGCTTCTCTGATAAGACGTTTCTTGAGTTGTTGTGTGGTGCTAATTTGTTTTGAGTTATCGAAATCTATGGTATGACCTGTATGTAATTTATGTAGATAAATGGCGGATGAGATAGATTTATTTTTTAGTGCTCTTTTATGTTCCTCTATTCGATGTATATCTCGTCACAATGTCCGCATGGTAATGAGTAAACTCCCTGATTTTCTAAAGGAATGTTGTCTTTCGGGTTTCTGAGAATTTTTCCGATAGTTAAGTAAGGTTTGTATGCCGTTCTAATTTTGTATTTCCTCAATGCTCTTCCTTTTTTATCTTTTACTGCTTTGATATATGTTAAAACAGTTGTGTTCTTTTGTTCTTCTGTGTATATCGTGTTTCGCCCAGTGAGAGTGTCCCTTATAGCTGCTTTTATTGTGTTTTTGTTATATCTATCATTTTCAAGAGCGTTGGTTACTGTAGATAACTCTTCTTCTCTGTGGCTGTCATCTGTGAGTGCTATCGATTTGCTTATATTTATATAGTCAAAATAGACTAAGACAAAATAAGAGCCATACGGAAATTCAGTTCCCTAAGACAGTTGAAGAACTGAGAACGTTTTTGGGTGTTGCCTCATGAAACCGGAAATTCATTGAAAACTTTTCCACATTAAGAGCTCCATTATTAAATCAATTGCTGAAAAAGAAAAAACGATGGGAATGAGAGGATGAACAGAAACATGGGTTCAATCACATCAAGGTTCTACTTACGAAAACACCTATATTAGTTTTTCCTGAATTCTCGAAAAATTTTTTTTGCAAACAGATGCATCAAATTTTAGTTTGGAAGTCGCTCTGTAGCAGAAAGATGAAAATGATAGAGTCATAGCTCATGCCAGTAGAACACTTTCCGACAGCGAACGAAATTTCAGCGTAACAGAGAAAGAGTTATTGGCCGTTGTTTATGGCTTGAAAAAACTGAGAGCGTATCTTAAAGGATACTCATTTTCGGTAATAACACATCATGAAAGTTTGAAATTGTTACAGAAAATAGAGAGACCAACAGGAAGAATCTCCCGGTGGGCCATGATTCTACAACAGTTTGATTTAGAGGTGATCCACAGAAAATGTAGCCAAAACCATCTAGCAAATGCATTATCAATCCAACCTTTACCAAATAATCTCGAACTGATCCACATATCACAAACACAGAACAAATGGTACACAAAAATAGTTGAAGATGTTCGAGGACAACCTGGTTTATCGAATAATTGATGGATAACTTCACAAGCATATCTGGGACGAGTATGAATTCAAGGAAATGAATATGTCCGACCCGTGAAAGTTATGCATTCCCAGAGAGAATACAGAGAGCAACTCAATACAGAAAATCACACAGAAAATACTGTAGTACATCTAGGTATGGCAAAAACGATTGCAAGAATGGCACAAAAATATTACTGGCCTGAAATGTAAGCACATCAATAATTATCACATCAGCAAACACCTGGACAGATGCATTCAACCAGCATACCCTCGAAACCATGGATAACAGTATCATCAGGTGTCATTGGACCTCTGCCAACATCCAGTATTGGAAACAAATATTTCTTCATGTTTCAAAATGGGTAGAAATATGTCCCGTGAAAAGAACTACTGCCAGAAACGGCAATTCAAGAAATTGTTGAAATCTAACCCCACCTTATTCTCCTCAAAATAATCCGGTAGAGGGAGCAAAAAAATCAATAAAAACGACAATAGCACAATTCTGCGAAGAAAATCAGAAGATGGACGATTTTTTGCCAGAATTGAACTTCGCCATCAATGCAGCAAAGCATGAGTCAACGGGTTTCACGCCTGCCTTTTCAAACTTCGTGCTCATGCCAAGTAAGTTCGTGAAACAAAATGCAGAGAAAGATGACAAGTTACTAGAAGACCGTATCATAAATAAATTGGGAGAAACCTATGACCTTGTTCAAACTAATCTTGCCAGAGTGGTTAGGACTCAAAGCCACTAATACAATCTACAACGTCGTGAATGGGCTTCAAGACTTGTGAAATGGTCATGAAGAAAGAACACCATATTTCAGATGCGGTAAAAAATTTCAATGCAATATTATACCCGAAATATTTAGCCTATACAAGGTTTCAAAAGTCTGGTCCAAAGTCATAGTCCAACTGAAAAACAAAAATAGTAAACGAACACACAAAATACATGTGAAGGATCTGAAACCCACTGGTAGGGAAATATTCCCTCCATAGCCACCATGAAGCATAAGAACCACGAGGAACAAAAATATTAATTAGTTCCGAGAACAACACGAAGATGAAAGATATACTGTTACCGTTTCCCACTACGGTATCTCACCATAGATCGCTCTAGGCCCCTCCGAATAAGCGTGTTACCGTGTTAACCACGCTTTCTTAATCACAGACCGCCAAGTAGGCCCATCGACCAGGCGAGGCACAGAACGTACTCTGGGCCTACCTGAACCGAGGGTTTAAATATCCGGGCATTTCGGAGACTCTCTCAATTCCTCTTCAACGGCCTCTTCGACTTCACATTGTCTCAGAACACCGGGTACAGCACGCGTTGCCACGAGCCGGCTTTCCGTACCCACGCCATATTGCCAAACCGCCGTTGTTTACCAACGAACCACGTGTTTTATTTCATTTTAAATTTACGTTCATAAAAAGTGTTTGTGTTAACCATCAGTGTTTCCATCGTGTGTGTGACCCCATCCCAGTAGCAATACGTACTTACACTCCGGTAACGATGAGCCTTCTAACCTGAAATGCCGGGAACAAAACGCCAACATTGAATTACGAAGCAAATATAGGGATACCGCCATTGCCACCAACCCCAAAAGTGAATATACAAACACTACCTCCTGAAAGAAGAGACGTTCCTGTGACACCTTGAAAAGAAGCAGAAAGCGTGCTTAAGAGATCTCCAGAAATCAGGTAACAACACCAATATTTGAGGAGATCATTCCAATCAGAACTCCCATGGTAACACCGGAATCTTTTTTGAAAGTCAGCATTCCCCTTCTTACATAACCGGCTGACATAAAATAAACTAAATCTGGAAAGTCCAGGAAATTCAGACTGAGATTAACTGATGGAAGGACTATACGACCGAAATTACCAGCTGTATGGAATACTCAAAGAACTTAAGGACCTTCTGCTGTATAAACCCCTTGAACGAAGTCTTTGACGTATCCTTTCGACTGGTACACTGATGCCTGTTGCTTCCAGAAATTGCCTTTGGAGTATGGGGTGCAACGCAGTAGGGTCTCTTCTTGGAATTTGGCACAAAAAGCGGTCTTGTTCTACAAAAGCGATCTTCCTTCGACTTCTTCTACGTCTATTTTGCAGAGATTATAGCTCAACGTATCGGGCGTATGTTTTTGAAATCACCCCCTACGATACCCCCATTGTGGCCGTTATGTATATAGTTATAGTTATAATTATATTTATTATTTTTGGGTTTATACGTTCATGAATGATGACATTAATTGATTCTTATGATTCAAAATTATTTGAGATATTGTTTTCTTATCAGAATGTTGGGTTCCTTCAAGCCTAGGAATTTGGATCGAGGACGACAACGAACAGTAAGGAGGATAGAACAAGAAAAACAAATTTTGGACATGGTTGAGGAAACCCCAGAATTCAGCACACAGCGTTTAGGTTCGCAGTTGGTCGTTCCTAAAACAATGATTCATGATGTCTTGAAGGAACAAATATTTCATCCTTATCACATTCAGAAATTTCAGAAATAACTTCACAACGATCCTGAGAATCGCCTTACTTTCTGCCGATTTATCCAAGAGAAGATAACTCAGGATCTCCACTTCAGTAGGAAAATTCTATTTACTGACTGAATGCACTTTCACTAGGTCTGGCATCACTAACCTTCACAATGGACACATGTACAGTGTCGAAAATCCACATGCTCTTACAAGTACACATCATCAGAATCAATTCGAAATCAACGAAGCATATTTGAATTCTTTGCAAGAAAATGACCCTGAAGTAATGCCAAGGGTCAAATTTAATTTCTTAGAGAGGATTAACTCCTATATTCAGCAAAATGGTGGAATTTTTATAAATTTACTATAGTTGAATGAAATTTTGGGGGTAAACTAATTAATCGTTATTCTGTTTTATCTTATTCAGTTTCAAACTGACCAACCTATTCATATTTTGAAATAGTCATTGTGAAAATTTTTTTACTACTGAACATTAAATTTCCTATTTGCTCGATCTGATTCAGCAACCTAGAAAACATAATTTCGTCAGCAAGAGGTTGTCAAGCATAATTAAATGACAATCTGCCAGACTACAGAAACAAATCCAAAGCCAACAGGGTCAATACTCTTGACGTGCTAGGTGGTGGAAAAATGGAATCATGAAATTGAAAAACTTCTTTTTGTGATTGAACCGCTCATCATATCGAAAATTTTCAATAGACAAAAAAGTTTGATAATCAGCCTAGCTACCCAATGTCTAAAACAGTTTTGCTCAAACGCAGACAATTTAAAAATGATGGTTGATTAAAACACGTTCGAGTTTTTAAAGACACTTGTAAAACGTTAAGGTCATTGAGCGGATCACTTAAAAACGTGAATAACACACTCAATTACGCATACCCAATATATATAGACTCAACACGTCGCAGAGAAATGGAATGCTAATCAATATATATATATATATATATATATATATATATATATATATATATATATATATATATATATATATATATATATATATATATTGAGCTTAGCATTCCATTTCTCTGCGACGTGTTGAGTCCGTTTACTCAAACCTCAGCAACGTGTTTAGTTTAGAGAATCCTGTCTCCTGAATAGACGTGTGAAGTCTATTTACTCAATCCTGGTTAATCGCCATCACTATCCTAGCGGAAAAAACAGATTTGATCTTTTTGAACCGATTCCCTCTTTGCAATCCACTGTTTGACTGTTTTTTTGTTTCTGACATAGAATTTCTTTCACAGTTATTAAATTATTAATCGGAACCAAAATGTGGATTTAACATAACGTTGGAAATGTTCAATTGAACAAATTTTTGGTGAGCACACGCGGCACCCAATGCGTGAACAGCTTTTTCATGTGTAAATGTTGATTTAATGTGTGATAAACACGTTATTTAGACATGTTCATAACCTCTGTATGACTCTCACTTTCATTCGGCGGTGGTTAGCACATTTCTTAGGCGATGTTTTCGTCGGTAGGCTGCAGTTTTGGATGTTCCGAACGTTCATCGTCTCCCAAGGTCTTACATTTAAATTCAGCTACCCAAAATTTCACTGTGATAAATGATGGTGCAGAGTCCCCTTACACAGAATACAACTAATTTTTTTTTGTATAGGCGTATTACCTTTCAAAAACAAATATTTAATGACAGCTCTATGCTCAATTTTGTCTATTATCACAAAAGCACTCACATCAACTCATTCAAACGACTGTTCCATAACAACTGCCCGTCCAAAATGGCTGAAACTTCCGTGAGTGTTTGTCAACAGATGAAAAATAAAAATTCACTAGCTTTCATTTACGAGTGTTGCCATCTTCACGTAGAGGTCGGAAACATTTCAGATCATCATCTTACATTTTACACACCACAGATAAGTTTGTATTCACCAGATTTCATTCCATTATCTATTTTAATTTTATCATGTTTGATGATTTTGGATAAGTTGTCATTGGTTTGGAATGAGATGCTTAGCTGGAAATTTTTCAGTGAATGTTTCATATTATGGCTGACTTTCCCAACGTATGTGAGGCTATTATCTCTGTTTTGATTTATATATTTTGTGTACACCGAAGTTTTGTTAGGTGATTTACTTACAACATTTGGATTGTAACCATTCTTAACAACTTTCTGTTTAATAATACAAAGTTGCTATGGTACATTGAATTATTAAATTGTTGGCTGATGAAAAATGTCAATGCCATTCCTGGGTCCTTTAATCCAATGAATTTAAAAAATATCTAAAGTTTTTTATCGAAATTATGTGAAAATAAGGAAACATTTACTAAGCTGTGAATCATGCTGTTGAAAACTGTCATTTTATGTTGAACCGGTTAAATGAAATATTGTGAATTACGATGTCTGTATGAGGTGGTTTATGAAAGATGGAGAATTCATGTCTTCTATTCAATTTGGTAATAGTTAAATCTAAACAGTTGATTGAATTGTTTCGTTCAATTTCAGTAGTGAATATTATTTTTCGATTAATTGAATGTATACATTTTTCGAAAATATTTTGCTGACGTTCAGTATCAGTAAAACATTAATTGATATCATCCACATATCAAAACTACTATAAAAACTGTTTAGCTGAAGGGTTATTTTGTATTATAGTTTCTAAGTTATCCATGAAAGTCTTTGCCAATAGAGGGCTGAGTGGATTTCCGATAATCAGTCCCTTTTGCGAACGGTAAAATTCATACAAGAACCAAGTAGTTTTACTAACAACAATATTTCGTAATGAATTCACGTTATAAATTACCATATTTTCGCAATAATACCGATTGTATCTTTAGGAGGGATACTTGAAAATAAGTTATTGGCATGAAAAGAATCTGATTTGGCGGTATGAGGTAGATGTATATTTCGTAAAATGACCGAAGGGTCCTAACTGGTCGTGTATTAACAGATAAATGAGGGAAACTGACAAAAGTGTCTTTGCTCTTACATTTTTTGAAATAGATTTTCATAAAATAAGTATGTCATCAATATCATTGAAATATTATAACCATGCGACGGTCTTGAGTTTGGAAATCTCTCTATTATGTTTTATAACTATTGCTTCTTCTAAGAGGTAACAAGTTTCACTACATAAGGACTTGAAATACGAGAATTATTATGGCATTAAAATTCTGAATGAATTTTATGACCGAAACTTATGGCATTGCGGTACAAATTCCTGAAATGATGCTGTCCGTCGTGAACTAAATTAGCCTTCATCAATAAAGTGCTTTCATGATTACCATCAATTATAAACTTTCAGCCTTACTTTTAGTTTCATTCCATCAAATAAATGTTAATTTAATGCCATAATTCTCAAGAGATTCGTACAGACATAAACTTTACTCTTTTCACTGAGGTAAACGATGGTGCCCTCACACAGAATGCAACTCATCTTTGATTTGAATTGGCGTATTGCCTTTTAAAAACGAATATTTAATGACAGGTCAATACTGGATTTTGTCCATTTTCACAAAAACACTCAACATCACTCGAACAACTGTTCGATAACAACTGCGCGTCCAAAGTGGCTGAACCTTTGGTGAGCAACTATCAACAGATGAACAATGAAAAGTCACTAGTTTTCATTTACGAGAGCTACCATCTTCACATATACATCCGAAACTTTTCAGACCATTCGCGTAGTTATTGTAGACTATGAGATAATATAAGATCTCAATTTGGAAGAATTGCCCTTATTTTCAAACTATCTCACTTTTTCATTTCATTAAAACTTTTCACGAGTACGACTCAACTAGGAACACGATTAATATGAGAGTGTGAGGTATACTTTGCTCGTTTTTTTTCATGGTTTCCCCGATCAACCTACTTCATGGTAATGAACTGTCAAGTTATTATATTCATCATCATTTTTTTTCGTCTTCTCTTCCTTCATCTTCTTCTTCGTCTTCTTCTCTTGCTCCACCTTCTTATTCTTCGTCTTCATTTTCTAGAGTTGAGGTTTTATCAGCGATAGATCAGTTGCTTCGTTGTGGAAGAAAAGATCTTCTTCAACATTTGAACATGAGTAGCCTTGGCAAGTGGTACATGCTAGAGATCAATATAAGCCTACTTTTTGCAGCCGCATTTCCAATTACACCCCTCCTTACAGTTGTACAAGGAAAAGAATTGAGGTGGTTTGCTGAAGTGAATGAAAGAAGAGTGTGGATTGGTTCCAATTCATTATTAATTACCTTCCAACGTTATTCTTCTGGGTCCAGTTGATTATCAAGCAATACTTGAACCTTGTAATATACAGGATAAACCCTTGAAGAGTAGAAACCGAGGTTGGAGGTAAACAAACTAATAGCTCACGTTGTTCATTACGCGCATGTTTCGCAAAAGAAAAGAGACGTACTCGTTTTTTCAAGTAATTTTTTCTGGAGCTCCACATACAGAAGGAAGAGTTTCCGGAGTTGAGTTCATATTTCGATAGCTTTTGCATATGTAATAAAAGTTCGTTTCTCAAAGGATTTTACCCGACCCGAACATTGCCTATGTTATATCACATTCAGTCATAACATGTAAATAATACCAATATATCAATTTCTTCATATTCCTCAAAGTCACATGTTCGAACAAAATGAGCACTAAGCTTATTCTCAGGATTATGCCTATTATGAAGAATGCAACTAAACTTAATTTCACAATCGCTTTTTCTCAGAAATGAATGATGGTATGGAAAAAGTGTAAGGACATTCTAGATAATTGCTTAGTCTAAAATTTTTGTTTCGTTGTAAAATCCAAAAAACCTATCTTTGAACCGAACAATGTACTATAGTTCAAGCGGAATGAGAGTATTCGTACATATTTTTAGTTTGAATGTTAAAGAAAGAAACAGAAAAACAAAATAAAAGCTCTTGAGAAAAGAGAAAGGAATTGTATACAAATTAATACATTTTTAAAATTGCTGCGATATTGAAAAGAATTAATTGATTTTTTTTATTTATAGTGAACGTGTGTGGTTATTTGAAAATTCAAATGCAATCAGAAAGATCAAATACAAGGAACAATAAAAAAACTTAATGCACGCAAAATAGACTAGCTTCCTATCTAATATTAAACCCAAAAACTTCGGAGCATATTTTTTGTTTTTCTTCTTTGATCAGCCTATATAACAAAGAATTGAATCATGATATCGGATTCAACATGAAGATTTAATTTGACATGATGACATCATCCATGTGGTGCTCCAAATTTTTGTTACCGTCCATTTTATTTGACAATATGAATGAATGCCCTTGATCCAGTGAGATTTTTTATTCCCCAATTGTAGTTTGAGAATTAGTTATTTTACTACTTAGATCATACTGATTTGATCCTATGCTGGTTCAAAATACACTTCACCAAGAAATTAACGCACAATTTCAAATTTCCTCTTTGGTAATTATGAACACATGTTTTCTTCGGGTATGTCCAGACAAATGCCAATAAAATTCGATATTTTTTCTTGACGCACATGTTCCTCTCATGAGAAATAAAATTAAAGGAATAAATTCAGATTTTTCAAGAAACCACAACATTTATTGCAGCAGTTGTTGATCAGTGTTTGCTACTAACGTTTGTTTTTCTTGAGATTTTAATATTCGGTGATGATGCAACGCGAATCATGAAATTTGACCCTGGCAAAATATACCGAAGCATGAATGTTAGAATACCTAGGTTAGACTTAAACAAGAATAGGCAAAAGCTTTGAGATATCCCATTCAACTGTTTCCAGCATTATTCACAGGTACAGGGAAACTGGTAGTCATGAAACGAGACCTGAGCAATGACGACCTCGAGCAACAACGGCGATCCATGACCGTTATTTGAGAATTTCCTCGTTGACACTACGGTTCGCTACTAATAGGCATCGTCAAATGCAGCTTCGATAAAACAGTGGAATGCAAATAAGCACTGAAACGATACGACAGCGTCTAAACGAGTTGGGTTTGAAGCCTCGTGTCGCAGCTCGAGGACTAGTTCTAACCACAAAACATCGAAGAGCCGGATTGAACTTTGCCAAGGAACATATCAATTAGTTAGAAGCTGATTGGGAGAGAGTTTTGTTATTCAGATGAGTCGATATTTTGTCGTTTTCGATGCGCAGTTCTCTAGTGTACAAAGTCGAAATGAGAGATACCCCCAATCCAACTTTTTACCGAGCTATGCTTTTAGTGGAGGTTCAATAATGGTGTGAAAAGGAATTTCTTAAAACATCCACACTGATCTGCAAACAGACATTTCAGAAAAGCATTTTGCACGATTAGCTGCAAACATGAGTGAGAACTTTTTGTTTATGCATGATAATGCCAGATCTCACCAAGCTCATAACGTTAGAAACTACTTTCAAGATCACGAAATCACTTCAATAGAAGGGCATGCTCAATCTCTTCGAACATGTTTGGGACATTTTCATTAGAAGATGAAGATTTCATTAAAAGCAGCCAGCTACCTTAAATGACGTTCATAATAGACTCATCTGAATTTGGAACGAAATACATCAGAATGCAATAAGATCATTGCAATCGATTATCATGTAACGCAGTGATTGTCGCTGAAAGTGGAAATATCTGGTATTATCAGATTTTTAGAGACTTTGAGTAGTATTACATTTTTGATTATTAGTTTCATTTAAATTCCTCTAAGTACCATTTTCAATTTGATTATTCCTTAGTACTGGTGGATAAGTGGAAAAACAATTCTTCAACATATCTAAACTTCTTCTGAATAAATTTGAGTTTTCGATTTTGTGCGTTAATTTCTTGGCTCAGTGTATATTTATTGTTTTTATGAAGTATATATCTGTAAATATTCGTGATTTTGAACTTTGCTAAATTCCTGAAAATCTTTATTCATAAATTAAAATCTTTCTGACATTATATTAACATCGCATTGTATTTGATATCGGTATTATGTTCTATTAATATATATTCATTCATATATATATATATATATATATATATATATATATATATATATATATATATATATATATATATATATATATATATATATATATATATATATATCGACTCCGTCCACACAAGAAGGCATTTGATAGTATGCTACACTCCTGGCTGGTCAAGGTATTGCAATTGTACGGAAGATCCAATCCTTTAATACAGCTGCTGCAGCATGTAATAAAGAGCTGGAGAACATCCCTATATATTCAATCTAAGAACCTGGCAACCAGTGAGGTACCAAGAAGAAGGGGGATTTTTCATGGCTACGCCCTCAGCTCCCTCCTTTTCTGTCTCACAATGAACCCACTCAGCACTTTACTAAATAACAGTGGGTACGCTTACATCTTTGACAAAGAAAGGAATATTAAGATCACTCACCTGCTGTACATGGATAATCTTAAGATATACGCATCTAGCAAAGACCAGATAAGGGGACAGCTGGAGGTGGTCAGGTCTTTCAGTGAAGATATAAGGGATGGAGATGGAAATTGAGAGATGTACTGTGGTAAACATGAAGAGGGGAGAAATTGTCGATGGTGAGCCAGGGGCGACACTAATGAACGACGTAACTGTTCCATCGTTAGACATCCAGGACTCTTACAAGTACTTAGGGATGCAACAAGCATTGGACATCAAGAGCAAAATACAAAAAATCTTCTTAGAGAAATATGAAAAATTTTTCAGCCGACTGAAAGTCCATGTTTACTGGGCCGTGCCCAGTATAGCATACTCCTTTGGCGTACTGAGATGGTCGGCCACGGATCTCAGAGCGATGGACACTAAGGTTCGATCTCTCCATCCGCATGGTTCGGTGACGCCATTACATCATTAGGGTTGAAGGAGGAAGAAGATTGGCTAGCCTGCAGGCTTCAGAGAGGACCAATGTCATAAACTTGGAGAAGTATTTTGTCAGAATACACTCTTCTTTCAAGCCTTGCGAGCGGCTGACGACAGTTTCTCGGCTGTGCAGTTCAACAGATGCCAGATCCCATCCCCAAGCCACACTGTGCCTCCGTTGAAGGAGGAATGGCATATCAAAGCCCTCCATGGTGGATATCCGGAACACTTGGGGAGTGCATAGGTGGATAGAGTGGAGTCACTCGCTTATATGCTATCTGGCTACCTTTTCCCTGAAACGGAAGGTCGTTCAACCGACATCCAAGATCAGGTGGTCCCAACGAAGGCGTACATTAAAAACATAATCTATGCCGACATTCTCGAACAACTCGTAAATTATCCGACACATCACATCCGAATGTTCTATCCTAGCTCCGAAGGCCTACCTTGACAGACATGGCGAAGGCTTACCATCAAGCTGTGGCAGTGAAGCTTGTCCTTTTGACACAGGAAGTAAGGATATTCAGGTATCAGCCAGAGATTGTGATGAAAAATGAGGTGTGCAAACTGTATTGGAACTCCACCACTATGACGGATAGGCCTCTGGTCCATAACAAGCCGTACATTGCGCTTTTTAACAAAACCGACCAGTCGGTGACCATAATTGACATCACAGTACCGGCTGATGACAATATAGTTAGGGCGTACTGGGATAAGGTCAGCATATAAATGGACCTGGCTTTTGAAATCCGAGAAATATGCCACCAAAAAACAGTCTCACTGCTACCACTAATTATATCTGTCAACGGATTGGTGGAGCGCAATCTGGCGGAAGGTACACGCAAACTAGACCTCGATTACGGTTACATCTCGGAAACCCAGAAGGACGTGGTGCTTGGAACGGGTAGGAATGTACGGCGATTCTTAAACTGTTCGTGAGCTGACCTTGGCAGGAAACTGCACGGTCTTCTCAAAATTTGTGAATGTTTTTAACCATCTTTGACTACTTGTGGAGGTTGAAGTTTTTGTTGTACAAAAACTGGATAGTATGATAAGAAATGTTGAATATTATCACCACATGTTCGGGGTGTTGTACTCAGTCGTCACTGAGATTTGAAACTGTGAATTTCAAAATTCAAAAAAGCCAATAATCATAATTGAAAATGCCTTACGTTACATTGTCCGATGTGCAGAAGAGTCGAATAATGTCTCTCGTTGAAGAAGGGGTGGCACAGGGGGAAAAAGTGGCCACAATGGGAGTATTACTGAGGGTGATTTCAAAAACCTACGCCCGATACGTTGAGCTATAATCTCTGCAAAGTAGGCCTAGAAGAAGTCGTAGGAAGATCACTTCAGAAGAACAAGACCGCTTTTCATGCCAAATTGCAAGAAGAGACCCTAGTGCGTTGCACTCCATACTCCAAAGGCGATTTCTGTAAGGAACAGGCATCAGTGTATCAGTCGAAACAATACGTCAAAGACTTCGTTCAAGGGGTTTATACAACAGAAGGTTTCGGAGCTGAGCAGACAACAAAAAGTTAACGAACTTTACTGGTGTATCGAGCACCAAAATTGGAATATTGAGAATTGGCGAAATGTTCTTTTTTTGGATGAGACCAGAACTGGTGTGCGATCAGATGACCACCGAATTCGGGTTTTAGGGGGTCATGGAAGTCAAGCTAGACTCCGAGCAGCAAGACAAATTCCGAAATACCAAGGGGGCAGAGTGATGTTTTGGGGTGGCATTATGATGGGAGGCAAAACAGATTCGAATTCATATCCTGCGAGTGCAACGGTTAGAAATTACGTGGACCTAACGCTGGAGCCCATAGTGAGACTCTGGCGAGGGGCCCACAGTGAGAATTTCACTTTTATGCAAGATACTGCTCCTCCGCATACCAGCAACCTCCCGCGATATTATCTTGAAACAGAGGGAATCGCTATTGTGGACTGGCCAGCTTGCTCTCCAGACTTAAATCCTATTGAACGTTTATGGGATAATCTCAGAAGGAAAATTAGATCGCGCCAGGGTAATCCAAGAATCCCACAATAGCTCATCGAAGCTATCACAGAAAACTGGCAGAATATCACCCCAGAGGAGGTCGAAAACGTAATCCAGAGCACGCCTAGACAGGTTCAGGCTTGTATCAGGGCAAGAGGAGAAAATAAAAGCTACTAAGGTCGAGAGAAATTACCTACTCCGTGAGAAAACAATCTTCAAGTTTTTTTACTACATGCGGAAAGTGTCTCTTTTTTACTTCTATTTGTTTCTTTCTTAAAATAAACCTCAATATATTTATTTTTTCGATTGAAATATCTCAAAAAGGATCAATTCTAAGAATCCTCCGAAATTTCCAATATCCCTGAGGTAATATTCAAAATATCGGGTGATTCCATATCAATTTGGTTGTGTGTATATAAAAGGGGTTAAACCCCGATGAGTTGCCAATATATCTGTTCATGCAATCAAACTGATTTCATGAAAAAATATAAATCCACCACCCGGTAATCAATAGCCATGCAATGATCATAATCAAAACATATCTTGGAATCACTTTATATTAGGATAACGTTAAATGTTAGAGAATATATCAATCTACCAGAATATATACAAACTATAGCATCATTAGACAATGACATCTATGTACCAACGAATAGTGTCAGAGGAAAAATCCAGTGTACAGATCTTAGTCAAGTAATACTGAATGTTACTCATTCATAGTTTTCTTTGTGTGAAGTGATGAACGGTCGAATAGAATACTGCTTTGAATTCAAGATGATAAAATTATCAGCTAATAATATTACATTTATATATATACAATATATATATATATATATATATATATATATATATATATATATATATATATATATATATATATATATATATATATATATATATTCCATTCAAACCTTTCGATACACTTTACAAAAATGATAATCTTTCCAAATCCACTGTTTTCCTTCTATAATAAGATGTAGCAGTTAGAAAGGCGGGCACTGCTTCTGGAAGAACATCGAAAAAATGGTCAAGAACAGCCAAAAATTCACAATATCCCAGAAAAGTTCAGCTAAAGTCCCTCTGCACCAATGGGACAATCGACAGCATAATTTGAAATGCGTCCATATAGATTATGCTGAGCTTATTTTGAACGAATATTTTCTAGTTCTACTCGAGTCGAAGTGGATCACAGTTTGGATATTCGAAGACTCGCCAACCATAGCAACTACCAAAGAACTGTTCCCCAATATAATAATTACTAGTAGCACTAAATTATTGTCAGCTTCTATGTGTTTTGATATTAAAAACGGTAACACAACGTAATTTCAAAATTATATTTTGCTTCAGAAGTAATAAGTTTTCTTCGATTGAAAACTATTGTATATCGAGGATGGTTAGATCATGATGTGAAAAATATTGAACATATACTGCCTTTTGAATAATTCGTCCTAATTTAATGTTTCGTATTTTCTTTATTTATTTTTGAAGATGGAAAGAATTTTGTAAATTTTCTGTTAATTTCTTAAGAATGAAAATGAATTTCGTCAAATTTTATTTGAATATTATGAAACGTATTGAAGAAGCATATCAAGTGATTATAGGTTCAGATTTTCAGGTTATGAGTGAAATTTATATCTATCAACAACATCATCGGTTCAGCCAAAAACCTCCTGCGGACATTCGAACTTTATTCAAGACTCCATACATCAGTCGGTCGCGAAAAGTCGAAGGCATTCTTGTCTTGTGAATGAAATTATGTATTAGAAAGCTTTTCCTTACTTGGCATCGATTTAATGCAAATTACATTCTCGTTTCATTGCTAACAGCAAACATTGAACTTAGCCCTACTTAGAATGAATGTTATTTCTGATTCAAGTTTTACGGGCAGATGGAAAGCTGTAATACTGAAATTATCGTTTATTATATATATTTCCACGTTTATAATAAATCTGGAAAATGACAAAAGTGTTTTTTCTCTTTCAATAATTGTGAATGGCTCTCAATTTGTGAAATTCTTCGCATATGTCTCCTGTTATGATTTTTATAGCTATGTCAATTCCCAAAACTATCGCACAAATACTTACACCTAAAATTCATTTGCGTTTATCGAAAACCGAATTTCATTTTATTGAACTTGTGTTATATATAGTTCATTTCATGAACACATATTATTGAAATATTTTTATTACATGTAGAACGATACTTGGGAGTAGAAGAAAAATCATGAACAACATTAATCTGTCTATGTGTGGATTTTATATCGTTGCCAGTTAAGTTGAATGAAGTGAAATCGCCGATGGACAGCTAATAAGTGATTTTCGAATGATATCGTTTCTCTATATACTTAATTTCCTTCTACAATTGCCACTTTTACATGAATAAAATAATTTACAGATTAGTTCGTTAATGACAAATTTTTAAAATTAACTTGAAATTATAGTTTTCAATTTAAAGCATTTTTAATTAACAAGATAAAAAACAGTTGAATTCTTCTATGGCGTAATCTTTTTTTATTAGAGTTATAGAACCCTTCAAGGGTTATTAAGCTTAACTTTAATAAGTACAGCAATAAATTACATTTTATCCTATGGTATGAGTGACAATTTTAAAATACATGTATACACAAGTGTATATTACACTTATCTAAGAAAGCAAAGACAATTCTCATACCTAGGATATTAGGTTCAAACAATAAACACTTGATGTCCAAAGGTAAAAACAGCCCTATGTCTAACAATTTTCTGATTACATTGTTCCTTTCATTATCGTGAAGTGAACATTGGAACACTTTATCATTCAAAGTTTGAAACTCGTGTCCACAATTACACATGGGACTGTCTATGACATTTTTCGAAAATAAAGATTTATTCAAATTAATGTGTCCCGAACGGCATCGGTTTATCACGACAATTAAACTCCTTTCTAGGTTTTGGATGGATTTTTTTCAACTCTACAAAAACTTTTGAAATAAAATTTTCCTTTATTGCTGACATCATTTTGAATCCAATTCTCATATTCCCAGGAATGTCATCAAGAATATATGCAATTTGAATTTGTGAGCTAGACTAGCAGTATGAATACAAGGTAGATTTAGTATATTTTTTGAGAATTTACACCTTTGCATTTCATTTCAACAGCGAATTGAAACAAAAATTTTATCGATATTTTTCATACCCTACGAACTACGAACTGAAATTTATATTATTATATAACATTTTTATTATCAATTGACGGCCTCAATGAAAACAAGAATATACCATGTATAAGCAACAAAAAAAAGAAATTACCTTTATCGTCAGTCCTACCATTACACTAATATTGGAGTATCATTCAATAATTTCGATATTAGTGTTCTGAGTGAATACCACAATCTTCTGCCAACTGGCACGAAGTGATGAAATCGTCATCCTTCAGCATGAGTCGATGACACTTATAAACGAAAATAGCTAACAATCTAAGTTTTTCATTGAAAAAATAGTATTATTCGTAATGTCTACATAATGCTACTAAAAACGTTTTACCAGCGGTTGAAATTGTTATATGTCATGAAGACATCTATCTTGTGTTATTCCTAGAGATTGCATTCTCCATCTATAGTCTCATAAATTTCCAGTCCATATCTAAAGATGAATAAATTGGAGATTCAGCATATTTCAGTGAAAAGATTCACAGATTTTTTATATTCGGTTCTCCAAAATTCATCAACAAATTTCTGGATCATGAATTTAACCTCAATCGATATTTAATGAAATTGCCCTTAAATAGAGTCGATTGAGAATGTAAACTACCAGAAATCTTACACATTCGGTAGAGGAGCCTATTCCTGCAAAAAAATTCAATAGGAGCATCAACAAATAGCAAATATCAGAGGTGATATTTTCGTTCCTTGCAAAACCACATCACACAAGTGATGTTAATGAAAATTTCACCCCTTTTGCCGGGAAACTTATTGATCGGGTTAGTTTTGCCACGAATTTTATGGAAAGAGGAATTCTATCAATGATAATATTAATAATTAAAATAATGTATGATAAGAGAGCCAGAACAGCAATGCTGGTGGATGTCGCTATACCGAATAATAACAACGTGCTGAACAAGTTCCAGGAGAAAAAGTCCAAATACACAGACCTTGCTATTGAGATCAAGCAGATGTGGCACCTCGATAAAATAGATATTGTTCCTGTCATCGTATCCTCGACAGGGTTAATACCCAAAACTTTGCATGATAGCCTCAAGAAATTAGATTGCATAAGCATACCTATATAGAAATGCAAAAAGCTGTAATTCTTCATACATGTAGGATAGTTAGGAAATGTATGTCAAGTATATTGTAATCGAGCCTATTCCCTTCGACTGCTGAATCTGGGAAATGTAAATTATATCCAGCTTACAGCTGAAATAGTGCATAAGTCCAAGATAATAATAAAAATGCTGTTCGTGGATTTATCTTTCTGTGCTACTGATCGCTCAGCAGTTTCCCCAAAAATTAATTACCTGCGGTTGTTCACCTGCTCTATCAAAAGTAGAGTAAACACTTATCCAAAAAAATTGTTTATTTTTCGATATAGTATCGCTATTCCACTCATTATATTATTAACATATTTCAAATGAATCAATACAATACAAATATTTCATACTGGTAATCAGATGGACCCTAAATATTCTGACATTTGATGAAAACAAAGAGTTTTCAAGCGGTAACACTTTCTGTGCATTCAATGTAAACATCATTAAACTATTCAGCTAATTTTATTCGAAGCCATGAATGTCTAGATTTCGACAAATATCTTATTCACGTCCATTGGCTTAGTTAATTCAATGTCACAATTTGTATATAGGTTAGGTTAGATGTAAACATCGTTAAACTATGTAACTGACATTATTTTAAGCCATGAATGTCTATATTTCGACAAATATTTTATTCACGTTCATCTACTTAGTTAATTCAATGTCACAATTGGTATGTAAGTTAAGCTAAGAGAATCTCAAGGAAAGTAAAAAGATTCATTATTTTCGTCACGTCTTCAAAGTACCGAATTTTGATTATGCTATATTCTATTCCTTTTAACAACTGTAGGTCTACTCATGAAAGATGTAGTATTCTTGGGGTTGATGATGGAATTTAATTGATAAGCAATTTGGTTTCATCCGTATTTACGATAATGAACCCATGAAGTGATATTACATAAAGTTTTCCATATCATTTCGAATCTGAAATGATAATGTTGACCATAACTTTTGTTACCCACAATATATCATAGAATTGCATAAAATAGTACTTATAATGATCTTCACAATTAAGATACATTTGTCGCTATTGGGATTTATCCTTACTTGCAAATTTAAAGCACTGTTTTATTATTCTTTTTGTATTGGCAACTGGGCAATAGTGATTGTGGCACAGCACAATTCGTTTTTGCTTATTTTTTTTTTTGTAAATAAGGTCATTTTCCGCAAGTTTTGCTTTTGGCTTGTCAAGTAATGATGCGTAATATGGTGATGGTTTTTTCTTTTCGGAGATAATCTAATAAACTTAACCCATACCTGTCCCAAAGAAAAAATGTCATCACTTTCTCAGCCGAAAAAACAGTTTTTGCTTTTTTTGGAACCGGTCTTCCTTTGTAGTCGACTGTTTGGACTGTTTTTTTGTTTCTGGCGTATAATGGTATATCCAAGTTTCTTCTGCGTTAGAAAAGTTCATTCGGACATGTTCTTGGTCTAACGTGAGCAGAAGCGGCAGCCAACGCGCGGACAGCTTTCTCATGTGTAGATGTTGATGTAATATGTGACAACCACGTTCTTTTGATATGTTCACAAACTCTGCTATCACTCTGACTTTAATTCGGCGGTCGTCTAGCACCATTTGGTGAACTTTGGCGATGTTATCGTTGGTACAAATTTTTGGACGTCCCGAACGTTCATCGTCTTCCACGTTTAAGTTCAGCTGCCCAAAATCTCACCTGGTAACTGAAGGTGCAGAGTCCTCATACACGTCTTCAATCCAACACATCTTCGATTTGCATAGGTGTATTGCCTTTCGAAAACAAATATTTCTGACAGCTCGATACTCGATTTTGTCCATTTTCACAAAAATACTCACATCAGCTCACTCAAACGACTGTTCCACAACAACTGTGCGTTCAAAATGGCTGAAACTTTTGTGAGTAACTATCAACGGATGAACAATGAAAATATTCACTAGCTTTTATTCACGAGTATTACCATGTTCACGTAGAGTCAGAAACTTTCGGACCATCCTCGTATTATTAGGTCAATATCAAACTTATCGAATAGTACTTCATTTAGAACGGTAATGTATTTTTCTATGATTTCATATAATGTATAAACAGCTGTATGATGAAAGCGTTTGCAGAAAGTATACCCTATTATTAAAAGAGAACATGAAAAGAGAAGAAAATAATATCATGGAGGAGATATTTTGTTTTTCAATTATTCTTAGCTACTACCTATGTTACCTCAATTTCGATTATTCGTCCTGATAAAAACGCGTTCATATTTAAATATGAGCTTTTAGTGGAATAATGATTGTTTCAATTTTAATAGTAATCATAAATATTTCACTCGAATAAATATTTCATAATATATTCTTGAATATTTTGCCCTACACGATTATCTATGACGATTATAATGAGAATTCCTTTGATAAAGTTCAATGAAACTAATTCTATTTCTGATCTACACAATTTCTATTAAGTATTCATTACACTTTTGCTTTTGTATAAGAATTTCTACTTACTGTGAGCTATAATTTATCACATGGAGATATCTAGTTTGAGAATAACTGCTAACGCTGTTGCATTTTAACAGTAAAACCTCATTTTGTACGCAATAAATTGGCATCATGTTGAATAAACATAGCAATTTCATCCGTTATATCAAACCACTCATTTAATGGCCTGAATCATTCATGATGTCAGCTTTCGTTTGAGCATTAGTTGAACTAACACTGCGGGAAAACAAGAATTCTATGCAAATCACTTGATATGTTTTTTATATGCAAAAAAAAAATTGATCGAATCAAATACATATTTTAGATATATGGTAATCTGGAACACAAGAGAGAGTTATAATATGTACAGACGATCTTTTCCTCATATATCGGGTGTTCCTTGAAAAACGCCCAAGTTATAGCTCCTAGAATTATTTATCAGAATAGTTTTTCAGAATATTATGATATAATTGTGTGAATTCTGATGAAGGAATAACCATACTTCCTGGTGAAAAAACATCACGAAATATCGCTTGAGTTAACTGCATACATCGAAGTTTATCCCATTACTAACAAATCATAAATATAAAATTCATAACATAAATTGCACAACCATCTAATTAAAGGAATGAATAGATCCAACCCTGCAGGTGCTTTCACATATTGAGCAACGTAGCAACTGTCCAGTATAACATATTTATCTATGAAAGGCATATGGCTTGCCTTGAATTCATTTAATTGTATAATACAGTAAAGTAAATGTGTCAATCACTAACGAGATGAATTAATTATCGAATGAGCTGAATTCCCTTTCATCTGAATATTAACGAATACATTATTATGCAAATGTATGAAAGTAGATACGAGGAAATGAAATACTTGTGATCGTAAAAAAATCTAATAAAATGGGGAAATTAATGACTTTTATTTCAAGTTTTCTAAAGCAACATAATCACTTCGAAGTGGCAATCAGACTAGAAAAATGATAATGAACGGCGTCAAGAAACGAATTATTTGGCAATCCTATATTCGAATGCTAAGATTTTCGTACCTTTTATGATTTCAGAATGTCTTTCATGCAGTATTGCGGCTTCAAATATATTTAGTAAAAGGGATGCTAATGATAACTTTTTGTTGGTAATATATTCATAAATATTTTTATTAGAATGTAGTTCAGGGCTTTTCGTGGTTTGAATAACTAAAATATGATGGTCTCCATATACTGATATAACATTGAATATAAGTCTTCAATTAGATGAAGAGTTAAAAATCATATGCTAGAAATCTTGAATTAACGAAGAGACACCCCAATTCGTATTCAATTCAGCCGCCTCAATTTCATTTTTTATGATAGACATATATGATACTACATTACGTAATTATACAATAGTGCAATCATAATAATCATTTTTGTGAAATTTGTCATCTCAGCGTCATCGTTACTTTCAACTGTATAGCTTTTATTCATATAAAAGACCAAATTTATTACAACTATTACAACAGTTTTGATGTTAAATCTATAAAAAAGAGCTTTTATCTCATTAATATACCAAGTCCATCTTCATCATCTTCGAAAACTCATATTGAAAAAGTTTTTTGTTCTTAGCTCTTGGGGGGCAGGTGATGCCTGTCATACCACAGGTGTGGCTGCCCAAGATGATTTAATGATTTAATTCTTGAATAGTGCCAAATTGTAAATTATCGGAAAGATGTTCTATGGAAGCGAATTCCACAGCGGACTAGCCCTGTGTACAAAAGAAATTTTGTAGAAAGAGGTACGTAGCGTAGTTAGCTGGACCGTTCGCGGATGAGTGTTTTTCGCAAACCCGGTTCTACGTTGGAACTGGGTTTTTTCTGGAACCGAATCTTCAGAGCATTTACCATGGAAGTATCTGTAGAAGAGAGATAGATCAGCAACGTGCCGCCTTCGAGCGAAAGGCTGGAGATCACGCGTGATCTCCGAGTGGTCGACGAGGCGTACTGCTGTCTTCTGGACACTGTCCAATAGATGAATGAATGTTTAGGTACCGAGTCCCGCACATGGAAACAGTACTCCAGACCTGCTCGCACTCGTGCTTGTATGAAATCATCAGCTGTGATGGCGTGAAGTACTGCTTAGCGCTGAAAAAACATTGAGTTCAGCAAATCCAGATTTGCCAATAGTTGACGAAAGGTCACGCCAGCAAACTCCGGTGTTGCTGTGACGTCGAGTCAAATTTTCGATGAAATTCAAATTCTAGTTGTTTTCGAACTGTCTGTCTGATATTAAATGTTCATAAAGATACTCTTTTTGAATAGAGAATTGGAAAACCTTTTACCTATAATCAATTTCGACTTAAGTTTTGCTGAGGGTAGGGGGATGATTTTATATGCTCCTAACCAACTCAGAAATTTGTCCCACTCCAATCAAGAAATGACATATCTCAGCTTTTTTCGCTACAATCAGTCTTTCTTGACATGGAGAGAAAGTCAAATTTTCGTTGGAATACAAACTTTCGTTGTGTTTGCACCTTCTGTGTGATATTAAATATTCATCATTTTTGAACAGATGTCACTTGAACCGTTTTCCTTACAATGAATTTTGACTTAGGTGCTGCTGAGGGTAGAAAGTGGATTTTACAACCAATTCAGAAATTATTCTCCGTCCAATCAAAAATTGGCGAGTCCCAACCTTTTCAGCCAAAATCGGCCGATCATGAGATAAAGGGGTTGGCAAATTTTCGTTGGAACATACTTTATACGTATTATAACCTTGTACTAGGCAAGGGTATATCCTGGAAGATTACAATCGATACTGAATCAATTTTGAAATGACTATATTTAGATCTTGATATGTGGATCATTATTGGTTCGGAATGAAATGTGTAACTGAAACTTTTTCAGTGAATGTTTTAAATTATTACTAACTGTCCCAACTTTTATGAGATACTATATCTGTGCTGATCTTTAGATTTTGGGTACTCCAATTCTATTGCCCTAAGGTTTCGATTTTCATTAAATAATTCAGTTGTAATATTTGGATTGTAAGCATCCTTGAGAGCTAATAATTCAATAATACAAAAATTTTTATCATTATTATGTTAAGATAAAGGAACATTCAATAATCTGTAAATTAGGCTGAGGAGAGTTGCCGTTTTATGTTGAACCGGATGAAACCAAGTATTGTAAGTGACGATGTCCATATGAGACAATTTATAAAAGATGAAGAATTCATGCATATTATTTAATTTGGTATTAGTTAGATCTGAAATGTTGATTGAATCATTTTGTTCTAGTTCGCTAGTGAATGTTTTTATTTTTGAATGAATTGATTTTATAATTTTTGGAAAATATTTCGCTGACCTCCAGTACCAGTAAAACATACAATATCATCCACATACCGAAACCATATGAAATCTGTTTAGTAAAAGGATTGTTAGGTTTTTTAGTTTCTAAGTTATTCATGAAAATTTTTGCTGATAGGAAGCTGAGTGGATTTCCCATAATAAGGCCCCACGCCTGAACGGAAAATGAAGGCTCAAAAACAAAGTAATTTTGTTTTACACATATACTTTATATGAACAATATTTCATGTTGAATTAAAGGGTTCACGTTATTAAATTCTATAAATTTTCAATACTACCGATCTTTAAGAGGGATACTTTGAAATAAGTTATTGACATCAAAAGCTAATTTGGTGGTATGTTTCGGTGTATTTCTTATAGCTGAGGAGGGACGTCGTCCAATAAGTTATAATAAATATATTTTTACACCAATAAAAGTGATAATCAAAGAAGTAAATTTTCGTGTTTTCATTACCTAATCAAAGAAATTTTCCTTTGAAACTTGTTCTTCCTAATCACAGACATGTCCAGAATAATATTAACTTAATAGCCTTCGTTTATTCGTCTTGAATATTCTCACGATAATATTAACGATATTCTATTCATTCCGAAATTGACCATACTGATAAGCCGCATCGCAAATACTACTAAAATACTCTGACTCGTCTAATAAACTCTTTCGAATTAAGTTTCATATTCTACTTTCAACAGTATTCAAAATAAAACTAGAAATTTAAATTGTACATTCGAAAGGTCGTTGTCAGCTTTACTATGATATAACAAAAAATATCAAACAGCAAATAGATTATGTTGAAAATATCTCATACCGATAAGAAAGGGGGTCCACCATAAAATTCAAGAATACTTCAAAATGAAGCACTTATTACCAAACAATCAGTTTAATTCTTCAGCTTAATTCATTTGTCTTTATCCTTCTGCCAAATTTTGTGATGGTACCATCTCTTAGTTTTTGATGTTAAGTGTTGAGACTTGGTTGAACATCGTTACATAGACAATTTCTACACAATAGTATGAATCTCTATAATAGGTTAATTTTAATATGAGGTTGTTCAGCAATATAAATATATCCAAAATACTGGCAAGAAGAGCAGTTCTTCATACAACTTCTTGAAAAACACAAAACTAAATCAACTTAATTAAATTAGAGTTATTTCCACTTCGTTCCAGACTTTATTCTCAACGGCGACCTTGCTGTGCGGTTAGTGAACCTCTACCATGCCAGAAAGTATACTTTGCTATGCTTGGTTGCTTGCCATGTAGATTGTGTACTAATAAAGACTACTATTGCTTATCTTCCTTATGGAATCTACAGAAGCGACTTGACGAAGAGTGCGTAAAATGGTTGAAGAAATCGGTAGTTGCTATGGTCAGGTGCTGATGAAGATGTTCAACAATATACCGAATGATATTTTGTAGTATTTCAACCTGATCACATATTATATCTGCTTTATCCAGATGAGTGTATGTATATATATATATATATATATATATATATATATATATATATATATATATATATATATATATATATATATATATATATATATATATATATATATATCCGTTTTTCATCGCCGTAACTCCAAACCCCTACCGGGAGTGAGCACAACCCCCTCATTTTGAATAGGGATGAGGAGTGTTGCGATACCTCATTTTGAAGATCTTATTGCGTACTATCCGACCCTAAATTTTTGCTTCAAAATTCTCATCGTTAACGAAATGGCAGCTAAAAAAGTGGAAGACTACTTGCTTTTGTTATTAGTTTATTAAGTGCTGAAAATGGGCATCATTCACTTCCATGCAGTAAAATGAATTCTGATTTGGCACAGTTTCAACGTTACTGAAAATTCACGATAGACTAACGACAGACTAAAGTAAATCAAACACATGGTCTGTCTACTTTTTCGAACAAAAAATTAACAAATGAATAAAAACATTGCATACCTCGAGGTGAATTCAACATAAGCTAGCCATACACCAGCGTTCTTTACTGCATGGAAGTGAAAGGTGCCCATTTTCAACACTTAATAAACTAATCACAAAAGTAAGTAGTCTTCCACTTTTGTAGCTGCCATTTCGTTAACAATGAAAATTTTGAAGCGAAAATTTAGGGTGAGATAGTTCTCGATAATATCTTCAAAATGAGTAATCGCAACACCCATCATCCATATTCAAAATCAGGGGGTTGTGCTCACCCCGGGTAGGGGATTGAAGTTACGAGGATGAAAAAATTCGGAAAAGTTATTCCCCCTCCAATCAGAAATCAACGGATCCGAGCGGATCTCCATATATCTTTGGGGACTCGAAAAACGTTGAAATGTCAACTAATACGATTTAATTTTATGAATATTATTGAGAGAAATATCTTCGAAAGTTATAGGTATTATCGTTTATTTTGGGAATATCGACGCATTGATGGTTGCCTAGTGCTACTCTGAATTATTTGGCTTAATTGATTCATTTTTATTTTCCTCATTGATCTAGCGGGCCATCATAAAAGTTCTTATATTCGGATTTTCCAGTAATAACTGTATATACCACTCTGTATCCGTTTTTTTGTTCATAGTTTCTCCTTTTTTTGTTTATGGTTATCATTTCGTGAGTCTATCTCTTGTTATAATTCCTTTCAGAGTATCTTCACATTATCAAAAATTATATGATGGCCTAAATTAAATTAGTGTGGTGCAGCTAGAGCACGTCTTTCTTGGTGTTTGATAATATCTGACTTGTGACCTGCCTTTCTATGTCCAATATAAATACTCCACATTCTTTTTACATTCCACCTGGTATACCACATCACTTTTTAATGGTGTTGGGGTGGAATCTGTTTAATATATAAATTTCCAACTGTTTTTTGATTGCATACTGCTATTTTCACATGGTCTGTCATCCCTAAAAATATTCTTCAATTTTATTGTAAGGTTGTTAATATCAAAATATGACGCATACTGCATTTTGCCTGATAATGTGTTAATTTCTTCCTTTGGTTGTTATATTGTAATCTTGTTGACATGAAGTAATTTGTTCAACTCCACCTGGGATATGCATTTTGTTTGAGGATTTATATATATATATATATATATATATATATATATATATATATATATATATATATATATATATATATATATATATATATATATATATATATATACGTTCTTGGACACACGTGTCATCAGAAATAAACCCTTAGAATATGATGCTTACAGGCAGAGTACTGCCGCAAGTAGGTACATTTTTTTCCGGCTCACATAATTGTCAACGACATAAAATGGCTAGTTTACATTTCTTAAGTATATATATAATAAAATATAGAAGTGAAGAGTCACTGACTTGAAGCTCCTCAGTCTATAAGCAATTTCAATTGGAAATATATCATATTAAAATTTGAAACTTATATTAAAGTGGAGAGTAATTCGTGGTGAATCTAACTATTGAATAATCAGAGAATAATAACATCCGGATATCCTATTAATTGGTGAACAAAGTAGTAACAACTAGATCAATAATCATTGCAGTGAGTTTTTGTTTGATCGCTGATAAGATAAGAATAAACAAACAGTTGGCGATTCTGCCAGTACCGTATTAAGGACACCAGGCCCGCTAAATTTATAATTGCGTGATCACAATATGACTAAGTGCGGTATTTGTCCAAAATCCACATCTAACTCATATTCAATACAATGCTCTCGTCAAAATTGTGCACAGTGGTTCCATATAACATGTATCAATATGGATCGCAACGAATTTAATAAATATGCTGCTGAACTGAAGAAAGATAATGGAGAAAGGTGGGAATGCAGAAAGTGCACAGCAATAATAACTCCTACTAATACTGTATGTGAACCAACTATTAAGGATGTGATGGAAAAGTTAATAATGATGGAAGCCAAGTATGATAATATCATACAAAATATAATGAGCAGGTACACATAAATCAACAACTCCAACAAGAAATAAAAGAGATAAAAGCAGTCATGAAGGCTTCACAAGTGGAGAAGAATAAAGCTGAACAGGAACTTTTAAAAGAAATGCTGTGATATATGAGATTCCTGTTGAAAGTAAAGATGAAGATGTCCGGAAAATAGTTCAAAAGGTTCTGAAGCACCTCAAAGTATCAAACTGTGAGTATAAATGCCATAGACTTGGAAAAAATGAAATAGGCTCATCTCCCCATAAAAGTTGAGTTTGAAAGAGAAACAGATAAACTGGAATGTTTCAGAGCGAAAAAACCAAAAACATTTCTACTTCTGATCTTGGTTATAGTGAAAACAAAACTATTTATATTGCACATGATCTCACTAAAACAAATCAGGAGATATTTTCCAAAGCTAGGCAATTGAAAAAGAGAAGGGGTATTCATTTGTATGGATCAAAAACGGAATGATTACTTTAAAAAAATCTGAACTTAGTAAAATAGAAATAGTAAACACTGTTGAGGATGTGGAAGCTCTTAATAAAAAAAACTAAAAAGAGCCCAATTAGAGTAATGTATCTGAATATACGTAGTATTAGAAATAAGGTAGATGAAGTTGAAATTCTGCTACAAAATAGAAGACCTAATATTTTGGTCCTGACAGAAACCTGGTTATATTCCAACGAAACCTCAAATATAAACTATGTTGCTGTACATTCTTGTCGTGAAACCCGTGGAGGAGGTGTGGCTATATATTTACAGAAGGAAATAGACAATCATACAATTTTGCATGAAGATGGCGAAAATGATAATAATATACTCATACTGCATTTATGGGACCTGAACCTGAAACTTGGGGTAGTATACAAGCAACCTGAATCAGGTATCCAGCCCTTTCTTGATAAACTAGATAATTTACTCTCTGTTCACAGCACCATGATACTTATAGGCGACATGAATATAAACCTCCTTGCCAGTAATAATACAAAAAAAGAATATATGCAGGTCATTAAGTCCAATGGCTATAAAATACATAATAGTATACATGAAGACGCAGCAACACGAGTTGATACTAACAATAATACAAAAACTATAATTGATCATATAATTTCAGACATTAATCTACCAAAAGAGATCCAACTAGAAGACCATCACATCACTGATCATAAAGTGCTGTCTATGATCATACCGGCTCCCTTACAGAAAAGGGAAAAGCAAAATATAAAACAACCATAATTAACTTCAGAGCTCTAAAGGAAAATTTGAAAAATGAAATTGAGACTACAAGCATAGAAACTTTTGAGTACCTTATCAATACTATGAAAAGACAATTGAAAAGCGCTACTACAACTACAGAAAAACTTACACTACCAATATAAATGAAGGATGGTATACAAAGGAGCTTGACACTTTGATTAAAAGGAGAGACAAGGCTTATACACTCTATAAGAAAAACCCTTGTCTCACTGTCTGGAATCAACATTCAAGGATCTTCAGAGGCAAGTCAACAACATGAAAAGTCATAATAAGAAAATTCACAATCAAAGGTTATTCGAGAAAGCCGATGGTTCAATCAAAAACAATTTGATATTATAAGCAAAACGCTCAATCCAAATGATGCAAATAAAAATTCAATTAGGTCAATGAAAGATGAAAATGGAATTGTACACCATGATGCAAGCACTATAGCTAATGTACTTGCGGATTACTTTGTAAAGATTGTTGAAAAAGTAAAATTAATCCAAATCATGCCAATTATCAACAGAAAGTAACAAATAAAATTGCATCTATGTATCTTAGACGAACATCTCCTAAAGAAATCGAAAATATTATTTCTACTTTAAAGTCACATGCCTCGCAAGGACACGACAATATAAAACCTAAAATTATTAAGGAAGTGAAATCTCTGGTTGCTCCTATAATATCCAAATTGATAAACAAGCATTTGTCGGAAGGAACCTTTCCCAATGTTCTAAAGATAGCAAAAATTGTTCCGATTCATAAGGATGGTCCGAAAAACGAGCCAAGTAATTATAGACCCATCTCGGTGCTAACTGCATGTTCGAAGATCTTTGAAATTGTGATGAAAAACAGACTGCTAGAACACCTAAGTAATGTAAATTTTCTGAACACTCATCAAAATGGATTCTTGAGTAAGCGCAGTACACAGACTGCCATAGCCACTATAACAGAATATATATGTGCAGAAATAGACAAGGAAAAGATGTGATGGCTGTATTTTTGGATTTGTGTAAGGCGTTCGATGTTGTGTGTCACGGTATTTTGTTACAGAAGTTCGATAGCATAGGTATCAACAACGCCGCGTATAAGCTTTTCAAATCGTATCTACAGGAACGAGAGCAGTACACTGTAGTGAACGGATGTGAGGGAGAGAGTGAGAGTGACAAGTGGTGTGCCTCAGGGCTCAGTACTCGGACCGATATTGTTTCTAATATACATTAATGATATATGTGATATAGGACTCAATGGTAAAATAATACTCTATGCCGACGACACGGGACTTTTCTACTCAGGCTCTATACAGGATGTATTCGAGAGGGCACAGGATGACTTGGAAAAAATCTCAAAGTGGACTGATAATAATAGAATAAAACTTAATGAAAAAAATGTACATATACTGTCTTTAAGTCTATTAAACCAGATAATTTCGAACTTTTCATCAACAGTGTCAAGATAACCGAGAGTACAAAAACTAAGTATTTAGGATTAATGTTAGATAAAAATTTAAATTTTAGTGATCATATAGAACATTTAATAGCAAAACTTCATACTTTTTCATACATTCTTAGAAGAAATGCCTTTCTGTTCAACAAGAAAACTAAATACCTGATATACCATGCACATGTTGGATCAATCCTAAATTATCTCGCTGCATTCTGGGGACAGGCAAGAAAGAGGATGTCTATAATCTGCATGTGGCACAAAACAAGTTGCTAAAAATATTGTTCCACAAATCACCGACAACACATACTGAAGAACTCTACCAAGAGCTTAATCTACTGAACATTGACAAAATAATAAAACTAGACAGTGTTAAGCTTATATATAAAATAAAAAATAATACAGTAAATACAGACATAGACATTTTGTTGAATAGTGACATACATACATACAACACAAGAACAAAACAACACATACATATATTACCTGCAGCGACAAATACAGGACAGAAGAAACTAACATATCAGGCCGCTTTATGGTACAACAAACTTCCACTTTATATCAGAAGTGCTACTTCAAATGAAAAATTTTCAGCTATGGCGAAAGAATTTATTTTGAAAAATGGGCTGTAATTTATCAAGAGTGGTTTATTTTTTTCTTTTTCTTCTGTGTGATTTATCTGTGATTTAGAATTAAGGATTTGCTTTTCACTGAAACTTACTTACCTGTTGTAGATTTTTATAATCTTTTGGGTTAAATAAATAAATAAAAAAAAAAGTCACAAATTAAAAAGTATCAAAAAAGAAAAGCTATCATAAGCTATCAGCTATTTTGAATGGTCATAAAGATAGTTTGAATGCCACTCTTCTTCAACCTGAAGAACATCTAATAGGATTCGATTGTTTATCTTTCGATCCCTGATATACCAAAGGGTAAAAAAATTACTAACAACAAAATTGGCCTACAAATCAAATTCAACCTTGAAAAGCGCTTTCGAAAAACCAAACCGCAAAATTAATGCTTTGGATAATAGTGGCACATACAAAATGAGTTGTAAATATTGTGAAAAAAAGTATATTGGAAAAACTTAAAGCTCAATCGGAAACTGATTAAAAGACAAGGATCCAATGAAAAATCTAGTGTAGCCCAACATGATTTTGATCAAGAACATAGAATAGATCTTGAGGATCTATAATCAATGAAAAATTTTAACAATCCGAATACACTGAACGCTTTTGAATGTGCATTTCATACAACGAAACGCAAACATCCACTAAACATAGTGTTTGTTAGATTGGATACGCCCACTAATGCAGTGTCCGACCAATCAGGACGATTATTCGTCGAAAGCGTCTAGGAGCAGGGATAGATTAAGTTTACATGATAGAGCGATATAGAATTTGATTTAGTGTACTATCCATCTCTTGTTGATACAAACTTAATTGGCGACACTCACTCCAAGTTTTAAAATAAAGTTTTTCATGAAGTGATGTACAGTGTAATTCATTATTTTCATTGGTGCATATACCATATTCTATTCAAAATGACGATTCAATAAATTTGTTATACAATTCGATGTAAAACTCTGTATTGAACTAATACATAACACGGCCGGCTCGGTGGCGTATGGGATATGATGCTCGTCTCCTGCGCAGAGTTACCTGGATTCAATCCCCACAAAGTCGGTGCGATTTTTCGGATTCTGGGAATCGCTTGAGTATCCATTTTTCGGAGGAGATATAAAACCGTCGGTCCTGTCTAACAGAGATGTGTTGGACATTAAAGATCCCTTCCCTCGACACGAGAGGGGTTCGGCAAAATTCCCGGGTTAATGAGGTGACAGAATTCCCCGGCGTGTCATTGGCCGAAAGGCGAAATAGAGCACGTTAAAGGAATAATAAACAAACAATACATAACACAGCAAACCCCTTAGATTTAGGTTACGTTCATAAATTCCCGCGTTTAAAAATAAAATTCCTATTATTTTATAATCCTCTTTGACCAAAGAGATAAATAGAATTATATTTTATTCCAAATTTGTGGTTTGAAATATCACGTGAAAATATCGATACCACGGTGTTCAATTGGTTAGCTGATTTCAACAGTATCAGCTCTGCGATTATATATCACATACAATGATATCAACTACTATAAGTATCATTAGTATTCCGTACAGGATACTCATGTTTGATACTTAAATACTTTGGTATCGAGACATGTAATCTATCAAAACATCTTATTTGAAATATTATATGTTACATTAAACATATAATATTCCTATAAATATCGAAAACTTTATTTGGAATAATATAAACATTGTGAAAAACAACAAACAGTGTATCGTTAGTAACCAAAAAAGTAAACTCTAATTCTCATTTTAGGGCAATCTAGATATTATCCTTTATTATGAGCTTAACATTTGTAAGTAGTCTCGGTACGGCTTTGCCTCACAGAACAGGACACACATCTACCTGTCACTTGTTTTTACCTGGTATAGCGTCGTTTCTCCAATACATGTTCTGTCAAGTTCTCACCCCTTGGTGATAGTTGAGGCGTTGGTGATAAAAGTTCTCTGATTATAGAAAAATATTTGAAATTTTCTAGAATATTTATTGAAAAGATAGTGAGTTAAAAATAAGTAATTCGAAAATTGGAAAAATGTCTTCTGGGACTAACGAACAGTTTCACGTTCCGATAAATAAATATATAAATAATTTCATCTGATCCTGACGATCAATTCCCGACATAAATATATTGTAGCCAATTACTGACAGAGGTTTGATCTTTATCCTTCTTTCCTCCGAGTTTCTAATCTAAAAGGTCAGTGGTAAACTCAGTGGATTAATACATAACATTTTCCTTGTTTTTCCACTTAGCTATTATTACACCTGAGGAGTAGTTTTTCTTTGGAATTCTGTGTCGCGGGGATAATTGTTCCAAGCAATTGAATCGCTAACACTCTCTATATCCTCTCCACGATTTTCTTCTTGCTCTTGTAAAATAATCTGCACCATATCTACGTCTGTCTGAAATCGGACTCTTCGGAACCTGTTCTTCATTGATCGGCCGCAATAAATCGTGCACAGATTCGACGACAATATAGTCACTGTCTACCGCAATTTTTATTAGATTAGACAATTTTGTCTAAACTTCGGCTGTGAAGGTCCCGGAATTTCTTGTCTATGAGCCATATTGAAACACTCTAACACAGGGATGTATATATCATAACTAAAAATTGCGAGTGCTGCAGTATCTCCCTTAACGCCCGTTATATGCCCTCAAGCCGCATTTCCACGGCCAGCCAAATTATATGCCTTCAAGGTGACTGCTATAAGCAACAGTGGCACTGGGGACGACCAGCATGCTGTCGCTTATTAGCGACGTCGGCTGCGATACAGTTAAACTGTAAATTCTAGAGACCTGTATCAATTCTTAAATGCTGTTGTAAATTTTAATCTTTACGGAAGGGCGGCTGTCCCCTTTTGCCTCAGCCTCTCTGCATGGTCACTATTAATTATAGAACAGATATGAATGATATATTAATATAAGATGTACGCTCTAATAATTTCATTTACAGACTTAAACTTTGAATTTACAAGATCATTTTGGTAGCTCAACTTAAATAATATACAATTCAAAATGGAATTAAGAGCTAAAATATGATATACACTGAACTAGGTTATTGGCAAAATATATTTCAACAAATGTTATTTCTTTCTCTAAAATGGAGTACTCCATTTTACGTTTACAGTCCATCCTGCATTAACTCAATTTTCAGAAGAATGGAATGATAGGATTTTCAAACAAAACCTAAAACTTACAATTCCTCCAGAGTTTCCTTTTATTCTAGGGTTCTCATGGTAATACTTCAGGTGAAGGCGGTGCTGGTCCGTCAACGATGAGTACTTCAACACATTACTCGGATTTTTCGAGGCCAGGGGCCTAACGATGCGTGAAGAAGAATTAGAAGTAGCCCTAAAGGTATGTATCGATCAAGTTTTTTATACAGAGAAATATAACTTCATTTACGCTCAACATATTTATCTAATAAACGATGTTTTCATTCCCAAACGAAATACAATGAAGAAGTTATGACATACAATAGCACTTGCTGATGAAAAGGCATTATCTGATGAAACTTCAAAGTGAACAGAAAGTAAATTGGGTTTTTATAATATAAGACTTATTTTATAACCAACATTGACATTTTATGAAAGTATTTGTGAAAATTTTTCTATAAACTACAGGAATCGGAGAAATTTGTGAGTAGAAATATTCACCAAAATTTTATTATTTTAGCATCTTTCTATTATCGAAGGAAATAATTTTGTATATATATCTGCCGGTTTTATAGGTAATTTCGTGCGGAGAAGCCTAGGATTCGAAGAAAGTCTTCTTCCACTTGCCGAATCGAAATATAGTTCCTAAATACACATAAAATCAAAACGAATGTATTGATACAATGGGAAACAAGCAAGTGAAACTAACTTTTTTCGAAAAAATCATATTGCCTTCTTAATATTTAACGAAAATTTATGAACAAGTATTATATGGCCTTCAGCAACGAGTAACAATTCCAAGCAATAATATTCTTCGTATTAAAAATGCCAAATGAATACTTATACTTTTATCTCAAGATTTACCCAGGGGCCTGGTTTTCTCGGCATTATATGTACAGAAGAATACGATATCCGAAAGCGATAGTAGGACAAAGACAGATTAATATTAGATATTTAAATTTTTATACGAAGGTTCCTTTCTACCCTGCCGATAGTAGAATTCGACTACCCCAAATGTAAAATCACCAAACCTCTTGCATGTATAGATTATTATGATATTTTCATATTTACATATTGAATGAGCTTTCATTACATTTTGCCATATGTATTCTATTAGCCTGTTCTCAACATATATTTTGCAAATAACCAAATAGTATAGGGCCGCCAACTTTCAGCCGATTATACAATTTTTGCCTTTTTCGAGAGAGCATCACTGGGTAATGTTTTGATCGCTCCTTTGACTCATAGCTATAATGATGGATCCAAATTTTTTTCTGCAAGCACGAATCGACGTCAAGGATCCTGTGGGTTTGGCACCATTATAGCCAAATTCCGAGAGTTAACAGATACGGCATAAAATTTTGAATTCGAAAACCTGTGCTCCCATTTCATCAAGATACCTATGGCGTCAACAATCTCACTCAGGGTAACCTTTGAGCCATAGGATGTATTTCATGCTCAATCTCCGACGTGGTAATCTCAATAGTCAAGGCATTGAAGCAATGAACTATCAATTCCTTGAGCAGTAAGACTGATTTTAATGAAGTTTGGTGCATTAGATTCATGAGAATCTCTAAAAACTTTGTGAACTGATCTAATCATGAAGAAATCCCAAATTGCATTCATACTTAAGAAAAATACCTTTCAGAATTATTAAAAATTTGAAAATCGGTAAATAATCGTGAAAATGAATCCAAATCTGTTTTTCGGGGCTTTTTGGGGTCACTGAATACGAATACGAGGTAGTCGAAAGCCTGCAGAGTACATGGTGCCCGCAGTGAGTGTTTCAACGTCTTCCTCTGCAGTATTATCACAATTGGTCATAAACGATATTTGTATTCAGCAACCTCGAAAACCCCCGAGTAACAGGTTTGGGCGATTTCGAAAACCTTCGAGTAACGAGTTTAGACCAATTTCATGATGAATTGTCATAATAATCTAGAGGAAGACCTTCAAACACCCGCTGCAGGCACCAGATGCTCCGAAGGCTTTAGGCGACCTCGTTCAGCGACCCCAAAAAACCCCCCTAATAACATAGATTCGAATTCATTTTTACGATTGTTTACCGATTTTCAGATTTTTCTTATAATTGTCTACTTCAAAGTGCCAATCTGAAATGCAATTTTCTTATGCACAAATGCAATTTGGGTTTGCTTCTGGATAAGATTAGTTCACAAAGTTTCTAGAGATTATCATGAATCTAACGCACCAAACTGCTTAAAAATCCGTCTCATTGTGAAAAAATCGATAGTAATGCCTATTTTTGTGCTTTTATGCCTTTACTACTACTATGAGCGCAAAAAGCCTTTATCTAACTTGAGGAACGTATTATTCTCGTAAAGTATTATTGATAGCTCGTTTTATTGTTCGTTGAAATATCACTTTCTCATGGAAGATTAGACAATATCATTTGAAGCGTAAAAAAAACTGTTATAATGCTTAGTATCCATAAAATCTATCAACCCTGGTGCAGAAGTAGGCCCGTATCGTAAAAATTAGACGCCAATGTAGATGACCAATGGATTCCTTGAATTAATTTCATCGTTCTATCAAACGAAATTGATACTAAGGCTTCCAAAATTATGTTCATCTATTAGTTAGTTATTATTATTATTATTATTATTGAAATTATTTAAGGCTGAGGACAAGTCCTATAAAAGCCTAATAAAAAAAAAATAATTTCTATAGTATTGCAAGCACAGCTTAGCCATAGTTAAATATGCACACATATATAATAACTAAATCCACTTATGTCAAAAACGAAATCTAATTAAACAAAAGAAAGTCCAACTTATTTTTGAATTAATTAACCGAATTTGAGTCCACCACATCACTAGAAAACCTGTTCCAATCATCGAACACCCTATTCACAAGAAAATACTGTCTTTGTCTCGACGAAAATTTTTCTTTTTTCAGCTTCAGATAATGACCACGCAAACGAGTATCAGCACCCAAACTAAACAAACATCTCAGGTTGGCGTAATTGTGTTTAATTATACGATAGCACAAGATTAGATCTCCGCGATGTCTTCGCTGCTCGAAGGTTATGAGACCAGCTCTAGCCAATCTTTCATTATATGAAGGACGAACGACCCCAAAAGTCATACGTGTAGCACGGCGCTGGACACCCTCAAGCATGCTTTTGTCCCGAGCGAGCACCGGGCACCAAACCGAGCCTGCATACTCCAAAATAGGACGCACATAAGTTTTATAAAGTGTAACCGAACTAGAGAAGGACAACTTAACGAACGATCTACGAATGAGATAAATTAAAGAATTAGCACGTTTACAAACACTTAGGACATGTTCCGACCACGTAAGGTTTGAAGTAACGGTTACTCCTAGATCTACATGTGAAGTAACTGAGCGAAGTGGATGATTGTCAATCGAGTATTGACAGGATGGATTATTGGGTCCTATATGGAGCACAACACATTTATCAACATTTAGTGGTAGGAGCCAGTCGTTGCACCATCGGTTTATTGCGTCAAGATCGTCCTGGAGAATCTGTCTCTCGGTGAGCGGGTTTGCATACAACTTGGTGTCGTCAGCGAAGAATGACTTGCGAGATTTAATGTGTAATGAAAGATCGCTGGTGAAAATGACAAATAAAAGTGGCCCCAGGACGGATCCCTGAGGCACTCCGCTCACAACCGGTCTTTCCGACGAAAGAACCCCACCAACCCTCACCACGAATGTTCGCTGCGACATATAATTAGTAGTCCAGAGAAGCAACTTCCCGCGAATACCAACGATGTCCAATTTGTGAACTAATCTTCTTACTGTGACTCTGTCAAAAGCCTTGGCGAAATCGAGGTAAATGACATCAGTAGGGATCCTTTGATCATAAGCATGCGTCCAATCATTAATGCAAGACAAAGATTTGTGGTAGTTGACTTTCCCTTTACGAAGCCATGTTGTTCTGACGGAATGATAAAGTTTTTTGTCAAGAACTCGGTTGTCACTTCGACTATTATGGATTCCATCACTTTTGATGCAACAGACAGAAGGCTTATTGGTCTATAGTTACATGGGTCCAGTTTATCACCTTTTTAAATATAGGAGTGACACTTGATTTCTTCCAGTCCAGAGGAACGCGGAGGTCTCGAAAGATGTTCTCATAATCAAGGCCAAAGGATGAGAAAGGACGTCGGCAAACTTCTTCAAGAAAAAAGGACTGATACCATCAAGTCCTGGAGACGAATGATTTTTTAGCTTGAGTAGGTGCTTTTTTACTGTGCAAGAATCAAACTCTACGTGTGTTAGACTATTCTCAAGACGTCTAGTTGCAGAGTGGGGCATCTGATCGTTATTGGGCTCAGTTGTGAAGCAACTGGCAAATCCATCTGCCAAAATTTCCGCCGATTCGGCATCAGAGCCACACATGCTCCCATCGTCTTTTCGTAGCAAAGGGGCACTGACCTTCGATTGCAAATTGGCACGAATAAATTTGTAAAGTTTTCTGTTATTGTCGGAGGCAGCAATTGATTCCTCATATTCACAGCGTGCAGAGCGCAGAGCATAGGTCACGTGACTAGAAAAATCTCTATGACTTGTAAAATCTTCAGAATTCTTAGTTCGTTTATATTTCTTCCAGAGACGTTTTTTGTGTTGTATAAGTGATAAAAGTTCCGAGTTTATCCATGGTTTAAGAGGGTTAACACGTGAGGTCCTTCTCCTGGAGTGTCTATCTATAAGGGACAGTAACGTGGAATGGAATTTTTTCCACATAATATCAGCGTCGTCTGCTGGATTTAAGAGTCTTTGCCAGTTTACATGCTGAAGCTCCTCTGAGAGCGAATCAAAGTTGGTCACGCTGTATTCAACGCAATTGGATTTTTTAGGTATAGTAATATTAAGCTGAAGGGTTGAAGTGATAGCTGCATGATCGGAAATGCCAATCGGTGGATGGTATTCAGGGTGTGTAATGAGTTGTTCTTCGTTGGTTAAAATGAGGTCAAGTGTTGAAGGCTCATTGTTTCTTCTGAATCTAGTTGGCTCATTCACCAACTGGATAAGATTCGAGTCAGCAACAAATCTCACAAAGTCGGCAGCAGGGTTGGACGCCTCAGAAACGTTCGCTATTGGCCAGACGATATCGCGATAATTGAAATCGCCAACAATAATTAGATTAGTAAATGATGAAATTAGGTCCAAATATTCGATGAGCTGGGTATTTGCTTCACGGGAGACGTCACCAGGTCGATACACACACACCAAATTAATATCAGTATTATTTCTAGATAATCGAACATGTAACGCCTCAATTCCAGAAATTTCGACTGCTTTTGGATAGATCGCAAAATTATGAGTTATCTCATCGCTCAAGTAGACACATACACCTCCACCAACACGATTCTCCCTATCACGTCTATAGATACTGTATCCATTGATATTCACCAGGTTATCAGGATCCTTTCTACCCAGCCATGTTTCAGTTATGAAAATTGTGTGTGGTTTGAGATCATTGGTTACGCAAATTAAATCATTATATTTAGGTTTAATAGCGCTAATATTGGTGTAAAAAAATAGCCAGTTCAGATAACTTGTTGAAGAAGAAGAAGAGTTATTTGCGAAAAGTAGGGGTAATTTTTGGACATCCGTTTATGTATTTAATTGTTAAATTATCTTCTCCGTTCATCTTTCTTCTATCCAACTCGCCACGAAGATCCTCCAACACTTTCGACTGAATTGTTTGATGTGTTTGATCGCATATAATGGATAGCCTTGATGTTGTTGGGTTTTCAATCATTTTTTTCTTATTTCTGAGGATATTGCGAGCATCATATTCAGTAGGCATAGAGAGTTTCAACATGCGGGGGTATTTGCTACCCGTTTTAGGCTTACCTACCCGAAATAGAGCGACCGGAGTGGCAGAGCACCCGACTACGTCGAGAACCCTTGTATCACCTGTTTGTCGTGATTTTTCTAGCATCGTCCTCGCCAGCGACCTCAGGAATCCCCTAATAATTACATTTTTAGCACGGCTAAATCTTTCCATCGCCTCTGGTGCAATTTCATCGGTGAACTGAGCAGATTTCAGCCTCTCGACGGTTGCGAGGGTGCCATTAATTTGTTCTATTTTAGCTTTGAAGTTATCAAGCTCTTGGCGCATGTCGTTCTTCAGCGATTCAATCATCGTTCGAATATCAGTTAACGAATCCATCGCCGAGCAGCAAGTGTTACACACAATCTTAACAGACCGGAGTTTCTGACGTGTTAAACGATCGTCGCCGGCAGCGGCAAGATCGGTACAGGCGACGTGTATCCATCTTTTGCAGCCGTCACACTGGAGTTTAGAAGCATTGCGATCGAGAATTTGCCTCGAACAGTTGGCACATGTGGTCACCGGCATTGTTACTGTTTGATAAGAAAATAATATGGGCTCACCAGAATCAATCAAATTTACGATATTTATATCCAATTTTAGCCTTCCTTATGTCACCAACAGAAACTATTCGTAGCTTCAAAATACTCGCAAGCACTTCAGAAGCACTGTCGCGTTTTAGCGAAGAAAAAAACTTCAAATTTACCCAAAGTATGGATGATTATTAAGCAGACAAAACGGTTCACTACTTTCAGCTGTGAATACTCAACTATAAATATAAATTCAAAGTGTTGTATCGCATTTCGGTTTATGGCTTTTCTTCATGAAGTAGTAGTGAAAGTCAAGGAAAGAGGAGGCATATCAGGTGAATATGGTGCTTGCTCAACTGTATTTATGTTTTGAAAATTTGTCAAAATACTCGCTTTATGAGATAATGCACCATCGTAGTATAACAGTTGCAGCATATTGTATTTCTTGAACGTTTTGAAATGCCAAGTTGATGCCTCTTGTTGGCCGTTTCATTCGAAATTGAAACTTTATAATGAACAACACCTCGACCATGAAAGAAAACTGTTAACTTTGCTACTAAATCGAATTGAAGTAGTTTTTTCCGTTTCGGCCCTTTCTCGATGCTCCATTCAATTGATTGTTTGCAAGTAGTATTCATAGACACATATCTTGTCTCTGATACTTGAGTTTCATGAAGTTTGGTTCACTCTAGGTATTCAATATCATCAATTCAACAAAACGCTTTGGATATTCTTTTCACATGAAGTTTAATTCTCCGAAACAAGCCATGCGTCAACGCGTGAGTGCCCGAAATATATACAACAGTAATATGCAGAACGGCTCTATATGAAAAGTTGAGAACATTAACAATATCTTTTAGGTTCAGATGACGATTTCAAGCACAGTGTTCTTCAAAATTTACACGTTTTCATCAATATTAGACTATATCTGGAATAATGTCCAGAACGAGGCTTCCGTCTTCAACCACTTAACGACCTCTTTGATACCATTTGTGCGCTGTGGAAAAAAAACTTGGGTGATTTTCAACAGAGCAGACTTACCACAACCTTTATGCAAAAGTTTCGATGATTCATAATAGGAAATAAAAAATTTCGTTTAATAATAGAAAATTCAAATCAAAATCTTTTTTTGGGCAATTTAATTGTTCATTTTTTTGTATTAGAAAGCGCAAAACAGAAAAACTTGTCTATTTTAATCAACTGACAAAAACGTTTGCGTTTTTCTTATCACCTCTCATCTTATTTAAGCTAAAATAATTTCCTTTAAAATTGGTTCTATGCATTTTCCTCTAGGACTAGAGCTGGTAAAAGTAAATAATTTCAAAAATTGAGCTTTACTCCCGTATAAAACTAAATTGCTTCGTAAAATTAGTTTTTTATGGCATGATGAGTAGACTTGATTAAACCAGTATGTGAAGCGAATGAATTGGATTAAAGAGCACATTAAAAGATGTAAAGGAGTCCATGTTGTCTTTTTGGGTTTTCGTCGTGTGCTGCACAGCACTCGCCCCTAATTTTTCACATATTGAGGAGCACTGGATGCCTGCCTTACCCCAAACACAACGTGCACCTCACGTGGTGCTTATGGGCAAATCACTCAAAAAGCTGCCTGAAATTTTGAATGGATATAACCATGTACTCCTTCAATAGAGATTTACGACTTCTTGGCGACGATAAGAGAAACAAGCCAATACAATAACTGTCATGCTGATCCCATATTGGTAAAATTAGACCATTGATCCCGTTATACCAATTTATATGTAAAAATGATCAAAACTGTACTCGAACACCCCTAACTTATATACTGGCACCTAAGACTGCCGTTTTTAGCGCAACCAAGAGATATCAACTTGGCGACGTCTTTTTATAACAATCAAATAAGATAATAAGTATGTAGTTCAAAAATACGGTGTTAAATGGAAGATTAACATCGCTATATTAAGAAGATGAGGAATCATCAGAAGATGAAAAATATCGTTCGGAAGGAAGTGAGTTATTTAAAAATCGTGCTATAGAGAATACTTTTAAAATGTACGCCGTTCGTATAGCAATGATGAATTTTGCTTTATATGTGTTTTCGTATGATCATTTCCTCTCCTTTTGTAAAACGCGTCATGTTTTCTTATGAAATCAATAAATATTTCATCTTTTTCTACTTTTCACATTATCAACGTTATGATAACGAAAACAATAGTACAAGAATGAACTCAACTCAAGTTCTCTCTTGCCTGCGAGGAGAAATGAGATTATTTCAATTTTCTGTGAAAGACGAGGGTCGGCTATAAGAGAATATATTATATAAGTTAATATTACTGTATGGATTAAAGTACTGCGTGAAATAAACGTGAGGAACACCGGACTAATTATCCTGAAGAGAGGGGATCACGAGGATCGTTTCAATGTACCTCAGTATAAAGTTTTTAGGTTATGCGTATATCAAAGTATTGTTATTTTGAAGTTTTTATTTAGAAAATGATATGAACATTTGACTCTTATTCGTTTACAAAATATTCGTCGACAGGAACATACCCGATTGCGATCGCGAAATATGTAAAGAAAGAAAATACATAGTCTTTTTAAGTAGAGTTTGTTTGATATTTTACTTTAATTGCTTGAATTGTAAATTTTAATGACAAAATATTATGCAATTTATTTTCTAGATTAATTTCATAAAAGAACTATTTAAGATACAAAATGAGCTTTTTACCTCTTTTGAAAAAAATTGGGAATGTTATCTCCAGGTAACATTATGCCATTGTTTATATTACATTACATTATATTATATTAAATATTTAGTAGTAAGTACGTGAAAATTTAATATAATAAATATAATAACTAGTAGTTTTTATGAAATTTAATAAAACAGTTGCTTGAAGTTGTGAAACGCGTTGTGAAATGAAGTTTTACATTTTGTAAACTTAACTTTTGGTATACCTCAGCAACCTGGAAACTTACATATTCCCTTTTTCTCAACAAATATTGGCCAATGGTCTTTTCGATCTTTTCTTATATCATCATATTGAATATGAATTGCGGCAAGATATTTTTTCATTCTATTTTCATATGAAGTGTTTACTAGGACGTCCACGGTTTACAGAATTGATTTTCTTGCCCTTACAAAGACTGAGCAATCACTGATTTGAAGTTTAGCAAAAGCATTTGTTGTTTTATTGGTTTTTCAAGGAATCACAATCTCGTCGAAACAATTATCAGGACTGCACAAAAGTCATATCTGTAAAATGGAACAATAATCGGTGGTACAATTTCTTTGATCTTATCGAAATTCAATACGGTGCTAATAATTAATCTAATTTTGTTATGAAGGGGTAAAACAGCAGGACACTGAATTTCAATATATTTTCTAGAAGTACGATCCTATTGCTTTATGCTGCTTTTTCCTTTAAACAGGACTATTTGCTCGTCTACTAACGAAAATTCACCAATGTCAGAAATTTCTTATTCAGTTCGGTAATAAGAGACCTTATTTTATACAGTTTGTCTTAGTGGTTGGTTAGAATTATCATTGATATGTATAGATTTTTTATACCTCCCATCTGTTGAGACTCATTACATCTGCTACTTGGTCAATACAGATAACAGTATTACAAAACATCCTTTGTCCAGGTAATTTATATATGGACATGAAGCAACATATGCTAATGAATTCATCGATTTCATCCTTTGTCACACACAAGGTTTGTTTTGGTTATTCTGAATTAGACTCATCTACGAAAAATTTCAAAATATCATCATCAAAAATATGTTTGAAATACTGTAGGAGTGTCTTTATATGTGTAGAGTCCGGTATTGTGGTTTAACAAGTTGGAAAATTGATTCACCTCAGTAGAGTATCAGGATAGGCACAAGTTCGAATCGAAAAATCGATTTCTTTCCATATTTGTTGGATCAAGAGTATATCTGTCCTGAAAATCATATGGGCACAAATAGGTCGAGCGGCACCTCATCAGAGAAATATTCCAATTCTCGGAACGATGATTGCATCACTTTCAGATTAAGTCTTCATTACAGATCATCTTCTTGAGGTGTTTATTCAAAATGTTCAACTCAATTATTTCGAAACAACTTGGCGGGATTCTGGTGAAAGGATGGATGCCCGTTTTTCAAAACTTCGAACAGAAGAAACTTTTACGAACTTTCTTATTCATAAAAAAGAAAAGAAGGACGCCATTGCCAAGTCCCTTCCAACATTCACAAATACCTCATCTGTCAAAAATTGCTTCTAATAACAATTCTTACCGCAGCTCCTCCAAGTTTTCAGGTTGGCTTATTGTTTTCAAGATGACACCATATGAAAAATTTGAAGGATTCAAGTCAGATGACCTAACTGGCCACTCAACTGGTTCTCTTCTACCAATCCACCAATCTAGAAAATTATTATTATATCTTGTCGCACGTCTGATTGGGGAGGAGCATCAACTTGCTGAAAACGTATTTCATTCTCTGAAAGGGTTTCATCGTTCCCCAAAATTTCAGTAATCCTGAGGTCTATGAGTTCTTCTAACAACTTCAAATAACTTTTTCCATTGAGAGTACCTTCGATGACGGTAGACGAACATTCTGATTAAACAGGACAACGACACACTGTAATGAATAGAGTTAAGTAAATATTCATTTTGCATGTTTAGCACTTCATGCAAAGCAAACGCTTTTGCATATTTTTCGAACAATCGGCATAAATCGCATATAAATCTGTAAACAATATCTCAGTCATTATATACTTTTATACAACAGTTTCTTCTAAAATTATTGTAGTTGAAGTTCCATATTTTCTAGTAATAATTGATCGCCAAAATTAGAGGAATAATTTTTTAACTTGATGACGATGTTTTCATAGATATATTATTTCTATTTCTAGATTACATCACATGGAAATTTCAAGTTGATCTACATTGTAAAACTATTTCGTTGTTGAAGTTCTAACACCACGGATCTCAAAAATAGCAATTTTTCTGAAGAGAGAAAAATTGCATAATTTTGTATAAATACTATAATAATGCAAATTCACTATATGTGTATACTTAATTATAGTTCTATTTATTGTAGAATCATAAACTTTTTATAAAAACTGTTATTAACCCAAATGTAATGATATACGTTGTGTTGTCACTTTAATATCCAATTTTACATTACTTACGTCATTTTAGGTAAAGGAATTGGAGAACAAAATTGTTATATTTATTAATTTATTTTATTATAATGCAATCGGTCATTTTGTTTATTAAACATTATACATATCATTTAAGTATTCTAACATTTACCCTTAACAAGTATTTTAAATTGCTTTTTATCATCATTAATCATAAATTCACTTTGCACTTGAGAACATCGATAGTAATTGAACAAATCACATAAAGTCTTACATAGATAATTATAACGTAATGTAACAGTGTTGGTTAGTCAAATATTTAGTAGGAATATTATATTATGAAACAAAATTCAATTCGTCGTGTAGACAATGCTGACGAGGTCAAACGAGACCGAAACTGCAGTCCATTGTTCCTATTCGTAACATCTGATCGTGGTGTGCCACTTCTCTGTGGCCCCGGTTAACGGTGATTATGAAGAGTAGATCGGAAAATTAGCTCCTTCAAGGGAGGATATTTAACATTCTACGGAAAATTGAATATTGTTCCTCGAATAATAATGTCTACACATTGCGAAATCTCGCATATAGTAACTTTTTGTTTTGTGATAAAATAGCTAGCAAAATTTGAGGTCTTAGTTATATGGCAAACCACCGTAAAAGCTATGACCTAACCTAATGCACGTTTTAATTCTTGTAAATGGGTCCATTTTATCTTAGAAATTGGTATTTTGCTTCGGTACAACTTTGTTTTTGGCAAAGTGCTTCTTGGCCTAGGTCTTTTGGGTAATAAAACGAAGTCGTCATGATAGCTTAGTTTATATTTTATCAGCCCTTCAGGTTCGTAAAGTAATGCTCTAATATCCGTAACTACTGGGTCATTAGCTACTCTATCTGGTCGAATCAAATTATACATAAGAGATTTTGAAATGGGCAAGAAAAAGTCATAATTCCGAAAATGTTACATTTTAGAGCTGGTTATGACGAGCTTTCTTTGAAATGGACGCGTACTGCGAGGGCAGGTAGATGTCTCTGTTTTTAATTTGACACTCTATTGCACTGTGACAGGAATCTACCTCCATCTGGGTATGACCCTTTTCTAGAATTTTTATAGTCTATTGCTAACTCCAGCAATGCATTGGATAAAACGTCACTGCGATTTTGTGTTGTGCAACCATCGGACTATAGAATTATAGGCAGCAGCTTCTTAGACAACGTTTTTTTTTTTAAACAGTCTATTATTCAGGAAGTATACACAGAAGCCAACAGCCCTGTAGTACTCTCTTCAAACCAACAACAGTGCACGTCTTCATTTTCAAGATTGTAGATGGTGAAGCTCTATACACATAATTTTGTCTTATAATATATTGCACTATCTTCTAGTTTAAGAACAGCTGTACCGATTTTAACTCATGTGTGAAGACATGCACTTCTTTATTGGTAGTTCATAATTTATCTTGAATTTATTCCTGTCTAGCTCTATTCTTCTTTAATCCTTGTTCACGATATTTGACTCTGCTGATGTTTTCTACATCATAAGAACAACACAAATCGCATTGGTCTTTCTTAGGCGAAAATATGCTTCGATTCTTTTCATTGAATATTTGATCGAAGAACCTTCAAGAGATGGGCTTTCCTGCTATTGTTTACATTTCTCACAGTACAACTTATAGAGTTTTAATTTGCTCTGTACAACTGGTTCCAAAGAAAGTTTTCTACTTGATGCCCGACAATAGTGGGATAACATTTTAGGTAAATCATCAAAAAACTTATTTAGAAAGGTCACACAGTCTTTTGTTTTTCTCTCTGTAAGTGGTCTTGTCACTACTTGTTTTCTTGTCATGCCTTTTCCGGGATGTTCAATCCAATAACGCACATAGTTTTCGGTAATACCTAGAGTAATTAAAAACGTTTTCATACATACTCGAACGCGGCCTTGAGACTCAGTTTTTTAAAAAATATTGCTTACTAACATTTCGTCTTAAGTCTGAATTTTCATTCTTTATTTCTTTTCTCTTTCCACATTCAACATTAGAAACAACATACTACAGCCTCTAAGACCAGTCCATCTGTTTCCAAAAAATAGAAAAAATATCTGGTCTTTCTGTCCAGTTATGCTGTTTCACGAAGTTTTGACTTCGCACAGAATTCAGATAAGCAATGAGGTCCTATTTCACGCGCAAGCCGCATAACGTCATGAAACTTTAAACTTTTCTTGTTTGCTATCCCGCCGATATCCCATCTAGTGCTCTCCCTCTAATCTCAGTTTTTTTCATCTACATTTGGTCCACTATCTTTTGGGATCTAAACTTTTTTAGATTTTCTCTTACGTTTAGAATTGAGATCTCCACAATATTCGTTTTTACATTTCATTGGCTTCTACAATATCAATATCTTGAATAATATTCTCTTGTTTATCACTTAGTCCGTCTGTTACAATTTGGGTCATTATATCAAGTTATTTCTCGGTGCTTATTTCTTGTGAGGATAATAATCGTGTTTGGTTTTCGCGCAATTTTTCTGATTTTTGTACCATAGATGTTTCTATAACTCCTTCTGTTATTATCAATGAAGACTGTTCACCTTCCCCCAATGTAATAATTACATTTTCAGTAATTATATTTAAATGATCGTCTGTTGAAATTTGTGGCGAATTCTGTGTAACTAAATCGGAAACTGTTTTCTTTACATTGTTATGTAATATTAGAATAGGTAAATTATTTACATCCAAATTTTCAAGGTTTGCAATAGGGTATATAGTATTCTGTGGAACAGATTTTTGTTTGACATTTTTCGGTGGAACCTTAATTTTAAATCTTTGCAAAACTCAAGTATAGTTTCATCCTCGTCACTTCTCATATTGATACTGTTTTTCTGAAAACTAAGCCGAAATAATTATTGATTACCGAATTCGTGGATAACTTACTTACACTAATTTCAACGGGAAATTAAATTTTAGATTGTATGTTACTTAATTATTAACTATTGAACTTAGAATTCAAAATATGATCGTTGGGCCAACCAGAAAACCGTTACATTGCAACACCACGTAACTCCTAATGTAAACCAACTTTCAATAGCAGTAAATGACTAAAATAAGCTTATATCCATATAAGATATCAAAGTTAAAGAGAAGGAATATCTAAAAAAAATCGAAAGGTACTAACTTTTAATAGTAAAATGATATTCTACTACCTTTTTTCATCAATTGTTCGGAGCAAACGGGCGATACGTTCCACTCTATGGAACTGAAGTGACTTACGTGCTGTTTCCAAACAGAACGCCGATTTGGTGGATCCCGTGTAGAAGTATTTTCCTAATTTCACTAGTTTCTATTCGTCGATACGTGTTTCTGATTGGCTAAAACGATGTGTCTTCCGATTCTCAAGCAAATGACATCAAAATATCAAATGACTAACTTGGTGTTAGAACTTCAACGATGATTTCACATATTGCAAAAAAAAGAGAACTTCAAGTTGCCAGACAAAAAAACCTGAACAACTATTGCATCAGTGTTTTCAAAAACAAACCAGATAGGTTCAACAAAGATTCATCGGGCTCTGGTATCCTCGAATATACCTTCCCAGCGACAGAATATTGAGGAGAAACAATATTAATTCCATATTTTCGGATGTTATGGAGAATATCAAAAGTGATGTTTGCATTAATAAAACCACTGATTCGGTTAACTGGTACATAGCGCATCAAATGATCGGAGCATTGCAAAATAATTTAGCAAGTTCGCACAATCTCTTCAAAAGAATCATAAAAACTAATTCATCAACCATAACACGATTTCAAAAAAAAGTTGTTAAATGTCTTCCTTCCTGCAGCTGTGCCTCTCAGAAAACTCGTAGTGTTATTGTTAGATACTGCTTTCTGTACGATTAAAATAGGAAAACATTTAAACATCTTTCATCAAATATGATACATCTTTTTTAGCCCATGACATTATTAGGGTAGCTGACGAAATCAGAAAACAATTTTCTTATATAAATAATTTAATATTAATGTGAAATAAGTATTTCTTAACGCCCCTTCAAGAATTCAACTGCATAGCGAAAGATCTTCAAATACTCCATTCCACCACAACCAATTTCAACTAAATGGGAACGTGTTTAGATTTAGTGTTCAATAATGCCGATCGTTGTTTCGTATGAAAACTTTGATATTTGAACTATCTGACGATAGCTGCCAAGCCCTTTTCATGCATAACGAAAGGAATTAACTTAACCAACAGCATCATTTCTGAAAGTAAATTACGGATTTGTGTCGAAAACAATAACACCAAATTTGAATAAGGACAAATGTCACTCACGACACGACAGTGTTAATTCGATTGAAAAATAAAAAACCAAAATTGGAACGCGAATAACCGAAAAGTTGAATACAATTATATAAAAAACTCGGAGTGCTTTTAGACGTCATCTTTTTCGTGATATTTGTGAGTTAAAAGGAAAAGTTCTAGCTTCTTACGAATATGTAATGAAAAACTATGAATAAACGAGACATCAAATGAAATTACAGTAAGAAACTGCAAAAGAACCAATTTTCGCGGAGATAGCAGATACAGTAACTTCCAGAAATAATGTCAAACCCCATATACTCCGGCAATGACTCGAACAAGAATCATCTAAATATTGAAAGCATATCATTGAAAATATAAAAACCAGCTAAAGTCTAACAAGAGGCTGTCCCCGGAAAAGTTACAAAGTTTTCGGAAAGGCAGTAAAATACCTTTCCAGAATGCATGTGCGAAGAACATGTTTAGTGCATTTGTCCCAAGAATAAAAAGGTACATAAACAAAAGTAAGGTTTTTTAATCAACCAAAGAACCTCGCGAATTATACAATCAGCGGCATCGACGTAACTACTACAAGGAAGTTGCAAAACACTTTGAAAAGGAAGTATGAACGAAAAAATCGACCAAATACATCTTTAAATACTTCAACGTTAGCTGATTTAGATGTTAGTAAAGATGCACCAGGATCGAACGCCTTCCTGAAAAAAAGGAAAAATCCATCTTTTTCCTACATTATCGAAGACCTGTGGTAGATATGGAGTATCAGATAGAGCAGCAGCAATAACATCTGTTTTGTTCGACATTAAATCTGATGTTCAGGTCATCGATAGAGACAAGTTACGTAGAGATAGAACTAAAAATAGAGAAAAAAATAATGAAAAATGCATCTGTTAGAGAGATTTGTCTTTATATTTTGATGGCAGAAAAGATAAAACCTTGACGATTATTAAGAAAAGAGGTAAATGCTATAAGACTAAAACTGTTGAGGAACATATCTCACCGGAATCCATTTACATGAAGTACAGAGTACTTATTCACTTCATATGAACGAATTGCCTTTGAGACACTTTTATCTTTATCTCGACGGGTATGATTCGGGACCTAAATCTTATGTTGGTATACTACTCGAAATCTGCGAAAAATTACATGCTGAAAAATTCTCATGCATCGTACTATAATGCTAACAGAAATGACCAAAGATCTGAGTGAAGATCAACAGTATAAAATAGCCATGGCGATAATTACAGGTGAATTCATGGAAGATCTTGAAAATAAATATTCAGGCTTACTATTACATGCCCGTTAGTTTACGCGTGCTAACCGGATACTACGTTTATCTGTAGAAACTGAAGAACCATCGGAAAACTTGATAACTCTGTCTACTTTTGTTGTTAAACATTACAAGCCTTCTTAGTTCTTTATAAAAAATAAACTGTTATGCTAAAATAGCACGCATCCTCTGTTCAATATTATCAAGGCCTCCAGATACCTACCAGAATATTTAAAGAAGGTTATAGGTCCTGTTATCCAAATAAATAGCTATTTTGCGCATTCCGATGGCATTCTTCTTGTGATATTAACAGATAACAGGAAACATATTAGAGAGTTGGTAGCCCACCGCATACTGAAGGCACGCAGTAAGACTCGTCCTGCAACACCTAGATTGTTGGCAGGAAAACCGATTTTGAAAAACGTATATGACCAAGACATTCGGTACATCGTCGAATCTAATGGTGACAGCGAACTAATTTTTTAAGGCTTCCTTGAGCTGTTGTAAGAGGTATTAAGATTTCAACACAAGCATTTCATAGTGCTCAAAAAATGAGCGATTATATGCAATAAAAGCCAAGTTGGAATCACGGAAAATAATGCCTAAGTTCGAAACTAAAACAGATTTTGAAACAAACTATATATATATATATATATATATATATATATATATATATATATATATATACAGGCTATCCCAAGTTGAGCATCCTTTCAGACGTTTATGGAGAATCTCTGTTCATACAATCAAACCGTTCTCATGAAAAAAAAAATATATATATATATATATATATATATATATATATATATATATATATATATATATATATATATATATATATATACCTAACCTAACCCAACACATAAGCCTGGCTTGTTTCGTTCATGAAATATCCTAGTATTACTTGAAACTTATCCATTTTTGTTTTTTGAAAAAATTGATACATCTCGAGAACGGCATGGGCTACCAAAATAATGAAAGGTGTTTTGCAAAAAGGAACCACGCGGGACATAACTTATATCCGACTGAATCTCAGTTAGTATACAGAGTGCTCTTTTCAACTTTTAACCCATATTTTTTTCAATTCATTAAATTCGTCGTAAAAAAACTAAATAAAGTTCCCCAAACATACCCTGTATCTGAGATTTCAAGTTTTCAAGTTATGGCGAAAAACGAATTTAACGTACCTACCTGAAGTTGGCAAGGGAGGCTCAGATTTCTGCTCGTGCATAGACATATCCCAGAGCATAGATAACAAACTTTTATTATTTTAACTGTCATTCGAATTAATTCGAACAGAATGGCTAGCTACAGAAATCATCAAACCCTTAATTTATTTTTTTTTTCATGAAGATGAGAGACGTTGCAAATTTTTTCTCGGCTTGAATGGTCCAGAATAAGACATCATTTTCATCGCCTGTAGTCAACAATGAAGACAATGAATTGCTGTTCTAGCTTATTTTGATGTTGATCCACGTGCATTATTGGCAATATCAGAGCGTGATCTGAATATATCTCATACTAGTATTTGTAGAATTCTAATTAAACATAAACTGCACCTTTATAAATTTTCATTGGTCCAAACTCTGCAAGCTAGCGATCCACAGCTTCAAATAGAACTGTGTGAAATTCTTCTTCTCAGAATACAAGAGGATCCCGATTTTCTCCAAAGGATTATCTGGATGGATGAGTCCAAATTTTCTAATGAGGGGGGTTTTAACCCAAATAACTCACTCTTTTGGGCCAACCAAAATCCTCAAATTTTGAGGGAAAAAATCCTCAAAATAAATTTAGTTTCAATGTGTTTGCACCTCTGAAGGACAACAGATTTTCGTATTTTTTGTATGAGGAAAACTTAAATCGTGGACTTTATATGGGGATTTTGAGGACGATAGGAAGTGACTTCGTTGAAACTTTAGCAGTTGCTGAATGAAGGAACTGAGGCGAGCCACATCACAGGGTGTTATGCTATGTCTATGCATAATAGTCATCACTTTGAACAATTATTATGAAATTTAGGAAAGTAGAGTTTTATTTGTTTTGATATTTTTTAATTTGGCATTGGAAATTCGACAGCAACTGCAGTTTCTCTTTTTTTTTCTCTCAATTTATCAGTTATCCAAAAATTCGTTTTTTCGCCATAACTTGAAAACTTCAAATCTTAGCTTCAGGGTATGTATGGGAAACTTCAACTAGTTTTTACGGTAAATCTAATGAATTAAAAAAAATATGGGTCACAATTTGATAAAACATAGTTTTCGATGTTCCTTCGTTTCGAAATGTGAGGCGGAAAAATGAGCACTCTGTATACTGACTGGGATTCACCTTTCATTATTTCGGTTGTTCCGTTCTTGAGAACGATCAATTTTTTTTTCAAAAAACAAAAAATCGATAATTTTCAAGTGCAACTAGGATATTTCGTGGACGGAAACAAGCTAGCCTTAAGAGTGAGATGTTTGTTGTAACTGGATAACAAGTGTTATCGAACCAGTCATCAATATACAGAGTGTTCCATATTGAATAACGAAGTTGGTATGCACTTCCGGTATAACCGAAAGTTATGCTGACGATTTTCATTATATTGAATGAAAAATTGCATGTACTTTTTTTCACTTCAGTATAAAGCACCATTATTAGAACTCTATATTTAAAAACAAATTTGTTTCATACTTCTGTACTCCACCCTGCCAAATATATGTAATTAGAGACAAAGCACAATGTTTTGAATGAAAATTTAATTGTTCATTGGCTTATTGCCTTGTTTAAAAAGTGTGTTCCAACAAAATTTCAATCACAGTTGTCATTTGATAGAGAAACGTTGAGAATGGTTTATTCAACTGATGGACGGGTCGACAATGATTCAATTTATTTTGGAAATAATAGTTGTGCCAGAGAAACGGCTAGGATTTTCAATGTGAACCGTCCAGAAAAGCAGGTAGGACACCAGTATGTTATTTGATGAATAAATTTTCAACAACGGGTTCGGTGCCTAACAAAGAACATGCAGTTATACATCGGCCTATACGAAACGAAGCAACTGATGTCGCAATTTTGGGCACAAATGGAAAACACTACTTCCATCAGAGAATTATCACGTATGTTTGATGTATCAGCTACAACAGTCTACAGGATCGTGAAACATCACCAATTTCAACCTTATAAAGTGAAACAAATTTATGAAATAAACAAAAACGATCCTGATCGCCGCTTGCAATTTTCTGAGATTTTAAGCGAAAATATTTACAAATACCCACATATTCTGTAAGTGGAGGGTGGGCACAATGATGCAAGGGGCAAATAGATACACAAGTATTCAATAACGAATTTAGTGTATACGAGTTGTGACATCTTCAAACGCTCATAGAAATGTTTGAACACATGTTATGCATTCGCGGCGACAGCCAGTTGGCTTTCTACAAGTCGTAACGTGTTTCGAGTGCGGCCAACTAAGAAAATTCTCAAAATTTAAAATTGTTTCTCTGGAGTATTATAGTATCTTGTGAGGATATATATATATATACCAAATGTAAGTTAGGGCGTCTAATATAATATTGTTGAAGTATCTGACGTATGTCAAAATACAAATGACAGGTCAGCATTTCTCCAAATCATATAAATAGGGACATAATCCCATGAACAAATTAGTACTCATTTTAATCTTTAGCTGGTAACAACCCCAGTACTCATTCCAATCTTAAGCTGGTAACAACCTCAGTACCTATTTCAATCTCAAACTTGTATATCGTAACCCCAGTACTCCATGTAAAGTATAGGAATTAGTAAGTGTTTACTTCAAGAGTCATTCATCAAATCCTAAAAGATATATTCAACAGGACAAAGTCCACCAACAGTGTTTCATAAATAAAGTGAAGTATCAACTGCAAATATACGAGCCCGATCCGAAAAGGATTAAATCCAAAACAATGAAAAGTAAGTGCAATAAGCCTACGTTCTCAAGAGGAGTGAGCCTATCATTTTCAAGTCTAACTTTTCCAACGCAATAAGCCAAATCTCCAAAGGCATTTAGCCTAAATTCAAGAGTTTACAGGTCTTTGATCACTCAGAGATGCCCTGGTGTCAGAAGTATCTTGACTAGTATAACCTAACTGTTGTTGTATTTCGCTAACAATAAGGAATACGACACAAAAATTGGTGTCAGAAGTGGGATTTCAAAGAAGGAACACAAAAAGAAAAACTTGGAAATTTTCGGAATAGTTCCAACTAACAGAATCGAGTAAGAAGAGGATCTCAGGTAGAATACTATGCCTTCGAAATGCGAGAGGACTGGTTGACTGAAAATTCTTCAACTTCTGGGCAATATGAAGGATCTCAGGTAGAATACTGTGCATCCATCTGCTAGAGGGGTTCCTCGTAGAAAGCCTGCTGCCTACAGCGTTCTAACCAAAATCCACTGACAAAAAAAATCAAAGAAGAAACCAGAAGGACACACATAAAAAGAAGAAACAGCGATAGAATCAAATGAAATTGTAAGTTTTTGTACGAAATACTTTTCTCATTACTAAAGAGAAACTTTTCATAGCATTCAATATGATTAGTGTTAGAGAACCAAATACAAACAAATCAAAATAATTCAAATAATTGAGAGGATTACGAATCAGACGAAAGCAAAAATATTGAAGAGTTACAACTCTCAATTCTTTTTAAATTTATAAAATCATTTAACGGAAAAAGAAATGAATTAAATATATTCCCAACCAATGCAAATTCCGCTTCCTCATTAGATCGAGCTCAACAAACTCCAAGTTTATTTTTATACGTGGTATCACAATTAGCCACTCGAGTAATTAATGAAATTGTTATTTATGAAAGAGATTCATGGCAACTTTTAAAAATAATTTCAAATTTTATTATTCTCAAACTGAACATGTAGCACAAGGTCATGAATAATTAGAAAACCTTAAACAATCACCAAATCAAACAATTACCAACTTCTTTAAAAAAGTCGAAAAAGTTAAAAATGAGTGTATCCAAATAGAACAATTCTCAGGAAAACCGGATGAATTTTTAGGGATGAAAAGAGCAATTTAACGAACAGCTCTAGGAAGATTTATCATTCATACTAAACCAGAAATGAGTCAAATGCTACGAGCAAGAGATAAATAATATTAATGATGCATATAATTTAGCTTTGCAAGAAGAAAAAAATAGTTAATAACACTAAACCAAGAACAAATCTTCATTGCGCTTTTTGCCAAATGAAAGGTCACAATACTTAACATTGTAGGAAGAAGCAAAATCAAAGTCCTTTCAAAGAAAAAATTTTAATCCAAATCAGGTCTCATCATCAAACAATTACCAGAGAATACTTTGCAATTATTGCGAAATGTCAGGGCATACATACGAAAATAGTCCAAAACGTCAATATAATAATAATACAAGAGTAAGTAACTTAAAAAACGAAATAGATCAGGATCTGATGAATGTTCCAGAACCTCACGACCAAATTCAAGAGCAAAAATGAATTATAGCATTCAAACAAACGAATACCAATCACAAATAATAACTTTCCATTTGAAAAATCGTCCTACGAAAAAAGTTAAATTTCTCTTAGATACAGGTGCTTTAATTTCTCTTATAAGGCACACAGCATTAATTCCTCGAGAAACACATTTAAATAAAAACGACTTAACTCAAATAAATGGTATAGCACCGAACAATCCAATTTTTCCATAAAGAACAACAACCCTCTCATTGAATATTCCAAACGGAATAATAAAACACAAAGTATATGTCATAAGCGAAAAAGAAATACGTGTTGGTGATTATGATGGAATCTTAGGTACATATTTTATGCGAAATTATAATGCAATTATTGATTATGAAAATGACCGCATGAAGGTAAATGATATAATTATTCCATTCAAAAAGAAGCAACTGATAAAGTAATCGATTACCATAAGAAATTAATTCTCCCTGCTAGAAGTGAAACCATTGTTGAAATAAATATCTCAAATCATTTGTCACAAGGCATGATCACGAATAAAGAGATAACAACAAATATTTCAATTCCAAATGTACTCGTCAACTATAATGAACGAAGAGCCATTTCATCTATCTTAAATTTGAATCATAGTGACATAATTATCGACAAGCCAACGCTGGAATTAATTGAAGTCTTTCCAGAAGAAATGATAAATGTAACAAATCAAATATCAAAATCTGATAGGCATACATTATTGAAAGAACACATAAGATTAAATTATTTAAATAAAGAAGAAAAGGAATCTATTTTACAAATATGCTCACATTACTCAGATTTATTCCATTTACCAATGATATACTAACGTGAACGAAAACATTGAAACATACGATTCCAACCACAACGGACATACCAATTTCATCAAAACATTACAGATATCCAAAATTCATGAAGAAGTAAAACGCAAATGGAAAAAATGCTGGAATAAAATATAATTTCTCATTCTAATTCACCATATTCAAGTCCACTATGGATAGTACCAAAGAAAATTGTCAGGTAAAAGAAATAGGAGATTAGCCATTGATTACTGAAAACTCAAGGAAGTTACACTTGGATATAATTACCCATTACCGAGTATTGATAAAATACTTGACCAATTAGAAAACTCTATTTATTTCTCTACATTGGATCTTGCATCTGGATTTCATCAAATAAAGATGAATAAAAAGAACATAAAACTGCATTCAGCACACCTTAAGGGCATTTTGAATTCAAACAAATGCGGTTTGGTTTAAAAAATAGTCCAGGAACTTTTGTAAGATTAATGAATATGGTACTTTCAGGACTACAAGGTACATCATGCTTTCGTTACCCTATTTGTGTTTATGGATCTTCTTTGCAAGATCACAACGAAAAATTAAAAATTGTCTTCAATCAATTGGGACAACATAATCTAAAATTGCAACCAGATATATGTGAATTTTTTCACAAAAAAATCACATACTTTCTCAAAAATAGCAAAACCACTCACAACTTCATTTTGAACGGACATCGCATTTAAATTGAAAGAAAATCTAGAAAAAGCTTTCCAAACACTGAAAAAAGTAATTAGGTACCAGTGATAAAATATTTATATATCCTAGTTTCGAAAATCCACTCATATTCACTACGGACGCTTCAAATGAATGTATAAGTTCAATACTCTCACATGAAGAGAAAAGAAAACCAATCGCATTTTACTCGTGAACTGTAAATGAAACTGAGATAAACTACTCAACAACTGAAGGGAACTACTAGCAATTATAGATTCATGTAAACATTTTCGACCATACTTTTTTGGTTCAGAAAAAATTGAAATAATTGCAGCTCATAAACCCCTAATATATATTTAAAAAATTGTTCTGACCCTTCCGGCAGACTAGCAAGATGGCAAACATTCCTTATGGATTGTAATGTTTAAATAAGGTATGAGAAGGGAAAAGAAAATACCAACGCTGATTTCTTAAGCAGACTTCCCTTAGCAAAAATGAATGCTCTAAACGAAACAGACGATCAGAAAATATCGATGAGATGAATGTAGATAATTTAACTTTAGCAAATTTTAAAATATTTCATCAACAAACTATGAATATTCCAAAGGCGAATCCTACTGAGCAACCCTAATGCAAGATAAAAAATCTAGTCTTACCTTTAACAATTAATCATTCAGAAAAAAATCAATTCCATGAATATATAACGGAAAATTATCTTAGTTTATCACAAAAAAAATCAAGTTTCTGAGATAACTACCAAAGAACTACCACTCTTTCCAAGTAATTTATTTTGATAGTCTGTATTTTGCTCTTCTGCGTCAAACTCAGAAACCAGGTTATGCTAGACCATATGAGGACAGGTCTAATTAATGCCTTAAATTAGGATATTTTCGTTCTAATACTTAACTTCCTCATTCTCACAAAGGAGTTTCTTAACCTGTTATATTCCATATCACTATCTTCTTGTAACATTAGTGCTAAATACTTGAATAACTACTTGTTCCAGCTCCGTTTCAACTATTTCCATGTATGCTTATTTGCAATACTTTTCCTTAAGCATTACTATTGTTTTCTTCGAATATTTTTTCTTTCTTTTTTCCAACTTTATTATCCATATTTGCAAATTATCATGAAGCTTTGTTTAGTGCTTAGCACATACCATCACATCATTAGCAAATATACTCTGAAATTCCTATTGATTGCAGTCTTCTGTATCCTGTATGATGTTTCTCGACTACTTTCAGTATAACATCTATAACTGTGATAAATAACAATTTACTCAACACCCTACCCTACTGAGCTCTCTCGTTCACTGAAAATGATTCCAATATAGAATGTTCAGTCCTTATATGATTTTCCCATGAATGTTTTCTTGTGCTTTAGTCTGTGCTTCTCTTTTAGATAGTTGATAGTGAAGAAGTGTGGTTCTGAAGTTGTTTTTTCACTATTTTCACCAGTTTGGTTCTTAGATTTCTTTCAACCAATTTTGCAATAGCTCTAGAGTTCTCTATAATTTGCCCAAATATTGTTATCTCATTTTTTCTTCATTGAAACTATAATGCCAGTTTTCTATTCATTAGGAGCTGTTTCGTTTTTTCGAGCCCATCTGAATATTGTTGTCTGAATTCTTCTTCCTCTATCGCACCTCATGCATTTTATCATCTGTTATATTGTCGTATCCAGCAGATTAACCCATTTAAGTTTTTTAGATTGCTTCTTCTACATTTTTGTCTCCTATATCATTCATTCTTCAACCATTACTATTGAGTATTCTTGGCCATCATGAATACTGTTTTTTCCCAATTAGTTGCTTTCATATTTTTTCAGTAAATCATTGAAATATTGTCTCTTTCTTCCCATTTTTTTCCTGTAAAATTTCCATTTTTCTTACCTATATGTACTGTTCTATGCTCAATGCCCTTTCTTGTGGTTTCAAGTATATTGAAGAATAGCATTTTGTTGTATTTGCAGTTCATCCTCATTTTCTCACCAAAATCTTCACATAATTTCAATTTTCTTGCTTCACTATTTTCTTTACTTCTAGCTCCTGTTTCTTGTATTCCATATAATTTTTGTGAGTTTTTCTCTGAAGTATTTCTTCTATAGAACTTTTTTCTTTGCTACTTCATCCTTAATTTCCTCATTCCAATAATGTGTTTTACTTTCTAGAACTATCTCTTACTAATGTTCGACACATCCCTGCCACTGTGCTCACTACATTTTCTTTTAATTCTAGTCATATACCTTCCACATCTTTGTCTTCCAATTATTTGCCTATCCCTTCAATTTTATATTCTATATATGAGAAATATTAAAAATGTCTAGACTGAGTATATAAAAATCAATGTAAACATGCCCTCATAATTGAATTATCTATTCATCAATTTTACTTTTCTTCAATTCATGTACTTGTGAAACTTATATAATAATATATATATATATATATATATATATATATATATATATATATATATATATATATATATATATATATATATATATAAATTGCTCTAGAACAACTTCATATTTCCATATTATTTGAAGAATGTACACGTTTCACACAATTATTTAAAATACCTATAGTACAACTACCTATAACAGAAATTGTCAAACATACATAGCATTTTCCTAGTAGTAGTTGAATTTTCTCCAAAATATGATTCACATAAGCACCAGCATGTTTCTTGTGACTTTCTTAAATCTTAGATTGAAACTTCTACACATCAATATAATGTTTCTAACTATCAGACATCTATAAAAGAACAATCTTCAACTTCAAATCAATGACGAATACTTGTTATTCATTCAACAGCCTTGATAAAATTTCTTGAGAAAATAAGTTATGAAGAGAAGGAGGTAAATCGTGCAGCCTCGTTTTGTTCTTAGGACATACCATTACATCATCACATCAACAAGTTCCAATTGATTCCAGGCTTCTGTATCCTGTGTGATGTTTTTCCATTACCTTCAGGGTAACATCTATCTATGAGAAATAACAATTTACTCAATACCCTGCCTGAGCTCCTACTAAAAATATGTTCAGTATCAAATTTCCAGTCCTTATATGATTTTTCCCAGTTGTATATATGCTTTTGATATACTTCTTCATCTTTTTCTCAACCGTTACTATTGAGTAATCTTGGTCACCATGATTCATGTTTTTTCCTTTTTAGTTTCTTTCATCTGTGTTTAGTTAGTCATTGAAATACTCTCTCCTTCTTGCCAATATCATTTGTGTTCATCTTCATTTTCTCACCAAAATTGTGACACAATTTTCATTTGCTCGCTTTACTTTTCCATTGACTTCTAGCAACCATTTCTTGTATTCCATCTAACTTTTGTGAGTTTTTCTCTGAAATTTTTCTTCTATAGAACCTTTTCCTTAATTTCCTCATTCCAATAACGTGTTTTACTCTCTAGAACTATCTCTAACTAACGTTCCACACATCCCTGCCACTGTGCTCACTACATTTTCTTTGAATTCTAGTCATATACCTTCCACATCTTTGTCTTCTAATTTTTTTTGCCTATTCCTCCAATTTTCAATTCTATATTCTACATCTGAGAAATATTGAAACTGTCTGAACTGAGTACTTGATAATCTGTGTGAACATGGCCACATATCTGAATTTTCTGTTCTTCAATTCATGTTCTTGTGAAACTTTATGATATAATCTGAAATAAAATAAAAATGAAAAGAAGAAATTGCATTAAAACAACTTTATATTTCCATATTACGTGATGAACATACACATTTTACACAATTATCTAAAATACCTACAGTACAAAACCATGAATAACTATATAACGAAAATTGTCACATATACACAGCATTCTTTAAGTAGTTTCTTGAATTTTACCCAAAACATGATTCATCTAAGATGTTTCTTGTGACTATCATAATCATAAATTTTGGATTGAAAGTTGTGGTTGTACAAATGAAATTTTCTATGCAACTTCTTCAGATTTGAACATCAATTTTCCCACAAACATTAAACACCTTATAAAAGAGAAACCTTCAATTTAAAATCTATGAGAAATACCTGTTATTTATTTAACAGATTTGATAAAATTTCCTGAAAAACAGTCACAATGTGTTCTTCTCAGTATTTTGTCAAAAGCCTTCCCCAGATTAGAAAAGCAACAAATATTTTCTTGTGGTTATGTCTGTTCTCCTCTCTAAGCTGGTTGATGGTGTAAATATAATCCCGAACACTTCTTTCTTTCCTGAAAGGTGTGTTTCCCATGCTGTGTTCCAATTATATCCTTGTTTGGTTTCTATAATTCTTTCAAATAGTATAAGTTTTTTGAAATTTACCCAGTTACTGTTTTTTTTTGTCAGCTGTTGTAACTATAATGACCTAAATCCTGTTGAATATTAATGGGATGATCTCGAAAGAAAAATTAGATCGCGCCGGATAATTCAAGAACCCCACACAGCTCATCCAAGCCGTCACAAAAGAGTGGCAAAATATCACCCCAGAGGAGGTCGAAAACCTAATCTAAAGCATGCCTAGACGGATTCAGGCTTGTATCAGGGCAAGTGTAAATATAATCCCGAACACTTCTTTCTTTCCTGAAAGGTGTGTTTCCCATGCTGTGTTCCAATTATATCTCTGTTTGGTTTCTATAATTCTTTCAAATAGTATAAGTTTTTTGAAATTTACTCAGTTACTGTTTTTTTTTGTCAGCTGTTGTAACTATAATGCAAGTCCCCTAATCATTATAAGCAGATACATTCTTCCATTTCCTTCTCAATATTGCTTTCAGGATTCTTGTTCCTTATCTTCGATGCTTTTTTTCATCTCATCGTTGGTTGTGTCCTACTGATTTACCCATTTTAAAGGCTTTTAATACTCTTTCTCAGTTTATAAATCACTCATCTTTTCTTTAGTCTCTTCCAGTATTCTGTCAAAAGCTTTATCCAGCTGAGGGAAAATCCTAAATATTTTGTTCTTTAGTCTGTTGTTCTCTATGAGTTTGTTGATGTGAAAATAAGATCCCGAATACTTCTTCCTCGCATGAGGTGTGTGTTTCTTAAGTTGTTCTTCATATAATTCTCTCAGTTTTCTTCAAAGAAATCTTTGAAAGAGTTTGGCATTAATGTAAGCCCCTAGAAATTGGAATCTTGAGAATTGGCGAAATGTTCTTTTTCGGATGAGACCAGAATTGGTGTTCGATCAGATGACCGTCGGCTTCGGGTTTCAAGGGGTCGTGGAAGACAAGCTAGACTCCGAGCATCAAGACAAATTCCGAAATACCTAGGGGCAGTGTGATGTTTTGCGGTGGAATTATACTGGGAGGCAGAACAGATTTTATTTCGTTTCCTGCGAGTGTAACGGCTAGAAATTACGTAAACCTAGTGATGGAGCCCATAGTGAGACTCTGGCGAGGTACACACAGTCATAATTTCACTTTTATGCAAGATAATGCTCCTCCGCATACCAGTAACCTCGGGCGACATTATCTTGAAACAGAGGGAATCGCTATTTTGGACAGGCCAGCGTGCTCTCCAGACCTAAATCCTGTTGAATATTAATGGGATGATCTCGAAAGAAAAATTAGATCGCGCCGGATAATTCAAGAACCCCACACAGCTCATCCAAGCCGTCACAAAAGAGTGGCAAAATATCACCCCAGAGGAGGTCGAAAACCTAATCTAAAGCATGCCTAGACGGATTCAGGCTTGTATCAGGGCAAGTGTAAATATAATCCCGAACACTTCTTTCTTTCCTGAAAGGTGTGTTTCCCATGCTGTGTTCCAATTATATCTCTGTTTGGTTTCTATAATTCTTTCAAATAGTATAAGTTTTTTGAAATTTACTCAGTTACTGTTTTTTTTTGTCAGCTGTTGTAACTATAATGCAAGTCCCCTAATCATTATAAGCAGATACATTCTTCCATTTCCTTCTCAATATTGCTTTCAGGATTCTTGTTCCCTTATCTTCGATGCTTTTTTTCATCTCATCGTTGGTTGTGTCCTACTGATTTACCCATTTTAAAGGCTTTTAATACTCTTTCTCAGTTTATAAATCACTCATCTTTTCTTTAGTCTCTTCCAGTATTCTGTCAAAAGCTTTATCCAGCTGAGGGAAAATCCTGAATATTTTGTTCTTTAGTCTGTTGTTCTCTTTGAGTTTGTTGATGTGAAAATAAGATCTCGAATACTTCTTCCTCGCATGAGGTGTGTGTTTCTTAAGTTGTTCTTTATATAATTCTCTCAGTTTTCTTCAAAGAAATCTTTGAAAGAGTTTGCCATTAATGAAAGCCCCTAGAAATTGGAATCTTGAGAATTGGCGAAATGTTCTTTTTCGGATGAGACCATAATTGGTGTTCGATCAGATGACCGTCGGCTTCGGGTTTCAAGGGGTCGTGGAAGACAAGCTAGACTCCGAGCATCAAGACAAATTCCGAAATACCTAGGGGCAGTGTGATGTTTCGCGGTGGAATTATACTGGGAGGCAGAACAGATTTTTATTTCGTTTCCTGCGAGTGTAACGGCTAGAAATTACGTAAACCTAGTGATGGAGCCCATAGTGAGACTCTGGCGAGGTACACACAGTCATAATTTCAGTTTTATGCAAGATAATGCTCCTCCGCATACCAGTAACCTCGGGCGACATTATCTTGAAACAGAGGGAATCGCTATTTTGGACAGGCCAGTGTGCTCTCCAGACCTAAATCCTATTGAATATTAATGGAATGATCTCGAAAGAAAAATCAGATCGCGCCGGATAATTCAAGAACCCCACACAGCTCATCCAAGCCGTCACAAAAGAGTGGTAATATATCACCCCAGAGGAGGTCGAAAACCTAATCTAAACCATGCCTAGACGGATTCAGGCTTGTATCAGAGCAAAAGGAGGTAAAACAAGCTACTGAGGACGAGAAAAATACACCTACTCCGTGACAAAACCATTTTCAATTATTTTACTACAAGCTGAAAGAGTCTCTTATCTCCTTTTATTTGTTTCTTTCTTAAAATAAACCTTAATATATTTCTTTTTCCAATTGAAATATCTCAAAAAGGATCAATTCTTTGAAATTTCCAAAATATATACAGGGTGCTTCAACGAAAAATAAACAGAGGCTATATCTACCAAGATGTTAATTTCTGATCAAAACGCAAAAACAGGTCAATTTTTGTTTCAAGGGGACATCTTTTGGTGTACAATACTTGCCTGAAATATCAACCCCCTAAGCGGGGGTTGCAATCCTTGAACATTTTGAATAGGGAAGATGGGTCGAGTGATGACTCAAAAGAAAGGTGGTATCTTTGTCTACCTTGCCTTGAACGAATTTTCATTTTTAATTGAAAAATGTAAAAGATACAGGGTGAGCAACTGAAAGATAGGGAAGACTACTTCCCTGAGACTATTCAAGTTTCAGTGAAGTAAAATGGAACAGATCCATGCTGATCAACGGCAGTCATCATCAAGTTCCATCCTCATCTGGAATTTCAACCCCTAGAGCAGGGGTGACCCCCCTCGAAAGGGGGAGACTATCTATCGCCCTGAGCTATTCAAGTATTAGTGCAAAAAAATGGAACAGATTCATTCCAGATCAAAGGTTGTCATCTTCCGAAACACCATTCAAATCTCAAATTTCAACCACCCTGTGTTTTTTTCAAAGCAGAAGATAGGTCCAGTTATAACCTTCTGAGAAAGGATTTTTGTTTGTCTCCACAATGGTGTGCAAGTTTTCGTTCTCCATCAAAATTACTGGGTGAGCAGCTGAAACATCGGAATGATTATGAAGGATTATGAATCTTGAAAGAAAACGATAAAACTATCAGTCATAGTAACTCCATTGATCTTTGAACATTCGTTGTACGATATGCGAGTAATGCATCTAGAGTTGGGTTCACATGTACATGCGTTTTTATCAGTTGACTGAAAGGAAACTTTTTTGTTTTCACAGGTGATACTGTATGATCATTGTCCTCATGTGAAAAGACTCTCATTTGACGATACGAATCAACACTACGAATCAGGAACGCAGATGTTACAATGATCAGATTTCATCAACAAAAAAAATGATTCTCTTTGTTTTTGTACTTTTTGTATTCAATTTCATCGTCCGAATTTTATTCCACATTAGTTGTGAAAATTCTGTTGCATTCATCACAATAGTTTCACTTCTATTCGAAATTTAGTTTTCATAAAATCGTCATGGTTTACTCCATAGCAGAGAGGGTTGAAATGATTGAACTTTTTTTCAATTCTGATAGTTGCGGAACAACCAATATCTTCAAACAACGCCACGAAGATGCTAAAGTGACTTCGAAGTATGTACTAGAATTAGTTGCCAAATTTAGTGAAACTGGATCGGTGCAAAATAAGAAGCGCGTAATTGAGCGGCCAGTAAGAAATGAAGCTGTGGAAGTGGCGGTGCTTGGTCAAGCGGTGGTTGATCCTACCCTAAGCCTGAGGAAATTGGCAGATGTAAGTGGTGTAAACCAAACGGGTATTTTCCGCATTCTGAAGGGGCATAAGTTTCATCCATATAAAATCAAATTAGTTCAAGAACTGATCGAAGATGGTTTCGATCGAAGACCTCAATTCTGCGAGACCATAAGTGAGAGAGTCATGAACAATCCTCATTATTTATTTCACTTGTGTTTTTCGGACGAATGTACATTTTTTCTGAATGGAACCGTAAACCGACATAATTGCCGTTATTGGGCAGATTCTAAGTCGCAAATATTCCACGAAATTCACACTCAGCAGCCTCAAAAACTAAATAATGAGTTGCTATTTATGGCGATCACCTCATTGGACCGTTTTTCATTCCCGGAAATCTTACCGGAAAGTTGTATTATCAACTATTGGAAGAATTTATCGACCCAGCAATAGTGGAGATCATTGATAATGACCCCCTGCTATTCGGAGAGCGAGGTTGTATTTCAGCAGGATGGAGCGCCCCCGCATTTTGCACAACAAGTACGAGTATTTTTGGATGATCATTTTCCTGGTCGTTGGATTGGAAGAAGAGGCCCAACGGAATGGCCCTCATGATCTCCGGATCTCAGTCCATTAGACTTTTTCCAATGGGGCCACCTCAAAAGTATAATCTATAAAACTGAACCTGCTCATTTGAACGACCTGAGACAGCGCATCGTCAATGAGTGTAAACAAATCACACCTGAAATTTTACAGAATGTCTGTGAACGTTTCACCGAAAATTTGTTTATGTGTATGGAGGTTGGTGGCCAACAATTCGAACATTTACGTTGAGTTTTATTTTTAGACTTCACTTCCGTTTACTTTATTGGGTAATAAAGTACGACTTCTACTCGTTAATTTTCTCCTTTCTTTTATTCCCTTCTTTATCTTCAGCCATTGTAATAGTTTTTTCATCTATTACATTTGAAACTGGATGTCTCAAACAAGTAACTGTCTTTAAAAAGGTGTGTATTCAGTGAAAAATCAACCCCTGGTCAAAGATAGATGGTAAACCATGCATTGTATCTTCAGTCACTTTCTGTTTTGAATCCTATAACTCCTATGGAACTCAATGAGAATAGAATTATTGCGAGCAGTCATGAAGGCAAGTAGCTGAACTGGTTACGCTCACCTGACAGGTGCCTAAAATTAATGTACTTGTCACTTCGTTCATTCGAATTTGATATTTTAACAAGAATTGTTGGTAATTTGAGGTGAAAATTTTTGAAAAACACCAGATTGATAATAAAATGGCTGATTATTCAAACGAAGATATGTTTGATCTCTTTTTAGTTCATGGCGAATGTCAAAAAGTGGTGGATAGAACTTGAAGGCAATTCAATAACCAATTTCCAAATTTGGCGCCTATGAGTAAAACAAAATTTCGAAGGATTAGAAGCAATTTTCTGCAATTTGGAGGAACAAAATACATAGAAACTAGAAGACAACCAATTCTCGAGGACTACGACAATCAAATTAATACGCTAGCGTATTTTAGTGCCAATCCACATACGTCCATTAAGTCAGCATCAATGGATATTGGATTGAGTTATACTTCAATTCAAAGGATCCTTAAGAAACATAACATGCACCCGTATTCTTTTATCAGACTACGAAAATTGAAACCAACTGACCTTCCCAAGCGGCTAAATTTCTGTGAAAATTTATTAATTCGGCTACAAAAAGATGAAGCCAAGTTCAATGAAAGTGGAATAACCAACAGGAGAAATCGACAGTTTTGGGCCACAGAAAATCCACATATCATTGAGGTTATTGATTTCCAAAATAAATTCAGAGTGAACGTTTTTGCAATTTCAATGAATGATTCGTTGGCTTATCACATTTATGAGGAAAATCTTAATAGACAAAGATACCTGGAAATGTTGAGAGGAAGATTAGCAAATTTTTTACATGGATTACCCCTTAACATTCTGAGGGATTGCTATTACCAAATGGATGGGGCACCAGCACATAAAACACGAGCTGTAGATCGGCAGCTAACAGAAATGTTCGAAGATAGATGGTGGGGTAATCAAGGACCAAATTTATGGCCTTCGCGTTCTCCGGACCTGACGCCCCTTGATTTTTATTTATGGGGCAAAATCAAGAGTGAAGTGTATCTTATTCCTGTAAGGAGTAAAGAAGAGTTACTAGAGCGCATTCATAATGTATCGAGCAAAATGGGGCCCATATTGAACATTTATTCAGATCATAACTTAGTTTTCTCGTATGATGTTTGCTATCATTTATTCGTATCAATGTAATTATCTTCGATGATTGGTTTTTGCTTAGTTTCTACAATTTTTATTCATCCCAATTCTAGAAAATTGCTTCTAATGCTTCGAAATTTTATTTTACTCATATACGCTAAATTTGGAAATTGGTTATTCTACCCACTACTTTCTGACATTCTAAAATGAATTAAAAAAGATAAAATATATTTTCGTTTGAATAACCAGTGGTTTCATTCCAAATGTGTTGTATTTTTTGGATATTTTCAATCTGAAATAACGACAATTCTTGTTGGAATATCAAAATTCGAATGAACGGAGTACATTAATTTTAGGCACCTGTCAGGTGAGCCTAGCCAGTTCAGCTACTTGATTCAAATATTTCAAAGCATTCTCTGTTAGTTCTTACAAAATCATCAAAATTCAATATATTCCCAAATTATCTCGGAACTATAAGAGATGGGTAGAGTACATGCTTATACAATTCCATCTGAAATTTGACGCTCCATCTGATGGCGATATAAAAATTGGCACGTGCAATTTGAAAAAATTGAGTTATTGCTGTTTGAAAAAGGCAGAATTGAAAAAATCATACAAAACAACGCAATAAACATTTGACATGTGTAGATTGCTTAAAAATTCCTTGATCCTTCTTCTGCTCATCCAAGCGAAAATTGTGTCTGTAGTGCCAAAGATCTACGAGCTACATTTTTTTTAATGTTCCTCAAAATCGAGTTTATAACAAAAATAATTAAATCGGTCAAAATTTTGACAGATTTAAATCTGTCAAAAGTTTTGACAGATAAGTTCCAACAACTTGGGTATTTTATGCTTTGCTCAAATGTCGGTTCTAGATGTATAATAAAAAAGGTAGATTGCCATTTCAAATAACATAGTGATGACCCACTTCCGGTATAACCGGAAATGGTATCACTTTGAAAATATTTCACTCCAATTGGAAATCGCTAGTTATGGCCGCGTATAAAATTTCAGCTTGATATTGTAATTGGAACTTAAAAAGTTTTTAACGGGCGGTCCCGGTGGATATCTCTGTATATACATACATATATACATACATGCAACGAAAACTTAACACCTCGAATTTCCGATTTTAAGATGAAAATATGGAGAATCGCTCGGACCCGTCGATTTTTGATTCGAGGGGGAACAACTTTTCCGATATTACCAACCCCGTAACTTCAATTCTTTAACGGGAGTAAGCACAACCCCCTGATTTTGAATAGGGAGTGAGGGGTTTTACGATACCTCATTTTGAAGACCTTATCGAGTAGTATCTGACCCTAAATTTCCGCTGCAAAATTTTCATCGTTAACGAAATGGCCGCTGAAAAAAAGGAAGACTACTTCCTTGTGTGATTATTTTATTAAGTGCTGAAAATAGGCACCATTCACTTCCATTAATTCAAATAAGTTTTGCTCAAATCGTTCACGTACATTACTAAACATTTCTGGTTCAATTTGACCGCATTCATTAATGATCCGAATTCGCAAATCATCCAGTGACTCAGGTTAGGCAGCGTTAATCTTAGGTTTCAGTAGACTCCATAGAAAAAAGTCCAGTGGCGCCAGATCAGGTAATCTGGGTGGCGACTCAAAGTGTTCCCTTCTTCCAATCCAGGCCTGAGAAAAATTTTCATCTAAGAAGCTTGAGCGAAATGAGGTGGTGCGCCATCTTGTTGAAAAATGATCGTTTCATGGTTTTCTTCGTTCTCCAATACTTGCACGAGGGCTGGATAAAAGGCGTTCTGTAATAGTTCTAAATATATTTGGCTAGTGATATTACCGGGTATAAAAAAAGGGCCGATGATGTGATTTTCATAAATACCTGCCCAAACATTTAACTTTTGGGGATCCTGAGTATGCTCTTCTCGAAATAATCTTGGATTTTCATCTGACCAGTACCGACAGTTATGTCTGTTTACAGTGCCGTTAAGGTAAAATGAGCACTCATCCGAAAAACAGATATTGAACATGTAGTTTGGATTATTGCTAATAATTTCACTGACCACTTCACAGAACGTGAGTTGGCGATCAAAATCATCCTCATTCGGTTCCTGAACCAATCGTTTCTAAAAAGGATGAAGTTATGTTTTCTTAACACCAGACACATTGGAAAATTTCCTCATACTAAGGGTCGGATCCATCACTACGTGACCTGAGATAGTCACCTCGCTTCGTCTCCTTCATACACCCTCTTTTGTTGCAGACTGAACAAGTAGCGTCAGCAACCAGTTGCACAACGTAAGCAGCGGATACTTTTTTTCAGGATGTCGTTCGTTAAATAAAGCCTCTGTTAAACGCGCAGAGTCGTTATTTCTGAAAAATAATTTCATCATTTCCACTCTTTCTTCTACGGAATACACCATTTTGATCCTACTACAAATTTACAATCGCTTTGGTACAGTTTCAACGTTCCTGAAAATGGTCACGATAGACTAACAAGAGACTAAGGTAAATCACACACATGGTCTTTCTACAGAAAATTAACAAGTAAATGAAAACATTGCATACATCGAGGTAAATTCAACATAAGCTAGCCATACACCAGCGTTCTTTACTGCATGGAATGTAAATGGTCCCCATTTTCAGCACTAAATGAACTAATCACAAAAGTAAATAGTCTTCCAATGTTTTAGCTGCCATTTCGTTAACAACGAAAATTTTGAAGCGAAAGTTTAGGGTCCGATAGTACTCGATAAGATCTTCAAAATGAGGTATCGCAACATCCCTCATCCCTTTTCAAAATCAGGGGGTTGTGCTCACCCCCGGTGTTACTGGGATGAAAAAGTCGGAAAATTCGATCTCACTTATCTTCAATTCGCGATTTTGTGAATCTTCAGTAGATTCAGATGTAAAATGAAAGTGAAAGGAACGAACCGGACTGAAACAACATCATATTACGTAATACATAAATATATTTTACTCAATTATGTCAAATGTTCATAATGCAACTGAATTGTCAAACTATAAATTATCTATAACAAAAATCATCAAATATACACAGCATTGTTTTCCACGAAATATGTGATTTTCTTGAACTGAAAGTTGCTGTTGTAATGAAGCTGCGTAAGCTGCTTCTCCTGATTTTAACATCGAGATTCCCACATACAACAATAAAGGAGAAACTGTATATTATAAATATAGAATACTTGTTATCCATTCGACAGCTTTAACCAAATTTCTTTAAATACAGAAGAATGAATAGAAGTAACTCATGATATGTACCTTATGTGCTCACAAAAATGGCACAGAAGAATATCCTTGAAAAGTTAAAAAGTCTTGATTTCTAGTATTTCTAGTCTAATGAATGATAACTGTCGGTTCGATGTATAATAATTGAAGTTTTGAATAATGGAAGATTCGAGTAGAGAAATTTCCAATGACTTGCCACTCAAGGCCTTTTAACTATAATGATTTTTCAGTTGGGGGATGCTGAGGATAGGGGGTCAATTTCTCGTAATCCATTTCAACCTCAAAAGCGGTCCCCTTTGAATCAATAATTTCTCTTTTCAGAAATTGAGAGGGGGTCAAATTTTCAATGGAACACAGTCTATAGATTATTTCATTTGATCCATGTCTATAATTATTCTTTTCTAAGTTGTCCTAATGATAGCATGCAAGAATTTATATATATCATCTGATACGACGAATTAATTCTTACTTCCCAAAACTCAATTTCGTTCAAATATCAAATTATTATTATCATTGTTATTAATGAAATAATTATACTATCATCAGGCAATATCAAAGCCTTTCTCCTCGGGAAAATATCTTACATACTGACTTACGTAAAGTAATGTTGATAGAAGTTTCGGTGGAATTTATATGCTTAAGTTAAGTTTATTAAAATTTATTATAGAGATATAATAATTAAAATGGAAAATACATAAAACTATACCTCCATTGTTTTGTATCAGTATTGTTCTTGTGTATACCTATGGTACAGCTCATCATTATACTTTTGTTTTTGAATCTAAACTCTGAGAATCTTACTAATTTGATGATTGCTATCTTTGGAATGATTTGTTGGTATTTGTTTATAATATGCTATATGTATATGATTTATTAGTCATTGTTGATCATCGGATACTCGCTGAATATTTTTTCATTCAATGACGATTTGTATTTCAAGCATGGGGAATTCGTCAAAGTCGAATTTCTTATTCAATGGTGCAAATAATTTTTCCGACATATCCCCCCGTTTTCGAGATATATTCTAAGAAAATCATCATTCGCAAATAAAGAATGTCCATTAGAAGTATGTAGAGAACCGGTTCATCGAAATCTACAATTTGCAATTGTTTACAGAGCGGTACCACTTCTGGTTATAACGGACGTCGACTACAACTTTGCTATTTCAAATGGCATGAGGTGCTTCTAAGTTTTTTTTTATTAACGGACATTTTTTTTTCAAGCATATTTTGTTGATATTTGTCTTATCTAAGATTAACCACCATTGAGCGATGAGTTTCTTTATCAAAATTTTCGGAATTAGTATCATCATCTTAGCCCATAAAACTTACTCGGATTTGGGTAAGATCATAACTTTCTTTTTATAGTTTAACGAGAGGAGTGTTAATTTCGAGTACAACGTACTTTCCGATGCTATTTTATATACAGGGTGCTGAAAATCACTTGTCAACCCAATTAAACTAAATTGTCAAAAAAGACTTCTCTCAATTGCGAGTTTCCTAATTCTTTTCACTTCATTAGAACCATATTTTGAATTAGTATTGACTGGTATTAGATTTCCCTATATCTAAAAAAGCTCGTTTTCATTTTATTCGTGATTCAATCAAAAACGTGCAGTTCCTTTCGGAAAATTAAATCATTAGGCCGTGGCACAGAGTAGATTTCATGCAGATGTCAGTTTCTATGTTCCACAATATTCCGTGTATGGTTCTACGAATTTCGACATCAGTTTGACTTTGAAAATTATTTAAAAATAGCAATAACACTAAATTTGTTTAGTATGGCAAACAGACTGCAAAAAAGCGTAGAATAAGTTTCATTACTAACGATGAGGACATTGCAGTTACCGGATTAGGTTATTCTTATGTCAATCCATATGCGTCTGTACGTGCTGCTGTTGCAGATTCTGGAATAGAACGTACATCAATTTGTATCGAAATTGAAAAATATAGTAAACCTTGACAATTGAAATAGTAAAGTTGTAGTCGATGTCCTATATAACCAGAAGTGGTACTGGTCTGAAAGTAATTCAAATTGTAGATCAGTATCGATTTAATTTAATGACAAAATTGGCCGATAATTCCGTTCCCCTGATACTTCTTATAGATGCTTTAGCGCAGACACCCTGTATATCTAGAAGCATTTATTTGAGTAAAATTCATTAGTGTAGAAAAAAATCTCGGCACAGCGGTTTTCGATGCAAATACAAACATGTTTTTTATATAATACGAACCTTAGACGATTATACTCTTGTTGGATGCAGTATTATATTCCTTTTCAAAAGTACACAATAAATGTAGTCAATTTTCGTATTCACTACTCCTTTGTGAGGAAATCCTCGCATTTTCTCAATTTTATTCATTCGGCTCATATGCATCAACAAAACATTGTTCTATGACTGAAAACCTCAGAATTGTTTAGGTCCTGTTCAAGACCGTCGTCAAGACTTCGTCGAAATTGCTTTTTCCACTTCACTGAATTTTACTCAAGTGCTTGTAGAATGTCAACCTCATTTTCAAGTAATTTTGGTAATAACAGGAATATCCACAAATGAAGAATGTCCCAAATTTCGAAAAGCTCGAAAATAGGGAAAGACATCCAAAAAATGTTAAAGTGATTCCTGAAAAAGAAATCGAGGAACCGGATCATTTTTCGTAACTATAATATTTCATGTAGCCAAAGTAAAACATTAAATGTAATCACCTGGTACAGTCGCAATTTGGTTTGAATTAAAGCAGTGTAAAGAAAGTTTACGGAATTAATGAAACATCAGATAGTGCAAGTGAAGGCACAATAAAAATTATGGTGAATGTTTTCCAACATTCGACTAATTTCATTTTTTTCAGGTGGTGATTGTGGGCAATGGTGGTGTAGGAAAGTCCAGCATGATTCAGCGATACTGCAAAGGTGTCTTCACGAAGGACTATAAGAAAACAATAGGTGTAGATTTTTTAGAACGGCAAATTGAGTAAGTCAATTGATATATCATGGTTTAAATTATATGAAATATAAGATATAGTGATTTGGTTTCCATCTCAAACAACCGTATTCAGCCGAATGTAGCAAAACATATAATTTCAAATGGAAATGAGCAGTTTATGCAAAAAGAATCAATACCCTTCCGATTTTTTATGGAAGGAATGCGTAATTTTTGGATCCATCGTGAAAAAAATTGTCGGATTTTTAATTATTGTCATTATTTTTACATGTGGTATACCGTTGAAATCACATGTAATGATGAAAACCTTCGTAAATGCAATGATAAATCATAATTCCTCCAGTTATATGAAAATTATGTGGAGAAAGTAATAACAGTTAGGATTGCAAGAAGAATTATTAATACTAGATCATCTGCTGCCAACAATCTCATTATTTTTTGAGTTTTTCAAGAGTACAACGCATCTTTTCCAATGTTATATGAAACATTTAATCTGGGACGAAAATATGTATGATATGGTTTTTAATTTCCAGTGAGGAATATTCTTCTGAATATGGCATGGCATGGTGTACGTTTTAATTTTTTTATTCAAGAGCATCCTTCTTCAAGCATATTTTGTTAAAATTTATACACTCTAAAATTATCCACTATTGGTATTATAGTGTCTTCTTTTTTGACCACAAAAATTGATTCAAATTTGAGTAAGATTAAAACTTTTTTTAGTTCAACGAGAAAGTGTTATTTTCGAGGGCAACGTACTTGCCGATGCTATTTTATATACAGAATGCTCAAAAATCACTTGTCAACTCAATAAAACTAAGTTATCAAAGAAATAGTTTTTTCAAATACGAGAACCTATTTTTCCGATGCCAATTTCTTATGTTCCACAACGTTCTATGTAAGGTTCTATGAGTTTTGACGTTTAAAAATTATTCAAGAAGAGCAATAACATTAACTTTGTTTGGGTTCAGTTTCTTTTTTCAAACAAAGTAGCTAATAAATATTCAAACGACAATATTATGAATTTATTCATCATTTAGGGCCAATGTCAACAAATAATAAGTCAAACTCGCAGAGCATTTAACGAAAAGTACCCGAATTTCCAACCAATTTGCATAAAACAGTTTAGAAAATTACAACCAAATTTTGTCACTTATGTAAAACAGACAGCGCTGAGGAATAGAGCGAAAATTCTAACAACGTTTTAGCTTTAATGTATTCAGTTTATTGCACAACAACCAATGTTTATATTTAATTTATGAAGAAAATTTAAATGGTATGAAATATTTAGATATTTCAACTACATCTGTTTCGGAATTGTTCGACTATCTCCCGTTTGAACATTTAATTTCATTTCATTTTACTATATTATTTGCTATTGCTTTTTTGAAATTTTATTTTTCATAAATGTTCGAAATTCTGTTTCATGATTTATGTTGCCAAAACGACATCTTTATCGTTCAAAGCGACCTAACACTACTCATTTCAATTTTCTGTATTTCATGAGTGACGAAATTTGCTTGTGATTTTTCAATTTGTTTTCTGCAAATTGGTCGTAAATTCGGGTACTCTTCTTTGGATGCTCAGCAAGTTCAACTTATTATTTGTTAACATTAATGAATTCATAATGTTCTCGTTTGGGTATTTATTCGACATTTTCATAAAAAAAACTATAGACAAACCGAATTAGATTTATTGGTATTTCTAAATAATTTCCAAACCTCAAACTGAGGCCAAAATTCATAGAACATTGTGGAACATAAAAACTAGTAGTGGGATTAAATCCATTTTATCTATCTACTATGCTTCACGACCTAATGATTCAATTTTCTGAAGGAACTGCAGGTTTTTAATAAACTCGCGAATTAAATGAAAACGAGCCATTTTAGGTATAAGGAGACCTTATACCAATCAATGCTAATTCAAAATAAGGTTCTAATAAAGTAAAAAATAAGTACTCATATTTGAAGAAACGTTTTTTGATAATTTAGTTTGTTTTATTGAGTTGAAAAGTGATTTTTGACACTATGTATATGAAATAGCATCAAAAAGTAGGTTGCCCCCAAAACTAACATTTTCTTGATAAAACCGAAAAAGGTTATACTCTTACTCAAATCTGGATCAATTTTTGGGCAAAGAAAACGACTCTATAATTCTTAAAATTTTAATAAGAAAGCACATATATACATATCAAGTGTAATCCAGATTGTATACTTCAACTTATATATATTATTAAGTTAAGAAGATGTGGGTCATTTTAAAATATCAAAACTGAAGATGAAATTTGGTAAAGTATAAAAAGTTGGTGATGTTTTAATCATAAATATTGTAGCAGTTTTATTGGTATAGTTGGAGGTGACTTCATTCAAAATCATTCATATTCAAAAGGATATGACCAATATATACACATGCGGATGCAATTCTTCCTTGGACAAATAAATGCAAAACCCGTTCTATTTGAGTATCAACCAAGATGCAAGATATAGAATTTATAAAGTCGAGAATCATAACTAACGGTTTTTGCAGTTAACAGACCGAGTTCCCTGAAAATTGCACCGAAGAATTTGTAGAATACTTGAATTTCATATACGATTCACACGGACCATAGAGATTTCTAAGATGTGATTAGCGATTGATATATTAGGTACAGTCAAGAACGGTACGAAGAATAATGTGTGCTGGAATAAGAAAGACCTGTTCTTTCAAAGCTTCTATAAGCAGCCTTTTTAACGTACTGGAAAGACGGTTACAAAATTATGATTCGAAAAATTTCTGAACACAAACAAGTCTTTTTGTGGTTTTTAAAGTTTCAATACTACTAGCCTGAACCCGTGGCTATGCTCGCGTGCTAGTGCTAGTGCTAGAGTATGATAGAGCTACCATATCACATTAGTATAAAACCGTATCCATCACATTTGCAAGTACACGTTCCTGAATTTCAGAAAATATACAATTGCATAATTACGATTGAAATACGATAGATCAACGGTAATGTGAAGCATCATACGAATGAGCTTGATGCTTACGAAGCGGCGCTATAATAAGACTGTCGACATATGGCAATAGTGCACTTCATTCAAACGTTGTCTATATAATGAATAATTTTTGTTTCCTAGAGTCGTGAGAAAAACGTTTAAAAGCAGCACTGCTATATGACGATAAATGTATGTTGAATTGTTTTCAGCAATGTGTTCTATTCATTATCATTATTTGTAAAGTATAGACTGAGGAAAAATATTACACATTTATTGTTCCCATAAGAATATTGTACAACGTTGACCAAATGTTTTAGTATGGGAGCTACGTGAAATATTGTAAATAGAGAAAAGTGATCACCATTTCTCGGATTTCAGTTATCTATTTCAGTTTTCAAGTTTATCTGAAATTCTGCTTTTTTCAAGATTTTGACATGTGACTATATCTCGAATCCTATTGAAGTTAGGCAAATAATGTTCTACAGGCCCTTTTTTGAGAAGAATGCAAGGACGTATTCGAAAAAAATTTTTGCGCATCGGTTTTTGAGTTTTGAAGCAAACTTGTGTTTTTTCAAATAAGAATTATACGTGATTTTAGTATAAATAAAGAGGATTTTTCCTTTCTTTCCAAATATATATCACATGCTATATCAATTTCAAGGAAAAATCGAAAATTCATACTTATTCACTCGGAACATAGCAGATATTTACAGTACGATGGTAGAAGGGATTCGTCTGTGTGCGTCAAAGATCCCATTTATTCAAGTCTGTGTTCACTTCTCAATAAAAGAGTTTTTTTGTTGAAAACTTCAATTTGGACTTGAAAGAAAATTGGTTTTGACAAAAAGTAATAACTATATACCGAATAAATTGAATCAATAAACATATTAAATCATGAATTCGAAAGTGTTTCCATCATTCAAATTGCAGGAGTTGCAACGCCTGGCAACACTTCTGCATGCGTTTCCTATATAGATATTACTCACATTCTAGGAACACATCCTAAAATTTTGTTTTGAGCTCATCTTCACTATTAATTTTTTCTTTATATAATAAATTGTCAACATGCCCCCAGAGGAAGAAATCTAAGAAACTCAGATTAGGGCCACGGGCTGGCCATTTCCCTAGTTCCTATTCAGTGATCACCGAAATTCCAGTCCAGCAATTGGGATACGGTTCGATTTTGTTGTGGCGGTGCACCACCATGTTGAAAATATATATTGCCCCTTTGCTCCAATGGAAATTCATCTAAATATCCTGCCACTATATTCTCATCTTTAATACGATGGTGAATTTCGCCATTAAGGTTGTCGTCAAAAATAGTGAATACAAATTCACGTTTATCTAACAAAGCTCACCACACATTGAAACCGTATCGCCCTTGGTGTTGAATATTCAACTGCCGATGGGGATCGACATCCGGCCAACATTGCTCATTGTGCATTGTTATGCGAACCTAATAGGTCCATTTAACGCTCCATGGTCGAACTGAGTTAATCCTAGTGAATAATGGAAGAATGACAGCAGCCAGATATATCGCAGATATCCTTGAACCCCATGTTGTACCCTTTGGCACATTGATTGTCAAAAACATCCTTTATATGCATGATAATGCTCGGCCTCATGCAGATAGCGTAGTTACAGAATTTCTGCAAAATGCCAAAATTATTATTTCAAGATGGCCAGCCAGAAGTCCCGACTTGAATCCCATATAACATGTTTGGGACAACATGGCGTGGCAAATTCAGCAACGGAGGATGCCATGTATAACACTCCAACAACTAGAAATTCGCTTCCTGAAATTTGGAACTCAGTGACTCAAGAGTACATCCAAAATTTGTTTGGGGGGCTTCCGAGACGTATACTGGCAGTAATTAGGGCCCGGGGAGGAAACACTCGATTTTGAAAATGATTAGTAACCATTCGATGCTAGTTGATTGGTATATTCGCAAATGATGAAGATGGTTGAAAATTTTTAAGTTTTCATTAACTCGAAAAATGTTGATACTTTCCATCATAAACTCATCTCTTTTGAATGATATCTTCTTATTTTACACTTCTGAAAGTTGCCAAGCGACTCCTGAATGACCAATCTAAAAATTTATATAGTATTGTCGTAGAAGTAGGATGATGCGACAATTTTTATGGGGAATTCATTTTTCAAAAGAACAGAGGTGCACTACACTATGACTTTGATGGGGTCAAAAGTAGCTCCTGAAAATTTTCATCCTGTTTATTTTCGCAACTAGTGGACAAATGAATGAGTTGATGAGTAAAAAATATCTTTTTTTTTCATATTGCATCTAGGTCCCCTACAGTCACCTACAGAAACGTGAAAAAAATCTTCAACACCCTGGATTTCAAGATATATGTTTATGGGCATTTTTTGCTGTGGAATCTTCTGTAGAAATCAATGACTGCATGCCTGAACTATCCTGCAGATCGTTTTGTTCTATTTTCGTCCAGATGACCTAATTCATTATTCGAATTTCTATATGATTTGATTGAAATTGAGTGCATAATCTTCATCCAGTATTATTCGCTTACTTGTTCAGTTAGACAGACATGGAAAATGTTATTTCTTGAAATTAACCATATAACATTGAATTGATTATGCATTCCCACCTTTAAAGTCTAATGGGTTCCAAAAATACTCCCAGAACGTGGAATAGTGATTCATAACATATTTTGCGAAGTGCCCAGGTGGTCTCTATTTTTAAACAGATATTACTGTCCTATTATTATCGCCAAAGTATAAATCTTCACTCAGAAACTGAGGACAAGATGTCAATATATGTTTCCTCTGAAGTTGACTCATTATTTCATTTTCTGTTTTATGTTTAGACATGTTATTTCTCTGATAAAAAAGGACTAGATAATAAACTAAAAATTTGACTTCTTCATTCACACACTTCCACATTTTTCATATTTACTATCGTACAAATGTGACAGTTCAGTTGTTTGGATGTTTGCTACTCAATAACGAAAAACGGCTGCTCTACTGATTCAGATAAAATTTGACAAACAAATAGTTTATGACCTCAATATTACCAATATTGCCTACACGATCTTTTTCTATCCATTATCTAGATTTTTAGAGTCACTCCATTTACAGTCTTTTACTTTGTTAATCGAATGTTGCTTGTTAATTTGAAATTTCTTTCAGATTCCGTTTGTTTTTGCTACCTTACTTCGAAATCCAGGTTTTGTTGTTTGTTTTGTAATTCCCTTGTGTTCATAGTAAATTTCGATTCACTTTTGTTTGTTGTTTTTAATTCAATACTTTCATATTTCTCAATTAACAATTGATAAATTTTCTTTTGTTATGTTGAGGTTGATAGTTCGAAGAAAAAGTTTCCCATCTATTATAAGTTGGCCCACCAAAAAATATGTTTTAAACTCGCAATGGATTCTACAATAGCGCACTGATAGACTTCAACAAGATTAGTATCATATTTTAAGAACTGGAGATTTTTCCTCAGATTGACGAATATAGAACACAATTTTTCATACCGGTCTTTTGTGTTTGAATATTTATTTTGTTTAATCTCTGAATATTGGGGATGCCAATTCCTTTTATGTAATTTTGCCTAACGCAATCAGTATCGATGTTATTCAGCTATAAATATACAGTGTGCTCCAACGAAAATTTGTCACCTTCTATTTAAGATCCATTGAAAATTTATCAAATTCCACATAGTCTGTATAGTACCTATTCTTCTGATGAGAGTCTTTACTCTCAATGGTGAAGTGACTGGCATAATTGTCGATTTTGGGATACCCCGAATCCTCATTAGTTAGGCAAACATACAAACGACTCAGAAATTGAATGATTGGGCTGGAATTTATGGAAACCATGTTGTAGGACCTTTCCTTCATTAATGGTAATCTCAATGGAGACACTAAATCGCAATCTCACAGAAAATTTGGAAAATGATGAAACTCTTTCAGAGAATGAAATACGTTTCCAGCAAGATGGTGCTCCTACACATTTCGTAATCGTGTGCGACGATATTTGGATGCAAATTTCTGAGGTCGGTGGATTGGCCTGAAATGAACAGTTTAGGGTCCAGTCAGGTCACCTGATTTGAATCCTTTAGATTTCTTCTTATGGGGTCATCTTAAATCCAGAGTTTCTACTACACAACCTGAAGACTTGGAAAAGCTTCGGGGAAGAATCGTTACCGAATGCAGACTTTTCACACCAGAAGTTATTCAAAATGTTAGAAGAGAATTCGACAATCGTTTGTATCATTGGATGGAGGTAGGAGTCGTCATTTTGAGCATTCAATTTAATTTTTGCCATTGTCAAATTTTCGTTGAAATACAAACTTTCGTTGTGTTTGAACTATTTTTGAATAGAGAATTTCAAGGCAATTCCAAATTAAAGCCACTCGACCAACATTCCCTAAAATAAATTTGGACTTAGATGCTGCTGAGGGGAGGGAATTCATTTCACATCCTTCGAACCATCTCAGAAATTGTCCTTCCTCGAATCAAAAATTGACGTGTCTTAACTTTTTCTGCTACAATTAGTCTTTCTTGACATAGAGGGGGTGGAGTCTATGTATGTAAATCTGAGACAAGACGAATTATTCTGAAGATTGAAGATTTCATTCTTGTTTGAACGGTATTGTATTTAGAAGTTTAGAAGTTTCAAGAGCGTCCTAACTCTGCTATAATGTCTTTAAGTAATAAGTTTTTCAGGTGAGTAGTTTCGTCACAATATTTTTTTTCCGTAAAAATTCATGAAATTTTTCCTTTCGTTTTCCTATTTGCCAAGGATAGCTTTATTGATGAATTGGAATAGAGTATCCTCATTCTATACAGGAATTTATACAAAAATTATTGAACATTGTAATTATAAAAATATCATATCTTGATTTTTTCATGTCAACGCATAAAATATTGTGCTATATTTTTGCAGAAGTAACCTTATCTTTATCTTCGATCATTTTCGAAATATTCGATTATTTGTAAAAATTTTGATGAAAATGCTACAAACCGTATTAAACTCATCAACATGCATCATCTTTCGTACGTCCTATCCAATTGTTTAGAACAGAAGTTTTTTTTTTCTATAATGATTCAAGTAGTAAAAAGTGAAACCTAAACAAGATAATTCCTTTAACGAATAATAAAATCATACGATTAAAACGTAAATCGAGGTTTGTGTTGACATTTTTTTATATGTGCCTTCAGGTGTCCGGACATATGATATTCTGCATTTACATGTGAACTTATCACTGTTTCGTTATTAAACATTATTAAAGTGAGGTTCGAAGCCAATATTCCTAATTGACTGCCATGAAGTTCTCCAAAAAAGAAATGGTTGATATGATTTTTATTCTGGGTGAGTGTGATAGAAATTCTTTCTTGGCAAGTAAAGTTAATGCACAAAGGTTTCCTGATAAGAGGCATCCTGATGCAAGATGCTTCAAAAAACTTTTAATTAAATTTATCGAAACGGGTAATATCGCTTATAAAAAACATGAAAAACCAAAAACTGCTACAGCTGAAGACAACCAGTTATCAGTTTTGTTGACAGTGGCAGAGGACCCATATAAAAGCCAAAGAGAGATTTCTCAGTTAACAGATATAAGTCAAACTTCCGTCCAGAGAATCTTGAAAGTGAATAAATTTTATGCATATCATGTACAGCTGCACCAGGAACTGAACAATCAAGACTATGAAAATCGAATCGATTTTTGCAATTGGGCAAGTGACAAAGTAGCGGAAAATCCAAATATGTTTAGCAGAGTTCTTTCTCGGACGAGGCAACTTTCTACAAGAATGGGCTTGTTAACAGGCACAACTTTCATTATTACGCCATGGAAAATCCACACTTCATGAGACAAATAGATCACCAGCATCGTTGGTCCTTGAACGTATGGGCTGCTATAGTAGATGGTTATCTAATTGTGCTGCACTTTTTCGACGGGCACGTAAATAGTGAAATGTACTTAAATTTTCTGCAAAATCATCTACCAATGTTACTTGCCGATATACCAAAGCATATAAGACAAGAGTTGTGGTTTCAACAGTATGGACCACCGGCACATTACTCACATCAGGTTAGTGAGCATTTGAATCATGTATTCCCAAACAATTGGATGGGACGTGGTGGTCCTCTTAGATGGTCAGCTAGGTCTTGTGGGGTTATACTAAGGGCATCGTTTAGCAGATTCCTTCTACAACACAGTTGGATATGAGATAGAGGATAGTCGACGCCTTTCAGTCAGTTAATCCGCAAATGTTGTCGAGAGTTCAACTGTCTTTCCTTAGAAGGATTGAGTTGTGTCTTCAAAGAAACGGGCAATATTTCGAACACTTATTGAAATAGCTCAACACCTTGTGGATCATCTCACCAAAAACCACTCTATTACGTATTTCATACACGACTCATTTGAAATATCTCCATTTATCTGATCGAGTATAATGATATGTACTAATAAACCCTTCTTTCGCAACCTCTGATTTTATTATTTTAGTTTTTTTTTATTATTTCGAAAATGGTCGAAGATAAAGATGAGGTTACCTCTGCAAAAATATGGCACAATATTTAATGCATTGACATGAATAATAAAATAGAGGATGTCCCATTTGAAAAAATCAAGATATGATATTTTCAAAATCACAATATTCAATAATTTTTTTGAGTCACTCCTGTATAAAATGAGGATAATCTATTCCAATTCATCAATGAAGCTATCCTTGGGCAATAAGAAAACGTAAGGAAAAAAGTATTCATCCTCTCTGGCCGAAGGAGCATGCGATGATGTGATAGCCTATTTTCATGAATTTTACGGAAAAAAATATTGTGACGAAACTACTCACCTCAAAAACTTATTACTTAAAGATATTATAGCAGAGTTTAGGACGCTCTTGAATCTTCAACAAAAAGGTGGTCTTCCAATCTGAAAACACCTTCCAAGATTTGTTTATAGAAAATTGGGACACCCTGTTTACTACAAAATAAATTGCTGAAGTAGATTCTTACTTTCTAAATACAATACCGTTCGAACAAAAATGAAATCTTCAAGAGTGTACGAGCTAGAGAGCACCGCGCCACTGGTGAATCACCCGGTATATATAATTAACCTTAAATTATTAATATATTATATTTTTATGAATACTAAAGTCAGTAAACAACATTAATGTTCTAAAATCGGTAAGTTACCCCTGTAACAAGTTTGAATGTACACAATTTTTGTCCTGTGGCAAAACAAATCTAGAGGGGGAATAAACGACTTTTATAGGCGGTGAAACGATTCTAGTAAAAATGGACATATTTCCACACGGAGCAAAAGTTATGGTATTATCACTCAAAAATATCAGTGTCGTTGCGAGTATAGTTTTCTTTGTTTAGAACAGAATGTTCGTTCGTTCTATACTAGATTCAGGGAGCATTTTATATCTTTCATGTTAAAAAAAAAAGAACCTGCAAGTGCTATACATTGCGTCGAAAAATGCAATTCAGAATCTTAAAACCTTCAATTATATGATAAATTGTTCAAACTCAATTTCTTAGAATTGGTGAAAATTTCAGGAAGATCCAGAGTTGAACGGGATTAGCCTTCCAAGGACCCGGTAGATCTAATGACACAATCACCTATTTAATGATATTGATGACACATTCATTTTGTGGAAATCCATTTCATTTCAAAGCATGATAAAGAAAATACTTTTCCGTCAGTTTTAGACGTTTATTTGTTGAAACATGACCGGTTTCGACCCTTCAGTCATTTCCAAGGGCTGAATACTAAATATACAAAATAGAAGTGGAAATAAAAGAAACCTATTTTCAGACTGAGAATTAATTTTTTTGTATAAAGAAAATAAAAATGGAGTCTCCATTTATGTAGAAAAATTTAGATTTCCCAAATAATGAAAAATGCGAACCATGATTTCATTCTTTTCTTTATTACCCTTATTAAATACCTTCTACAGTAACATAGCTTTATTCAGCATATTTCTTTTATGGAGATCCAGCAAGATGTAATTCTTTCTTAAGATACTTTTCTCTTACAAACATACGAAGCCTGAAACTAAAGTGATGAGACAGTTTTTTTTTTGCAATTTCTTCATTCAAATACAATCACAATGCAATATTGTTTCCTTCAAAATAGTGTCCTCGGTAAGCCACACAGTGCTGGAAGCGGTCCTTCCATCATAACATTGCTGGAACTCGAATACAGGAATAGTCTTCAGCTAGTCGGTTACCGCTGTTTGGATGTATTCAAATGTCCCCTTGAAGTTATTTTAAATTCTCGGTAAGAAGAAAAAGTCACAACGACTCGAGTATGGTGAATAACGAGGCTAAAGAGCCAGAAGAATGTTTTTACCGGCTTAAAACTCCATTATTGAGTTACCAGTGCGACATGGCGCATTGTCGTGACGCACACCCAGTTTTTCTGAACTCTTTTTTGAAGCCTTCATTCTTACTATCAACCGTCGATCTGAACGCACAATGTGCTGGACTATGTTGACATTTTCATCAGTGTTTGCACTTGAAGGGCTTTCCCTTCGTCGTTCATTCACAATTGACTTTCTTCCTTCTGAAAATGCCTCAAACCAGCGAAAAACTGTACCGTTAGTTTCACGGAAACTAACGCTACGAAAAAACAAATAACTGTATCGAGTTCAAACTCCTACTGGAGGCGTATCGCATGTGCACCTGACACTACTCAAAGCATCTTATCTCACGCGTTGCCGATCGGTAGCGACGTTGCCAGTCTAATGACTCTCTTCTTTATGTTTTCTCCCAAACATGAAAAAAAGGGAAGAAGAAATTACGTTCTTGTAACATGTTCAAATGTTCAAAAACTAATCTTCTTTCTATTGAATTTTTGATGTCTGAAGCGGATTTGTATTGAAGAAGAACTTACTACGTATAAATTGATGGTTTTAACATATTTTCTGCATAACGAATCTACGTTGGTATCTTGGTTCAATTCACCTTGAGCACTATCCATCTGTTATTAGAAAATGAGCTATCTTTAGTGGAAAAATCAAATCTTTCAAAAAATAATAAAAATTTAGCTTCATCAAACATGTACGACATCAATAAACACATAAGAATGAAAAAGATCGTTGTCCTCTAGCCCAGTAAAATACAGTTATCAGGCTTAGTATGTATATAATATTTGGTTCGGGGTTCCTAATAATTAGTTGTAATTTACTACTTCACCCCGTTGAAATTGTTTCCAAATATATAATTTTTTTCACACTTATATCTCTTTGTAGGGTGGATGGCGAAGAAGTTCGACTTATGCTGTGGGACACAGCTGGTCAAGAAGAATTCGATGCTATCACAAAAGCCTACTACCGAGGAGCACAAGCCTGCGTTTTGGCCTTTTCAACTACCGATAGGGATTCATTTGAAGCAGCACACTCATGGAAATTGAAAGTAAGAACCTGACTCGTTATAGTGACTACCATCTATTTTTTTTTTAATTTCACTATCTCTCGCATTCCTTCTTATGCCTGCACTCTACGTTTATGTTGTAAGGTTCTGGAACTACAGAAAATCCATAATTTCAACTTTTCACTTTACAGCTGTCAGTTTTTTCAATATTCTGCAGCAGAATTTGAAATAAATTCCTGAATAAATTTTATTAAAAATACAAGCATATCAAATTATCCGATCGTTCAGAATTTGAAATAAGATAATGAATCATAAGAACGACAGTAAGTAGAATAATACAAGTTAAAGACATTGAAGACGTTCATTAAGAGAGCAATATTCAATCTTCCTAAGGATGCTAAATATACCTCATTGAACGCGACCGAAACTTCAATCTGTTGCTCCCATTCATGGCTAAATTGAACCACTACTATTTGGCCCTGGTTGACGATGACTTTAAAGAGTGGATCGGAGAACCAACTCCTTCAGGGAGAGATATCTAACATTCTAGGAAAGGTTGAATATTGCTCCCTGAATAAAACTGTTCAATGTATTCACATATGAAGCGATAAAATTCGTGTGTTTATCGTATATTGAGATATGATGTACATCTGTTAAACAACCAGTCGAGTAGTAAAGCGTTCGCTGGTTTTGATCATTATAACCAGCAGGTACAGTGTGCAGCGTTGCGGCAAATAGTCAAACTAGTTTGGCTTCTTGAAGTTTCTTTCGTTTGATCGGTTCCCGGTGACTGGTAGTCTTCTGTGTCGGTTCGTTGGAGGGCGCTAATTGTATATGTATTCATGTACATGTACTTGATACGTTCCAATGAATTGATACGAGTAAAAACAGTTTCATCAAATCAAGTACCTTGAAAATTTTCCGAAAAGCTGGACTTGACTTGAAATTGAAGCTTTTGAAAAATCAAAGGTTTGACTTGACTTAATTTTGCAACCTAAAAGCTTGACTTGACATCAGGCTTTTTCAAGCTGCTTGAAAGCTTGACACTTGTAACAGCACAAAGTTAAGTTCACTTGCCAATCCCTTGTTGCCGTACCCGTAAAGGTGCAATAGAAGTAGGTAGTTTCTCTAGTCATGCAGAATTTTTCAATTGGCTGCGACACAGTGGGATTTGAAAACTTAGCACGTTCAATCTAGTCCCGCAATAAGAAAACAAGAAAAGCTCTGGTAGGGAGTTTGGTTAATTAAAAGGAAAAAGGGAAGAAATCAACCATCATTCATCGAAAAAATGTAAAGAACACAAAAAAAAATATTGATGTCGTGTACAACCTTACGGTAGATTTCGAAATTTGAAGGACATTAAATATACATTGCGATAATACAGAAACAAATCATTTGAAATAATTCAAGTTGACACACACAGATTGGCCATTGATAGAGGAAGTATGTAGACACCCCAAAATCTTCAAAACTATTTCAACAATATTAGAAGGCGAAATCTACTGTACACTTCCTCTTGTATTTATTGCCATCAACATGCTCCTAGATAAATCAAAAATCAGCTTAACAATCAACCAGAAAGAGGTGAAATCGATTAATCATCAATACGCAGCACACAGGAGGCGAGGGATAAAATCGTTTAACATTATAAAAAAAGCAACTGAATCTACTGTGTAGTTTCAATCTTGAACCCTCTCCATAACGTGGATACATTTCTGAATTCTAAATGGGGAATGAAATTGCAGAGTGAAACTGCGAACTTCGAGAACACTTATGAGACAAAATATTTTCGGATCAATCAATGCCGATATCTTTCACCAAGAACGTCATCATCAAAGCAGGGCGAATGCACTGACTTGGAGTCGAATCAATTCGAGATACACCTACTAGGTCTATACAAAAGGTTTTGTGCCCGCACCGAATGATGATATGAGGCGATATGAGATAGATACATACCTGCGTGCAGCAAGCTGGGAAGACATTTCAGAGTGGTGGAAGAGCTATATTTCCAACTTTAGCGAATTTGGCAAGAAATTTTTTTGCCACTCCAGCAAGTTCAGCTCCTAGGGAGAGACAATTGTTTCATTCTAACTCTGTATACAAAACAAAGACATCCCTCGTTTATACTAACTGATATATAATAGGAGTCGCTTGGAGAGGCAAATGCTGTTTCCGTTCATTCAAAGTATCGTTTTGTGACGATTTCTTCCTTTTCACTGTTCCTTGAAACCTCAGTGAAGATTTTTTTCTAAAGTAATTAATTAATATTAATTCAATTTATAGTGTCTATATTCAACCTTCAGTATTTGAATTGCTCAACATGAAATGCTTTAAATTAGCAAAACTATCAAAGCGTTCTTCTGAATTGGATAGACAATTTATCAGGTCGATTTCATATAAACAAGTCTAGGAACGAGCTGAATTAATTCTTTTCGAAGTTCTAGTCGTAGGAACTCCCCATATTATTGACTCGAATGTTCGATACTGCCAGGGCGTCTAACATGGTGCTGAATTTATTCAACTCCAGTTAGGTGAATTTTAGCTTCATAAGATTCTGAGGGCTGGTAATTATTCAACTCAAGTTCAGAGTTGTGCTAGTTTTTACTCGAAAAAATAGGCTTGAATTATCTCAACTTATTTTTCCATATAATGTGGGCAGAGCCAGGCAATGATTTTAATGTACAAAACTGTTGAGATATTCTAAAATGTTGCGCCTCTTGACCTTTTCCTGTTGACAGCTCCCATCCGACTACTACGCGTGTATTTTGACATTTCTGAAGTTAAACGTACTTGTAATTGACACGTGAACATTTTAGTGCGATGATTTTTTACGATTGTTGGTGAGCTCCACACTTGGCCTCTGTGGAACGCTGGTATAACGAATTCTATCGGGACCGTGCTTCACACTCTGTGACGAACTTTGTGAAGGTTGTCCAAAATTAATGGCTTTGCTACAAACCATTAATGCAGTGCGCGAAATGATAAAGGATGATCGCCATGTGGCTTACCGTGAGATTGAGATAACCCTAAACGTTAGTTCCAGCGTACATTCAATAGTGCACGAACATTTGGCTGTCAAAAAGATTTATTCGCGTTGGATCCCACACAACTTAACAATTGCTCAAAAGAAGGCTCGTGTCGTTTGGTGCAATGAAATGTTGAAAAAATTCGATCGCGGTGCTCCAAGAGACGTTTACAAAATCAATGTTTTGGAGGTATCTCATTTGGAGTGGCTAAAGTGTTTCGAAAATTGGTTTAAGCGCACACAAAAGTGCATCGATCCCATGGAGAATACTTTGAAAAACAATAATGCTATTTTTGCTTTTATTTGCCAAGCGCAAAATTTAAAAGCCAACCTACGTACCTCAGTTAGGCGAGCTATTATTCTGGAAAATTGCTGGTAAGAATAAGAATTAATTGTACACGTAGTTCTATATTTTCTATGATTAAAGATGTTCGCTTACGATTTTAATCGGTTTCATTTTGAATTAAATGAGGTTTTATTCGGAAAAATTGATATACATTATTCAAATTGATCGAACTGTGACAAAATTTTTATTTTAAATAATTCCATTCAATTTTGTTCTACTAATCATAATTGAAACGAAAATTATTAGGTATTCAATAATTCAATTTATTAATTTAATAAATGCCAGAAATCAGTAGTTATATATATATATATATATATATATATATATATATATATATATATATATATATATATACACACATCAAATTTATATGGAATCACCCGATATTTTGAATATTACCTCAGGGATTTTGGAAATTTCGAAGGATTGTTAGAATTGATACTTTTGATATATTTCAATTGAAAAAGAAATATATTAAGGTTTATTTTAAGGAAAATATAAAAGAAAATAAGAGAATCTTTCCGCATGTAGTAAAAAAATTGAAAATTGTTTTCTCACGGAGTAGGAGTTTTTTTCTCGACCTCAGTAGCTCGTATTACCTCCTCTTGCCCTGATACAAGCGTGAATCCGTTTAGGCATACTTTGGATTAGGTTTTTGGACCTCCTCTGGGGTGATATTTTGCCACCCTTCTGTGGCGGCTTGGATGAGCTGTTGTGAAGTTCTGACCTGGCCAGTCCAGAATAGCGCTTCCCTCTGTTTCAAGATAATGTCGAGCGAGGTTGCTGGTATGCGGAGGAGCAATACCTTGCATAAAAGTGAAATTCTCACCGTGGGCACCTCGCCAGAGTCCCACCATGTGCTCCAGCACTAGGTTCACGTCATTTCTAGCCGTTACACTCGCAGGAAACGAAATCAAATCTGTTTTGCCTCCCAGCATAAGCCACCCCAAAACATCACACTGCCCCCTTGGTATTTCGGAATTTGTCTTGCTGCTCGGAGTCTAGCTTGTCTTCATCGACCCCTTAAAACCTGAATCCGGCGGTCATCTGATCAAATATAAATTCTGGTCTCATCCGAAAAAAGAACGTTTCGCCAATTCTCAATATGCTGTATAAACCGCCTGAACGAAGTCTTTGACGTATCGTTTCGACTGATACACTGATGCCTGTTGTTTCCAGAAATTGCCTTTGGAGTATAGGGTGCGACGCACTAACGTCTCTTCTTGCAATTTGGTGCAAAAGGCTGTCTTGTTCTTCGGAAATGATCTTCCTACGACTTCTTATAGGCCTATTTTGCAGAGATTGTAGCTCCACGTATCGGGCGTAGGTTTTCGAAATCACCCCCAGCGATGCCCCCATCGTGGCCACTATATCCCTCTGTGTCGCCCCTTCTTCAAAGAGAGCAATTATTCGACCCCTCTGCACATCGGACAATTCAACGTAAGGTATTTTCAATTATGATTATAGGCTTTTTTAAATTTTGAAATTCACAGTTTCAAATCTCAGTGACGACGAGTACAATATCCCGAACATGTGGTGATAATTCAACATTTCTTATCATACTATCCAGTTTTTTTACAACAAAAAACTTCGTTCTTCACGAGTAGTCAAAGATCCATTGTTAAAAACAATCAATAATGTGAAATACCGAGTGATTCTATATAAATTTGCTTGTGTGTACTTGATGCGCTTCCCACGGATTGAGATGAGTAGGTATTGTGAATGAGTGTACAACATATATATATATATATATATATATATATATATATATATATATATATATATATATATATATATATATATATATATATATATATATATATATATATTCCAGCGATCTTGAATTATTGCTCATTTTCGAATGAGTCAGCCATATTGGATTTCACCGTAAGTGAAATTTCGATACAATTTTTGAAATATGTAATCCTTTGGCTTTCCAATGAAGCAAGAACGAATGATTTAGCTCTAAAATTGCGAAAGTCATAACGGAAAAAATTGTCCGGTTTTCTCTGGCGCACCCTATATTTTCCAATGCCAAAGATAAAACTCCAAAATTAGATAATTCAGGAGTGTATGTACTAACATGTCCCAATTATAAAGGAATTTATATTAATCAAACAGGCAGGTCGTTTAGAATTAGATATAAGAAACATCATTCACATTTTTCTAGAAACGAAACAGATTCCACTTTGGCACAACATTGCAAAGAAAACAACAATATTTTTCCATCAATAGACAATCTACAAATCCTATGCCAAGCACAAAAGATCTAACCATGCACGCAACCCCCAAGAGCCACAACAGTGCAACTAAGCAGAATGCCGAGAAACGAAGCGGCAGACTGCAGTTTCGTCCTTATGAACTCATCAGTGTCGCATTTCGCTTCTCAGCATCCTAACCAGCTACATCGAGGTACCCTAACGATTCCAGAAAAGACACATCACGTACATACGTACGAGAGTCGGCCTCTATGGACCGAGACGGTGAACCCGCTACCGGACATCCAACTCTTGAGGAAAGGGGGCGACTCTCGTATGTATGTACGGGATGCGTCTTTTCTGGAACCGTTAGGGTACCTCGATGCAGCTGGTTAGGAGGCTTAGAAGCGATATGCGACACTGATGAGGTCCTAACAAGTACGCAACTGCAGTCTGTCGCTTCGTTTCTTCTTGTCTCAAGTTTACACATGTAGAGTCCTCGCAAAGTTTATCGCGGAAAATATTTGTCTCAAATATATATATATATATATATATATATATATATATATATATATATATATATATATATATATATATATATATATATATATATATATTTATATATTCCTAGTGTATTCCACAAAAGTTTTTCAATCATGATTTTTTAATTTATAGGTTGAGAATGAATGTGGTGAAATCCCTACTGTAATCGTCCAAAACAAAATAGACCTCCTGGATCAGTCAGTAGTGAACCCGTAAGTGAAATATATATTAAATTAATAAAGACAATATCAAATAATAATTTTCATCGAACGTTTTCCGAGAAAACGCCAAAACGTCAACTGCCAAATGAATAATTTGATTTTTATACTTTTGTCAATATAGTGTATTTAAAAAAATCTGTTGTTGCTAACAATACAAGGTCTTGTCAGTTATGATTCAAAAAAATCCATATTTTTCGAGACAAAATGCGTTGTTACTTCTGACTAGAAAGTTTTGAATTTATTAAAAAACTCAATCCATTTGATAAAATCACACTACCAGCAATGTTAAAAACTATAAAACGCAATATGCACAAACTCATCATAAAAAAATTCACTTAATCAACAAGACCAAAATCGATCACGAAATATGACGTGAAGGTAAGTGTGCTAATAATAACACAAAAAAATCCACAAATATCAACTACACTCTTAGTTCTTGACAACTACATAAGCAAGAGCGATAATCAGAAAAGTGTGGCCTTATAAATTTCACTTACGCCAGAAATCAGTTTCAAACGAGCTCGATCTTTAAGTAGAATTGAGTGACACTATATACAACGGATATATATTCAATATTCAGTCAAAATTCCTGGACAAGATGTATGAACAATAATGTAGATAATAAGTGTTCTCCTCCTTGAAGTACTTCAACTAGACTTCGATATATGCTTTTTCTGAAAATGATTGTAGCTGCTATTGTGAGGGTTCATATCCTATCATATATATATATATATATATATATATATATATATATATATATATATATATATATATATATATATATATATATATATATATAGGGGTTTTACCCCGACGAGTTGCCCATATATTTGTTCATGCAATCAAACTGATTTCATGAAAAATATAAATCCACCACCGGTAATTAATACCATTGCCAGGCAATGATTATAATCAAAACATATCCTGGAGTAATTATATATTAGGATAACGTTAAATGTTATGAGAATATATCAATCTACCAGAATATATACATACTATAGCATCATTAGACAATGATATCAATGTACCAACGAGTAGTGTCAGAGGCTTTCTCCCCGGAAAAACCCAGTGTACGGACCGTAGTCAAGTAACACTGAATGTTATTCATTAATAGTTTCCTTTGTGTGAAGTGGTGAACGATCGAATAGAATACTGCTCTGAATATAAATATGTCAAAATTGTCAGTTAATTATATTACATTTATATAAACAAATAAATAAAATATGAAATGAGATTCTGAGCAGTATAAACTAAAGAGAAAACCTATGACTCTACCTCATTATTATTTTCGGAAAGAAACCTACGAAGAATATTACAAGATTTGATGACTGTTATCTTTTGTAACTGTTCAAACAAATTTTTCTTCAGACCCAAAATCTCAATACTTTTGTGAAGATTTCTAGGAATAACGCCTGTTGTAGAAATAATAATCGGTAGAATAAATATTTTCTTCATTTTCCACATTTTTTAATCTCGTCGCCAAGCATCATATATTTAGAAATTTTTTCATTGTATTTATTTTGTATATTATGTGTATCGGGTATAGCAATATCAATTATATATGTTATTTGATTCTGTTTATCATTAAGAACGATATCTGGTCTATTGTGTTTTACAGCTCTGTTGCAAAGAATTGTTTTATCAAAATAATATATATATATATATATATATATATATATATATATATATATATATATATATATATATATATATATATATATATATATATATCGATAAAGACATATGGTATCAACATTATTCTGGAACTAATACTGAAAGCTAATACTAATGATGAATGAAATCGTTACGGGAAGTTCAATATCGCTAGAATGTTGTCAGTTGGCCAAAGGTAGAAATTTCACTTCAACATTGTATAATTTGTAGAAAAAACAGTATATGACATAATTGCATCCTTCTTCCCACAGGATCGAAAAGCTCTCTTACATTTATAAAGTGAACCAAACTATAAATGTCATTTTCGGTACCGCTTCTAAAAAATAAATAAGAAGACACATTGAGCAAACAATATCTTGGTTAAGAATACTAAACTATGTTACCTAAGTTCCTAGATAATATAATCGTCTCCTGATGGTGCTAATTCAGTTCCTGAAAGGCTCACCAAAAATTGAAAATTTACGACTCTAAGAACTTGTTCACCCGACAAGACTATAACTGGGTATTCATTTTAATTTATATCTGAACCAAAATAAAATAAATTAACTATAGAATTGTTAATAATTGTTTTTGTTCAAAATGAGATAAAAGAGCTTTCATAATAAAAGAGTAATATATACAATTCATCAGTTACATATACCATAATTTCTACTCATTTTGATATCCTAAAATATCCTGATGCTTTCAATGCTTTCAATGGATCGAACAGATAAATGATTGAGCTTGAATGAAACTACATCCGAGAATGAAACCGAAACTAGAAAGCGAAGATTTTGAAGAATTATTTTTTCAGAAAAAACAGAACAAACTTTGAGAGATCAGTAACAAATAGTATATATAAATCTTATATATTTTTCAAAAAAAACTGGCAAGGATTTACTGAACATTCTCTATTCTTGATCTGTTGTTGCAGGGGAAAAACTGTACATGGAAGCATATCAAACGTATCTACGAATAATATTTTCGAAAAAGATTCATATAACACCAATAAAAACAAAATTTATATCCAACAATCAAACACAAATTCCGAATAGCGAGGACATATGATAAAAAAATCATCCCCAGCATTCAATCAAACTATACAGTTCATGATTCTATTCAAACATAAAATGAACAAGTGCAAACCTATAGTAGGTCATGTAGGTAGTAGTGTAGTGTAGGTAGGCATGTCCCTACATACATTCTGACTTCGAAAAGAACATTCTCCATTATTAAAAAAAATCATTAAAACTACATCATCTAAAATCAGTGAAACTAAAATCAATCACTTGGAAAAGAAGAACGTCAATAACTTATTCTTTTTTCCAATCCAATTTTGAAATTTATAAAAAATCTCAATTCGGGTATTCTATCACGAAACTAGTATAATGGTCCCGTTCGCGAGGCCATAAAACAAAATTCCCAGATCCTCCCCACTAAACTAGGTTTCAAATACTTTATCCATCAATTCAACTCAATTTCTTCGAGAATTCATCGTTTACTCAGATCTTCGCACTTGAAAAACTGATAACAATAAACATGAGATTAATATTGATCAGAAATAGAAATATTAGTAAATAACATTCCAAAAAATATTAGATTGATATTCTAGTGTTTGCATATGCAAGTTGTTTCAATGGCTCGTTTTATTTCTCTTTTAATGATTTCCAAAAACTTTTTTGATATTTCTTGTTTATCAGTTATGAGGAATATCTGCTAGTTTTTGTAATCTGCTTTATATGTATTTTCTGTCACCGCGATTTCATGGTGGATTCAATTTTACAATTCATTAAAATTCAATTTTTCTAGTAAACACTAGTAACCAATTGCTGTGATATTTTATTGAATATTTTCATCTATCGCAACGTTCATCTTTTTTCCAGGGAAGAAATTGAACTGTTAGCCCGAGCCCTCGGTTGTAAGCTGATCAGAACCTCAGTTAAAGAAGATCTCAACGTAGCAGCCGTCTTCAGACACCTAGCTTCCAAATGCTTAGCAGAAATGCGGGACACCCGGGACTTTGATTATATCACCGCTCCCACACATCATCACCTACATCCCAACTCTTTAACATTCAGTAAGAATTCAAAGTATTTACATATAGTTAAGCTTGAATTACAACTTTTTCAAATATAAAATCAATAATAATAGTAGAAATATTCAAATCTAGAACTATTTATATTCTTTTAATTAAAGGTACTTTGGACACCTTGATTATATACATCCTTATAATCTTAATGAACTTATTATTAAAATAGAATTCCCATAAGATGTTGATATTTCATTGGACATTATTATGCAAAAATGTGTGTTAGGTACTCATTACTAGCCTTCTTGGAATTGATATAACATATTGGCATGAATTAGGATTGCTATTAATATGTTTGTAAATTAATTACTCGCACTGAAGTATTCTTACAAATTCTTCTCTTATTTTGTTATTCCGTATGCTTTTCAAATATATGAGCTAACAGTGGATGATTGAAAAGAAGGAAATAATATACGTAATATAAACTTTTCACTGGTTATTTACAATTCGTCTGAGGCGAATCTGCGTCCATAGGTAAATCGTTCATAATACTTAATGTTTCAAACGTTAAAAATGGTAAACTCAACTGAGGAGCGGGTTGAAATAGTTCCACTTCCTTATCGAAATAATAGTTGTGATAGAGAAACGGCAAGGATTTTTAATGTGAACCATCTAAAAGAGCAGGTAATACACCAGTATTTTTTATATTTGATGAATAAATTTTCAACTAGTGGTTCGGTGGCTAACAAAAAACTTGGTGTTCAGCAGCGGACTATACGGAATGCAGTAACTAAAGTAGCAGTTTTGGGCCACCTACAAATCAAACACACTGCTTCCATCAGAAAATTATCATGGGTTTCTGGTGTGTCAGCTTCCACAGTCTACAGGATCGTGAAACATCTCCAATTTCACCCTCATAAAATAAACCCTTATGGAATAAATGAAGACAACCCTCATCGCCGCTCGCAATGTTTTGAAGTTTTAATTGAGAATATTAACAATAATCCACATACCTTTTGTCCAACAATTTTCAGCACTTTTTTAATAAAACACAAAATATTTATTCTTTATCCAAATTTATTTTATCTCTTTCAGAATAATCACCATTAGAAGCGATACACATATGCCAACGTTTTTTCCACTCTTCGAACGCCCCCGCAAAAACCTCTCTTGTAATTGCCTTCAGCTTACGCAGCGAATCTGTTTTGATATATTCTATGGTGTCGAAACGAGTTCCACGAAGTGGTAATTTGAGCCGTGGGAACAGGAAGAAGTCACAAAGTGCCGAATCCGGCGAATACGGTGCTTGTGGAACTATATTGGTGCAATTTTTGGCCAAAAACTCACGTACAAGCGTTAAAGTGTGTGTGGGCCCGTTGTCACGATGCAGAAGCCAATTTCTGTTCTTCCACAAATCTGGCCTTTTTCAGCGTTTAGCCTCACGCAAACGAGACATAACGACTAAATATTGTTTGTTGATTGTCTGGCCGTTAAGTAAAAATCTAACCTAACGCATTTAGGGATACAACAACAACAATCGTTCATAAACATCGATGTTTTAACATCGAAATCGAAACCTAAGACATCGATGTAACATCGTTCTTCATGACATTAGTGTCTCCTTCACTCTTCCTGCAATACAAACGCGCGCAAAACTAATCAGTTGCTTCGCTCGACTACATTGATGGCCATTGTTTTGTTTGTTGTTCACTTTATTATAGAACTTAGAAGCTACAATCACACAAAGGAGAGAAACCGCTTACTGGGCACAAGGTTTTCAAAATTATTATTTTTGAATTCTGTGTTAGAAAATAAACACAGTTGTTTTCTGTTAAAATAAAATAATGATTATATTTCAAAAACAAACCTCAGAATAAATAAAATAGTGTCTCATTTCTGCTGAAAAAGACTGTAATAAAAACATCGATATATCGTTCATAAACTTCAATGTTTTTAACATCAATTTTTCAGTTTTCAGAATATCGATGTTTTTTATGAGCGATGTTGCATTCTTAAACGCACCTTGAATATCAAATAAAACGGTCAACGAAACCTTTATTTTCGATCGACTTTTCCTATTTGGCTCGCCCTCGAAGCGCCATTCAGGTGATTGTTGCTCGGTTTCAATGTAAAACTCGTACACCCAACTCTCATCACCAGTAATGATGCGTTCGATGAAGGTGGAGCCGTCTCGAACGGTTGAAATCATCTCTTTAGCAACAAAAATGCGACGGTCTTTTTGTTCAATTGAGAGCTGCGTCGGCACCAATCGAGCTAACACGCGTCTCATGTTCAAATGTTTCAATAAAATGTTGAGTGCTCGAATTAGAGATGTGGAGTTCACGTTCCAACTCTCTGATCCTTAACGACGGTTTGCAAGCACAAATTCGTTGGCTTCTTTAACTTGAGATGCGTTTGTCTATGATGATGGGCGTCCAGTATGCGAATCGTCTTTAACGCTAACTCGGCCGTCTTTGAACCTTCTATGTCACTCAAATACTGGGTTACGCGATATAGGATTATCGAGAAATCCTCTTTACGCCATTTCAAATGTTGTGGACGCGTTAAATCAGTTTAAAACACAGAATTTAATGCAAATTTTTTGATCGTTATTTCTAGACATGATAAAAATCGCCGTAACACACAAACAAGCGTTTGAACTCAGCTTAATATTTTTTACTAACGTGTCAAATGTCATAACACTCTCCCTAGATATGGTGGCAGACAGTAGCACCAACTTGACAAGAAGAAAGTTTTGCAAATTCGTTAAGCGGGAAAATTTGAAATGAAAAAGTACTGAAAATTGTTGGACAGAAGGTATTCTGTATAATACCTGTTTTTCTGACGAGAGTACCTCTACTCTCAATAGTGAATAAGCATAAAAGTCGATATCGGGATACCGAGAATCCTCATTGGTTTATACAACCATAGACACAAACGACTCAGAAATTGAATGTTTGCGCTGGAATTTATGGATATCATATTGTAGAACTTTCTTCATCGAAGGTTATCTCAATGCAGACACGTATTTTCAGTTGTTGGAAGAATTGATGAATCCTAGGCTCGCAGAAGATTTGGCAAATGAGATTCTCTTGCAGAAAATGAGATACGTTTCCATGACTGTGCCCTTACACATTTCGATGTTCGTGTCCGACAATATTTGGATGCAAATTTCTCGGGTCGGTGGATGGCAGAAGAGGAACAATTGAGTGGCCAGCCAGGTTACCTGGTTTGAGTCCTTCAGAGAATTCGACAATCGTTTGTATCATTATATGAAAGTAAGAGGCAGTCATTTTGAGCATTTAATTTGATTTTTGGCATTGTCAAATTTTCGATAAAATACAAACTTTTGCCGTGTTTGAACTATCTGTATGACATTAAATGTTCATATAGATACTACACATAAAAAATTTAGAGACCTTTTCAAAGATATGTCACTCGACCCACTCTCCCTATTATCAATTTCGACTTAGGTGCTGCAGAAGATAGGTAGAGTTGATTTTACGTGCTAACCGAGGAAACTCAGGAATCAATCAATCAAAAATTGTCGTGTTCCAACTCTTCCGCCAAAACCAGTCCTTCTTGAGAGATTCCAAATTTTCTTTGGAACACACTGTAGTTATTAACACTATGTCATATTTATCCCGGCATTAAACCATTCAAACCGCGAAGCGTTCTTCAGCCTACTATTCAGTTATTATATAATATTATTATTAGTACAAACAATCAATGTAGGTATGTATATATATATATATACACAATTAAAAATGAATCGATATATTTTAACACTTAGTACTTTTGATTTGACATGTTTCTCTACAAGCTTTAATCTTTCTTTTAGTTGCGAAATCTGTTCATTTATATTATAAAAATTTTAAAGTTATATATATATATATATATATATATATATATATATATATATATATATATATATATATATATATATATATAATATAACTAACTAAAAGAAAGACTAAAGCTTGTAGAGAAACATGTCAAATGAAAAGTACTAGGTGTTAAAATATATCGATTCATTTTAATTTTGTACCATCGATTCCATAACTTTCAGAAGAAGACTTTTGTCTCAGCCAAATTTTTAGCAAATTAACGTTTAATAACTTAGTACTAACTGTGAATGTAGCCTAGAACAAAGCAAAAATGTAAGTTCTATCTAAATTAAATGAATTCAAATTTTTTGCGATATATTAGTATTTACATTAATTCAGAGAAAATATATATTTCTTCGGTTCTAACAGTGGTAGAGAAATATTTGTGTTTAAAATTCGTTTAAGAATGCAATCGATTTGAGAAGAAAGAAAAATTGGAAGAAATATCTAAAAATTTACTGAAACAAAATTGATTATTTCAAAGCCATTGACACAATTAGTTTTCACTGTGACTCCAAGACTTATCTGATATTCGAAAACTTCCTTTTTTTTTGATGTATCTCAAGATAAGTTCCAATTTTTTATTATTACAAAAACAAACACTCTTGCATTCAGCTATGGGCTACACTTTCAGCAAGTAGTAAATTACGAAACGTCGATTTCCAAGAAAATATATTTTGAGAAGTTAGGCTCGATATGAAATCAATTACCAATCGATAAATCGTTTTCAACACGTACAAACTTCTGATTTAACACTTTTCTCTACGGGCTTTACTGAAGCTCTATCTACGAAATATCGTTTTTTTCAGTTTTACGAATTCTTTAACTTATTTGTAGGATAGATTTACTATCAAAAAAGCGAGAAAATTCATTATCTTTCGTGACACTGCTTCTGTTGTACGGCCATCATTTTTGTTTTCTGGTGAGAATTTTTCAAAATTCAAACATTGACCGTTACCTATACCTTGGACTGTTACTTCCAAGAATAAATTCTAATGCTTCCAAAATCAAAAAATAGTGAATAATATGAAATCTCGGCCATTGTTATTGACATGGTTTTCGACAATTAATTTTGTTGATTCCTCCAAATTTAAACAATATGTAACATTATGTATTTCATCACTATACCAATGGGACAATATCATTTCTTGAAAGAACTCAAAATAATAAATCAAATATCGCTCAATAATGGTTGTAATTCTAGTATGATTGATAACATGGTTTCACGTGAAGAATTCCGGCATGCAATTCAAGAGTTTTTCCTACAATGTTTTCTTTCTTTCCATACAATATATCACTATGTTTGTAGCTAGTCAAAACAGGATTATAACTATGTAAATTATTTACCATGAGAAATCCTTACTATAGATAAGAATTTTGATATTTAACGTTGTGAAAATAATAGATTGAAACTGAAGCTATGGGACGCATTGAAAAATCTACAAGAAATTCTGAGAACTGAGATGTCATGAGAAATTGATTAGACCTCATTTTGTCCCTATTACTCTTTTTCAGTTTTTGAAATAAGCAACCATTCTTGATTTTTCCCAACTAAACCTGCTTCTACTTATTAAACAAAGTACGAGTGATAACATTAACACATAAGACACATATTCCTTTGAAATGTTCTCAATATCTAATGAAGCCATATTGTAACGAAACCCCTCATATGTTTGTAAATTGCGTGAAATTTTGAACAGCATTGTTTTATCAAATTGGAAAAAGTTGAAATTATCTCTGAATAAGGAAATGCCTGCGCTAACAAAAAAAAAATTTTGATTTTGACTTATTTACTATATCTGTAATGTGTTTCGACGACACTGCACATTAGATAGATACAAAATAAAAACTAAACTAAGTTACAACAATTTATATATGATCCAAACATTCACAGAACTATTATCTAAATCACACAGACACAAACAAATTAAGTAAAGAGAAATTATTGTCAAAATCTACCTCGCCTCTCTATATTATGTTGGGAAGTTTATATCTATTGATTTCAAGGGATTACAAGAAATTGAAAGTTTTTCATTAGATGAATGTAAGATTTAAAATTTTCTTTGAAATAATGATTTTCTTCAATCAAATGGTTCGCATAATTATAATTGGTTTTATTGATGAAACTACGTTAATGCTGATTGACTCTGATGCTAATATTTCTGTAAGATTCTGAAATACACATCTTACTACAACTATCGCAGCCCTCTATTAGCAGATATTTTTATGGATAACTTAGAGACAAAAATACATGGCAACCTTTCAGCTAAACAGTTTTTATATTGGTTTCGGTCTGTATGTTTTACTGGTACTGACTCTTAGTTAAATATCTTGAAAAGTTTATAAAAACAATTCATCCAAAAATAAAATTCACTACCGAAATGGAACTAACTATTATTAAATTAAATTAAAGACATGATTGATCCATAAACCGTCTCATACGGACATCGTAACCTATAAAAAGTCGTTTCATCCTGTTCATCCTTAAATGGCGGTTTTCCACAGCATGATCCGCAGATTATTCAATGCTCCGTTATGTTTCGATAACTTCGATAGAGAACTTCGTATTATTCAACGAATAGCTCTTGAAAGTGGTTTCAATCCAAATATTATTACTTAATTTCTGAACAAAAACGAAATCTCAAAACATTAGAATAGAAACACAGATATAAATAGCCTTACATACATTGGTAAAGTAAGCCATAATTTAAAACATTTACTAGAAAAGCTCCAGTTACACATATCATTCCCAACTGATGATAATCTATCCAATCATATCAAAAATAATAAAAGTAAAATAGATAAAGGAAAGAAATCTGGTGTCAATGAATATTATCGTACTTTCACCAATAAAAACTAATTCTGATTGCGCGAATCATTTAATTAAATAAAATCATAATTTCAACCAAAATCCTAAAATCTTACATTCATTTAATGAAAAACATAACATTATTTTTGGGAATACCTTGAAATCGTAAAGATATAAACTTTCCAACATATTTTAAATGAATAAGTAGATTTTGCCAATAATTCCCTTTACATAAATATGTTTCCGACTCAGTCATAGTTTTTTAATTTGTCTAAGGTAGTTTCACTCATTTTTAATCCGATTGTTTAGACCATATATAAATTGTTGTATCTTAGTTTGGTTTTTACTTTGATTTTGTCTGAGGAAGACGCAGTAACGTCGAAACGCGTTACGAATATAGTAAATAAGTGTAAATCAATTTTTTTCCATTAATCGTTCAAAATGGATTTGCATCAAGTAATTGCCACTAGTGCTCGATCTTAGAAAAGGAAGATTCCTCATTGGAGAACAGTAGGTGAATGAATTAATAATTTCTATCATCTTCAGATTAAAATTAATTACTTATACGGTTTTCGAACATTAAGAGAAGTGTTTTTTTAATATTACATAATTATATTTATAATAACCATCACCATTAAATATATTAATTAACTACATTCTACTCCACTCATGAAATTTTAACTCATTAAATATTAACTGTCTATATTTCTTTGGCGAGGCTATAAAGACATGAAGTATGAAGTATTCTGTAGATGAATAAGTTTGAAGAATAACAAAAACACTTAAACTGAACACACATTATCTTCCAATCTTGAAGCAACCATCATAGCTTTATTCTTTCTAATGAATGCCTGGTAAGACCGATTAATTCAAGTCATGGTGTGAAATGTATTGTATCCTGGCCGTTTATTCGCATTACTCTAATGCCTATGCATAACTGAACCACAAATCTTATAATATACTTATAGATGAAGAATAGAGCCTTCTTAATTAATAACTGTAGATTTTTGTAAAAAAGAGACAACATAACGTAACCCTTAAGTAGAGTATAATTGAGAATCAGTAATTAATAAGTATTTCAAACAGCTCAATATATGTTTTCAGTTGACGAGGATTGGGGAGTTCAGAAACCTCTATAGTCTTAAAAATAAATGTATTTCCTCTAATATTATCTCTTTCGCTTTTTCTTCTCAGCTGTTGGTATCATCGGAATCATCTTTTCGTCTTCATCTGAATTAATTATAAATTTCTTCTTCAAGATTATAATCGAAGTCATCAAATTCGTTCACGGTTTTCTAGTATGCCAGCTCACTGTTCCAGACCCAGTTCATTGAACCTAGATGTGATTAATTGAATTTGAATTCAGATCTTGAATTTTAAATGTTACGTTCCGTTGAACTACTGAATTTTCATCGAATTTCCAAATTTTGTAATCTAGAATCTAGATGTATATATTGATTCATTGAGAAATTCAACCCATATGTTTCGTATCTTATGGTGTTGAATATACACCTATAGTTTTCAATAACCCTTTCATGTTTTCAAGAAAAAGATATTTAACATTCTTTCATAACCATACGGTTATGATCGCTATTACCCCATCAGAATATTCCGCAGGTTTGGAATAAAATAGATTTTGAAACATTTTGTTCAGTTAAATTTACTATGAATATCTGCTGTTCAGAAATGCTTATAGCTGTCTTTTCGAAATCTCTCAGTTGTCTGAATATCAGATAATATGCTAAATTTAACGATATATGTTAAATCTCCTCACTGAAGGAGCTGCTTCTACTATCTACTCATCATAATCATCGTCAATCAGGGCCACAATAGTAGTGGTCAATCTAGTCGGATATATATATATATATATATATATATATATATATATATATATATATATATATATATATATATATATATATATATATATATATATATATATATATATATATATATATATATATATATATATATATATATATATATATATATATATATATATATATATATATATATATATATATATATATATATATATATATATATATATATATATATATATATATATATATATATATATATATATATATATATATATATATATATATATATATATATATATATATATATATATATATATATATATATATATATATATATATATATATATATATATATATATATATATATATATATATATATATATATATATATATATATATATATATACTCATTCCATTGAGTTTGGCCAATTATTTCTTTGACTCAAGAATGCATAATTTTTTCAAACACTCCAATACTTAACGTTTCAACAAATTTTAATCTTTTATCGAAGGAACAAATTTCAGGCTCAACTCATAAACGGGATGTTTCATTAATAATGCGAAATATTTTAACTCTAGAATCATGGACTCAATTCACTCTGAAAAATAGGACTCCTCACTGAGTTAGAGGTATTTTATAAGAGAGCGTATCCAATCAAACGCTAGTCAGTATTGACAAAAAAACAATATTTTCGAACCAGATTTCTTGAAAAAATATAAATTCACCACCCGGTAATTAATATCACTTCCAGGCAATGATTATAATCAAAACATATCTTGGAATGATTATACAGGGTGAATCAGGAGGAGAGGGAGATACTTTCGGTGGTGGTAGACAACATTCCTGGTGTGTCGGAATGATACATCTTTTTGACTTACGCGACTCAATTTCGCATATACGTGCTGTTTATTGTGAACTGGCTAAATTCTCCATCATAACACTGAAATCGCTGGTCCAATATGAATGAAAATGTCAGGATTGTCAGTCACCTTAGACCAACTATTCGCAGAGAAAATTGGTTTTCTCGTACAGGGCAGAACTGTAAAAATTCAATTTAATGAATAGATGATAAAACAACATCCTGTATATAACTTAAGCAAAATTCTGAATACATCATCAGAACAAGAAAAGGTAGGTCTAGCTCTTTTCAATATGCTAACAGAACATGTTTATCACACCTAATGTTTTTATTTAAAAATATTCATTTTGGAATAATGTTAGTTTTCAGTCCAATCCTCAGAGACAATTCTGAATACTAGGCGATTAACACTTGAAAAATGTTAGATTTCAGTTGAAAACGTCAATAAAATCTAAATTACATTACATTTAATCTTGGTAATTATATCACTTCGAACCCATTCGCTCCAGCTATTATGGCGACTTGTGAAATGACAATTTGGATACTTTAATCTGTTTCATCAAGTTCGGTTCTTGCTCATAAATCGATATCTGTCGCCGATCATTAAAAATATTTGACGAATAAAGTTGCCAAAATGTAGAAAATAAGTTGACTACAGTGCGGACGTACGTGCAGAGTATTACTTGACATGCCAGATATTCCGTAAAAACCACCCTCGATAAATAGGTACCTTCTTTTCAATGGCAGCGAGCTTTCATAGATGATGATTACTATCAAATTTTCAGATCACGACAATCTAAATATTTCTCTTCATTTTTATGTTAAGAAATTAATTGTCTTTCCATAATGTAATAACTCTCTTATCCAGGAACACAGAAAATGTTTCCAAATTCAGCGTTCACATAATAAATACGAAATATGAGTTATTTATTCTGATACTTTTGTTTTTCTCTCAGTGTTAATATCATTTGAATCCCTGTTCTTATATAATAAGTGTTTATTGTTGGTAATCGTTAGATTTTCTGCTGAAAAACTATTTTACCAGCTGACAGATTATGCCTTTTCTATTTTCGAATCAAGAATATGCAGATATGGTATTCATTTATGGATTATGCAACGTAAGTGGCAATGCAGTTAGATTAGAATACCGAAGGCGTTTTCCCCTACGCAGACATCCGAACAGTAACACTTTTTCTAAAACTTTTCTGTTTTTACGAGAAAATGGAACTTTTCCAAGCAGTATGAATTTAGAAGGAGCAAATATTTAGCCGGCTAATTAAGTTCTCCAAGCAATCAGAATGACCCGCAAACGAGTACAAGAAAAATCGCTCGTGATCTGGAGTTGACCGAAACAACAACTTATCGAGTTTTGAAAAATGAGAAATACCATCCATATCATTATTAAAAAGTGTAGGAACTCCAAGAAAATGACTACGAAAAGCGGTGTATTCAATTGGCGCAATTCACATGAATGGGCACAGGTTTTCGGTGAATATTTGGTTGGGAATGGTGAACGGTTTTTTGGTTGGTCCTCACGTCTTCGAAGATAGACTAATTTGAGACATTCACCTAGAATTCCTTCAGAAAAGCTACCAAATTTCCTGAATGAAATTGAATTACGAGGAATCTATTTCCAACACTTTGGGGCTCCCTCTCACTTTTCTAATAATGTAGTCAATTTTTTGAATATCACTTATCCTAATAGGTGGATTGGTCGAGGTGAACCGAAGTTGGCCACCTCGATCAATCGATCGATGTTTATCAAGTTAAAACACTGTCAAAATAACATTGGATCCAAACAATTGCGGATAGTTGTTAAATTCTAAGAAATAATATCCACCTTATTCGGAGATCAAATAGTAGCACTGTAAAAGGAGGAAGAAAATGCATTGAACAAAGAGGAAACCATTTCGAGCACCTGATTTGTACCGACTATCGCTAAGTTTAGCTACCCGAGTTCCTATTTCATTCTAATGTTCCAGGTGTGTTTTTTCCATTCACTATTGAATAAAATTGCAATATTTGTTCCCTTATAAAAACTATGTGATAAAAAACTATCATTCACCGAAGTTATCGTTATGTTCTTGAATAACGCCAAAGTGTTGTTGAAATGATTTCTCTTAGGTCTTAAATTTTTTCTTTTCTCCTGAACCTTAGAGTAGATGTTAGAGCGAATTGACCAGGATGTATTCAGTATTAAAAAATCAACTCTCGAAATTCTCGAGATAATCGGAAGAATAAATATTTTTTTTCATTTTCCACATTTTTTTTATCTCGTCGCTAAGCATCATATATTTAGAAATTTTTCAATGTATTTATTTTGTATGTGTGTCGGGTATAGCAATATCAGTTATATATGTCATTCGATTTTGTTTATCCGTAAGCATGATATCTGGCCTATTGTGATTTACAGCCCTGTTGCGAAGAATTGTTTTATCAAAATAAAGTTTATATTTGTTGTCACAAATTCAGAAATCTCAGGTTCATATTTGTAACAATTTTCTCCCTTGGAAATGGGGTTATGTTTTATTCTTGAATTAAAATGAATAATATTAGAGACAGCATTGTGTCTTTTTAAATAATCTGTTAAGGCAAGTATTGAGCAAGATGATAATATATGAAGAACTGTTTCTGAAGAACATAAACATCTACGGCAAGAATCATCTATATTTTGCATGATGATGTGTTTTCTATAATTTCTTGTGAAGACAGCCTGATCTTGGATCGCAATTGCCAAGTCTTCTGTTTCTGCGAACAATTCTCCAGATACTAACCATCTATTTGATGCGATTTCATCAATATAATCATTTTTCAATTCTTTTGGGTGTTTTCCGTGTAATTCCCTCTGCATCCAACTTTCTTTTTTAGATTTATTATCCAATATATCAAAATCTACCTTTTGCATTGTCAAGTTCAGAGGTTTAAGATTATAACCTGAAGCAACAACAATATCATATAATTTAGATGTTCTCTGTTTATCATGATAATGGGAACGTAGAAGAAAGATCTGTTCATTATGAAGATTGTTCAAATCAGTTATTCCACGACCTCCAAGATATCTAGGTAGTGTATCTCTTTGATTGCTGACTTTGAATGGTGTTTATGATATTTACAAACCATTTTCCTCGTTTTACATTATAATTCATCTAGATCAGTTTTAGACCATTTGATAATTCCAAAAGAAAATGTGAAAATAGGAACTGCATAAGAGTTGATAGCTCTGAAAAGGTTTTTACTAGTTAAATAACTCTAGATAATTATGCTTAGTCTGTTATAATATAAACTTCAAATATTTTCTTTAGTGCTGCTATGTTAATTGTCTTCTCTTGAACAACTCCTAGATATTTATATGTACCTCCTTGATACATTGGCTCCATTTCGATATTGGAAATCTTTATATAATCAGAGGTGATCTTCCCCTTTACTATACTAATTACTATAAGGAAAAAATTATATGTAGTTTCGAGTCCGTATCAGTGCATAGTGTTCACAATTTCATTTTTTCTTTACTATCGGTTGGAAAATTCCAATTTTAAGCAATTTTGCTATTTGATATACATTTCAAAATGAGGACTTATCCAATACAAGAACGAATTGATATGATTTTTATCATCGGTGTGTGCCAACAAAACTGTTTTTTAGCGTCAGGAGTTTACTCCGAAAAATATCCGAATCAAAGACATCCAGAAAGAAATTCCCTACAAAAACTACTCTTAACATTTTGGCAAACCGGCAAAGTAGTTAATCCAAAAACGAACAGACCAAAGCAGGTGACTGAAGATGAAGAAAACGAAATGACAGTTGTTGAAAACCCAACTACTAGTTTCTCTCATTTCGTGTATGTGTATGGTATGAATCTGTCTCGAAGTATTCTATTGAATCTTATTAGTTCCTGCTATTTGTTATTTCTTTATCTATCTGATATACAGAAATTTTCAAAATCAAATTTGTCTTTTGTTACATCTTCACGTTTTTATTGCAGGTGTGTTTTTAGTATTTGTGACCTTTATGGCATTTCTTAATGTGGTTTGCCCTATGTATGTATCAGGGCAATTTTTACAATACATATCCTAGAATAATTATATATTAGGATAACGTTAAATGATATATGTATGTATCAATGTTATGTGAGCTTCCAGACAGTCTTTCCAAAAACATAATACAAAAAAGTGCAATGCTTTCGCCTATTTTTCATTTATACCATCCCCGACAATTGTTAGGAATTGACTCTATTTTTCGAAATTATGCACGAAATATTGTATGCTAATAGATTAATACTCATGATCCGTATTATAGTATGTTTCAACTTATTCGTTTTTTTTAGGTGCCTTCAGTCCTAGTCATTCTTCCAAAAACCACAATAATGGAACCATAGTTTTGAGACCCAATAAACATCACAAGAAAAAGAAGAATGTTTTGAAGAGTGCGTGTAAAATATTGTGATTTCGTGCTCAGAACTTTGTGAAAGTATGAATAATGCTATTAAACGTTCGTTTTATATTGTGCAGAAAAAGTGAAATCCTCTTTCAATTATTCACATGGTAGGCCAATTGGTGAAGTGCTAATATAATATATAATATCAATACGTGCTCATAGTCTCATGAAAATCGCTCAACGTTGGTTGTTTCTTTTTATCCACTAATGATGATTAATAAAGATATTTTCACTACTCGTGAATCACATATTTGCTAATATAGATTATTAAAACATATTTTCACTCGTTCTTGGATAACTTTCTTTACTATTATATAAATTAAATCTTCAAGTTGATATTTTATCACTTTCAAATATTTTTCAAAAGGGATAAATGTTCGGAATGGTTATATTTTATTTTCTATTATTATCAAATTTACTCTGCAAAATGTTTTTTCAATATGGCCAAATTCGTATACTTTTATGTGAGGAATTTTCAAAAGTGATTCTCAACCCTGTGTTTCAGTTGTTAATTAGTTTGTATAATTTGTAGTAATTTTTGAAACGTGTGTACTTATCGAACTTAATGTAAAATTAATAATAAAGTCTATTATGAATCAATAATATATCCTGAAGTTTTTATTCAACGAAATGAAATGAAGATGCTAAGTATACATTAATCTCTGTGTGGAATAAAACTGTTTCATCGAATAGTCCCTCTTGTATTACTCATTACTCATACAATTATGAATGAATCTCTACATTGTAATAAGTGAAATTAATTAAATAAACATATACACACAACCAAATTTATATGGAATCACTCGGTATTTCACATTATTGATTGCTTTCAACGATGAATCTTTGTCAACTTGTGAAGAATGAAGTTTTTTGTTGTAAAAAACTGGATTTACATTACATTACATTACATTCGTGGGGGTCGATTGGCTTTGCAAACCTTCCCGAACTGCGACCAAATTGGTCTTTTGTTCGTAACCCTTCTTATTCATTTCCCTGTAGGTCTCAATCCCTTACAAAATTGAGAATCTCCTTGGGAGCTTTCGCTTTTACTTCGTGCGGCTCTAGTTTGTCGCTACCGAAGTGTATATGTCTTTGACGGACAAATGCGATGCAACTGCAAAGTATATATTCGGCAGTTTCATCGCCCTCTTTACACATTCTGCATGTTGCCGTTTCCGATTTGCCCATTTTATTGAGATGGTATCTCAGTGGGCAGTATCCAGTAAGGAGGCCTGTTATGATCCTCAGCTCGTCCCTAGAGAGATCGAGAAGCTGTTTTGTCTTCTTTAGCGAATAGTCAATGAACTTTTTCGCTTGCCTTTGGCCTGGAGTTTTCCTCAAGTATTCTTTTTTGCTAGATTCTTCCCATCGTTCTAGTTCCTGTCGTCTGTGCTGCTTACTTAAACCGCAGAACGGTTCAGCCCCGATGGGTGGGATTCCAGCAGCTGATTTGGCCAGTTCGTCAGCGGCTTCATTTCCTTGTATGCCTTCGTGGGCAGGCACCCACCACAGGAAAAGTTTGTTCCCCTCAGCAAGTTGCTTCAAGGATTGACGCCATTCCCAGATAGAGACGCTCCGATAACTGTAAGAGTTTAGAGCTTTTATCACTGCCTGACTGTCCGTTAAAATGTAAATCTTTGCACCTTTGAGTTTCCTCCGTAGTCCCTCCTGGCAGCAAAGGTTTACAGCAAGTGTTTCTGCTTGCATGATTGTGAGAGTAGAGCCCAGAGGCACTGATGACGAGTACTTGGGTCCATATATGCCTGCTTCTGTTCCATCAATCGTTTTTGATCCGTCCGTGTACCAAATCGAGGATTTTTGGTCTAATTGATTTTTTTCCCCTTTACGATGGTGCGGTCTTCTATGGCCACTTCGAAGAGTGTGTGAAGATCAAACTTTAGCGGCATTATATCCGATGGTTGTGATAAGATTACTAGCGCTATGTAACCCAGAATCTTCAGGTATCCCTTCAACTCACCAGGTAATAGTTTTTTTGTGTATTGGAGCCGTAATGCTGCCATCAACGCCTCCTTTTTCAATTTTATATGAAGAGGAGGGAGATTTGGGATTACCTCGAGGGCAGTAGTTGGGGTGCTTCTCATAGCACCTGTTATGCCCACGCACGCTACCGCTGCAGTTTTGCAGATTGTTTTGCGTAGTTATTTCTGATGTTTTCGTCCACCATACTAACGATGCATATGTGACAATGGGTCTTATAACCGCTGTGTATAACCAGTAGGTTATTTTTGGCTGTAGCCCCCAGGTTTTTCCGAAGAGTCTACGGTATCCCCATAGGCACGATGTAGCCTTGGAAAGAGTTTTGTCAATGTGTAAATTCCAGTTGAGTCTCTGATCTAGGGTTAACTCTAGATACTTAGCCTGTTCCGAAAATTCCAGAGTATGTCCATTCTGAAAGTGTGATAAGAAATGTTGAATTATCACCACATGTTCTGAATATTGTACTCAGTCGTCACTGAGATTTGAAACTGTGAATTTCAAAATTTAAAAAAGCCTATAATCATAATTGAAAATGTCTGACGTTGAATTGTCCGATGCGCAGAGGGGTCGAATAATTGCTCTCGTTGAAGAAGTGGTAACACAGAGGGATATAGCGGCCACAATGGGGGTATCACAGGGGGTGCTTTAAAAACCCTACGCCCGACACGCGGAGCTACAATTTCTGCAAAATGGGCCTAGAATAAGTCGTAGAAAGATCACTTCTGAAAAACAAGACCGCTTTTTGTGCCAAATTGCAAGAAGAGACCCTAGTGCTTCGCACCCCATACTCCAACAGCAACAGTGTATCAGGCGAAACGATACGTCAAAGACTTCGTACGAGGAGTTTATACAGCAGAAGGCCCTTAAGAGTTCCAGAGCTAACTAGACAACAGAAAACTAACAGACTTAATTTGTGTATAGAGCACCAAAATTGGAATATTGAGAATTGTCGAAATGTTATTTTTTCGGATGAAACCAGAATTGGTGTTCAATCAGATGACCGCCGGATTCGGGTTTTTAGGGGTCGTGGAAGACAAGCTAGACTTATAGCAGCAAGACAAATTCCGAAATACCAAGGGGTCAGTGTAATTTTTTGGGATGGCATTATGCTGGGAGTCAAAACAGATTAGATTTCGTCTCCTGCGAGTGTAACGACTAGAAATTATGTCGACCTAGTGCTGGAGCCCATAGTGAGACTCTGGCGAGGTGCCTACGGTGAGAATTTCACTTTTATGCGTACATCTACTCCGTGAGAAAACAATTTTCAATGTTTTTCACTACGTGCGGAGAGTCTCTTATTTTCTTTTATTTGTTTCTTTCTTAAAATAAACCTTAATTTATTTCTTTTTTCAATTGAAATCTCTCAAAAAAGATCAATTCTAACAATCCTTCGAAATTTCCAAAATCCCTGAGGTAACATTCAAAACATCGGGTGATTCCATATAAATTTGGTTGGGCGTAAATACTCTTAACCAGGGGGATCGGTGGTATCTGCCTATTGTGAAATGCTAACAATATTGCAATCTTGAAATATCAATGACATTGGTAGTTACTGTCCCAAAAAATATTCACTTTTCATCCCTTATCTAATAACGCTGACAGGACATTTATTATATAAAATGACAACTCTTCATCTGACAGAGTGTTATCCTCATTTGAGTGATGCCTCGTTAGAAAGACCATGTCACTATATAGCAATAACATATCTTCTTGATCGGTTTCCAAAATGTACAGAATGATTGCAAAAAGCATAAATTCTAACTCGGCTTTGAACACGTGGGGTGTGACACCCCACTGCTTGAGAACGTTTTGTAGCATCCTTTTTCCTGGTGTAGTCTCGCGCCTTTTAGTAGCTTTAAGTTAAACATTCGTCTATAGAAATCATATGGTCTGGCAATATAGTTTGTACCATGGAAGGAGCTGTATCATGTCAAAGTTTACTGGGTTGTGATACACCGCACGAATCAATTCCCACTACTCTTTCTTGTAAATATAATTGATAGATGGTTCGACTGTTTCAGTGTGATATTATTGAAGAAATAATGAACGCCTATGAGAGAATATAACCTAGTTCCCTAAGTACCTAAAAAGATTAAGTTTCCTATGTATATAAAAAAGGGAAGGTTGTTCTGCTAGTATCGTTTTTTCATAAAGATGACAAAGTTGATGATTTATATAAAATGCTTCCTGCAATGATATCATTTTATAACCTCAAAGAATGTGGTTTTCGACGTTGTTGACAAATTATTGACCGTCTGCCTGTTGTTCCTATCTGTTACTGTATTAAGAGATAAATAACAATCAGCAATTTGAATTTTTATTCGTTAATTAAAATTTATACATCCATAGGTATATCAAAATCAAATTCGATTATACGAACACCCAGTTCGGATTTGCTAGAGATATCACCAAGACTAAAGTTTTATTCATATTGAGAAGCCAGTGCTACATAAACTACTTTTTAGAGAAAGTTTCCTGTGTACCCATTACTCTCTAATTTCATCTTCTCCATAACTAATTTAATCCCAACATTTCAAAGCAATCTTCTTCGAGAAAGTTTCCTGTGTACCCATTACTCTCTAATTTCATCTTCTCCATAACTAATTTAATCCCAACATTTCAAAGCAATCCAATATCATCTACATCGCTTCAAGAGGTGCTTGAATTGTGTAATTAGTGATTATAAATCAGCAGAAGAGATTTGAGGAACCTTTTTTCAGTTCAACTCTGATTATTATAATGTTTACACTAGTCGTAGTCCGGATCGTTTGATCCTGACTACCCATTATACTTATAATATTCTCATACATACCTTCAGTTATATTAATGTTCTAATAACATTGACCTCTTCATACAAAAATCAGTATGGTTCCATCTCAATGAAAATCGATCAAGAAAACCATCACATTATATCTTGAATATTCATTGTAACCACTCATTGAGCACGAAAATTTCAGAATACGCATGAATATAAATGAAGAAATTATTGCATGACTTAAGTACATAGGACTTTCTCTTGAATTTGCGGTTACTTCTGTTAAACCTGGAAATCTTAGAGCTTAATCCCTCGCATCATAGAATCCATGAAAAAATTTATTATTTCTAATATGGTCAATTTAAATATTATATACACTTGATTATAATTATGCAGAATTTCTCTTATTTTCCTATCATCTAAATGTGTCAGTATGCCAATCTATACACTCAATTAGTTATTTTTATTTTGATAAACTCATATGATTGGATACAAATCATTTATTCTTACTTTTCCTATGCACGTGATTATCATGTTTCCCCCAATAGTGTTCTGCAACAAAAACAAAAAATTTCCCGCCTAATTCACCTCTTCCTTTTTGCCTGAAAAACAAGAGCCGCATTCAAAATTTATTGAATCTTTAAAAAAATAATTCATACATTCAATTTTGATGCCTATTCGACCTTATATAATGTAACTATACACTGATATGCTTGACATACTAAGTTCTTTAGGTACTCCGTTTCATTCTTTGCACTTGAACAAATCCACAGCTATTCTTCAAGACATAAGCACTGTGCCAGAAATATTGACAATACTTCAACCATTAAATACAAGGTTATCAAAACCTTCTAACTCCCATCACTTCCATTGCTATTGCAATCGCTCAGGTCAGGCTCAGAAATGTTTTTAAAAGTATATGGTCGAAAATCCTTACTCTTTCTCCTTAGCTTGGGGGATTTATAGCTATTTTTGAGCACCTTCGGAAGATGAATTACATTATCAATTACAAAATCGGGATTAGGTTCGACATTGCTGATTCCTCCATTATCGTTGAGAGGTACCCATACACTGCCTCCTAGCTGTGCTTGGATTGCTCCTAGGATATCTGTCTCCAGTTTATCTCCAACCATTAAACAATCTTTAGGTTTAACACCAAGATATTCATAAGCCATCTTGAAAATTTTCTCATGTGGTTTCTCCCACGGCAAATCCCCCGACACCAAAATGAGATCGAAAAATTGTTTGAGGTTGAGCTTATCAATTTTTTCCCATTGAGATTTTGAAGGACCATTTGTTATAAGACCAATGAGATATGTTTTTCTCAGTTTCTTCAAGAGATCGATGATTTCATGGGTCAGTTGCAAATAATGGTACCTTAAATTGAGCCAATGCTGGTATATAGCATCTGAAAAAATCAATTTATTTTATTATAAGTTCTAAATCATTGCTACAATTAAATGGATGACAGGTTGCATATTTCAGAATAAAAGCATGTAAGATAAAAATACTGAAACAAAATACAGAAAATTGTGTGTAATGCGTGCCATTTCGACTAATAAATGAACCCTCCTCATCTTCAGCTTTGGGAATTATCTATTTGTTCCCTAAATGAATGCTGTCTCTTGCCGAAATCATGGAAAAATTTTAAACAAGTTTTGATCGAATCAAGTTGCATATAACAAAATATATACAATAATAAATTTCAGTTTACATTTCCAAGGTGAATATTAGGGTGAATTGAATCCATCCAGGTATAAAATGAATATAATTGTCTACTTGTGCCTATAAAACACAAATGATATTATCCACATAACTGAACTATTTAAAATTTATTTATTTTAAAATTTAAAATTTTCATTTTTTTTCAATTATCCATTGAATTTGGAATACTTTCTGTTAAAGCAGTATCCCTTGAAGTCTGTATTTTCCGAGAAAAAAGAAATTATCGAAAAATTTTCAATCTAATTCATCGAAGTAAGTAAAATGGACGACTATTTGAGTGTGTAACAGAATGTTTCTGTCTTAGAAAATATTTTGGTCGTTAATTTCAGCTCGGATAACACTCGCTGTTTAATATTTTGGATAAATAAAAACTCAAAACGTAACAAAAGATTCTAATGAATCGTGAAGTAAGCTTTGTAACGAAAATTCACATAGCAATCTTCATAGAATTATAACGGATGTCTTTCACGGAAAATTAGTGAGTATCGAAGGCGAAAATCAAGTGAATACAGACATGATGCAAGATCATTTCCAATCTAACAAAAATAGTGCTCGTGCATTTCAACTCTATCGGAAACGATTTCCAGATCGTGATGAACGAGAGCGCTGCAAGTTTACCATACTCGAAAAAACTTATAAAAGTGGAGACATCTGTTTCGGTGAACCGAAAACATCGAAATAAAAAACTCAACTTAGTACAAGAAATATTTCATAAAAATGGTTGAAAATCCCCTCCATGCTGTTGATTACAGAATTGACATCTCCTAAATGCGGGTTCAAATATGGGGAGAGAACTGGCCACCTAACAGGTCCATTTGTATCTATCCATTAATCACCAAAACTATTGTTCAGCCAATCCCATTTAAAGCTGCATTGTGAAGAGCAGCACCTTTTTGTTGGAAGTAGATTTTTCTTCGTTCATCGAGAAAATCATTTAATGTTCGAATGAGAATTTCATTATAATTGTTTCAATGCAAGTTTCCTTTAATTGAAACTAGTCCTATCAAGCGATTAGATTAAATGGCGCAGCAGGCTTTCACACCGAATCTACGCCAAAAATTATTGTTCATTATGTTATGCGGATTCTTCTGCCTTCAATGTCAAAAATTATGACTATTGAAAGGACGATTCTTGTGAAAAGTACACTCATCAAACCAAATAATGGTTCAGAAAAAAGAATGATCCAAATACGTTCTATCAGTAATAAAATTGAAAACTCGAGGCGCCTAACACTGTTATTTACTTGAGCTTGAACTTTTTGAACTTGTATTTGTTTTCGTAAAACAGACGTCCCGGTTTCTGAAGAAATTTGTCGAACGGATGTTTCTGTGTTCGCTTCTGAACTCAACAAGACATACAATACCGCTTCTTCATTAATCTTCCTTTTGAGAGTTTAGGTTTTTTTTGAATGAACCTATTTACATGAGTTTTTTTGGAAAACTTGAGACCCTTTGGTTCATCACAATCCGGACATGGATACCGATAGAGTCAAATTGCTTGAGCACTACTTCTGTTAAATTGATAATAGGCTTATATGGTGTCTGTATTCACTTGATT